>JANUYF010000003.1:215460946-217860946 GCA_026167975.1 Phrynosoma blainvillii | reverse complement strand
ACAGTGAAAGCTTCAGGACTGGATGGCTGTACAGCTGTATACTATAAGAAGTTTAAATATGATTTGGTTCAACATTTAAAAAGAACAGTTAATTCTATTTTAATTAAAAAGGAAATTCCAGATCCCTGGAAGGAAGCAATGATAACTTTAATTTTGAAATAACCATACAAATGAGTATTGGAAACTAGAGTGGGAAACAAAGAGTGAGATGTGATGAACTCATCAAGGGGGTTTGATAGTGTTGAAATAAGTGTAGTGTGCCAAGAGGCCATTATCTCTGTTCAACCCATTGCTGATGGACATCTGTGGATGCATTCCAGTTCTGTACCCTATGGATGTAGTCTGCGGATGTATTCCAATTCTGCTGTTTCTCTTTCCAGTCTTCCTTTGTAGTTCTTTTGTTCAAAGACCACTGTTCTGAGGTCCGAGATAGAACGCCCAGGAAGATTGAAGTGTTCTGCAATTGGTTTTTGAGCATTCCCATTCCTAATGTCTGATTTATGTCCATTTGTCCTCTGGTGCCCAGAGCAGTGTTTGCCCAGTGCAGTGTGCTGAAGGGCATTGCTGACATAAAACACAATGGATGATGACTAGGGGAAAGTCCCTCTTATACTGTGGGTGATGTCATTGTATTGTAGGAATAATATTGTGGAAAGAGCCAGCATGGTGTAGTGGTTTGAGTGTTGGGAATACGACTCTAGAGACCAGAGTTCAATGATAAAACCCACTGGGTGACCTTGGGCAAGTCACATGCTCTTAGCCTCAGGGGAGAGCAATGGCAAATTTCCTCTGAACAAATCTTGTCAAGGAAACTCCATGATATGGCCTTAGGGTCGCCATAAGTCAGAAATGACTTGAAGGCACACAACAGCAACAAGGTCATTAGAGCCTGTGATGGCATTTCTTGAATAGATGTAAGGGCAGAGTTGGCATCTGGCTTTGTGGCACATCTGTGTTGTGTTTCCTCCTGAGGTAAGTACCTGTTTGAGGTTTGGAGCCTATCTGTAAGTGAGTAAAGGTCTGCCACTGAGAGTCCTTGAGAGGGCAGCATTATTGTCTAGAATCGGTTGTAGTTCTTTGATAATACACCTGCAGTCAAAATGCTGACTGGGGCCAGATTTAGGAAGCATATAACTCCCTTGCTAAAACAGTTCCACTGGCTACTGGTTTGTTTCCAGGCACAATTCAAAGTGTTGGTCATGACCTATAAAGCTATATATATATATATATATATATATATATATAAAGGTGACATGCAAATGAAATAAACTAATAAAATAAAAGCATTGCAGATAAAGAAAGTAATTTGCTTTCAGCTTATGGTTTTCCGTTTTTCTCTATTCGTACTAGCAACCTAACCCTAATGAACTTTCTTGGCTTGGGGAGATTTATGGATAGAATGAGCAAAGAAAGCTATTGTGAATCTGATTGGCTGCTCCACTGAAGTCCGCAGAGATTTGGCGGAGTGTATTTGAGAAAGTGAAAGAGAAAAGAGGGAGAGAGAGAGAGAGAGAGTTCAGAAACAGCATACTGGGAGAGCAATCGCCAAGGGCCATTTGACACTATACGTGGTCCCACTTTAACTACTGTGCCTGCATCCTGTGGAGTCCTGGAATTTGTAGTTTGGTCAGAAGCACTAGAGCTAGAGCTGTCTGGGTGAGAATTCTAAATATCTCATGGAACTACAAATCCAAGACAGCCGTAAGATGGAGCCATGGTAGTTAAAGTGGAATCAAAGTGTCATATTTTTGTAGTGTGAGAGGGCCCCAGTTTCAAGGCTAAGGTAGCAGTTGATGTGAAAGACACCTTTGGCTAAAGAGACACTGCCACTCTAAACCTATAATATTGTGCTAGCTAGATGGACAGACAGTGTGGCCATACATGAGACAGTTTCCTGTATTCAAAGAGTACCATTATCTTCTTGAACACTTTATATCTTTCAGCATAGATACTTTCCAGCAAAGTAGAAAAGGATAAATAGCTGAAGTAAAACTTCCCCACTTTCCCATTTTTGGCAGAATTTCAGAAAGTGAGGATTAAATTTGAGAGCTCTACTGCAGAAGGCAGCATAAGACACCAGATTTAGTAGTTTAAAAATTGTGTATCTACTTACTCAATATGCATAGCTAATGAAGTCATAAATTCAGCGTCAGTCCCAAAATGTAGACCTCCTCCCTGACTGTCAGCAGAGAATTCAGTTACTGTGTTGCCATCTGTGAAAAATAACTTTTACTACTGCCTGCAGGTTGTCTTTTATTACACATGCCATCTGTCCTGCTACTCATGTGAATCCTGAATCTTTGAAATGCTTTGGTTCATTGTTCTTTAAGCATTCTACCTTTCCTGTTTTGCCACATAAAACTTGAAGCAGGACTCTAGTGAATCCTCTTGAAAAAGTGTACTTTAAATCACCTCCATGTGATTTGTGTGTTAGTACCAGATAATTCTGAGAATTGCCAAGAGCAAACAAAGGACTGATTTCACCTTATCTTTACAAAGTTGATGTTTATAGTCAGGTTGAAAATCTTATGCAATAGAATTATACTGGTATTACTTAAAAGGAAGATGTCAATGGTAGCTCTTTAATGCACTAAATAAGTCACTGGAAGGATCTTAAGAAGAATAAAATTTCGTAGTATTCTTATTGAACTAAATTGGATGCTAAGATTACATTATTGTTGCATTTTTTCCCTCTACCTTTTGTTGTTGTTGTGTATCTTCAAGTCATTTTTTACTTATCCTGAAACAAACCTATCTTGGGTTTTTCTTGGCACAATTTGTTCAGATAGTTGTCTTTGTTTTCCTCTGAGAGAGTGTGACCTGCCCAACGTCACCCAGTGGATTTTCATGGCTGAGCGGGAGATTTGAACTCTGGTCTCCAAAGTCATAGTTCAATCCTCAAACCTGGGTCTCTTCCCCCTGCCCTTCCATAGTGCAAAATACTAGCCCCAGAGGGTTTCTTGTTCTGCAGCCTTCAAGTAGATTTTTAGAGTGTGCAAGGAAATGCACAAGGGGAGAGATAGTCCATTCTCTCTGGTGATGGAAGGAGCTTCTCTGATAGAAGCATGTCATTGGATACATTTGTTTGTTGTTGTCTGCCTTCAAGTTGTTTTTGACTTATGGCGACCCTAAGGCAACCCTATCACAGGATTTTCTTGGCAAGTTTCTTCAGAGCGGGGTTGCCATTGCCATCCTCTGAGGCTGAGAGAGAGTTTAACTTGCCCAAGGTCACCCAGTGAGTTTCATGGCTGAGCTGAGAATCGAACCCTGGTCAGAGTCATAGTCCAGTGCTCAAACCACTACACCACACTGGCTTTCTCATTGGATACTAGCCAAGCACAATTATCCAATCCTGTGGCCAGATTATTTAGTTAGTACTCATTCTTTATAGCTTGACTCACAAGTGAAATCTGGTGCAGTATAGTGTTGTATTTTTTAGAAATGGTACCAATAGCACAGGGGTAGGCAACCTTTCCCCTTTAAGGGCCGAGGGACTTCAGCTCCCAGAAGCCTCAGCCATGTTGGCCAATAGTTCCATGTTGGCCAATAGCTCCTGGGATTCTGGGAGCTGAAGTCCATCGGCCCTTAAAGGGGAAAGGTTGCCTACCCCTACAATAGCATATATATGTCCGACCCTTGTTTCCACTCCACTAAATGCATCTGAGGAAGTAGACTGTAGTCTACAAAAGCTCATGCTGCCAACTTCTTTCTTTCATTTAGTCTCAAAGGTGCTACAAGATCTCTCTACATAACAAGGTAAAATATTGTAAGACTCTCAGTTATGTATTATGTTGCTGCAGCAATAAGCAATAAAGAGATAAAAAGGATAAATCATTACTCATACATTTCAATAATAGCAGACCAAATATATTAATATAGGTCCATTTGTAAATTATGTTGATATATCACTTTCAAATGTTGCAAGTGTTGTTAAATCTTCTGTTCATTTGATCATAGGTGGGGATTATCTTTCCAGTGCTGGAGTATCAGTCTTTTAGCAGTCAAGAGAGCATGAAAGATCCATTTCTGCTGACCATGTGTTATGTGTCAAGACATTGGTGAATAGTTTAAAAGAATACGTGCATCACTGAATACTAAAGAACTTTCTAGTACCAAATTTATTTGTGTAATTTCTTCCATTCAAAATAATGCAACTATGGGACATTTCCAGAACAGGTGGGTTAAATAAGCATTATCAGTATTATACATACAATAGCTAGATGATTTAGATAAGCTTTTATTTAAAAGATGTTGTGGTGTCCAGTATACTCCGAACAGCAATTTTTTGCTGTATAAGATGTAATCAGAGATCTATAGTAATACTTGATATAGATGTTAAAACTACTGAAAATTGATTGGCCAAAACTGGGCATTCAGTTCTCTATTCCATGCTTGCTGTAATTCTTGCACATCATATTTTTTTGTGGGTAATATACCATATAGAGCGCATGTGCGCCATACGCGGGCTCACTATATGTGGACTCAAGGTCATGCAGACAGCGAGCCCTGGAAGAGTGAATGGGGTGCACACCCATGGTGTGCGTGCCCATAAAACATATGGGACTCAAGGTCCTGCGTTTTTTGCCTTACATGGGTGCATGTGTCCAGAATGGATTCCCTTCGTATAGGAAGGGCCCACTGTATTTTATTTTATTTTAAACCACCCTCATGCCAGAAAAGATGCTGGTTGTATTATGTTCTGCTATGGGATCACAAATTCATTGAGATAAAAAAAAATCTAAATATTCTCGAGTAAAACCTAGAGCAGAATTGTTCTTCTAAATCTTTGCAGCATGTCCTGATTTTCTCTGGTGCTTTCCAGTAAATGTTTTAGAGGAAAACAATATCAGAAGAAAACACATAAATTCTTTTTTTATTGCTAATACCAGGTGGTGCTACATTTTCTTCCCTTTAAGAAGTCCCAAGGTATTTTACAATATAAATATATGACAAATAAAACATTAAACCCAGCTCTGTTCACCATATGAACAAACACAAACAATAAAAGCAGCAGCAAGATCAAAACAATAAATACTCATCATCAGGAACAAGCACAAAATCCCCAGTGCATTCTAACTTTCTACAGAAGTCTTCTGTGGAACTAAATTTGTTGTTATTCTCTGCCTTCAGGTCAACTGACATGGTGAGGCGAACCTTTCAATTTCTTGGCGAGATTTTTTCAGTGGGTTGCCCAGTGGGTTTAATGGCCAAGCAAGAAATTGAACCCTGTTTCAGAGTCATAGTCCAACAATCAAACCAGTATGCTATGCTGGTTGGCTGTCTTTTTTTCTTTTTTCTTTACCTAGATTTTTTTTAAAAAAAACAAAACAACACACCAAAACAGTTTGCCTGTGCTTCTTGGTGTGTGTGTGTTTTACTGATTGCTTTACTACTGATTTACTACATGAACACTCATTTCCATTTTCAGATTTGTCCTCAATAGGGTTGTAAGCACACCAGGAAAGACTCTCTTTATCCCGTGCCCATGTCTTTAATAGCAAAAGTCAACAGTTAACATTTTCACAGAGATAGACAAACAAGTTGCTAATAACATCATACTGATAAACGCACAGCAGCAGAGGCCATTTTTGAAAAATGGACATCCTAGTCCTAAATGTGCTTACACCAATGAAGTTCTGTTGAATTAAATTGGGTCTAGCATACTAAAAATATAATTGCGTAGGCAGGCTTGATCAGCTTGGGGACTTCTATCAGTCTTGGATTTAATCTAACTCATAGTTGTCAGTCTTGCTTCTGTGATTAGGTTATTTTTTTAAAAAGTTCATTAAAAAAGGAGTTCAGTGAAGTCAAAATGGTCTTGTATGAGAACAAAGTAAAATGACTGAGAGTATTTTGCCAGGATGCCAATAGTCTTAGTGGCACCCCTATTAATACTGGCAACGCTCTAGTTTTGGCAGCAAGTACAGCCATGCATTCTGAGCTGAGAGAGAGAGAGAGAGAAAACAGTTTTTCAATTTGGCACAATGACAGCCACAGAAATTACTAGATGGTGAATGACGCTTCCTGCTGAGCACAGTGTTGTATCACATTTCCAAAGATCTACTTGCAGCATGAATTGAATTGTGCTCTTGGGAGAAGGTATAAATTAAACACTGGTCTATTTCAATTTTGTACTGTTCCGCTTCTTGGAACATAAATTTTACCAACACATTGATGTCTACATGAGCTTCCATAGAAGATGAGTTAATTCATGGTGTTTATATTTGGACAATAAATTTGTAATCAAGCTGTCCCATTTCTAGGTGGTAGAAAAGTATTGATTTGGTAAGGTTCAACCCGCACTGCTATGTAGATGTGTGTGGGAATAAACCCCACAGAACACAAAAGGATTACTTTGGCGTGAGCAGGCACAAGAACTTGTTGGATAAATTACTGTATTATTAAGTGTAAAAATGTTGTTCTAGCATTTAATATTCAAAAGCAGCAATAGGAATTTAGGATAGGCTTTGGGGCACTGTCATACTTGTGAAATTTAGGATGAGCATTAGGCAGAAAATAATTTCATAATGGTGAAAGCTGTTATTTACTGAAAGAAGTATCCCAGGGTAATTTCTAGCTGGAACCTTTTTTTCATGAAAAGCACAGAAGGTTTTGAGAAAGAGTTTTCTTTTTCAAGGGATAATTTGTATGAGGTAACACTGGTGTTAACTTCTTCCTCCCTTCCTCCATTCCATATTCTGTAATATGGATATAGTAGAACATTTCTGAAAAGCAAAGTTTCAAGGGCTAGCTTCATTCTGTATCGAATACTTTCTTGAAAGTTCTGATCCTAGATGTGTGAGAGAAGTTTGCAGTTGTGTCTTGATAAGCGATATAATCAATAGATATTCTTTTCTTGGTTGTTATTGCAGGTATTCCAGGACTGAGTTCTGGTACTTAGATTTTTTTTTTAAAAAAAAAAAAAGCTGACTGGTAGTACCTGGCAATTTTCAGAAAAGTTAAAGGACAGTTGCCAACCTTTTTCCTGACAGAGCTTCCTTTCCTTAAATACCTGGGAGTCAAGCCAAAATTCACCAAGTAAGCTTTTCTTTGCTTGTATATGCAAATTCTTACTTTTTGGTTGTCTGCAAGTACTGCTGCTTGTAGGCACAGGAAATACTCTTGTCAAACTTGAAACTGTAATTTTGTGTGTTTTGATTTTCATCTAGAGAGTTCTTAAAGTTGCAATACGGTTACTTGCATTCCAGAATTAGCTGCATCTGAACCTGTGATCTTTACCATGCAAAGTTTTGCTCATTCCATTAGCAACTCACTTTAAGAATAGTAGTTCAACAGGTGCAGTTTCTCCTTGACATGGAAATGCAATGTTGGAGAAAGCTGCACTTGTTGAATGTCTGATTACCACAGATATATTAAAAGCACAAGGCATCTGTCAGGAAAATGGTGGCAAACTCTTAGTAGGTCTGGTTTGTTAAGGGCTTGGGGGTAAGAGAAAGTGCTTTTTTCTGAGTACAGTTTAATACAGTTGAATGGACTTTATGCAACTTTATCGGGTATAAAAACAACTGACAAAACATTTTAGTGCACAGAATAACAAAAGTTACAAACAAAAAAGTTAATTCCTATGGCTGGAACTCTCTTGTGACTTTAGCCTGGGATAAATACTATAATGAAAGTGGTCACACTTTCTCAGAGGTTGCAGAAGGGTAAGATCTAGATTTGTCCAAGCCCTGTTACACTGACGGTTGCATTGTCCAGGACGCCTTACTCGTGGGTGGGCAGTTGTACAACAGGAAAGTGCACAACTGTCCTGTCTGTTGTGCAGTTGACCTCATAGTAATATGATTCTGTTATCCAATATGGCTTGAGTCCTGGCTGTTCGAAGGCCTATATCTTCTTTTATGAGCCTATCAAAGCATTAAGATCTTCTGGAGAGTCCTTTCTCTCTCTCTCTCTCTCTCTCTCTCTCTCTCTCTCTCCCCCCCCCCCCCCCGGCACCTTCTCATGTTTGTTTGGTGAGAACAATAGAGAGGACCTTCTCAGTGGCTGCTTTCTGACTCGAACTTCGTTCCTTGGAAGGCCAGGATGGCCACATCCTTGCTCTCCTTTCAACAAAAATTTGTAATATTTTTATGTCATCAGACTATTGGAAACTGACTTTCAGTTGTATGGTGCTGTTTTCAAGGTTTGTATCTAGTCTTTTAATTGATTTTAATATTTTAAATGTTTAATGTTTTTAACTTTATGCATTGTGTAATTGTTTTTAAATAACTGTATACCTTTATTGAAGGTTTTGCATAATTTTAATCTGTATTGTTTTTAGCTGCCTTGAGTCTTATTATGGAGACAAAGGTGGTATAATAATAATAATAATAATAATAATAATAATAATAATAATGTGCAACCACTCTGGCATAATTTTAAACAGGTTTCTTCAAGTGTATGCACATGCACACACTCACATGCCAATTTTCTCTTCAAATGATTTTAAAAAATTCAAATAATCAATGACAAATTTGGAATCCATGTTCATTTCCACAGTTCATCTAGTTTCTCTTAGTGAAATGTTGAGAAAACTGGAGGGGAAAATAAAACACAATTTCAAAGAAGGGGGACTGCTTTGATAACTTGGGACTTTTTAGAAGAAAGCATAGAAAGAAGTGAGAAGCACTGGTTAATATCTCTAATGGGGTTAACATGATTAATCCATCTTCATTGCCAATGACCCAGCAGTCAGCACAGCAGTGCTGACATACAAACAAGAATGTTAATGATGAATATGGAGAGTGATTGACTCTCTTGACAGATACAGTAGGCAGTGTGTGTAGCCTCAAAAACTTCTGCGAGGAGCTTTTGCTGAGCTGAAACTAGGCTATTTCATATTCACAGTAGTCATAACCATGAACATCTTTCTGAGAAACATTTCCTAGCAGAGAAAGTATTGATGTCATAAGTAAGGTTATCAAACTGCCTTGAATTCACTTGGAGATATAACCTAAGGAATGGACACTGTGGTGCATTTTGGAATGGCACAGTACCATGGCCCTAGTACCTTTTGACATGCAGTCCTCTTTGCCTGAAACCCCTGCTAATAATAAGGGCCCACTGTGTTAAAACAATTCACCTATAAGATAGAAGAATAAAAGAATGCAAAATACATTTAGAAAGGCAAAAAGCTCTGTAAAACAGTTCAGTTAAAACAAATAGCACTGCCTAGCCCATTCTTTTTTTTTTAAAAAAGTTTTGTTTTAAAAGCAGCTATGAATAAAGAGCTCTCTCGTGAAAGGACAACAAGGAGGGGGCTATTCTAGCCTCCCTGGGAAGGGAGTACCAGAGTCCGGGGGCAGCCACCAATAGGCCCTCTCTCCCATCCACACCAACTGTGCTTGCAATGATGGTGGAATAGAGAGAGGGGGCTCTCCGGAAGATCTCAGGGCCCAGAGTGGCTCATATAGAGCAATACAGCTTGTCAGATAGCCTGGACCTGAGTCATATAGGGCTTTTTAGATGATAACCAGCACTTTGAATTATGCCCAGAAACAAATTGGAAGCTAGTAAAGTTGCTTCAACAGGGGTGTGGTATGATCCCTGTCGCCTGCCCCAGTTAACAGTCTGGCTGTAGTTTGACCAGCTGAGGTTTCTGAGCATTGTTGAAAGGCAGCACCAAGTGTGTTACAGTAGTCCAAACGTGATGTAACTAAGGCATGTACCACTGTTGCCAGTTCTGAAGTCTCAAGGAGTGGGTGCAGTTGGTGAACAAGCTTTAAATGTGCAAAAGCACTCCTGGTCACCTCAGAAACCTGGGCCTCTAAGTTCAAATCTGAATCTAGAAGTATACCCAAACTGAATCTTCATCTTCAGGAGAAGTATAATCCCATCTAACAGGCTGAAACTGTATTCCCTGATCTGCCTTTCAACTGACCAGGAGCACCTCAGTCTAGTCTGGATTAAGCTTCAATTTCTTTGCCCTCATCCAGTCCATTACTGATGACAGATACTGCTTTAGGACTAGGACAGTCTCCTTGGATTGGGTTGGAATGGAGTAGTAGAGTCATCTGCATATTGATGGCATTGCACCCCAAAACTCCAGGTGACCTCTTCCAGCAGTTTCATGTATATGTTCAGTAACATGGGGAATAAAACAGGACCCTGTGGGACCCCACAGGCCAGTAGCCAGGTAGTAGAACAGGAGTCCCCCAGCACCACAGTCTGGGTTCACCCCTTCAGGAAGTAATGGAGCCACTGTAAAACAATGCATCCACGTCCTGTTCCAAGTAGGCAGCCCAGAAGGATAGCATGGTCAATTGTATTGAAAGTCACTGAGAGGTCCAGCAGAACCAACTGGGATGTGAACATCCTGTACAGTTCCTCTCTGTCCCAGAGACAGGCCTGAAACCAGACTGAGATGGAGCTAGATAATCTATTTCAGGGGCCAGCAACCTACGGCCCTCGGGCCAGTTCCAGCCCAGGTCGCCGGACTTACCGGCCTAGGCTGACCCCTGCCGCCGCTGCGCACATTTTGGCCTCCGTGACAGAAGTTGCATTAAAAATCATAAAATGGAGGCTCCATTGGTTAAACATTTTTTGGATTACTTTTAATTCATTCAAATTCTGGTGCATAGATGGGATACCAAACATCAAAAACATAAAACAACTACAACTATTGGAACTGAAATGGATTCATCGGTTGAAATCTGAATCACCAGTTGGTTTAAATGAAAATGTGAACTGGTTAATTTGAGTTTTCCAACATCTCTCCACACCCTAGGTTTTCCCTTAGTTTCATCTTATTCTTTACAGGATATCTCCCACCACTATTCTGACTGATTTGAACAAGTGCAGCTAAGAGTAGTAGTAGGATTCAATTGAAGTATTGCTCTACATTATGCAGTTGAAATATCTACAAATATATAAATCTAAAGATGCAATATCTAAAAATGGTTAAACAACAAGGGAGTCACACTTTGTTATCTGAATCCCTGGTGGGCTTATGTAGAAAGGCTTATTGTTTGGTTTGAATTGTTAATTGCCCTTCCACATTTTAAGGCTTTTCTTTTGTCTTAAGTCTTGACTGGATTAGTTTCATCACCAGCAAGGTTGGTTATATAAGAGTCTCTGGAAGCAGGAGGAACACATTATTACTTTGGAATAGTGCAGAGTCACATTGTGTGAGCTGTGAAATAAATATTTATATAAATTATATATTCATAGGCCACTGAGGAAGACAGTAGTCGAAACACGTCTGGCCTTGGTTTATGAATTTTTATTTTACCTTTTTCTGCATTTGCAGACTGTTTAGTGGGGTAAATGTTACCCTTATAGAAATTTGGCCTGGTTTTGAACCATAAGTGTTTTTTAAGGGCATTGTTATCTTTTCATAAATCTAGCCCTTGATTTTTTTGTGCCTTTTATTTCATTTTCATTATTGGCACGTGATTTAGTGGGGTAATTTTACCCTTTTAGTAATTATAGAGGTTTTTCTGCTCCAGGGTTTTGGTCATTTCTTACATTATTGTTTTTGAAGTTGGGTGGGGCATTGTTGTTTATACTCCTTTGGCATAACCCCTTCTTTGGGTTCTTTGGTACACATTTTGGTTTTTTGCCTTGAGGACTTTTGTTGGTTTATCCAATTAATTGGTTGTCATTTTACCTATGCTCTGGAGAACTGTGAACATCACACACAAGTTTTGGAACCTATGTTTTCACAAAAACTGCCAGAATGTTGTTTGTAGGAAGGTTTGTTAAGCAGTCAACAGCCTTCATAACAACTTTCCAAATAGTCTTTTACAATATACCAATGCACAATTAAATTTAATTGTCATGATTGAACATTACCAAGCAAAATTGCTAATGAGTCTGGGAAGCATCTGTATAGATTTTCCATTGCTGATGCATCACAAAAACGGAGAGGGAAAAGAACAATGTATGCATTTTCCTGTAACCTCAGAAAGAAAAGAGTCTTGCTTCAGCAATAGAAATACCTGTTGGTGACTGTTGCCAAGTTCACAAAGGTTGTGTTTAATTGCTATATCATGCCAACTAGTTTTTTGCAATGGACTTTTAAGAAAGAGTTGCAGAATGCAAGCTCTTTTTCTGTTGTGCCAGCATCAGTAGTAATTGCCAGATGAAATAAATGTGGCTTCATAAGCACTATTATGCTTTCCCCGCTTGCCCAAGCACTGAAAAGTCTTAGGGCAATGATAAATGGTGTTGGTTCATTGAGAAGAGAGGGTACTAGAAAAGTATGATGCTTGTGCAGTATTTGTTTTGTGTGCATTCTAGCCTTGTCTGGGTACATACCTAATATCCCCATTGTGTTCATGTAAAATTTCTGGAAATTTTGAAGCCATAGAAGAATATTTTTTTCTGGTCTTTTTTTTTTTTTTTTAGGGAACAAGTGAAAATTTCAGGGGGGAAAAGAAATAAAGATTAGCTCCCTTTAGCGATTGAAAGTCATTTTGTTACTTTAAGAACATAATTTAGGAATATGCACTATAAATAATTGTATTATTTATACAATTAAATGTGTATTAAAATATAAAAAATAATTTAAAATGGAATTTACTTATTCAGTTTTTTGGAGGCATCACAAATGGATCTAAAAGGTCCCTGAACTGTAAGGAACACCTGAACTATAAGAAAACGCTTTCTTTGCTTTTGCCACTTCATGAGGCACAGAAACGTCACCCCCCCAAAAAAAAAATTACATAAGAAACCATCAATTCTGTCTGCTCCACCCTCTTTAGTGGAAACATAAAACATTAATTACCTTTAAAAAAAAAACAACACTGAGAAAGACAAAATAAAACCAGGACTTGCAGTGATGTGAGACACTGTGCATAGTCTTATTTAAACATCTACCTGTGACATTTTATTAGAAATAATGTGATATATGAACACCTTTTCTTAAACGTTTCATTTATCATTCTGAAATTTAAAAAAATCCCATAACCCATTTTCCCCAATTTTTTTCAGGGAAAAAAGCTTTTGGGGAAAATGAGGGAAAGTCAGAGTATGATTTTTTGCTAAATTTTTCAGAGTTTCCCCCTCTACACCATCACATCTCTACAACCAAACTCACTGTCAGATTTGGAGAAATCTACCGTGATTTTCCAGTGAGTTATGGCAAATCCCCCCTTTTTCCTAGGAATCCCTCCGTTTTGAATTTTCACTTTACAACTTGAAGCTGATCACTGCAGCTTAAAGAACAACCAAAAACAGTCTTAATTTTGAGGCATTGAGCACAGTGTCCCAATGAATGATGGATGGTGCAGACAGACATGCAAACAGTTTCAGTACTTTGAATAGCTCTTTTTAACTTTATACTAAAATCTAAAGTGAAAGCATTACAGGTTCAGTGCAGTTTGGCTGAAAGGTTAATTTTGTCATTGAATTTGAAATTCTGTAAATGAGGCAACCTTGAATTAAAATTTTGTAGTGTGGTTTGAGATACTGATAAATGCTCGATGCCTTTTTGTTGTTTACTTTGTCTTTCTCAACACCTTGTCCTTTATTCAATATAACCATAGCCAGAGGCATTTTCTGTTTAATCTTCCCTTCTCATATAATAATATCTGATTTCTTCCCTTTCGTTTCACTTGACTGGCATTTGTTTCCAGCCTTTTCCCACATATTGCTCATTATAGTACCTGAGGAGATTTGTATTATAGATATATAATCAGGATGATCTTATCTATGCTTGGTTTAGCTATTTGACTGGGCAACTTTTAAGTGCTTAATGATGAAAATAGTAATGGGAATAGTATTTGAAATATTCTGCCTCCTAAGACAGGTCTGGGGGACTCATGTGAATGAGGGGATCATTGGTGTTACAAAGTGGAAGCCATGTTTGCAACATCTACAGCAACCTCATATTTTAATAGAAATTTAGCTTTTTTATGCAGTGCTTAGAAGCAACTGTGAGAGTCACCTGGGACCAATCTCCAATGCATTTCAGCCCTATTTCTACCTCGTGTTGACACATAATATTTGTTGACTCTCAAATCAAACCCTCACTTCTTCCTGCTTTCACAGGTTACATTTAGGATCAAAAGGATCACCTTTTGTTCAAATTTTCTGGAACAAAACCTGTAACCTGGGGGTAGGTGAGTGGGTCCTTTTTACATGTGGTCTGTACCCCAGTTTACTTTCAGCTTTGATCCTGCACCAGGGGTTGGAAGGAAGCCTATTGATGTTTTTTTCCTCCAGAAGAACTGTCCTCCCTCAGCCTGAGAGTATGCATTCATACACACCACTGAATAGTATTTGCCTCAGACTGGTGTGAAGAGGTAAGGAAAGCATGTTCTCCAATAAGGACAAATGGGGGGGGGCGGAGGTACAAAGGTGTTGTTATGCTGGGATGAATCATAGATATCTGGGGCTAACTGGCTTTGGAGGGAGATCCTTTGCTGTTGTTGCTGCTTGTGGAAGACTAAGGACTTTTCCACACAGGCTAGAAAAGTGGAATGTTAATAGTATAAAAGCATCTTTGGCCAGTACTTATCACACAACATAATGTCCATCCTGCTGTCGCCTTGTATTCCATTTGTTACTGTATTGCACCTTTTCATTGACAGACAAAACCTCTCAATAGGTTCTCAATCTCAATGCTGTTCCATTACTGCCTTCATGCAATAGATCCCTTCCACTTCTGCTTCTCAGGCAGTCACATGGTGTGAGTAGGTGTGATTCTGCTCCTTTTCTTTCTCCCCACTGCAGCAATTGCAGTCACCAATACCTTCCCAAAGGTGGCTGTTGTGTGCATATTTCACACAGCAGTTAGCTTCGGGAGGCAGTTGGTAGTTGTTTTCAGTTGCCCCCCACAAAGCCTGTAGCTGCTGTCTGAATGTGCACACAGCAGCCTTGTGCTTTAGAAGGGGATGAGTGGAGCAATGGTCATGGCAGCCAACATCTTCCTGAAGCCAGCTGCTATGCACACATTTACACAGCAGCTGGCTTTGGCAAGCAGTTGGCAACCATTGCTTGTCCCTCCTGCCTTCCTTCCAAAAGGTAGCATTTGGCAGAGCAGAAAACAGATCATGCAACCATGAATCACCAAAGTGCTATCATGGGGGAAAGTATAATAAATTATGCCAAACTAAGATGCTTCCATTCTTAAACTAGTGCAATGGTGGTGGAACAGCAGGCTGGTGTGATAAAGTCCTAAGAGCCTTCCATTGCTACATTTCATGAGGATTCAGATGCCTTTGAAATGGCTGCTTCTCACATCTGGGGTGAGTGAAGGAATCTCGGGGGGGGGGTTGCAGACTGCCAGAAATAGTGCAAATTGAGTCCACCTTTAGGGTTAGGGTTAGGGAATCATGGGAACTGTAGTTTATTGTGGCACCAGAGCTCTCTGACAGAGAAAGCTCAATGTCTCAGGGGAAAAAAACAATTCCCATGATTCCCTACCACTAACCCTAACCCTAAAAGTGGACTCAATTTGCACTATTTCTGGCAGTCTGCAACCCCCCTCAATGATCTCCCTTATGCTATGTGGCTGCTGGAAGAAAATCCAGCCCCCTGCCCTTTTCTTACCAAAGCAAAGGGAAGACTGAAGATATTACCTTTACCTGAGAATAAGTCCCATTGATGTCAGTAGAGCTTATTTCCAATTAAACAGATAGAGGCAAATAACACAATATAGAGGGGTATGCGTAAACAAGGTGAAGACAAGGTGGTGTTTAAAATGCAAACAAACACATTACAGCTGAATAATTTGACAAGAAATTCAAATCTGGGTATCTGTATGTTTGTTGTTTTTGTTGTGTGCCTCCAAGTTATTTCCAACTTATGGTGACCCTAAGGTGACCCTATCATGGTGTTTTCTTGGCAAGATTTGTTCAGAGGAGATTTCATTCATTCATTCATTCATTCAGATGCCACAAAGGCTCTCAGAGCATCTTATAAATAGTTAATTAGACAGTTTCCTGCCCTCAGGCTTACAATCTAAAAAAGACATGACACAAAAGGAGAATGGAATGGCAGTGAGGAAGAGGATCAAGTCCAGCAGATACTGCCAGTTCTTCTCTCCTTCCAAGGCCAGGGCAGTGGCAGCTGGAGTGGAGTGAGGGCCTTTCATCTGTCTCTGGGCTAGGCATGGTGGAACTGTGCCTGCCCCTTCTAACCCTCCGAGGCCAGGGAGGTAGCAGTTGGAATGGATGGAGGGCCTTTCTCTGTCTCTGGGCTAGATTTGCCATTGCCTTCCCCTGAGGGTGCGAGCATATGACTTGCTTAAGAACACCCATTGGGTTTCATGGTCAAGTGAGCAACCAAACCCTGATCTCTAGAGTCACAGTCCCCACACTCCAACCACTACACCACACTGCTTCTCATCTGTATGTACATAAGTATAAATATAAATCAAAATATTTCCTTCAGAAGTGCACATGTGCATGCACAGATTTTTTTTTTTAAGTTAACTGGCTGCAACTCATCCCAATCCATGTAATCAAGACAATATTGGATTTCATGCTAACGAGAACTCTACATGCACACTAGTGGCATTCTCCCTTATTCAACAATTGCATGTGGCTTGCAAAGGTTAGACTAAAAATATTTGTATGGGATGCCAGGGGCTGACATGGTTAAAAACACAAACTGAAGCAGATTCAGGAGAGGCTTAGGACATGCTGCTGTGTAGATTGTATACTGGTGAAATCTGACAGTTATTGTGTGGTGGTGATGATGATGATGATGATGATGATGATGTAACCTTTCCAGCCCTTTGATCTTCAGGTTACAACTTCAGAACCCTACTCATGCTGAGAGAGGAAGTTGGCATGTGTTGCAGCGGGAGAGATAACTGGACTGGATAAAAACTAGAAAGGCAATACAAAACAGCAGACTCTGAAATGCATGCTGATCACTACCCTAAAATCTCTTCATCATTACTTTGTCAGCATACCAGGAAGGACAGTTTGGAGTTCTCACATATTCTCTATATTGGTAACTTCCTATTAAACCAAATTCCTAATTAGATTAGCAAAGATGGCTTTTGCTTTTTTCTAGCTGTTCACAGGAGGTAAAGAGGTTGATGACATGAGGTAATTTATTTACAGAGTAGTGTGAGCAGTACCCTCTGCAAGTCTAAAGATTTCACTGAACAGCAAGTTCAGGAAGGGTGTGAAGTATAACTTGGCAGAGGTCACAGAAGGCATGTCCCTGTGCAACAGTAATTGTCTGAGAAGTCTTGTAAGTTTTTAACAGGAAAAGAACATATATGTGTAGGAGTAAATGTTTCCTTCTTCTGGAATACAGGCCATTTTTGAAGTAAGAATTTCTGTTTATTATTTATTAATTGCTGCCAGGTCAGCTTCAGCTTAGAACAATTAAACACAATGTTATAAACTGCCCTATGAACATAAAATAAATGAAATGCCCAGGTTTGGTGATGATATGTTTGTTGTTAACTGCCTTCAAGATGACTTTGACTTATGGCACCCATGAACAGGAGACCTCAAAGTCACCATGTCATCAACTGCCCTGCTCAGGACTAGCAGATTCAGGGCTGTGACTTACTTTATTGAGTCTATCCACCAGTAATGCAGTCTTCCCCTTTTCCTATTGCTCCCACCTTACCAAGCATTTTTGTCTTTTCTAATGAGTCATGTCATTTCATGACATATCCAAAGTATTATAGCCACAGTTTAGTCATTTGAGCTTCTAGGGAGAAGTTAGGCTTGGTCCAGTCTCAGATCAATTTGTTTTTCTTTTTTGGCAGTACACAATATCCACAGGATACTCCTACAGCACCATATTTCAAATGAGTTTATTTTATTTCTGTAAGCTTTCTTCAGTGACCAGCTTTCACAACCTTAAAGAGAAATCAGAAATACGTTAATCTGGATGATTCTGGTTTTAGTATTCAAGGATATCTCTTTACACTTGAGGATCTTATCTAGTTTCTTTATAGCTGCCCTCCCAAGTCCTGTTCTTCTTTTGATTTCTTGTCTGAATTTTGATTAATAACTGAGCCAAGGTGTTAGCAAATATTTACCATTTCAATATCTTCATCATCCACTTTAGAGTTATTAAAATAATTTGTGATCATTATTTCAACTGTAAATAGTTCAATTGTAACCCTGTTTTTGCACTTTCGGTTCACATAAACATTTAGACAGCTCTTAATCAGCTTGGGAGCAAAATAGTGGGTGTCTGCCCCTAATCCTATCAATAAATGATAACATCAGAAGTCTATATAAGGATGGGTCTACACTGACTAGATTACTCTAGCTGCTCTCTGAGTATTCTGGCCTCAAAACTGCCATGAATTTCTCCATTACGTCCGCACTCTGCAGTGATGCTGGGTGGCTGTTTACACACACATCCTGCTGTTCCTCCCAGCGCCATTACCACTGCTGGCATGAGTTGCTCCCTTTGAGGTTGAAAACAAGGTGCCCAGTTTCAATCATATGGCTGGGCACCTCCTTATGACCCTAGAGGAAGATTTTAAATAAATATAAGGGAGGGATGACCTGGATTTGGTGCAGAATTGGCCTTCCCATGTGAAGACAGTTTGCACTCAAATTGGGATGTTGGCCCTACATTGTGTAGACAGGGCGACATGGAGAGCTATTTGTTCTCAGTTTGGACCTAATGAGTGAGTGGTATGTAGCTGGGAGTTCTTTCTCCAACTCTGGTGTGCCTGACAGGAAAAAATTAAGGAACATCATCTTGGTTTAAACAATGGCAGTTTGTTAGTTTAATTCACTCTTGAACCCAGAAGTTGTATTACAGTATGTTGATATGTGCCTTCAAGTTGACTCATAGTCTTGGCAACCCTATTGTAGGGTTTTCCCTTGAAGAGCTCTTGTGAGGAAGTTTGATGTTGCTTTACGGAATGGAAGAATGTGTTTCCCAAGGGCACACTGTAGAGTTCCATGGGTAAATGGAGAGTTAGAGTCTGGTCTCCCAGAATCCTAGTCCAATATTCAAACTATACTGGCTCAGGAAGTAGGTGCTTTAATTATCTTCCTTAGGTTTGTGTAGGTGGAGGGGGGTGGTGGATGGAGGTTAAGAATATCACTCTCAGATTCATGCAGGCGTGTTCTCTAGCACTAAACTTTAGTTTAATGTTAATGTCTTAGCCAAACCAATATGGCTGCACCTGTTCTTTCATCATTTCAAGCCACTTATTTCTTCTCTGCACAATTATTTTTTTACATACCTACTTCTTTGGAGGTAGGGTAGTCTCATACCCCAGCCCAGGGTACAGATCTCCATCCACTATTTAATTAAAAATGGTATGCTGAAACACGGCAGAAAGTCTGTCTTCCCAGAAGCAATCCACCCCTATTGTTTCTGTGAAAATAGGTATAATCCTACCAATACTGAAATAGTGCTGGAGTAATGGAGAGTAAAGTGGAGGGATCAGAAGTGTTTTATAATTATGTAGGCAGACCCCAAGAAGTGATACATTTAGGGCTGGAAAAGCAGAATATTACAACATAAATGTAGCTTGGTTTCTCATACAAAATACAGCTGGGAGAAATGCAATATGAAGTATAAATTGATTTTATCTCCAAGAGAGATGTGCTGGACAAGTACCTGCCCATTTATTTGCTTTGAAGAGTGAATGTGCAGTGGGTTAAATAATCTTCTGCTGTCCAGAGAGGGGGTAGCTATATGCATGCAAGTGTCTCTGAATTTAATTTAACAGAGGAAATATAATCTAATGTAAAAAAGAAAAAAGAGAGAGATAAATCTGCCCTCTCAAACAAACAAACAAACAAAAACAAACACAGACTCAATCAACAGCAACAAAAAGGCAAAGAGAATTCAGTCTTCCAATCTTTCAAGCAATGATTCATTTTAACTTGAACTGGACTTACAGGATTTATCTAAACATCATGAAAATATTACCTGTTCAGTATGACCTGTATTTCTTGACTTTTCAATTGCTATCATTTTATGGGATCAATATTACTTTGATTCTGATTTTATGGAGACAATTTTCTTCAGCTATTATTAACAGTTCATTTGTCTCAAAAAAATAATAATAATTGTCTACCGTTAACTGAAATTTTAGGGCACATGCTGCATGTTTATCTGATTCTGTACTTGTAGTCAGGAATTGCATGAATAACTACATTACAAATGCACAGTACAATTACTGTGCTTCGGCTTTAGTGCACAGTGCATTGTTCCATTACAGATACAGCTGTTTCAGAGGCTTGAGTTATAATGTGCTCTGAATAAACTCCTCAAGAGACATGAGGTTATATAAAAAAAGCCTAAGTCTAGCCGTTGTTACTGCTAGTGCTTTTAAGACCAAAATCTCTCTCTGAAAGAAATTCGCTCTGCAGTTTGGAGGAAAATTAGTTATTCTTGTATCCTGCTCTGACACAGACCCTCTTGTTCCATGGATTGATCATGTGCACATTTGCTTAGTTTCAACAATGCTGCAACTTCTGACTTGGATTTAAATCACCGGAGATTTTGTTAAAGTTTTGCATGAGCAATGAGTAAATATGCAGCAGGAAGCTATGCAGTCATTAAATGTTTTCCCTAACAGGTTTGTTCATATAGCAAATAGGAACCAAGAATAGTTCTCTAGTACATTTGAAAGCTCTTTCTTTTCAACTCCGCATGGTGCAAGCTGTGCCTGAGGGTCAGAACCACAATCAGAGCTTATCTCTTGCTTTGGAGCAAGACACTGCTGTTAACAACTAGATTGGTTTAAGATAGGATCTACAAAAATGATTTCAAATTATGTACTTCTAGGTGTAGGGAACCTTTGATCTTCCAACACTTTGGAATACAAGTCACACAATCCCTTGTCATTGCCCATGTGAATTGGGGTAATTTAGAATTGTAGGACAAAACAACCACACTTTCTCACCTCTGCATTAGTCTTCCACAGCTCTGTAATCAGTAATCAATGTGGCTCCACTCATTAGTGACTTATTGAAATATGAATGATCTGACAAGTTTGAAATAAAACCAGCATGTTCATTTTAATTGGAGAAGAGTGCCTTTTTGTTTCCGAATACAATTTTCAAAATCAGACTGAATAAGCAATATTTACTGTATATGCTGTGCTAATTAGAAATGAATGCATAATAGAATAAATTGATCCTTATGCTGATATACTATAACTAAACTTTACTGATTGTGTCCTTCAACCTGAATGTAGGCTACCGAGCTTGTTTTCTGGCCTGCATTTTGTTTAAGACAGCATTTCTGCCTTTACAATCTAGAGAAACAGATGATTTAACAAGGTCATAATAGGCAGCCAATTTTTTTTTTTTTGTGTAGATCTCTCTAATTTGTTGTTATTGTGTTACTTTGTTTTAACTAGTATCAGAATGCAGATCATTGTGGTTATGATTATGTAAAATACTTTAATATAATAATAGCTGTATGTAATGGAAAATGACCTCAAATGGTAGTGTGGAAAGCATTCGAAATTGTCCTGAGCATCATTTCCCCTTCCTTAACTTCCAAATCTTTGCCAGTGTTTCCATCAGTGTTGTGTCTTTAATCACTTGAAATTTTTCATCCAGTTCTAATCATAATATTTCAAAATGTTGTTGTTGTCCCCCCCCCCCCAATGAAATGACTTCTGTGTAAAGGTCACAGTTCATCACAGACTTAAGGCTTGGAAGGCCATCCTCTCAGCCCTTGAAGAGCTGCATTGCTCTCTAGTCCTGTCATTTTGGGTAATCAGGGACATTTGAGGGCTTTTACTTGCTACTATGAGATACTACCGAGAAACAATATTTACAATGGAGCCTAGCTCCAGGGACTGTATTTTTATTTTAAAACACGGGGTTCGTCAATTTTCTTTAGGAAGAGATACAAGGGCTGCTGCACACAGCTTCCCCCAAGAGAATGTTTGACTAATTTTTCAGGTTTCTTGCCTGTCACTCACTTCTCACCTTGGAATTCTATTTCATGCACATTCCAGATTTTTGAGGGGTGGGGTAGTTGGAAAGCTGTGTTTATCTTTCTCCCATTGCATGTATATAAATACATCTGAGTATGGCCTACATTTACATGAAATAATAAGCATGATGTTTAAAAAAGAAAGAAAGAAAGGTGTTCATAATACTAAGATATTTCTTAACAGAGAAGGAGGAGAAGGAGGAGGAAGGGAGAAATTAAAGCATATTGTCCATATTGTTGTTCCTTGTACCATAATGTTCCATAATGACAGGAATGCATTGATTTAAGCTAGCAATATTAGGCTTCATCATTTTGTGAAACCCATTTACCTTGCAGTTTCTTTCCATTCATTTGTGAGACATCATTAGCCTGGAATTAGTAGGAAACTGAATTGTATGTGGCTTGTGTGCGTTATTGGATTATTCATTTACCTTAAACCACAAACTATCTTGTGGGATATAAAATACAGAAGGAACCAAGATTCAATTTAACAGAAATATTAAATGAAAGAATCCTTTTTATATCTGGATTTCCTGTAACCTGTAAGGCTGCATCCCTTAGAGACCTTTAAATTGTTTCTTGTAGCTCTCCAAATATGTTGTTGCACCCAACCGGATGCGACATGTACAAATATTAATATTTTATAGTCTTCAGCTGCAAACTATCTAAGCATACAGACATAGAAATAAATCCCCTTGAAATCAATGGGATTTATTTTCTTAGATGTAAATCTTGTCAGGATCAGGCTTTTAGAAATACAGTGCCTACAGTTTCTTAATGGTGCATTTTCTCTATCAAAGTGTTCAGACTGGCTTTTCTTATCTGCCAAACAAAGTTTAACTACAACTCCAATATGAATATCCCTTCCTTTTCAGTGTTGACCAGCTTCCCATTGAGATACTAATCTGATTTGGACAACTGTATTAGACTTATTTTTGTGAGACTTTTTAACCTTTTGATTTCTTCCATTTCAACTGTAAAAAAATCTTTAGCCTGAAATTAGTCAAAGTCAGGTCTGTATGTGTCCATGCTTCAGACTGAGGTTGAAGATCCACATGATAGTATGGTGCATAATATCTCTCCCATGTTAGAGGAAATGCTAGAACAGAAATCATAATTGGATCCAGTTTTCAGTGCAAATGGGATTTCATTAATTTATTAATTTTTGTTTTGGAGGAATGGTCTGTCACAAATGTGCAGTATGATATAGAACAGCTCAGTAAAAACTAGACCGTACTCTTAGCCATCTAAATTTTTTAGTTAGGTTGCCTTGTCAAATACAGCATTTGTGAAAGTGCTAGTCTTGCACAAAGGATAGTGCATGAATAAGCTTCCATACCTCAGCATAGTTTTTATGATGCTGTCCTTTCTACTGAGAAGCTAGCAGTGTGGAAAAGACAGGCAAGTGTATTGTTCTGACCATAGTCAGGTCCATGGGCTTTCCTGTTCTGTACAAAAACTTCTGCTCATGTGACTGGTGACATCACCCATGCATGTCAGAGGCCAGTAGCATTATCAAATTACTGTGGTATATGCTCATTGGCTTCAAAGAAGAATGTTCAGTGATAAATCTAGGCCCAGAGAATATACAACTGAACATCTTCCCTTTGTTCATTTGTATAATGAAGACCTTCCCTAGCTTGTGTTGTTGTAGCCTACATCTGTGAACAAACCTGATGAACATTTCCAAATTTTTCATCACAAGACATCAAGATCATGATCTGGAGGACATGAAACCATTTTGTGCTTCTTTGTGCATGATTGCACAGTATCCATGATTTTATTATTCATTAAATTTATGTCTTTCCCTAGTAACTTCAGGATGCTTTGTGTGCTGGCAGGACAGTCAGACTGCACATATGCGACAAATGTTTTTGTATCACGGTTGATTAGTTAGATACATGGTTCCTGGGCAGTCTTCTTGCATAAAGAAAAGTGTGGTTTTTTTCTCAAAATCGAAAGCATATTTTTGCATTCAAAATAACTTTGCTAGTTCATGACTATTTCAACATTATTTCTGAAGGGCTTGAAACCTTAATGTCAGCTTTCATACAAGGCCAAATCAACAATAAGCCAACCAGCATTGTCAGACAAAAGTTTTGACAAGAACCCAAACTAAACTAATTATTTGTCTTGTATCTATGAAAAGTTGTTGAATTAAACAAATATGTGATTAAAAGAACTGCTTTCACTCTTGATTCAGTACTATATAATATACAGAATAAATCTCAAGGCAGATGTAACCAGAAAAAATATAAAATAGAGATCTGTTTTGATACCATATATTTTTTACAGACAGGTCAAGGATGTTCTCTTGTTCTCATTTTTAGAACAAATGGTGCTGAAGGTTTAGAATCAATACACAAAGGTAATTATGTTCTTTTATTTGTGCTGCAATCCTTGTAAGAAAAAAATCTGCCTGCAAATCTTAAAAAGGGCTGAAAAATATATATATACTTATATATAAATCGAAAAATTGACACACACCCTCAAATCCCCCCAAACCTGGGTCAACTTATATGTGATTCAGTGTTGGAACCCAGCATGAGGGCAATAGCAGTGAGGGCAACCCAGTGTTGGAACCCAGCATGAGGGCAATAGCAAGAGGCAGAGGTGAGAAGCCCCTATTGGCATGGCAATGCATGGAAGCAGCACTCCCACCTTATTACCCCTGCCTTGCCCCAGTCAGAGATGGAAAGGGAGTTCTCCTTCCTTCCTTCCCTCTCTACTTCCTCACCTACTTTTTGGGCCCAAGCAGCATTCAGCAGCAATGGGAGAGGCCCCTCAAAAAGACACTGGTAGGCTTTTTAATAGTGCATATTGCAATGGCCATTTTTAATAGGGGCATGCTATATAAGTCTTGTGATGCTTGGTAGGCTCTACAGAGAGGCTTATACAGTATGTCCCTATTAAAAATGGCCACTGCAATCTTTCTTTTGGCTCCCCCATATTGATGCTGATGGTTGCTTCAGCCAAAAAGGTAGGGAGGACTGCCATTCTTTCTCTGGTTTAGGCATGGGGTGGGTAATGGGGTGGGAGTGCTGCTTCCACGCCATGAGGAACTTCTTGCCTCTGCCTCTTGTCACTGTCTTCTTGCTGGGTCCCTAACTGAGACAGGTTGCTTTCCTTGCTCTTTTCCTCCCCCCCCCCCCGCTATATTCTCATTCTATTTCCTCATTTATATCCCTTTTTCTATCTGTATTTGTATAGATGTAGACATTACTCACACACACTAATTGTAACCCCTCAGATAAACAGGTCCTCTCCTGTTTATCCTGCTTCCTAAGTATATTCCCTCTATGAATTTTTTAAAGGAGAGGAAAAGATTTATTTTTCATGTTCCCCTAAGTTTTGCCTTCATCTTATCCATGGGTCATAGCAAAATCCATAATTTTGGCTCCCAAACCTGCCCTTGATTATACATAAGTATATATGGCAATAAATAAGTTTTATTATATTGAGTGGGACTTAATCTAGTAGGTGTTCTGAGAATTGCATCATTAATCAGATATTGATTATATAGAAGCCTCTAAGTAACTTTCAGCATCATACACTAGGATGGGTTGGAAACTGAGTTGTTGTATTGTTGATGTTGTTGAACAGCAACTCCCAGCATTCTTCACCACTGGCTACGCTGGCTATGTCGGCTGAGTATTGGGAGTCCCAACATCGCTGTACTAGAATAAACAAACTTGAAGGGTGTAAGTTGTGGGGTATTTTCTGACCCCAAACAGAATTTTATTGAATTGTGATGGTGTATAAAATATCCTATGCTTAAAGGAATATTTGTGCAAAATCAATGTTATGCCCAAACACCCAGAACCAGTAAACAAATAGTGGAATAAAAATAAAATAAGATACATTAAAATAAAATTTACCTTTCTTTTGTTACATGTTATTCATCTAAGTGAGTTCTTGTCTCTCCCAGACAGAAGAGATATTTTCCCTGAATTGTGTAAGCTTACTAACAACCATTGTGGCACTTCTGTCTTGCTGGATCAGGATTCAGGGGGGAAATATTATCTGACATTTTTATTGCAATGCCTTACACTGGCTGGGACAAAAATGAACCCCATTGGCAAAGAGTAATAGATTTGTTGGAACATTTTTTGTCTCAGCTGTTCTTGTTTGTTAATTTTTATGGAAAAAATATGAACATGGCAAGTTCTTGAAAGTTGGGGAATTATTTACAATTGTGCTCAAAATGATGTTGTACCATTAGCTATGTTGCAGGTTTATTTTTGTATACTTCCTGCAATATGAAAGTATTTCATATCTAGGGTTTAAACTACTCTGCTGTAGCAAATAAAGTTTAATGGCCACCGATTTTGAAATGCTCTATAGGACTAGAGTAATATTTTCTTCTAATCTTCCCTGCAGTCTTGTTGTCCTTTGGTCAGGAAGAGAACCACTGTTGTGTTCTACTCACTGTCCCAGCGGTGCTGCTTTTGTCTACAGCTGGAAGAAGGAATAGCAGAAGACACTTCTTTCCAGTGGAAGGAAGGAAAATAATGAGAGAGACAAAGTTGATAAAGCTGCCTTGTAATGCATGAAATCATTGGCCATTCTAGCCCAATGTTGTCTAAGCTGATTAACAGCAGATCTCTGCTGGCTGAGACAATAAGCAATATTGCTGTGATGATGAGTAGGGAACAGCTGTAATGTTTCTTGCCTGGAGCGTAGAAAAAGGGAGGAATGGAAGGAACACTCCAACTACAGGGACTTGAAGGAGTGTTCAGAGCCTGTAGCTATTCCAGGCATTTGGAGGTATCTATACATGTGGTACCAAAGAGATGGGAAAGATTTTTTAAAAATTTATTTTATTGTATAACTCCCAGCAAATAGCATTAAAAGATAACCTTTCCAAATTCTGGTGGCGCTTCATTAACAGATCAAAATGTGAATCACAGAATACCTCACCCACCATTTTGATAAATAAGGAATGAAGAATGAAGGAATCCAGCAAATAAAGCATTTCTTATTTGTAAGGCTGGTGAAAACTTTGCTAATGTTATTCTAGAGCCAAATCCCTGAGCACGTCTAGGTTTAAGCTTTGTGCCTCAGGACTATCTCCACCAGTTATGTGTGATTATGCAGGTCTGTTCTCCAAGGACTTCACTGAGTTCATAAATATCAAGGTAGAGTATAATGCATCTTTCGTGATACTTTATTATTCTACTAAGATCTTGATGAATATCCTCTTGTAAAACCTGTTTCCAAGTAATAATTCTGTTTCTGTGTGAAAATGTTACATTCATTCTTCTTTAAGTCTGTTTCTCAGTAACCATGTTTGCTATCAGCAATCCAGTTATGGGTAAGGAATTCTACAGACATTCATTCATTTCATTTATTATGGCAAATAGCCAGCATACAGACATGGTACAGAAAAGGTCAAACTAATTTGAGAGGTAAAAATTGTGATTAACTGGGCAATAAAGAAATGAGATTCATTACTTGTAATTAATCCTCAAGGTTTCTGAATGTCAGGTTACAGTACTGCAGTAGATGCAGTTCATTGGAGGTAATTAATATTTGTTATTACCTTCTGTATAAAAGACTATGTGTGCTTTTATCACTGTGAAAATTTATTTCTGTGATAATGTTCTCTATAAAACCCTAAATGGGCATTTTCCTTGATAAACGTGCTTGTATGTGTTGTCACATATTGTCATTTTCCTGTTGTTGTTTTCTTATACTCAGTCCATGTTCTTTTTAACTAAGGAACTTGGCTGCATCCACACTGCAGAAATAATCCAGGCTGACACCCATTAATTGTTATGGCTCAATGCTGTGGAATTCTGGGAATTGTAGTTTTGTAAGACATTTACAGAAAGCTCTGGTACCACAACAAAATACAATTCCAAGAATTCCATAACATTGAGCCATGTTAGTTAAAGTGATGTCAACCAGGATTATTTCTGCAATGTGGATGCAGCCCTTGTGTTTGTTTATATCTGCACAGATACCATACATATCTGAATGAATATGTATACTGAATCGGAGCAAACCTGCTAGATCAAATTTGAGCCTGTTGGTAAATTGTCCTAATACAAAAGGGGACAGACCTCCAGCAACCTTAAAGATTTGGTAGAATCAGAAAACCTCAGCAGGTTAGCTTGCAGGTGACAAGGATTCAAATATGTGCTCAGCCATGGAAACCTATTGGCTGACCTTGGGAAAGTCACAGTCTCTCAGCCTAAGAGGAAGACAGTGTCAAACTTCCTCTAAATAAAACTTACCAAGAAAACTCTACCATAGGGTTGGAATTAGATAGGGTTGGAGTTGGAGTTGGAAGACACGTAACAATAGCACAATAATGATCGCTTTACTGTGAAGTTAGTTTACTGGTTGGGCCAGTAAAATGGAATCACTGACTGATAATCCTACTTAAAGTTATCTTTCTTTATAGACATTTCCTGTTTTTGTGTAAACTCAGCTCTTCAGTATAATCTATAAACACGTTAACTAACAAGAGATAATTGTTTAATTTGCAAAAAGGTTAAGGAATGTTACATCATCATCACCATCATTAGTGATTGATTGATATTAACATTTATATATGTGACAGTAGTCGATGATTTTCGGTATTACTGTTGGCTTGGATCAAAGCATGTCTTAAGCATGTGGAAAGACTTAAAGAAGTGAGCTCCTCCCTTGAAGATTTCCCAACTCTTTCCTCATTCTGCAGCTCATGATGTCACATCCTATGCTGTTCAATATGCTGCTCCTTACCCAGGAGTAATTTCACAGATGCTGTAATGAAGAAGAGGGATTAGAAGGCCCTATTGTGTGATAAAAGTTCACTTGTGTGTCTTGAATCCAAGCCATTGGACTCATATTTGGATACAGGCAAGAAAATCTCTAGCATACAATGAGCAAGCTAAAAGTTTAAATCTAGTCTTGGTTTAAATCAGGGGTAGGCAACCTTTCCTCTTTAAGGGCCAAGGAACTTCAGCTCCCAGAATCCCAGGAGCTATTGGCCAACATGGGACTATTGGCCAACATGGCTGAGGCTTCTGGGAGCTGAAGTCCCTCGGCCCTTAAAGGGGAAAGGTTGCCTACCCCTGGTTTAAATGATATGCTGAACCAGATCCAATCCTGACAGCTTACTTGAAGATTAAGGATGAAAGCAGGATTCACATTCATAAATAATTTAATTAAGAGTACAATTCAGAGCAACTAAAGGCAGGAATAACGAACATTAATTTTTTTGCACCAAAACAAATGAGACATAAAAGGACATACATTTGCTATAATCATATACATCATTATTGAAGTTATCTCTCTTTATAGACATTTCTATCCCAGTAGAATAAAAGCTTAAGTCTTCAGTCTGTTTCATCATTCTGGTGATAATGCCAGATTACAGTACAATTTCATGTGTGAAATTGAGCTCCACAGGGTTCAAGGAAACTTTCTTCCAAGGAAGTGTGTATATTACAGATGCACAAGCTCTTTGGGCTTGAGAGCTGCACCTGGTGTTGGCTGCAAGGACAGGGTGCATGCATTTCCTCTCACTGACTCTCCATGCACTTATACCCTCTGAGAATTTGGGATTATTGGAAATGAAAGCCTCTTTCATCTTCAGTGAAGTAGATTAAGACTGTCTTTCCCCATCACTATTACCAACTGACATTGGGACAATAGTAATTATGGAAGCCAGGAACATCTCCCCCCAACCCCAAAAAAAAGCAAAGGGAGGGGATCCCATCAGCTTTGGAGTCTACAAGTTATGCATGCTTGGTATATAGGAAAGGTGAGAGAAAGGCAGACTGTGGACTGCATGTGGCTCTTGAAGTCCCCATTTTCCCCAAACAGTTTCAGTCAAACTGCCCCAAACCCTTAAAACTGCTTAAAAAGTAGTTGTTTTGCTCCAATTTCACAAGGCTTAAGAAAACTCTACACACACACACACACACACACACACACACTGCAATCAGCTGAAAACCAGCTGAAAATGAGACCATTACATGAAGAGTGCTGGTGCAGCCCCTAAAAGGAGTTTAGGGATCCAGAATTGTCCCCACTCCCTTCACAGTTGATGTTGCATAGGTTTGCAACTTTGTTCATTTAGAAAATTGTTAGCTCTGTCCAGTTGCTCATGAGGGATCAGGCTAGCTTCACCTTTCAACATTTTCACACTCTTCACAGTGAGGCCAATAATCTGAAAAGGAAACCCTTAGCTGAAAAAAACACAGGGTTTTCAGTTGTGTGAAGAGGCTGCATGTGTAATGTATGCTTTCTTCTACAGACTGTTGCTCTCCATATGAGGAGTGACAACAGAAGGAGATAGGGCTAGCCTGCTCCCTCTGTTCATGCATTCACTTAATCCTATCTAGAACACTTAAACAGGGCATTTTATTTTATCTTAGTGTACTCTTGCAGAGTTCCATAAATGGTATTCTAAGTATTTATTGGTGTTGCTCTAGGTATGATGATTCAGCCATTTAATAAACTAAATAGATTCTAAATGTTACAATTCTTGACATCACCAGGATTTTTAAAATCAAAAGTCAAACATATATGCAAGTCCAAGTGAATGCTACTGAATAGTGAGCTCTGCATTTCTCTGCTAGGTCCAGAGCTGTTGTAGCTGTTCTGTATAATTAAAAAGGGCTATGTCTGAAATCTTTCTGCCAAACATTCCATAAATCATTTTTGCCTCTGGTGTACTTTCCCTTCCAATGTTTTGGGAGTGACAGCTAAAAAAGAAGGAAAAGAACATTTGTGGAAGGAAAGAAATGCAATCTTGCACATTCCATGTGAACAAGTGTCTGCATGAAGCAATGTATAGATATGATCTTTTTATTTCTTCCCATAGTATACTAACTGCTTTTCAAAAGTATTTGTTGCATGGCCGAAAGCAGGGGTGAAACCTGTGTGTTAGAATTAAGATGGTGAAGAAGCCACAAATGTTGGTGGGAGGAGCTGAGATTGTATTCTTCTGAAAGCTAAAGCTTAAAAGCCAAAGAACTCCTTCTAAATGGAAAAATACTGTGAGTAATTATAAATAAACAAATTGGAATGTGAGAAGAATAGAATGCAACTGCCTAAGTAAAAGATTTAATGAGAAGAAAGATAAATAAGTGACATTTTTGTTTTCAGCAATTGCTGGCTGGTTGTCTGCTAAGCTGATCAGAAGTTAAGATTTATAAAAAAAATTAAAACAGTTAAAAATAAATGTAGTGGATTGTGTGGGATTTGAAGAATTGAAATATTGAAATATTAATTAAAGAACAAACTGAGAAAGAGAAATAAAATAAACTCTATGTCGGCAGTTTGAGACACAACATTGATTAGAAGTAGGCAGATGTCCAAAAGTCAAAAAAGAACACAGTTTTAAGTTGGAAGAGACAATCTGTACACTCATCAGACAAAGCGTATGCATGTTTAAGAGAATAAACTTACAAGAGAGTTTTGAGGCTCATAATAAAATGTAAAAAGCTAAATTTGGTTCCATTGATACAATGCAAAAAGCCAGAGCTAAGCCTAAAGTTTCAGGCACCCAGCCAGACAGTGGACATAACAAAGGGAATGAAATGAAAACATGGTTCTTGCAGGTGTTAACAGAAAATCAAGTCAAAAGCAATGAGGCTTTTAAAGAGACAATAATGAAAAATAATGGAACATTGTCAGAGACAATAATTAATAAAATTATGGATGAAATAAATAAATATTCAGATTATTAAAAAGAAATTGAAAGGGGGGGGGAGTAAATTCAATACAAGAAGAACTAAAAGCTCAACAGAAGATAACTTTGAAACATTCATCAAGACTGGACCAATTAAAACGAAAAATCATTGACCTGCAGAACTGCAACAGAAGAAATAACCTTCATATCCATGGTTTTCCTGAGTTGGCAAATGAAACACTGAGGGTCCTGAAGAAGGAAATTCTCAAATGGCTACAAAGTATTGTTCCTCAAACTACCTGGGAAGAACAGGAGAGCAACAACTTTAAAAAAGAGGCCTAGTTCCCAGAGATTTAATCTTAAGAGTGACAAGCTTTTATAAGAAAGACCTTTTAATGAAAGAAATCAGGAAACTCTCAAGATCACTGAAATATGGGGATACCACAATTGAAATTTATAATGAACTTTGTCCAGAGACTGTCAACTGACGAAGTTGGAAGAGACAATCTGTACACCCATCAGACAAAGCGTATGCATGTTTAAGAAGAGTAAACTCACAAGAGTGTTTTGAGGATCATAATAAAATGCAAAAAGAATGGAATAAGACACAGTTGGGGTTACCCTATTTTCCTGAAATTTCAGTGGAAAGGGAAGGAGCATAAGATCTATTCTCTGGAACAAGGAATGGATTTGTTGAAGCAATTAAATCTGGGGTAGCAAGAAGAAAACATTGGTGAGGGTGCAACTGGTGGAGCCAAGGAATCATAGAAGATAAGGACAAAGACAATAAAAATAAATTTTAAAAACTCTAGAAATAAATGATATAATAGGAGAGACAATTAATAAACAATCAGGAGGAGAAAAATTGATCACACTCTGGGAATGGTTGCTCCCCACCCCCAGGGCTAGTAAAAGCCATGAGCAAGATTGAATACCTTGCAGAAGGAGGGGCGTAGAAATGTATATGTGGGCAGGGGGAAAGGAAGGGAGCGGTGGGAGGGTGAAAAGAGGGAGGGAGGGGATGGATGTAGGGGTATCACACTGAAAAGCCAATTTAGAAGATTTAGAAAAGTAATATGGTTAATAAAGTAAGGATAGGAACATTAAATGTAAAAGGATTGGGGTCTGTAATCAAAAGAAAGAGGATAGAATCATTGTTGAAGAAAAAGCAGATTTTTTTCTACAGGAACACATCAAGCAAAACAAGGGACAAATGAACTTAAACTGAATTGAGTTGCTACTTATGAAAAAGCATATGGTACTTCAAAAGCAAGAGGGGTAACAACCATAATATCTAAAAGATGTGGTTTTAATGTGTTAAAAGTTAAGAAGGATGAAAAAGGAAGATTTGTACTTATGCAAGGAACAATGGGAGGAGAAAAGTATTTGTTGGTCAATGTGTATACTCCAAATGAAAAACAAAAAGAATTTTATGAAATAGTATTTAAGGAAATGGAGGATATGCAGGGAGATTATACAATTATGTCAGGATATTTTAATATGGTTATGGATAAGTGGAAAGATAAATCAGACCCAACAACAAGGGATAGATTCAATAATATTATTATACCCTTAAATAAGATAATAAATAGAAATGAATTAAAAGATATATGGAGGCTGATTAAAGAGGATGAAAAGAAATACAGTTATTATTATCAGTTCATAAAAAATATTCCAGAATAGATTTTATTTTTGTATCAAAAAATATGGTTCCAAAGGTATTAAATACATGAATAGAAGGGATAAAAGTTACAGACCATGCTTTAGTAAATATGGATTTTATAGTTAAAAAGGATTACAGAGAACCAAAAAGATGGAGACTGGACACCAGAATACTTAATTATAAAGATATAGTGAGTAAGATTGAGAAAGGATGGCAAAATATATGGGATATCAATAGTAGACAGGTTTCTCAAGCTGTGTTATGGGATACTATGAAAGCAGTTGCAAGAGGGATTTGTATTAGGGAAACATGTAATGTAAAGAATTGACAGGGAGAAAAATAAAATTAGAAATGGAAATTAAAAAATTAGAGAATAAATGCATAAAATATAGGAGTAAAAAATTAAATAGAATTACAAACAAAAAGTAATGAATTAGAGAAAATAGAAATAGATGAGGTCCAAAGAAATTTGATACATTTGTGGACGGAATTTTTTGAATATAGCAATAAGAGTTCTAAAATGTTGGCAAGATCAGCACAAAAAAGAAAGAGGGGAATATGATTGGTGTCATAAAGGATAAAACATGGAAGATATGTACGACGATGAAAGAAAATATAAAGATATTTGAAGAATATTGCAAAGAATTATATTCAGCAGGGAATACGTGGGAAAAAATTGAGGAATATATTGAGAAAAGTTGGAAAATAAAAATAGATGGGGAGGATAAAGAAATAATAGAACAATTGGTTTCAAAAAAAGAAATAGAAGAAGTGACAGGTAAATTAAAAGGAGGAAAATCATCAGCAATGTATAGGCTGGGACCAGAATATTATAAAATATTTTTAAAAAATTTAATACCTAAATTGGAAGTATTATATAACAAAATTCTAAATGGAGAAAGGACCCTACCATCATGGGACCATTCACTGATAATACTGATTCTGAAACCAGGCAAAGATTTGATAGACCCAGGATCATATAGACCTATATCCCTCATAAATTAAGATGATAAAATATTAACAACAATAATGGTAAAAAGAATGACTAGGTTCATACATAATTATTTTCAAAAAAATCAATGTGGATTTGTGCAAGGAAGACAAATGTCAAATTTAATAGGAAGAGTATTGAATAAAATAAACATAATTAGGAAGAATAAACCAAAAGCGGGAATAATGGCATTAGTAATCTATTTGGTTTTTGTGTTGGCCATCTGGTGATGTCCATATGTATAACCTTTTCTTTGATTGTATGAAAAATGTATTTGCAATTAATAGCTTGGCTTTAAAAAAATCTATCAGATGCTCACCTGCTTCATTCCTTTTGCCTAGTCCAAATCTGCCTACTGTTTTTGATTCTTCTTTACTTCCAACCTTTGCTTTCCTATCTCCAGTGATCAGCTTGACATCCTGTGTTGGTGTGCTGTCAATTTCTTCCAGTACTCCTTCAACACAAAAACAACAATGGCATTAGACATTTATAAAGCTTTTGATTGTGTGGAATGGCCAGCATTAAAAATAATGTTAAAGAAATTAGATATGAGGTGGAGGGAATTCAGAGGATTGACAAGTCAGTTATATTCAAATAACACAGCAGTGTTAATGGTAAACGATGGACTAACAGAACAAATTCAAATTTCTAGAAGTACAAGACAAGGCTGCCCTCTCTCCCTGATCTTATTTGTAATGATTATTGAAATTTTGGCAAATGTTATTAGGAAGGATAAACATTTAGAAGGAATTCGGATTAGAAAATTAAATGATAGGTTTGTTTGCTGATGATACCCTATTGACAATTAAAGATCCATTAAAAATAGAGTAAAAAAGACTTTTAAAATGTCAGGCTTACAGGTAATCTGGAATAAATTGGAATTAATGCTTTTTAATTATACTAAAACAGAAGAACAAGATTTCCTAAAGGATAAAACGATAGATAAGATACAATTATATAGTTAGGAATAAATATTACAAAAAAATTACAAAAAATTGGAGGGACAAAATTATAATAAATTAAGAACAGATATTAAAGGGAAACTAGAAGATTATAAAAATATTATTGCGGTCTGGCAGAATTGCATTAGTAAAAGTGAAAATGTTACCTAAGATAATTTTTTTGTTCAGAATATTACCAATACAAATTTCAGAAGCAGAAATGAAAAATTGGCATGTATTAGTGAATATTTTTTGTAATGGGAATAAAAAAGTGAGGATTAATAAAATATGCTGGTACAAATCCCAAAAAGATGGAGGATTGAGTCTCCCAAATTTAAAATGGCATTACAACACAAATCAATTGAGATACATTATAGATGGAGTTACAGAGAAAGAGGAATTAGACTGGTTAGAGATGGAAACAATAGAAATAGAGAAAAAAAACTAGAAAATATGTTTTTTAGAGACTTTACCTTGAAAGAAATGAAAGAAATAGAAAACCCCTTTTTAAAGAATATATTAGAGATTTGGAAAAAACATAAAGAAAAATCAATACCTGCTATCTCACCATTAACACCAGTAGTAATGCTGAAAATTTTTAAAACAAATTTAAGGGAAGAATTAGGGAAAGAGTTAAGGAATATACTTAAGGAAGTGTAAGGATAAAAGATTGGATGGAGACAATGAAGGATAAAGGAAAAATAAAGGAGAAACTGCTATGTTCAGAAAGAACCTGGTTTAATTTTATTTGGAACAATGGACAAAAAATTGAAATGGGAAAATTATAGAATTTAGAGAATATACTAAATTTGAACAAATAATTTAGCAAAGCGATAGTATGGAGGAAAATGAAATTTGAAAGTTATTACAAGTGAAATATATAAATTGTTATCAAAACATAATGAGAAAGAAGAATATCTTAGGATAATATGGGAGGAGATGACTTAGCACAATGATAAATATTCAAGAATGGGGAAAATTTGAATCAAAGTTATTAAAAATTTGTATCTATACAGATGAAGGAGAATTATTATAAATTAATTTGGAGATGGTATTTACACCAGTAAGGTTAAACCATATAAATAAGAATTATCCAAGGGTATGTTGGAGGGGTTGTCAAGAAATTGGTACTTATATTCATATGTGGTGGGGTTGTAGATCTTGGCAATTAGTATTTAAAGAGATAAAAGAGATAACAGAAATTGAGTTAGAAGCATGCCCAAAGATAGCATTATTGTCTATATATGATAAGATAACTGCACCCAGTCCTGCACTATGAAGGATTTAATCACAAATCTATTAACAGCAGCAAGACTAATTATAGCCAAAAAAGAAAAGAAAAGTTCAGGGAGATCTGCAAATACAAGATTGTTATAAGGAAGTATGGCAAATGGCAATTAATGATAAGTTAACATGTGAAATTAAGGTTAAAAAAAAGGAATAATGAAGAGGAATGACTTTGAAGCAATATAGAAGATGTTTGTACAAAAGGTTCTAGTAAAAGAGGAAGGTGGTTTACCTCCACAGGAAGAGTTACAATTTTGGAAGGTAGAATAACATAAAGATATTAGGCTCTGGTGATGGGGAGCACTTGATTATAAAGATAAGTTATAAGTTATATATAAGTTAATTGGTGATAAATTAATAGTATTACACTGTAGTGAAATTATGAATAGTATATGTTGAAAAGAAGATAGCAATAAGAATGAATATATTAATAATTAATATTTTTTCCAATTATTGGTTTAGTTAATATAAAATGGTTTAATATGAAAAAGACTAAGATAAGGTAATTAAGAATGGATAATTAATGTGATTTATTACATATTGTATGTAGAATACTATGTATAAGATATTTTAAATAATATTTTAAGTATGTTGTATTATTAATAATAAAATATTATTTTAAAAGAATTAAGATTCAGATAATGGATTCTACACAAATAGTATTATGATGTTTTATGCATGTACTATTCTGTTTATTCTATTTATTTATAATTCAATTCAGAGATAGGATGTCTTTTTCCTAGCTGGACCTTTTGCTTGAACACCAATTGGTGGTTCTTTCTTCTGTGCTCAGTGGTTGAGGAAAGAGTGTTCTTTCACCTGCATTTCCAAGTGTTATTTCTGGCAAGGAGCAAAGAGAAAGCTCCCTGCAGCTGCTGCTTCCATGGCTGATGGGTGAGTCAATTTGACTTCCCCTTTAATTTGATGTTGCTCCTGATAGGCAGGAGAGACAGCCTTCCAATGGTCCTGCACTTTTGGCTGATTGGAAAAAGGCAGGGTGCTTCCTTTTTTTCTCCAGTCCTAGGGCAACATCATTTGTTCACTCAATTTCTAAAACAATTTTTGGCCATCTCAGGAACTACAATATTAGCTACAGAAGTCCCATATCTAATATTAGTTGCTAATTGCTCACGGGGGTCTTGCAACTTGACATATCAAAATGTTCTGCATTTTACTTTGCATTTCATTCCTGTGAACTGCCTTGAGCACCATTTGGTGAGAAAAAATGGGACACAAATATAAAAAGGAAGCAGATAATAAAGTCACCAATTTTAACCTCTTCAGAGATTTGCAAGAATGCCTAAGTGCTGAAAGTTGGGCAGGGATGAGGATGAAGATCTTGTCTTTGCCCTCACTGGCAACTCATGTAGCAAACAGGGAATGTGCCTCATGCCCGAAAGATGGTGGACAATGCTACCCTACTTGTTCCATAAATTGCATGCCCTTGCCTTCCTTTGTGCCTTCACCCTACTTCTTCATTTCCTTCTGTTGTTGCATAATCCACTCTGGTCTGAATGTAGGTTTTCATACATCCTAATTATTTGGGACTTTCTATTTGCTCTCAGTTGAACTGAACAAATTTCCATTTAGACTTCACCAACCACATGGCAAGGGTGGGGAATGAAGGTCAGGCATGCATGAGGATGTTGAGGATAAGGCCAGCATGCACAGCCCTTTCCCTCTCACATGTTCTTTGGAATGCCTGAAGCAAGGTTTTGATGCAGCATAAACTGATATTGCAGAGCTCAAAGAGATATAAATGTATGTCCTAAAATTATCCTGGTTATCCAACATAGCATACAGTGCCTGCAAACTACAGGGGGGGAAAAACTATATTGAGTCTAGCTAGTGATGTAAAGATTTTGGCTGGTCTTAGTAGCCAGCTGATATTTGCTCTCCCTAATTTGTTCTTCTCCCTGAAAGTTCAGAAGCCATGGAAAGATGTTTTGTAGAAATTGAAAGAAGTAAAATCGCCCAATGTTCTCAAAGTGACCATAGAACTTGAGTGAATGATTTCTGAGTTCCAGAAAAACTGAAAAGAATGAGGCTATTTCTCACTCAATAATTTCAAAATTCCTAACCTTTCGTTCCAAAAAAAAGAAAAAAGATATTTAATGCAGAAAAAATACAAGGATAATTGAAAAGGAAGAATACTTTTCTCAGTACTAATGTACAGCAACCATTTCTCCCACTTCAAGAAATTAAAAATATGTGCCACCTCTGTGAATATTAATAGTAATGTAGCTTTGAAAGAAAAGAAAAGAAATGACTAAGTGCAGGGAGATATTTCTGTTTTTGAATACACCTAAATGAATGAATGACTTGCACTGCAGTTTTCTGGCAGCTGGAATTTCAAAGAAATTGAGGGGTGGAAAGGTAAGCGATTAGAAAAGAATGGCTTGACCTCTGTTCCAGGTTTAAGTAAGAAAGTATGAGAAATACTCCCTAAACTGCCTAACCACCTGTGGATTAGAGGCAGTGGCAGCAGTTAAGCTGTCATTCATGAAAATAGAGGGAAGGCAGAAAGGTGGTTGTTTACTTTAAACATCTTTGGGAGAGAGAGAGAGAGGATTTCCATGACAACACATAGCTCAGAGTGAGCAAGCTTTGCAACCAGCTGCAACAAAAAACAATTTTAAAAGGCCTGTTTCTGGAATTCTTTCCAAGCTTCCTAGCTGGGTTTTCAGTTCAGATTTTGACATTTTCCTGTTATATTACCATGCCCAGGGAAGTGGAGATGGGGCAAGGAGAGATACACAATGGAAAGCGCTATGAGAATATTTAAGGATTCAGGTATATTTTTTGATCCTGTGTTAAGGACAAATTGCAGACACTGTGCCTTAATCCAGGTGTCACAGAATCTCCTTAGGCAAACCAGAATGTTGAAGCTTCATGCGCAGATCAGATGGACACCCTTTTCCTTTCTGTAGCATATCCAGAATTATTTGGTGCATCCAAACTTGGACAATTATGATTAGTGTTAATTAGGATTTGTATTTTTAAAAAAATCTTGGGAGCCAACCTTTACCCTTAAATGTAGGCATAAACAAACAATGCAATAATTTCCAGAGGAATGAAATCACTCTTGATCCATAAAAGCTTATGCGACAATAAGGTAGTGTTCAAGGGGCCACAAGAATCTTTGTTCTTTTTTGCTATTGCTTGATTACAGAGTAATGGCAGTCTATAATTTTACCTTAGCAAAAAGGAGATAGTCTCTCTCTCTCTCTTTCTGTGTGTGTGTGATAGAGAGAGAGAGTAAAAGTTTACAGCATATGCCAGGGGTACTCAAATGTTTTACCCTTGGGACCTCCCTTTACATCTACACGAGAGCATCAAGCCTCCCTCTTGATGTAATATATGCATTATAATTTTTTATTTAGTGTGCACATTTTTGTATGCACGTTAGTGTATAGTCATATTTTAATATGCTGTAAGGAAATGATACTGTTTAAATCAGAAGAGTTGTATTTAAGTAAATTCAATGTTTAACTCAACGCTTGTGTAAACTTTATACATAAACAAGTTTGAGAAGAGGAAGAAGAGGATTGGGGATCATTGCCTCAAGACTAGCACATGCACACCCCCACACACACCTGGGGTCAAGCCCCACAAATTGAGAACCACTGGCAGATGCCTCATCTCCAAACTATGATTTTGAGTTTGTTTTTCTATAACATATGAATCAAATACCTACGTAGCCTTATGTTATGTTCTCAAAATTTGCTGATACTTTTCTGTGTGATAAAGTGCAAAATAAGAGCTCTCTGTGCATATGGTGGAACACAAGATGTGGAACACCCACAGAAGCAGCTTTGTTTAACCCTCCTAGACATTACCTGTCTTTCATAGTCACCATAGGGAATGAAGGCACCCAGAATCCTCATTCAAAGTACTTGCTTGTGAATGGAAAAGAAAATCTGAGGTAATAAATGTTACTAAGATAACAATGATGTATCATTAGTCTCCTAAATTCATTTCTAATTTGGCAGTAGTTTAGGGTGGAGGGCAGTGTTTTTGATGTGCCCTCCTGAGCTTAATGGAACTTCTGCTTGTTTCCTTTCATTCTTATTCAGCCCTTTCTCTCCCAACTCTGAGATTTAAGGCTGGAACAGATTTTGGTGGAGACTGCGATGTAAGCTAGAGGCTCCTAATTTCTTTAGACCCAATAACACAGAGATTCCTTTCTGATTAGAACAGAGTTGTTTGTCCTTACCGGAACAAAATTAGTTACCCTAATGATACTGGCAATTTCATTCCCTTACAATATGATTGTAATTACTGTCAAACATTGTTCCTGGTCATTGGTTCTATTAAGCTATTATTATGTTTTTGTACATAGTAGTATAATTGGACACCAGAAGAATAAACAAATCAATGAGTGCATTTATTTCTATTGCTAGTGGAGCAGTATATGTAGGGAAAACATTCTGAAAATCTATTTATTTCATTGTTTGTGTTCAGTTCCATAGAATTTTCATTTGTTGTTGCTGTAGAACTTACATGAAACATACATTTTGAAAATAACTCCACCTCACCCCCACCAATTTGGGCCTCAAATGCTCCTGTTACTATATATGAACAAATGATCAAATTATATCCAGACAAAACGGAGGTACTTACAGTCACAGGCCCGAAACCAGATTTGGGAATACAGTCTCCAGTCCTGGATGGAGTCACACTCTCCTCTAAGGACTGTGTTTGCAGTTTGGGGGTACTCGACTCGTCGCTTCACATGACTAGTCAGGTGAATGCGACGGTCAGGAGTGCCTGTTATCAGCTTCGGCTGATACGCGAACTGCGCCCTTATCTGGACATGAGGGGTCTGGAAACTGTGGTACATGCTCTGGTAACCTCACATCTGGATTACTGCAATGCACTCTACATGGACTACCCTTGTGCCTAACCTGGAAACTACAACTGGTACAAAATATGGCAGCCAGGTTAATTACAGGAACATCTAGGAGGGAGCACATAACACCGGTGCTTAAATCCCTCAACTAGGCTGTCCCAGACCTCCCAGAGGGCCATTTCTGCGACCGTTCCCAGACTATGGAATGGCCTGCTGGACGAAATTCGTCTTATTACCACCCTTGCTGCTTTTAAAAAAGCAGTAAAGACGGATCTCTTCCGACAGGCCTTCCCGGAATAATCTTTCGGCTCAGGGGAGATGGTTTTCATTTGTTCCCTCTGCTGCTACCTGCCCTGCTGTCCATTGCTGCCTGCTGTATTGCTGTTTTGTTGTTTTTATTGTTTTAATTGTATTATTGTATTTTAACTCTTCAATAGTTTAATCTTGTTTTAATAGGATGGGAGGGTTAGATTGCGGGATGAGGGAATGCTTTTAACTTTGTATGTTTTAATATGCTGTAACCCGCCCCGATTGCCGAGCAGAGGGGCGGGCTATAAATAAAAAATTATTATTATTATTATTATTATTATTATTATTATTATTATTATTATATACTGACATTTTATTCTGCTTGTAGGCATCTTATAGGCAACTGGTTGGTCACTGTATGAACAGTAGTCATGTCTGGTCTAGTCTAGTCTGGTCCAGCAGGGCTTTTCTTCTTAACCTGAAAAAGTCACAGTCTTTAGATTCTGATCTTAGATTTAGTCAGTCAGGCTACAAATACAAATTACATAATAAAATTGATCAGCACCAACTATTGTGTGCTGGAGACAGGAATATATGCTCTACAATTGTCCAGCTGATGCTGCTATATATCTTTTTCAATTTATGTTTGTAACCATGAATTGTAGAAAATTCTGTTTCAGTCCAGATAGGAAATTTGTATCGTTGCCTGAATGAGGAACTGTGTATGCAGTTACCCAGCTGGATCCACCAACTGGACTGTAGACATGTAGCTATCAGCAGTCAAAAACTGTCACATACACATAGCATTGAACAACTGATTGGTGCTATTGTGAGCATCTAACTGGGGCTGCCACATGAAAATATATTTCTAAAATTTAAAAGTGGAGTTGTCAAGAATTTGATTACTTATTTATACTTATTAATTTGTTCTATTTAATGCCTGTCTCTCTTCCAAGAATCGCAAGACAGTACACATGATCCTCCTTCTCAGTTGTATCCCCGCAACAACTCTGTGAGATAGGTTAGGATGAGAAATTGTGACTGGCCCAAATTGGTCACAAACTGAGCTTCACTACCAAGTGGAGATTTGAAGCAGGAACTCCACAGTTTTACTCTAATATTCTAATTACTACACCGCACTGGTTATTAATACATTAATTAATGTATAAGAGCCAAATTCAGAAATGAGTGCCTACTCTTGACAGTGCAGTAATGTGCAGTAATCACTTATCATCATAGTGATCTGTTATTCATAGACTCATAGAGTTGGAAGAGACCAGAAGGGTCATTCAGTCCAACCCCCCACCATGCAGGAATACAGAATCAATGCACCCCTGACAGATGGCCATCCAACCTATTTAAAAACCTCCAAAGAAGGAGACTCTACAATTCTTTGAGGGAATGTGCTCCACTGTCTAACAGCTCTTACTGTCAGGAAATTCTTCCTAATGTTGAGGTGGAATCTCTTTTCCTGTAAGGAAGCTAAGCCATGGTTATGTTTTATTTGTTGTTGTTGTTGTGTGCCCTCAAGACAATTCTGATTTCTGGCAATCCTAAATCAAACCTATGACAGGATTTTCTTGGCAAAATTTTTTCAGAAGACGTTTGCCATTGCCTTCCTTTGTGGTTGAGGGAGTGTGACTTGCTAAAGGTCACCCAATGGGTTTCCAGGGCAGTGAGGATTAGAACCTTGATTTTCCAAAATCCAGTGTAGTCAGCCCTTGGTATGCACAGGCTTGCCATCTACAGATCTCAGCATCTGCAGATGGCAAGCCCACGTTGGGGCCATGCTGCCATTAGGGACATCCCCCAATGTTCCCAGAGGTGGTTCATGCCCCTCGCTCGTTGCTGCTGTTGCCGGCAGCAAGGCTGGGGTGGAGACAAGGTGGCGACTCAGGGCCTCACGGAGCATTGTTTGCATTACTCCACCAGGGCGAGCCAGAGGATGCCCTAGGGCCAGGCTTTGGGCAGCAAGGAGGCTTCTGGTGCCTCTAGCATGGTCTCACCCCTCCCGCAGCCCTGCCAGGGGACAAAGAGATTTTGGGGATTCTGTGACTCTGCTGGGCAGGCAGAGACCTCCTCAGGCAGCCCACCAGACCAAGAAGGAAAGGGGATGAAGGGCAGGGAGGGGCCAAGAGGTCGGGGCTGCCAGTGGAGGCCATGGAAACACTCAGGTAGGAGAAGGTGAAGGAGAAGGAGTTCAGCAGGACGTAAATGGTAGCACGATGATGGAACTTGAGCATCTGTTCTCTGGGGTGGTGGTGTCCAGAATGGATCCCCCACGAATACCGAGTGCTGACTGTACTCAAACTACTACCTCATGCTTGCTTTCTTTTACTTGTCTGTAAATATTACAGTTTCATGGCTTATTCATTTTATTCACAGTTAGGATGCAAGATGTCAGTATTATCTAGCATTTATTTTCATGGCTTTGAGAGATATAGTAACCAGGAAAGAGAGGGGAAGGAGTAAGATTAAGTTACTACCTTTATGCACTGCTAAGGCGCACATGATGTATATTGTCATTTTTCTCTTCACTTCCTTTTCCCTCTTCATTCCTCCTTTTGGGTTAAATTTATCTGGCGCAGCCTGCGAAGACACTCATTCATCTTCAAAATAGCCCTGTCATTAAAAAGTCAACCTGGAAACAGTATTCAGCTTGACATTGCTAGATGTATTTTGGATTTCTGCAGGCACACAAGAATACATAGCGATCTAGAAACTTCCCAGCTTATGCTTGAAAACACATAAGTTTCCCCCCCTCCTCTTGTGTGGTGTGGGATATACTACTTTGTTATCCTCGGCATCTGCACTGCATGTATAATCCAGTTTGACACTGCTGTAACTGCCATGGCTCAATGTTATGGAATTCTGTGATTTTTAGTTTTATGAAATATTTAGCTTTCTCTGTGAGAGAACTGTGGTGTCACAACAAACTACAAAAAGATTTCATAGTATTGAGTCATGGCAGTTAAAACAGTGTCAAACTGCATTATTTATTCAGTGCAAATGCAGCCTTGGAATGTTTTCTTTTTCTTTAAACGCTTGCAAGGAGCTATTTTTGTTATACCTGAATGCCCAGCCTAAAGAACTGTCTCATGCTAATAACTTTGAAATGTCACTTTAAAAAGCAACACAGTAAATAGTATCCACATACTTGGACAAGCTCTCTTCCTAATGTATATGATAGTAAAGATTTTGCTATGGTTCCTTGGAGTTAGTGACTTGCCTGAGGCAAGTGATGATAGCTTCTGAGAGAAGAGCTTTCCAGAAATCCATTCCCCTCCTCCTTAAATTATCCTGTGAGACAAGATTATATGCAGGTTGAGGTAAAATGGTGGCGTAGAGGCTGTTACAGTATAAGATGGTTGCAAATACAGCTGCTTGAATCATCTGTCTCCTGCCTGATGTTTTAACTTTTATATTCAATCTCTTTCTCCCCCCCCCCCCTTTTAGTTTGAAACACATTTTCTTGTCAACATCTAACAAAGCCTGAAGTTTAGATTTTCCACACTACATTGCCCACACTATTTTAAATCCCACATTCTGTTTGGAACTTCTTTTCATATGTCTATGCTGGTCTCTGATTTAGTCTTATTCTCAAATCATTTGTTAAAATCTGCCTTTGCTGTCTTCCTTCATCATTTGTGTTGTTCTGCTTTGTGGGCAATTAAGACTTGCTTGGTAAGCCAGCAGTGTCCAGTGGAGTCATGTCAAAGCTAAGTTATGTAGGCAACGCAGATCAACCATGGAAAAGGTCAAGGTAGGTAAAGTCAAAACAAAAGCTTTCTAATACAGAGGTCAGACAAAACCAGGACCTTGGACAGCTCCGACTGAGCCCTGCTAGCTGAGCCTTCCACCTAATAATATATGTAGAGAGAAGTGTTATCTCAGTAAGGAGCTAAAGACAACTGAAGTCTTCTGTCGACTGACCAAATTTGTAGTGCAATTGTTCCTGGAAGAGCTTGTTGGTTTGTTAAAGGTCCACCACTTGATTTTGCAGTTTCTTGGTTTTTGCAGGATTGGAAAGAGTGAAATACTGCTAGGGACTGATTCTCTGAATGCGAGGATGGTGACAAAGAGCTGTGTCCTCTGTCCAGGAAGGCTCCAAATAAGGAGCCAGTGATTGTTCCACCAAAGCAATGGCCTGAGCCTTGTCCTCACCAGACTTCAACATCGCACATTGTAAGATCTGAGGGCTGGGGTCTTAATACCTGTTGCTGATTGCTAAATTCTTAAGCCAAGGATGGGTAAAGTGTGGCCCTTGGGGCATCTGTGCTCTCCAAAGCTGTTCTGTGGCCCTTGATCCCTCCAGACTCCCCTGAGTGCCCCTTTTCTGGCTCAAAATGGGTCAGTTGTCTCTCCAGAAGCCTCCAGGAGTAGCAATTTATGTGAGTTGCAGAAGTCCCTACACTATTTTAAAAGCTGACTATTTATCAAAATAGGGGTTTCTTGGCAAATTTCTTCAGAGGGGGGTTGCCATTGCCATCCTCCAAGGCTGAGAGGATTTGCCCAAAATTACACTGGGTTTTTATGCCCAAGTGGGGATTCGGACCCTGGCCTCCAGAGTTATAGTCCACTGGTTAAACCAGTACACTATGCTGGCCCTATGTATGAATAGTACAAAGTTATAAAGATCACTGCCTGTACTTCAGAGTATGATGAACCATTTTAAGATGATGTTGCACCCTCTAGGATTGTCCTTCAGCAATGGTCAGGAGCAAAGTTTGGGTTCAGTGTGCTCTTTTTCCTCCCAGACTCTTCTCGAGTACCTTCATCATAGAAAAGTAAATTAAGAAAGCTTCACCTGAACGTATTGTTAGTGAACTCGTTCTCCACGTGTGGATCCTCATGCAGCCAAGATTTACCATTTATGTAAGACATATCAGTGGGCTTGTTAGTATACTCCATGTTTGCAGAAGCAGGGGGAAAAAAACATTCAGTTAAAAAAAAGTACAATAAAAACTTAATTGAGGGGAAACTCCAAAGAGCTTAAAACTACAAATAGTTAATATTGCCCTCCCTCAGTATTTGTCCTTGCCTGATTAAAAGAGAGACAGAGAGAGAAAGAAACAAATGCTACTATAGATAAGTTAATAAATGCTGTTGTTTCGTTCTGGTGCATTGATGGCCATTAAACCCGAATGCTACATGAATGATTAAAAATTAAATTTTCAACAACTCAGTTACTGTATAAAAATATGTCTTCATAAAAAAAGCTAGCATATTAAGTTTAATATTTGATAAGGAGATTAGGCTGAACAAATGAAAATTAGGTTATGACGAAGTCAAGTGTGATAGCATCAGCCTTCTTGAGTAAACCAAATGAACAGTTAAGTGAAAAGAGTCAATGTCTGTACTGTCAATTGAAACAAATGGTATTGTAATACAATCAATGTAAGTCATTCCATCGATATGAATGCTGAGATAGCCAAAATAGCACCATTCATGTGTTGATAGGCTTTGAAAATACAAAGGTTTGCATATGTATGCATGTTTACAAAGGATACCAAATACTGGAAAGCAAGGGCAAGGGAAAATCAGGGAAGAAAGAAGGTAATAGAGTGTCTTATGGAAGGACATGACTGGCTGAAGCTATGAATGGAAACACTTGCACTGCAACATTTTATTACTTACTTATAATGTATGAAAGGATTTTATGGCACTGCTGAAGCAGTGGCATTACTAGTGTTGGTGTCATCCAGCGCAGGTGCCTAGAAAGTGGTGCTGGGGCAGTGGCAGCCTTCCCTGCCCTCTGTCTTGCTGCCTCATTTGCCTGCCACCCTCCCTGGATGCCTGGCCACCCGCTGCCTTGCCAAATCCAGAAAGGGATTCACTCAAATGGCTGCCTGTCCACCACCCTCCCAGATGCCCACTTAGAGTTGCTGGAAGCTGGGCTAGTGAGGCAGTGGGAGGGATGTAAGGGGCTTGCATTCACCCCTCTGGTGCCCTGGCTCTTTGGAATGAGGAAGCAAAAGTAGCAGAAAAATAGGGATGAGATGCTTGGCAGCAGGGACAGTGGGAGGGCCTAATAATAATAATAATAATAATAATAATAATAATAATAATAATAATAATTTGCACCCCACCCCTCTGCATAGCAATCGGTCACATGGTCACATGCCCCTCCTTGTCCACTGCCCCATTGTCTTGGCTTCCTCATCCAAGAGAGCCATGGCAGCAGAGAAGCTGAGAGAGCCATGGCAGTGGAGAAAGCAGAAGGGGCTTGCTGTCCTTCTCTACTGCATTGACTCCCTCAGCTGAGAGAGCCACAGCAGCGGAGAAGAAGAAGCGGATGCTGTCAACAGTACTGCACCACTACCACCTCAACAGTGGAAGGGTCCAACCAGGCATCACCCCTCTTCTGAGGTGTCACCCGGTGTGGTCCACACTCCCCACACCCTGTAGTGACACCACTGTGATGAAGCCTCTGATGGTGATGAGCTGAGCTTTTTAAAGATGCCATTTAGAACATCAGGGTAAACAGGATCAGATTGCATGGTTTTGGGTGACAATCAGCTAAGGTGTTCAGACGTACACAAAGGAAAAAGGCAATTTCCTTTGCCCTGATTTCATCCTATGTTCTTATTTGTTTTAATTAATGTGGCATTTTTAATTTTGATTATGTTTAATTCTTTTTTAAGGGGATGGGAGGGTGGGATTATGGGATGAGGGATTGCTTTTAACTTTACTTGTTTTAAATTTGTTGTTCCCCACCCCGATTGCCACGCAGAGAGGCGGGTTATAAATAAAAAAATTTATTATTATTATTATTATTAACAGATCAGGAGAAGCAAATGCTCTGTTCTAAAGCGAAATGATTCAAAACATGACTTCGGTGAATGTAATTAGGAGCTACAAGCATGAGGAGTCACATATGGGCCTAAATCTAATTGTTAGTCCCAACTAGAGTTTGTTGTTGTTGTTGTGTTGTGGTGTGACTTGCTCAAGATCCTCCAGTGGGTTTCCATGGCTGAGCGGGGAACCAAATCCTGGTCCACAGAGTAATTGTTCAATGCTCAAACCTCTACACCATGTGGTTCTTCCCAACTAGAATAAGCCTATGAAATCAATGGAAAAGTGACAAAACAGTTCCATAAATTCCATTGATTTAATGAGTCTAATTACCTAAGGCTAACAATAGAAATTTAACATCTTCAAGAACAAAGTTCAGCTATACATTTGAATGATTTTTATTTTACTTGCCTACTTTTGAACACTGCTCAAGATTAGTCCAAGATGACTACTACAGTACTATAATTCTTCTTCTTCTTCTTCTTCTTCTTCTTCTTCTTCTTCTTCTTCTTCTTCTTCTTCTTCTTCTTCACTTTATTTACATCCCATCTTTCCCCCACAACTGAGACTCAAGGCAGCTTACATATTTTAAGAAAAATACAATTAAAAACATACAAAAAGTCAACCTTAAAACCAAATTAAACTATGAGCCATTTTAAAAACACTTTAGAAGATTTTATAGATAAGCAATACAGTTTAAAACAGTATAGCCAGCACTTACAGTACCTTATTGAAATCCTTCAGTTCTAAAAGCCTGTCTAAATAAAAAAATGTCTTCACCTGCTGGCAGAAGGACTAGCAGTATCTGGCATTGACTTTCCTATTACATTATAATGGTGCCAGATTTGAGAAGCCTTGAGAAAGCTGTGGTCTGAAACTATCCCCCGTATACAAATGTCTTCTCCAAGAGAAGTTTGCCCAGGTAACAGAAGTAGCAGGTAGAAATGGGCTCAGATGGGTGATGGTAAGTGCAGCAGCAGAGATGGATAGGGATGCTGAAACAGTCTTCTAACATGGCCATAATAGCCTAGTTGTGTTTTTTAAAAAATGGATGGACTAGTAAATTTTTGGGTGTATTAGTTAGACCTTTTAAAATTTAATACAGAATAAAGATCCATCTCTAAACTTGGGTAAATACATTGCTTGGTTTCCTCCATTTGTTATTATCCTGTGATTATTATGAGCAAAGAACACAAATCTTCTTTAAGTTTGTGTAATGAACTTGTTACTAAATCGAGTCTTTCTCAAAGACCTTCTGCTGTGAGAGCAATTGCCAAGCTATACCTCTGCTCTATTCACAACAGATGGGACAGAGTGGTTTTCTGGCCTAGCTAACTGTTGAGAATCTGTGCCAAGACATAATTGTGCTGATTTGTGTACAGATTCCAAAATCGGTGTTTGATATGCAGACTATGACAGTAGGAAGGGTTGGAGTGTTGGCAGTGTCAGGAATGCTAATGCACATGGCAAACAATGCATTCATTGGAGAGAAAAAAGAATCGGTGTATAAGAATCTAAAGTAATACTTAATCTGTCACCCTACTTCTTATCTTCTAACACTTGTGTATACTTCACCATCTGTCTTGGTATATTAACCACAGTTGATTTTCCCTCCTGCATTGTTTAGCTAAATGAATAGAATGATATGAAACTAACTATTTTCTTTACTATGTCCTTTTTTCTTTTTTCTTTTTTGCACATTTTCTGTATTACAAGGAAATATCACAATTCATCATTGAAGTCTCATTGGAAATATATGACAAAGTACATGGTAACAATGCTGTCTGCTAATTGAAGGTAGGAGTGTATAGCGAGCACGATCCTTGCCACTTGCCAGATGTTCAATGACACAGAAAAGGGTTAATTTGTATTTAGCAGTTCTGGCTAGATTCACTTTAGCTTGATAGTTTAAGGATGAAAATGGATCAGGAGTATAAACTATCCTGTTGCCAACCTGTTTCTACTCCTGTTCTAGCTATTAGGATGGGAGATGAGTTATGCCCTGCACTTTGATCTCTTTTATTTGCTTCTGTACTGTGTAAAACGGGAGTCCATTTTCCACTGCCTTTCCCTTAAGATAGAGTGAACCCCAATCCAGGGACTTCATTAGCCAGCCACATGGAACCACAACAATTCTGAGCAGAATTAATGGTGCAGGGACCCAGTTCTATCACTTGCTGCAAGGGGATGCTACAACCCATCAGTGAAAGTTGTGTGAGGCTTCCGTTGCTAGAAATCCTCTGCTGCATCTATTCCCAGTGCCAGAGTAGAACAGGGTATACATTTTTCCCACCATTTTGTTTTTCCAATTTTTGTATGTATTTCTTTTGATGAAATCACACTTATTTCATGTTTCCTTCATTGTCCTTTCATTTGTTGTTACTCACATTATTTTTCACTTTGAATTAATTTTAATGGGATATCCAGCAGCTCTTCTGAGATCTCTGTATTCCAACTATTTGGTATGAATTTTTCAATCATTCATCAGACCCTGCCTCAGGTCAGACCTACCAAAATTCAGATGTCTCTGATTTTACTGAACAATATTTTTTAAAAATGCCCAGAGCCATCAAGCCTATTGAATGTTCTCCTCAGTCAGGATTGCCTGCTGTCTACTGATAATTTCACTTTTAAGAGCTTTTATTGCCATGTTAATTTTTAAAAAATAATAACCTTTTTATTACAGAGCTCCAATTGACCAATGCAAGAACATTACAAAGCATGGCTGAGATACTGCATTGGAAGACATAGCTATAATAGTGTCTGATTTTACCCTGTTCCCCACCCACCCCCCGCTCAAAAAACAACAACACCCTGTCTTTTAAGCCAAGTAGACCCTGCCCCCAACAGAGGAATTTCCAAGGTACTGGAGAGCAAGCCAATGATTACTGAACAGGATGCCAGTTTCTGTCTTAAGAATAGTCTATTTGGAAGGTGAAATGAAATTCTATTTTTTCACAAATGGAAGTGCTCTACATTCCACCCATTTTGTCCACCTCAGGTGGTCACATATATATTGTAAAAAAATGAGGAAACACATTGTCACATTTATAAATAGAAACACAGTACAACTCATTACAATGAAGGAGGCTGTTTCCCAGACAGTAGACTAAGCAGATCACAGTCATCTTCACCGATACCTAGCTTTCCTTACTGCACAATGATACATTTTATTTCTCTACATCTGTTCAAACATGAAAATGGTAGGTTGGGAGACTAAATCAGTTATTAAAAGTTTTGGTTGAGTGCAGAGACAAACAAAATTCCATAAATTCACATTTATAACATTTCCCAGCTAAATAATTACATTGAGTGTGTGGTTATTAACAAAATATATATATATTCCAGCTGTGAGCATCAGTTGAAATCAAAATGTACAGTATTTCCATCTTTATATTCTCCATTTCTTAATAAAAGGCTTTTTAAGGCTTTTTTATTTATTTAAGATCTTTCTGAATTGCTCCTCCAGTCATTGAGTTGCTCACAATGCTTTACAGTTAATCTATAAACACAATAAAATAAGCAATAAAATGAACAACAACTAACAATAATTATAAAACATATAATAAAACAGGAAGTGAGGAGTATCTTCAGTCAGTAAAAGCCCAATGGAACTGTTCTGCCCATCCATCAAAAGGCAAGTAAGAAGGGAGCCATCTTAACCTTGCTGGGAAGGCTGTTCCACCCAAGAATACCACTGTGAAAAGCCTTATCTTGGGTTCTGATCAGCATCATTTGTCCAGACAATGGAGCCAGAGCCCAGTAACATGTAAAAGGGATTTCTTTTGTTGTCTATATTTCAGGTTAATTGTTATAGCAGAGCTGATGAACTATATCCAAATTTAAGCATATAGGTATTGGATTGGGACTCCTTAAAATATCACTATAGTGGGCCCCCCACCTTCACCAGACTTAGGGACACAAGACCTCATGTAAGTAGGAAATCTACAAATAAACAACACTGTCTTTTTTAAATTTGAAAGAACACTTCCCTAAGAATCTCTAAATCTTCCAGTGCAACTCTGTGGTCAGCATCAGCGGGAACGTGACCATAGACTCATGTTGGAGGACCTAAAAATGGCTAGAGAAGTGTTTTTTCTAAGAATCTATAAGTTGTCCAGTGTGACATGGTTAACTTCCAGCAGAGTCAAGCTGGAAGACCTAGAAATTCCTAGAGAGAACATATCAATTAAATTGTGAATAATTAAATCTGCAAAAGTCAGAACTGCTAACATGGAGGGCCAACTGTATATGAACCAACAGTTTGGATACAACTCATTAAAACAGGGGTAGGCAACCTAAGGCCCGGGGGCCGGATGTGGCCCCCTGAGGCCTTTGGGCCGGCCCTAGGCCGGCCCTGCCCCCGCCGCCCCCCGCCACCCACCATGATGATATTGATTATTGTTGTTATTACTTGTTCTTGGGGTTTTCTTGGCAAAATCTCCACATGGGTTTTGCCATGGCTTTTCTGGGGCTCAGAGAGTGTGCATGTATATTTTTTAATTTTTTAAATTCTTTTTAATTTTTAATTTTTATTTTTATTTTTAAAATTTATTTATTTATTTTTAGTGCTTCGGCTCCCCAATTGTCTGAGGGACAGCAACCCGGCCCCCAGCTCAAAAAGGTTGCCTACCCCTGCATTAAAACAACAACTTTAGTGGCCTAAATTCAGTTGCTAGTCCCTACTAGAGTAGCCCATTTAATCAATTGGATTTGCTCAAGTGTTGATTTATCATTCAGCAGTTGATTCAAGGGGTTTAGTTAGGATTCGCAATTGGATTTAAGCAAGTAAGAATAAGGTTAACAAAAGTGATCTGCGATGACTGAGTGCTTTTACTTATTTATTTAAACTCAGTTAGTCCAGATTGACAGATTTTGGTGCAGATGGTAAAAATTAACACAGTAGCCTTCTTCTGATTTTTAATAAGGGCATTTTGACAGAACACTTTGAATTGTATGTTACAAGAATGGCAGCAGTTGCATTAAATTTGCATTTTCTCCTGTCCAATCTGCTAGAATTAAAGGAACAAAAGCACTCAGACCACTGTGTTATTTTTCAGTAAATATGTGCTGCAATAATCTGATTAATAATTGGTCACAAAGTTTTAGGTGTTACTGTTTTAAAAACAAACCTCTTAGATCAAATGTACATCAAGCTATAAGTCCTTTCTTCCAGTTTCTGAGGCTTATTGTCTTTTTGGGACCGATGCCACACATTTATATGGAAATTGTGTCCCTATTTATGGCACAGAAAATTTATGCAGCTAGGGTTTATTGCATATAGCAGGGACATAAATATATTCACTGCATGTGATCTCATTAAAGCAGGGGGGAAACATTTCTTGCAAAACATTAATTGAAATATATGATTTTTGACCAATTAACTACAGAATAAGAATGTTGGTGGTTATTTTTTATTGTTTTAAATTTTAAACTGAAGAACAGCATGCTTCCAAATACTCATTTCTAAGTTGGTAATATAACACAATAACACACCAAAGAGCTATCAATGACTGACTGGCCCAGCTGGCAAATGTTGACCTATCCAGAGTAGCTACATCTCTCAATCTTTCTGTAATGTCTTTTGAGCCCTCCCTTAGATTCTAGATTTAGGCTTAATGAAGGATCTCTATTTCATTCAGTATCTATCTATCTATCTATCTATCTATCTATCTGAAATTCATCTATCTGAAATTCTGGTCAGTTTATTGGATTTACATTTTTAGGATTTCAAAACACAAGGTAAAAGTGTTATATTAAAATACATGATTACACCCAGCACTGCATCCTTAATTAACAATTGTAGCTTCTGCTGCATATTTCAGAGGAAAATGATGGTGGGAAGGGAGACAGAAAAATGCATAATTTCTTATAGTTATTAATTATCTTTATATACCTTCTTACTTCCAATAAAGCACGCAGTACATGTTTTCCCCCTCCCATTTTATTCTCACAGCAACCATATGAAGTAGACTTCTCTTAATGGTAAGGACTGATCAAAGGTTGCCCTATGAGTTTCATGGCTGAATGGGGGTCAAATTTTGAGTCTCTCCAGTTTGAAAATATTCTTTTTAAAAAATATTTAATTGCACCAAGGGAGGCTTCTTATTGGGCATTTGCTTTTGTATGTTTTTAATGCTTTCATATTTTAGCCTAGTGTGTTTTTAATGATTTTATATGTTTAACTTGTCATAGAATCATAGAATCATAGAGTTGGAAGAGACCACAAGGGCCATCCAGTCCAACCCTCTGCCATGCAGGAACTCAAAATCAAAGCATCCCCGACAGATGGCCATTCAGCCTCTGTATAAAGACCTCCAAAGAAGGAGACTCCACCACACTGTTCCACTGTCGAACAGGCCTTACTGTCAGGAAGTTCCTCCTAATGTTGAGGTGGAATCTCTTTTCCTGTAGCTTGCATCCATTGTTCTGAGTCCTATTCTCTGGAACAGCAGAAAACAAGCTAGCACCCTCCTCAATATGACATGCCTTCAAATATTTAAACAGGGCTATCATATCACCTCTTAACCATCTCTTCTCCAGGCTAAACATACCCAGTTTTCTAAGTTGTTCCTCATAGGGCATGGTTTCCAGACCTTTCACCATTTTAGTCGCCCTCCTCTGGACACACTCCATTTTTTCAACATCCTTTTTGAATTGTGGTGCCCAGAATTGGACACAGTATTCCAGGTGGGGCCTGACCAAAGCAGAATACAGTGGCACTATTACTTCCCTTGATCTAGATACTATACTTCTATTAATGCAGCCTAAAATGTCATTGGCCTTTTTAGCTGCGGCATCACACTGTTGACTCATGTTCAACTTGTGGTCTACTAGGACTCCTAGATCCCTTTCACATGTAGTCTCGTTGAACCAGGTGTTCCCCATCTTATATCTATGCATTTCATTTTTTTGCCCCAAGTGCAGTACCTTATGTTTCTCTGTGTTGAAATTCATTTTGTTAGCTTTGGCCCAGCTTTCTGATCTATTAAGGTCATTTTGAATTTTCATTGTGTCTTCTGGGGGATTAGCTATTCCTCCTAATTTGGTGTCATCTGCAAATTTGAGAAGCATGCCCCCTATTCTTTCATCCAAATAATTGATAAAGATGTTGAATAGCACTGGGCCCAGGACAGAACCCTGTGGCACTCCACTGGTCACTTCTCTCCAGAATGAAGAGGAGCCATTGCTGAGCACCCTTTGGGTTTGCTCAGTCAACCAGTTACTAATCCACCTAGCAGTTGTATTGTATAGCCCACATTTTACTATCTTGTTTACAAGAATATTGTGGGAGACCTTGTCAAAAGCCTTACTGAAATCAAGATATGCTATGTCTACCGCATTCCCTTCATCTAGCAAACTGGTAATTTTATCAAAAAAAGAGATCAAATTAGTCTGGCATGACTTGTTTTTGAGAAATCCATGTTGACTTTTAGTGATTATGGCATTCCCTTCTAAATGTTCACAGATTCTCTGTTTAATGAACTGTTTTAGCATCTTTCCCGGTATTGATGCCAGACTAACTGGGCGATAGTTGGTGGGATCCTCTTTTTTCCCCTTTTTGAAAATGAGAACAATGTTTGCTCTCCTCCAGTCCGCTGGGACTTCTCCTCTTCTCTAGGAGTTCTCAAAGATTATTGCCAGTGGCTCCGAGGTTACATTTGCCAGTTCTTTTAATATCCTTGGATGTAGTTCATCTGATCCTGGAGACTTAAATTCATTTAGGTTAACCAGGTATTCCTGTACTACCTCTTTACTTATTCTGTGCTGCATTTCCCCTATTGTGTCATTTGCTCCATTTTCCTCAGGTTGAACACCCTTTTCCTTTTGTGAGAAGACAGAGGCAAAGAAGGTGTTGAGTAGTTCTGCCTTTTCTCTGTCCCCTGTTAGAATTTCTCCATTTTCTCTATGCAGTGGCCCTAGCATTTCCTTCTTCTTTCTTTTGCTACGGACATACCCAAAAAGGCCTTTTTATTGTTTTTTACCCCTCTAGCAAGCCTGAGCTCATTCTGTGCTTTGACTTTCCTGACCTTACCCCTACATGTGCTAGCTATTTGTTTGAATTCCTCTTTAATGATGTCGCTCCTTTTCCATTTCTTGTACATCTCATGTTTAAATCTTAGTTCAGTTGGAAGTTCTTTAGTCATCCAACCCGGTTTCTTGAGACATCTCCCATTTTTCCTTCTCATTAGAACAGTTTGAGATTGTGTTTTCAGTATCTCCCTTTTGAGAAACTCCCATCCAGCTTGAACTCCCTTCTCCTTTAGTATCCCTGACCATGGGATCACTCCCAGTGTTTCCCTAAGTTTATTGAAATCTTCTCTCCTAAAGTCTAGAATGAGTGTTTGACTATGTCTAGCTTCTCCTTTCCACTGTATAAGAAACTCCAGGAGAATATGATCACTCCCACCTAAGGATCCCACCACTTGCACCCCATTTACCAGGTCATCCCTGTTGGTTAGGATCAGATCTAAAATAACTGATCTCCATTTTGCCTCTTCCACTTTTTGGACAAAGAAATTGTCTTTGAGGCAAGTGAGGAATTTGCTAGACTTTGAAGTATTGGCTGAGTTTAACTTCCAGCAAATATCAGGATGCTTGAAGTCACCCATCACTACTACATCTCTCCTTTCTGAGTGTGTGGTCATCTGTTCTAGAAAGGCATCATTCAATTCCTCAGTCTAGCTTGGGGGTCTGTAGTAGACTCCCACTATAACATCCCTGTTGTTTCCTTCCCCTTTAATTTTTATCCAGATGCTTTCCACCTGATTTTCAGGATTTAAGTCCTGGATCTCTTCACAGGTGTAAACATCCCTGACATATAATGCTATTCCTCCTCCTTTCCTGTTTGGCCTATTTCTCTTAAAAAGGTTGTACCCCTCTATTCCTACATTCCAATCATGAGACTCGTCTCACCAGGTTTCAGTGATGCCTGTTATATTGTATTTGCTTTGTTGTGCTAGGACTTCAAGTTCATCTTGTTTATTTCCCATGCTCTGTGCATTTGTGTAGAGACATCTAAGAACATGTGTCCTCCCCTCTTGTTGCCTATGTGAGGTTTTTTTCCTCCCACTGTTGGGCCCTTGCATCATTTGCCGTGTTTCCTCTATAACACTTTGACTATTATTTCCAACCCATGATGTACTCCTGCCTTCCAAGATACCTTCCAAGATACTGTCTCCCTCTCCAACATGCCACAGTTTAAAGCCCTCCTGATCAAACGTTTGAGACTATTGGCAAAAAATGCTTCTGCCAACTGGTGTGAGATGCAGCCCATCTCTTGCTAGAAATCCACCCTCATAAAACTGCAGTCCGTGATCTAAGAAGCCAAATCGTTCTTGTATTAGTCTCCTGTTTTTTAAAACTCTGTTTTAAAAGTTGAACTGGTTTTTTGTTTATCTTTTGTGAGCCACCTTGGGTCCAGTTTAGGAGAAAGGCAGCACATTAAATAAATAAATAAATAAATCTGTAACTCTGATCACTGCACCAAATTGGGTAGTGGCTTGTTGAGGCTTGTAACTCATGTTTATCAAAAAAAAAAAAATTCTTACATGAAAGAACAGTAGCATTATTGCTCATAAAAGTGTTTTCACAACTGGAGACACAGGATTTAGCTCTGGTTAGCCTTGGATGGGAGACCATCAATGAATATTAGATACTGAAGGCTGAGGAAGGAACTATCTCTGACTATTTCTTTCATAAGAAAATCTGATGAAGTTCATGAGGTTGCTGTAAATTGATAGATGGCTTCAAGGGACATACACACACAGGCCTTTAGTAAATTATACTGTTATAAAATATTTCATAATTTATATCCACCTACCCACTTTTTCCATCCCTAGACCATTCCTACTTCCTTCCACCCCCATCATAAAACTGTGGTTTGGGTGAAAATAAGAAGCGAAATATTCTATAAAGCCACGCATAGGACTTCACTTTAGCAAAGGGGTTCTTTTTCAGGCAGAATGGTGTTAAAAACCAGACATGAACCTCAAATCACTCCTGGTTTTGGAAAACAGCAACACATTTTTTTTGTATAGGTGCAGATTCCACGGATGAATCTCAACACACCAACATTTCATTTCATTTCATTTCATTTCATTGCCTCCCATAGCAAAAGAGATTGGTTTCTCTCTCTTTGTCTTCCTAATCCTCTCAGGCTGTTCTTCTTTTGCCTATATATTTAATGTGGTGGCTATGCTCACTTTTTGGTGCATTTTACTGAAAGTTTGGTTCCCAGTTTCATTCAATTATTTGCCATTGAAGAGAGGGTTTGCATGATGCAATCTTTTCCTGTAGTATGGGGAAGGGATCCTTCTTAATGGGTCTCACTCCTCTTCTTCCTCAAGGCAAGGCTTCAAACCTGTCACTCAAACTACCACCTTTAGCAGGAGAGCTAGATCCTCTCCTTCAGTTTCATCCTGTCTTGCTTTGCTCAGGACAGGGCTTCTACTACTTCATTGTCACAGGCTCTACGTGACCTTTTGTTCTTAGGCTTTTCCTTCTTCAGTTACATCACAGTCCCTAGGGAAGGGAGCCTTATGGAGGAGGTTTGGGTGTCCAACCTCTCTTCACATGTAGACCAAGAAGATTGGGCAGAGGTGGCTCATGCAACCGCTGAAGGGGTCCTATTGGCGGCCCAACCTACCTAGGCAGCTTCCCACAGGTAGAAACGCAGCATTGCAGGGAGAAAACCAAGTCAAACCTTCTCTGCATAGCATCTTATCATTTGAGTGCTTAACTACATTCTGATGTGGTACAGCTCTCATGAACCAGAGTGGCATAGTGGTTTGGGTCTTGGATAATAATAATAATAATAATAATAATAATAATGATAATAATAATTTATTCTTATACCCCACCTTTGCCAAGGCAATCAAGGAGACTTACATAATATAAGATACAAAGCATATTATGAGATACAGTTTAAAAGCATATTAAACAGCAATAACAATGATAACAATTAACCCCCACTTAAAAGAGGGAGGGAAGGCCCTTCTTCTTTCCAGGCTAGCCCCAATGGAGATGCCCTGCCTTCTCTCCCTCGATGATGGTGGATGGAGGGAGGGCCCTTCATGAGGAAAGATGCACTCGCAGATGTCAAAAGCTGGGGGGGGGGCCTAAGTAGCCTCCGCTGGGGCCTCTAAAGCCACGCCGCCACTGCCTCCGCTGATGTTAAAGGGGTTGGTGGGGTGGGCTAGGTAGTCTCAGTCTGTTCCTCCAACTGCTGAGTCTTCATGCTCAGAATCATGCTCAAAATTGTGCAACTTGACTACAACCATACATGGAGAGAAAAATCCCAGAGGTCGAAGCAGGATTCAGGAAAGGAAGAGGCATGAGGGACCACATTGCAAATATATGATGGCTAATGGAGTGCACCAGGGAATCCCAAAAGAAAATTGGCATGTCCTTTATAGACTACAGCAAAGCCTTTGACTGCATAGATCATGAAAGGCTATGGAACGCCCTTAAAGACATTGGAGTGCCAACACATCTGATAGTCCTAATGAGGACTCTGTACTCAGGACAAGAGGCTACTGTCAGAACAGAACATGGAGAAACAGAATGGTTCCCAATTGGCAAAGGAGTCAGACATGGCTGCATCCTATCACCCTACCTATTAAACTTATATGCACAACATATTGTAAGGAAAGCAGTCTTGGACATGGAAGAGGGAAGAATGAAAATAGGAGGAATAAATATCAACAATCTGAGATATGCTGACGACACCACAAAACTAGCAGAAAACCTCCCAGACCTGGAAAAACTACTAAGGAAGATCAAAGAAGAAAATGCAAAGGCAGGCTTGCTGTTGAACATAAAGAAAACAAAAATAATGACCATAGAGAACTTACACATATTCAAACTAGACAATGAGGAAATAGAAATAGTAAAAGAGTTCTCATTGATCAAACATTGATCGGAATGGGGACTGCAGCCAGGAAATCAGAAGAAAATTAAGAATGGGGAGGGTGGCTATGAAAGAACTAGAAAAGATTCTAAAATGCAAAGATATGCAACTCAGCACAGAAGTTAGAATCATACCATGTATATGGATGTGAGAGCTGGACAGTTAAGAAACACAACAGGAAGAAAATCAATGCATTTAAAATGTGGTGCTGGAGAAGAGTGTTGAGGATCCCATGGACAGCCAAAAAGACAAACAAGTGGGTCCTAGAGCAGACCAAGCCGCAAGCCTCCCTGGAGGCCAAGATGACCCAACTGAGGCTGTCGTACTTCAGACACATCATGAGTAGAGAATCATAGAATCCTAGAGTTGGAAGAGACCACAAGGGCCATCCAATCCAACCCCCTGCCATGCAGGAACTCAAAATCAAAGCATCCCCGACATATGGCCATCCAGTCTCTGTTTGAAGACATCCAAAGAAGGAGATTCCACCACTCTCTGAGGGAGTGTGTTCCACTGCTCTAATGAAGACTCGTTAGAAACAATAATGCTGGGAAAGGTAGAGGGAAGTAGGAAGAGAGGAAGGCAACATGCCAGATGGATGGACTCTATTAAGGAGGTTATGGGCATGGGTTTGCAGGTGGTCTTGGAGATGTCTAATCCATACGGTCGCCATGGGTCAAAATTGACTTGAGAGCAGTTACCAACAACAGCAACAACAGAAAAGTTGCTGTTAACAGTGTCTGAAATATTTCACACATTATGGGCTCATTCCAGTGACACTTGCAACCAGAGTAAGAGCTAATTGACAAATCCCTTTCATTCCAGTGGGTCTACTCTAGTTGGAACAAACATTGGATTTAGCTCTATGTTTTACCTGTAGTATAGTAATACACAGAAACTGAAACACAGAATAGAAAAGTTAATTTAAATGGTTTTTAGCAAGGAAAAGTAAACACTGTCTTTGTTCATGACAGATTTATTTCATTGTAATCTGCAGTGGACTTTAATTTGTGATATCAATTTGTGATATCAAACCTATGGTACTTAAAATTATACTTTGAACATACCAAACATGTCATTATCTGAATACATGATAGGAAGCGATCTCTTGAAATATTTAGTGCAGAGTTTGATAATTGAATTGTTGCAGCCTTTGGCCATAGGAGATTTTTTCTCTCGCTTTTTTGCCTTTATTTTTCATTAGCATGATGCTTAAGCTCCTGTCAAAGGTTGGTAAGCTAATTTAAGTTTACTGTGTGGAGGAACAAAATGATGAAAAGGTCAGTAGGATTAGAATAGTGTATTTTAATACTGTAGCCTAAGATACAATTACTTCTGTATGCAGTAATTCTGCAAGAGTTGGCTTTAGGATTTCTTAAGAAGCAGGGTAACAAATTGGATTGACAAGGAAAACATGCTGCATGCAACAAATTGCATTTTAGACAGCTTTTCAAATAAAGCTAACCTTTTAAATAGCCAAGTTTCTAAGTAAACTTGTCAAAATGTAGATTACTATTGAAAATCATTTTTAGTTCTGATGTAAAGCATTTTCACTTCTTTGGACCATTCTATTCTTCTCAGTCTTGTACAAAACAAGTAGAAAAGCCTAATTCTATATAGATTAAATAAATGAAGAAGCAACAATTATATCTTCTTCTATTAATAGTAAATAGTTGAAGACGACAGGAGGAGCTTTATTAAGACAGCAGTCACATAAATATTTCCTTGAGAATAAATTCCCCTGAATTTAGCAGTGCTTATTTTTGAGTAGACATGTATAGGATTACATTATGAAATGTCTTCACCACATCAGTTTATACAGTATGTTCTATGATAGCTTGATAGAAGTGAAGTTAATAGAAACTGTGAGCTAAATTAGGACAACAGAATAGGCTGTGGTTAAATTTAAGTCATTACAAGCTTAACTTCTATTGATTTCAATAGGGCAAATGTTTTTCCCCAGTGTATGTAATGCTGAATTTAGCCTTCCCCATCTGCTAGCAGTAACTTGTGAGCACGGTGTCACCAGTATGCTGATGACACTCAGATATATTTCTCCATGACCAGATCATCAGCTCAGACTTCAGATGGCATCTCTCCTCTCAATGACTGTCTCAGAGCGGTAATGGATTGGATGAGGAAAAACAGATTGAGACTGAATCCGAACAAAACGGAGGTACTGACAGTCACAGGCCGGAAACCAGGTCTGGGAATACAACTTCCAGTCCTAGATGGAGTCCCACTCTCCTCCAAGGACTGTGTTCACAGTCTGGGGGTACTCCTAGATTTGTCGCTTCACATGACTAGTCAGGTGAATGCGACGGTCAGGATGCCTGTTATCCGCTTCAGCTGATACTCCAGCTGCACCCTTTCCTGGACATGAGGGATCTTGAAACTGTGGTACATGCTCTGGTAACCTCACGTCTGGATTACTGTAACACACTCTACATAGGGCTACCCTTGTGCCTAACCCGGAAACTTCAACTGGTAGAAAATATGGCAGCCAGGTTAGTGACTGGAACATCTAGGAGAGAGCATATAACACCTGTGCTTAAATCTCTCCACTGGGTGCCGATTAGTTTCCGGGCACAGTACAAGGTGTTGGTTTTAGCCTTTAAAATCCTACATGGCTTGGGTCCATCTTATCTCCGGGACCGCCTCTTCCCGTATGACCCTCCGGCGCACTTCGGTCCTCTGGGAGGAACCTCCTGCAGCCTATGAAAACTAGGTTGTCGCAGACCTCCCAGAGGGCCTTCTCTGCAACAGCTCCCAGACTATGGAATGGCCTGCCGGATGATATCCATCTTATCACTACCCTTGATTGTTTCAAGAAAGCAGTAAAGACGGATCTCTTCCAGCAGGCCTTCCCGGAATAATCTCCCGACCTAATAGGAGTCTGGATTGCTCCCTGTTTCCCTGCCTCCATTGTCTGCTTCGTTTAGAAGTTGCTCAGTTTATTGTATTGTATTTTATTGTATGTTGTTTTAGCTGCTATTTTAATATTGTTCTAGTTTAATTTATTTTTAAGGGGTGGGAGGGTTAGGGATTGGGATGAGGGATTGTTTTAACTGTCGTCTGTTTTAATTTGCTGTACGTTGCCCTGGTTGCTGAGCAGAGGGGCGGGTTAAAAATAAAATGTATTATTATTATTAACTTTGATAATTATTGAAAATAAATAAATTCAGATTTAAAATAAACAATTCAAATTTAGAATAAATAACATGAACAAACTTATTTCTGTAGCAATCTGTACACCTACACTTATATTGATAACATATGTATTGGTTTAGATCATTTAAAAAAAACTTCACTCAATAATGGTGAGAATTAAAGGCTATCTCAAATAGCTCATTCTTGGCTAAGGTGATTGAGAATGTAGTGGCATCAGCTCCAAACATACCTGGATGATACTGATTTTCTGGATTCATGTCAGACACACTTTTGTTGGGGATATGGGACTGCCTTGATTATTTTGATGCATGACCTGTGCTGGAAACTCTATAGGGAGTGGTGAATTGCTATTAATTTTCCTGGATCTCTTGCTGGCTCTTGACAGCATTTGCAATGGTATGCTTCTGTAGCACCTCATGGGATTGGACAGTGGGGCACTGTATTGCAGCAGTTCCAGTCGTATTATTATGCAAAGGGATCTCGAACTCCTTTGAGACTAACTGAAAGAAAGAAGCTGGCACTATGATATTTCATAGAGTCTTAATTCCTCATATGCATGCAGTGGAGGGTCAGGGAGCAGACCCATATAAGTGCCTGTGTAAGAAAATAGCAACAGAGACTGCCCTGTTTGCCCATTGTAGAGTGCTGAAGGGCATTGTTGACTGCGGATGGCATATTTCACAATAGAGGATGAGCAAGTGAAACCTCTGATATTGTGGCGATGTGATTAGGTTCTGTGATGACATTTCCTGAGTAGTTGTTGTATGAGTAGAGTTGGCATCTGGCTTTGTGGCAAGGTCTTGTATCCATCTCTACATCTGTGCTCTGTGTCCTGCTGTAGGTAATTGTTTGAGACTGGGAGGCTGTCTGTAGAAAAGTAAAGATCTGCCACCAAGAGCCATTGAGAGGGCAGCATTATTGCCTATAATATGTTATAGTTCATTGATGAAGTGGCTAAGTGTAGCTTGAGATATGCTTGTTGTAATTCCATGAGTTTGGTGTCCTTGTCTTGTGGGTCTGAGCATATGTGATTATATCTATGGAGTTTAACACATGGGGGGAAATCAGGGGTTTAAACAGTTATTACTCCTTAAAATGGTGCAATCGCGATTAAGATTTTCATACACATAAGGATTAAAGAGTCATTATCCAACATTTGATAGAAGAAGAAGAAGAAGAAGAAGAAGAAGAAGAAGAAGAAGAAGAAGAAGAAGAAGAATCAAGGTACGGCTTATATCTATGATTAATCTGTTACAAAACAGACTGAAGACAGAAAATGACAAAACTCTACTAGTAGTCACATACAATTCCCAACTAAGACCACACCATGAATCTGGACAATAATTCTGCCTTCTCAGGAGCTCTTGCTTAAAGGTGCTATGAGATCCCTTTGCATACTGATTTTCCAGACTAACATGGCTATGTCTTTGAATTCTGGACTTTATCACATGGGGGAAATTAGGAGTTTAAATGGTGATTATCATGTGAAAATCACACAATCGCAATTAAGATTTTCACATACAGCATGATTAAAGAGTCATTGTCCCAGCAATAACCAGGCAATATGCAACTTTGATTGCAACATCGTGTGAAAACCTTTGTTGTGAATGCATGATTTTCACAGGATATGCCTGGGATAATGGTGCTTTAATTGTGATGTCATGAGAAAATCTTAATCAGGAATGTGCGATTTTCATGGGATAATCACAGTTTAAACTCCCAATTTTCCCCATGTGGTAAACTCTGTCTCTTACCGTGTAACTACAGAAACCTGAAACATGGAAGAATAAAGCTGAGAGATTTGGTGGCTGAATACACACTTCCCAATCCAACAAATTCCTTGAAGGATACAGAGTCCTGATTCGCATGTGGAACATCTTTCATCATAATCTTCCTTACACCATCAACATCAGTGGCACAAAACAGATCCTTTTTCAGAAAGGGAGGTGCATTTAGAGGAGGTAACACATGAAACTAGATCTGCAAGGGTAGTTTCTATGTTTATATTTATTCAGTCATTACTAACTAACCAGTGGTCTGCTGCTTAACAACTAGCAGAAAGTTTACATAAACTGTACATAAACATATTTTTATTAATAGAAATTGTGTTGGTAACAGCAGTTTACGCATGCATAGCTATATAAGAATTACATTTGTATGTTTTGTATACCATAAAAAATAAAAAAGGAAAATAGAATGAGAGGACTTGGCTTTGTTAGATCTTCACTAGAGTAGGAGATTATTACAATATTTTGATAACAACCTGTGTTGTTTGCAGTATCTAGGTGTAACATGTTAATGGTGCATTCTTTTACATCAAAGCCAGGCAACATCTAGATCCTGAGGGATCACGTTACCACCTCCAGAGAACTGTTCTACACCTACCATTCCTACCCCCAAATTTTAAAAGGTTCTTTCTGGCTTTTTGTTTCTTCCAAATTTCACCTATTTATTTATTTATTTATTTTGTCAGCCTCATTTCTTTTAGGCAAAGGAGAACCTTTCTGTAAACAGGAGGTGATCCAGAAATCAGGGTTGTGTTTATTTCTGTAGTGGGCTGAGAACCTCAAAAGGTCATTGAGACCACATGTAACCCATATACCACATTTTCATCACACTCGCTGTACATTTAAACATTGAAGCGAGTCATATAACAGCCTCATTCCCACTTACAAATGAATCAGTTTGCGATCTGAATCGATGGATTGGTTCAATAGTGGAGTTGGTTCACACTACATTTACCCCGATTGTATTTTCTTGTTGTAAAATAACCCACTTGTGGTTCACATTGACGAATGAATCAATTCAAAATGGACCCACTTCAGCCAGCCAAAGGTCAAAATTAAATTGATTCTGATCCACATCTGGTTCACTCTTGCATGGAATCGATTTATTGAAAAGACACAGAAAAAAATCAGCATCCGAAAGATGCACATTAAATGGGTCTAGCGCATGGCCCCCCTCTCCAAACCGCTTCAGCGATTCGGTTTAAGTGCAAACCAGTGTCATTTAAACTGCTTCAAACCAGTTTGCAAACTGGTTTTAAAACATAGTGGGAATGAGGTCTGCATTAAGCTGACTGACTTTAACCCAGATGGGTCAGTATAGAATTACGCCCTAAGGCTGCAGTCATATTTTCAATTCTCTGAGGGTAAGTCATGTTATAAGCCCTGTTCTGAATAGATACATCTAGGATTACACTGTAAATCCTAATAACTCTTAAATTTATATTGTTTATTGTGAAAGCAATATGTACTTATTTTCTCTCTGAGGGAGCAATGAGAAATGAGATGGTGAAAAATAAAAGCATTGGAGACTAAAAGCAACAATTATGTTAGCAACCGTGATCTGTTAGCATAAAAGGTATTGAAAACCATATAATATATTGAATAGATGTAAAGGGAAGCAAAAAAAGACATTGCTGAAAAACATAGTGATTGTTAAGACTGATGGAGAAAAAGATATTTAAACCCTTTTATAACACCAGACATAATATCATTTTGATTAAAATATCTGCACTGAAAAAAGTTCACCCTTCAGTAAATGTTCTTCCTTCAACATTTGGGAGAATTGGGACTATAAAGAATGAATGGTCTTATTATAAGGAAAAAGGTTTGCACAAATAAAAATGCACAAATAAAAAAAAGCCTACGACAGGTTGAGCCAGATGTATAATAAAATAAAAAATAAATATTCTTATACTTGAGTGAATCTGAATTTTGGCTGCTATGACTGGGGAAAATGCTGCATTAAAAAGTTGGATATTTACTTAGCCAGTGCCAGATTGATCTTAAGATGTTTTGCTGCATGAGGCAGAGAAGAAAATGGCACTCCTTCACCAGAATCAAGGCACATGGACTTCAATTCAAGTGCCAGTCAAGACTTATGTACATTCCATTGATTCAGTAACTACCAAGACATGGCAAGCTATTTTTACAACTAAGGCATAACACAATCTACCTGACAAAATAATAAATTAATATAGCTCAAGGGCCATCCAGTCAAACCCCCTACCAAGCAGAATCGCAGAATCAAAGCACCCCCGACAGATGGCCATCCTGTTTCTGTATAAAAATCTCCAAAGAAGGAGATTCCACCACTTTCTGAGGCAGCATCTTCCACTATTGAACAGCTCTTACTAAGGGCTGTTGCAGACCGACCCAAAGAGCTGGCCTGGGGGTAGAGTTGGGCAGGGCAGCCACACGGCAGCTGCCCCAACCCCACCCCAGTGCCATCCTGATGCTGTGTGGCCGTACGCATGGCGCGTGGTGCCAGGATGCCCTTCCAGCGCAGCATACAGACACTCTATGCCAAAAGAGGTGGAAGAGCCACGGCACCAGCTCTTAGGACAGCCTTTTGCCACCCCTAAAAGGAGCAGCATTTTGCCACTCTTTTCAGGGTGGCAAAAGGGAGATCGGGGCCACAGCATGGGATTGCCGTGGCCCTGATCTCTTGCTTCCCAGGGTGGCTCTGTGCCGCCCCAAATAGCCAGTCTGCATCAGCCCTAATTCTTCCTGATGCTTAGGTGGAATCTCTTTTCGTCAGTTTGAACCCATTGGTATGTGTCCTAGTCTCTGGAGCAGCAGAAAACAAGCTTGCTGGGACACATAGAAACTTTTGTATATAGTATATAGATTGGAAGTGATCAATATACATTTCCATCCATAAAAAGGGAGACAGAAGAGACTGCAGCTACTATAGAACCATAGCACTGATCTCCCATGCAAGCAAAATTATGTTCAAAATTCTGCAACATAGACTACAACCATACATGGAGAGAGAAATCCCAGATGTCCAAGTGGGGTTCATGAGGGACCACATTGCAAACATATGATGGCTAATGGAGCGCACAAAGGAATTCCAAAAGAAAATCAGCATGCCTTTATAGACTATAGCAAAACCTTTGACTGCATAGATCAGGGACAAGCAACCTTTTTGAGACCTGGGCTGGTCTCCCGTAGCCCAGGTCTCGGCTGGGCCAAGGGGGGGGGATGGCGGCGTGTGCGTGCGCGCGTGCACACCCTCCGCCGCCGTGCATGACCCCCCCCGCACGCCGCGGCCTTTGTTGCTGGGGGGCCGGGGGAGGGGCAGGAAATGGTGCGGGGGCCGGATTCCCTCGGTGGCTACGGGCCTCCTGGAAGCCCGTCGCCACTGAGGGTCCCCCCGAGGAGGCTTCCCTCGGTGGCTACGGGCCTCCTGGAAGCCCGTCGCCAATGAGGGAGGCCTCCCAAGGAGGACCCTCAGTGGCGACGGGCTTCCAGGAGGCCCGTAGCCACCGAGGGAGGCCTCCCAAGGGGGACCCTCGGTGGCGACGGGCTTCCAGGAGGCCCGTAGCCACCGAGGGAGGCCTCCCAAGGGGGACCCTCGGTGGCGACAGGCTTCCAGGAGGCCCGTAGCCACCGAGGGAGGCCTCCCAAGGGGGACCCTCAGTGGCTACGGGCCTCCTGGAAGCCCGTCGCCACCGAGGGTCCCCCCGAGGAGGCTTCCCTCGGTGGCTACGGGCCTCCTGGAAGCCCGTCGCCACTGAGGGAGGCCTCCCAAGGGGGACCCTCGGTGGCGACGGGCTTCCAGGAGGCCCGTAGCCACCGAGGGAGGCCTCCCAAGGCGGACCTTCAGTGGCTACGGGCCTCCTGGAAGCCCGTCGCCACCAAGGGTCCCCCCGAGGAGGCTTCCCTCGGTGGCTACGGGCCTCCTGGAAGCCCGTGGCCAATGAGGGAGGCCTCCCAAGGGGGACCCTCGGTGGCGACAGGCTTCCAGGAGGCCCGTAGCCACCGAGGGAGGCCTCCCAAGGGGGACCCTCAGTGGCTACGGGCCTCCTGGAAGCCCGTCACCACCAAGGGTCCCCCCCGAGGAGGCTTCCCTCGGTGGCTACGGGCCTCCTGGAAGCCCGTCACCACCAAGGGTCCCCCCGAGGAGGCTTCCCTCGGTGGCTACGGGCCTCCTGGAAGCCCGTCGCCACTGAGGGTCCCCCTTGGGAGGCCTCCCTCGGTGGCGACAGGACTCCTGGAAGCCTGTCGCCACCGAGGGTCCCCCTTGGGAGGATTCCCTTGGCGGGGACGGGCCTCCTCAGGGCGCCGCGACCGCCATTTTGGTCTCCAAAATGGCGGTCGCAATGCATTTGCGCATGCGCAGTAATCCTGCGCATGCGCAAACACATTGTGGCCGCCATTTTGGGGACCAAAATGGCGGTCGCGTTGCGCGCGGCCGGGCGGCGGCCGAACTGGGCGGCAGCGGCAGCGGCAGCGGCAGCAGCGGCGGCGGCAGGGGTCCGCCTGGGCCCGTAAGTCCGGCGACCTGGGCCGGAAACGGCCCGCGGGCTGTAGGTTGCCGACCCCTGGCATAGATCATGAAAGGCTATGGAACGCCCTTAAAGACATGGGAGTGCCAACACATCTGATAGTCCTAATGAGGACTCTGTACTCAGGACAAGAGGCTACTGTCAGAACAGAACATGGAGAAACAGAATGGTTCCCAATTGGCAAAGGAGTCAGACATGGCTGCATCCTATCACCCTACCTATTAAACTTATATGCACAACATATTGTAAGGAAAGCAGGCTTGGACATGGAAGAGGGAGGAATGAAAATAGGAGGAATAAATATCAACAATCTGAGATATGCTGACGACACCACAAAACTAGCAGAAAACCTCCCAGACCTGGAAAAACTACTAAGGAAGATCAAAGAAGAAAATGCAAAGGCAGGCTTGCTGTTGAACATAAAGAAAACAAAAATAATGACCACAGAGAACTTACACATATTCAAACTAGACAATGAGGAAATAGAAATAGTAAAAGAGTTCTCATTGATCAAACATTGATCGGAATGGGGACTGCAGCCAGGAAATCAGAAGAAAATTAAGAATGGGGAGGGTGGCTATGAAAGAACTAGAAAAGATTCTAAAAAATTCTAAAATGCAAAGATATACAACTCAGCACAAAAGTTAGAATCATACAAGCCATTGTATTCCCTATTACCTTGTATGGATATGAGAGCTGGGCAGTTAAGAAAGATGATAGGAAGAAAATCAACTTGTTTGAGATGTAGTGCTGGAGAAGAGTGCTGAGGATCCAATGGACAGCCAAAAGGACAAACAAATGGTCCTAGAGCAGATCAAGCCAGAAACCTCCCTGGAAGCCAAGATGACCCAATTGATGAAAGCCAAGGAAGCCAAGATGACCCAAGCCAAGATAACCCAAGCTGTTGTACTTTGGACACATCATGAGAAGAGAGGACTCTTTGGAAAAAAACAATAATGCTGGGGAAAGTGGAGGGAAGTAGGAAGAGAGGAAGTCCAGATGCCAGATGGATGGACTCTATTAAGGAGGTCATGGGTATTGAGGGGTTGCAGGAAGTAAGCAGAGCATTGGAGGACAGAGGGTCTTGGAGATATCTCATCCATAGGGCTGCCATGGGATCAACTCAAGGGAAGTTAACAACAAAATACTTTTGTCCCTACTGCCATTATAAACCATCAGCTATTCAGTGCTCACATTCTTTTATCCTTCCATGAGTGCTCCTATATCATTTCTGAGAACTTTGCATATCTTTTAGTCCAGTGCTTCTGAAGTGGCAAACTGGCATTTTCCCCCACAGTGTGTCAGGGATTGATACCCTATTTGTGCCGTATTATTGTATTCACACTGTTTCATGGAAACTCTTTGTGGACTTGCAGCCAATGGCTTGTGGACTGGTATCGGTCTGCAGACCAACACTTTGAATAGCACTTTTGAGAAGTAATCCATTCTTCATCCATTCCACCTACCAGCTATGATCCCAGTTTTACCCTGCATCTTACTTTTAATGCTAGTGAAGCAGACTTGTCAGACCTGTGCTGTAATTCTTGTTTAGTGGACAGAAAAGTTGACTTCCTTACTTTTTTTAAAGGACTGGCCTAGATAACATTTAACTTGTTATATGCAAGGGAGCATTAGAAGTTTCCTTAGACTTCTATAAAAAGAATTTCTTAATTAGTAGGTCTTGGTGTGCTGGTGTTTGAACACATGCAAATCAGTTGGGACACAAGAGAAGAATTTTCAGATGGAAATATCTTTCACATATATTTTCATCATGTATTCCCTTATGAATTCACTGCTATATGAAATACTGAAAAGGAGGGGGGTGCAAGAAAGTGAGGATTTAACATTTTTGCTTTAGCTTCCAGGTTCCATCAATATGAAAATTAATAGGCATATCGCCGAAATATGTAAAAAGATGTTCTGTGCTTTTGATTTCATGAACCTTCCTCAGAATGTTCATTCTTTATTTTATAAAAGAGCAGAAAGAGAAAACTTCATTAGATAACTCTTGTATTTACTTGAGATGCTCAAATTGCTGCAAGGGGTGTTGATGTTTTTTGTTTCATCTTGGCTTATTTACCAGCTCACAGTTTTTCTCCAAGGACAATCAATCATGTTTCTCCCAACTTCCCTAAACAATGAAACATTCAGTCATAGTGATCAAGTTTGCTAAATACACAATACCATCTGTCTTGCACATTCGTGGTATTTGACATAATGCATTTCTATGTTCTGAAGACTCTGTCTTTATTCTCCAATAGCTGCAGAAAGGACTGATAAATTATCCAAACTTTCTATTGCTTTGATCACAGACTTTATGATGTCTATGGGGCACTATTCACCACAATGCAGTGGTATGTCAGGAGGAGCAGTGGGGCCCTCCAAGTTGGATTTGGGGGAAAAACTCAGGTGGCTGAAGAAGAAGCTCAAATCTATTTTTCCAGCAGATGGCCAACATTGGATACAACTCATAGTGTGTTGTGTTGTTGTTGTTAATTTATGCCTTCTTATTCTTTATAAGAGCTCAGGGCTCTTCATTTCAACATGTATTGGTGGAATGAGCAAGTGATATATGTATACATATGACTTCCTTCGTTGAAAGTTTTATTTCAGAAAGAGGCAGAAGAAATGGAATAAACACATGTTTTTGTATAGCAAAACATTTCCAGTCTGTAGTGAGTTGGGCCTCCACTGTCAAACAGATGAGTTTTGAAGTTCTCATTAACATCATGGCCAGATGTTCACAACTGTCCAGTGGTATAAAAGTATTAATTTGTATTAGTGACCTTGTGTGATAAATGGGAGTCCTCCATTTATCAGAGCTTTCTTCCCAGATAACAAAGGATTAAATGTTGGAGCAGGTACATTTTAATGAGGGATACATCACAGGTGATGAGATGGGGAGTTGTGGAGAAGCGTAAACCTTCAGGATGATTCAAAAAGAGAGAGGTTTTTAAAAGCCTGGATGCAACACAAGGTTTGAGTCTGCCTTTTTTGGGTCTGCCTGCTTGCCTGTTGGCTGGTGCAGGGCCTCTGACTCTCCTGAGGCAGACCATGAGGAAGCTGGTGAAGCTGGACAGTGGAGTCCAGGCTCCCAGCTATCCAGAAACATCAAGGATTACAAATCCCATCTGAGCTGTGAGTAAGATTAGCAACACGTACTAGTCAGTGCTATTAGATTTTTGGTTTCATTAATTAGTTTAGCTGAAATGATTGTACTCTGTAGCTTACCTTTTCTGTTTGTGCCTGGAGGACAAGTTGGTCCTTCAGGGAGTGATATCCTTGTGCTCTAGATCTCCTTTAGATAGAATAAATCTTTTCTTTAAAGTACTCTGCTCCATGCACTCCTTTTTCATGTGCCTTTAGCATGGCTAGTTCTTTCCTAAATTGGCAAGGGAAAGTATCTGTGGAATTCCCCAGCAAAAAAATCAGCAAAGTCCTGATGTGATGCTGGGATGGAAGAGGATAATTCATCAGGTGGTGGTGGCAGCCAGGTTTATTTTAGACAAAAAGGTGGTCTCAAGGGGTCCCATCCAACTCAGCAAGAGTGGAGGAGGACCCAGAGAACCATAACATGGTGTTAGAACCATAACACCTTGTAAGGTCGCTTTTGCATTAACTTGGTGGTTTGAGGCAGAGAAAAGATGAAGGCTGGGAGTGGACTGAGACGGTGACTGTTCCTCTGCTGTTAATCTGTTTATGCATTTCTCATAAGTATAAGCGGGGAGATGGGTTACACACTTTGATTTTCTTTGTTTAGTTTTGCACTATATAACTCTTGAGACTCCATCTTCCATTGGCCATGGACTGGGTGGCTGCACCCCAACTGAGGCTCTCCATATAGCCTGTGATGAGGAATTTGATTGCTGTCCAAGAGATAGTCTGGATAGAATTTGATCAGGAAACCAGTTCTACCATTGACTCTAAGTCTAAGGATACCAGTAATGAAACAGCTGGAATGTTTCTCTGCTTTGCACCATTCATTGCATCAATTTTCATCATAGAGCTTATTCTGTAGCAGTTATTTGTATTAGTGTTCAGCACTGATGGGACTCTTGAGGAACCCTGGTACACCAGAACAGAAGACAATCTTTCTTCCCCACTCCCAGTTTTGAGAATGAGGCTTTGAATAAAGTTTGCATTAGGCACAAAACTACATCCTCTGGGAAGCAGCAGTGATGGGGTGTGTCCACATGTATGTACATATTAATGAAAGATGTGTGGCAGCCATAAAATATGGGAAAGATGCTTGAAGAAGTAACAGTTGTTGGGCTAAGTGGTCAGCAGGCAAAACTAGATATAACTACAGAGATGTATGAATGGTCTCCATCATCCTTAAACAGCAGCTGCCACCACTTATGATTGAAATGGTCATATAGTGTAGTCATTATTTATTACATTTCTGCACTACCCAATGAATGGGGTTCTCTTTAACTCTTTTTTCACTGAACTGCTTTCCTTAAGGAAACCCCTCTTTATCTCAGCTGCTGTTTGTACTGACTGGAAGAATTGATGGGCACCAAAACTGAGTCCCTTTCTTTCATCAATATAGACAGAAGCATATTTACAGCAAATGGGTCACTAGCATGGTTTACTAGCCACAGCTGGGCAATTCCTGCCTCTATATGACAACTCACCCTTTCTGAATATGAGCTAATGTATGTTTTGTTAAATTATCCTCTCCTGAAATGGAAAAAGTTGATAAAATAATATTTTCCCCTTAAAATATCAAACAGTTTTAAAACCTAAGTACAAATCACTAAAATCCATCATCCTTCAGATATTTTTCATCAGACTTTACATCTTCATTTTCTCAGTATCCTATTACTGTTTTTATCCTGCACTGATTTATTTCCCCAAACATGTGTCAGTTTAATTAAAGGTTTGACTAAAAGAAAGCTTATTCTTATGATCTTTGCTAAGACTGAATTTTGCCTATCACAGATTGAAGCCTAAGAGCCGAGAGTGTGTGCAACAGAATGAGAAAAAATGTTTTTGTGAAGTCTCCAGGACTCCATATAACAAGCTGATGATAGATATTTGAAGCAATGCGTATATACAGTTGCCCATCTGTTTTGCAGACTTCAAGTCCACATCTCTTGCGTGTTGATGGTGAGCAAACGGAGAGGATTAAAATGGGGCAGGCACCCGTGGGCGCGCACCACCATTCAAATATTGGCATTTTTCCATTTTTGCAAGGGGGGAGGGTCCAGAACAGAGGAGCAACTGTATTTGTGTAATATGACAATAATGAATGGAAATTGTGAAACCTTAATATAGATTTCTCCATACAAACATACCAAATTATAGGAAGGTCACATACTGCTTACTGATGAACAGAGTAACATTGGAAAACCTTGACATACTTTTTAAAATAATACTGCATGTGTATAGCTCAACATTTCACAGCAGTTGCCCATGTTTTCTTAAAAGCACCAAACTCAACCGATTTGTGGACTAATACAGTCGCCCCTCCGTTTTCACAGATTTCAAGTCTATGTCCTTCACCCATTCATGGGTGGCAAATGGAAGGGGACAAAATGGGGCATGTGTCTATTCAAGCCTTGAATATCCATGATTTTCTGTTTTTGCGGAGCGGGGGGTCTGGAAAGGATCCCCCACAAGAATGGAGGGGTAACTGTGCATAGTTGTGTTAAAATACAGAGACATATTATGTACATGTGAAGTGAATTGAGCACAATATAGCACACAGAAACTCATAGTGTGTGTTACGAGTTCTTGGGAATTCTTCCCTGCCAACTATGGGAACAATGTCATATCATTGCGCAACATCATTCTCATAGAGCCTTCTATGCCAAATTACAAAGGCCATGTCACTCTTCTGCTAAAGACATCAGTGAACTTCCTTTGGGCACTGCTTGAAGTGGCAGAATGTCCTGAAGGCAGCAAATCCTATCACACCTCCTCATCTTTAAGACAAGCCCATACACCCACATCCAGAAATCCTTATACTTCACTAGAGTCTGAAAAATGATCCATTATGCAGATACTGTTTTCATCACTTGAAAGTAACAAATATAATGCTGGGTGAAATACTTCATCTCAATAAGTTTTAGAATATTTCTCAAATATTCTAATCTGTTTTATAGCATTTATATGTGTCCCCAGTAGAAAAGAGAGGAGGGTAGTGCAGTCTTATGTATGCTTATTTGGAAGTAAATCCCATTGTGTCCTGTGAGGATTAAGTGTGATCAGGACTGCAGTTTCAAAGGTATTTTTATTATAATGTGTGAACGACCTATTGATAATAATAATAATAATAATAATAATAATAATAATAATAATAATAATTCAAATCTGGTATGAAAATGAATGCAGTTGGATTGCCACAGGACTGTAGTTACTAGAAAGTATTATTGATTCTTTGCAGAACTGAAGAATGAATGGGAATACAGTCACCCCTCGATTTTTGTGGGGGGTCCGTTGTGGACCTCCCCCCCAAAAAATAGAAAAGTGCATATATTCAAGCCCCATTGAATGGCTGTGCGCTCCTGCTCATGGCCCTGCATGGCCCCCACAGGCTCACATGCCATTTTAGCAGTGGGGCTTTCCCTTCTGTGAATAATTGAGACCACGGACTTGAAGCCCACGAAAATAGAGGGGTGACTGTAGTCATCTTCTCCCTCTCAGAGAACATGGTTTGCATGCTTCTAAGCAAGCATTACCAATAATTCTTTGTCCTTTCTTCTAACAAGTACATTTACTCTGTGATCTGAGTCTGAAAGGGAAAAGAGTCTGATGGCAAAATACTAACATTTTTGAGGTATCAAGAGACAAATCTCAAGAAAAACTCATTCAGGCATTCAGAGTAAATATTTGACTGTTTCTTCCAAAGTGATCCCAATATAAGAAGCAAAAACATGAATGCATTGACTTGTGTGCTGTCACTTCTGTGACAGATTGAATACATAAATATAGATGGGCTAAAGCAGATACGAAAAACCCGTTAGTTATGAATATTGAGTTTTCCAAGACAGCATCAACAAAAATAGAATTACGACTTGTTGCTTTGCATTGTCTGACATTAGATAATAAATTCTTCTAAAATTCTATTGAAAGAATGTATTTGAATGTTTAAAAACTACTACATGATAATTAGGTAATCTTTTCAGTCTGAAAATTTTTGGTCTTTAAAAGAAAAGAAATACCACAGCAAAATGTCAGAATGGTTAATATTTGTCATGTAAAATTCAGTTTACATCATTCCTTCCTTTTTGCCTAGACATGCATTCCACTAGAAGAAAGGAAGTCTTTATATGTTCTTTAGTGTTTGGGCAGTGCCTATTGATTTGAATATATATGAATTTTAAAGTTTGAAGGAAGAATATTCCTCTATCTATTGATTTTAGATAATTTGGTTAAAGGGGTAAGGGTGAGAAAACGTACTAGATATAATACATTTGTTGTTGTTAACTGCCTTCAAGTTGACTTTGGCCTCTGACAATCCTATGAAGGTGAGACCTCCAAGTCAGCCATGTTCAGTCCTTGCAGACTCATGAACGTGGCTTCCCTGATTGCATCTATCCATCTGGTATGCAGCCTTCTTCTTTTTCTATTGCTCTCAGCTTTTCCAGACATTATAGTCTTTTCTAGTGAGTCCTTTCCATATGTCCAAAGTATAACAGTCTCAGTTTAATCATCTTTACTTCTAGGGAGACTCTGGCCTGATTTGCTGTAGGACCCATTTGTTGGTCTTCTTGGCCATCCACAGTATTCTCAGTACTTTTCTCCAGCACCACATCTCAGAGGAGTTTATTTTCTTCCTTTCAGTTTTTTTTTAACTGTCCAGCTTTCAAAACCATTCATGGGCAATATTATGGCATGGGCCATTCTAACTTAAGTATTTAGTGATATATTTTTATACTTCAGGAACTTGTCTAGTTCCTTCATAGCTGCCCTTCCAAGTCCAAGTCTTCTTTTAATTTCTTGATTGCAGTCTCTGCTCTGATCACTGAGTTCATGTATGGAAGGTCTTGAACTTTTTCAATGTCTTCATCATATACTTTAAAATTATGTGGATTGTATGTGGTCATTATTTTTGGGGTTTTTAAATTTTCAGCTGTAACTTGCCTTTGCGCTTTCTGCCTTTCTCCAATAATCTTTCCAAATCTGATATTTTCTGCTAGTAGTATGGTATCATCTGCATATCTTAAACTGTTGTTCCTTCCTCCAATTTTAAAGCCTCTTTCTTCCAAGTCTAATACTGTTTTACGTATGATATTTTTGGCATATAAATTAAACAGATAGGGTGATAGAATGCAACATTGCCTTGACCCTCTTGCCAATTGGAAGCCATTCTGTTTTTCGGTGTTCTGTCCTGACAATAGCCTTTATCCTGAGTATTATATATTAGGACAATCAAATGTTGTAGCATGCCCATTTCTTTAAGAGCAATTCATAGGTTTTTTGTGCTCTATACAAATAATCAAACGCTTTGCTATAGTCTATAAAGACTTTATAGACTATAGTGTGTTTCATTATCCAGTGTGTGTTTGCTATATAACCCCAGTGCCTCTTGCTTTCCTGAGCCCATGTTGGGCAGCTGACATTTCTCTCTCCATATATGGTAAGAGTTGTTATTGTAGAATACAGCAACACATTCACAAAAGCAGTCATTCATGTTGTTAGCTATAATGTAACTCATCTGAATGTGGGAATATTTGTGTGAAATAATCTCCAGAATGGCTGAATGGTTTCATTCAATTACATCTTGCCATAAGCATATAAGACCTTTAAAATCTATTATGAGTTACTTCTGGAGAATGCAGTGGGACTAAATTGTCTTAAATTTGTGTATCTTTGTTTGTATAGCTAACCTGTAAGTACTATTCATTTAACCCCCCTCCCCAAACAATATTGGGGACTTGGTATAGAACAGGAATGTGAATGATCAATTGAATAATGACTGTTAATTGTTTTGCTGTTGCGACCAACACGGCTTGTCTTTTACCTCAGAAACATCCCTTGTCCCCTTGGTCCTGACACTTGCCCCAATTTCACCCTTACTACATCTTTCTATTAAATGAATTAGGGACGGGGTTTTCAGTGTTCTTCTCTCACAGGCAATTTATCATTTTATCATTGGTAGTGTGTTGTCTGCGATTTTTATTATAAATTCATTCAAGCCACTCTGTTCTTGAAACAAAATAAATTTTATTTACAAGCAAGATTGTATCATTTCAAGGTTGTTTCAGATTGTATACAGTAGTACAGAGCTTCAATAATTACAAGTTGTTTCTTATTCTGTTCCCTTATAGAACTCTAAGAAAAAAAATAATTTGTTAAGTATTTCTTCTAAACCTCTCTTCTTACACTAGTAACCTGTTCCCTTTTAACAGAAGTATGAATTCTGTTAAGGTTCTCTTGCCTGAATCCTAACTATCCATTCTCAGAACAGAATGACTCTAAACTGCTCTGGACTGCGTCTTAAACTGACACACTCAACAAGATTCTGACTTGCTCCTCTCATTTTATATTTCTGGATTGACTTGCTGGGATGGGCCTTTGGGACATGGTTTTACACTTGTGTTTGTTCCTTCCTGGAGGGGCAAACCCAAAAGGAATCCCCAAGGCTGTTGGCCTGTGGGGTCTCTCAGGGTTTGGTTCTGTCACTCATGCTATTTAACATATATACATGAAACCACTGTGAGAGGTTATTTGGAAATTTGGGGTTCAGTGCCATCAGTATGCAGATGATACCCAACCCTATTACTCCTTTCCATCACAAGACACAGAAGCTGTTTTAGTCCTAAACTGGTAGCTGTCATAGACAAGATGGTCAATTGAAAGGCAGATAAGGAAGTAGGGATTTCAGCCTTTGCTAGATAGGGTTAGACTTCTGAAGATGTAGGTTTGCAGTGTGGATGTGTCCCTGGATTCAACTCTGAGCATGGAGGCCCAGGTTTATGCAGTGCACAGGAGTTCTTTTGCACCTTTAAAGCTTGTCCTCCAATTGTTCCTTGATATGTCAGATCTCGCCATGGTGACACATGCCTTAGTTACATCCCAGTTGCATTACTGTAATGTGGGGCTGCCTTTGAAGAGTGTTAGGAAACTTCAACTTCCCAAAGAGCCATAGTCAGATTAGTAACTGGGGCTGGCTGTAGGGATCACACAACTCTCTTATTACAACAGCTCCACTGGCTGCTGGTATATTTCTGGGCATAATTCAAAGTGCTGGTTATGACCTTTAAAGCCCTACATGGCTCAGATCCAGGTTATCTGAAGGACCATATTCTTCCGTATGAACCACCCCATAATTTGAGGTCTGATCTGCTGGAAAGATCTTTCTCTCTCTCTCCCACACTTCTCACAGGTACAGCTGGTGAAACCCTCTTTCCAGAGAAGTTAAACTCCCATACTGCTTACTTTCTTTTCACAAACAAGTAAAGACTTTTCTATTCCGACAGGCATTTGATAAGTGACTATATAAGGACCATCTTACACAATGTGCTGGATATTGCTAATCGTTGTGCTGCAGTGGGTGGGTATTTTTCATTATGTATGTTTTAATCTTTTTTATTATTATTTAATCTTGCTTTAACATTTGTCTCTTGTGGATTTTAATGATGTTTTTTTAAAAATTGTTGTTGTTGTTGTTGTTGTTGTTGTTGTTGTTGTTGTTAAGCATTGATAAAGAGACAATACTCTCTACTTCTACCTTGAGGGCATCAGGATACTTTAGAAAATGCAGGGTAGACTGCTTAGAATAGATAACTCAGTCCTTACTCAGAGAGGAACAACTAGTGGGATGACATCACTGCCTTCTCTACACTACTCAGCATCTACTACCTGAGGTGACTGCCTAACTCTGCTCAATGCTGGAACTCATTATGGTAGGTCAGTAATTCAGGCCAGTAGGACAACCTAGACAGATATTATGAAGCAATTTTATAAAAGTAGAATATATCTTACTACGTATTCTATGTAATCTGATAAGATCCTAACTACAGTTTCTAAGCCTCATCATTTTACCCATGCCTTCGTAATGAATGCAAATAATGGCTGGTGCATGGTTTAATTCTCAAGCAATGGACACTGAATGTGCTGAGTCCCTTATAACATCTACTGAATTACTGCTGCCATTTTCATCATTTCACGGCTTCTTCTTTGTGAGTGTGGATGAGATCACATACACATATATACTATGAATTCAGGGAAATTCCAAGTCTTGTGTAACTTTAGATCCCACAAGAAAAAAGGGAGATACATTTCCAAGTGCTCTGTAGATGGTCTTTTTAAAAAAAATTGAAATAAGGCCTATGTAAGTATTTCAGTGGCCCTTTTCAAGAGCAGTATACAAAACTAGCTGCAGAAATTTCTGGAGCTGCTATAGGAAAATTTTCAAAAGACATAAAGCAAAATAAGATGGTGTTGCAATTTGAAAAGCATAATACATGGCAGTGTTTTCTTATTCATCAATATAAGTCAATGTAATGTAAATTATATTGCACTAATAGCTACCTACAATATTAACAGAATTAATATTATCTTAGAAATGAGAGAAAAGTTATCCATATGTATGCTGGTGAAGTCACTTCTTTGGAAAAACAAATTAAAAGGAAGGAAGGAGAGGAAGAAATAGGCCATGAAACAAAATAATTCAGGATGCTGAAGAACACCTGTTTTATTTTAGATGTAGCTATAAAAATGCTATTTGTTTTTAACATGATTTCCCTACAGTGTAGTTTTGAAATGCAGGTACCCATATTAATTAGCAGGTTCAAATAGTTAAGGGCCTCTAGGGTTTCAAAGAATCTTGTTTTCCTAATTCTTGTCAGCCAGTTTGGTATAGTAGTGTTTTGAGTGCTGGACTAACTGTGGAGACCAGGGTTCAAATCCCCACTCAGTCATGAAAACCCACTGGGTTACCCTCGGCAAGTCCGACTGTCAGCCTCAGAGGAAAGCAAAGGCAAACTGCTTCTATGAACAAATCTTGCCAAGAAAACCTTGTGATAACGTCACTTTCGGGTTGCCATAAATTGGGGAAAAACATGAAGGCACACAACAATACTTGTCATGCCTCCGAGAATGGTAGAAACATGTGAATCAGTTTCTTTCTCCTTGCAGATCCATAAAACTATTTATTTCACATTGTGCTTCTGCTCTCTCTCTGCCTCTCAAAAATCTAGTTCTGAAGGAATTCAAGACAGGATATTAATATTGCAAAACTGCACATAGAAAACAGAGGAACTACCAAGAATTGGTAGGAATACAGAATGTAGGGAGGAGTGCAGGATATTTTCTATGAAGCACAGTTACCAATGAAATACCGTTGTCCCCCCCCCTTTTCACAGGAGGGACAAGTGGCCATTAACAGAATGGTGGCCATCCCCGTGCCTTGGGCACACGGACCATTATTTTCTATGGGACTCGAATATGTGTAAGTCACCATTTTCGTGAGGGGGTCCAGAGCAGATCCCTCGTGAATTGGGAGGGGCAACTGTATTTTAATCAAGAACAGAAGGAAGAGCACCTTTCAGAGCTCCCTCCCTGCATGATTTATTGAAATATATGGAAGGAGCAGCAAGGTCATGCTCACTGCATGCACATAGGCTTCACAACATGGTCAGGATGTCCTATGCAATAAAGGTCTTGGCTAACACAGTGGAGATAGGTGCACAGAATGGTAAGACTCTAGGGGAGTCTAGAGTTTCCCTTAGACTCATAGAGAGATGAAGACAGTGAACACAGATATTGGAGAATGGGGAATAAGTTGTGTGCTGCTTTTTCTCCACCAAACATTTGCTTACACCGGGCCTTAGACAGTTCTGAATAGCTCTGGAATGGGAATGGAATAGACCTGATGGAAGCATTATTGAAGGGCATACAGCAACTTAATGGGCAAGGGTATTTGAACAGCCACATATTTCACTTCACAATGAAATGAAGTCTCAATAATGAATATCCCCACATAACTTAGTTTTTGCCACTAGAATATTTCTTTTGTCCTAGTCAATACGAGAGAACAAAAGAGGTATCCTATATATTTCAGTGGAAGGAACTGGCAAAACTGCCTCTTGAGTATTCCTTGCCCAAGAAAACCCTATGAAATCACTTATGGGGTCACCATAAATTAACAGGTGACTTGAAGGTGTACATGCACACACACATGCCTTTTTCCTCCCAAACTGGAATTCTCATTGGAATCAAGTAAATAAAAGAAGTACACATTAATCCCTTTCCTGAACACTGATCCCAGCTGTAACCATTGGAATTCTCATTGGGATATTCCATAACTCAGGGCAAGGTTTTATTAAAAAATTTAAAAAAAAAATAAATGCTAGCACCTGAGGATCCTGTTGATTTATCTCAGGCTGTAAGCCTATTTTAGGCTATCACTCCTCTCCACCAGCAACCTTTTGCTCTTGCCCTTTCCCATCTCCCTTTGGTGCTGCCTTCTTAGGGGGCCAGGATGGCTCTCACCATGCACTTCTTTTGCCACAAAGTTAAAGCATTCTTGTGTCATGAGGCTTTTAGAAACTCAATGAGATAGGCTTTTAATGATGTGCTTTGTTGTTTTATGATTTGTATAGTCTTTTAGTGAATTTTAATTTTTTAACTTTATAAATTGTTTAATTGTCTTTTAAAAACCTTTTATATTATTGTTAACTGCCTTCAGGTTGACACCAACTCATGGCAATCCTGTGGATGAGACATTTCCAAGACCCCCTATTCTCAGTTGCTCTGCTTAGGTCCTGTAAATTCATAACTGTGACCTCCCTAATTGAGTTTATCTTTCTGATTTGCAGTTTTCCACTCTTTCTACTTCTCCCCACCTTTCCTAGCATTATTGTCTTTTTAAAATAAGTTTTGCCTTCATGATATGGTGAAAATCTGACAGTCTCAGTTTGATCATCCTGGCTTCCAGGGAGATTTCAGACTTTACCTATTCAAGGACCCACATGTTTGACTTTTTGGCTGTCCACGGTATCCTCAATACTCTTCTCCAGCACCACATCTCAAATGAATGGATTTTCTTCTTATCCACTCTCTTCACTGTCCAGCTCTCACATCCATACATGGTGATGGGGAATACCATGGCTTAGACAACTCCAACTTAAGTGCTTAAGTTGTATATCTTTACTCCTTAGGATCTTTTCTAGTTCTTTCACAGCTGCTCTTCCAATTCCTAGTCTTCTTCTGATTTCTTAACTGCAGTCTTCTTCCTGATTGATGTTTGATCCAAGGGATGGGAACTCTTTTACTATTTCAATTTCCTTATTATCTAGATTGAATATATGTAGGTCCTCCATGGTAATTATTTTGGGGGTCTTTGTGGTCAACAATAAGTCTGCCTTTGCACTTTTTTTTAAAAATAATTGTTCCAAGTCTGTGATGTTTTCTGCTAGTAGTATGGTGTGATTCACGTATCTTAGATTGTTGATATTCCTTCTTCCTCTTTACTCCTCCATTTTCCAAGTCTAAGCCCGCTTTTCATATGATATTTTCTGCATACAAATGGAACAAATAGGGTGATAGTATTCAACCTTGCCTGACTCCTTTGCTAATTGAGAACCATTCTGTTTCTCTATATTTTGTTCTAATAATAGCCTCTTGTCCTAAGGACAGATTTCTAATCAGGACTATCAGATGTGGTGGCACTCATTATATTGAAGATTGAAGTTTGATGATGATGATGATGATGATTTGTATCCTGCTTTCCCCCAAAAAGTGACTTTGAGCGGTGTATAGTTTTTAAAATCCATATTGTTTTAAAATATGTTGTAAGCTGCTTGAGTTCCATTATTGGGAGAAAGGCAGGATATAAATGAACAACAACAACAACAACAACAACAACATGATGTCCAAGTGGTAACATGTTTAGTTCAGGATTAAAGGGATTGTCCCTCATACATGATAATAGTACTTTGCTGCATTTTTGTTTTCTGTACTCCATTGATTTTTACCTGACACATAGGTTCCCATTCATTTCTGTAGCAGACCTTGCCTCAGGCTATACTTAAGCTAAAAAGAATATAGCTTATATACATATTAATGAAAGCAAAAATATTTTATGTTCTATCCATTTTGAAGGCATTAGAAGAGAATAGCCCTGAAGCAGAATTTACAGCTTGGATTAAAGTGATTTAGCCAAGTCCTAAAGTCTGTCTAATGATCGATACGGACATATCACCATCCTTCATGCTAAAGAGATGGACAAGATGAGGATGTCTGTTTGCTTTTTGATATTACTTTAAAACTGCTAGTAATGGCTATTAGAAACAGTCCCAAGATACTGGGGATGCAGTTAGGAACACACAAAATCCTTTTACATTGCTGTTGCTAATAAATGCCCTGAATACCAAATGTTGAATTTGAGAGCACTATTGATGATTCGAGCAGTTTTTACAGCCAACTATAGCAAATCAGATAATGTTTTCCAGTGCAAAAATGTCAATTTCATAACAGTACATTAAAACTCTTTAAAGTTTAATTGAGGTCATGGAGGGCTCTGCTGCGTCTAGGTGGGGAAGGAAGTTCACTTCCCCTGGGATTGAGTACCACACTATACCATTGGATCTTGGCCTTAGCAAGAGGTTGCAAAGGCATATTGTTGTTGCTACTTTTGCCATGCTTGCCTCCACTAATTGCCTGCTGATAATATGATAAGCCATGTTAGTTTTGACAGAGCTAGTAATTTGATACATGGTTTGATTAATTAAACACCTGTACAAAGCCTTGAGTCCATTGCCCTGCATCCCAACAGGTGATCAGGGTAACACAATTGATGTGCTCTCCCACAGTCATTTAAACCTTTTATTCTGCCAATAAAAAAGATTGATTAGCATAAACTGTTTCTTCTACATAGTTTGCTTTTGTTGGATTAGAGCAGGGGTAGGCAACCTTTTTGAGCCGGGGGCCGGGTTGCTGTCCCTCAGACAACTGGGGGGCCGAAGCACCAAAAATAAATAAATAAATAAATAAATAATACTTTAAAAAAATTAAAAAATTAAAAATATGCATGCACACTCTCTCAGCCCCAGAAAAGCCATGGCAAAACCCCTGTGGAGATTTTGCCAAGAAAACCCCAAGAACAAGTAATAACAACAATAATCAATATCATCATGGTGGGCGGCGGCAGCGGCGGCAGGACCGGCCTGGGGCTGGTCCAAAGGCCTCGGGGGGCCGCATCTGGCCCCCGGGCCTTAGGTTGCCTACCCCTGGATTAGAGTGATATGTTGTTAATACAGTTTTTTTAAGAAGTAGAAAAGTCACTCTCTATAGTATAAGGCATATATGCCTTTGAATAGCCATTTAAAATAGGATATATTTCTGAATCTCATACTGCTTTGCCTATAATTTGAAATAAGCATGTTTTTTTTTAAATCATATGTGCTAAGGGGCCTGAGGGCCTGACACTTTCAGCCTGAAACAGCTGTAAAAATGCAAGTTACTACTACTACCATACCACCCTGCCCTTACATGGCAATATTTCCTCCTTAGGGAAACTACAATGACACATAAATTATAAAAGCAGTCTGTGTTGTTGCACTATAAACAGCAGTTCCCAACCTTTGATCGTCCAGATGATTTGGGCTTCAGTTTCCATAATTCGAGACTGTTGGCCAAGTTGGCTGTAGGTTCTGGGAGCTGAAGTCCAAAACAAATGGAGGACTAAAAGTTGGGAAATACTACTATAGTACAACAACATAAACACCCTCTAATAATATATGTTGTTGCTGTATGCCTTCAGGTTGTCCCGATTTATGGTGATCCTAAGGCAAACCTATCACACAATTTTCTTGGCAATATTTGTTTAGAGGGGCATTTACCAGAGCTTCCTTCTGAAGCTGAAAGAATGTGACTTGGCTAAAGTCACTCAATGGGTTTCCATGGCCGAGCAGGGATTTGAACCCTCATGAGAGCCAGCGTGGCATAGTGGTTTGAGCCTATGACTCTGGAGACCAGGGTTTGATTTCCAGTCCAGCTCTCAGCCTCAGGGGAAGACAATGGAAAACTTCCTCTGAACAAATCTTGCCAAGAAAAGCCCATGATAGTTCACCTTAGGGTTGCCATAAGTTGGAAATGACTTGAAGCCACACAACAACAACTCCAGAGTCACAGTACAATACTCAAACCACTACACCACTCTGACTCTTGTAATACTATACTTATATATTAATATTATAGTCCTATAGAATTAGATGTTAAGCATGTGCATAAAGGTTGAATGACAAGTGTAGAATGTCAGGTGGGGTGAATTTGCTTATGGATGGTGATTGAGAGAGTGAGTTGGGGGTGCAGATGGAATGGCGTACTGAGGGTGAGGATTGCGTATCAAATAGGATTGAGGTTCAGATGAAGAATGAGTGCAAGACTGGAGGGAAAGAGACATTGAGGGAAAATTGTGTTAGTTAAGACATCCTGGATCAGGGAGTTAAAAGTGTAAAGTCTTGCCAGGCTGTCTCCTTTCCCATGCCCCACAAACCCACCTTCTACCTGCCTTAGATCTGAGAGGGCAACAAAAAAGTATTCAACTTGATGCACAGTGGTGGGCTTCTTCCAGGAGCTCCTTCGGGATCCTCCAGAGGTTCTGAAAGCTGACATACTGTGTGTTTAAATGTAGGAATGTAGCTGGACACTTCTAATTACAATACACTAAATACAAAATGGTAGGATTAACTCCAAAAACTTGCATATCTCTCATGTCTGCAGTTAAAGTTCTGTGTGCCTGCTGAACTATAGGACTAACTGGAACAGCATGTCAGATGACATTAACCTAATCAATTTAAGAGAGTGTGTGTATCCCAAGGCAAATGTACATAGCCAAGTAATAAATAGTTTATTAAGGAATGTGTTGAACAGAATCTTATGCAATGGTACTTGATTCTCATGACAACTTCATTGCTAGCTGTATTTCCAGGTTTTCCAATCATAATGGGGAAAATCTGTCTTCCAAAGCTCAGACTTTATATATACAGAACATTCAGTGTGACTGGTGAAAAATTCAGCCTTTCAGAAGGGATGAACTTATTTTCTAGCAGTGATAGGCTATGTAAATTATTTGATAAATATAAGATTTATAAAGGGTAACTTATAATTCTGTGCAACATTAAAAATATTTTAATAGAACATGAGATGGCATTCTTAGTTTAAGTGACATATCTTTATTTATCTGAAGCCAGAGGCTAGAGCAAAAACAATCCAGCAGGTGTGCATAAAACACTTTATCAAAATGAATGGCCCTAAACCAAATATATATGCTTTCATATATCTCTATCTAGATTTATAATATCCACTTCTCAACATCCTACATCTTTGTCATTCACTGGCTTGTCATATAATGGCTCATTCTGTCTCCCAAATCAATGCTTTGGTCTCAGGAGGGGACAGGAAAAATCTCTCTTACCCACATCTCCCAGCAGCCTGCATGTTCGTTGTTTTGGTGGGTTTGCTCATGCAAGACTAGTTCTTCTTGCTCCATCTTAAACTGAGCCCATGCAGATCATTTGAAAAGAACAGGGAAGGGAAAGGTATTTCTTGATGCAAAATTCTAAAATACATTTTTATTTTGATCATTCAGTTTTCCAAAACTGGTTAAGAGTGAGAGTTAGACTTAAGTCAAATCAACACAGATAATGAAATTGTTGAGGTCAAATCTGCTAAATTTTGGGTGGTTCTATCTGAGTACATTGCCCATTTTTCAGATAAAAAGCAAGAAACCTTTTAAATCATATATGCTGTTCAAATGTCTCATTTTTATTTGTGGAATGGCTATTTGTCATTCAATATCCAGAATACTTTTTGGTTAGGTAAGAACAGGCATGGATACATTAACAGAAAATATACATAGCATAAAAGTCCTTTTTTAATAGCTTGGCTGTCACACTGCTAATGGACCCTTTCTGTTTCATCATATTCTCAAATCCCACTGTGAACGATATAAATAAATAAAAACAAGAGATATATGACTTTCAACATAAAAATCTAGATTAGCTATTGAAATTTTTGCTACAGTTTTTCAAACTAACAGGAATAAAACTTAAATGAAAAAGAAGGATATAAATATTGTGTCAGGTTAAAATGGCATAAAATGTATCTCATGTATCAAAAACAGCACTTTTAAAAAATTCCCCTTGAGCAATACGTTTTTCTGTACAGCAGCAAACATTGTACAGCTCCTCATTGTCATTGCAATGCACTTCAGTTCATTGACTTTTGTATTCCTTTGTTGAAGTCTCTTTTCTGTTTTTTTCCCCCCGTGAAGGTGATCGTTTCACCCACAGCACATCAATTATAAATGTGCATGCATCACTTGAAGTTGATTTGCATGGTTATTGCAGGGAGGAGACAAAAGAAAAAGGCCCATAATGATGAAGAACCTCTTGGACACCACCTTGATTTATGCTGTGGAGTTTGGGAGCAGAATTTCACAATGAAGCTTTTGTGGCAGCCTTAAATTGAATGGCACAACCTTTGAACTGTTTTTGTGTGTGCACCGATTCAAAGTAACGAGACTTTATCCAAAGTCACAGTGAACGTTAAAGGTTTCTCAGTAGAAAAAAATGTCTGTATGTGTAGTAGAGTCCCAGTAAATATGTAGTATTTATTTAACGTATAATATTGGACAGTGCATGATATGCTTGCTGGAGAGAGGAGCTAAATCTGTATTGGAGGCTATAAAACTTTACACAGATTATGTGGCCAGAATCCTTATTATAAGAATGCAGCTTTACTTTGGGTAATTACTTCATCGCATGCTACATAGGACAGATTTTGTTTTAATATAGGCAACTCAATAGAATGTGAAGCAAGTGACAGTGATGGATTTATTGAAAGACCTAAGTTGCTATGGTAATAAAAGCCTGGTCTAGTGTTATTACTCATGTGAGTAGTCCTGGACAGCTTGTATGGATAAGGTCAGATCTGTATTGACAGTAGTTTATTATATGAGTAATGCATAGTTAGTTTTCTACTTTTTAAAGTTAAGATTACATGAGCCAAGATCCTTTTTGGTGTCTTCCCTGCCCACCCTCCTTAACTGATTGCTGGTTAAATTTCTGGCTTTAAAAATAAAGCACAATTCAGTACGCAGCTGCTATTTGCAGCATGCATTGTTTCAAGCCCTTTGCAACAGGTGGCTTCAGAATGCAGTCAGATTCCCCTTATCTCATAATTGCAGCTAGATTAAAGCAGGGCACAGAAGTAATTCATCACTGTACCATGAAAGAATGAGAGTATGGAGGAGGAGCTTCTGTGAAGCTTTTAAAAATCAATAGCACTATCCATTCTGGTCACAGGAATCATGGTTTTACTGTTGAGGGCTGGTGGGCATTACTGCACATGAGAGCAAGTGGTATTAGTTCCTCTTTTCAGAATTTACTGCTGAGTGCATATAGAAGCCTATAGGAAACGCTTGAGAAATAAGGATGTGTCCATCTTAAATTATTTATCTTTCAAGTAAAAAATCAAAATGGCATTGCTTCCTCCCCCATTTTTAAAAAAACTAAACACACCCGAGGGCTGCTTCATAGATAATTTTTCATTTGTTGTACTCAATGATACCACAAAGTATACCATTCATGTGCGTATGTATGTGTCTTCAGGTCACCTGTTGACATGGAGACCTCATGAATTTCACAGTGTTTTCTTAGGCAAACCTAAGTCCAAGATTAGACAGAATCTGGTACCTTTAAGATATGTGTCATTTTAGACAGAAAGATGAATGCCCTTGTCTTTTTAAAATTGCATGTAAGTAACGGCTTCTGCTCACATACATTTTAAAAGGAGTAGTGGTAGAAAAGATGCACATGTGCTCTTCTTCTGTAATATGTGATTGTGCCTCAGGTTAAAATAAGCTGCCATTGGGTCATTCCAATTACAGACACAGTGCCCCCAGAATCTGTTTCAGATTTTCCTTTTAGAGGTGAAATGGGGTCCTTAGGCATGTCTGATGTGTGTTAATGTTTTCTATGTGGTCAGCCTAGCAAAGACTTAATCCAGGGCTGGCAACCTAAGGCCCGAGGGCCGGGTGTGGCCCCCCGAGGCCTTTGGACCGGCCCCAGGCCAGTCCTGCCACCACCACCGCCACCGCCAGCCCCCCTCGCCACCGCCGCCGCCGCCCACCATGATGAGATTGATTATTGTTGTTATTACTTGTTCTTGGGGTTTTCTTGGCAAAATCTCCACAGGGGTTTTGCCATGGCTTTTCTGGGGCTGAGAGAGTGTGCATGCATATATTTTTTATTTTTTTATTTTTATTTATTTATTTATTTATTTATTGTGCTTCGGCCCCCCAATTGTCTGAGGGACAGCAACCTGGCCCCCGGCTCAAAAAGGTTGCCTACCCCTGACTTAATCAGATACCTTTTCTTAAAGCTTTTGCAAAACATTCATTGGAATAGCTGCCTGGTTACAGATGTGTTGAATAAAACATGAGTCATCTGAACTGATGAAGGACTGGTTTTGCATTGGTATTGCTAATTATTCAAGTAATGTGCCCCATACTGTGAAGTCGAAGGCTTTCATGGCTGGCATCCATAGTTTTTTGTGGGTTTTTCAGGCTGAGTGGCCATGTTCTAGAAGAGTTTCTTTCTGACGTTTCTCCAGCATCTGTGTCCCATACTGTTTGTTAGATATTCTTGTGTGTTTCGTATAAATATACATATATGTAGAAATTGTGTGTTATGTGCAATGATGCCATTGCTGTGCAGCCTCTGACTATCCCTGCTGGATGCTTATGGTGACAAAACACAAAAGAACACAGACATTCTGAACCTTTATGAGGCATGAGGAACCAGAGACAGTGTGGCATAATGCTTTGAGTGGTGGACTGCGACTTTGGAGACCAGGGTTCAATTCCCAGCTCAGCCATGAAAGCCACTGGGTGACCTTGGGCAAGTCACATGCTCTCAGCCTCAGGGGAAGGCAATGGCAAAGCTCCTCTGAACAAATCTGCCAAGAAAACCACACAATAGGTTTGCCTTAGGGTCACCATAAGTCAGAAATAACTTGAAGGCATACAACAAACAACAAGTACCAGAGAATTGAAGCAAAAGTTAGCTTTTATAGCAAGCGTTTCCTCTTCCACAACTAGTAAAAGTGCAGCAGTTCTGTCCTCCTTTGCATTTTCTCATCCTTTCCTTAACCAGTCTACTATTCAGATATGTGTGTCTATATACCTTCACATCGTGGTGGCCCCATGAATTTCATTGAGTTTGTTTAGGCAAGGGATACTCAGAGGTGGTTTTGCCAGTTTCTTCCTCTGAAACATAGCCTATAGCACCTGGTATTTACTGTGTGTCTCCCATCCAAGTACTAACCAAGTCTGACCCAGCTTACCTTCCAAGATCTTTTAAGGTATTTAGGACAGTATTGCTGAAGTTTCTGAGATTCTGTATTTCATAACCAGGGTTTTAAGACAATCATTAGCACTCAAGAATTAGAATGAAATCTAATTCATTAGGCAGATTATCACATAACTGACCCTTTCTCTAAATGACTAACATTAATCACAAGTATGTCGAGAGATCTTGTAGCACCTTTGAGACTAACTAAAGAGAGAAGTTGGTAGCATGAGCTTTCATACACTTAAGTATACTCCCGCAGATGCATTCAGTTAACCACAAGGTACAACAAAATACAAAATCCGGAAAACAGTGATAACTTTATGGGGCGAACTAAAATGCACAAAATACTTAATGCAACTTTTCAGAACTTCACTGGCTTCTTCACCAGGCAGAGATGTTAAAAATCATACAGGAGTGGTTAGAGCCACAAGCCTACATTTTATATCAAATGTTAAGTTTGTACTGACACAGTGAGGCCACAAGTCTGCCTCTTTGCATGTGGCCATTTCTTTTCAAGAATCAAAGAAGGAAACTTGTACGGAGAGTAAATAGAAGACAAGCACTGTGTCTGTAATTTTGACTTCATCTATTCTGCAAGAAAATTCAGTTTCTGAGGCTTTTGTGTGTTCTAGCCTCTGAACAAGCAGTAAACTTTTTGCCTGCCTTGAATTTGATTGTTCAGACCCATTAAGATTATAAAAGAAGGTGATAGATTTCCCTCTGTTTTATTTCCAGATTCTGCTTGTCAAGGTTGAACTCCTTTTCAAATTGTTTAGGTTGTGTTACTGTTGAAGAGATCTCATGCTTGGAGGGGGGGGGAGAGATATTTTTGCCATATGCTGTGTCTCAAATGTTGTTATTTCTTAAACATTTATTTGAAGAAGAATTTGTGTTAGTTACATTTGTGGATAACTGTTATGCAGTGCCTTGCACCCCAATGTGAATGGAACAGTAATGTCTTTATAGGTTGTAACCAGCACTTGGAATTGTGCCTGGAAAAGGACTGGTAGCTCATGAAGCTGTTTCCACAAGGGAGATATAGCTTCCATGTAACCAGAGTCAGCATGTGTAGTGGTTTCAGCATTGAATTATGACTCTAGGACATCAAAGTTTGAATCCTTACTCAGCCATGGAAACCCACTGGGTGGCCTTGGACAATTCACACACTCTCAACCTCAGAGGAAAGCAAAGGTAAACCTCCTCTGAAAATCCCATGAAAACAGCTTTAGCATTGTTGTAAGTTGGAAATGACTTTGAAGTCACACAATAGCAATAATAATCAGCCCTGGTCAGTAGTTTAGGTACAGCATTTTGGAACTGCTGGAAGTTACTAAATAGTTTCCAAACATAGCCCATGTAAAGTATGTTACAGTAATCCAAACAGCATATAGTCAAGGCAAGTGTTACTGTGCCTAGCTCTGACCTCTCCAGGAATAGTGTCACTGGACCACTAACTTTAGTTGTGCAAATTATTGTCACCACTGAAATTTGGTTATGCTAAACATTATTAGAACAACAAACAACATGTCTTCGAGTTCAGATGTAGTAGGAAACTGTGGTTTCTACTTTAAATATGCATGTGTGTGTCTCTCTGTGTGTCTTATCCCTGCATATAAAGAAAATTTTCTTTGATTTGCATACATCATCATCGTTTCTGAAACCGCCTTTTCCCAGTTTGGGACTCAGAGTGGCTTAAAAAGTCAAATACAGCTAAAAATTCACATCATACAAAGGTTAAAAGTGTTTTTTTTTTAAAACATCAAAATTAAAAGCAGTTAAAAATCAAACCATTAAAAGGAAAAGAATGAAAAGATAATACAGCATGTTATACAAGGCCCATTTCCCTTGAGTGATCAGTTTTCAAAGGCCTGTTGAAACAAAAATGTCCTCTTCATAACCTTCATGCTGGTAATTCTGTTGAAGTCTTGGTTGAACTCTGGAATGGGGAAATGGCCACAACGGTGGACATGTTTGCTCCTGAGCATCTTCTCCTATGGAATGGAGCCAAACTGTTCCTCTAGTTTTCCAGGGAGTTGGTGGCAATGACACAAGTGAGACAACAACCAGCACAACGTCGGCAGAAAACTGAGAGTGGGGATTACTGAACACAGGCTCATCTGGGGACCTACTGTATGGCAGGAGCATCATCTAGGCCGGGGGATGTAGGCCATAACAGGTGACACCATAAGGGAGAGTGACATCACTGCTCCCAAGACATACCTGCCTTTTGCAGAAATTGGTTTAGGAGTTTGCTTGCATACATTTTAATTTTTAATATTAAATTTTGTTTGAAGAATTTATTCTTTTAAATTTTTCTTTAAAAACATCACATCTTACCAAATTTCTACTTTAACCACATGAAACTATGTACAAGTACGGTAAATACATTTAGGCTGTGTGCATGATATTGTAATTTAAAGGTGGTGGTGATAATTTTGTTAATTGTTTATGTCACAATTATTACCAGTATAATCAGTGATATACAGAAATTATGATTTATGAATAACATTAGTACCAAAGACATTACTATGGATTCTGTATGGTGTGATATGAGAGGAGATCACTGGGAAGGTGACACCATGAGTTACTGCATTGGGTAAACCCAATCCTAGTGATGCCCTGCTGTATGGCAATTCAGGCAGCAAAGACAAAATGCTTTTCTGCCTCCATTGAATCTGCAAAGAGCCAGCCAGAAGAACTGTATCAAGTGGTCAGGAGTCTTTCACATGCTGACTCATAATAGGAGAATCCAGATCCCTCGAATGCCCAATGTGAACAACTTGCCCAGCATTTTACAGATAAAATCATTCTGAGCCACTAAAGTGTGAATGTTATATTTGATATAGATCCAGTGTATGTAACTTTGGCTCCTTCTTATCTAATGACAATGGATATATTTCAATTTCTGCAACCTGAGGATGGCTACAGAATTCTTCCAGAGGTGAAAGCTACCATGTGTGTGTTAGATCCTTGCACTTGACCTAGTTTATTAAGAAAGCCAGAGAGGAACTGGCTGAGCTGATAGAGGGGCAGTTAATGCCTTGCTAAAACAAAGCAACATTCCAGCCTGTCTAAAGGAGGAAGCAGGCCATGGATCCCACCATACTGGTTAATTATCAGCCAATCTCCAACATTCCATTTTTTGGAAAAGGTATTGGAGTATGTGATGGCCTCCTAGACTCCCAGCTCAGGGTTTCTGGATGAGATGATTATCTAGCTCCATTTGAATCTGATTTCAAGTCTGGTTCTGGGAAACAGATAGCTTTGGTCATCTTGGAGGTCAACTTATACAAGCAACTGAATAGGAGAAATTTGTCACTGTTGGTTCTGGTGGAATTCTTGGTGGCTTTTGATAACATTGATAATGGTTTCTTTCTGGGCTGCTTCGCTGTGATGGGATTCGGAGGTACTGTTTTACAGTGGCTTCATTTTGCCCTTGGGGAGTGAACCCAGAAGGTGGTGCTGGGAAACTGCTTTTAACCCTTTTCCATCAGCCCATGAAGACTCTCCTGGATCAGATCTGATCACCATGCTATTTAACATATACCTGAAACTGCTGGGAGAGGTCAACCAGAGTTTTGGGCTCCAGTACCATCAGTATGCAGATGGCACTCAAATCTATTACTCTGTTCCACCTAAATCCAAGTAAGCTGTTTCAGTCCTAAAGCAGTGTCTGTCATCAGTAATAGATTGGATTAGGGCAAACAAATTGAAATTTAACCCAGACAAGACAGAAGTGTTCCTGGTTAGTTGAAAGGCAGATGAAGGACTAGGGGTCCAGCCTGTGCTGGGTGGTCCCCTGAAGACATAGGTCTACAGCTTGGGTGTGTTCCTATATTCAACCCTGAGCTTGGGAGCTCAATTCTTGGCAGCAGCAGCAGCCAGGAGTGCGTTGGCACAGTTATGGCTTGTGTGATGTATCTGGTTCTTGAGATATTAGACTTGGCCATGGTAAGGCATGCCTGGCTACACCCCATTTTGGATTACTGTAACTCGCTTTACATAGGATTGCCTTTGAAAAGTGTTTGGAACTTCAACTGGGTTTTAGATTAACTGGGGCTGGGTACAGGGGGAACACAAGGGAGTTGTTGCAACTACTTTGTTGCAACAACTCCATTGGCTGTCCATCCATTTCAAGGCACAATTCAAAGTGCTAGTGATGACTTATAAAGCCTTATACAGTTCAGGTCTAGGAAATAGGAAGGACTTTATGTTGCCATATGAACCTGCCCATATTTTGAGATCTATGGAGGCTCTTCTCTCTGTTTCAAAATGTCAGATTTCAGTCCTTCAGACAAGCCACATAACACTGTAATCTTCTGAGCCACTAAGCTATAGGGCCGTTTACTTCATTATGCCGATATTTATATACTTTCATATTATCTGTCATTTATTCAGATTTGTGTCTTGGGAGAAATCAAACAAACTACATATTTTAGAGGACTGGAAAGATTTGTTTGTGCTATCTGTTTCTATAATTCAAGCTGCTTTCCTGTCTTTGTACAGATTTGAATCCATGTGCTCAAAATAACATTGAATCAGCTTGCATTTCTTCAGCAAGAAAAGTTACTATATTGCTGCTCCAAAAATAAAATGTTGAGAGATATTGTGTATGTAAAACTGCCTCCACATTTTCATGTGTAGTAAATATGACATAGTGAAACTCCATGGACTTGGAAGAATATTGTATAGTTGTTAATCATAATAATCTTCTGGTGCTGGTGGGATTTACAGAGAGTAAGAGGAAATAGAGCCCACACCTGTTTATAGAGAGGACTTTGGCGGAATAAATAAGCCTGCCAGCTGGTTCTTAATCAGCTGTGATCACTCTGACCTGTAATGCAGATTGTTCATGAGCTTGAAAATGAATTTTGGAACCACCTAAGCTTCATTTTATACAACACTGTGGAACTGGGCATGAGAAATGGGCAACAGTGAAATGTTGAACAAATGCACCTTCATCGAAGTAAGGAGGGATAAAGGCTAGCCTGCCACACTGATACCTTTATACAAATCAGCATCAGAAACTATTATAACAAGATTTTAAAAAATAATATGTTAATGTAAATTGGTATACATTCTTGTAATTAAAATTAAATTAAATTTTTAAAAAATTGTTGTTCCAGGTTTCTAGAAATAGATATAACAATAAATTCAGGAATTCAGTTAATGTTGTTGTTTTGTGATTTATATGTCTTTCAACAATATGCTGACTAACATTTATTACAATGTTACTGTAACTATTAGAATCCATTTTTTTTCACCAGGCATTCTGACTAGTAGTCCCAATCTTCATTGAGAAAAGATGCCCCATTAAGGGCTGGGAAAGCCTTCTGCCACAGCTGGTTTTCCTTTCACTTGCCCTGAGGTAGGTTTATTTACCTTTGGCAAGGAAGCACAGAGGCAATGCTAGCAACTGAGAATGGACTTTTTAAAAAGGCTACTTTGCAAATATATTGTTCAAAGTACAAACTCTCTCACAGCAAGATGTGAAGATGTGTCTGCATTCCTATTTGAATTGCTAGGGAACAGAATATTCCAAGAACTGCTGTCTCCCATGTGATCCCATCTGGGCCTCCATATTAGTTACAGAAGTCCTGTCCTGTCAAAATTTGATGGGCAAATAATGGATAGGTTCTTTTTGGTGGTGGCACTTAAGCCTTGGAATGACCTCCCTGGCAAAACTGCTCAGGTTTCCTTTCTTTTGATACTTTTAGGTAGACTATCTTAAAATGAATTTATTTATACATAGTATTACATGGAATTTAGTTAATAAACAAATCTATATTTAAGATTAATTTGTGGTTTACTAATCATTATACTTTTTGATCTAGGAGTTGTGCACACAAAGGAATTTTGGACTTGTAAATCTTGAAATGCAGCTCCTATTGTTGGAAAATATGAGAGATCATACTGGATCTGATAAGCAGATTAATGAAACCGGCAAAGCAAAAATTGACCAATAACCAGTCTCACACCCACCTAACCACCCTTTCACCTAAAGCATCTAACAAGGGGGAAAACAGATAAGCTTAATCTTCTTTGTGAAGTATGTCCAAGTAGCTTGACTTAACAGATTACTTGTGCACAATCAAATACATGTCTAACGGAAGAGAAAGAGGGAAGAAAACAACATGGATCAGGTTAGAGTGATGCAGCAAGAGAGTGAGCATAGTAAGACAAGCAATAAATCACTACAATGCAAAGCAATGATTATTGAGTCTTAGTAGTGGCTATGTGCCTTCAAACAGACTCCATGATGACCCTAACATAGGGTTTTCTTGCCAATATTCAGAGGTTTGCCATTGATTTCCTCCTAGACTGAGAATGAGTGTCATTTGTTCAGGCTCACCAAGGGGAGGGGGGTCCATGGTGGGTCTGGGACTGGAACCAAGGTCCTCCCGGATCCTACTCCAACACTAAGACCAGTGTTCCACACTGGCTCTATAATTACTGAGTACAGACATGCAAAGTTTGCCAACAGCTGTGCAGCAAGTTCTCTCCATTTGCTACACTAGTCAGAGAAGGGAATGGTTCCTTTTTTGATAAGAATTAAGGTACAGTACTTTCATTGATCCACGGATATGTCGACCAAGTTTTGGGTTAATTTTTAAACTAAAAATTTTCACCTCATACATGAGTATATAGTAGGCATTGATGCTGACAAGCCAATCATCTGGCTTGTCTAGCATTAAAATGATGTGATTTTAAGTCATTTGTTTTGTTATTGGCTGAGGAGACAGGTTCATTTCATTATGTATTAGCTCAACTCTTCAAGGCCTAATTTAATTATATTATAATGTGGAAAAGAGTTCACACTCAGTTTGGCAGGTAAAGGAGTTTTAATCTTCCTCAGTCATATAAACCATATCTCAGCTACCTCTACATTTATTCTTACAATTTAAGTAACTTTCATTTTGGAGATGTCCCTTTTGACCTCTTCTGTTCTTTGGCAGTAACACATAACAATTTTGTTCTAAGGAATACATATTTTAAAGATTTAATTTAGAGTTTAGTACTTCAGATAAGGTAGATTAACCGTGGGATTTCATTGAATAATGTAAATATAGTACATATGTCCTCCAAAATTTGGAAAGGTTTATTGAAATATGATTTATGGTTGGTTAATTCCATGCACTCTGGAGAAGATTTGAACTACTGTAGTTTTTGTTGTTCTGACATGTCCCTTGTTTCTTGGGTTGTAAGGAATAAGTGAATTCCTAGGCTCCACTTAACCTTCTTGAGCACTAACAGTAAACATTGGATCTCTTGAGATAGAATCTGCTGTTATTGTGCATTGGGAGCTGTAAGAAACAGGGTAGATATGGCATTGGAAACCATCACACCGTAGATTCCTTCATATAACCACAGTTCCACAGTAGCAGGTATGTGTGTATGCTTGCTTGAGAAAGAAAGAGGGAGGGAGGGAGAGAATAGGGGGGAACACTTTGAAAAATTGATAATAGCAATCAGCACTAAAAGACATGCTCTGCTTCTGGAGGCCCCCAGGACTGGTTTTACATTGAAACAAATTACTGCAATCGCCAATATATATATATATATATATATATATATATGGAAAAAAAATCAGACATCAATTTCCATCCATTTCCAGTTTTGCCTTTGAGGGTGATCTGGCTTGCAGTGGGTCCTTGGGATTGAAAATTGGCCTCAGGTCCTCCAAAAACTTCCACCCATGTATGAATCAGGTTAGCGTTCTGTAGATGGCATGATCTACCGGTAATTATTTTATGGCATTGCAGAGCTTAGAACCAGCAGTTTTCAGATTCACAGCACCACACCAGCTCTTGTGTTGTGCCTGTGAAATGATTGTTAGATTTACTGAAGGTTGGTTAGCTGTTGGTCATCTCCAGAGTGCAAGTACCAAGGAGTATGCTGTGTCTAGAGATACTGTCTATTGCTGGTAGAATATTAGTAATCAGTTTAAAGGGTTGACATTATCTGCTGGATTAGCTTACAATGTTAAATTATTGACAATGCAAAATTCTGTTCCTTTTTTGGTCAATCACAAAATGTCATGCCTTTATACTGAATACTAGCAAAAATACAGCTCTCCAGGTATTTTTTGCATGCAACCCCTATCATCTATTACCTTTGACATTATTCACTAGAGTTGATGAACATTGCACTTCAACATCTGAAGGACTGTACTCCTTTCAGTAAGAGTGTTCAACAGTGGAACAGACTCCCTTAGAGCATGGTGAAGTCTCCTTCTTTGGAGGTCTTTAAAAAGAGTCCGAATGGTCATCTGTCAGAGGTATTTTGATTGTGACTTTCTGGATGGCAAGGGGTTGGACTGGATGGCCTTTATGGTCTCTTCGAACTCTACAATTCTATTATTCTACTTTAGATGCTTACTTAAAAGTCAATTTCCTTACTTGTACACTTACTGGAATACAGCTGGAATTGATCAAACATAGTTTAGAGCGGCTGGGAGAAAAATATCTGCCTTAAAGATAAACAGGTAATTATTATCTAGATAAAAAGTGTCAACATATCTGTCAGTACAGCCTATCTGAATATATTTTAAATCTGCAGTCTGAATTACCTTTTTGTGTCACACATTTTTATTCTGAAGTGAGGTGTAAACTATGTTTTACAGTTATACAGTTATTTTGACTGTACCTTGCTTCCCAACATTTTTTTAATATGATTCATTACTCAAAGATGCCTCAATGGCCATAACAGCTGAAAGATTCAGGCCTGGGATTGGACTTCCAAAGGCACATTTTTCTGTCCTATGTCTTTTGGACAGCAGTTTAAACACACACATTGATGCTTCTTGAATCATCTGATATGAGATCCTCCAGTGTTCACAGAGGATAATTCTTTTAAAGCCTTTGGAGTTAGAGTGGATTTGCAATCACAGCTGAGATCAGGATCTGGCTCTAAAGCTTTCCAACTCAGGCTCTTATCAGCTGCTAAAATTTTCACTGGGGTTAATCACCTTGAGGAAAAGAGCTTAAGTACTCATTTCACATTTGGTTAAGCGATGACTTGTTTTCCTTTTTTGGTCTACTGTATTGGTATTTTGTTGTATTGCTCTGTGAATTTTATTCGAACAAATCTGTGGATGTTATGTCCCCCTCCCCCCGGAGTTTTAAAATGAGATGTTAGATTTTTCATTTTTTACATAATACAAACATTCATTTGCATGCTTTTCGAAGCACTCTCAAAATGATAAGAGTTTTGAGGAAAATGCTGGATCAGGTAATTGTTAAGAATGCATTTCTGATGACTGACACAGGCTAAATCTCTCTCCTTCTCTCATGAGTAGGAGTTTCAAATAATATAGTGGTATTGCATTCCTTTGAGGTTGAGACTAAATGAGGGCTTGAAATACTGCCTGAAGAAAGGATAGACTTCCCTTTTAGTGGAATTCATTTGTATGCACAGAATTGCCATATTCCACTGTGTACTCATTCACTTTGATTCACTTTTCCGTTCTCATGTATTTGAGTGGCAACATACTAGAAGACCAGAGTGTCACAGATGATTAGAAAGAACAACTATTCCAGGCAGCATTCTAAATTATCTTTTAGCAGAAGTGATGCTTGCTTGGGGTTCTCTCTGGGGCTGTGAAGATGATTCAGTGAGCTCTAATTGAAACAAATACATGGGGATGGAAAAAAATACACTTCCTGGATTAATAGTGCACAGAGTAATATCTTCAACCTGGTTTCCTTTGGGGCTTTCATTTTAAGTATATACACACAGCTGATGATGATTCTTGCAAAGCAATTTTCCTCATTCTCTCATGAATTAACAGACGTGAAGCAACCACTGAAGTACTAGGCAGAAAAGAGGATATTTAAGATAACATTTATCTAGTATAGTTCATTACCTGCATTACATTTTAAAGCAGTCATTACAAGATAATTGTATTTGTCTTGTAATGACTACTTTAATATGTATACAAGTAATGACTTCATGGTATATGTATAGGAGACCCAACTTCGTGGTGTATACAATCTTTTGTTTTGTTTTCCTTTTGTTAATGGAAAGCAGTCTTTGGAAGATGTGTGTTTTAGGGGAAGAATGGCATCAGCGAATAGTGTAGCAACTTAACCCTTTCCTTTTTTACTCATTTACCCATTCTAAATTCCCTTTTGCCCAGCAGGGGAAAAGGTTGTTGTTGTGTGCCTTGAAGTTGTTTCTGACTTATGATGACCCTAAGAAGAATCTATCACAGGGCTTTCTTAGCAAGATTTGTTGGGGGAGGGGTTGCCTTTGCCTTCCTCTGAGGCTGAGAGAATGTGACTTGCCCAAGATCATCCTATGTTTCTAAGGTTGAACAGGGGAATTCCAACCCCGGTCTCCAGAGTCATAGTCCAAACATTCAAACCACTAAACCACACTGACAAAGAAGAAAGATGCAGATACCTATATCTTTACACACATTGAAATACAAAGTGTGGAAGAGAGTCAGGTTGAAGCCAAAAATCAACTGAGAATGGATTAAGTAGTCTCCTCTCCTCACTGCTGTTCTTAATCCACAGCCTCCCGAGGCTGATTTTTATTTTTTATAAAAGAAACACAAATAAGAAATAACATTGTTTTAGAGAACATCCATTGTACATAAGCAGCATTGGGAAGAGATACTTAATGCATATAATATGTAGTGTGACTTCAGTATAATTTATTAAGCAGCCTGCAGTTTCCCTAGCACTAAAAGTTAATAGAGAAAAGTTCCATACAGACTAATGAGGATCAAATCCTTGGACTTTATTTTATTTTTTAAGTTATACTTCTATCCCACCTTTCCTACAGTGAACTCTGGATACTGTACATGACCCCGTCTTTCTCTTTTTATCCTCACTCACATCAGCCCTGTCAAGTAGGTCAGACTGAGAGAGAGTGACTAGCCCAAGATCAATGAATCTGAACACTCAGCTATTCTTTCTCATTTGTTTAGTGGTAATTTCTGATTCCCTTTAGCCCAATTAATGAATGTGATCCTTCACAGAGAACTGATGAAACCATGGGGCTAAACAGATAGCCACAAAAGAGCGGCTTGGCACTGCCCCTTTGAGCGCCGGATCAGGGCCGTGGCAACCGCATGCCATGGCCGTGATCCGGCATTTTTTCAGCCCAAAAAAGAGCAGCAAAATGCCACTCCTTTTTGGAATGGAAAAAACCCCACCCTTGCTGTCATGGCGGCGGCTTTCCCACATTTCTTCGGTGCAGTATCTGAACGCTATGCCACAGAAATGTCGTGACACTGCCTGGTTGGGCATGCAGCGTGATGCTGGCTTGGGGATGGAGTGGGGCATGTGGCGTGCGGTTGCCATGCCCCCACTCCACCCCCAAGCGGGCTCTTACTGCCAGTCTGCTTTCTCTATGTCTACATAATAAATATTGGCTTTATTTATTGCATTTTATCCCACTTTTCCACTAATGGCCTACTAATCACTGCACCCGTGAATAAGTGTTCATGATGCATTGTTAGTCCTTTTTAAAATAAAAAAAAATTATGGCTGCCATACCAATTTCATCAACACATTATCATAGCTTGTATGATTATATTCAGGCTGATCCTAGGATATTACAGTGATACTATGGTGATACAATTTGGTTAACATTGGGCCTTTGCAGACTGCCAGAAATAGTGCAAATTGAGTCCACTTTAAATTGAGGCACTGCCCTGGCTCAGTGCTAGGGAATCATGGGAACTGTAATTTATTGTGGCACCAAAGCTCTCTGACAGAGAAGGCTCAATGTCTTAGAAAAAAAAAATACAATGCCCATGATTCCCTAGCACTGAGCCAGGGCAGTGCCTCAATTTAAAGTGGACTCAATTTGCACTATTTCTGGCAGTCTGCAAAGGCCCATTATTACCACCCATATCAGATGCACAAGCTGCTTCTCATACATGAAGAGAGATAGTGAGGTGGGGCTAGGCATGAGAACCTGATGTGACGTGGTTAGTTAAACTGCTGTAGCTTCATACATTTGAGGTATGGTGCTGGGGTTGTCCCAAGTACCCAACATAGCAGGTTGGGCATTACCTTTTTGTCGTTCAGAAGATGTCATTATGATTACTTCAGTGTATACCTCACGGTAATCAATGTCAGCTGTTTGTGTATAAAATACCAGGGTACTCATGCTCTCTATATAATGGTTAGGACTTAATGCTATATCTCTAGAACAGCAAATCAACACTTACATAGCCACACATAATGTGCAGTTCCTTATTTCCCCAGTCCATACATTAGGTATGACACATTCATGTAGAATGAAGAGGAAAGGAAAAAGAATAGATAATCAAGATACCAATTTTCATGAAGGCTGCCAGCAAACTGGAGAGAATTCAGAATGGGTGGCGTTGAGAAAGTGTCTTGACTCCAAACCCAAGGCTGAAAACTAGGGCTACAGATATACTGCAGAAATAATGCAGTCTAACTCGGCTTTAGTTTCCATGCTTCAGTGCTATGGAATCCTGGTATTTGTAGTTTGTTGTGGCATCAGAACTTTCTGGTAAAGAAGGTGAAATATCTCACAAAACTACAAATTCCAGAATTCCATAGGATGGATCCATGGCTGTTAAAGCAGTGTCAAGCCATTATTTCTGCAGTGAAGATGCAGCATGGGATTGTTTAGTCTAAATACAGTAATATAATATTAAGGGAAGGCTATGATGTCAGTTTTTAAATATTTCAGTGGGAATGTGGAACAGAAAAGCAGGAACAAAAGTTTCTGTTATTCTGTTAAGGAGAAGATGAGAAAGCAGTGGTGATGTTAATGTAGAGGGAGATCTCTGTCAGTTTGACCGGAGAGGTGGGATGCAATTCCAAGACAACAGATGGATAGGCCTGAGGAATGAACAGGCATGGAATACTGTCCTTATGGCCAGAGTATTTTACTAAATGATCCCACAGCTGCCTTCCACAGCCATGAAACCTTCACTGTTCTATGACATATTCAGAATCTAAAATTGTTCATTCAGAACTTTAAAAAAAAACTTAAGCTGTGCATTATGCTTGGAACAAGTGGGAGGGGAAAACTTGATCATGGTGGAAGAAACTCTTTATTCTAACCTCCCTCCTCCTTTTTTAAAAATAATATGGCAAAGTGTATGAAACAGAAGCAGTAATACTGATGGAATGCAGGGAAGTATCTTGTTGCTATTCAAGCATCATAAATTTAATCACCATGTTGATCATTTTGTTTTAGTCTTCTTCCACCTGCCAGCTCTGGTCTGCATAAAGCCACCAGCTCTGATTTTCTGTATATTTCTTTTTTCTTAATTAATTCTATGGTTCACAAAAACAAGAACTTTGGCAAACACACAATATCAAGAAACTCAGAATGTTGCTATAACCAAACTACCATCGTAGTTTTGTTCTCTTCCATGGCATAGCTATTGTGTTTGTGTGCCTGTCTCCATCTCGTTTGCAATACTGGGAATTATGTATGGAAGATCCCTGTTGTAATGAGAGTCCAGTGGTATGCTGAATTGAAGCCAGAGAGCCCCAACAGAATTAGCTGTATTCTTTGAGACCCAGGGTCTTACATATTCAGTGCTTACATATTAGAGGCTTGTGTATTCAGTGCTGCCACTAATGGTGTGTGGGTGTAGGTGTCCTTTCAAATGAGTGTATTTTGCACTGGAAGTCTGGGACTCCATTCTGAGAACCCCACTCAGTTCTGATACTCAAAACAAATTCTTTGGGTCAGCAAAGGAAGCAGTCTTTGACTCTACTGTTTAAGCCTATTGTCCTTTTAACTTAAAAACAGCTTATTTTGCCAGTGTTAATTTTGCAAAGTTGCCAGGTATTCAAGTCCAAGAAAAGTTAGGATATCACACCAACATATTCCTGGTGCTGCCTATTTGGGAATGTTACATAGGCAGAATTGAGCTGGTAGGCAGGAGGTTAGACTAATGTAATCCTGCCAGTGCACTGGTGCAGATATATATATCCAGTATCCTGAAGCTTTTCATCTGCATAAACAAATCATAGGGTTATCCTATTAAAACAGTAACTAGCTAGAATGTTATTATGTTTGTTTCTGAATGCTCAGTTTTCCCGAATGAATCTTTGTTTAGTGGGTTATCATGTTACACTTTTTTATTGAAAGTTATGGTCATCTGTAGAACCCTGCTTAACTATTGAGAGCATGATATAACACTGCAAAGAACATGAAGTTCATTGAAAAGTAATCTATAAAATCCACAGTAGGTTCCATGTAAGCCATTTTCTGATCCCTTTTTGAAAACCTTGAAACTTCATATCCTGCTTGGGTAAAGATAAGAAAGAGCCACCAAATGAATCTAATACATAGTTTAATAATAATAATAATAATAATAATAATAATAATGTATTTATATCCCGCCCCTCTGCAACACAATCAGGGCAGCTTACAACATTAAAAGTACAATAAAATGTATACAAACCCCAAAACCCACCCATCCTTAAAAAGATATTAAACTTAAACAATTTAAAAGCGTAATTAAAATAAATCACAACACAGCACAAAAAGCAATTACAGTAGCAATAGCAGCAACACAAAAGGGAGAGAGAATAGCTAACTCTTAGGGACGGGATGACTGTTCAGGAAATGCCTGCCGGAAAAGATCCATCTTAACAGCCTTTTTGAAGCCGTTTAAGGTGGTAATAAGACAGATCTCGTCCAGCAGGCCATTCCATAATCTGGGAGCCTGTAGTTAATAGGCTGTAGCAACTTCCTCCCAGAGGACCTGGGTGTGTGGGGTGGATCATATGGAAGGAGGCGGTCCCAGAGATAGGTTGGGCCCAAGCTATGTAGGGCTTTAACGGTAATAACCAACACTTTGTACTGTGCCCGGAAACTAATAGGCAGCCAGTGGAGTGATTTTAACATGGGTGTAATGTGGTCTCTCCTTGTTGTTCCCGAGACCAACCTGGCTGCCATATTCTATACTAGTTGAAGTTTCTGGGTCAATCACAAGGGTAGCCCCATGTAGAGCGCATTGAAGAAGTCAAGATGAGAGGTTACCAGTGTATGTACCACAGTTTCAAGATCCCTAGTTTCCAGGAAAGGGCGCAGCTGGAGTATAAGCCAAAGCTGATAGCAGGCACTCCTAACCATCGCATTTACCTGATTTAACATCTGGAGTGACAGATCAAGGAGCACCCCTAGACAGTGAACACAGTGCTTGGAGGAGAGTGTGACCCCATCTAGGACTGGGAGTTGTATTCCCATACCTGGTTTCGGGCCCGCTACTATAAGTACCTCCGTTTTATCTGGATTCAGTCTCAATCTGTTTTTTTCTCATCCAGTCCATTACTGCCTTAAGACAGTCATTGAGAGGAGAAACGCCATCTGAAGTCAAAGCTGATGAAGTTTATAATGGATCATGAGTCTTACAATTACTCCAGAGTGTGTCTTGAGAATAGCAACCATAAAATTTTCAAAGAGAAACATCATTTTTATTATATGTTGCCATAATATCCAAATGTTTGTGGTGTTCTGGTTACCTTACATACCTAGCTTTGATAGACTATTGTCCCTAAAATAGACTTCCTATTTTAGTAATTTCTTTTTGCACCTTTTCCTGTGAGCTCTGCATTTCTTATTACCTTCAAGAATTCTCCTTAATTGGTATTTGTGTTTTATTGTGATTTTTAAAATATTAAAGAAGATATTGTGTCCTGAAGGCAATTTCATGACCACAAGACTCCTGTAAATTGCTAAATAAAACTTCACGTAGAATGATCTAGATAGAGTGACTACTATAAGAACTTGGTGGCACTAAAATATGCTAATGAACTATAATACCCTCTACAGTTCAAAACACTCCTTTATATGATTCTAAAATACTTAGGAACGGAACATTTCTGTGCCCTGTGATTTACCAGATTGGCACTTGACTGTAATAGATGAATTTTTGTTTCATATACAGTACTTCAAAGAAGCAATGATCCTTGATCAGAAAACTGGAGAATGATTTGCTGCCTTATTAGAGACTAAAGTCAATGCAAATATCCCCTTTGATTGATGGACTGTATTAGAGTGGGTGATTCTCCTCTGCACCTTTTTTGCATGACTAGATTTTAGATATGGCGCTAGCTTCAGATGGACTATGGCGTTCTAATGGATGGTGCAAGCCATAGAATAAATCATACCTCTAGCTTCATGAACTCCAATAACATGTGCAGTTGTCTAGCTCTTCTGTTCTCCACACTAGTTTGCATTACCTTCCTTTTAGTATTTATGCTTCAAAACCTTGCATTTTGTTATGAATGATGGATCCTGGGGTGTTTGATTTAGTAGTAAGGAGGCAAAAAAACTGTTCTTAGCCTTGGGTGGCTTCCATTCCTTTCAAGTCAAGGAAAGTGCTGCCATTGTTCATTCATAGAAAATTAAATTATGTTGCCCATTTAGAGTCCTTGAAATTTTGCAAATATTGTGAAAGTAAAGAAACTGCTCTGTAAAATTCTCCCAATGTTTAAACAAATACAAGATAATAGTCAGAGAGCTAGTGTGGTGTAGTGCTTTGAATATTAGGACTCTGGGAGACCAAGGTTCAAACCCTCACTTAGGCATGGAAATCCACTGGCTGACCTTGTTACCTAAATAGCAAGGGGCCCTGAGAAGGTACCTACAAATTGTATTTAATGGGAAATTAATCTAGCTCAATGGGAAGCAATCAGTGGGCTTTGGTAACATAAAGCCAGGAATTTAAGCCTTTGTAGACTAGTTCCAAACCCAAAGAACTCCAGAAGCAGGTTCCAAATCTATTTAGTTTATTTATAATAAGGGAAATCAACACACATGAAAAACACACTCTCATGCACCCAAGTACAACACACCCGTGCCATATGGGGGCTCACCATACACGGCTTTGATCTTCCACAGATGGCAAGCCTGGGCATCTAAAATGGTGTGGGTGCTGCAGGTGTGTGCACAGCACCAGGTGCAGGAGCGCGCTCCCATAGAAAAACATGGGAGTTTAGGTCCCACATTTTTCCTATACGTGGGGGGTGTAGTTCCAATCATGTGGTTACTGGAATGAAATGGCTTAGTAGCTGACTACTGTAGTGTCCAGGCAAAATCAAACAGTGGTTCTCGCTGGTTTCAAACTAGAGTTAATTGCTATTGTTTAGGTATGTGTATTTATAGCCAGAAATGGGTCCTGCAGCAGTGTTTCAGGAGTTAAATGTATTTTGCAGAAGTAAAATGACTTTTCCAGGAGGGATGAATGGAGCAAGATATGAGAGCATGACTAGACAGTCAGTGTGAATGTCCTTAAACAAAGAGTTTCATCCCCAGAAGGAAACTCCCTTCGTCTGTTGTATGCAAGCAATCACCAGGTCCAGTACCCACTATCACACTCCTCAGTGAAGGGATCATGCTGATTCTGATCTGGAGTGATCTCATCTTGGCTAAGTGCCTTGGCTTCTCCCATGTTGAGCCATCCAGGTCATCTAATATGGCATGGCTGGTTTCCTGTGCTGGAGTGCTACTTGCCTCCAACATCCCTTTTGATATAAATTTGATAAAATCGATGAGTGCTGATTGAGGGCTGGATCCTGGGGTGACAACTTTTGGGAAGTCACATGTTCTCACACTCATAAGAACAAATCTTTCCAAGAAAACCCTGTGATAGGTTGACTTTAGGGTCACCATATGTCAGAAACAGCTTGAAGGCAAGCAACAACAACAAATAATAAAGCTATAGTCAGATGTATGTTTCTGTCAAGAATCTCATTTCTATACCTTTATTAATACCTGAAAATTCAGATCTGAAGTACTTAGTCTAAAACTGAATTTACAACACAATCCTATATATCTCTACTCAGGACTGTTCCATTGATTTTACTGAATTATATCCCAGGTAAGTGTATATGGCCTGCAGCCTAACATGCTCATAAAATTCTTAAAATTATATAGCAAAAGAGCATTCCAGGTACTTATATATGAGTTATTTTCAGATAGCATTTTAATGGCCATATATTAATTACCTAAAACATTTGTAAACTACCCTTCCATTTCTTAGAGATACAATTATAATTTCTTACAGATACTAGGATAGTACAAAAACTATCACACAAAAGAATACCACACAAAAGAATACCAAACAATAATGACCATGAATAGTCTTGCAAAATGAAACCATGAACAACATCACCATGGCAAGTAGAGTTGTTGGGTTAGCAGTATTTTTTTCCTTGAGATTTCAAAGTCAAAATCTGACACCAATAGTTGGGCCCTCAGGATGTCAATGGGGAGTGCTTGTAGTGTCAGTGTAGGCAGGGCAAGGCAGCAGGGACAGAACTGCTGTGTGACCAGCTGATAGTGGAAACAAAAATGATGGACCCATGACCCATAGGTACAAAATCTTGACAAAATCCATGTAACTAGGTAATTTGGTGAACTAGAGCCATATGTGTGTATCTTCAAAGTTGTCTATCAATTTATGGCAACCCCATGAATTTGATAGGGTTTTCTTAAGCAAGGTATAGTAATGTACTTGCTATTGCTATTGCTAAAATGGAAATCATAAGAAAATTGATGTCTGAAGAAAGAAAAAAATGTCCCCTGATGCAGTTTGGAAGAAGCTCTCAGGTGGTCTCTAGAAGGTTGAAGATGTTTTTATTTACTTATACAAGGCTTACCTGACCTGGTTGTTTCATTTCACATGTGCATTTTATTTAGTTTTGGATCTAACTGCTGAAACTTATAGAACTATCCTTTTTTTTATAATGTAAGATACTACCCTATTCTTCTTGTTATGTATGCCTCTGGTACTAAATTTTCTATTAAAGAAGTAATGCCCAAGAACACATCTACTTTGTTAACTGTGGTATACCTGTATTAATTTATTTCAAAGTAACTTGCCTTCAGATTCAAGTGCTTATAAATCAACATATCTCAAAATAAATTAAACAAATAGAATAGAAAGGTAAATGCTACTAAAGGAAGCTCCTCTTGCTAAATTATTTGCAGTCTTGAAACCAGCTGTGAAGACAGGTCTTCAAAGCTTACCTAAATCTTGTACCAATACATGAGGTGCAAGTCTCTTAAAAGGAACCTCATAGCTATGAAACAGGCAATGAACAGGTTCTTGTGCTCACCAGCCTAACCAATTTATACCTAAAAACACAAACATTGGCAAACCCCAATCTCAAAGAAGATCCCAAAGCAACCTTTCTGGAGTGGCAAAAAGGTAATGATGTCACAAGTTCACACATTAATTTTAAAAGGTTGCCAAACTGACACTATACTTACACAAATGTGTAACAGTTAATGCTATTGTTTCTTTCAAGTTCTAATCATAACTGACTTGTCTCATTGCTTCCAATGGGACTCAACTTCAACTAAGCAGCAGCAGATCTTACATGTAGCCACTCAGAATAAATATACAGGATTGTGTAAAATAAAATGAGTGTATAACATTACATCCTGAATCCAGCTCATTGTTTGGGAGTCACTTACTTCATGTTGTTCAGAACGGTACCTTAAGATTTTCACAAACAAAGTGAATGTATAAGGTTAAACTAAAAATGACACTTCACCACTGATAACAATAGCATTTATTGTTGCTGTTGTGTGCCTTCAAGCTGTTTTTTTACTTATGGCAACTCTAAGGTGAACCCATCACAGAGTTTTTGTGACAAGATTTGTTCAGAGGGGGTTTGCCATTGCCTTCATCTGAGGAGACAAGAGTGTGACTTGCCCAACATCATACAGTGGATTTCTATGGCTATGTAAGGATTCAAACCTTAGTCTCCCAAAGTCTTAGTCCAACACTCAAACAGCTACACCATACTGGCTCTAATCTAGATGATACATCAACTTCAAAAGTTATTGTAGTGTGATGCTTCCATCAGATTACATAAGAAACACTTATTGTATATACTCGTGTACAAGTCAACCTCATGTATAAGTCGAGGGAAGTGGAGTTAAATGGGATGTTTCTTTGATAAGAAGAGAAGACTTTAAAATTGTATTGGGAAACTCTTTCACACACACACACACACACACACACACACACACACACAAACTCCTGCCTCCAAGCACGAAGACTGGGGAAGAGTGGGGCATCACGGCGGTGCTTGTTTCAGGACCTTTCTAAGCAGTATTAGTGTATTGACCAATATATAAGTTGACCAGGATTTTAGGGTCAATTTTGGGGTATAAATTTCTCAACTTGTAGTCGAATATATACAGTAGTTCTTCCAGCACAATAAGGACTTCATATTAGTTTGTTGTGTGCCTCCTAGTACTTCAGGTGTGTGTGTGTGTGTATGCACATTGTACATGGTAGGGGACAGCATAAAAATCTGGCTGTAAATAAGTAGCATAAGCATCTTGGAGGAAATAATTTTTCAGCAAAAATAAAATACACCCAGCAGCTGCATTGGTTACGGTCATTCCCACTAGGACTTGGCATCCTGTGCAACCTTGTCTCCAACAGTACATGCAACTTGTGGAAAAATTTTCTAGGCCCCACACTGTTGTGAAGTTTGTGGAATGCTCACTATCAATATACAGGAAGTTCCCGCTCCTCTCTCCCAGGCCTTGTGTGACTGCTGTCAGAACATGCATACCAAGAAAACTTGTGAGCTGCAGTACTGGCACTTCATTCTCATCTTGCTCCAGTTAGCACAGTGGGCACAAGTACAGGCACCCGGTTACTGCTTCCCGAGTCCCCTCTCACTCCTAACTTTTGTGTTACTGATGGTGATTGGTCAAATAAAATCTCCTTTATGCTAACAGTGGGAGAGCTGGAACCAGGTGAGAATGGTTGAAGGGTGCCCTGGCTTTAAAGCCACCTCCTACACAAAATGCAGACTTCTTAATCCTCCAGCACAATGTGCTGTGAAATTTATCTCCCAGCCTGGAGACCCAGGAAAGTAGACCTCTTCCCCAAGATTTCCACTGGTTCCCTAAGTTCTGGTAATGACAATTAGTGATAGCTAAAATGTGAACAAACTGGTAGCTATGATGACATTTAAAATGTCTTGGTGAAAAAGACCTGGTACTAAAGAGTTTGCAAACCTAGAGGATGTAAATTTTCAAGCCATGGGGGGGAAAAAGAATTGTTTTTTGATTTGAGGGATGAACCAGCAATTTCCATGAAAAGTGCTACATTAGCAGCTGTTGCAAATTGAAAACAACTTTGTTACTTTAGGAACATAAAATGTGCGTCTGTTTTCGTGGGGATCCGTTCCTCCCCCCCCCCCCCGTGAAATGGAAATTCACAAATATTCAAGCCCCATAGGCTTGAATGGGGTGGGGTGGGATGCCCCATTGATTTAAATGGAGATCCGTAGATATGCAAAACCGCGGACTTCAAGTCAATGAGTACAGAGGGGCGAGTGTATATAAAACTTAGGGCCTTTGCAGACTGCCAGAAATAGTGCACATTAAATTGAGGCACTGCCCTGGCTCAGTGCTAGGGAATCATGGGAACTGTAATTTATTGTGGCACCAGAGCTCTCTGACAGAGAAGGCTCAATGTCCCAGAAAAAAATACAATTCCCATGACTCCCTAGCACTGAGCCAGGGCAGTGCCTCAATTTAATGTGCACTATTTCTGGCAGTCTGCAAAGGCCCTTAGTTTGGCATAAGATTTACATTTTTGATATATTAAAATACACTTCATTCAGAACATAATTGCAAATTGAACTTCTTTAAAATTTAAAATGTTATTATCTTTTGTTATAAATGAATCTATAAGGCCCTAAACTGTAAAGGAAGATCTGAATTATTTGTTGTTGTCATTTCTGACTTAAGACTAAGACAGTCCTATCACAAGGTTTTCTGGGGCTGAGAGCATATGACTTGCCTAAGGTCACTCCATCGCCAAGCAGGGAATCAAACTGTGATCTCAAAAGTTGTAGCCCAATGTTCAAACCATTACTTCATGCTGGCTCTTTTGTTTTGCCAGCTTGGTGAGCATGCAGAACTTACCAATAAAAACAGAACACACCATCGACATTAGTAAAACAGATTTCTGTAGTGTCAAGCAGTCATAGTGCATTCATTTCCATAAAAAGAACTAACAAAAGGAAGTCAAAATTAGAAACCGTAATGATCAGTACTGTTGTTGTTATTAGTGCATTCATTTCCATAAAAAGAACTGACAAAAGGAAGCCAAAATTAGAAACCATAATGATCAGTACTGTTGTTGTTATTTCTTACCTGCCTCTCCCTATGGATCAAGGCATAGAATAACAATTAACAGACCTATGTAAAAGCCTTCCTATTACAAATGATTTGGGGGCACTAAATATGTGAACACCTGGTTTATTCAACCCTTGAAAGAAACTATTTCATAATAGTTTTGCCATTTTTTCAAAAGCCATAAAAAACCTTGGGGGGATTGGAGTTTTCCTAATTTCTTGTTCCCCCCAAGCCTAACCATTTTTACAAAGAGAGTATTCAACAGCTGAATTTTATATATATATATCAGAATGACCATGCTGTCATGCTCACATCAAGCTCTGGACAGGTATTGAAGTGCTGAAAAATTAAGAAGAACCCCCTGCCTGTCTCTGTACTAATAGGTCATCCATCAAGATAGCTAAGGCTATTTTAGCACCAAACTCAGTCCAAGATCTTGATAGAAATGGGTCCAAATAATCCACGTCCTGCAGAAGTGCTTGGAGTTCAGATACCAACCCAAGCATTTTGTCCATGAAAGAGATACAGTGGGCCTTTGTTATCTTCTAGAGCAGGGGTAGGCAACCCAAGGCCCAGGGGCCAGATACGGCCCCCCGAGGCCTTTGGACCGGCCCCAGGCTGGTCCTGCCACCGCTGCTGCCGCCTGCCATGATGATATTGATTATTGTTGTTATTCCTTGTTCTTGGGGTTTTCTTGGCAAAATCTCCACAGGGGTTTTGCCATGGCTTTTCTGGGGCTGAGAGAGTGTGCATGCATATATATTTTTTAATTTTCTTAATTTTATTTATTTATTTATTTATTTATTTTTGGTGCTTCGGCCCCCCAATTGTCTGAGGGACAGGAAATCGGCCCCCGGCTCAAAAAGCTTGCCTATCCCTGTTCTAGAGTTTGGTTCCATGGCACACACACTCTCCTGTAGATACCCAAATCCATGGATGCCCAAGTCCCATTAAATACAATGACATAGTAAAATGGTGTCCCTTATATAAAATGGCAAAATCAAGATTTGCTTTTTGGAATATTTTTTTTTAATTAAAAAATATTTTCAAGCCATGGATGGTTGAATTTGTGGATAAAAAAAATAAATCTGTGAACATAGACGGCTGACTGTACCTGCAAGTGGCCAATAGTTCTTAACTGGGTTCAAAGGGGATTTCTTAAAAGATTGGTTGCCTAAAATTAGCTTTCACAGTTGGGAACCATTAGTACCCCAGCATGCAACATGGGCTCCACTGTTAATGTGTTGGTGTTTATTTATTTTTTTATTTATTTATTTATTTTGTTAAAAATGTGCTGGTTAATCTCCCTTCCTTTTCTCTATGTCCCATTTTCTTTGATGGCCTTCTACTCTCTGCTCCTTCACCTCTTACATCCCTTCCCTTTATTCTTCATGGTTTTCTGCCTACTCTTAAAAAATACCCACAGAACAAAAGAAGGAAAATGATGGTGATGATCTGCAAGTGACCCACCTTACTTTGTGTCATGGTCATCAGATAAGATCAATTATCTATGTTAAGTGTAAATGTGGAAGTAGAAACTGATATTAGCTCACACTGAAATGTGACATGTTAAAGCTCATACCAGTAATAGCTGTGCAAAGGCTCTTCATTCAGCCACTTCACAGTAATGAAGACTGACTTAGTAGCTGAAGTGTGCTTTATTAAGGGATATGTTTTTTCATCAGAAAAAAAAATTAAGCTGCCACAGCCAGCATCATCTTCATCTTCAGGTTTCATAACCTGGCTGATTCTGCATCACCAGATATAATAAGAGCAGATGGTGCATCTTTCTCTTTGTCATGCAAATTATAGATCAATATGCAGATAGAAACTTAAAAGATGCCCTCAGATCTTATGTGTAAACACCTCTACAATGTTCTCTCTTTGACTCTTCTGCCTTCACTTTGAAGCATAAGTTTCTGATGCCATAATGTTTTTCTATATGTCTGTGCCAAAGACATGTGGGGGACTTGTCAGGTTTGAATATCAAGTGCTGGGACCTGGGGAAGCTGTCTGGCAGTGCGAGAAGGGCGCATACATAGTTAACACCATGCACATTTGAAATCCAGCACAGGACTAAGAGAAGGCACAAGAGGCAAACCCAAGGAGCGGGACTGCTCTCACATGTGTATGATATTACATTGTATTTCAGAATATATATTTTTTCAAGGACATTAGAAATTTTTAAACAATAAAAATACAGAAATACAATATTTGTTAAAACAGTGCTTTAAAACATACAAAGGAAACCGTGTCTGTTCAACGCAGTTTAGTAGACAACTGCTTAGCAAATTCCCTGGGATCATTATGTACAAACAAAAACATATGCCCAGTTCCACTATGAGCATTCCTGGAATATAAACATAAACAATGAAAAATACAACAATTTATCTCTCATATACTGGCTGCTGCATTCTGTTCCATAATAATATTAAGTGTCTCTGTTATACAAGCTAGTCTAATGAACTTGCTTACAAATTACATTTTTCTCACTCATTAAAACAAGTTGATAACTGTAAAAAATCCCCCTTCCTCAACTCTAGAAAAGATATGAGTCAATACTGTGTGAATATCTGTAGATGTCTTCAAGTTGCCTGTCATTTTATGGCAATCCCATTAATTTCATAGGCTTTTCTTAGGCAAGGAATACTCAGAGGTAGTTTTGCCAGTTCCTTCCTCTCAAATAAAGCCTTAAGCAGTACCTGTCTTCCTCCCATCCAAGTACTGACTAGGGCTGACCCTGCTTAGTTTCAGATATCTGGTGCCTTTAAGGTATTTAGGCCCTGAATCAATATACATGCATTTTTATAAACCAACAAAACGTTGTATGGTAATCAACTTATCATTCCTTCCAAAAATCTATGATGATCTTGCTTTCAATTCTTTCTCTGTTGAAGTGACAATGGAAGCTAGCTTGCTTTTTATAATTTCCATGCTCACTTCTGGTGTAGGATGATATTAGTGTTTGATGAATACTGGCTGTATGACTTTAGCTCAACTCTGTCTTGCTGGAAATAGACTTCTCATTCCAAAATGATACAACAGGGATAAATACTTTAGATCTTCATTAAATCTCTTGGGTACAAGACTGTGAAGCCAAAGTATTTGGGGGGAGGAGGAGGAATATCTCTTTTGATATCTATGCACCATATCTATTGATCCAAATTGTAGAATGTCGATGTTGCATTACAGACTGGCAGCTATAAGTTTGGCAATATAGGATATAATCATTTTAATTTCATAAGCCACCTCACGTTCCAGTTTTGTGAAAAATGTAGAAGGAAGAAGAAGAGAAGGCACATGTCTACCTTAATTAATGAAGTAGATGTCTTCCTGGAAATTACTTTAACAAAATGCTTAGTAACAGAGGCAGCAATAGCATGGAAAGAACAGGGATAGGTTCCTACAAGAGCAGCTTGAACATTTTCAGCATTTTGTTGAGAACTAAATGTTTATTCACATGTGAAATGAAACAACCAGTCTGATAAGCATTTTGTGGGTAAACAAAAACATCTGGATATCTTCTAGAGACCAAAGCTTCTTCCAAAATGCATCCAGGGATGATTCTCTTTTTCACTAGCCTCCAATTTTCTAAAAAATTCTGTTTTGGTGGCCAAACTTTTAGAGCTATGCTTTTTTAACAAGCCGAGGGGCAGTTGGTGAAGCTTATCTACTCTCCTTTTTTTCTCTCTGTTTCGCTGTTCATGCATGCTCAATAACAGTTTCCAAAGGCAACTGCTGCTTACCTTAAGGAAGCACACATGGCCACAGTTGGATCAACTAGGGCACTTTGGGGTGTGATGCTGAGATGATGCACTCCTCCAAAGCGGTCAGAAGCTGCTCCAAGGCTATGCTAAGCTTGCAAGAGCTGGCCCTTTTAAGAGTGGATTTAATCTGCTCCTGCTAGCTGCTAGCTTGGGACCATGGCAGTGATCCACTTCAGGAGATGACACCAAATTAGGAGGAATAGCTAATAGCCAGGCATAAGAAGACTTTAAAAAGAAGCTTACTTCTGAAAGGTTTTTTCAGCTGAGCTAAGCCTGTTCTGCTGTTCACCATGTTTGTGAAAATCTAATTTTTTAAGCATACTTGCAAAATAGTTCTAGAAGAACAGACTGTTTTTTCTGTCTACAAAATATATTTATATAGATAGCTAATATTTCAAGTTCTTAGGTTTTTTGAAAGACATACAAGGTCTACTGTCTGAACAGTTTGAATCCAAGCATTAAAAGCAAGGGTCAGAATCAGTTAAAAACAGATATAGATTAAGACCCAGCACTGCAATGGAGGGGTAGAAACAAATATGCTGTCAAACCTTGGGGAAGGTTTGGTCAAGATACAAGGCAATGAACAAGGCACAGATAACAATTACTTAAACTAGATAACAGGCTCTGAGAAAGTGACTTTATAAAGGTTGGCAAACTCAGACAGACCTTGGACCCATCTAAAAGCTCAGGCAGCCTGGTAATTCAATTAATTTAAAGCAACTTGCTCAGCCTGTTATGCTTACAGCAGAACCAAAGCACCAATGGTGCAAGAAGTAAATCCATCAGAACATGATTGCTGTAAACCCTCATTCCACAACCCCATCTATGCCTAATATCTCTTAGATGAGGGGCAACCCCAAGCCAAAATTCCCATGCTTAATTCTTGGATCAAGTATAGACCAGAGACTGCAGTCAAAAAATCAGAAAGAGACTAGGAATAGGAAGGGCAGCTATGAAAGGACTAGACAAGATCCTCGAATGCAAAGATACAACTCTGAACATGAAAATGAGGATAGTCCAAGCCATTGTATTCCCCATCACAATGTACGGATGCAAGAACTGGACAGTGAAGAAAGCCAATAGAAAGGAAATCAACTCATTTGAAATGTGGTGTTGGAGAAGAGTGTTGAGGATACCATGGATGGCCAAGAAGACAAACAAATGGGTCCTAGAACAGATCAAGCTGGAATTGGCCCACATCATGACAAGGTATGAATCGTTAGAAAAGACAATGTTGCTAGGAAGGGAAAGAGAGGTAGATCACATGCCAGATGGTTATATTTGATTAGGGAGGCTACAGGCCTGAGCCTAAGGACCTGAGCAGGACATTCGAGGACAGGGAATCTTGGAGATGTCTCTCCCACAGGGTCACCATGAGTCAAAGTCAACTCAAGGGCAGCTAACAATGACAACTCTGTGTTGTAAAAACTGATAGGATTCTTCCCCCAAATTTTTTTTCACCTGGATCATGGAGGTGGTGTTGTCCTGTGGGAAAAGTGTACCATTTTGCAAACATCAGTTTTGATGCAATCTTTGCAAGTTACACCCATGAAAACAGTTTGCATTCATCATGACCTGTGGAATTCATTGGCATAAGACTCTTTCAGTAGCTGCCATGGGAGTGCTTCACAAACACAGAGTCAGTTCTTTATTCAGGATAGTAGATAGTACAAAGTTATTGATGTTGTTTTTTTAAACAATAACATGGTTGTTGCTAAAAGTAGTCAGTAGTCAGTGTATGCATAGTTCCATCACGATGGACATACCGTAAGTTTGTATTTAACAATTTGATTTAAGCTGTAGTCAGTAGTCAGTGTATGCATAGTTCCATCACGATGGACATTAGTTTGTATTTAACAATTTGATTTAAGCTGCTCAATTAATTACTTTTGCCACACTTTTCTCAGTAAAATGTTCTTGTGGGGGGAGGAATTTATTTAGAGGACAAGACCTCTGAAAAGACAGGGCATCTGGACCTGAATGCCTTTTATGTGAACAGGACTGGAAATTAATCTTCCTGCCACAAGCGCAAGGTGTATGATAACCTAACCTGTGACAATTCCAGCAATGTAATAAATGGGGCTTCCATTTTATTTACTGATACTGTGTTCAGATATGAATAGAATCCAACCAAAGAAATGTTAAATTAGCTCCATCATGCCCTTCTCTGTCAACAGGCAGTAAATTATTAACAATAAATAACTTACTAAAAGGAGGGGACTTGCAGTGCTTTCTGTGTTGTGGCTGTGCTCATATAAATGAAGGAATTTTGTCTGATCTGCTGGTCTTGTGTTCTGGGGTTCTGGTAAGCTAAAATGGCTCTAGTAGATTTATTTATGTGTTTAATAACTTGTTTTCTCCCATGCATGATCCAACACAGCCTACAACATAGACTGAAATGAAATGCAGCTAAAATTCAATTATAACATGAGAGAATAATTAAAACAGTCAAATAATTATCATATTAAAAAACAGCACTGAATTAAAAGTAGTTTATTTAATCCTACTTTTCTCCCATGCATGATCCAACATAGATTAATATAGAATACAGCTAGAAATCAATCATAACATGAGAGAACACTTTGGGGGAAAACAAATAATTATCATATTAAAAACATTACTGAATTAAAAATACTTTAAAAGCATTTAAAACAACAAAAGGGAGACTCAGTTAAAAGACCACACTGCAGCAACCAGTTGACAGTGTTACTAGAAACAGAGGGGAGAGGCGCCAACCTTGTCCTCTGTGGGAAGGAGTTCCACAGCCTGGGAAGAGATGCTGGAAAGGCCGCAGATGCTAAGAGTTTCATTACAAAATGATAAACTACCGTAATTTACCTTAGTTTTGTCTTATCCATACCACTATAGATAAGAATTACTTTGCTGAATATGATACATTTAGCCAGCAGTTAGCTAACAACTTAATTCTGCACAGGTCAGTGTGAGGCCATGTCATTTCCTGGTGCAGACTGGGAGGGATGAGTCTTACCTAGAATACTGAGTCTGTCAGTGTGTGAATGATGGGTGTTGCAGTGATGCTCTTTGGTAAGCTGGCTGCTGTGATCCACAGCCACTTTGTATCTCTTACCATCAACTAGCTCAGCTTCTCTTCTCCAGGCAATCCTGTCTTCCTCAGTCAAGAAGACACATTGTAAGGTCCAAAAGTATGGTTTTATTAATGCATATAAAAGTAAAATAAGGGGGGAATCAGACGGGCGGCCATGGGCCACCACGGGAAGCTGCGGATCAGGGCCGAGGTATCCCCACACCTCGGCCCCGCGGCGCAGCTTCGCCGCCCCAGGAAGGAGCGCTAAAATAGCGCTCCTTCCACAAATCGCCGCAGGTGCGCCGCAAAAGGCTGGCGATGCACCTTCGGCGACTCTTCCACCACAGCGTGTGCGGACGCTGCGGCGGAAAGGCATCGTCGGAGCCCCGGCCGTGCGGAGGGGCCGGCGCTCCGACGATGCTTTCGGGAAGGGGTTGGGGCGCCCACCGTGCGGCTGCCCCTCCCCTTCCTTGCCCCCAAAACGGCGCTTTGCGCCATCTGCTTCCCCCCAATGATAACTAAATAAAATCCATTGTGATGAACTTATCCAGTTCAGCCATGAGAGGTTACATCTTTAACAATCCCAAAAGCATAGGATCCCAACTTATTGTAGTTGAAAGTTAAGAAGAAGTTACAGATCCATGTTTCCAGATCCAGGAGTTATATTGTAAAAGCAGTATAAACATGCTAAAAACTACAAGCCAAAAGCTCCATGGTTAAAACCACTGCCGGACACGCACACACTCACTGTGTAAATATAAACAAAACTAGACAAAGGATTCTCTAGGCCCCTCCCATACTCCACCTTCTGGGTGTTAACCTTATGCTGATTGGATAATACCTATATGATGTGTTTTAACTCAGCCTCTTGCTGTCCATCATCCCCCATGTGACTCCTTTCCCATGATCTCAGATGTTGATGCACTGACTATCTTTTTCCAAGTAAAAACTATAATTGTTATGACTTCTTGGCCATCTGGGCCGAGCTCTCCCTGCCTCCCTAGATGTTGTTCTCATGAGGAAAATTCCACACACACATCTCTGCGTTTCACCTTTGACTGTATAACCCATCCATCTTCCAACAGAGTCCCCTTCCCCATCTCTCAAGTCCTAGATTTTGGGCATGCCAGATTTTGTCCTGAATGTTCTCACACTATCATTTCATGTGAGACATGGAGAAGGCCACCCTACATGGCCAGTGCCTAGGTAAAGTTGATGTGTGCTCTGAGCATACCCTAGACTTGTCTGTAATCTGCAGAGATGTATTGTCAGACTGTTGGGAGTCCTTAGGGAGAGACAGTGAAGTGGAAACTACTCCCTGAAAGTAGATCGTCTGAAAGCTAGTGATGTGTGCAAAACTTAAAATGTCATTAGAAGGCTAAAATATTAAAGAGCTGAATAGGTCATTAATGTGTCAGAGAGAAACTGCATGCTTAGGAGGCAAAAGCTAAATTCAGTTCCTCATGACAAGTAGAGTAATCTCACTGAATCAATTATGGATTTATATTTTTAATACATTTATCCATAAATACATTTATTCATTTCCCCCCCCCCCAGGAGTTGTGGTACAGTCAGCCCACCCCAACTGTTGGACATTGCCAGTTGGCTCAGGTGGTATCTATAAATAGGTTATCATTGACAGGTTATGGGGTGTGTGGATATCAGACTTTGGTGTACACCCTTTGGTGAAGGGTTGGGCTATAGAATCTCCTCCATAGGCTAAAGGACTTGGAAGGTGGGGAAATGACCTCCCCTTGGGGCTGACTGTTCCCCCCCCCTTCTAAAAGTCTACAGACTTTGAGGAGGGGTGTCCTCAATTTATCTTCCCGTAAATGGCTGGCTGGGAAGCAACCAATGATGTTGGATTGCCCTCAGGGTCGGGTGTTTTGCCCAAAGGAAGGCTGCAGAGGTGGTCACAGCTTGACACCTGGGCCTCAGCTGGACAAGCTTCAGGTTGCCCTCTCCCTTTTGTTGCTTATCTCTAGGTTCAGTTTAAATAGGTTTTCAGTAAAATAAAGTGACCCTTTTTAACCCAGTGTCTTGTATCTGGTCTCTTTGTGATTGGTCATCAATACTTCAACCAGCCAAGACCAAACTGGCATCTGTCACCAACAGGGCCTTTTCATTGCTTGCCCCTAGATTGTTGAATGGCCTGAAAGTGTATTGAGAGAATGAAGGTTGGTGAAAAATTTCTGGGGCAAAGAGAAATACCTCTATTGCCAACATCTGTCCACCAAGTCAGTGGATACAGACATGTGATATTTATCCCAGACTGCATTGGAAACTCCCTGGACAGAGAAGAAGAAAAACATGTGCAGTGTATTTATTATGTTGGTGATAACACTGGATGTCACAAGAAAAATACCAGGACATGAAGAACATTTTTGGGACACTAGGAGGGGGAAAAAACTCTGTTATAATTTCTGCTGAGCTCTCAGTCTTTCTCCAAGTCCTGTTATGTATGGGCATTTATTCTTGAATACTCCCTTTTGAGTATTCAATGAGATGAAACTGAAATGGCTGAAAAGAAGATAGATAATTTGTTAAATAACTGGCTTAAAAAGGCAAAATTTTCTGAACAGAAATAATGATATTTTACAGGACTGTATTGAAAGAAAAATGTTGTGTTTTTTTCTTTGAGAAATATAACACACAGATTTAATGAATGTTAATTATTTCCTTCCTTGGTATATAAAATGAAGATAGCATAAAGGAAAGAGAAACAGTTTTCGGAGTATCATTAGCATAAATCAGGAATTTAAATTGGGATGGTTCCCAAGTGACCCAATTAAAATATTATTCCATCTTGCCTTCTTGAAATGGTTTCAGTCCCTCTTCTAGTTTGATAACAAAAAAAGAGTGCAGCAGTAGTCTCAGCCAGAAAAGAATGTCAGGGCTTTTGTGGTCAAAGATCTCAGAGTATATTAGTTGCAGCTCTCAGTAAGAGGACAAGGGAAGAAGCAAACATAAAACAATTGTGAACGACACAAGTCAGTAATTTGGATAACATAATACAACAGCCACTAATAATAATAATAATAATAATAATAATAATAATAATAATAATTATAGCCTTTGACACAAAGATAAGTTCTAAGCCATACCATGTAATCTTTACTTTACTAAAAAGTAATCTCCTTCAGGGAGAACAATAATAATTCCCTAGTATGTGTATCTTCTATTACAGCTTCAATTTATAAATAGTGAATTGGGGATGATGTCAGCTCTTGAGTGTCTTTTGAAGTACAGTTGGCCCTCTATATCCTTGGATTCTGCATTCATAGATTCAACCATCCATGGTTTGAAAAAATTCCTAATAAATAAATAAAAATTGTATAAAGCCATTTTATAAAGCCATTGTATTTAATATATTTTTAATAGGGGGTATTATTGTTAATTGTCGGGGTTTGTATCTGTTTTTAACTGTAAGCCACCTTGATTGCTACGTCAAAAGGCGGGGTAGAAATAAAATAATAATAATAATAATAATAATAGTTGTTGTTGTTGTTGTTGTTGTTTTATATAAGGGACACTTTTAATTTATTTTATTTTTTTTAAAATAATTTTTATTAAACATTTATACATATACAAATACAAATACAACATCACACATACCAAAACATATAGTCACCACTACTTTTTCGTGAGGGATCGGTTCCAGACCCTCCCCCTGTAAAAAAAGGAAAACGCAAATATTCAAGTCCTACTGGCTTGAATTGAGGCACATGTCTGTGGGGGCAAGTGTGCCCCTCCGTTCTTCTCTTGCGGATAAGTGAGAGTCCGTGAAAATGGAAGGACGACTGTACACATTTACATACCAGTACTGGCATTCAGTTAAGTTTGAATCCAATACATCCATTAACATATTTCCATATTGTATAATTCCATTTTGCCTTCAGGATTTCATGGCTTGTAACAATTTGTTTACCTTCCTGCATCCAGTTATGGCCTAAATTTACTAGATTTTTGGGCATGTTTTCTTGCTGGTTGGAGCAGAGTTTAGCACTACCCACAATCTGCATGTTTCTTTTCAACTACTGTTTCTCCCATTTAAGGTATAGTTTCCCTACATCCCCATGCCATCCCCTCCATGCAAGTCTTTTGAGTTCCAGTTTTGGGGAATTGACAGATTCTTCTGGATTCTGCATTCACAGATTCAACAATCCATGGCTTGAATTTTTTTTTTTAATTCCAAAAAGCAAACTTTGATGTTGCCATTTTATATAAAGGACACCATTTTACTATGACATTGTATATAATGGGACTAGAGCATCTATGGATTTCAGTATCCATAGGGGTCCCGGAACCATATCCCAGAAGATAGTGAGGGCCCACTGTACAATAATTTCTAGCCATGCTTGCACTCCCAAAAATCTAACATAGTAATAAAAAAAGAAAAAGAAAAAACCCTTCAAATTATATCACATGCAAATCAAGTGCCTCTTATACTTTATCACAAAACATCATTTGCATAGGAGTGAACTGTGTATCAAAACAATTAAGAATGAATTGTGCAAGGAGTAAATGGTAACAAGGAAAAATTCCTGTAATTATTTTGAGCTTAAGACTCCTCATCCAATTCTTCCTTCTAACCCTCAACCACTGATCCAGCACCTACCATTTACTGGTCAACAGAGAATACAGAGTTTATAGCTGTAATGCAGCATACAAAGCTTAGTGGGTTGGAGCCCTAATATAGCGATGGAATTAGGAAAATATAATAGGGTCAATCTGATCCCTCCTAAAATGACTCCCAGAAAAACACCAAACCAAACAATGGCTCTTCTCAAAGTTGGTCAGGGTGATTCAGCAAGCAGCAGAGCAATCAGTACAAATCCTGTAGAATTCAGGAAGGATCTATTTTAGAGATTATTTGGGCCAGCCATGGGTGGTCTCCCCACAGTTTTTAGGTATGGGGGCTATTAGGAACTATTAAACAGACCACCTGCCCCAGGCTCTTTTCACTCATTGGAGTTTCAGTATTTCACGTCCTTGTCTGTGCTTGCAAGGAGCGATCTGACCCTGACTATCTTTGTCTTTTGGGAAGGAAGAAGCATTCCCTTTGATCTGGACTGGCAAACTTTGTTTTTTGTAACCTTTAGATGTGAAGCTTGTCCTGTGTTTTTTATACAGTTGTCTCTGAAGATTGCTGGTGGGTGTAGCTGCTACCTTTGCTCACTGCCTGAGGCCACAATACACACATAATTTTAGAATCTGCATCAGCTCCTTCAGAATTTGGAAACATTACTATTACTACATTACTACAACTTTTAGAATCCCTGAACCAACATACACCATAGTTTAAACTAAAATGTTGTACCAGGCATTCATATTTTAGAGATTTTCCTTAAACAACATGTGAGTACTGTTGCATCTCCTTTCCAATAACCATTAAAAGCAGCCAGGCATGAAAAATAAATAAATTGTTATAGAATTATGTTTTATCCATTTTATGTAAAACTGAGTTGACTGATGGCACTAATCGTAAAAAACACTTCTAGTTTTTAAAGCATTTGTACATGATGATACAATTCCCTAATTATTATGGGGATTTAACATCCTTTGCTCTCATGTATAAATCTGATTACAGCAGTTTAAACTCCTGAAATAATTGTATTATAAAATCAGAAGTCAGATTTCATATGTTTATCATATGATAAAGGACAATTTCAGTAGCTTTAAAAAAACTGTTCTAAAAAGCACCACTAGTGAATAATCCAAGCTCAAGATTGTTTCCTCTTCTTCTTCAGTGTCTTAATATACTGTAGTCATTTATTTGTTTTTCTTACATTTTTATTTAGCTCTTTCTATTATACTTTATGATGCCAACCTTGCATGCTTTTCTTAAAAGGCAGAGTAGAAATGAGGAAAGAGGAAATACCAGTTGGGGGCTAAATTCTGGCCCACACAGTCCTCAGATGAAAGCCGCCTTCTCCTACACATTCCCCCTCCTCAAAGAAAGTAGTGGAGAAGCAAAGCAAAGCAAAGCAGCTTCATTTATATACCGCTTCATACCACGCTATGCAGTGTCTAAGCAGTTTACCACTGTAAGCTCATTGCCCCCCAACAGCTGCGTACTCATTTTAACAACCTCGGAAGGATGCAGGCCTGAGTCAAGCCTGAGCCCTGGCTAGTATTGAACTCGCAACCTTGTGGTTTATGAGTGAGTGGCTGCAGTACAGGCATTTAACCACTGCGCCACCAGGGCTGAACTGTAGTGACTGAACTGCAGCCTGAAAAGGCACTCCTCAAGGCCATAGCTTAAGTGTCTCCCTTTCTTCCTTTACTGCCTTCCATGTCAGCGGAAGGACCTACCCAGGTGCTGAATCCTAGACCCAAAATAGGCTCAGTGCCCTGGATAGCTCTGTTAAAGTCTAGATTAGAACCCAGAGCAGATTTACCACCCCACTGACTTAGAATCATAGAGTTGGAAGAGACCCCCAAGGGTCATCCAGTCCAACCCCCTACCATGCAAGAATACACAATCAAAACACTCCCAATGGATGGCCATCCAGCCTCTGTTTAGAAATCCCCAAAGAAGAAGATTCCACCACATTCTGAGGGAGTATGGGCCTAAGCAGACTGCCAGAAATAGTGCACATTAAATTGAGGCACTGCCCTGGCTCAGTGCTAGGGAGTCATGGGAATTGTATTTTTTTCTGGGACATTGAGCCTTCTCTGTCAGAGAGCTCTGGTGCCACAATAAATTACAGTTCCCATGATACCCTAGCACTGAGCCAGGGCAGTGCCTCAATTTAATGTGCACTATTTCTGGCAGTCTGCTTAGGCCCATGTTCCACTGTCAAGTAGCTCTTATTGTCAGGAAGTACTTCCTAATGTTGAGATGGAATCTCTTTTTCTTGTATTTTGAATCCATTGCTCTGGGTCCTGTTCACTAGAGCTGCAGAGAACAACCTTGGGAGCTTCCAGCTGCCACTTCCTGGTGTTCCTGTCCTGCTTTCATGCTGTAACAGAATGCCGAGTACCAACAGTGCAGTAGCCAAAGGAGCAAACATCCCAGGGTCAAAAGCAGTAGATCCAAGCAAAGTCCACAAATAGCTAACAGAGTCAAGAAACAGTCCAGGGTCACAAATCAGAGTCAGATCTCACAGTGGAGGCAGGCTGAGAGAGACACCAAGTTTGTTTCCAGCAGCCAAAAGGGGGAAAGGCCCTTGACTTATAAAGCTACCTGATGAAGCCCCATCCATCTTACAGACTGTCTTCCAAGAGGGCATTTCCTAGTTGCGTGCACACAGCTCTCACCTCACCTGTGGGAGAGGGACTGGATTTGTGTCAGATGCCAAAGCTTTCACTTTTCTCAAAGAGTTGGAGCTATCTCTCCTACCTGCTCCTCCTCTGAAGCACGCAGGTGGCTGCCAGACTGAGCTGGAGGACAGCACAACTGCGGTAGGTCTATTTTGTCTTCTGAACTGAAACACTGGAGGGACGCTAACAGGTAGCTCTGTTTCATCTTCAGAACCCAAACTCTTAAGGGGGCATGGCAGTTCCAGATGCTGTTGAATCTCCAAGGATGTGTCCTTGGTAAGTGTGTTGAATGTGTTTGCAGGGGTATTGAACATTGCTGGAACAGGAAGAGAACATAGAATTGCAGGGATGGAGTGTTAAACTCTGCCTGGCTGATGTACAGTTTAAGGACCTTATCACATGGGGTCTGAAGCAGAGCTAATCCAAAGGGCATCCACAGCTAATACATATTATTTCCCCGTGTTTATACACGACGCTGCCCCAGAACACGGAGCTAATCTGTATTGTTTCCCTGTGTTTATACACGACGCTGCCCCTGAACTCGGCAGAACACGGAGCTAATCCGTAAGGAATAGAGAGATTTTGACATTCGGTTTGTCGGGGAAGTACAAGGGAGCCTTCGCATTCAGTGCGCAATGGCAGGCGGGGAGAAAATCCCAGCGAGGGGAAGGGATTGCCTTGGCAAAAGGCAAACCGGATTGGAAAAAAGAAGGAGAGGAGGAAGGAAGAGGGAAGAGGGAGGCGATCTCTCTCGCATTTTCCCCCACCGACATGCCACTGTGGGCTGCCTTCACTTCTCCAGTCCTCCAGCCCTCCTCCCCCTCCTCGGTCCCCTTGGCTGCCTTTCCTCCCGACTCCTTCCTCCCATCCTTGCCATCCACATTCTGCGACGCCGGCTTTTTGTGACGGGAGAGAAGGGAGCCTTCGTATTAATTGCGCAATGGCCAAACAGGCGATATTCCGTTCATTTCGCTATAGAACTGAATTTATTCCTACTTCGGTTATTTTTCGTTTATACTTCGCTTCGTGGCCAGCGTTTGATAAGGTCCTAAGCCCAAACATTCCATTTCTGCAATTTCATATCCTCTCCCTGTCCTGGCAGCTTTCAACCCCAGACAAGGCTGCAGTGGCTGCTGCTGCTGCTGCTGTTTACTGGTGGGGAGGAGGACAGGGGAGGGGAGGCATCCTGACAATGAATATGGAGCCAGTCTGGTCTCCATGGGGAACAGTAAGGAGGGTGCACTCTTCATAAGCATACCTTCCTTATCCTTTCCTTGGAAACCAAACCAGCTACATGATCATGGTCAGAATTGCCTCCTCTCTCTATCCCCTCCCTACCACTAAGGAGCAGCTTACTTCCAGGACTTGAAAGCTGCCAAGATGGAAGGTTTGGGACAGTGCACACACAGCTACCGAATATAATATAGTTATATAGAATATAGAGTAGCTCTGCATCCAAAAACAGACATACCTGTGCATTTAAGCACACACACTGTATATACTCATGTATAAGTCTAAAAATTTTACCCAGAACAACTGAGTTAACTTAATAATAATAATAATAATAATAATAATAATAATAATAATAATAATATATTTGTATCCTGACCCTCTTTGAGCAATCGGGGCTGCTGACATATTAAAATACAGAATACAATCAAAACCCCAGTACCCACTCCCCCTTAAAAAGTATTAAATCAAGACAGGTTAAAACATCTTAATTAAAACACAGAATAAATAATACCACAATTATTATAATTAACTCACAGTGAAGAAAGGAAAGTGGAAGCTGCGAACGTCACGTTGGGAGGAAGAGGAACAATTTTCCTTAGTCCTCTCCCTCCCAACTTATCCATGGATCAATGTGAGTACTGTACTTTAACTCTTATTAAAAATGGAACTGTCCCCTGGTGAAAGGCAACAGTGTAATGTAATTTGTCCTGAAAGCACTGACCTCCCTCTGCTGTTTCATCCATCCAGCCTTTAGTGCAGGGGTAGGCAACCTTTCCCCTTTAAGGGCCGAGGGACTTCAGCTCCCAGAATCCCAGGAGCTATTGGCCAACATGGGACTATTGGCTAACATGGCTGAGGCTTCTGGGAGCTGAAGTCCCTCGGCCCTTAAAGGGGAAAGATTGCCCTACCCCTGTAGTATGTCACTAACAGAATTCTGGACATTTTAACTATCAGTGACATTTGACACCTTGCAGATATGAACAGTGAGAAAACAGAGGTAGAGAGGTACACACATGGACAGAAGGATCTCTTTCAGCCCAAGGTGGTGGTGGTGGTTGTGTGCCTTCAAGTCATTTCTGACTTATGACAACTCTAATGCGTTTTTCTTGGCAAGATTTGCTCAGAGAGGATTTGACCCTGCCTTCCTTTCAGGCTGAGAGAGTATGACTTGCTCAAGGTCTTCCAGTGGGTTTTCATGGCTGAAATAGTCCAAAATTCAAACCACTACACCACACTGTCTCTCTTCAGGCCATGGGCCAAAGCAATGTCAGAAATGTTCTTAGGGTGTTAAGCAGGCCAAAGACAAAAGTGTACCCCCCTAAAAAAATCGCTTTAACCTCTTGCCACCAGTAATGAAGCCTTAGGAGAGACATTTTTATTTATTTATTTGGAATGGAGAAAAACCTGTACAAATCTGCAAGACCACCAAAGAGTGGTGCCACAGGGAAGACAGCACTGCTATTTGGAGAACTGTAGACAGCCATGATGTGACCTTAAGACAGATTCATCCCAAGACCTGAGTTTCTCTTGTCCTGATTTTGAGTCAGGTACAAACAGTGGATACTTAGGAAAGAAAAAGAGTTGTTGTGACCTGCAAGGAGCCCTGGTGGCAAAGTGATTAAATGCCTTTACTGCAGCCACTCACTCATAGACCACAAGGTTGCAAGTTCAATACTAGCCAGGCTCAGGCTTGACTCAGGCCTGCATCTTTCCGAAGTTGTTAAAATGAGTACCCAGCTGTTGGGGGGCAATGAGCTTACAGTTGTAAACCACTTAAACACTCCATAGCGTGGTATGAAGCGGTATATAAATGAAGCTGCTTTTGCTTTGGTTTTGCATGTGTTGCATTTGATATATACTATGGGTTTGATATGCTGCATCTCCATGGATCAAATCAGATTTTATTGGAACCCAACCAATGGCCACTGCAGTTTCTTCACTGGATAAAAATTGTCCAGCCCTTATTACAGGGTCATAGCAATTGTCAACACATCTAGTTGCTAGTCCCAACTGTGAAGACCCACTGAATCAATTACACAACACTTTTGTAAATCCCATTGATGCTACTGTGGTTGGGATGAGTGTTTGGATTTAGGACACAGTCTCGGCAGTGCTTCCATAGAAGGACTGTATTTTTGCTAGACTATTTTCTGCATGTATCCAGAGTCATGAATTGATTAAAAACACTGAGAAATTGATCAAAGTAGTGTGAAAATTGCCTTTTATGATCTCTCAAGGGAACACTAAAACAGCTGTTGCTTAACACTGTTAGAATATAATGGTATTTTCCCCCACACTTCAGGATAGTTAATGTTGGTAAAGTGCTCTGTAAGGGTATGATCCCACCAGCATTAAGCACTGTAAAGTCCAATTTATTTTAGCTGGAGACAGTTAAGCACGTGCTTTACTACCAACTATTGAAATCAATGAGACCTTAATAAGTGTTTAATTTTAGTTGGTTCACACACCCCTGTCTGTTGTGCATACTGACGTTCAAATAAAGCTGATACGGTGTACTGCCACACAGGGCTTTCTGGGCAGATCATTAAATGCTTAGTAAAACAACACATTTTCTTCCTCACTTATCTTCCTCTTTCCCCTCTTTTTTCTCTGTCTTCCTTTCTGGAGGAAAATTGCTCCCAGCCCATACAATGAAACTGGGAGGGAGAGCTGTTGTTGGGTCTTGTTTCTCCGTTTATTTGCAGTGCAGGAAGGATGTACAAGGAGGAGTGGTTAACTTTCCCCTCTGTAACTGTGATTACTGCTTAAATCTCTCCAAGTTTAGAACAAAGAAACACCTTCCCATTGGTTCCAATGAACAATCTGTCCTCCTCCCATAAGCTTAATTGCCATGCAAGAGGAGAGGATAGTTTGCTGTGGGTGGTATTGTGGCCTGCGGAAAGAGCAGGGTTAACCTTTACCTCCACAGCTGCAGCCACACCTTGAAAATCATTCCCTGCAATCCATGCACCAGAACCCTTTTGATTTTAGAAGCTAAGCAAGGTCTGGCCTGGTTAGTACTTGGAAGGGGGACCTCTAGGGAATACCATGTGCTGCAGGAAGACAGTAGGAAGCTATCTCTGAGCATTCCTTGCCTAAGAAAACCCTAAGAAATTCATAAGGCCACCATAAATCAATAGGTAACTTGAAGGTACATAAACACACACAGTGCAGTTGAGCTGGGAAGAAGGACTTCCTTTGACATGAATGGACACTCCAGACAAAGAAGGAAAGCTGAGACACCATGATCTTTCTGGGTCCTTTCATCCACTTTTGCATTTCCCTCGAGCATTCCAGAAGGCTAAAGTAAGGGCAGAGCAGGAGAAAAGCCCCATTCTCTGTGCTCAGTGGAGAAAAGGCAACTTTGAGGTCCTCCTTTCTCTGAGCTGTTTTCATTCCAACTGGTCATGATAAGCAAACTAGGCTACTCTCTTCTTTCCTGGCATTATGGAGATTATCACACCGGGAATAGGATGATGAGATGACTCCTCTGTCCTTATCTTGTCCTTAACCTGATGGTGTGAAAGGCTTTCAAATTGTTGTGCTGATCCTGTCATTAACCACCATTAACACATCTTTAAAGCAGCATTGTAATAACGCGACCTTCCATTAATACAAAATGCCAGCCAGTGTTGCTTTAATGATGGATTAACATTGCTACAGTCTTTTGTGTCTTCTTTCTTGTGGATGGGGAAGTATATTGATCATTTCCAATCTGTTGGCCATCATTTTGTTTTCCATATTTGTTGACATATATTGGTTAGCACTAGAGTTGATTCTGTCTGTGTGGGTTGTAGCAGTACATTTGGAATATCATCTGTTTCTGGTGATTTATTTTTCCAAAGTTCTTTTATTTCAGCTTCCACTTTGTTTTTTAGAATCTGGGGTTTATCTTCATATGGCTCTTTGTTTCATGTGTCCTTCATTTTTTTCATCGTTTTAATATATCTCTTCTGTGTATTGTCTCCAACTTTTTTATTTCTTCCTGGTCTGAACCCCAAAAATGGCAACCTGAACCATAGCTAGATGTTAAAACTTTCTTAGTGTAGGAACTATGAAGCAGAATATTAATGTTTGGCCACTGAACTGATGGCTAGAATAAACTCCCACTACTTGAAGAGATAGGGTGTTCATGTATCAATAATGATTTGGGATAGACCAGCAACTCTTCTGCTGTACTCTGCAGCTGCTAGCAACTAGAGATCTGTTCAGTGTCAAGAGAAGTCAGTACTTTGAATTGGCCCTTAAAAGTGCAACCTGCGCTATTCACCTCACATCATATTGCGTGGAGACTAATTACACTGTCAAAAAGTCTGACATTTCCCCATGCCTGTTACAAAATGGATTCTTGACGTACAAGCTGCAGTTCTCATCAGGATGATAAAAATGTTCAGGACAATTGTGGTCATTGAATGTGATGTGTGTGAGAGAGAGAGAGATTGCAAGAGAGAGTGAGTAAGAGAGAAGACAGGATTTTAGAAAAACATTTCTTTAATGCAAAGGTCATGGTGTGAAGTAAAGTTCAGTTAAAGTTGTACAAATAAATTTAGTATTGAGTGGCCTATTTCTCCTAGCAAGATTTTATTGGATGATTAGAACTCTGTATTTTGCAGTTCTACAACCATGGAATTTGATAGCAGGTAGAGAATTCGGCAATTTAAGAGTCTCAGTCATCATGTCTAGAACAAAAATACACAAGTAAAACAGGGTGCTAGCCTTTAAGGAGGCAAATATAAGCTTGGATGTATGTTGGCAAGACCTAGTGAAATCTGAGGAGGAGGGGTCAGGAATGGGGTAGTAGGTGTGTTCAATAGGATTTCCAGCCTGATGCTTGAATGTCCCACATAGCTCTGTATTTATCTTTACATAAATACCTCCAGGAGGTGGATGTGGTGCAATTTGAATAATTTATTTAGTCATAGAGTCCAGCTTTTCTTGGCCCAGAATAGGAGTTTCCATGGTCCAAAAGCTGGATTTTAATATTGTGGCCTTTACAAAGGTCTGGTTACAGGCATTAATTTGGAAGGGATGGGTATCACATTTCAGCAGGCTCCTTAATAAACAGCCTGTTCATTGTGGGATTACTATTAGTTACAACAGGGCAGATGGAGAAAGAATTACTGGCTGTGTATAGATCCAAGACAAATGCCCCAAGCTCTGGCTGGTTACAAGATGAGCAAAAATGGCAACCTGGAAGATAGAAGAGGAGACAGATTTACACTCAGTGTGATTTACTGAGTTGCCAAAATCACACAAACCCTGCAAGAAGTAGTCAATGCCACAAGGCAAGATAGAGAGGAACTGAAAATGTCAATAGACAAGGGTTGTATCTACACTGCAGAAATAATGCAGTTTTGATCAGAGCGCTCTGGTGCCCCAACAAACAAAAATCTCAGCATTACATAGCACTGAGCCATGGCATTTAAAGTGGTGTCAATCTGGGTTATTTCTGCAGTGCAGATGCAGCCAAGGTCGTCTTATGAACTGAGGCTGCTGAAATACATTTTTCAGATATAGAGGATCATAATAGGATCTCGCATGCAAATATGCAATGCTCCTGCCAAAGATCTAGTAATTTTGAAAGAGAAATGTATTGATCTGGAAGGATATAGGAGGTAGAACAATCTGAGATTAGTAGGAACCAAAGAGCATGTGAACAAATGAAACATGATAGAATTTGTAATGTCCTGCTTCTTGTCCTGGCAAAATCATGCCAAGCTGTTTTTTCTTTCCTTACCATCTCCTCCCACCATGAGCCTCTACCAAACATACATGTTTAAAGACACAAATAGGTTGAGAATGAAAAGCTCATAAAATAGCTACCATTTGCCTGTTCTCTTCACAATTGCTTGCCCCACTGCAAAATAGTCCTTCCATGGAAAAGACTTGTGAGTTGCATGAAAAGGTTTTTGGCTACTCTAGTAAGCTGTATAAATATTTGATTGAGATGTACACTATATTCTCCAATTAAAATGCTCTTTCATTTCTGAAATCTCTGATATACAAATGAGGAATGCTTGATTTAAAAACAACATGTGCTAGAATTGGCAGCAACATCAACAGCAGCTCCTTGTGGTCTCTGTGGCATCAATGCATGGTGCTTCTGGGGCTGGAGGAGGGAATAGCAGAAGCTGGTGTATACTCCGATGTGTTATTGACCAGTGATTTGAAAAGTAAATGGCAGGAGCAAAGTGGGCTGCTGAAAGAAAGAAGAGGTTGATAGATGGAAACCTATATTTGTTGATTATTAATTTATTAACTTATATTACAGTGAGAGAGAGAGAGAGCTCAGTCTGTAATTCCCAAAGTGGCTACAAACAATGATGTCATGCCTTTTTTGCTGATATATGAAGATTTGGCTCTGCAACTCTTATGGTTAGGAAGTGTGGGCATTTTTTCATGTTTAAAGTTAGACTAACAGAGAATATTGGGGCAGAGGTGCCAGATTTTTCCAAATCTCCTTATTTCTCATCTTAAGGTGATATCAATTATTTCTGCTTCAGTTGAACTGAATCTAACATTTCCAACATCATTAGCTAACTCATTTTTCCATTGATTCTTCCACAGCATCCTGTCTTTGATGGACAGTTGACATTTTCTAACCTACTCAAGCTCAGAGTCACAGTGGAGCTAAACACGGACTTGAGCACTGCATGGAACATAAATTAGGGCCTGTACAGATTGCCAGGAATAATCCAGTTTGAGACTACTTTAACTGTCCTGGCTCAATGCTAGGGAATCATGGGAATTGCAGTTTTTTCTCAGACATTGAGCCTTCTCTGTCAGAGAGCTCTGGTGCCACAATGAACTACAGTTCCCATGATTCCCTAGCACTGAGCCAAGGCAGTTAAAGTGGTCTCAAACTGGATTATTTCTGGCAGTCTGTACAGGCTCGTAATTTCCTCTCTTTTCCTTTTTTAAGTTTCAAGACTAAACGTATCTGGTTGAGGATTATATAGAGCTATTTAAACTGTAATAAACCTTTAACTTTGTCATGTGTACATCTTAGTTGCCAGGCTAATTCTGAACATCCCTAAATATATCATTCAGTAATTGTCCAGCTTGCTTGCCCTTTTCTTTGAACATTAACATTTTGGCAAGATTTTTCATTATAATGTACTTTAGAATAACAAGCATATTAATCTATTATCAACAGTATTCAGATTCTAGCTAAAATGCTTCAGGTTGGAACAGTTGGAGACTGTTTCTCTGCTATACTAGAATGAAGATATGTATATGCTAGATTTAAGTTTCAGAAAGTTAGATTTTGGTTGAACATTCATGATGTTAATGGTTTGGAACCAGTTGTGATGAAGAGTCTTGGCAGATGGTGGACAGTCTTGAATGGCATAAGGTCAAGTAGAGGTCCTCTAGCACCATCATCTGTAATAGGACCTTCAAATGGGAGCAGAACCACCAAAACACTCTTTTTATTACTCGCAGTTCAGGAAGCCTATCCAGATGGTTAATTATATCAAACTTTCACCCCACTCCCAGCAGTCCACTAGAACTAGGACTATTGGGTTCTCTTGTTCTGATTACACCTCCTCAATCAGGATAACTGAGGACATTTTCCCCCTCCCAAGTAAGACCTGCAGACTAATATAGATTCTGATAATAAATTTTGTCAAAGTGTTTCTAGTGCCCCTATTTGAGAACCTTGCAAAAAGGGGGATTCTTGTGATTGGCTGATAGTATAGTAATTGGGATTTAAGGATGAGCTTTGCTAGGAGTGAACTCACAACTGCCTCCTTCAAAGTGAGTTCATTAACTCTGGTATCCAGATAGCCACCACCTTCTGTGAAATCATACTACACTCGTCCCTCCACATTCGCTGGAATTAGAGGCACAGGACCCCCATGAATGGGGAAAAACCGCAAATAACAAAATCACTATGTTTTTACCTGAGAAAACACCTCTGTAAGAATCTCTAGGTCCTCCAGTGCAACTCTGTGGTCAACATCTGCCAGACATTGACCATAGAATTTTGCTGGATGAGCTACAAATGCCAATGGAGTGTTCTCTCTAGGAATCTCTAAGTCCTTCAATACAACCTTTGGTTAAAGTTGACCATAGAGTTGCACTGGAGAGGACATGTCCTAGAGAGGACATAATAAAATCTGTGAATAATCAAATCTGCAAATGTGGAGGGATGAATGTAAATTTTAAAAAGAAATTGTTGAGCAAACATATGGTAGGCTATACTCCAAGTACCTTGTCCACACCTTCAGGCTTCAGTAATTGAAATCCATTCCATCACCAAAACAAGACAATAGGGCCTTTGAAGACTGCCAGAAATAGTGCAAATTGTGTCCACTTTAAGGGTTAGGGTTAGTGCTAGGGAATCATAGGAATTGGTTTTTTTCCTGAGACATTGAGTCTTCTCTGTCAGAGAGCTCTGGTGCCACAATAAAATACAGTTCCCATGATTCCCTAACCCTTAAAGTGGACTCAATTTGCACTATTTCTAGCAGTCTGCAAAGGCCCAATACTTGACCACATCTGTAGACTGAACAATTGTAATTCATGTTGAGGTGCATTACAGCTGTTCAACTTTATCTTCAAAGTGTGTAACAAACATAGTAATGGGCCTCTGGATTCCATCCAAGCGTTGCTCTTCCCCTACAGCACACCCACTTCTACCATGCTTATCTAATTGTGCAGGCGGAGTCCTGGAAGCATAAGACATGGGTAGTGTACTGCTACGCTGGCATAAATTCATCATACCACAATGTCATTGTGCTCTGCCAGTGCAAATCCATTTCATAGCAATCCAGTTCTGCAGAGTGAAGGATTCCACTGTAAAGCATGTGAATTACTGTATATATTCGTGTATAAGTCAACCTCATGTATAATCCCTGTATCCAGATGTGAAATTATTACAGCAGGATTATGGTGGATCTCAGCACTTCTGTAATAATTTCATGTCTGACTATGGGGACCACAGTCAGAGCCAAACACTTCACTCATCAATTCACTTCCCCCATAAGGAATAGAATGGCCTTATGGCAGGTTCGTATGTCTGGGGGATCATATATAGCTCAGCCTAGCATGGGTCTGTATGAAGAACTAATATACTACAGTCATTCACATAGGACTGCAGACTAAGGGGGGTTGCAGACTGCCAGAAATAGTGCAAATTGAGTCCACTTTTAGGGTTAGAGTTAGTGCTAGGGAATCATGGGATATTTTTTTTCTGAGACATTGAGCCTTCTCTGTCAGAGAGCTCTGGTGCCACAATAAAATACAGTTCCCATGATTCCCTAGCACTAACTCTAACCCTAAAAGTGGACTCAATTTGCACTATTTCTGGCAGTCTGCAACCCCCCTAAGTATGATAATTGTTACTTATTCAAGGGAAAGTGAAGGAAGGCATGAACTTTGAGAGACTGGGCAAAAAAGTTTTCTCACTGAGATCATCTACTATATTTTGGAAGACTATATCCACAGGTCTGATTTTGATTTATTTTTGAGACAGGAGGTGGTACAGCTTTGTTGAAGGGATGATGTGTTATGTTTTACTATTAGCAATAAATTGTGCCAACTCTCTCACCCTCACTCTCTCTTAAATTTTTCAATCACATATCTACAATAATTCTTTTCTTTCCATTGTGTGTATGTGACCTGTAAAGCAGCTTCCCTTGGCATTTCAACTGCCTCTCTTTACTGTGTGCAAGATTTATGATGAATTTAATGAAGTTAGTTCTGGCATGACTTTCCCACTGGGAGAATCTTTGAGCAGACAGATTCACACATTTTTAAAAGAAGTTCATCAGAACTGAAGTTTAATTTAAAGACAAATTAAAGTTGGTGTGCATGAAGTTCACAACCAAGAGCCAGGCATAAGCTAGAATGTAGATGTCTTAAAAGTTCTTTGCCATATTACATACACATAGACTAAAAAGAAAAATTACATTAAAACAAATCCTGTATTTTGACAGTCTCTATTTATGTGCTATACTTCTGGGCAGTCATAGATTCTGAGAGCGTTTGATACATATGCACACATGCAAATAACTTGCTCCTGTGCTATTGTTACTTTAGCCTCAGAATACTGGGCACTGAAAATTAAATGTAAGTTGTTTTCAACTTAGGGCCTAAGCAGACTGCCAGAAATAGTGCACATTAAATTGAGGCACTGCCCTGGCTCAGTGCTAGGGAATCATGGGAACTGTAATTTATTGTGGCACCAGAGCTCTCTGACAGAGAAGGCTCAATGTCCCAGAAAAAAATACAGTTCCCATGATTCCCTAGCACTGAGCCAGGGCAGTGCCTCAATTTAATGTGCAGTCTGCAAAGGCCTTCCGTCAGGAATTGGTTTATAAATTCTTCCTTCCAACTTCAACCTAAATGCTTAGAATCATAGAACTGGAAAAGTTTAGATATGCAATTAAGAATATCCAGTTTAGATATGCCATTAAGAATCGCTGCCACACTATGAGTGGTTTTTTTTTAATTATTTTGTCGAGTTTTTACATTGTATGTTTTAAATTGCAATTGATTTAATATTTTTTTAAGGGAGGGATGGGAATTGATTTTATTGTCACATGCGTATTTTACTGTTGTTAGCTGCCCCGGTTGTTCTCAAAGGGGCGGAATATAAATAAATTTTATTATTATTATTATTATTAAAAGACCACAAGAGCCATCCAGTCTAATTCCCTGCTGTACAGGTAGACACCAAAGCATTCCTAAAAGAACCATCCAGCCTCCAAAGAAGGGGACTCCACAACACTCAGAGGCAGCATATTCCATTGCTGAACAGCTCTTACTCTCAGGAAGTTCTTTCTAATGCTTAGGTACAATACCTTTTCCTGTTGTTTGAATCCATTGCTCTAGAGCTGCAGAAAATAAACTTTCTCCATCATCAATATGACATTCCTTCAGATATTTAAACATAACTATCATGTCACCTCTTAATCTTCTTTTCCCCAGGCTAAACATACCCAACTCCTTAAGTCACTCTTCATAGGGCATGGTTTCCAGACCCTCCACCATTTTGGTCACCCTCCTCTGGACACAGTCCAGCTTCTCAACATCCCTCTTGTATTGTGGTGCCCTGAACTGGTGACAGTATTCCAGGTGAGCTCTGGGCAAAGCAGAATAGAGTGGTACTGTTACTTCTCTTGATCTAGACCAGGGGTAGGCAACCTTTCCCCTTTAGGGGCCGAGGAACTTCAGCTCCCAGAATCCCAGGAGCTATTGGCCAACATGGGACTATTGGCCAACATGGCTGAGGTCCCCAGGTCTTCCGCTGGGCTGGGGGGGAAATGGTGGCATGCGTGCTCACATGCATGTGCGGCCCCCACCAACTGCAGCTGCGCGCATGCGCAAATGAGCCACAGCTGCCATTTTGGCAAGCAAAATGGCAACCATGGCGCTCGCGGCGAGGGCCAGCCAGCGGAGGTCTTTCTGTCCTTTTCTGTCTAAAGGTAGGTACCTCTTTGTCCTGCTCCTCTATATCTCCCAGGTCTGGAACCTCTGCTGGGGGGAGGCTTTCTGCTGGGGGGAGGCTAGGCTGCTGAGACATGGGCTGTGCTGCAGTTGGTACAACAGAGCTAGGTCCAGGCTCAGCCAACTCTGCTAGAGCTGGTAGGGTAAAGCTTGGGCCTGGCTCAACCTCCTCATCCTCCAAGTCCTCAGTCTGGCTAGCCATGATAAGTAATTTAACAAGCAAAGCAGTTGCAGCAAACAAGTTTCCCTAAACAACAGTTTGCTCTCCATCCTTCTTCAACCTGCTGTAATGAGAGAAGGGCAGTAATAATAATAATAATTTATTTATATCCCAGTTCTCTGTAAAATACAATCGGGGCAGCTTACAAGATAAAAACAAACAGTCCAGTCCCGCAGTAGCCCCCCCCCTTAAAATACAATTAAACAATTGAAATTTAAAGCATACTTAAAAAATAACAGGTTACAATAAATGACAAATAAATTAGATTAAAATAATAATTTACTAACAAAGATGGGCTGGAGACTTTTTTAGTTAAATATGCTGGTGTAGACTGCCTATTGTTACCAATAGTGCGTTTTTCTGAATGTTGGTGTGAATGAATTCTACATGGCCCCAGATGGACTCTGCATCAAACTCATGTGCTTCCATATCAGGGCATAGAGGTCATGCCCAGGTCAATTGGAAAACTGGAAAATCCCCAAATCACAGAGCCAGGCAGACAGCGTGGGAGTTGCAAATGAGCTTTCATCACCTCCATACTCAGAAGGATGAGCAATAATGGCCAAGTTGTCTCACCTGATGGGCCAGCCAGACAACTCAATCCCCTCTCATTTCCCCTTGAATATTGCCAGACCAGATTACCTCAGCTAGGCAATCTAACACCTTGTCTAAACCTCAACCAAACAAGCAATCTAGCGAACTTAGCCAAACAATCCAAGCTATTGTTAAGCAATCAAATTTCTTTTGTCTAAGCTTTTAGCCTAGCAATCAGGTACCTCACCAGAGGCTAGATTTTCTCCTTTAAAAACCCCTGGATTCTCCCCCTCAGTGTTGCTAGTCTGAGTGCAGGGGGATCTCATGTCACTCTGTTCTCTGATCTGGTTACCAGCACCTCCATCCAACCCACACTCTTGGGACAGTTATGTCTCATATTCTTTCACCCAGTTGGACTCCGGAAAAGGCTTCGTTGGTAGTAAGTATCACTGCAGCATTGCCTTGGCCTCTAACCCTTGATTTCCCTAAGCCCTGTAAGAGTGTGTGTGTGCGTGCTTGTGTGCTTTGCTGTATGATTTTCTACTGTTCAATAAATAATACTTTTAATTGGAGAATCCTGCCTCTCCATCAATTCTCAGATTCACTGGACTCTTCGTATTCATGTGGGAGACAGTCTCGCAGGGTCTTTGTAGCTGACCCCCTCTCGATTTGAGCTAAATAAAATTCCCCATAGACTTTTGGCTCCACTATGTAATTTTGGAGACATTGATGAGCGTGGTATTCAATACCTCCATACGCAAAGACACCCCACCCCCCGTTATCTATTAATAGGAGTATATTTATTTATGTTGATGTTCTAGTGCAATTTCATTTAGTCCTTTTGAACAGATGTTTGTATTTCATATCAACAAATTAAAGTGTTCTGAAAGTCTGTCAGAAGACTTTAAAACCTTTCTTATTCTTTGCAGGATCATTTTATTAAGTCATATATCACAACATTGAAATGTCAAAACAAGGTGTGAAAAAAACAGTACGCGATGGAGCAAATCTGAGGTCATTTTTGCATTTAGAATGGCAAATTCCTATAAATTCCTATAACCAGCATACATTTTTCAAAAAGTTTTAATGACCCTCAATTTTGCATGCCTGTGTAATAGAGCTGCTGGGTGTTGCAGTCCAGCAGCACCTGGAGGTCTGCAGGATTCTCATCCCACTTTAGTGATCTATTTTACTGTTTTCTGGATTAATGGCTGTCATCTTGGCCATGTGTTTGATATCAGCAGCATGACTTAGGTTGTGGCATCAGTAAGTTAGGTTAAGTTTCCAAGTGCGTAGCTGTATTAGTCTATTTCAATAAAAACAACAGAGAGTTTTGTGTCTAATAAATGTATTTAGCATTCCCTTTTGTAGACTACAGCCATTTATTTCATCAGATACATGAAATGTCCTATAATGTACAATTACGTATATACATTTCGGTGTAGAAAAGAGGAACTATGCACCCTCTGGCCTCACTGTTTGCAACTTCTATTTCCATGGTGGGTGTTCATAAATATGAGTGTGTGTGTACACACACATCCCCCCACATATATCTATCCTCTCATAAATTCCAAGATAGTACTGTACTCATGTGCATCTGAGTCCACAAAAACATATGCAATAATCAATGTGTTAGCCTCTAAGGTGTCATGAGACTCCTATTATCTCACTTGTTAACCACTCCTCTTTACCAATAGTTGCACAGTGAAATATGACTTATAGCATCTTTTCTTCTGGCTGCAGATGACCAGTCAGCCTACAAAATAGGAACTCTGCATTAGTAATTTTCAAGACGGTAAACCTGAAAGGCAAAGTGTATGAAAGTGGGTCTGCAGAAATATTTCTTTTGATAAGCAGTTACAAGTAAATAATCCCACCCATGTTTTCCAGGCACTTCCAAGGCACTTCAGAACTATAAAAATAAATGGCAGTATTCTTGCCCCTAATCTGGCTGTGTGAGTTGTTACTTAAGCTCTAGCAGCTTGCTTTCTGGTAAAACACCAAGGCCTGTACTAAGAAGAATGTTAGGGCCTCGGCAGACGACTAATTGAGTCGTCTGCGAGACCCGGAAGAGGAGGAGCCACCGCATGAGCGGCGCTCCTTCCTCTTCCTGAGGTCGCCCTGGGAGCTGCCGGCCCTCCGCATGGCCAGCGCTTCCGGGGCAACCTCCGGCCGCAGCGACCGCACGCACTGCGGCGGAAAAGACAGGGAAAGTGTGCCCTACGTGTTTAGGGCGCACTTTCCCTGTCTTCTAAAAGGAGCGCCAATTTGGAGCTCCTTTTAGGGTCGCCGCAGGAGCGCCGCGGTGTGGAGGCTGCGGTCCCGCAGCGCTCCAGACCAGGGCGTCCCCGACGCCCTGGTCTGCATCCCCCCTTACTTAGGGGCCTGCCCAATGTCACTCACACTAGAATGTGCATAGTGAATGTGCAGCCTTTGGGGCAAGAACCTTACAATCCGTTTCCTTCTTTTTCTTGCTTGTTTTCATGCTAGAATTTTGATTTGAAAAGACCCACCCAGCCAAAAAACTGAGGAGTGCTATGGAGTTTCCCCTGCTCCAACCTTCTTCTGCCACCACCACCACCACACCACATGGATGTTTGTCTTTTTTAAAACAAAAATTCTAAGTTTTTGGACACTTTCCCCTTCTGATTATTTCACCACTTCCTGTGAATCAAAAGGACTGGTTTTAAAGACAGAAATTGGGATTAGATTTTTTTCCCCCATCCACAGTGGAATTCTTACTAGAGAACATGGAATTCTCATGAGTAACACAGTTCTCCTCCCAGAAAAACAACAACATATGTATGAGAAATTACATTCATTTGCTTATTCTCCGGCCTAAATTATTTACTGAGTTGACTGAGAGCAATATTGCCAATAAAATGCATAGGGAGCACAGACCTGATCCATACATACTCCACTGTACTCTGAAAATCCCATGGACAATCATAGCTATGAATAAGCCCTGACTTCAAGACCCAGAGTATAGTGTGAGCAACTATTATGCAAATATGTGTCTTATGGGCCTATCCCCATGTCTTTTGAGTTTCTAACAACATCCTTGATTTGTGCAGAGCTGAGTCTGTTTAACCTGTGTAGAATGAACAGTGGTGTTTCTGACAGATAAGAGCATGTATCATATTTGAATATGAGCAGATAAATGAACCTTTGATGCCATGGACAACATTCTTAGGTCTTGTAATAGTGCTAAATATATATGGAATCAGAGGTATTGTATGGGTTTACTGCATGATCTGGTCCCTGTATCTCAGGTCCAAAACACACTGTAGAAATAATCCAGTTTGAGACCGCTTTAATTGCCCTGGCTTAATGCTAGGAAATTCTGGGAACTAGTTTTGTGAGACATTTAACCTTCTCTGTCAGATTGCTTTGGTGCCACAATAAACTAGAATGCCTGGGATTCCCTAGCACTGAGCCTGGGCAGTTAAAGCAGTCTCAAACTGGTTTATTTCTGTAATGTGTTTTGGACTTTGTGTGCATCTTTGTGTGCATCTACACTGTAGAAATAATTCACCTTGACATCACTTAAACTGCTATGACATCCTAAAGAATCCTGGGATTTGTAGTTTTGTGAGGCATCAGCACTCTTTGGCAGGGAAGGCTAAATACCTTGTAAAGCTACATATCCCAGGATTCTATGAGATGGAGCTACAGCACTTAAAGTGGTATCAAACAGCAATATTTCTACAGTGTAGATACACCCTCTGTCTCTGTTCTGTTACTTTTCATTGCATATTTAGTTAGGAGGTTATCTGTAAGACATAGCAGACCTATTAACCAAGACCTGTGTTAAGAGGAGAGCGGAACTGTTCTCTGTCTGTTTTCTATCACTGATTGAGGCTGGAATCCTGTTAGTGACACATACACATGTGAGTCAAGCTACACATGTGGGGTGAATTATTTGCCACAGCGCAATGCTGAGAGTGCTGGAAGAAGAGTTGTGCATATAGCAGCATTTTGTATTGTAGTTGCTGACTGTGCACTGCAGTTGCATATTGAGGTTACACGTTGTGCATTACGGTTGCACATTTACAATGGCATCCAGTCATTGACATGTGTTGCATAGCAATTGCATAGTGCTGGAGTAGCATGTCTTCACACATGGATATTTACACTACACTGAGGGGATGTTGAATTGCTGTCACTGTGTTAAAATGGTGTTCATTGGGAAGTGTTAGACTGGTGTTTTTGCTTCAACCCACGGCCATGCCTGCTTTATGGAAATAGGAGACAATGGCTGTTTGCAAGCAGCTTATTTCTTTTTCTTGCTAACACAATGTGATATATAAACCAGATGGATCCCCTTACATCTTGCAGATATTGTCAGGATACACATATGTGCCCTTTCAATTAGCATGATGCACAACAGGGCGCAACTTTCCCCTCAGCTCATAGCAGAGCATCTAACCCAGTTGTGTGCCTGTTAGTGAGATCCCCTGGAGTTTGAAGAGCTGGATTCATTATCAGTTATCATGTAACCTGGGAACATACAAGTATCCAGTAATAAATGCATTAGATTTGTACTTTTAAGCTTCTGTTGTCAGAAAGGACACGATCACAATACATCCCCCAAACTGGCTGAATTATAGCCAAAGAATTAGTCCAAGAACTGTTAGCAGTGATTCCAGCTGTTGATTGAGAATTAAATGTGAAGTTGACTTCATGCAAGAAAATGAAACAAAGCTTTTGCTAACAGTCAATGGAGACTATCTCTTGGTGTTTTAAATTGAATTAAGCCTCCTGGGCTGCAGCCAGGAGGTGGGATGGAGGTGGGGATTGTTGCCTGCTACATCGCCGCTGGGTTCAGCTGGCGCTTTTTAGAAATCGGAATGCCGATGGCGGCTGGCGATTTGGCGGCGATTTAGCATGCGATAATCCCCGCCTCCCAGCTGCAGACCAGGAGCCTTAATTTGATTTAAAATGCTAAGTGATAAGCTCCAACATAAAAATTAAAAATGTGGTTTAGATATTTTTTCTGAGCAAATAAAATAAAGAATTCATATTGAGCTATGTAGTTGTTATAACTGGATATTTTCATTTGTATTGATTTCCTTCCCTTTGGAAGAAGGGAACAGATGGCATTTGAACTTTGTGGTCTATATAACCACTTATTTCCATCTTCCTCATTTTCTTATCAATTGCATGTCTGTGCAGTAGTTTCATGAGTTTTTGTCGGTGTATTTGAGTCCCCTTTTGGGGATATAAGATAACATGTACATGTTTGCTGTGATTGTTTAGGACATTGATTTCCTGCTGCTTCACACAAAAACAGCTTTTCCCTTGATAGTATTTTAAAAGAGGAGAGAGCACTGACATCTGAAAGATTTGTGAAAAACTTGCACATTTGTCTATATTATGACGCAGAAGAGAAAGGGCTGTTAACAGCAGTTAGTGTAAAGACATTGTTTTCCCCAAGCAGCACAGGATGGTTGCTGCTTCTCTTTCTGTTCAACTTTTGATTCTATCAATAAATAAATAAAAATACAAGGCAAGCAGTACTATACTGCAATCCTTGTCTGTGTATTTCTACCCCAGTTGTAAAAGCTGTCCTAGTGTTGCAGGGACAGTCCTGATCAGTCCTCTGCTGCCCCAGTTTTTCCAATTGCCTTTGAAATGCCCCAGTTTTTCTCACCTGCTTCCATTTCCCCCCTTTCTCCTTAGCTTACTTCAGTTGCTGAAAACTACGTTCAAAAGTTTGCATTCAATTGATTTCTCCCCCTCTTTTTTATTAATTTAATTTAATGGATGTACACAATACACAAAACATAATATGGTGCACTCAATTTTGGGGGGACGGGACAGAATCTTTCCTTTCCCAGTTAATTCAAGCAAAAGCAAACTGCTGTAGCCTCTCTTAGCTCTTGGTGTTCTTCCTCATTAATAACTTTTGCCACGTTGACCACTCTCTGATGTTGCTTGGCCGCATGTGTGCTGGTTTACATCTGTGAAATGTTGGAGGGCATTAAAAAATGAGAGCCAGCAGGCGACTCTGGAGACCAGGGTTCGAATCCCGGCTCAGCCATGTAAACCCACTGGGTGACTTTGCGCAAGTCGCACTCTCTCAGCCTTAGGGGAAGGCAATGACAAACCTTCTCTGAACAAAGCTTGCCAACCCCCCCCCCAAAAAAAAAAACCTGTGACAGGTTTGCCTTGGAGTCTCTGTAAGTCCGAAACGGCTTAAACACACACAACAAAAACAAACATGAAAAAGTGATCTATCTGAGTAGAAGCAAGTGTCTACTTAGGCATCTGCAAGACAGTGCTTCCTAAATTCTTAAAACTGAAAGAACTCTAAATTCACATATATGCCCTAAACTGGGGATGCAGTACATGACACTTCCTAGGATGGGATGATTGTGGTGTATCTCTGGATCAGGTGTAACACAATGCAGACACAACAGATGAGAAGGAGGCTTCACAAAAAGCCTTTCATTCATTCATTTCTCACAGAATGCTAGGGATTCTTTCAAAGGCTTCTGACACAATTTGGAAGTGACTTCTACAAGAATGGTTCTTTCTAGTTGAAACCTGTGACTTTGCCTTCATAACCATTGATGGAAGGGGATGTGAAAGCAAGAAAAGTGGGGCAAGCACTGAAGCAGAATAGCAACTGGGTGAAAACAAGGAACTGATTTGTAAATAGTACTTAACAAAGCAAAGCCTCCTCTTTGGGATGTTAGTGAGGTAGCCCTTTGGGAGACTCCAGCTCTGAAAGCCTGCCACACTTTTTTTATTCCTAATATGTTGTGAAGTTTAGGAGGATTCTGGGCTAGAGAAAGAAGGGTCCTAGATTCCTCCTTGCCATTCTCAACTGCTGCTATCATGTCTGTTTCTCTTTCAGGTTCGTAAAGAGTGATGTGAGAATAGTACTTTACAGGGCTGATGAGAAGGAGAGAATCTAGGACCCCCCCCCCTTTCTCTAGCTCAGGTATTGCTTCACACTGGAAAAACATTCCTGCAGAGAGAGGCAGAAAGGGGCTTTAGAAGCTCATTTCTCCTTGATAAGGCCTTTTAAAGCCCCCCCCCTCCCCGCCAGAAGTTCAGTCTTTTCCATGACCGCTCCCGGGCTGTGGAACTCCCCTCTACAGGAGGTCCAGTTGGCTTTCCTCTTGTTCCCCAACCCCACCCCCACCCCGGGCAGATGAAGACGTTTTTATATAGGTAGGCTTTTGAATTTTAGTTATGGAGTTGCATACTGATGTGAAGTGGTGTGCGCTGTATGTCTGTGGATATTACTGTATAAATCAGGGGTAGGCAACCTAAGGCCCAGGGGCCGAATGCGGCCCCCCGAGGCCTTTGGACCAGCCCCAGGCTGGTCCTGCCACCGCTGCCGCCACTGCTGCAGCCCCCCGCTGCCCCCTGCCACCGCCGCCCCCTGCCATGATGATATTGATTATTGTTGTTATTACTTGTGCTTGGGGTTTTCTTGGCAAAATCTCCACAGGGGTTTTGCCATGGCTTTTCTGGGTCTGAGAGAATGTGCATGCATATATATTTTTTAATTTTTTTTATTTTTAAAAAATATTTATTTATTTATTTATTTATTTATTTATTTTTGGTGCTTCGGCCCCCCAATTGTCTGAGGGACAGCAACCTGGCCCCCAGCTCAAAAAGGTTGCCTACCCCTGGTATAAATCTTTTACTGTAACTGCGTGTTAAATATGTTTTAAACACTTTAGTTGTTTTTAATCATGTGTTTAACAATGTTGATGTTTAATTCTTTTTTAACTTTTGTAAATTAATGTTTTAGTTGCCCCTTTTAAAATTATTGTAACTCGTCATGAATCTCAGTTTGGCAGAAAGGTGGGATATAAGAGCAATAAATAATTTTTATACGTAAATTGTTGCACTATCCCTTCCAGCAAAGTTCCATGGTATTTCGGTTGAGAAGCAAGTTTCCATGTGTTTTCTGGGTTAATAGTTCCAACTTTCCTACGATAAATACAGTTAAGGTACCGGTAGTTTATTTTGAGCACTGTTGAAAACAGCATATTACATGTTTAACAGAAAAAAAAATGTTTTTGTTTCTTATAGAATTTTTGTGGTTGTCCCAATGTAACCTTCAGAATGGAAGTTACTTTAATGCATGTCATAGATGTTTGTGGTGAGGTCACACTGTAATCCACTATTAAGTTGAACAGAACAGAATCCAAAGCTAACAGAAAAGAGGCTCTCTGCACTGTTAGTATGCCCTCAGTCCTACTTCTGTTAATACTGTATTCTGTTTCTGGCAAAATGGGTGGAATATCTCTCTGTTCTAGTTTTTTCATGTAACTAATCTTTAAAAATAACTTTGATCTCTTTTTAAGCAGTATTGTTCCATTTCCTCTGGACATCATTAAGCTCAATTGTTTTCTGAGCAGTCCACAGAACATTCTTTTGTAGTCAGCAGATCTCACGTTTTAAATGAAATAAACTCTGAATCTGCAACTATCTGGCTGTGATCCAGACAACCACACAGAAAGCTTCACAAAGGCAGAAGGCTTTCTTAATCTGCTTTTTTCCCTTGCCACTGTTTTTATTCCCTGAGAAGCAGCTTCTGGCACTATTTGATAAACTACATCTGAGGCTCAGAGGGGGAGCTTTGAATGTGATTTATGATGGAGGTGGTGGTCAGGGGGATATTGAAGAGTGCTAGCTCTACAAGTCATTGCTTATGACCAAAGGCTCATGATTGTATTCCCCAGCACCTTGTTTTTATGTACTTTATATCTAAATACCCTAAAGACACCAGATCCCTGTCTGATCTTGCAGGCTAAGCAAGGTTAGTCCTGGTTAGTACTTGGATGGGAGACTGCCAACAAATGCCAGATACTGTAAGCTATATTTCAGAGAAAGGAACTGATACCTCTGAGTTTTCATTGCCTAAGAAAACTCTATGAAATTCATGGGGTCACCTTAAGTTGGCAGGCAACTTGAAAGCACGCACATACAAACACAATGGGAGACTAATCCTGCCATTCATACAGATGTAAACAATTTATTAGAATGATAGCATTGTACTGTAGTGTACTGATAGCACAGATTTGGAGAGCATATTCCCCTTCTGTATTGTACATTTTTATCTTCTGTGTTTTGATGTTATATAGCAAACATTTATACTTTCAGATATTTAGGAAGCTGCCTTATACTTTATCAGGTCATTGATCCATGCCTTGTCTACACCAGGGGCGGACAGAGTGTAGTCCTCCAAAGGTTGTTGGACTGCAGCTCCTAGCATTCCTGACCATTGGTTATGCTAGCTAGACTCAGGGCCTTTACAGACTGCCAGAAATAGTGCAGCTTGAGACCACTTTAACTGTCCTGACTCAGTGCTAAGGAATCATGGGAACTGTAGTTTATTGTGGCAGCAGAGCTCTCTGACAGAGAAGGTTCAATATCCCAGAAAAAAATACAATTCCCATGATTCCCTAGCACTGAGCCAGGACAGTTAAAGTGATCTCAATCTGCATTATTTCTGGCAGTCTGTAAAGGCCCTCAATGGGAGTTGCAATCCAGCAATATCTGGAGGCCAGCACTTTGCCAAGCCCTGTTCAACACTAATTCCAGGGTTTAAATGAACAAGTCTTTCCCAATGGTTTCTAGAGATTCCAGGGCTGCTCTGCCACTAAATTGCATTCCTTTTGCACTGACCCTTCAGCTACCAACCAAAACATCCAAGTGTGACAAACTGGCACTAAAGCATGACAAAGTGATATAGCTCAATAGGACTTCATAGCTACCCAGGACATTCATCACCAAATGTTTATGTTTTAGTTCCCAATTATACACCAGAAATTTATTTTACATAATTTATTGTTGTTGTTAACTGCCCTCAAGTCGATCTCGACTCTTGGCAACCCCATGGATGAGACATCTCCAAGACCCTCTGTCCTCCACTGCTCTGCTTAATTCCTGCAACCCCTTAATACCCATGACCTCCTTCATAGAGTCCATCCATCTGGCATGTGACCTTCCTCTCTTCCTACTTCGCTCCACCTTCCCCAGCATTATTGTTTTTTCCAACAAATTATCTCTTCTCTTGATGTGTCTGAAATAAAACCGTCTCAGTTTGGTCATCTTGACTTCCAGGGAGGTTTCCGGCTTGATCTGCTCTAGGACCCACTTGTTTGTCCTTTTGGCTGTCCATGGGATCCTCAGCACTCTTCTCCAGCACCACATCTCAAATGAATTGATTTTCTTCCTATCATCTTTTTTGACTGTCCAGTTCTCACATCCATACATGGTAATAGGGAATACGATGGCTTGTATGATTCTGACTTTTGGGCTGAGTTGTATGTCTTTGCACTTTAGATCTTTTCTAGTTCTTTCATAGCAGCCCTCCCCATTCTTAATCTCCTGATTTCTTGGCTGCAGTTCCCACTCCAATCAATGTTTGACCCCGACATGAGAGCTCTTTTACTATTTCTATTTCCCCATTGTCTAGTCTGAATGTGTGTAAGTTCTCTGTGGTCATTATTTTTGTTTTCTTTATGTTGAACAGTAAGCCTGCCTTTATACTTTCTTCTTTGATCTTCTTTTGTAGTTGTTCCAGGTCTGTGAGGTTCTCTCCTAGTATTGGTGTTGTCAGCGTATCTCAGATTGTTGACATTTCTTCCTCCTAGTTTCACTCCTCCTTCTTCTGTGTCCAATCCTGCTTTTCTTACAATATGTTCTGCATATAAGTTGAATAGGTAGGGTGATTGGATGCAGCCTTGTCTAACTCCTTTGCTAATTGGGAACCATTCTGTTTCTCTGTGTTCTGTTCTGACAGCAGCCTCTTGTCCTGAGTACAGATTCCTCATTAGGACTCTCAGATATGTTGGCACTCCCATGTTTTTAAGCGCATTCCATAGCCTTTCTTGATCTATGCAGTCAGAAGCTTTGCTATAATCTATAAAGCACATGCTGATTTTCTTTTGGAACTCCCTGCTATGCTTCATCGTATATTTGCAAAGTGAACCCTGGTGCCTCTTCCTTTCCTGAACCCTGCTTGGACCTCTGGGATTTCTCCACTACATGCAAAATTGTAAACTTGCTAAACTGCTTCCTTTGCTCTTATGCTATGCACAAGATGTTGAGTTTTCTGTTTTCTGACCCATAAACCACTCTCCCCTCCTCCCAAGAGCAGAGACTTTGGCAATATGTTTTAGAATCCTTATACTACTGTGTCATTTCCTAATGACTCCTTCCTTATTTCTCAAATGCAAATTTCCTCAGACTTTTACTTTTCTATGCTTTCTGATTAGGCCTAAAAAGGCCCATCTGCTAGGTTTTGGGTATAGTAAACAAGAGATGTTTCACTTCAATAATGGAAGTGCCTGAATATATTTTGAAAACAAGATTTGTTTTTAAAAGGGGGAGGAGTTTTTTTGTTTTTTTTTTAAAGGATATACGGTACCTTGGGACTTTTTAATGAGTGCACTTAAACTCAAATTATTTCTTATTTTGGAAGCAGCTATTTCATATTTGAGGAAGAGATTAATGCATAATTCCAACTTTAGTTCCAAATTCAAAACAAATCAGAGTAAGTCAGGCACTTGAGTTGTACCAGTTAATTAGAAGACAACCAAATGGCTGATTTATCCAATTACAGTTAGATCCTTGGTTACTTACTGTTCCCCTTTTCCCTCTGACTGTGATTAGGGCCCACAGAAGCCCTCTCATGTTGCCAAATACCTCCAGCTCCCCCCCCACACACACACACACCCCGCAGGAATCCTGCCTCTGAAATAGGGATATAAACCATCACTTATTTCATTCTGTCACACAAAGGGGTGGGGAAAAATCAATATCTTTCTCTCCTCAAATTTTTTTGATTTGCATGGGTGGGGTGGGGGGACTAGGCAGAGATGCTGCATCATCAGACATGATACAATGATGGCAATGCACCCTATAAAAACCTACCTTTTGAGCCCCAGCTGAAGTGCTTCTGAGGCATTACATATCAAGTCACTTGGGAAATGAGGTCTGCAGTGTTTTTCTGGTCATGAGGCACATCGGGAACAGAGAACTGGAGAGTCTCTAGGGGATCATTCCCACTTGCATTTAAACTACCTTGCAAGTCGCATTGACACATGGTTGCTGAACCGATTCATACTGATGCATTGTCCTCACTATTGGAAGCGAATTATTTCATTATTCCATGCATTTGTGTCTTTTTAACACGATTGTCATTCACACTAGATTTGTACCACTACAAAATGCATGCTTAGTATCAAATGTGATTGATCCATCCCAGTCTTTTTTTTAATGTCAGTCATATGATGTGCATCTACATGTCATCGGTGACTCAACCAGGAGACCTATTACTCATTCTAAAGAACCCACAGGAATGGGAGTGATCACAAAATCCGTCACTTAATTTAAAAAACAAACACGCTAAACCCCCCTCCCCAAGGAAAGGACCCCCAGAGTTGTCTTACCTCTTGAAAATATTCTGGCACAACAAGGAAAAAAATGCAAAAACAACTGGAGCAGGACCAGTGAGATTTACAGGGACCACTTAGCAGTGCTTAAAATTTAAAATCGAAAGCCCCCATGTTAGTCCAAAGACAGCACCGAGCAGTGCTGAGGGGGGGGGGGGGGAATGATGGATTTCCCAAAATCTGGGGTGGAATGGGTTACACCCCTCTGCAACCCTCTGCCATATAGTCCCTCCCCTTCAGTATGATGCAATTGAGATCTGAACGTTGTTCACATTTGTTGAACACGCTTGCAAAAATTATTATTTTCAAAAGAACCACCAAAAGATCCGTCTTCAAAAAATGTGATTCTTTTTCATTTGCCTCGATTCACCTCGATTCTCCATGATTCAGACCAAATGCGGTTGGGTCCAAAATCATTTCCAGTATGAATGAGGCACATATAAACTGATCAACAAATTTGTTTAAATCATAGTGGCAATGAGCCCTAGGGGTCCTATCCCAGCTGCTTCTCTCAAGGAGCCCAGTGACTGGGAGGGTGCTGTAGATGTCATTTCCCAGAGTCCTGAACTACAACACTTCAGCAACCCTTCACTTGGGGTTCTGCTTTGTTGAAAAAGTATTTTTTAGGGGGTCACAAAAATTTTTAGGGGGTCACATGAATCCCCAAAATTATAAAATTGTAACTCTAGTTTGCAGTCTTATACATATTCAACAGGATACTAGTCATTGTATTTTGTACAAACTGTATTAGATGTCTGTTGTTGTTTTTTTGAACAAAATACTGTTTTGTTTTGACCCAGTGACATTTTTGCATAAAGTTCAGAAATTAGAAAATTATTGAAAAATGCAGAAATATCTAGAGCCTGTTGAGATACCGTTTCTTGGTAAGAATAAGAAAAAACTGTGACTATTCTTTGTTCCTATTCTAGAAGTATTTCCAAGGGCTTCATTATTGTTTAACAACAAGGTACCCTCACATCATTTTCTCCCCCAAACCAATTTTTGAGAAACTGAAAGTGACCTTCCAGTAAATATACAGTGTTACCAAAGATGGGTTGTGTGGTCCACAGAGAATCCAGAAGCATGTAGAAATGGTCCCTATGACACCCAGGGCGGCACATACTTCCCTGGTTCTGCTTCACTCAAAACCTTATGCATTTCTTGGTGTCCTCCCATGGGTTCAGAAATCACACATTGCTTTCTTGGCCAGACAGGTCAAACTATGCTAAAGCATTTTCTCTTATGCTTACAAGGTAAAACAAAGCAATAAGATGGTTTAATAGGAAAGCATCAAGTGGAACTCCGGCCCAGGGTATTTAAGCTTGGTTCCAGAGTGCTACAGAAAATCATACTAGAAAAGGGTCATACAGATGGATAGCAGAAACTGAACTGTTTGACTTTGCTGAATTGTCCAGGAAATACTACAGAATTAGACCTTTTTTCCTAACTAGGCAGTGAAGATACAACAGGATTAGATCTTTATTTTCCTTCTGGGGCTTTTGATTAATCAATTCAAAGGTATTCTTGTGGACTGGTCAGATGGATGGTGGCATGGTTATCAGGCAGGGAAGAGGCCGTATACCTTAGGGCCTATACCTTAGAAGCATTCTAAATCCTCTTGTTCTGGAACCTCTTCCATTTGTGCTTTCCAGAATAAAATAGATTCTTGAACCAAGTCTCAGATTACTGCCAAACACATGCATTGCACATGATACACATGAAGAGTGACCAAGCATGTCTGCAGCTTCTCTGTAAAGCAGGGGTTGGCAACCTACGGCCCGTGGGTCAGACCCGGCCTGCCGAGGCCTTGGAACCGGCCTGTGGCTGGTCCTGCTGCTGCCACCGCGCTGTGAACAATGCGAGGTGCCATTTTTCTTTCTAAAATGGCACCCACACTTGCGCACACATGCGCACTACGGTGGGTGCCATTTTGGAACGCCAAATGGCACCGGTGTTGTGCGCATGCATGCGCGAGTGCACCACGGCGGGCTCCTTTTTGGAAGGCCAAACGGTGCCAGCATTGTGTGCATGCGTATGACACCAGCGCCGTTTGGCCTTCCAAAATGGCGCTAGTTGCCATGCGCGCGACCGCAGGGCGCCATCTGAAATGGTGCCCTGCACATGCATACACATACACACAACAGAGGCGGTAGTGCGCATGCACGCATGCACGCACCACCCTGACCTGGGGGGCATCGGGGCACTGGGGGACCGGCCCTACCCCAAAAAAGGTTGCTGACCCCTGCTGTAAAGGATCCATAACTTTAAAATGCCATGAGTATAAAGAATTCTCTGCATCTTTCTTCCATTTATCTGTTTAAAAACAAACAGGAAACTAGTCCATTTTTTCTCTTTCTCAGGTATGAGACCCCTCTCTCTCCTTGGAGAAGAACATGAGAAGAAAATGTTTATACCAGCCTTTTCTGATCTGAGCCCTCTACTTGTATTGGAATACAATGGGCCCTTGGTATCCACTGGAGCTTGGTTCCAGGACCCCTCGTTGCTACTAAAATCAGTGGATGCTCAAGTCTCATTTTATACAGTAGCATAGTAAAATGATGTCCCTTATATAAAATGGCAAAATCAAGGTTTGCTTTTTGGAATTTTAAAAACTATATACCGTATCTTAAAGTTGTGGATGGTGGAATTCATGGATGCAGAATCCATGAATATGGAGGATCAACTGTACAACTCTCATCAAGCCGTCTTGGGATGATAGGGTTAAATAGTCCAGGAGATCTATACGGCACCATGTTGAGAAAGGCTAGTTTACTGTGGAATAAGCAGGTAAATTCCAGTGACATTAATTATTAACATAATTCTGTTACTATGCTGCTGTTATTTTTCTTCAGAAGTCCTATCTCACTCCTGCCCTACTAATCCACCTTGGGCAAGGCAATTAGAAAAGGCCAGATGACTCTGAGATATACTGGTACTTTCAGGGTTAATTTTAAGTTCATCTGCATTATGATTTTAGAGGTATCAGACTGTCTTATCTCACTCTTCCCATTTTTGTTGTTGATTTTTTACTGTGCTAGTTCTAAAAACCGCTAGTCGTGATTAGAAGCCAGTTGAGTTAGAACTTTGTTGAGCTGCAAGAATATCTACATAATAACCCAAGAATGTAACAATGCAGTAGGTTGCCAGCAATTTTACTCTGAGTCATGTCCCTTTGAGACATGTAAACAGAAGTCACCTTCAGTTTTGCAAAAAAAATGGTTTGAATCATTCACGGAGAGGTAGTAGACAGTATCAGCTGAATCCCATGATCAAGAAGTGTTTGGAAATTGGTGGCAAGCAGTGAACCATTTATTATTTCTCTTGTTCTTTTACAGAGATGTATTATGATCAGATTGTTACATACACCCAAAATCCTTGGAATGTGCAATGTGAAGTTACATTGATAAATCTAAGCTGCAGTTTGACCCATGTATTGTTGGTATTCAACTTTTTTCTACCACAAAGAGATCTAGTGAAGTGACATGAAAGGCTCATTTGCATTCTGGATGCTTGTGTCTTCCTGATGCCTTTTCCAGCTGGTTCAAAGTACTGCTGCTTTATATGATCAAAAATACAATGATGATAGGCTTTATTCTAGTTGAAGGAATGGGGGGGGGACCCAGCTTTTAATGGGAACCTTTATCTCTAAAGAGCTCTTCTCTTATAAAGAAGAGGACAATTTGAAATGTGAGAGTGCTTGACCTCTTCAGTATTCAGAGCTTGTTGAAGGCACAGGTCAATGTTGTAGCAAGCTGTCTCCTCGACCCACTCAACACTTATCAAAGGCTGAGCTGATTAAAGACCTTCTGGCAGTAGGCAGGATAATGTTCATGTACAAGAATGTTTCAATCTGTCCTGTCAGCAGGATTTAGACTTTCAAGAGGTTCTTAATCGTCTTTATGTCGAGTGCATGTGCCAATGAATTGCAGTTAATGAGTCGTTACATGCAATAGATCTTGGTGAAAGGATAAAAACAGTGATGTGCTGGAAATGCCACTTCAGGGCAAAACAACAACAACCCAGCTCATCTACAACATAAAAGCACTATGCAGTTTGTATGGAAATATTAATGTTCCTGTAATTTAAATGTTATTAAAGTTCATTGGGTTTGGCCCTTATATATTTAACATTTGAATTGTTATGAGTGAAAATGTTTAAATAAAAAGAGAGCATTCATGCCAGATAACAGAGAAAGACCTTGCACTGAATTTATAATGAATTGATTAGTGTACTTCTTAAATGGTGTTAAACATGTAAGACTTACTTTAGAGAGGGAGGGTTTTTGCTGCATCTAAACAAGAAATGTCTTGTACCTCAGTCGTAAATCTAGTATGTTGGAAAGAACTCCCATTTTGTACAGTGAGACTAACTTCCTAATAAATATACATAAGACCACAGTGTTAAAGTAAACTGTTTCGAGAATAGATCTGTCAGTCTCTATTAGATATAATCCCTAAATACAATATGTTGTTGTTGCTGTGTGCTTTAAAGTTGTTTCCGGCTTATGGCAACCCTAAGGTGAGCCTACCATGGGGTTTTCTTGGCAAGTTTCATCACAGAGAGTTTTCCACTACCATCATCTGAGACGGAGAGAATATGACTTGCCCAAGGTCACCCAGTGGGTTTCTATGGCTGAGATGGGATTCGAACCCTGAACTCCAAAGTCCAGCACTATACCATGCCGGTCTCTAAATACAGCATCAAGGGTATTATTTTGGTATGAGAAGGCAAGGTTAATCAGCTGGCTGGTGGGTGCATTTGTTAGCAAGACAGCAGGAGACTCATCTTCAGGAAAATCAGTGGTGGTGACCAGTATGCAATGGGGTTGGTGAAGAAGAGGCCAAGATTGTCAGAGGCAGAACCTAGAGATTTCAAGAGGTGAAGCCAAAGTAAAATTCAAGGTGAAGACAACTGGATCTAGTTTAGTACCCAACTTCTTCCCTTTGTTGTCGTTGTTGTTAACTGCCCTTAAGTGAATCTCCACTCATGGTGACCCTATGGATGAGACATCTCCAAGACCCTCTGTCCTCCAATGCTCTGCTTAATTCCTGCAACCCCTTAATACCCATGACCTCCTTAATAGAGTCCATCCATCTAGCATGTGGCCTTCCTCTCTTCCTACTGCCCTCCACCTTCTCCAGCATTGTTTTTTTTCCAAAGAGTCCTCTCTTCTCACAATGAGTCCGAAGTACGACAGTTTCAGTTTCAGTTCAATCTAACAGGTGTGGCTTGTGAGTTCATGAAATCCATGACAAACATGGGCCTATCCCAATTGGTCATCGGGCCCACTCATTGTGTGAGTCATACCCTCTATGTTGTCTTCAGTATGGAACAGGAATATCTGTGGGCAGAGGTTATTAAAATCAAATCATTGTCATGGATGGATCATTTCCTGATCAAGCCTGAACTGAGAACCACTGTTCACCCCGCCATTAGAATGGTCTGCCCTCAAAGGCTAATGGAACCAATTGAATTCCAGAAAGCCTTAGACGGTTTAATGGTTGGTAATGCTGGTGATTCTGTTGAAGCTTTGGTTAATACCTGGAACACCGATCTCACCAAGGCTATTGACACAATCGCTCCCAAGTATCCTTTCCAACCCGCTTCAAATCGTAAACCATGGTACACTGCAGAACTTAGGAAGGTGAAGAGGGTTGGAGAACAACTAGAGTGCATCTGGCGGAAAACTCGACTCTTATCTGACAAGACTCGTCATAGGAAATTTCTTTGATCCTATCGAGAGGCAGTACATGCAGCACAGTAATCTTTCTCCTCTGCACGTATTGTCTGCAGAGTCCCGTCCAGCAGAGCTGTTTAGGGTGGTAAGGGAACTGACACAAGTTCCACCTGTGCAGAACCCATTACTTAACTCTACAACAGCCTGCTGCAACACATTTAACAACTTCTTTGCAGATAAAATCTCTCAGATAAGAGCCCACTTAGACATCAGTATTGTAACAGAATCAATTGATGAGGTGTCCAGCAACTCCGTTGATGAAATTATACTGGTTCAGTTTCAATCCGTGAGTACTGATGACATGGACAATCTTCTTGGTAGAGTGAGGAAAACAATCTGCCCTTTTGATCCTTTCCCTTTGTGACTGGCCATCCAAGGGAGAGATGTCTTCAGGATATTTCTTAGAGACATCATCAATACATCCCTTAGGGAAGGTCATGTTCCATCCTGTTTGAAGGAAGTGGAGGTTAGGCTGCTCCTGAAAAGACCTTCCCTGAACCCTCTGGATATGAACAACTATAGGCCAGTTTCGCTACTACCTTTTTTGAGCAAAGTGATCGAGAGGGCAGTTGCTCTTCAACTCCAAGCTGTCTCAGAGGAAACCGATTATCTAGATCCAGTTCAAACTGGCATTAGGACAGGATATGGAGTTGAGGCTGCCATGGTCGCCTTAGCTGATGACCTTCACTTGAGCATTGACTGGGGTAGGGTGACCCTGTTGGTGCTGTTGGACCTCTCAGCAGCTTTTGATACAATAGATCATTTCATCCTCTTGGATCGCCTGAGAAGGTTAGGAATTGGAGGCACTGCATTGCAATGGTTCCATCCCTTCCTCTCGGACAGATTCCAGAGGGTGATGCTCGGGGACAGTTGCTCTACAAGGAAAGAGCTTAACTGTGGCGTCCCACAAGGCATCATCCTGTCCTCGATGCTATTATATATAGAATAATATCTATATTATATATAGAATAGAATATATATATAACACCCAGATATATTTCTCCATGTCTTGGTCTTCAGCTTTGACTTCAGATGACATCTCTCCCTTCAATGATTGTCTTAAAGCATTAATGGACTGGATGAGGAAAAACAGATTGAGACTGAACCCAGATAAAACAGAGGTACTTACAGTAGTGCCCCAAAACCAGGTATTGGGATGCAACCTCCAGTCCTGGATGGGGTCACACTCTCCTCTAAGGACTGTGTTCGCAGTCTGAGGGTGCTCCTGGATCTGTCACTCCAGATGATAAATCAGGTAAATGTGACAGTCAGGAGTGCCTGTTATCAGCTTTGGCCAATACGCCAGCTGCGCCCTTTCCTGGGAAGTTAGGGACCTTGAAACTGTGGTGCATGGGCTCGTAACATCTTGTCTTCATTTCTGTAATGTGCTCTACATGGGACTACCCTCGTACTTGGTCCGGAAACTTCAACTAGTACAGAATATGGCAGCCAGGCTGGTCTCAGGAACATTGAGAAGAGACCATATAACACCGATCTTAAGATCACTTCACTGGCTGCCCATTAGTTTCTGGGCCCAGTACAAGGTATTGGTTATCACCTTTAAAGCCATAAATGGCTTGGGTCCAACCTATCTTCAGGACTGCTTCCTCCCATATAACCCACCTCCTCCCATATAACTGCATTCTTCTTTTACTATGTCCCTGGCTTCAGACCATAGATCCTTTGGTTCTCGGTCTATTATGCTTAGTAGTGCGAATCTGTTTTTTATGTTATCCCATACAAAATATAAGTTGTATATTTTTGCATTTTAGAATCTGCTGCAGCCTATAAACTAGAAACCAGAGGACCTTTTTGGCAACCGCTCCCAGATTATGGAATGGCCTGCTGGATGAGATGGATCTCTTCCGGCAGGCCTTTCCTGAATAGATATCCCGGCCATCAAGAGACAGCCCAACCATCTCCCCTGATTCTGCTGCAGTTATTGTTTATTTGTCTATTTGTATTATTATTTTAAGTGTGTTTTTAAATTGTCATTGTTTAATAGTATTTTAAGGGGTGAGTTGGATTGTGGGATATGAAATGTATATTTTAACGTTGTAAGCCGCCCCAGTTGTGTTACGTAGAGGGGTGGGATAAAAATAAATTGTATTATTATTTTAGTATTATTATCTGCTCTAGGACTCACTTGTTTGTCCTTTTGGCTGTCCATGGGATCCTCAGCAATCTTCTCCAGCACTACATCTCAAATGAATTGATTTTCTTCCTATCATCTTTCTTAACTGTCCAGCTCTCACATCCATACATGGTAATAGGGAATACAATGGCTTGTATGATTCTAGCTTTTGTACTGAGTTGTATATTTTTGCATTTTAGAATCTTTTCTAGTTCTTCCATAGGCACCCTCCCCATTCTTAGTCTTCTTTTGATTTCCTGATTACAGTCCCCATTTCTATCAATGTTTGATCCCAGGTATGAAAATTCTTTTACTATTTCTATTACTTCATTGTCTAGGTTGAACTAGGGAAGGTTCGTTATTTCTTTATGCCCAGCATAAAGCACATGCTGATTTTCTTTTGGAATTTCCTGGTGTGCTTTTTCTGTCATCCATGGTTTTTTCTCTTTCTTTTTATTTATTGAAAGTGTCTGTCTGCATTCTTCTTTTACTATGTCCCTGGCTTCAGACCATAGTTCCTTTGGTTCTCGGTCTATTATGCTTAGTAGTGTGAATCTGTTTTTTATGTTATCAGTAAATTCCGTTGAGATATTATTTGGATTATATTTTGGTATAATCCCTGGTTTTGTTTTCTTCATGAGTCTTACTCTTATTTTTGTGATGAGTAATTCATGATCTGTGCCACAGTCAGCACCTGGTCTAGTCTTGGCCAACAGTATAGAGTTCCGTCATCTTTTACCTCCGATTATATAATCTATTTGATTTCTTCCCTTACAGTGTTTAATTAGGGTTAACTACATTTGAGTCAACTAAACCTAGCTCAAAAAGACTAGGTACTGTCACACTTGGCATAAAAGCATAAAACAGGGATGGTCAATGTGTGATCTACCAGTGAACACTGTTCACTTCCAGTTTTCATATTTCATATTCATATTGAGTAGGTAACCGGCCACCGAAAATAGTTGTGCCTGTCCCTGATTTCCGTAGTAGCTATTTTAAATTATTTGTTATTTGTAATTTTGAAGTATGTTTTTATATTTTGTCTGTTTAATTGTATTTTAGGGGGTGGGCTATTGGGGGATGGGATTGTTTGTTTTATCTTGTAAGCTGCCTCGGTTGTATTTTACAGAGAGGTAGGTTATAAATAAATTTTATTATTATTATTCCCCATTTTTTAACATTGCTAAGCCTGGTGTGGACTACACCAGGTGCTGGGGGCAAAAATTGCCCCCTCTTTTAAAATTCCTCCAGCCCTTCAAGTGTGCATCCCAAAATTTCTTTAAGAAGTTTTCATAAAGGTTTACCCTAGCAAAATAGCTGGGGGTGGGGGGAGAAACAAAAGAAAAAGGCGAAAAAGTCTTTGCACACTTGGATTCTATGCTGAGAGAAAAGATGTGTTGCCTCCATCAACTCCACTGCTCCAACTAGGCACAAAACATGTTAAACATGGCACTTGGCCCTAGAACTTTCAGCTCTGGAAAAGAAGAAAAAGAGTTTATTGACCCTTTGCAGTGCATTGCACTGCCAAAAGCAAGCTTACTTCTGAGTTAAATGCATAGGATTTTTAAAAATCCTAGCAAGGAATATGCCTAATAGCCCAGGAAATTCTGAGGATGCTCCATGGGGATGAAATGGTCTGCTGGAACATTGGAAGTGGGATTAGGCCAGGGAATGTATCTTCCTTGAATGGAAAACAACAATACAGGCAAACACAGAATATAAAACCCTCCTGTACGGAAAAGGCTGTTTGCATAATGTCCATGCTCAGAAAAGAGAATGAAAAAGTAACACTGTGCACAAATCCAAGCAATAGTTAATACTGCTTTCTAAAGTTTGCTGTAGTGAAGTAACAAAAGCAGCATGGTACAAAATATCCAGCCACTATATCCAGACCAGCTGTTTGCTGCAGGAATCGAAAACAAGTTGGTCCAGCCTGTTCTGTTGCTCTTGCAGGCGTGCAGCTAACAACACAATTGGCTCTGGGCACTCCCATGGTGCCCATTCTTGGTTCTTGCAAGACATCAAGATCATTCCTATAGTTGTGAGTGTGGCAAAGAGTTCTTCCTGGATGCCCTGCCTCACTGTCTCTCTCAGCAGTCGGGTAATGAAATGAATGAGCCCACATACCCAATTACCCAAAGAAAGGAAATTTTCAAGACCTACCAAGGAGAAGGAGAACACAAAAGCAAAAACATTTAGAATAGCTATTTATTTATGTATTTATTTTACCAGAGTGGGACCCAAGATCGCTCACAAAAGGAACCAATTAAAGTCCTACAATAAAAATTATAATAATTAAATTATCACATAAAATTATTTAAAAGGCATTCAAAAAACACACACCCAAAAAAGTCTCGCTGCAAGTGATTACATATTAAAAGCCTGCTTAAACAAAAAGGTCTTTCCCTGTCAGTGAAAGGAGATGAGAGAGTGGTCCAGCCTAGCCTCCTATGGAAGGGAGTTCCAAAGAGTGGGGGAAGGCTCTCTCTTTCATGTCCTTTCCAAGCAAGCCTATGGTGGGAAGACCAAGAGAACACATTGCCCTTGGGATTCTGGCAGGTTCACATGGGTAGATACAGTCTTTCAAGTAGTCTTGACCTAAGACATACAGGGCTTTATATGTCATGACCAGTACTATGAATTGTGCCCAGAAACAAACCAGTAACCAGTGAAGCTGTTTTAAGAAGGGAGTTATTTGCTCCCTGTAATTGGCCCCAGTCAGCATTTTGGACATGTTAAAGTTTCCAAACAGTTTGCAAAGGCAACCCCACATGCAGTATGTTACTGTAGTCCAAAATGGGATGTAATCAAGGCACATGTCACAGTCGCCATATCTGACTTCAAGGAATGGGAACAGCTGCTACACTAGTATTAACTATGCAGATGCACTCTTGGCCACTGCTGAAACCTGGGTATCCAGGCTGAGAACTGAGTCCAGAAAAACACCCAAGCTGAGAGGCTGAGATTTCAGTGGAGTGTAACCCCATTCAGCGCAGGCCAAGTCCCCAAGTCTGCCTTTCGACTGACCAAGAGCACCTCTGTATTGTCTAGATTAAGCTTCAGTTTGTTTGCACTCCAGACCATTATGTCAGCAGACATCAGTTTAGTATTGAGACAATCTTCTTGACATTGGATGGAAAGGAGAGATCAGAGTCACCGTAGGTGTCACATAAAATCCCAAAATTCCAGGTGATGTCTCCCAGCCATGTCATGTAGATGTTAAACAGCATGGGGCACAAAACTGAGGCCTGATGGACCCCACAAGCCAATGGGCATGACACCTGAACAGGATTCCCCCAGCATCACGTTCTGAGTTTACCCCTCCAAGAAGGACTGGAACCATTGCATAACAGTGCCCCTAGGTCCCATCATAGAGAAGGGGCCCAGAAGGATACCATGGCAGATGGTACTGAAAGCCAGAGAGGTCCAACAGAACCAACAAGGACACGCTTCCCCTGTCCTGTTCCCTGTGTGACCAAAGCTATTGCTATCTTATAACCAGGCCTGAAGCCAGATTAAAATCCATCTAGATAACCTGTCTCATCTAGAAACCACTATACTCAGATCAGAGGCCACTATACACTCAAGAACCTTGCCCAAAAATGAGACTGGCCAATACTTGTTAAGGTTTTTTTTTTTAAGCAACAAACTCACCACAGTCTTTTTTAAGCAGGATGAAAACTTCCCTTGCTGCACTGAGTTGTTCGCCACTCCCCTTACCCACTTAGCCAGTCCTGCTGTAGCTGGATTCAGTCTCTCACCTCTCCACAGATCCTGTCCACATCCTCAGCTAACTTATAGGGGGGTGGGAATGGGGTCTGTGCATGCATACACCCTGAGACATATGGCCTTCAGAGGGCAGTTCAAGGGAGTGTTTCAAGCATAATTTCTTCCTTTCACACTGGAAATAAACAACAGGGAGAAGGCTGCCATCTTATGTCCTGCTTCTGAGCTTCTCGGCACTTGGGCCATCACTGCTGTAAATAGAATATTAGACTAGATAGATCAGTATCTGATAACCAAGCCAAGTGTTATATTCTAAACTGCTCATTTTTTTGTGATATGCATGAATGAAATTTCTCTCATTGACTGAGCCAAGAATCCTTTTACGGACAATCCAAAATAGTGTTAGAAGACATTAATGGCTAGCCTCATGAAGGAAGAGGTGTTGTCTTTTAGAGGAGGATATGTAGATTTTAGTAGGCTATTTATTTTTCACTGTTAAATACAAACCAGTTGTAAATATTTACCCAGTATCCTGGGAATTGATACTCTTTCCTAAGCTGTGCAAGAAACCCCCGAAGTAAAGTTTTTGGCTCTGCAAAAGAAACCAAACTCTTCATTGAGGCTATCAGGCATTTTGGCAGCTTTAGCTAGCGCTCTTTTTGCTAATCTGATCTCAAGGAAAACCATTAATGCTGCTTTATAAAATGCCCAGAGGATACTTTAGGAAGGTATCTCATGAATTTCTGGGCAAGAAGACAATGGAACATAGAGTGTAAAGCTAGATTTGTTTCATGATCATGAGCTGTGAAGGTAATAAAATCACCTCCTGGGAACCATAATAATTTTTTACAAAGCACAAGATAAAACACTAATAAAATCTCAAGAAACCTGTAGTGTACCAAATTATAGTTTTTTAACATTTGGCTTATCAGCCTGACTCACCGAACTCTGTAATCCTTTGTAATTTTGCTTATAACCTATTTTATAAGACTGACTGACAGTTCATTGTGAGAAAGTCCAGTCACTTAATCTTTTGAGATTCTGCTGTGGCACAGTTGTGTCCAAATGGGTGCAGCCCTTCCAGTGCAGTGTGACCTCATACCAGCAAATGTTAAAGTGAAGTGACACCACCACACTGGTAATGATCAGCAGCTGATGAAGTGTAGTGCTGTCAAACAAAGCTGTTAAGTGGCCAGAGAAGAAGTGTAATAGACGAAGTATTGGGCCAGGACAGCTGAAGCTTGATTTCTGTGATATCTGAAAGTCATTTGGATTGTGGTGAAGCCAATTACAGCAGCACAGGCTTCATATTTGATATATGATAGACCCTTTCCTTAATAACATTGCATTGAAGACCTTGTTCTAATTAAGAAAGCAAACTTGTTTCTGGACTGTTCTAGTTCAATTTGCAGGTGAGAGTTCATGTGACTGAATGCCACATAATTCCCACTAGCATAAAAATCTAAATGTCGGGAAGCAGGATTCTACCCCTGAGTCTTATCTCTGAGTTTTAGTTTCTTTAGTGGTAGTAGTGGAGGGTGAGAATGGGAATTTGTTGGGTGAGGAGTCAGCTCTACAAATTCCCAGATGCCATCAGCAGTAGTCCAACCTGGAAACAGACTAGTGTCAATTAGGACTGAGAGTGTACATAGCTGAACATACATGTCCTGCTGCATGCCCAATATAAAATATCAGTGTAGCAATTTTTACCACTAGCCATTCTGTGTCAAAGAACTACTACTCCTGACAAAGCTAAATACCAGCATTTATGATGTTTTGTTGGTCAGTAGTTTGAATGGAGTAGGTGGTCAAATGTCTGTTACGTTAATTTTGCATTGTGATTTCAGTACCTTTGAGCCCCAGGCAGGAACTGCATGGCATCTTACTTATCTACTTTCACCAGAAACATACAGATGTTCATTGTTCTTGGGTGTGTGAAGAGCACTAACATTGACACCTGTGACTCCTGGATGTTTGCAGCAGATTGTTGAAGCATTGCTCCTTTCCTTTTAACCATACACATGGATCTCAGGAGTATTCAGTCACCACTCCTGTCACTTTCTAAAAGCATCCTAGGCATACATTCATGGAGTGGTTGAAATAAATATACTAGTCACAATGTGCATCCCTAATAGATATACAAAGATAATTATTTGTTATTTTTTTATGTAGTGTCATCTCTGTACAAAGAAGAATGTTGCCTTAGAAAAGTATGTTCTTCTGGTTTTATAACAATTTGCTTTTACATTATGAAGGTAGCTGCATAACAAACAGAAAACGTATGGGCCAGTTTTTCAAATTAAAAAAACAACAACTTTCTAAAACATTCGCTTTTGTTTTGCCCTGCAGCCTAATGTGATGCATAAAATCCCAAGTCAATAATGTTGCTATGAAATAGTCTAGGAATGGAAGGCTGTCTTAAAAATAAATCAGAGAAGAAAGGTTTTCATTTAATTTTTGTTTTAATGCTAATGCTTGCCAGATATAGAAATGAAATTAAACTCCATCCTACCCCCTACAGAGACGTACATTCATATAGGTGCAACATTTGTAGATCCTGTTGGAATATTGTCATCAAGGAGTTATCGGGATGTTTTATGTGTCTTGAACTAATCAATACTCTAAAGCACCAAAACACTGAGTGACTCTTTAAAATTTTGCTACTGGAACACCTCCCTACCAGAATTTAATTCAATTGTTTGTTGCAGGTTTTATGGAGCCCTAAGGGTACTTGTGATAGTATATTGGAGAATATCTGTTTTCATGAATTTGGCACAGTATATCTTTCATATTTTCATATATCAGGAAATCAGCCAAAAATGAAGTTGCTTTGAAAAGATTTGATGTGTTTTGATATTGCTCTTCCTTTAATCATCATTCAGCAGATTTTCAAACAAGCTGGAGCTGTTAACCCAAAAATGTATGGAGGGATTGCCAATTACAACATAGCCATGGGGTATTTCAAGCAATGAAAATATGAATTGCTCCATTTCTAGCAAGATGGTGACTGTGCTGTAGTTCTACATAGTGGCTAGAATCCTGCAGCAGAGGGCATTCATCTGACATACAGCTAGGTCTCCCAGTGCCAGGTCCCAAAACCCACCTTTGAAGTAATGTTCCCCCTCAACATGGCCATTTCCATAAAAGTGGAGATCTATGGGATCATGAAGATTCATCCAACTATATTCATGTAGCTCGGTATTTCCCAAACCTTGGTCCTCTAGTGTTTTATACCTCAGCTCCCAGAAGCCCTAGCCAGTTGGGCCAACAATCAGGAATTCTGGGAGCTGACTCCCAAAACATATGGAGGAACAAAGTTTGAGAAATACCGATGCATAGCATCAGGAATGTACAGCTTCCTCCAGGGTCTTCTGAAGGTCCCTGCAGATGGTGTCCTTGCTATGTGTCCAGCCTCTAGAAAACAGCAGGATGAGTCTCCACTGTTCCCTCTGTTCTCCAGAAATGTAGAAATGGCTATATTAGAGGGAGAGGTGTCACTTAAAAGGGGGGGGGGTTGAGAGGAGATTTTCATTATTGTGTGGTCAGTAAGGAATTCCCACCTCTGCAATGACCAGAAAAGGCAGTTATAAGAGTGTAAATTATTTATGCTATCATAAATCACTAACAGAATGGCAATGTGTGATGGAACAAGCCAAGGACAACAAACATACTACTTCCCCTTTTTCAGTTGCCACATACTTGACAAGCTTACCCCACCACTAATTTTTAAGTCTTTTTGGCAATTAGGAAGATAAAGGCTTTTTAGACTGATGGGCTATTTATACATTGCTCATGGGCAATGTTCAACTAGTACAGACTAGCTGTGGTGGAAAAAAGTAAAATCAGTTTTACTGTCTTCTGTTCAGAGGCTGGAAAATTTGCTCTTTTTATACCACAGTTCCCATAATTGCCCAGCTGATGATGGAATAATGTCAGGCCGGCTGGAAGATTCGGAGAGTTGTTATCCAAAAAAGAAATTTGTCTACATTCTACCTCTGTCTCCCAATTTTCCAAGAATCATGCAGTACAGTTCCCCTCTTGAGAAATGCTAAGACCTTTTCAATTAAATGTTTGATAGTGAGAGCAATCCGTTGCCAACCCTGTGTTCTTTATACATCCCATACTTTTCTTGGAACCGCTGAAGTTAAAAACAATAACAACATTGGGTTAGAGAGTAAGCTGTCTCCCAGTGGAGAACACTGAGCCAAGTTCTAACTGTATCACTACACAAATATGCCATTCCACTGAAGATAATAACTGAAAAACCAAAAACCTAATTTGACTCCAAAATGTTCATAGCATTTATGGCTCCTATTAAACAGATGGCGGATGTATAGTTGATGATGGAAAACAGCAATACTCTGCCACAGTTCGGCTCAGAATATGGTAACTCCTTCGGCAATGAGAGGCATGTTAGAAACCATCCATGAGACAAATTTGCTTCTATGTTTTTAAATTGTTGAATTAAACAGAACGTGTAAAAGTTACTTCTGGGGACAACAATTTCCAAAGTGTCCCAGACACTACTGGCTGAGGGATTCTAGGAGTTGTAGTACAAAAGTAATTTTTACGAGCTCTAGAATTAGCAAAATTCCAGTCTCATTTTTATGAGGAAGGTAAGGGATATATTGCAATGGGTGGGCATAATGAATTAATTGTGGTGTACATGGTTCTCCTTGTATCCTCAAAACAATCTGTAAGAAAGGCTAATCTGAGGCAGAATATGAGTATGGAGTATGGAAACCTATAAGTATGGTCTTGCACTCTGATGCTATACCATGCTGGCTGTCAATGCAGAAGGTTCCTGTTATGTAAATGATTCTTACAAGTTGAGGGAAAGTAATCACAAATCTTGGTTTAATGGCTGTTAAAGGATTTGCTTGCTTTCAAATATTATTTCCAGTTATTATTAATATTTTACTTTCACTAAGTTATCTCTGAAATCCTCAGACCTAGGAACTTTGTTTTTGTTTCATTTGATTTATAGTGGACATTCCCAATTTATAATACTGAGACTTTGTAGGGGTTTCAGGGAGGGGAGAGCTCATGTGACCATCCTGCTGTTTAACCAGATGGCTTATATTACATATGACTCCTACAAGAAGAGATACTTGTAAATTCACTGTTAGAAAAGTAGCCAAAGCTGAAGGAGAAAGGAAGCATATGTTAAATAATGTACATATAATCTGAGAACACTTAGACTTGAAAAAATGTATAGTTTGCTCAGAGAAAGCCTTGAATAGATGAATATCAATAGATCCGCTGAAAATGCACACCATTTTAAGTTTCTGTGGTACTTTCAAAAGGAACTGATGTTAGAAAATGTATCATGTTGCACAAATGAAGACTTGTGTGTTAACTTAAAAACTAAAAAATGTATTGTGATATAAGCTTTTGTGGGCTAGACAGAGGCTGTGTCACATGTGTAAAACAAAAGCTTACAAAATGATCATGGTCTAGTTCAGGAGTGGGCAACTGTGTGGGACCCAGAGGGCAATTTTTCCTCTCAGACCTCACTCATGGGTGCACCCCACACAGCAAGCCCAAATACCTTGGTTTTCTTTTGCATTCCCTCTCAAAATGGTGATAGAAAGTGATGTTATTTCACTTCCTGTTGCCATTTTAGGAGGGATTTCAGAGAAAACTCAGATATTTGGACAATAGTGTGGGGTGTTTGTGGGGGTAGGGGTATCTTAGCTTGTTTTCCCATATGGAGGGAGTTTGTGGGGATATCCTTTTTGGGGATTCTGCCACTTTTTTAATAGGGGAGTTGAGGGTTGGAGGAACTAGTGGGAGGCTTCAGGGACAACATAAGATGTGCTGGTTGCAATTTTCCCACCCATAGTCTACTTATTACTAGGGAATAGGGTGGTTTCGTGCAGTCGATAAGACAGGCTAAGAAAAGGTTTGTTGTTGTGTGCCTTCAAGTCATTTCTGACTTATGACATCCCTAAGGCAAACCTATCATGGAGTTTTCTTGGTAAGCTTTTTTAAAGGGGGGTTGAAATTGCTATCCTCTGAGGCTGAGAGTGTGTGACTTGCCCAAGGTCACCCAGTGGGTTTCTATGGCTCAGCTGGGATTTGAATCTTGGTCTCCAGAGTCATGGTCCTAGACTCAAGCTTCTGCACCACGCTGGCTCTCTAAGAAAAAGTGCTGCGTTGCAAATGCTCCGCTATAAACCATAATGGCCATTTGTAATTTAGGCACTCTAGTACCAACATGAGCCTTAAGTAGTAGTGATCTCATGGTCCTTGAGAGGATTTGACATAGCATTCTGATACTGCAAAGAGAAGCCTTGTTTCTCCAAAAATATTAAGAAACATTAAGCCTTTACATGTTATGCTGTTTCTTAGATCCTTGCTGAAGTGACAATCCAGGATCCTACTGGCCAAACCACAAGCTTCCCACATTGCTATTAATGGACCTGTTCCAAAGCAAGTTTTGGCACAATATTTTCCATTTCCTCCCATTAGTGTAATTTAAGATTAAGGTACTGAAATTGACCTTAGCCCACAGGTTTGCCTCCACAAACTGAAGATATTCTGGTGCAGTTTGTCACAAGGCTGCATGGAAAAGCATTAACTATTACTCATCTAAAAGACCATTTACATAGAATCATAGAGTTGGAAGGGCCTCAATGGCCATCCAGTCCAACCCCCAAGAGCATTTACAGAGGTTTTGAAGTTACATTTTAAAAGTAATTAATTCCTGTTACTCAACATACCCCTTTAAATGTAATTTATGGCTGTTGCTCATTCCAACACGAAAGATATAAATTAATGTGTTAGTAGTTGTATTGGTCATTTGTTAAAAATTATTTCAACAAAGTAACAAAACCCTTAAGATTGATAAGGGATTGCCATAAATCTTGGAAAAATCCTGTCAAAATGCCTCAACAAATGCCTTAGAATGTCCTTGAAAAGTAACTTTTAAAAGTGAAAACATAACTTATTACATCAATAAAGTAATTTCATTCCTGTGTGTTAACATTGCTTTTAAATGTACCTTAATTGCACCATGGCTTCCTCCCACAGTAACTTTCTTTAGGTAGCTAAATTACTTGTAATTTGTTATTTATAAACTGTGTGTGTTGCTTCAGTATATCACTGATCTGCTTCTGGGGCAGATATGCCAGTGCCTTTTTCAGAATGCATGTGAATGGACTGGCAGAGGTAGTAAACCACTTGTGAATCTGAATGGTCTTTTTTCCCATGTGATGACCATACACATTTCAATTGGATCCTTCTCATCCAAAATACTCAAAGAAACTAAATGAATAAACAAGTCCTTGAATTAAAGCCTCGCACTAGGAAACAGATCTTTTTGTGAACAAATAAGAAGCTGTGAAGGAGTGCTGGCTGCCCTTTAAAGTAAGTGTGCATGTATGTGTTTCAGTGATAAAAACTGTGACACATGTGGCCAGGCAACATCAGAGTGTGATCCGGATGGCAAGAAGCTATTAATGGGGGAAAACATACTAGCGGGGAGAGACTGCAGCAGAGGCATTGCACTGAAGAATTAATTGCTCAATGTGGTGGAATTCTGGGATTTGTAGTTTTGTGAGATATTTAGCCTTTTCGCTCAGAAAGCTTTGGTGCCACAACAAACTACTAGGATTTCATAGGATGGCACCATGACAGTTAAAGTGGTGTTAAAATGCATTGATTCTTCAGTGTGGCAATCGCTTGAGTCTACCGGGAAGAGCAAGATCCTCTCTGCTCCTCTCCCTTTGCTTAGTTAACTGCCTTTGCACTTTGAACTCCATTTGCAGCAATTGAAGTAAGCTGAGGAGAGTAAGCTGGAGGGGAGGAGGAGTGCATAACCAGGACACGTTAAAAGAAGCTGAGAAAATGAGGAATAGATGATTAATCAGAACTGATCCCACCAAATTGGGACAGTTGGAGAAGATGGATATATGTATATGTGTGAGTGGAGCCCATCATAGTGCCTTTGGCATTCATCACACTGCTGTAAGTCACAACTGTTGTGTTGCCTTCATTTTGTTTTCTTCCTAGACTCAAGATACTAAGCATTCAGAAAAAGGCCCCATTTTCTTTCCCAGGATCTTTGTAAAACAAGAATAAACACAATAGGTCAATGTGTCTGTTATTCTGTATATCATATAGAGAAACTAAAACCGGTTGATCTGGGCAAGGTCACTGGCAAGCCCTGAGAGCCTTTGAGAAAGCAAAAGTACATATCCCTTTGGACAGGGATTTCAAAAGAGGAGCAATATACCTCATTACGATACCCTGTGTTCAAAGATCTCAACGTTAACAAGAAAGAAACCCTTGCCAGTTTCTGTATGAACACAAGCCTTTTATAGAAGAACATGGCTGTTCCTGTTTATAGCTTAAAATATATCCCTTGGGCCAGAAACCATTGTTTCAGTATTCAGTTGTTGTTAGGGAAAATTAAAAACACTCTTATTTCTCCAGCTGGACTGAAATATCCCAGCCTGAAGATATGTAGAAAAAAGAATATGGCCCTATAGAAAAAATATCACCCTTTTCACTAGCAAGAAGGTGTGTTTTTGTTGGAAAGACATATCTATTTGGTTGGCAAGCTTTCCTCCAAGATGCTCTGGGTTCCACATACTCTTACACATATTTCTGCATGAAGACTTTTCCTTGGTGACATTCCCTGGATTTCCCCACTGGTGGGTGAGCCAAGGGTCCTTTATGTGATGTGAGACAAGGCCAACTCTCCCATTCAATAAGTAACCAGCTGACCTCAGGCCACCAGCCTCAGATAAGGGGTGATAAATGGCAGGCTCCTGCCCCCACATTGCTGCAGAAGCTCCATACAAGCCAATACAACCTCAATCCCCAGAGCTGCCCAATTACAAATATCTGACCTTAAGGTCTTCCTCAGAGGAGGATGCATTACAGCTAAGATGCCCTATGAGATTGCCTGTGTTCTCCATGGATCCCACCTACTCTTATTTTCACTCTCAGAACAAGACAGAGGGCAGATTGTGACAACAGTGAGAGTGGTGGCAACAGCAGGAGTTGATGTTTCACATTTCCTCTTATTTCAGGCACTACCATTGCACCAATTTGGAATCCTGAAACCTTTCAGGAGTTTTCCCTGCAATGTGTAGTGAGATACGTTGGAGTGTTGGGTGTGTTCAAGGAAGGGCAAATTGGAAGGCAGATCTCTTGGCAATGATTGCTAATTCCCAATAGTTTAATAAGAGCAAATAAAGATTGAAGACAAAAAAAAGTCCATCCCAAAACTAGTCTTCTTCTGTTAATCACTTATCCTTGTATGTAAAGTAGTTGTCTTTGACTGGGTTGTTATTAAGGTCTGCTGACTAATTTATTGTTGGCCTTTGACCCAGCCTTTGTGCAGCTTTTAAAGCCAATTTTAGAGCTCTGTTGGAATCTGCAGAGGATGGATGGCCATCTGTTGGGGAGTTCCTGCATGGCAGGGGGTTAGACTGGATGGCCCTTGTAGTTTCTTCCAACTCTATAATTCTATGATTCTGTGAGCCACAGCAAGTCACGTGTGTGTGTGTGTGTGTGTGTTGTGTTCCTTCAAGTTGTTTCCAACTTATGGCGATTCTAAGGCAAGCCTATCATGGAGTTTTCTTGCCAAGATTTGTCCAGAGGAGGTTTGCCATTGCCTTCCTCTGTGGATGAGAGAGTGTAACTTGTCCAAGGTCACCCAGTGGGTTTCATGGCAAAGCAAGATCAAACCTTGGTCTCCAGAGTCCAACACTCAAACTACTATGCCATACTTGCTTTCTAGCAAATCATGAGTAGATTTATATTTGCTGTTTATTCCAGTTTATGTGTTTAAATAGGTGATTGACCCCACTTTCTTAATCAGCATCTTCCATCTATCCCTTACTCCATTCCTCCTCCAGCTACTAGTTTGAACTCAGTGGTAGTTGATGATCCTTGGATAGATCATACAACTTTGAGGTCTGTCTATCTCTGTCCAAGGACCTATTTCTTGGCAGAGTTTTCTCAAAAGATAGGTTCACATGGACAGTAATGTTCATTGAAAACACAGTGCTGGAAAACTGTTGTTATAAACTTGTAATTATTGTGAGGCTCTTGCCTAATACCAGAAGAAAGGAATCAGTAAAATACTGGGGCCTTTTTCTTTCCACATAATTTAATAAATTGCTGCATTAAATAAGCTGGTAACTTTTGTCTGATTCCTACCAGCATAGGATTCTGAAAGCTATCAAATCAGACTCTTGTTAAATGCCTTGTCAGAGGCAGGAACATTTCTATACCAGCATACTATGATTCAGTAAAATATCAGACCGTCAATATGTTATTTATTGCCTAGTTTTAAAGTGTCGTCATGGCAAGAACCATCTATACTAAAATGTTATGCTGAATTATTTCTTGACCTTCCCATCAACCTGTCAAACAAAGTTGCTAGTTGTTCTGTTGAATATGGGCATGTAACTGAATCTGTCAACTGAGAACTATTTTATCTGCTGAAGCTTCTATCAGTTTTTCTCATCTTTTTGAATTTCAAGTAGATTTTTTGCCCCTTTTTTCTTTACAGAGGTAACCGAACAGTTGTCACATGATTATGCCTTTTAGTTACAGTTGAACTGCTTCAAATTATTGCTCTGGGCATGAAAGGCTACATATCACGGAGTGAATGCTCCAATTCATCCAGTTTCTCCACCCTGCTGCTCCCCCTCCATCCCACACCCGCCTGTTGAAATGATTTTAATATATATTTCAATGAGAAAGCTCCCCTTCTTTCTGGATACAGCTGATGCGATTTCCAAGAAGCTGTTATGCATGACAGAAACCATATGCTAAAGCCCTGTCCTGGCTGCCTGTGTGAAGCATCCATCAAAACGCAGAGGAGCTCCTCTGATTTCTGCCACATGTCTTGCACAGAGTGAGAAATTCATGTGATGCGCTCTGAGTAATGAGCCACAAAATTACCATTATGGGTTTTAATTGTTATTAATGCCTTGTACTGGCATTTGTTGTTTTGTTGCTGCGTGCCCATCATATTTTGTCTTCCTTCCATACTTTGCCTCATTGGGTTGGCCAGTGGTGTTTTCAGAATTTACTGTAATCCTAAAGTATTAGCATGGGCTAATATACACCCACATATACTAGTCCCAGGATCCTAATGCTAATCTGCTTCATAAGGTTTTTCAGTGATATCATGTACCATGTGTACCATCTTGAGCTTCCTTGAGGAAGCACAGAACAGAAGTATTATAAATAAATAGAAGAAATAAACAAGATTATGTGAGATAATAAAATGCAGTTCTCAGTGCAAAAAAACAAAAGAAAACAAAAAAAAACCCTCTCATTTTCTTTCCTGGTAAATAGCTTCAAGTAAGCCTTGCAGTTCTATGTTTAAATAGAAGTTCTCTTGAATGCATTGCTCTAGAACAGCTAGAATGTTATACTGACACTTCAGTCCTGTAATTTATCATCAACTACCTATCAGTAGGTAGGGTTATGGGAAAGTAATGCATTACTGGCAGAAAAGTGGTGTGCAGAAACCAGCAGAAAACTGTGCCAGCATAGATGTACTGTCAGGAGTTATTCTACTGTAGTAGAGGTGAAAAAGAGTGTGTCAGGAGCAGATCAGAGACTCCAATGTGTTAGTCCAATCCAAAAAGTACTCACTCCTCCAACATGGCTCCTAGGAAGGTAGACAAGTACACCAGTCTTAGAGCTGTTTTGATTATTTTTCCCCATTAGTGTTAACAGAAATTTCAATTTGAATAGCAAGGATTAAGAAAAATAGAAAATCTGCAGCCTGGTCTATCCCATCCTAGCCAACACACATCAGAAAGGCTTGGAAAGAAAGAGTTTCTCCACCATAGAACCCTCCCACCATGATAGGATTGCTCGGTTAGTTGGGAAGCCCATGTTCAGAACTCTAATCAGCTGGATGCCAAATGTACTAACAGCCTAACCTATTTCATAGGGTTGTTGTGAGGTTGACACATCAGAGAAAATTTAGGAAGGCCACCAGTGGGTTAACTCCATCAAGGAAGCCATAACCTTGAGTTTGGAATGCATGAGCTGTGCAGTTGATGACCAGAACTCTTGGAGCTCTCTCATTCATGGTATCATCATAAGTGAACATCAACTTGACCACAAATAACAACAACAGAGCAGGCTGAGACTAAAAAAGTCTCTGATGCAGAGAAGGCTAAGGAAAGGTATACAGCAAAGCATTGAAACAGGAAGGGTAGGTGAGAAAAATAGGAAGGACAGAAGAGGCCAAGAACTGAGACAAGTAGAGAAATGTCACTGCTCTTAAGGACGGGAATAGATGGTTGAATGTTACATTGGGGCAAGAGACAGAATTGTTCCATAGTCTCAACAAAGAAAACAGAACAGGGCAGAAGATAGGCCTAAGCAGAAACATTAGTTGTTGGAGCTGTGAAGCGTGAAAAGAAAAACACAGTAGGTGCAAATGACAAAAGTTGTGCTGAGGGAAACCATCACATCAGGCCTGTGAGCAAGAAAAATGACACAGTACTCAATAGGAACTGGACAAGCAAGGAGACTGTGGAGGCCTGGCAGTTGTGAAATTAGCAGCCAAAAGACCATAGAATCATTACCCAAAGAGTAGAAGCCTGAATTTTATACAATGATTTCAACTAACTTGCCAATTCATTGGTTGCTGGCTTCTAGCTACCATTTAATTGCCTCATGACTGTTGTTTGTCAGCTTGCCAGCTGGTAATTCCTAAGTGCTGTTATTTGATTTGGCTGAAACATGATGGAGTTGCCAGTATATCATTAGGGCCTCTCTAAAATACCCTTTCTCCCAGTATTAGTGCTTCAGGCTCTCTTGTCAGCAGTGATTGATTCAAACTGAAAAGACACCTGCTGCAGAATTCAACACTGAACAGAAACATTTATATACATCGAGTGGTGCAGTTTCCAAGGCATCCTTCTCAGCGCTTTCCATTTTTGAGATAGAATTAAACCCATAGTAAGTGGACTTTCTTATTTTGTTTCTAGTTAATGTAAGAAATACACGAGCAAATCAATATGACTAATCAATTTTTGGTGCTTTTTTTTTTTTTGGTAAAAGATTTGCTCTATTGTGAAATTCCATTTACTTGAAGTTTTTGGCTACAGGAGCTAGCCAACAACTCTGCTCAACCAGTTGGAGAAGAAAACTAGTTATAGCCAGAGTGGGAGAAAAGAAATAGTAATTGTTGTTATTTGTATCCTGCTTCCTTCCAGCATTGGGACAAGGCAGCTTGCAGTTTAATATACATACTAAACATACTAAAAGTGAAAATTAAAATCGAATTAAAGTCACAATATTAAAACACTCCAAATATCCAGTTAAAAGAAAAAAATGCAATTAAAATATTTAAAAACTATTAAAAACAGTACAGTTTACAACAATACAGCACCCCTACCCTATTCTTTAAAACAATATAGCAGCCCCTATTCTGTTGCCTCGTTTGTTTAGGACTATTTAAAACATGAGTTTAAAAGAGGTTTTGACACTAAATGCACTGAATACTCATCAAGTATACATACAAGAGTTTCTGCCTCACTACAAATACCTCTTCGCTTCATGTACATTTAAACTTTTAAGTATATATTTAAAATCACTTACATATACACCTAAAATGTAACATGGAAAGTGGCTCTCAGCTACATGTAAAGCTTTTTATATTTATTTATTTATTTATTTATTTATTTATTTATTTATTATTTTAAAAAATAAGTCTCCTCTAAATTAGCTTATCAGTCATAATAATAATAATAATAATTATTATTATTATTATTTATATACCGCCCTTTGGTAAACCAATCAGAGCGGTTAATATCCACATGGCAGTTTTTCACCAAGGACAGTTCCTGAAATATTCTGAAAGATGTTTGGCTACCAACTATAGCAGATAGAAAAACATTATTTTATGTTTATTTGTGATATACCAACTCATGGGAAGGATCCATGTGAACATTTCTCTATGCTGTGTTAATGCTATTTTAGTTTTCAAAATTTTTATTTTAGCTATAACTGGATCAGTAGCATCTTGGGATCCAATAATGGATCCCAGTTCTGCCACCAGTTTATCAAGTTCCCACCTCTGGACACTACCATTTGAGGAGGATGGGTACTTGCTTAAAGGATACAATGAAAATACCTTTTACATCTCACAGTGCTGTTCCAATTTTTGAGGCATGTTCATGAGGATGAATAACTACACTTACAGAAAGGTTAAATCCTACTTGTTAAATCCCTTATTCAGTTCCACTGGAAATACTGTATAAAACATACTCAGTTTCTTTGCCCTTCATACTTTTAGTAGCTGGCTTTAGGCCAGGCTGTGGAACTCAGCTCTCATTAGTAGTTAGGCTATCTTAGGCCATATTTCAGAGGAAGGAACTGGCAAAACCACCTCTGAAAACTCTATGAACATCACGGGGTCTCTATAAATCAAAAGATGACTTGAAGTCACATACACACAGAGAAGAGAACTTTAGCTGCAGGGGCCAATTTTCTACTCCAAGGCTGTATGAACTGTCAAAAATGCTCCCAAAACGAAAAATAAAAACCTCAAAAGCGATAGAAGTCCACTTCTGGTTTTGAATGACAGGGTGTTTTGGGAGAAGTGTTTTTGTTTTTGTTTTAATGTTAAACAGTGCAGGGAGAAATAGGATTTAATGAAAAGTTAAATTGACACTCTTCAGGAGCAAAATTCACTATTTTGCCAGTGTTTGATAGACAAATGTTGAAGCATATCTACCATTCCAGCATCCAAGGGCAGCTTGTTTTATCTTCAATATTTGAGCATATTTTCTTCAATAATTGAGTCTCTGTTGCATGAACTGAACCAGGTGTAGAGGAGTAGGCATGTAAATCCTGAACATGTGAGGATAAATAATTACAAGAATTTTCTCTCTGTGAAGCCCTCTACTAGCAGCAAGTGGTTGGAGTAGGCAGCTGCAAAAAGATACCAAGAAGGTCCTTGAGGCTGCCTGTCACAAAGCTTCTGCTTATGGGGAATAGAGCTGGATGGTTACTCATTCACCAACTTAACTGGATTGTCTAGCTTCTAAGGTAGGGTTTGGGAATATTTGTGGACATTGCAGTGGTGTGGCATCCAGAAGTATGGATCCTAAAATGTACAATGTCACAAGTCTAAAATATATCATCATAAATACTGAATCAACCCAAGTTTCCTCAGCAGGAACCAGTGCTTCCTGCACAAAACCCCCATTTTCTAGACAGAAAACAAGAGGTTTTTTGCACACACACAAAATGTATTTTTTCTCTGCAGTTTAATTCTTACACAACACTTTGAGAACTGTATACCAGGAAAAAAATGTGGACATTTCTTGCTGGTCTAGTGTTCTTCCTGCTGGACTTTCCCACCTATTGAGAAAAGAGAGCAAGCAAGAGAGAACTAGAATTATGTACCAGCATTTCTTTGCTTGTCATTAACTATCCACCCTGTTATTTTCCAGATGAGGATAGTGAGTAGTCTTACTGAAATGCTTCATACACAATCGTAAGCTGTTCTGTTGCCCTTAGTCTTGGAAAATGAATAAACTAAGGCAGGCAAAGTGATACTTTTTATTAGGCTAATTCTCCAGTTGAGTGCAATCACTCAGGTTTTCATCCATACAAATAAAATAAAATATATAATACTCTAACTTCTCCCTTTCTGTTTGACTAATGGAGGCTGTTCCAGACAAGGTCCAGGTATCCACTTTTTGTCTTAAGGATATTTTTTTAAAAAGAAAGAAAGCAGAAGAAATCTGAGAAAGCTAACATGTGCTTTTTGAAAGATGGTATGCATATATTAAATGTTCTATGTGAGACAAAGATGAATCAGGGCAGTAAATATATTTTGGAAGTCGAATTTTTACCAGGTCAGATAGCTAATGCACAGTTTACTTGAGTGTTTGATGTTTTATTGAGCAGTGTATGAAATGAAAGGGAGAGTGGGTACTTGTATGATCAAACGTAGACAGCTAAAAATTTACAAAACTAGGGGATAGAGTCTAAGGAAAAAAATCATTAAATATTTTATTAGCACTGAGCATCAAAAGAAAGTGCATAATTTCCATGAGGGTCATTTTTCTTCTTTGATTCCCCCCACCAGTGTTTTGTGAGGGTTTTTTCTTAATATGTGGTCGGCCTCTGTCACTGAACAGTGGAAGTTATGATGATGAACCATGTACCACCACACAAGGGGGCAACAGGACTTGAATATAATACTGCTAATGGCTTTTACAATGGGGAGACATTAAAGCTGCTCAATCTATAGTAAAGAAAACTTGCCCCTTGTGTGGTGGTACATGGTTCATCATCATAACTTCCACTATAAACATCCTTTACATAACTGATTGACCTTTATTTCACAATAGCAAGATTTAGATTCTGCAATCAAAAGATTCAAATTATGAGCTGAATAATGAATTCTGGTATTTAAAATGCTGATTTTTTTTTCTATTTTTCATAATTTATTGTACTTCTGCTGGTCATAGGAAGAAGCCAAAAACTTTGCAGGATATTGAAACACAATTTTGTTCAACTACTTTCCCTGGCTTCTGAGGTTTTGATAGGTATTCGCCATACACCTCCAAACACATCTTCATTAATATATAAAAGATAGCTTTGCATGCAGTCATAAAGGAGAGAAACTTTTATTTCAACATAAAAGTTGAAAATTGCTAATAAGGTGACATCTACATGCAATAACAGATCCTGGTTGGAATCCTGTTAAAGACATATGTAGGTGTAAGGAGATTAGCACACAGGCATTAGAGAAGAGTGTCGGTACCATCTTTTTGTGCAATTGATAATATTTTTGCACGACGTCATCCTCCTATCGTTCTTGCAACATCTGAAAGCATTGCGCAAGTGGAATAACCCATTGACGATTAAAAAACGTAAATGACTTGGCAACCATGATTCATTTATGCTGTTGGAAACGTGTGAAAGGCAATCACATTTCAATAGCATTATTTCTTCCTTAATACTTCTTTGGAGAGTGCTGTGGGTCTCCCTTCCCCAATTATCGCACTAGACTATAAAAATGGGGCTCATAAACTTTTACTGCTCTGGCTGTTTCCTACTGCATTTTGGGGTTTGTAGTTCAGTGAGGCTTAAGAGCTCTCTGGCTGCATATTCTAAATGGCCCTTCCTAAACACAAGTCCCAGAATGCAACAGGAGGGCAATCTCCTAAATTGAATCTCCCAGTATGCCTGGGAATCACTTCCTGTGACTTGTGAGCTTGGAAGTGAGGAGTTCTCAGCTGCGAGAGAAACATCACTGCCACAGCAGGCAATTTTTAAGGGTGAAAATGGGGATTTATAAAAATGAAGTCTGACATGTCCAAAGCTGTGAAGTCCAAGAGGATGTACTTATTATACCAGGGGTAGGCAACCTTTTTGAGCCGGGGCCGGGTTGCTTTCCCTCAGACAATTGGGGGGGGGGGGGAAGCACCATAAATAAATAAATAAATAAATAAATTTTAATTGTTTTAAAAAAAATTAAAAAATATGCATGCACACTCTCTCAGCCCCAGAAAAGCCATGGCAAAACCCCTGTGGAGATTTTGCCAAGAAAACCCAAGAACAAGTAATAACAACAATAATCAATATCATCATGGTGGGCGGCGGTGGCAGGGGGCAGCAGGAGCGGCAGGACCGACCTGGGGGCGGTCCAAAGGCCTCGGGGGGGGCGCATCTGGCCCCCGGGCCTTAGGTTGCCTACCCCTGTATTATACAATTTGCTATGATTGAAAAAACATGAGAAGGGGCCCACCTGCCTCCTGTCATGCTGCAGGAACAACCAACCCAGCACATTTAAAAAATGATTAATGATGCCAACGTGTGGAATGTAAAAGCACTTTTTTACTGCTTGTGAATTGTTAATGCCCCGTTTTTGCGACCAGTGTGAAAGTAAGTGTTTTAAAATTGTCATTTTATCGTTCTCGATAAATACCGATAGAATAGTGCTATTAAACTGCAAAAAGCCCTTGTGTGACAATTTTATAAGTCTGCCTTACACGTGTGCATTCCTTTCTGTTGTTGTTGTTATTGGAAAGGTTGTTATGATCTTCCATCCTCTGCAGTGAGCAAAACTTCCTCACCAGAGTTACCATTTAGTCTGTGGTTGGAGTAGAGCAGGGGACATCAGAATACCATCTGGCTATGCCCCCATAAAGCTACATGGTATACTGGTTTGAGCATAGGACCAGAACTTTGGAAAACAGGGTTCAGTTTCCTATCCAGCCATGAAAATTCACTGGCTGACTTTGGGTGAGTCACACACTCTAAGCTCCCCCCAAAAAAAACCATAATAGGGTCACCTTAGGCTTAGGGTCTCCATGTTGGAAATGACGAAGATATGCAACAACAAATGTCCCCATAGCCAAATGCATAATTATTACAACAGATCTCAATCAATGATGTCATCATTCTGCATCTGGTTACACAGGAACATAGGCAAATGCTAATCCAGTCCCACCCACTCTCCACCAGCCACCGAACAGCTGCAGTGGCTAAATGGGGTGAGTCCAGGTGTTGTTTAAAAGAAGAATATGGCTCTGCATGAAGAAGTGTTGTGCTACAATGGGCCATACAGCAGTGCTTTTCATAGTTGGATCCTGAAGACGTTTGGGATTTCAGTGCTTAGACACCCCAGCCAGCATGTCCAGTGGTCAGGAATTCTGGAACTTGAAGTCCCAACCATCTGGTGGACCAGAGTTTGAGAAACATTGCCATACAGGATCTTGGCCTCTGAGAGTATTCTATATTCCAACTGAATTGTTAATTCTATAGAATCTCAACTTGTACATAGCCCTGTATTTATTTTTTAAAACACACAGGAATTGCCTTTCGCAGAAATCCACACATTCCCTATCTTGTTTAGGATCTTACTCCACTTAAGTGAACTTTCTTTGGTTCTTGCTGCCTCCTGAGATAAGGGATGTGTTCAGGGACAAAGTTTTTATTTTTATTTTGTTGAACCCAGGAATTGGAATAGTATCCTGGCAAAATGCATCTTCTTAATTAAGTGCGAAGCTGCCTCGCTACATACTGGTCAGTCAACAAAGCTGGTTTTATTTAAGTAGGTTTATGTAGGTTTCATTATGTATATCGTTTTATTATGTATAATAATGTTTTAAATGCTTCTGTTGATTTTGCTGCAAATAATTGCAATGTTAGGTTGGGTTTTATTTTGTTTTGCTATATATTGAGATTTTTTTAAAGCTTCCTTCTGTAATGTGGTAGAAAGTGCTAGGAGTAAATAAAAATAATATGCTAGGAGTAAATAAAAATAATATTGTTTTTAAATGAAAGTGTTGCATTTGGCATAATAATAATTGATTATATCTTTCTTTTTTGTTGCAGAACTGCTCTCAGCTTCCCTATGGAAAAGCTCTCTATGCTTATGAAGGGAAAGAGCCAGGTGACCTCAAATTTAACAAAGGAGATATTATTATACTGCGTCGAAAAGTGGATGAAAACTGGTATCATGGGGAACTGAATGGAAATCATGGCTTTTTCCCAGCAAGCTACATCCAGTGTGTCAAGCCCCTTCCACCAGCTCCACCTCAAGGCAAAGCACTTTATGACTTTGAAATAAAGGACAAGGATCAGGACAAGGACTGTTTGACCTTCACAAAGGTAGAAATACAACTTCACTTCCCAATTAATTTAGGTGTTTTTTTAAATGTTTGTTCCAAAGCATCCAAGGCTATGAGAGTTGCTCATGACATGGCCATACTTTATTTATTCAGGAGCACTTCACAGAACTGAAGATGCCATTTTGAAGATGAAAAAAGAGACATCCTCACAAAGAAGCATAGTCTGAGGAGCATAAGACTGATTTTAGACTTGCCAGATTCTCATATATATTATATATATGAATGATACTTAAATCCTATTAGATTGATAAGAATCTCAGTAAGAATGGAACACATAGATATCAAATGGAATATCCTTGCTATAGCAGTATTGCTGCAGAACAGACCCTTTCAGATCAATTTATTTGGTCAAACCACAGACCCTAGAGACAGGTAGTAACAATAAGTATGAAATTATGAATTCTTGCTCAGATTTCAGCTTTTGTTTTGACTGTCATATTTTACTGAAAGCATTTGGCAGGGCTTTCTTAGTGGTGGCATCCCAATTATGGAACTGCATGGCATAATGATTTGAATGCTGGACTAGGACTACAGAGACCAGTGTTCAGTTCCCTGCTTGACCACTGGTGGACCTTGGGCAAATCACATGCCCTTAACCTCAGGGGAAGACAATGACAAACTTCCTCTGAACAAATATTGCCAAGAAAAGCCCATGATAGGGTCACCTTAGAGTCACCATAAATCAGAAATGACTTGAAGGCACACAACAGTAACAACAACTTCCATTAGAAATCCAGCTGTTCCTCACACTCTTTTCTTTCAGACACCAGTTGAAAGCATATCTACTTGTATTAGCTTTTGGAGAGTAATGCAAATCATAAATTGGTCTTTGATATTTTCCATTTGTAGTACTTTTTGGCATTTTAGCAAATATTAGTAATTTATGATTTTACATATTTGCAATTTTATAATTATAATTTTGTGATTTTGTGATTTTTGGATTTGTGATTTTAAGCATTTTAGTTAATTTGAGGTTTTTAACTACATTGTTGTGGGTGGCTGTGGGTGTTATGTAAAACTCTTATATAAACCCTGAGCTCTTGTGAGGAGAGATGAGGGAGAAGTCAAACAAATATACAGACAAATGCTTCATCAGACTGAAAGCTGGCTGATGTTGGAAACATTCAAAGTCTATTTTAGAAGTATTTAAAATCTGCTTTGGCCCTTTTTACCCATAGAGCAAAGCCCAGAAAGCATTGCTTTGTTCTTCGCTGCTGTATGTGAGTAAAAATAACAAGTTAGAGGGATCTGTGGGTAATTGCATGAGGCTTGGAATTCAAAGACTAGATGGGTAGCTTCATGTTCAACTAAACCTGTACGTCAGGAGTCTAACATTGCAGCACAATTCTCTTAAGGTGTTTATCTATCTAACTTTGAACCAAAGTGGCACAGTCTAGGGAGGGCATATTTTATCTCCCTTTCCCCTTGTGTGTGTGAACACAAGGATGGGAAAATTTGGCTGAGAGGGCATGCCACATTGTATACATCCCATAATTACATTTCCCATTATATCCTCATTTTCTGTTCTTTCCATCACTACCCCCTATGTGGGCAAACAGTGCATATCTTCTAGAAGGCAGTGCTCCGTCTTTACCAGGATATGGTTCTTTTGGTGCTGTGGTGGGGCTTTCCTTTTTAAAAACATTACGGAGCAAGAACCTCTAAACAGATGCATGACTATCAAATATGCCATTAGTAATATTGTGATTATACATGCTGTTATCCACTGTTAAGAGTGAATTTGTGCTTGGCTAGGAAGATGTCTCACTGCAGCTACAATTTTCCTCTCATTTTGACAAAAAGAATTTGTCCTGGAAAGCAAAGGAATAAAAAAACTGCCATTTTCCCAGAATTGGTTACATATTGATCTAGCCATATAGCGATGATTCATAAATGAACATCACTATAACTAAAGTAGGGATGGGGTAAAGTGTAGACTTTAACACACACAGACACACACACACACACACGACTTTCAGTCATTTCCAGTTTTGAAAATAGGCCCCTTTTAGTCCTAAACTTCTTTGAAAGGGGGAACATTATGAAATTGGTTCATAAATGGGGCCAGTGGATGATACCCTCAGAGGTCCTGGGGGTGGAGCATCTATGGCCTCCAGACCTCTGAAAGGTGACTATTGCTGGATCATCAGCATTTACATTTCCCCAGAGTCATAACTATTATGATCAGGGAAATAACTAAACAAGTATTTGTGGACTGGAGCTCCACAGATAATAACCAATCAAGGAAATATTTTCATAAACACAGCTACTAGGTAGTGTGAGGTACCTTGTCTGGCAGTTGAACTGGTGTTTCACAAAGGGCAGAAAATTGTTAGCTGTTCACATAGGAAAACATAGAGATCCTAAATACCGAACAGTTATAACTGTGTAACTCGAGTTTAGTGTTTGTTGTGTGCAAGTCATTTCTGACTTATTGCAACCCTAAGGCTGGGGTTTTCATGCCAAGATCATAGGGTTTTCTTGGCAAGATTTGCTCAGAGGATGTTTGCTGTTGCCTTCCCCTGAGGCTGAGAGCACGTGCCTTGCCTAAAATCACCCTATGAGTTTCATTGCCAAGCAGGAAATTGAACCCTGGCCTCCAGAGTTATAGTCTAAGGAGCTTATTGCACACTTAAATAAACTGGTTTACCTGATTTGGTTTAAAAATAAATGCCGGCAGCGTACGGACCCTTTTGCAAGGGTTTTGCTGCCGAAATCGCTGCCCAGGGCCATCCCCACTCCTAGAGCTGCTCAGCACGGCTCTTTTAGAAGCCAGGAGTTTACTGGCTTGAGAAAATGGCCACTGGAGTGGCTCCAGGAGCGGGAATGCCCCCGGGATGGTCCTGGGTAGTGATTTCGGTGGCAAAACCCTTGTAATAGGGTTCGGATGCCACTCTCATTTATTTGTAAACTGGATCAGGTAAACCAGTTTATTTAAGTGTGAGATAATCTTCCAACTCTCAAACAATTCACCACACTGGCTCTCTAGGATACATATTCATAACTTCTCAACAGGATTCTGGTCCTAATAACAGCAGCAGCAGCAACAGCAGCAGCTATGACAATTGTCATTACAGTTGCCGCTCCGTTTTCTCGGACTTGAAATCCATGTCCCTCGCCTGTTCACGGGCGGCAAATGGAGGGGGACAAAATGGGGCACCATTCAAGCCTATGGGGCTTGAATATTTGCAATTTTCTGTTTTCATGGGGGGGTCCAGAACAGATTCCATATGAAAATGAAGGGGCGACTGTAGTGCTATTATAGTACAGGGAATGGGAGAATTCATGTTAGTCTGAGTATGCAAAAGTATCTTGCAGCACTTTTGAGACTAACTGAAAGATAGAAGTTGGTAGCATGAGCTTTTGTAGACTTGAGCCTACTTCCTCAGATGTACTTGAGAATGGGAAAAGCACTTACCAATTTTTTTGCCTCTGATACCAGCATAACTGGATTGAACTCTGGACTTGGGTACTGAGTACTTTGCCTTGGTGGAGAAGGAACTTCATTTGGTGCTCCACCTCAGACAGCAAAATATCTTGGGCCAACCCTGTGTGTTTTACATCTCCAAAGTAACTTTTTGGAGGTAAATTACAAGTGACTTGGTGCAGATACTACTTCCTTCGCCTGTGTCTGTTTGTGGTATCTTTTTCAAACACAAGTGTCCCGTCCCCCTGTCATCCCTGCTCCAGTTAGTGTTATAACTGCTTTCTCATCCATCTTTGATCATGCTACCATCTCTTTGCATACTTTTCCCCTCCTTCACCAATGGTGCTTCTGTTTTGCCTTAAGGACATTTGGGAGTCATTCAAAATATAGCACTTCATGCCGAGTAGATCCGGGAAGATTCAATAATGCATTCGTTCATGCAATACCGAATCTGATCCGATGTGAAGTTCACACTATGTTTACTCTGATTGAATCTATGCAGCGCAATATAACCCTCTGGAAGTTCACACTAACAAAAGTACCAATTCAAAATGGATCCTCTCTATCGATCACATTTAATCATTTTCGGGTATTTTTGTTGTTGTTGTTCTGTCAGTCAGATAATGCGCATCTACGTCACTTCACTTCTGTTGTCACTGTTGGTGACATTGCTTTGTATCCAGGGGGAGGGAGGAATTAACACTCAGAGGATGTGTCCTCCATTTTTACCTTCTGCCCAAGAACAATGTCCAAAATGTCCTCTGTTTTGAGCAGGACTAAGAAGCATTCTATATTTATATGAGCCTTTATTGGGGTATGTCCTCCACTTCCCTTGCACATCCTCCATTTTGCGGTGTCTTGTCCCCCTCCCCCTGGCGGGGATGACATCTATCTGGTCACGCTGGGATGAGGACAGGGTGACCATTGCATCTCCTTTCCCAGGACTGTCTTCCATTTCATCCTCCCATCCAGGAAAAATACCCTCCCTTTGGAGCCTGACTGAGAAACATGCATTTTACCCCACAGAGCTGGCAGTGGTGGGAGCATCAGATCTCCTCCGAGCCCCTGGCAGGGATGGCGGGCGCCAAGGCTGTAGCTGATGAAGGCTCCTCCATCCTCCCTCCTTACCTCTTTTCTCCTCCCTCTTTTCCCCTCCATCCCTCCTTCCCTCTACCTACCCACTCCTCCTTGCAATGGCATTGTTGGAGGACACAAAAACAGAACAAATCACCACCACCACCCACGTGGAAAACACACAAATGCAACAGACCACACACTCTGTCAAAAAATATTATTTATAAAAACATGTTCCCGGAAGAGCCCCCTTCCTTGTCTTTGGCAGTCCAAACATCTGGCAATGGCATTGTAGGGGGAAAAGAGCAGAAAAGGAAAACAGCCGAGCAGTTGTTTAAAGGGCACACCAATGGGAAATTTTTAAAACACTCAGAGCCGGCAACTAAGCACGAGCACAAAAATAGCACTTGCCACTCTGTAGATGGGATAGGCATGTTTGGCTCCTCTGCCCACCCTCTGCCCATTGATCCCTCCCTTCAGGAGGCCCCGAATCTGATCGGGGGCAAGTTCACATTGGTGATATCCTGAAAAAAACCAATGTTTTGCAAAAAAAACACCGGGGGGAATCGTTTCCGAAAAACCTGAGTTAAGAGGAATTTGACATGGGCCCAACCCAATTTGGGTTGGAAAAACCCTATTCCAGAATATTTTTTGACAGAATGACCCACATTTAAACCAGTTTGCACACTGATTCAAGTGTGAACAACTCTCTTTTAAACTGGTTTGCAACCTGAGCTATAACGTAGTGTGAATGACCTCTTGATTGCCTCTCCCCAGCATTTTGATTCTTTAGCTTCTTTCCCCTTGTACACCCTGTCACCTACTAACTGTGCCTTTGTCTCTTGTCTGTCACCTACTAACTGTGCCTTTGTCTCTTGTCTGTTGTTTTCTCTGACAGTAGATAATCTATTTCTTATCCTGGGAGTTCACTCTGTCTTTATTTCATCAGCCTTTCCTATGCTAATCGTAGCTGTCACCTCACTGATGAAGCTCTTCCTGTTCAGACAGATTTCAGATCCTAAACACTGCTGAAGTCAGTCAGCTCAGCTTCTCCATGAATGGTCCCCACTATCAACTGCCATTGATACGATTTCTCAGTCAAGGAAATTTTATACTTAAATTTTTTTCATTTTGGCTTGATTGAGAAAGAGAGTGAGCCTATTTGTGAGCCAGAGACCCTGAGCTGGATTTCAGTCTCATTTCCATTAATGACTTTCTGCTGGAGTGCCAAATCCTGCATTAATAAGAACAGAATGAGAACCATTGTGCCTAATATTAAATCTGGCTCACTTAAAGTGTTGTATTGTGGACTAGATTCACTTAAAGTAGCTGTATTAATCAATATATTATAACAGGGGTAGGCAACCTTTCCCCTTTAAGGGCCGAAGGACTTCAGCTCCCAGAATCCCAGGAGCTATTGGCCAACATGGGACTATTGGCCAACATGGCTGAGGCTTCTGGGAGCTGAAGTCCCTCGGCCCTTAAAGGGGAAAGGTTGCCTACCCCTGTATTATAAGAACAAATTTATTAGTAATACCATTTACTGCAAAATAATGCAACTGTTCAAGAGTGGAATTCAGGTCAGTCTTTCTTCTGGGGTAGAATTCTAATTGGAGACTTCCTCCTAGCCAGTTTTTCTAATCAAGCATTTACAGTTTTTGTTTCATGTTCTCATTTATGATATTTCTGTGTGGCCTCCACAGATTCCTTCTAATAATTATGTCAGGGATGATGGGAGTTGTAGCTCTTCACCTCTGGCTCTAACTCACCACCTTGTTATGCAGCAGAGCTGACCAGCTTTGATCAGTGGTTGATGCTTCTTTCCCAAGCAGCAGAGTTTCAGAGAATAGGCTGAAGACCCTGACAAACTCTCCAAGCCTTCTCTCTCTTCTTCCTGAGATGTCTCCAAACTTCTCCAGGTTTCTTCTGGTTCTTGTATCTTCCCTCAAGACACCAGACAACTCAGTAGTCTTATATAAAAGATCTACTTTATTCTACTATATATAAATACTATATGCCCTACAAATCACAATCTCTACTCCACCAAAATACTCCACACTACACCACAATATGCATTGGCAAACATTGCACTTATAGCCATTGTTAGTCACCACCCACTAGTCAGTTTCCACCCAGTGGGCATGTACATTCATTTTGATTGGTTTACATAGATCATCCCATACTTAAGACCAACCCAAGTATTTCATCATTTTACCTTGACTACTTAATGAATCTCAGGTGTTTGTAATCTATAACAGGTGTTTTCAATATACACTCTATAACAGGGGTAGGCAACCTTTCCCCTTTAAGGGCCGAGGGACTTCAGCTCCCAGAAGCCTCAGCCATGTTGGCCAATAGTCCCATGTTGGCCAATAGTTCCTGGGATTCTGGGAGCTGAAGTCCCTCGGCCCTTAAAGGGGAAAGGTTGCCTACCCCTGCTCTATAACTTTGTCCTTGGCTCTCAAGGCTTCCAAATTACATTCTCCTTTTCACCTGTGTAGCTTCATGATTGTTCCTGCTTAGTCACTGTGACTATCACATACATATTTTATTTCTATTACTGTATGTCCCATGTTGCATTTTCCTTAACAAAATAACAAAATAATGCAACTGTTTGTTCAAGAGTGGAATTCAGGTCATCTTTCTTCTGGGGTAGAATTCTAATTGGAGACTTCCTCCTAGCCAGTTTTTCTAATCAAGCATTTACAGTTTTTGTTTCATGTTCTCATTTATGATATTTCTGTGTGGCCTCCACAGATTCCTTCTAATAATTATGCCAATAGCAATCAATTCCCCCTTAAATTCAGAATTCCTTTCCAGCTCCCACAATCAACTTTTGTTTTAAAGTTATTAATTTATTTTCCATCTTTCTTCCAGCATGGAACCCACACTTGCTCACAACATATATTAAAACAAATACCAATAAAAACAATCAATTCTTTTTTAAAAAGAGTTATAAAATAGTTAAATCAGTTATCGTATTAAACATCACACTAATTCAGCATTTAGAACATAACTATAGAAATAAAAGTACAGGGCATACAAACACATCCATTAAAATACTCTTCTGCAGTAACCGGTTAATCATCAAATACATTTTCAAACAAAAAGATATTTGTGTATGTGCCTTCCAATCATCTGTCAACTTACAGCAACCCCATTAATTTCATAAGCATGTGCTTTACTACCACATATTGAAATCGATGAGACTTTAACAAAGTGCTTAATTTTATGTGGCTCACACACCTGTCGTGTGTGTGTGTGCCTTCAAGTCACCTGTTGACTTATGGTGACCCCATTAATTTCATAGGGTAATTTTTAGGCAAGGAATAGTCAGAAGTGGTTCCCTCCTCTGAAATATAGCCTACAGCACTTGGTATATGTTGGCAGATTTCCATCCAATTACTAACCAAGGCTGACCCCGCTTAGCTTCCAAGATTAGACAGAATCTGGTGTCTTTAGGATATTTACTTGCCAGCAAAAGAAGATCAGAGAGGGAGCCAGCTACTGGCATAACCTACTATGGAAGACAATTTCACAGTCTGGGAGCAGTGACTGTAAAGGTCCTCTCACATGTTCTCACCAGATGTAATTGCGGTGGGACCAAGAGAAAGCCTTTCCCCAAGGTTCCCAAAACACAACAGGCTAATATGGGAATAAGCTTTTTTTCAGACAATCTAGACCAGTGGTTTCCAAAGCTTTCATCTTCCATTTGTTTGGGATGTCACCTCCCAGATTTCCTGACTGTTGGCCAAGCTGCATTGGGCTTCTGGAAGCTGAAGTCTAAAACATGAAGGATCAAAGTTTGGGAACCACTGGTTTGGACTCAAGCTGTAAAGGGCTTTATAGGCCATAACCAATTTGAACTGTGCCAAAAAACAACTGGTAACCAATAAACCTGTTGTATCAAAGGAATTGCATATCATCTGTAACCAACCCTAGTCAGCAGTCTGTACTGCATTTGGAACCCATTGAAGTTTCCAAACATTTTCCAAAGGCAGCCCAATTTAGAGTATGTTACCATAATCCAAATGAGATGTAATCAAGGCATATGTGCAACTATAGCCATATATTTATTTATTTATGATATATTTGTTGAATTTATTTCCCATCTTTCTCCCAAGATATGACATTGCCAAGATGGGCTGCCCTGGACCCTTTCCCAAAACGGATTTTTTTTTTGGGGGGGGGGGAGGGTGGATAGGGGTTTTTGCGTGAGTTAAGAAGTGGCCTAGAATACAGTAACAAAAAATTGCTCAACTAAAGGAGAGAGTTTGTTTATTCTGCACTTTGGTTTGAAAAAGGACCAAAACAACTTACAGATGAAAAGAAATAAAGAAAAGTGAGTTCATGGTATAAAATCTGAAAGACTTAATTCTAGAGGCCAATATTCTGTCCCCAGGGTTTACAAGGGCTGAACAGACTGCCAAATGCTGCCCATTGCAAGAAAAGAAAAGTCCACAATAGGCAGAAGTCCATTTCTGATTTTGAAATACTGGTATTTGTTTATGTTAACTGTGCAGGGCTGAGGACTCCGACATATTTAAAAGGTTAATTAATATTCCTGGATAGGCTTCCAGAAGAATCACTTCACCCTTTTTTTTGCCTAAATGGGCAGTTCAGTCTGGAGTCTGGAGGGGTCAAGGGCTGCAAACAGTTTGGGGGGTTGAAAAGAGTTCAGGGGAAGAAACAGCAAAAGGAATTGGGATTGAATGGCTGCTGTGAGAAAGAGCCATGCACAGTCAGTCAATTGTAGCATATCAGATGCCCATGGGCCTGCCACTGTGTCTTTTGTTGTTGTTAACTGCCTTCATGTCAGCCTCGACCTATGGCGACCCTATGGATGAGACATCTCCTGCAAACTAATATTTGTGATCTCTTTAATAGAGTCCATCCATCTAGCATGTGGCCTTCCTCTCTTTCTACTTCCCTCCACCTTTCCTAACATTATTGTCTTTTCCAATGATTCATGACTTCTCATGATGTGTCCAAAGTACAACAGTCTAAGTCTTGTCATCTTGGCTTCTAGGGATATCTCTGGATTGATCTGTTCTAGGACCCATTTGTTTGTCCTTTTGGCTGTCCATGGGATCCTCAGCACTCTTCTCCAGCACCACATCTCAAATGCGTTGATTTTCATCCTATCTTCTTTCTTGACTATCCAGCTCTCACATCCATACATAGTAACAGGGAATATGATGGCTTGTATGATTCTGACTTTTGGGCTGAGTTGTATGTCTTTGCATTTTAGGATCTTTTCTAGTTCTTTCATAGCTGCCCTCCCCATTCTTAATCTTCTTCTGATTTCCTGGCTGCAGTCCCCATTCTGATCAATGTTTGATCCTAGATATGAGAACTCTTTTCCTATTTCTATTTCCTCGTTGTCTAGTTTGAATGTGTGCAAGTTCTCTGTGGTCATTATTTCTGTTTTCTCTATGTTCAGCAGTAAACCTGCCTTTGCACTTTGATCTTTCTTAGTAGTTGTTCCAGGTCTGTGAGGTTTTCTGCTGCTAGTATTATGGTGTTGTCAGCATATTTCAGATTGTTGATATTTCTTCCTCCTGGTTTCACTCCTCCTCCTTCCATGTCCAAGCCTGCTTTCCTTACGTTCTGCATATAAGTTAAATAGGTAGGGTGATAGGATACAGCCTTGTGTGATTCCGTTGCCAATTGGGAACCATTCTGTTTCTCCATGGGCCTTATCACATGGGGTCTAGAGCAGAGCTAATCCAAAGGGTACCTGCAGCTAATACATATTATTTCCCCGTGTTTACACACGACGCTGCCCTAGAACACGGAGCTAATCTGTATTGTTTCCCCGCGTGTACACACGACGCTGCCCCGAAACTCCACAGAACCCGAAGCTAATCCGTAGCGAGTAGGGAGATTTTGACATTCGGTTTGTTGGGGAAGTACAAGCGGAGCCTTCGTATTCATTGCGCAATGGTGGGCGGGGCAGGGAAGCAGGGAGAGCTCTCCCAAGCAGAAAATCCCGGCGAGGGGAAGGGATTGGCGAAAGGCAAACCGGATTGAGAAAGAGGAGGAGAAGGAGAGGAGGAGGGAAGAGGGAGGCGATCTCTCTCTCTCCATCTCTCTCGCATTTTTCCTCACCAACACCCCTTCCCTCCTCCAGTCCTCCAGCCCTCCTCCTCCTCCTCGGTCCCCTTGGCTGCCTTTCCTCCCGACTCCTTCATCCCATCCTTGCCATCCACAGAAGCGCCTTCTGCGACGCTGGCTTTTTGGGTGGCAGGAAGGGAGAGAGAGAGAGAGAGAAGAAAGTGTGTGTGTGTGTGTGTTTTCCTTCTTCCCACGTGAACCGCATCCCGCAGCGCCTGATCGCTAAATCCCCTTTGGAGCCTTCGTATTCATTGCGCTATGGCTGCCAGGGCGAAATTCAGTTCGTTTCGGTATAGAACTGAATTTATTCTCACTTCGGTTACTTTTCTGTTACTTTTCGCTTCGTGGCCAGCGTTTGATAAGGTCCCATGTTCTGTTCTGACAGTAGCTTCTTGTCCTGAGTACAGATTCCTCATCAGGACTTTCAAATGTGTTGGCACTCCCATGTCTTTAAGGGTGTTCCATAGCTTTTCATGATCTATGCCAGGGGTAGGCAACCTTTCCCCTTTAAGGGCCGAGGGACTTCAGCTCCCAGAAGCCTCAGCCATGTTGGCCAATAGTCCCATGTTGGCCAATAGCTCCTGTGATTCTGGGAGCTGAAGTCCCTCGGCCCTTAAAGGGGAAAGGTTGCCTACCCCTTTGCTATAGTCTATAAAGCACATGCTGATTTTCTTTTGGAACTCCCTGGTTCTCTCCATTAGCCATTGCATATCTGCAGTGTGATCCCTGGTGCCTCTTCCTTTCCTTGGGGATTTGCTTGGACCTCTAGGATTTTTGTTTTCCATATCTGTTGACATTTTGCTGGAATTCAAATTCAGCAAAATCCTCAAGGTCTAGCAAATTTCTCACTTGGCTTGAAGACAATTTCATTGTCCAAAAGGTGGAAGAGGCAACAAGGGAGTCAGCTATTTTGGATCTGATCCTAACTAACAGGGAAGACCTAGTTAATGGGGTGCAAGTGGTTGGATCCTTAGGTGGGAGTGATCATGTTCTTCTGGAGTTTATTATACAGTGGAAAGGAGAAGCCAGGCATAGTCAGACACACATTCTAGACTTTAGGAAAGCTGATTTTAGTAAACTTAGAGAAATACTGGGGGTGATCCCATGGTCAGGAATACTAAAAGAGAAGGGAGTTCAAGATGGATGGGAGTTTTTCAAAAGGGAGATACTGAAGGCACAATTTCAAACAGTTCCAATGAGTAAGAAAAATGGGACGTGTCTCAAGAAACCAGGCTGGATGACTAAGGAACTTTCAACTAAACTAAGTTTTAAACAGAACATGTATAAGAAATCGAAAAATGGGGAAATCACCAAAGAGGAATTCAAACAAATAGCTAGCACGTGTAGGGGTAAAGTCAGAAAAGCTAAAGCGCAGAATGAACTCAGACTTGCTAGAGAGGTTAAGAACAATAAAAAGGGCTTTTTTGGGTATGTCCGCAGCAAAAGGAAGAAGAAGGAAATGGTAGGGCCACTGTGTGGAGAAGATGGCAAAAAGTTAACGGGACAGAGAAAAGGCAGAATTACTCAACACCTTCTTTGCTTCAGTCTTCTCAGAAAAGGCAAAGGGTTCTCAACCTGAGGATAATGGAGCAGAGGACAGAATAGGAGAATTTCAGCACAGAATAAGTAAAGAGATAGTACTGGAATACCTGGTTAATCTAAATGAATATAAGTCCAAGGACCAGACGAATTACATCCAATTAAAAGAACTGTTAAACGTAATATCGGAACCATTGGCAATAATCTTTGAGAACTCCTGGAGAATAGGAGAAGTCCCAGCAGACTGGAGGAGGGCAAACGTTGTCCCCCATCTTCAAAAAAAAAAAAAAGGGGGGGGGGAAAGGATCCCAACAATTAGCGTCCAATTAGTCTGGCATCAATACCAGGAAACATTCTGGGGCAGATCATTAAACAGAGAGTCTGTGAACATCTGGAAGGTAATTCCATAATCACAAAAAGTCAGCATGGGCTTCAGAGAAACAAGTCATGCCAGACAAATCTGATCTTTTTATATATATAAAAAATTACCAGCTTGGTAGATGAAGGGAATGCTGTGGATATAGTATATCTTGATTTCAGTAAGGCCTTTGACAAGGTTTCCCATGACATTCTTGCAAACAAACTGGTAAAATGTGAGCTAGACAAAGTAACTATTACATGGATTAGTAATTGGTTGACTGGCTGAACCCAAAAGATGCTCAACAATGGCTCCTTTTCAACCTGGAAAGAAGTGACCAGTGGGGTGCCACAGGGCTCTGTTCTGGGCCCAGTGCTATTCAATATATTTATTAATGACTTGGATGACAGTATTGGGGGCATAGTTATCAAATTTGCAGACAACACCAAATTAGGAGGAGTAGCTAATACCCCAGAAACAGACTAGAAAGCTGGGCCAAAGCTAACAAAATGAAATTCAACACGGAGAAATGTAAGGTACTGCATTAGAGCGGAAAAACAAAAAGCACAGATATACGATGGGGGACACCTGGCTGAATGAGACTACGTGTGAAAGGGATCTAGGAGTCCAGGTAGACCACAAGTTGAACATGAATCAACAGTGCGATGCAGCAGCTAAAAAGGCCAATGCAATTTTAGGCTGCATCAATAGAAGTATACTGTCTAGATCAAGAGAAGTAATAGTGCCACTCTGTTCTGCTTTGGTCAGGCCTCACCTGGAATATTGTGTCCAGTTTTGGGCACCACAATTCAAAAAGAATGTGGAGAAACTGGAGAGTGTCCAAAGGAGGGCAACTAAAATGGTGAAAGGCCTGGAAACCAAGCCCTATGAGGAACGACTTAGGGAGCTGGGGATGTTTAGTCTGGAGAAGAGAAGGTTAAGAGGTGATATGATAGCTGTGTTTAAATATTTAAAGGGATGTCATGTTGAGGAGGGAACAAGCTTGTTTTCTGCTGCCCCAGAGAATAGGACCTGGAACAATGGATGCAAGCTCCAGGAAAAGAGATTCCACCTCAACATTAGGGGGAACTTCTTGACAGTAAGGGCTGTTCAACAGTGGAACACACTCCCTCGGAGTGTAGTGGAGGTCTTTAAGCAGAGGCTGGATGGCCATCTGTCGAGGATGCTTTGATTGGGAGTTTCTGCATGGCAGGGGGTTGGACTGGATGGCCCTTGTGGTCTCTTCCAACTCTGATTCTATGATTTCTCTCTGCATGTGTGGTTGGATTCTAAGTTGCAGTATTTTGGGCATAATTTTGCTTGCATGGGAGATCAGTGCCATGGTTCTATAGTTGCTCAAGTCTCTTGTGTCTCATTTTTTGTGGATGGGGATGTACGGTATATTGATTTTTTCCAATCTGTTGGCCATCATTTTGTTTTCCATATCTGTTGACATATGTTGGTCAGCACTAGAGTTGACTCTGGGCCTTTGCAGACTTCTAGAAATAGTGCAAATTGAGTCCACTTTAACTGCCCTGGCTCAGTGATAGGGAATCATGGGAATTGTATTTTTTTCTGAGACATTGAGCCTTCTCTGTCAGAGAGCTATGGTGCCACAATAAACTACAGTTCTCATGATTCCGTAGCACTGACTCAGGGCAGTTAAAGTGGACTCAAATTGCGCTATTTCTGGCCGTCTGCAAAGGCCCTCTGTCAGTGTGGATTGCAACCATTCTATTGGTACAGCATCTGTTCCTGGAGTCTTTGTTTTTTGCCATTTCTTTTATTGCAGCTTCTGCCTCAGTTTTTAGAATTTGGGGTTCATCTTCATATGGCCCCTTGCTCCATGTCATCTGTTCATGCTGTCATCTCTTTTGTATAGTTCTTCTGTGTATTGCATCCAACATCTTTTTATTTTTTTTCCTGGTCTTGAATTATGTTATTTTTATTGTTTTAGAGTGTCCCAGTCCTTAGTTTGAACTTTCCCTTGATTTCTCGGATCTTGTGGAATAAGTCTCTTGTTCTTCCCTTTTTGTTGTTGTCTTCTATTTCTCTACATTTGTCATTATAATAATTTTCCTTCTCCTTGCTCACTAGCCCTTGTACTGTAGTGTTCATGGTTATTAGTTTATTCCTATCTCCTTTTTGTTTTGTTTCTCTTTCCTTTATTGCTTGTGTCTTAATCTAACCCTAACCTATTTTACATGGTTGCTGTGAGTTAGCTGAGAACCTTCTAGCTTGTTTATTTACACATACAGAAAGCATGCAGGCATACACACTTGTTTCTATCTTGGTTTATTAAGCCAGGATATGTTCCTCCACCTCCTCCATATGGCCACTGGCTAGACTGAGCCATTAGCTACTTATCTGTTTTAGCCACCTATCTGGTCAAGTATGGACTCCCAACTTCCAGATACTTTCATTCTCAGTTCAGAAGATAAATTAACAATCAAAGAAGGATTAGTCATATAGTGCTACTGTCATACAGTGACAGGTGAGTCATATAGTGCTATTGACCAACATTAGATCCAAGAGAGAGCAAGAAGATGGTCCCAGCCCAGTTGACCAAAGCAGAATTATTATCCTTTTTTCCTCATAATGATCATGCATGAGAATACTAGTTTTAGGTCCTTAGGCATTTATCTTGATGGGAATGTTTCTTTCTGCATGGTTATTAATGGGTGTGCATTGTTACAACCAGCTGGCAAATAATGATAATAGTGACAGCAGAACAGTATGTGCCACGATGCCATTCTGCCATCATTGAAATCATTTCGTTACTCAACTTGGCTACACTTTCTCAATAAAATGCCACAAATGATTTTATTAAATGCTGTTTCATGTGATGTAGTTGTATTTAAGACATAATTTCATGTAGTTTCTTTCTGACAATAGAGCTGTGTTACTCCCTTCCACCTCATAAAAGAAAAAAAAATCAATCTTGATTGAAGTGATTGATTTTCAGCATAGCTTCTGGCAGTGGTTTTAAAATAGAATTGCTCATCTTAAACAATACCCTTGAAAAGATTTTCAGACAATGACTCTTTTCTGAGACATTTTGGCTACAAGACACATAAGAAGGGACATAACATATCATTGCAAAACAATGCAAGACAGCTTTTGGAGTAACGATTTCCAGGCACTGCTGTACGGAAATCAATGGACTGTGTCAAATAGCAGGTAGTGCAGAAAAATGAAGTAGGAGTTGATCAGATATGTAGCAATTTGGGGGGCATGCATTAATTGATTTATTCAATAAATTCATGTCCTGCCTTGCAGAGTGAGAAATCCTACCAAGGTGTCTTACAATAGTTTGAAAACAAAGGGATCATACCAAGAGTCTATTGGGCCTAGGATCCTAAACCAGCCAGCCAGATGGTTCCCAGATGCCCACAAGTAGGGCATGAAAGCAGTATGTTTGTCCCTCACTTGCAAAAGTATATGACCTCTGAACCTGTAGGTGTATAGCTATTGACTCACCTGTTTATTACAGCAGTGATCCAGTGGAGGGTATTCTGCAAGTGGTGTTTCTTCTATTACCAGAACTGAATGAGGTCCTGCTATCCCCATAGCCATTTGCTTTCAAAACCTGCTCCAGCAGGCTTAAAATCTTGACAAGAGGATGGCTGAGGAACAAAACCCTGTCATTCCCACAGCTGAATGCTAGCAGGACATGGAATTTAGTTCACAATTTTAGGTAAATCTCTTTTAATGTTAATGAGAAAACAAACCAGTTGGAATAAGGAAAACTTACCCTTCAAATTCAGAGCTTGAGAAAGTTAGTTTCTTGGCACACCGTTTGAAGAATCCACCAGTGAACTCATTCTACATATTCTCCAGACATCTGTAGAGAAGGTCATGGTCATGGCTGAGTGTATGCCACATTTCCGTAGCAAGTACAGAATGTAGCAGTGGATCAAATTTCTAGTTTTTCTTTCTCCCCCCCCCCCTTTTTTTTTTTTTTAATGTGTCAGCCTCTAGAACTGTTTCCCTTTCATGTCTCCAACCCTCAAAACTTTCAAATACTTGGAATTCTGCGGCATTGGCTACTACAGTCTGAGAAGAAGGCAGGATTGGATGACTAGTGTGGTTCTTCCTTGGCCTGTATAGTTTCATGTCCTGAGTAGGATTCATGAATAGCAGGACTAAAATTCTGTAAAAGGTGAACATTGTGCAATGTGAACACTGCAGAATTGGAAAATGCAGGTTGCAGTCCTATTTTATATGTTTGCCTAGATCTCAATGAGACTTTACATTTATTTCAGTGAATAAGTATAATCAGGATTTTACTATTGGTGTGGAAGAATTAGTGCAAAATCTACTTGGAAGAAGACTGGTAAAAATAGAAAAGAAAACTTGTCCCCCAACCAAAAAAAAGTATTTCATAGTAAAGAATATGGATTGCCAGATGCATAATTTTAGTTTCTTTAGTGTGAAATAGTCATAAGCTCTGAGAAATTAATGCTAGTCATTTGTGTGTTACATTATTAGTGTGGGAGCAGAGTGACAAGTGTTCTCACATCTGTTGTCTCACATATAATGTGACATCCAAATCTGCTCTCAGTGAGAAAAGGACATAGAGTGATCTCAGTCTGATGCTCAAAGGCATGCTACAACACTGGCAACAGCTGTGCTTTTCTCCTACAAATTATGCTTTCTGTGTGCCAGTAAATATCATCCCACTGCCTTCCCCTTCTGCATATATATGCAAATCACACAGCTGCAGTAAGTGTGGAAATTTGGGCAGGTACCTCTTAGTCATTGGACTTTTAATGTTTTAAAATAAAAGAAAAATATTTCTGCTATTTAGGTTTTTGTTGTATGTTTTATGATTGCACTTTTCACAGGCAAGCAGCTGAGGCAGTAATAGTGGGAAAGGAAGGTCCATAAATTGAAGTTAGTCCTGGTAATTGAGAATCAGGAGCAATAAAGTTGGTGGGCAAAGCCACAGAGTACAAGCCAACCCCAAGTGATCTTGGCAACTCCTGGAGATTAATCCTTGGGTATCCTAAACTTGACATGAGGCTCAGTGCTTTCCAACAGATGGTTACACGTTTCTAGTTGTGATGATAGTTTAGTGCCTGCTTCTTCACTGTAACTGCAAGGAATATTTTTCTCATCATTTTACACAAATATATATTTTATACATACCAAATGTAAATCACCCATCATACCCATCCCTTCATCTGTAGCAAGGGGGTAGAGAGGAATGAAATAAAGGTATAAATTTTCTGTGAAACATAATCACTTTATATTTTCCCTCTGCGATTTTAGAAATTCCCTGTACCTACCAGAATTGGTGAGATGCAATATGGTCTGGTTTTATATATAATAGGATTGATGAGCTTCCTTTATATCACTTCACCTTTAATAATGTAGCCTCTCATGGCCTAAAATATCATGTAGCAATCCACGATCAAGGGAATGCATTAACCCCATTATGTACAGGTTGATCCATTCCTTCTTCATGGAGAAAGGATTTAGGATAAAATAGACTGCATTCTCTACAAGGTAAGGAGACTCCGCAGACTTGTCAAGACAGCATACAGGACCATTTTTCCAACATGGCAACATACAGGTATTTAGAGATATAGCTGTGTTAGTCTGGAATATCAGTATGCAAAGGGATCTTGTAGCACCTTTGAGACTAACTGTGCGAAAGAAGTTGTAGCATAAGCTTTCATAGACTTCCTCAGATGCAAGCCTACAAAAGTTTATGCTACTTTTCTTTCACACAGTCTCAAAGGTGCCACAAGATCCTTTTTGCAAACTAACATACAGATATGTTGGAACACAACCCTTCAACATCTCCAGCCAGCCCAGACAAAGGCCATGCTGGCTGACAGTGATGGGAATTATAATCCAACACTCCTGTAAGGCTCCAGGTTGGAGAAAGCTGGCATTTACCCTGTACATGGTAAGAATATAGATTCCTATTTTGAAGTGGCTAAATATAGCTGTAGTCTTTCCATTATTTTAGTAATTGGAAAGTAGCTTGCAAAGTGTAGCCAATCATTTTTTCATCTGGCAAAAACCAAAACAGAACTGTTTGCTGTTGAGAGTTACTTCTTTTGTTTTGCTCTGTGAGAGGTTATGGAGTGCTTTCCAAAAAATGTTTTTCCCCATAGAAACAGGAATGAGTAAAGTATGCTTATTTTCACTTTTTGTATATATTGTCTTGTAATTTCTTTATTTGTCTTTTTAGGATGAAATTTTGACTGTCATCAGGAGAGTAGATGATAATTGGGCAGAAGGAATGCTGGGAGATAAAATTGGGATATTTCCTATTCTCTATGTGGAGGTAAGCTCATGCTGCCTTATATTGGCTTGTTGAGAGGCAATGACGTGGTATTTAATTTTGGCATCTCAGAATTTTAAAAGATGAATGAAGGCTGATATTCTGTTTAGTAATTATAATGTCATATGCCTGACTTATGACATCCTAATTACACTAGATTGTTTTTATGGACATTCCATCATAGCAATGACTGAAAATGTCTGCCAAAGCCTACCTTTTACACCATGCAACCCTCTAACAAAGGAATTTCTGAGGTGCTGAAGAACAGCATGGTGAGCAATGATGTGTCCAGCCCTCTCCTGGTAGTAGGGTGTGCTGAGACAGGCAGCGTCAAGTTTTCCGCAGGATCTTGTTACAGCTGTCTGTCACAGTGCACCCTGCTTCCAGGAGAAGCTGGATGCCTCATCATTCACTCTTCCACTCTCCAGTGCTTTGGGAATTCCTCTGTTGGGGGAATTACGTCATTTGAAAGGTAGCTATTGGGAAATGTAGTTATGGAGACATAGCTACATTGTTGTAGATACATCTCCCAGTGCAAGACCTCAGTAGTAATCTCTTTGCTGTGGCCTAAATTGCAAAGTATACACAGTCCTGGAAGGTGCGGGGCTCTGTCACCTGGAAGCCCCTAAATTCAGTTCCCACACATGGCATATACTGTATATACTCATGTATATGTCTCGAAATAATTTAGTCAAAGATTTGACCCCAAAAAACTGGGTTGACTTATCTATGGGTCAATGGAAGTTACTGTACCTTAAGTTCAATGGGTCTGTGTAAGTTACTGTTCTGTACTGTACTTTATCAAAAAGGAACCATCCCCTACTCTGAGTAGAGTGGCAAAAGGCAAGAGCTTAGTTCATCCCAGAAGAAACTAAAAGAAGCAGCACCCCTCTCTGTTTTAATCCACTAAGGTGCCACTTCTGGCCTTTTTGAATGTCTGGGTGGGAAAATAGTAGTGTGCTTTGGCATCATTTTCCTTTCCTTCATCCTTTGCATCATTTGTAACACATGCCCCTAAGTTTTACTAAGTTTTATACATAGGTTATATAAAAATCCATAATTTTGGCCCCAAAATCTCCCTCGACATATACATGAGGTTGACTTATAATTGAGTATATACGGTACAGAAAGAGAGACAGAGTCCCTACTATCTTCATTTTATGCTTGCTCTCACTCTTTATTTTATTTAGTTTTCTTATTTCTATCTCATCTTTCTCTCAGTACTAGGACTCAAAAGGTTGCTCCCAAAAGGATTACATTTAAAAAGTAAACCAGATAAAAGCTCTTTCCTTAGCAACCAGTCAGTTGCCAAAAGCCCACCTGAAAAAAAAAGTTTTTCCAGCTTATAGAAGAACAACAGGGAGGGGACCATCCTGGCTTTCTTGGAAGAGAGTTTCATAGCTGAGGAACAGATACCAAGAAAACCCACCAATTATCTTCTTTCCTTTTCATTCCCCCTCTTACCAGAAATGCCACTGCTCCTTTCTATTTCCTTCTTTCAAATTTTAGAAAGCATCAGATAGGCTAGGATTTTAGTATTATCATGAGTTCTCTAGGTGGTCTCCCATGGGCCAGAGACACAAAGGAAAAATCAAGATGCCACCTGCTCAGCAGGATAGCTGCCTTTTCCTCCCTAAAAGCTAAAAGAAAGAAAAGCAGCTAAAGGCAGTGATAAGGAAAGGAAAGGAAGCACTAAAGTGGGGAGCAGGCAGAGAAAGAGGAGTAATGAGCGGGACCAATTGGGGGAGCAGAGCTTGAAAAAAAGAGCAAGAGTCAGATTTACCATGAAGAATTTAGACAATAAGACAATAGAAAGAACAGGTTTGCTATGGAGCAGCCTATTAACAGTGATGTAAAATCGAATTGATTGACTTGGACTTAATCACTTCGGTGATTCAGTTTGGACTCAGCTCAGCATTGAATGGTGCACTGACCTGATTTGACTTGCAGTTCTATATTTTTAGCAACTGACTTGCTGGCATCATCAAGTAGCAGGCAGAACCTACCCCCAGAGTGGAGGGCACATTTCTTGAAGGGGAACCACAAATGCATTAGGGAATGGGCTTGAGGAAGAAGGATCCTTCTAAAGCTTTTGAAAAGTTGTAGAAGGCTCCTCTAATGTTTAGTGGGGACAGGGAGTTGAGCAGAGCAGACCTCAAACCCATTGCTTGATGCGCTTGCTCTTCACCTCCAAGAAATGCAGCTTGCCTACTTTTTTTTTCTGTTAAAGGTTAGCTGTCAGACTTGAAACTTGACTTGAAAGCATCTTGCAAGGACTTGAAACTTGAAGGAAGAAACCTGAGACTTGACTTGAGACCTGGAATAAAAGACTTGAATATATCACTACCTGTTAAAGCCTGACCTGAGAGGAAAGCAAGGAGGACAGCACTTTAGCTCCCTAAACTACTGTTTGATGAATTAGACCCTTTTAAAGGCATGTCAGGAGTAAGGTGAGAAAGAGAATCAACCTGGGAGTATGGTAGGGTTACATATTATCTATATTTATTATTTTCTCACCTTTCTCCCAGAGGCAGCTCACAGATCTATATATTTAATTAAATTCCACTGTTCAACAGTGGAATATGCTGCCTTGGAGTGTGGTGGAGTCTCCTTTAAGCAGAGGCTGGATGACCATCTGTTGGGGGTGCTTTGATTAGTGTTCCTGCATGACAGGGGATTGGACTGGATGACCCTTGAGACCTCTTCCAGCTCTATGATCCTGTAATTCTAATTTATTTATATCTGATCATTCTCTCAAAACAGTACCCAAGGTATCTCACAACACACTAAAAAAACAAAGCATAGCTAAAAACTACAAATACAAAAGCGAAAAACAACAATTAAGCAACAGTTCTATTAAAACACAGTTAAAACAGTTTTAACACACATTTAAAATATAATTTTAAAAGGTAGAAGTCCAGCTCATTTTACTTATAGCTGATACTTTTTTCTTGCAATTGCAGGGTTAGCTGTCAGTTCATCTGAATTATAGTATAAACAAACTGCTGTTATATTTCCTTACAGCTATTGCATAACCAGTATTTTCCCCATCGAAAGCATGCAGATGCAAGTAGATAAATAGGTATCACTTCTCAGTGGGAGGGTAAACAGCGTTCTGTGCAATCATGCTGGCTACATGATCACAGAGTAGTCTCTGACAACACTGGCTCTTCAGCTTAGTAACGGAGATGAGCATCGCCCCATACGGTCGGACACAACTTGACAACCTTGTCAATGGGGAATACCTTTATCTTTATTTTCCCCATAATGATTAAAAAGGCTTTCTCCAAAATTGTTTACATAGTAATTATTAAGTATGAATTAATTCCACCATTAAAAATAATCAAAGCAATGAGACTTAGGGCCTTTACAGACTGCCAGAAATAATGCAGCTTGAGACCACTTTAACTGTCCTGGCTCAATGCTAGGGGATATAGGAATTGTAGTTTTTTCTGAGACATTGAACCTTCTCTGTCAGAGAGCTCTGATGCTACAATAAACTACAGTTCCCATGATTCCTTAGCACTGAGACAGGACAGTTAAAGAGGCCTCAAGCTGCACTATTTCTGCAGTCTGAAAAAGGCCCTAAGTTCTCACTTTTCATCACTCTACTAAGGGCCTAAGCAGACGGGTGGCACAGGGCCACCCCGGGAAGCTGCAGATCGGGGCCGAGGCATCCGCATTCCTCGGCCTCGTGGCGCAGCTTCACTGCCCCAGGAAGGAGTGCTAAAATAGCACTCCTTCCGCAAATCACCGAAGGTGCACCGCAAAAGGCTGCCGGCGCACCTTCGGTGCCTTTTCCGCCGCAGCGTGTATGGACGCTGCGGCGGATAGGCATCCTCAGAGCGCCGGACATGCGGAAGGTCTGGCGCTCCGACGATGTCTTCGGGAAGGGGTTGGGGCACCCAGCGTGTGGCTGCCCCTCCCCTTTCTTGCCCTGAAGATGGCGCTTCCCCCCTAAGAGAATAGGATGTTTCCTTTTTAAAATAAGAATGAAAGTACAGTACTTGCTGTATATACTCGTCCATACGTTGAAAAAATTGATGCCCTAAAATTGATGCCAAAATGCCACACGGACTTATTTACAGGTCAGTATGGTAATGTGAAAACAGCTCTTTTAGATTTCCTCATTCAGTAGAGAGAAAAGCCAAGCAGAAAGAGTCCTGCCTGATTTATTGCTCTTAGAAAAGTTTCTTTCTCTTTAGAGCCAAGCAGAAAGACTTATTGCCTTTAAACAAAGAGACAGTCTGCAGAGTGAAGGCTGAAATGAAAGTTGAAACAGGGGAAGCAAAAAGCCTCTCTCTCTTGCCATGGGCACACATACACACACTGAAGTTTTACCCTCGACTTATCCATGGGTCATGGCAAAATCTATAATTTTGACCCCAAAACCTGCCCTCGACTTATACATGAGGTCGACTTAGGGCCTTTGCAGACTGCCAGAAATAGTCCAAATTGAGTCCACTTTTAGGGTTAGGGTTAGTGCTAGGGAATAATGGGAATTGTTTTTTTTCTGAGACATTGAGCCTTCTCTGTTAGAGAGCTCTGGTGCCACAATAAACTACAGTTCCCATGATTCCCTAACCCTAACCCTAACCCTAAAAGTGGACTCAATTTGCACTATTTCTGGCAGTCTGCAACCCCACTTATACTCAAGTGTATATGGTACATTGATCCATGGATATTTGAAGCCATGTTTTTTCAGTCATTTTTTTGTATATACATGAGTATATACAGTATACCCAAAGAAATGGACCAGTACAGTCTAATTGAAGTTAGGACATGCAAAACTGCCAAAGCATAGTGAGTTGTACTAAAGGTATACAGCTAAATCTCATTTCATGTCTATGGGAAATGGAAGACAAGTATCAGCAAAACCTGGGTCTGAAATTCGATTTGCACTTACTATAGAATAGGATTGTATATTTTCTGGAAACTGTGCTTTTGTGTCTTCCATAAGTCTGTGGTGTATAGCATATCTTATCTCTAACCCAATTCTGGCAGTACCCAAATCATTAGCAACCTAATCCTGTAATTTTATGATTTACATATATCATAGGGACATCATTTCCTAGGTGCAATCTTCATCCACATGTCAGATTGTAATCTGAAGATATTGCTTGTCATGGTTTCTTGATGGTGGAGGTACTCAGTAAAAACTCACTGCTAAACAGTTGGGCCTCCATCTTGCCTTGATAATATGTGCAAACACTGAACATATGGTCAGGCCAATCCGAGTGGTTAATTCCCACCTAAAGCAGAAGCACATCTTTTTAGTGTATGAGTAATATTGACTGCAGATGCTATGAAGATGTATTGTTGCAAAAGAAAGTACTCTTGCTTTTCAAGAAAAACTCTTCATAGTCTCTATTGTCTGTCATATAACATACCTAAGAAGATCTATGGGGGCTACCCTTTGTCCATTGAGACCATGTTGTTCTGGCTTGCATTTATTATTGCTGTGAGGTAGAAGCTTCATCATGAGAGTTTAGTACTGCATTTTGCATCAGGCCTAAATGACCATCTGGTGTAGGTAACTTTAATCAAGAAAATTAGTTAGATTACATTACCTTGAGTTTCCTTGCAGTTCTTTGGGTTTACTATTTACTCCTTATGAGGGGTTGCAACAGTGCTAAATGGTTGTTACGTTTCAGCATGGAATTTTTAATACTTAGTATTTCAGTTTTGTGTGGTAGTTTCCCCAGGATGCATTTTTTAAAAGTTTCCCATTTAAACCCCTATTTCACCTGGTTTGTTCTGCTGACTTATAAAGTACAACTAGTACAGACCCATTTTTGACCTCAACACTTGCAGGGCCTCAATAAGTGTGCTATGATTGTTCCTGTTATGTCCTTGTTATAGCAAAATGAGAATGGTATCCACAGTGGGTCATAGTCACATGATGTCCCTCAATGTGTCTTCTTCTCTGTGGCAAAACCCTCATTAAGAAGCTCAAAGGAGCAAACAACAAAATAGCATCCCAGTTTTCTGATTCTTAACTACAGCATTCCCCCATTATTACCGTAAATAAAGCACTCTGAATATAAATTTCTCTACTGACAAGAGCTGTAATTTTAAAATGAAGATTTAGCAACTGTTGTTGAAACATCGACTGCTTATGGAAGCTTAATGGCTGGTGATGTTCTCTTCTCATAATGTTCGATGCAGGCAGTTTATCTGATTAAATGATGCACAGTGGGAATTCTCTTAGCTGTTAGGTTCATATTCAGTCAATGCGCTAGAACCAAACTAATTACTGTAAAAAGAATCTTGAGAGAAATGGGCAGTCAGATGCATTCTGTGAACTGATGGCAGTCTACTATCCATCCTGACACATTTTGGCACTACCTACTAAATGACATCATAGTCATAAGCAGATGCGTCAGTAAGGGGGGGGTGCAGGCTGCACCAGGTGACACCTTAAGGGAGGGTGACACCGCTCCTCCCCGGACATCTGCCTTTTGGCAGAAATGGGCTGTGGCATCTCCTGTGTTTCTTTAAATCACTAAAGAGATGGGGTGGGAAGGGTGAGGCTCAGTGGGAGAGGAAAAGAGAAGCCCAAGTTTTTTAAAAAATAAATTCAACTTAAAAAAATATTCTTTTATTTTATTAAAAAAAATTTCTTTAGAAACATCACATCTTACTAAATTTTCACTTTAACCACATGAAACTATGTACATGTCAATACGTTTAGGCTGTATGTATGATATTGTAATTTAAAGGTATAATTTTAATTTTGCTAGTTGTTTATGTCACATTACATTCAGCGATATATGGGAATTACGATTTAGTGCAAAAATGCATTACTAAGGATTCAGTATGGTGTGAGGTAAGGGAGGCGGTCAACGGGGGGGCGGGGTGATACCATGAGTTATCACACTGGGTGACACCAACCCTATTGACACCACTGCTCATAAGGCCTCTATCATTAGTGGCACTTTAATTTTTGAAAGTATATGTCCATCACAGAGAGCGAATGTGGTGTAGTGGTATGAGTGCTGAACTAGGACTCTGGGACCAGGATTTGAATCCTTGCTCAGCCATGGAACCTGTGGGTGACCTTGGTAAGTCACACCCTCTCAGCTCAGAGGGGGCAATGGCAGGCCACCTCTGAACAAATATTGCCAATTAAACCCCATGATAAGTTTGCCTTAGAGTCACCATAAGTCAGAAATGACTTGAAGGCACAGAACAGACAAAATGTTCACCATAGGCAGCCTACTATTAGGCAGATTGTGGTGACCACCTTGGGCATCTAGTGTTGGGAGGCAGAGAGGGCAGCCTCCCAGCTGTTACACCTGAACTGGAGGACAGATCTGTGTATGCCACAAAAGCGGTCCTGAGACCTCTAAGCTAGCCTGCTGCCTCAATTTTGTTAGTGGTGGCTCTCCTATTGCTCTCCATTAGTGAAGGAAAATGGAACTGCCAATCCAGCCAACTTCTGTTGATAGACTGAAGTATGGGCACCATCTTGTTTTTCATTTCGGGCAGAAAAACAATCTTAGGCTGATCCTGATGTTAATTTGCTTACATGAGAAAAGGTAAGGAAAAAGAAGTGTCCTACTTACCTCGTCCTGTACTGCCCTCTCTCTCCCGGAAAGGCATGTGTTTTTCAGTAAACTAGCTCAAGCAGACAGGCATAATTCAAAGTAAGAATATGTGAACAATAAAAGGACCATATCAATTACCTGCAGCAATGAAACAGATTTTGTTATACCTGGCCTTCAGTAGGGCTGCCTTGAGTTTGATTTCAGACAACAAAATACACAAGACTGGTAATTTTGCATCAATCAGCTTCCAGTTCTCCTTCTGCTCACTGACCCTCCTTTCCTCCTTCCTTTCTTCACTCAATTACCTTCCTTCATTCAATTACATTATCGATTTTTCTGTAGGTATCTGCTGACCTCCCTGATTTTTAGAATTAGGGCTCCCAATTCTTGTGTATATAGTTATGTATTTATATCATTTATTTAAAATGTATATAAGCATTATATGTTTTAAAAATCCTTGAATATCATTGAATAACACAGACAAACATCAAATTATAAAATAAGAAGTGAAAATATATTATTTAAAATGTCATAGTTACATCAGCACCTCCTGGAAATGAATAAAAACATGTCTGGTAATTTAGTGAGGAAAGGCTATCTTGAATTAAAACATCTTAAGCAGACACAAGAAGCAGAGCAACACTTGAAATCCAGAGTGTGGCCTCGTTCCCACTAGGATTTAACCCAAATCGCTGATCAGCTTATAGGACTGTCATTCCCACTTGAAACCAGTTCCGATCCTACTGTGCTCAGTTTCAATCATGATGAAGCGAGGCAAACGCAAAAGAACTACTCTTTCCTGACACTAGTTTTTGGGCAGTTCTTTTGAAAAAGACCTGAATCCAAACTGTGTTCAACAAGTGGAAATGATGGGTTGGATTCACATCGGGGGGCGGGGGGGGCTGCACCAGCTCTTGCTGGCTTCTCTCAGCCAGCCTCGGTGCTCTGGTGCCGTTTTGGGCTCAACCAAGGCTGGCAGGTGGGGCAGTCCATCCTCCTTTCTTCCCCTTGACAGGGAGGGAGTTAAGGCTTTCTTAGAGCGAAGACAAGCCAAGAACCTCACCAGAGTTCTTGGAGAGCAGCTTCATCTTCTCTTTCTTCCTCTGCTTTTCCCAGTTTGGCCATGGAAACTCACTAGGTGACTCTGGGCAAGACCCAGAGGAGAAAAAGGAGGAGGCCACCGCTGCTGCCTCTGCTCCTTCTTTGTCCTCTCTGAGAGCTGCCGAGGGCTCCATGAGGGGCAAAAAGGAGGAGGAGGAAGGAGAAGAAGGGAAGGACTTCTCCATAAGCCCGCACTCTCCCTCATACAAGCCTTCCTGCCATGCCACCACCCCTTCTCTGTTGCTGTTGTTGTGTGCCTTCAAGTCTGTTGTGGGGTTTTCTTGGCAAGGTTTGTTCAGAAGGGGTTTGCCTTTTCTTTCCTCCTCTTCCTTCTCCTCCTCCATGGCAGCCATTCTTCCTCTCCCCCCCCTCCAGTATGGACAACAAAGGGGAATAAAAGCGGAGTAAACGGGCCCAGAAAATCACAAAATATCCCAGTTTCCACACCGGGTTATTTTGTAGTGGGAATGAGCCCTACAAGTGCAACTCCAGGTGGCCTCCAAATGGATTTCAGGCCCATACAGAATCACAGGGGGTGTATCCACATTACAGAAATGAAGCAGTTTGACACCACTATAACTGCCATCACTCTATCCTACATAATACTTGGATTTGTAGTTTGGTGAGGCCATCTACATAAATGCAACCTAGATAATGAGGAAACAGAAATAGTTCAAACATTAATCAGAATGGAGACTGCAGTCAAGAAATCAGAATAAGATAGAATGGGAAGGGCAGAAATGAAAAAACTAAATAGATCCTAAAGTGTAGAGATTTATGCAACTGAACACTAAAGTTAGAATCATACAACCCATTATATTGCCCATCACCATGAACGTGATGTGAGAGCTGGACAGTGAAGAAAACTGCCAGAAAGAAAAAACTCATTTGAGATGTGGTGCTGGAGAAGAGTGCTCAGGATACTATGGATGGCCAAAAAGGCAAACAAATGGGTGCTAGAATAGATCAAGCCCGAACTCTCCCTGAAAGCCAAGATGATGAAACTGCTGTGGTTGTATTCTGGCAACAAGAGAAGGCTTGACTCATTAGAAAAGACAATAATGTGAGGAAAGGTAGAGGGCAGTAGAAAAAGAGGAAGATGCCAGATCTGGACTCAATCAGGGAAGTCATGGGCCTGAAACTATAAGATTTAAGCAGAGCAGTGGAGGACAGGGGGGCTTGGAGATGTCTCATCCACAGGGTCGCCATGAGTCAGAGCTGATGTGAAGGCAGTTAACAACAAAAGAGGCACCAGAGCTCTCTGAAAGACCAGGCTGAATACCTCACCAAGCTACATATCCCAGGATTCCACAAGATGGACCCATGATATTTAAAATGTTGTTGAACTGCCTTCTTTCTGCAGTATGGAAGAGCTAAAGGAGTCTTTTTCTGATAGCCATAGAGGCCCGGCAGAAAAATCTCCTGGTCCCATGTTGTTAAGAGTTTTATGTACTAACACCAAAACCTTAAGCTTGTTAAAATAGCAGAAAGGCTGTAATTAAAGTTCCTTCAAGAAATCTGTTAAATGTTGTTTAAAAAATAAAAATAAATATTAAGCAGACAGAAGAAATAGAGCAAACCAGACATCCACTGAGTGGGAGCTGAGATGTTGCATTGTTCACTTGCTGAATGAAGGTTATGGTCAGTCTTTGTACCTATTGCAAAAAAATGAGTCTTGAAATAAGAAGTGCCTGTATCATGGGGACCAGGCTATCTTTACTCAGGAGGTTCTTGATAACATTGTGGCTTCCATTGAATGGAATTTTAACTGCTGTAAGCTGCCCTGATTGTTTGACAGAGGGGCAGGAAAGAAATAAAAATTATTGTTGTTGTTATTATTATTAATTTCATGACCAATGTTAGGTAAGGAATAGAGACTCTTCATACCTCAGACAAGAAAAGTTTCCATTCACTTTTTCTGTAGGCACATGCAGGTTAGCAATACAACTAATAAAAGTTAGAACCACACTTTTACATAAATTATGTGAGAGAGAAGCTACTATGGCCTTCTGTGCTCCACTCTGGTCCCAACCATAAAGCAGCTCAGAGCTAAAAACTGCCAAATTGTACATTCTGACTGCTGCTAGAACTTGCCATTTAAAGTAGACATTCTGGCAGAATACCCTAATAAATCAAAAAGCACCAGGCTCTATCATGCAGCCTTTAACACTGCTAGATTGTGCTGCCTGTCAGCAAATCACAGCTGAGACAGAGCCAGGATGTGTTTTGATGTTGAGTTCTGAGAAGAAGGGATTGAACAATCTGTTCAAAAATTCCATTCCACCCACCACCCGCCAAATATCTTCAAGCTGTCAAATTTGGAATTAAAGGTGTCCTTCAAATATTTTGGATTCAGAGCACATATGATTTCTGATAAAGATGGAGGAATTCCCCACCCCAAGGGTTCTTGGCTCAGATACAGTATAACAGTACTGTTTCCTACACAAATATTGTAGTTGCTAAGGAAAAAAGAAAATTCCATGTTCACTACACAGGAATTAATGCTTACCTGGGCTGTGTGCATCATTTATTTTTCATTCTGCAAGCTCATGGTGGCATGTTATCCTAAACACATATTACCCTAGCACGCGTCATTCCTTTTGGCTTTCACTTGCCTTAGAAATAGCATTGCAGAAATAACATAAGAAGATTTTAGTTTAAGTCCACGCTGCAAGTAAATGTGTGTTCCTTAAATGTTGCCCCCAAAAAATCTGAAGGGGGAAAAATAATGTTTCAGTTAGAATCTCTACAAAAAATTCCTAGGTGATTTCAGCACTGACAGGATAGAGAAAGAAAAAAAGTTGGAGAACTGGACCAGTGGCACCTGAATAATTCTATATGTACAAATATATATCCATTTGCGGGGAGGGGTGGTATAGGTACATTTTATTCACTCTTTAAAGCAGGGGAGGAGGAACACACCTCAGCTGCAGAAGGGCTGAGTCCAAACATTATGTACTGGCTAGCAAAGAGTTCTTTCATGTTGATCCATTGCCACAATCTGACAGGATATTAAGCACACTTGAGGACATTTGTTACACTTAACTCTTTGCTAAAATGTACTCTGTAAGCCTGTGTAACAGCCACCTGGTGCTTGAAGTCTACATGAAGTAAATCCTTTCTGAATTGCAGAAAGGAATGCTGGAGGCTGTCTTCCAGGATGGATGAACCATTTCTAGAAAAATGTGCTCTGCGTCTGTTGGTCCCTGCCCAGCCTTAAATTAGCAACTGCCTAACAATGCAGAGATCAATGTTGAGCACCATTGTGTAATACTTCATTTTTCATAACAATCTTCATCATTTGTAAGAACATCCACTGGAGCCTCGTTTGTCCAAATAGCTTGGAAGCCAAGAGGAGGGAGCCAATTTTTTAAAGTTCAGAATGATACGTAAGAATATAACAAATGCAGTATCCTCATAGGATATATACCATGAACTGGAGCCATATGACAGATACATATCGAGAGATTTGGTTAATCTGTCTTCTGGCAGTAGAGGTAGGTTATATATATATGTTCCGGCCAATGCAGAGACCTGCTGCTTTCTGTCCTCCTCCCACTCTTTGTTTCCCACCCCCACTCCTGCTTTCATTTAGGGAACAACCATATTCATAAAGGAATGTGCATATGGATTTGTTTCCTTTATTGAAATGATTACAGAGGCTGCTGGCAGTGGGAAACATCTGTGCATACATCCATGCTCCAGTGGACTTTCTTTTGAAAAACAGACTGGATGAGTCTAGCTAGCATAATATATAGATTTAATTTTTAAGATGCATTTAAGCTGTTGGGACATGAGTTGTGGAGTTTCTTATACACAGAAATATTCTTGGCCTAAAAAACAGTTTCCAAAAGGAAAACAAGCATAAATCTTAAACCCTATATAAATTTACCAAGTCATTTCCCCACAAACCTTGCACATGCATGAGTTGCACATCTTCAAAATTGCTCAAGTGAAATTGAATTAGTTTTATACACTATAGACACTTTACAAGGTCAGCTGTTAAATCACACAGGCAATATCCAATGCTCTTTCTAATAGCTGGTTTCTCTTGGATCTTTTGTACAGTTTCTGCTAATACATTATGTTAGTGTAGTGTTTCCCATCACTTCTGTTCTTCTTTGTTTAATTTGCTTTACAGTAGGTGTATGACTGGAGTCTGACCCTTTTTTTTTTTTAGCAAAATAAATGCAACGCCCTTAGAAGGGGCTTCTACTCACTTGATGGAATTTTATGTGAACACATGACCATCATGCTTTTGAACTCCACACCATGACTCAGGTGCATCTACAGTGTAGAAATAATGCAGTTTGACACCAATTTTTGTAAAGGACAAGAAGTCTAATGCTCATTGGGCTTAGTGGACTGATTGCTTAATAATTATCCTTTTTCTGTAGAACTGCCCCTCTTTTTTTCCAACTTGAAATTTATAGTGAATCAAAATAACTCAAGTGCCAAAGTGTTGCATTCCAGTGTGTTTTGTGTGCTGCTCTCTCATCCTTTTTTCAGACCTTATTAATTGCTATTTCCCCCCAAATAAAACACAACAGCAATGCCGGTCTGTCTAATATTAGCAGGGAAACCCTACTGAGACTTCTATGAATTGCTATGCTATTTAGTTAACATCTCTATCTATCACCTAACTAATATTTTACTGTTACATTTTATTATACCTTTCTACTGGCACAACTCATTGGAAAAATGATAATGTTAGGAAAGGTGAAGGGAAGTAGGAAGAGAGGAAGGCCACATGCCAGATGGATGGACTCTATTAAGGAGGTCATGGGTATGGGTTTGCAGGATTTAAGCAGAGCAGTGGAGGACAAGGAGTCCTGAAGATGTCTCATCTACATGGTCGCCATGAGTCAAGATCAGCTTGGGGGCAGTTAACAACAAAAACTGTTAACTTTACTATGAAGGAAAGAGTATAAAAAGACATGCAAGGAAATCAGTAATTGAGGCTTTATTTCACCCTCATAGGGAAAAGAAACTAATTAATATGGAATCTATCACTTATTCCCCAGCAATTAAGCAATAAAATGGACATTTATAAACTTAGGGAGGTTGCAGACTGCTAGAAATAGTGCAGATTGAATCCACTTTTAGGGTTAGGGTTAGTGCTAGGGAATCATGGGAATTGTATTTTTTTCTGAGACATTGAGCCTTCTCTGTCAGAGAGCTCTGGTGCCACAATAAAATACAGTCCCCATGATTCCCTAACCCTAAAAGTGGACTCAATTTGCACTATTTCTGGCAGTCTGCAACCCCCCTTCGTCTAAATCCAGTTGTTTGTCCCAATTACAGTTGAACCATTGAAGCAGTGGAACTTACATCACTGTGTTTATTTTGAAAGTTCCCATTTATTCACTGGATCCACTTTAGCTGGGACTTATATAAGGGAGTTACCAGATGCTGCAGGCTATATTTCAGAGGAAGGAACAGGCAAAAACATGTGAGTATTCCTTGCCCAAGAAAACTCTATGAAATTCATGGGCTTACCATAAGTCGACAAGCAACTTGAAGGCACGTATACACACACAGGCTATATTTACAGACACTGTAAACAAAAATCCATCAGTGATACCTTTATTGGCCAACCAAAATGCACAATATACTTGTTGCAAGCTTTCAAAGCTCCATGGGCTTCTTCATCAGGCAAGATGTTACAAACCAAACAGGAGAAAAACAATTGAAGATGTTAGTTAGATGCCTACATGTTGTTTCAGTCTTTAGTTAAGATGGTATATGGTGGGAAGGATATCTTTTGTAGGCAGGCTCCTCCTCCTCCTGGCCCTGTGGCTATAGGCAGATTTGCCAAGCCCAGGAAATTTAAAAATTAAAAATGTTTTTCTCCTGTTTCTACCTCTTACCATTGTGCATCTTGTTGTGTTCTGAAGGGAAAGGAACATAAATAAGAAACACTCTGGGTAATGTTTCCTGTTATGGTTTACTGGCAACACACACCTGATCACAGTACTATAAAAAGAGCATGAAATAACTCTTCACTAATAGACATGCAAATGATTATACACACAAACAAGCAGTGTCTATATGGTTACATAGTCCTCACTTCCCCAAGCAGGAGAAATTCCTTTGAATGAGAGAGCACTGTAGACTTACAATGTCTTTGCAATATTTGCTTTGCAGAGCATATTGGAGTAAACAAACACTGCTATAGCAGCCAGTAAATCTACCAGCTCTGCCTCAGATACCCAGAGTGAATCATTGCTCCTGAATGATAATTCCCTTCAGCCAGCTCACAACTCTTGTTCTATCTCTGTCTACCCAAATTCAAATTACAACCTGTTTTTCTGTTTCTCTCCATTAGCTAGAGGTTGCCACCTCCTCATTTCCAAGACAAGGAGGAGATTTCTAACTCTCACAAGAATATTTCTTGTTGTCATTCACTCCTACAGATAAAGTGTCCATCACGTAGTAGCTGTTAGCAAGCCCACAGCTTAACTAAGGGTATCCTTCTTGCATTCATGATATGTTAACAGACACAGTGGACAGTGTTATGCTGGTTTGGAGCCATATTGTATTGTTGAAATGGTTCTTGGTAATGATATCTGGATGATCCTTCAGTGAGTAAAATCTGTAATATCTGAGAGGATTTTTTTTAAAGGATGTAGTAGTTCAGAAGAGCCAGCATGCCATAGTGATTTGAGCATTGGACTGCAACTCTGGAGACCAGGGTTCAAATCCCATCTCAGCCGTGGAAAGCCACTGAGGAAGGAAAAAAGGAGGGAGAAGAAGGGTAAGGAAACAATAAATTCAACAATAATGTGAGGAAGGAGAATGACAGGAAACAACTACTGGGCAGCAGCCATAGTGGTGGGTGTCACTAAAGTGAAGGAACAGCAGTGACATCATAGCTTACACTTGTTAGCACTGAACACAGGAAGGTGTAAGTGGCAACCCCCACCTAGAAAACCCTATGATGAGACATCGAAAGTTTCACACAGGCAGAACAAGAGCACTAACAGAAAGACAGATAGAAACTAAAGGAAAACACACTTGCAAGAATAGCTAAGAGCAGTCAAAAATGACGAAGCAAGCACTAAACATGCTCAGAAAGACAGATCCCATCAGAAGCAACACCACACATAAAATAGGGACATAGAATGTAAGAAGCATAAGCCAAGGAAGCTGGACATGGAAAATGGAAATGGAACACATGAACATAGGTACTGGGGGTGAGTGAATTAAAATGCAGAGGAATGAGCCACTTTGAATTAGACAACAACACAGTATTCTACTTAGGGAATGAAAAGACAAGAAGAAACGGGGTGGCTTTCATACTTAGAAAAGATGTTGCAAAAGCAGTCAGAGGATATAATGCAAAATCAGACCAGATCATCTCAATAAGGCTCCATGGGAAACCTATGATTATCACCATAATTCAAGTATATGCACCAACCACTGAGGCGGAACATGAAGAAATTGATAGATTTTACGAAGAGGTACAGGAAGAAATGGACAGCACACCAAAACAGGATGTCAAGCTGATCATTAGAGATTGGAATGCAAAGGCTGGAAACAAAGAAGAATCAAAAACAGTAGGCAGATTTGGACTAGGCAAAAGGAATGAAGCAGGTGAGCATCTGATAGATTTTTGTGAAGATGCCAACCTATTCATTGCAAACACATTTTTCATACAACCAGAGAAAAGGTTATACACATGGACATCACCAGATGGCCAACACAAAAACCAAATACATTATATAATTGGAAGTAAAAGATGGCGAAGCTCCATACTGGTGGCCAAGACTAGACCAGGTGCTGATTGTGGCACAGATCACGAACTACTCATTTCAAAAATAAAAGTAAACTCAAGAAGAGAACAAAACCAGTCATCATACCAAAATACGATTTTTGTGGGGTGCAATTTTATTTCCCAGGGTGTTAACCCTTTTGAAGTTAAAGTAAAATATGCAGGTTTGAAAGTTAAACTTGTTACAGTTCAGCTTTCATCAGCAGAACAACAAAAGTGTGAGGTCAGACTATTATTTTAAATATGCTTTCCTAAATAATAAGACTAATTTAAAAAATGACAGATGTAGTTTGTGGTTAAAAAACACAATAATAGCTTTAATAAATATTTACATAGAGTAACTAAAACCTAATCTTACTGGAGATGATATAGCAGGAAAAAAGCTGTTAAATTCACTCAGAGGAGGACTGTTACTGACTGGAGACTGAGAGGTGACAGTTTAGAATGTTCAGAGAGTCAATTAAACTGCCAGATAGAATGAGATAGGGGTGAAGGGAGGATGTCCCTGTCTAACTAAGGAGGAAAAGGAACGCAACACATATTTCTTCCAACAATCCCATTCTCATTCTCCTGGACTCATGTCAAGGATCTTCAATCCCTCACACAGTCTCTGGAATTGATCTTTTGGCAGAGGTTTAGTGATGATATCTGCAATCATAACTTCTGTGTTGCAGTATTACAGTTGGACAAGTCCACTTCTGTACATCTCCTCCATGTTATGGAAGGCAATGTCAATATTTTTATTAAGTGCCTTTTCACTTTCAGAAATTCTGATGCAGCTTTGATTATCTTGCATCAAAATTGTTGGTTTGAGTACTGTTGTCCCAAAGTCTAGTAGTAAGTTGTGCAGCCATTTCATTTCATCACATGCTGTTTTCGCTAAAACACACTCAGCACCTGTAGAAGAATCTGTAATTGTAGATTGCTTCTTACTTGTCCAGCTTGCAGCTCCTCCACCATAGAAGATCAGGTTTCCGGTAGTTGATTTTCTGTCTGCCAGATCTGTAGCATCCACATAGGCGATCAGCTGTGGTTGATGACAGGCTGGTAGCACCAGTTTGTAATCTGCTGTTCCTTTTAAGTATCTGGCAACTCTCTTAACTGCAATAAAATCTTTTTCAATAGGAGAGTTGACCATTCTGTATAGGATGCAAACAGCATTTGCTATGTCAGGTCTAGTAAAGTTAGCTATGTATAGGAGTTTTCCAACTGCCGTTCTGTACTTGTCTCCATTTTGTAAAGGTTCAGAACTCTTAATGGCCTTTAAGAATCTTACTTCCGTTGGAATTGGTATAGCATTTGCGTCTTTCAGACCAAGACAGTCCAGAAGATGCAGTATCTTCTGATTTTTGATTCAGGAAGAAACTTCTATCGCTTCCTCTTTGTATTTGCATTTCAAGCTAGTGTAAGATATCTCCCAAATTCTTGATATCAATTTCTTTCTTGAGATGCTGGATTGTCTCTTCACCTTCTGCTGCATCCTCACTGCACAGGATCAGATCATCAACGTAACTTGTGATGTAAGTCCATTTATTGTTTCTGAATCTCTTGTATACACATTTGTCAACAGTGAGAGGAGTGAATCCCTCTTCGAAAAGAAGATGATTCAGTTTCTCACTCCATGCTGTGGAGGCTTGCTTTAAACCATAAATGTTCTTTTGTAATTTGCATACAAGATATTCCTTACCAGATATCTGGAATCCTGGAGGTTGTTCCATATAAAGTTATTCAGTGAGATTGCCATACAGAAAAGCTGTGTGAACGTCCAGATGTTGAATATTCATTTTCTTGTAAGCTGCAAAAGCTAGGAGAGGTTTGATGGTTGTATGAGTGACTACTCCAGCAAAAGGTTTGTTATAGTCTTCACCATACTTTTGAGTATAACCTTTAACCACAAATAATAATAATAATAATAATAATAATAATTTATTTGTACCCCGCCCCTCTGTTAAAACAATTGGGGCGGCTTACAACAATTAAAATACATCAGTACAATCTAAAATCCCCAACCCCTCTAAAATCCCCAATCCCTTTGAATCTATCCTTCTGCATCTAGCTAAGTGGTAAAGACCTATCTCCAGCCAATTGCCCTTTTCCCTTCTGGCAATTCTGACAAAGTCCATGTTTTATTTTTATATTTTTATATTTTTATTTTTTATTTTTTATATAAAGATTGCATTTTTTCGCTAGTACCCACTTCTCAGAATCTGTCTTTGGAATTCCCTTGATCTTTTTCCAATCAGAGGGTTTTGGAATTAATTCTTCTGTGGCTTCATAAGAGAATCTGTCAGGGGACATACCTTTATTGGAGCATTCTGACCTTCTCACCTGAATTTGTATACCTGGCTTTGCTTCTTGCGCATCGTCCAATTCTTCATTGTGGTGGTCCACTGTAGATGTAGCCCCTTCTGGATGCAAGACCTCTGGAGGATGAAAGAACTCTACATGCTCTAATTGCTGGTGGGAGTCTTCTTCTACTGTAAATAATCTGGATAGAAATATTTATTTTGATTAGATTTGGGCTGTGGTCTTTCATCAATATAAACAGCACTTGTTAATTATATTGTGCGTCCATCTGGATTTAGAATTCTGTAACCATTTCCAGTATAACCAACAAAAATTCCCTCTCCACTTTGACAGTCAAGTTTACCTCTTTTCTGTTTGGGAATATAGACAAATGTTTTGCTTTCAAAAACCTTCAGATGGTTTAATTTTGGCTTAACTCCATACCATAACTGGAATGAGGTTACATCTTTAGATTTGTTTGGCAGTCTGTTACACAGGTATGTTACAGTCATGATGGCTTCAGACCAATAACGTTTAGGCATATTAACTTCCAAAAGCATGGTGATCTCCATCACCTTGAGAGTTCTGTTCATTCTCTCTGCCATGCCATTTTATTCTGGAGAATAAGCCTGTGTAGTCTGATGCTCAATGCCATGTTCTTTCAAAAAGTCATCAAATTCAGCATTGACAAATTCAGTGCTGTTGTATGTGCATAGGCTCTTCAGACTGCATAGATCATGAAAGGCTATGGAACGCCCTTAAAGACATGGGAGTGCCAACACATCTGATAGTCCTGATGAGGAATCTGTATTCAAGACAGGAGGCTACTGTCAGAACAAAACATGGAGAAACAGAATTGTTCCCAGTTGGCAAAGGGGTCAGACAGGGCTGCATCCTATCACCCTTCCTGTTGCCCACCTTGGACACAGAAGAGGGAGGAGTGAAAATAGGAGGAAGAAATATCAACAATCTGAGGTATGCTGATGAAAACCTCTTAGATCTGGAACAACTATTAAGGAAGATCAAGGAAGAAAGTGCAAAGACAGCTTACTGTTGAACATAAAGAAAACAAAAATAATGACCACAGAGAACTTACACACATTCAAACTAGTGTAGCAATGGATCTCTCTAGGGCAATTTTTAATTAGTTCAATTAATTACTGGGTTGTGCTACAAGCAACCCTTGTGGAATTGTTTCCCTCTTTTATACAGAGGTTGCTGGAATAGAGCAATGCAGAGGCAGGATTCTTTCTATGAATTGTATTTTATTAAAAGGGAAAAACACACAGTACTGCAAGCACACACACACAAGGAAAGGCTTCACTAAGGGGATAATTACCAAAATTGATTGTTCCTTGAAGATGTGGTCCCACTGATGAAGATATTACTCAGCTACTGGAGGCTCTGGAAGGCAGCGTGAATCATAGCCAGCAGAACACAGGGAGACATGCCCCCCCCCATGCAAATCAGACTAGCTCTTTCAACAAAAGAAATCTAGGCTCTTTTATAGGCCAAAAACAGCTGAAGGCAAAGACACATCAAAGGGCCAATCTATGGGAAATGGTCACTCGATATGGAGGTTCGTTGAAGTGGGGATTAGAGTTGTAAATGGCTACTCTTCAGCTTGGGCAGAAAAACATAAATCACCTGGCCTTCCTGTCTCAGAGGTGTGAATGTTCCATTGACTGCAGCTCCTAAACTTATCTGATTTCCTTTTACATAGTCTCTCACCTTTGGGATGATGGCTACCCTGCCTACATGACCAATTAGAATAAGCCTCATGGCTCCTTGCAACCAGAGTACATTCAGGGCCTTAGAAAAGTTGTATTGCACACCTCAAAATTGGATGGCTTACAGTAACACTACACAATGAGGAAATAGAAACAGTAAAAGAGTTCTCATATCTGGGATCAAACATTGATTGGAACGGAGACTGCATCCAGGAAATCAGAAGAAGACTAAGAATGGGGAGGGTGGCTATGAAAGAACTAGAAAAGATTCTAAAATAATAATAATAATAATACATTTTATTTTTAACCCGCCCCTCTGCTCGGCAACCGGGGCAGCGTACAACAAAATTAAAACAGATAACAGTTAAAACACTCCTTCAACCCAATCCCTAACCCTCCCCCCCTTTCATTCAAACATACAACTCAGCACAAAAGTCAGAATCATACAAGCCATTGTATTCCCTAATACCATGTATGGATGTGAGAGGTGGACAGTTAAGAAAGAAGATAGGAGGAAAATCAACTAATTTGAGATGTGGTGCTGGAGAAGAGTGCTGAGGACTCCATGGACAGCCAAAAAACAAAACAACAAAAAGGGGTCCTAGAGCAGATCAAGCAAGAAATATCCCTAAAAGCAAAGATGACAAAACGTCAACTATCATACGTTGGACACATTGTGAGAAGGCATGGATGAGTGAAAAAACAATAATGTTAGCAAAGGTAGAAGTAGAAAGAGAGGAAAGCCTCATGCTAGATGGATGAACTTTATTAAAGAGACCACGAATCTGAGTTTGCAGGACCTGGACAGAGCAGCAGAGAACGGGGGGGGGGGGGGGGGCTGGAGATGTCTCATCAGCAGAGTTGCCATGGGTCGAGATCACTGCAAAGGCAGTTAACAACAACAACAAAGTATTAAAATACAGTGCTGTTTTTCCCACTGAAATTTCGGTTTCACTATTATTTTCCCCAACCTTCGAGGGCTTAAAAGCATGTGATATTTCTGCTAAAGATGTATGCCTGTATTTGTTTTCAATTAAATCACGTATCAGATTTTCATCATATGTTGCTGTTGCTGCAGAGACAGCAACAAATAACACAAAAGGATAAAGGGCATTTTCACGAATATATTGTATAACTTGATAATGGTCTGGATTCAGCAAATATAGTGTAATATAGGTCAAGTTCAAGAGTCCATATGTTCAGACCCAGAGACTCTGAGAACAAACAGCTTATTTGTTGCTGTTGTTATGTTCCTTTAACTGGACTTGAGTTATGGTGACCCTATCACAAGGTTTTCTTGGAAAAATTCTTTCAGAGGAAATTTGCCAATGCCTTCTTCTTAGAATGAGAGACTGTGAATTGATCGAGGTCACCCAGCCAGTTTCCAGGGCTGAGTGGAGATCTCAACACTAGTCTCTCACAGTTCTAGTCCAACATTCATATCACTCATTCTTTACTGAACTGAAAATTAAAAATGGAAAAGGAATCCCAGGGTAAGATAAGATATAAAGGAAAAATACCACACATTTCAGAAATCATATCTTTACTTTTAACAGTACACTACTGTGTATATATATATATATATATATATATATATATAGGAGGAGATGTTGCCACAAATGTCCTCCTTCATTTATTAGTTTTAACACTTCTCCTGTGGAGCAAGGTCACATGTGCTTCAGTGAATAAGGTGATCCAGGCTGTATCCCCACTGCAGAAATAATCCAGGTTGACACCACTTTAACTGCCATGGCTCAATGCTTTGGAATTCTGGAATGTGTAGTTTGTTGTCCCAGAGCTCTCTGACAGAGAAGGCTAAATGTCTCACAAAACTACAATTCCCAGAATTCCATAGCATTGAGCCATGGCAGTTAAAGCAGTGTCAATCTGGATTATTTCTGCAGTGCAGATGGAGCCCCAGTGAGATATGTGGATATGGGATGCTCATAGGTATCTAGCTGGCTACCCAGTGAACAAAATGTTGAACTAGAAGGGCCTGTGTTCTCATCTGACATAGGTCGTTTCTTTGTTCTTATTTCAAAGGTGTTGTTTTTAATTTCAGAGGGCAGCTAATATGAGAGCCTCTCTCAATGCTTGCTATTTTTTTAAAAAAGGAATTTGTAGGGCTGTCAGCAATTGGACCAGCACAAAGGTTGGGATGTCCCAGAAGGGAGATTTTGGTCCTCCTGACTGTTAAAACTCCCATAGGTCTTACACACTATGACTAACACCATTGTAAAGAGAAGACTCTGAACCTGGGGAATTACTAAAGTCCAAGTCTTCTATGGGATCTTTTATCCTATGTTTACAGATGTGGCTAGAGAAGAGACTGATATAAAGATAAAGATTGTAATAAATAAGAACTTGACCTTGGGGAATTTATAATTAGCTCAAAAATAGTAAATAGGATCCAACCCATTGTATGCAGGGGGCTAGAGGGAACAGGTCCTGCAGAGACAACATTTGTCCAAAAAAATGGTACTTTTATTAAGAGAGGAAAATAAAACAATATGCAAGCACACACATATATAGATGATTAAACATACAAAAACACCCTAACCTACATGCACACACACAAGGACTCAGGAGTTAGCTTGGATAAGAAGCAGAAGGCTTTCTAAGGGTGATAGTTACCTGCAAGGAGGATGCTCCAACGATGACTGAAGAGATAGACTCAACCATTATGACGGGGAAAGGACAAAGAACAGAGTTGAGAACTCTAGTTAGAGCTCACAATGGCAGAAGCCATCATGACATCTACCCAGAACTCCCATCCATCCTGAAATCTATCCAGAGCTCTCAAATCCTGAGATTCTGGGGAGCATTTTTATACTCTTAAGATGAGGCTGAGGAGAAGAGTTGCTATTGTATATCAAAGGATTCTGATGCTTTGCTTTGAAGTAGACAATTTCCAAAAGAGGGGAGATAGGATGTTGATGCTATCTCACTTTTTCAACTGGACTCATCCTGGATGGCCCTCATAAATCTTTTAGGTGTGAATGTCCTGTTTTGCAGCTCCTAAGCCTGGCTTTTTTGATCTGCAAAGGGTTGTAAATGCAGGTTTGGAGTGCCTACGTGAGGCTCATGCTTTGAGCTCATGGCAATATAGCCATCTTTCAGCATAGGGCCATGACAGGGACCCAAAAGAAGTCTTGATATCACAACCAATCAAAACCACTCATCATGATTAACAATAAGGGACTGCAGAATTTAAAAGTCAAAGCATCGGGAGAGGCAAGCATTCCCCAACCCAGCAGTAAAGATTACTGTGCCATAAAGCAACCTTTCTGAATCTAGTGCCCCACACACGTTTTGGACTGCATTCCCATTGACCCCATTAGTATAAAATACAACCATGGGTGTTGAAATCCAAAATATCTACGGGGCATTGATTGGGGAAGTCTGGGATACCTAATCACATGTTAGGAGCTATACAAATGTGAAAGTAAATACCTTCCTTACTATTTGAAAATGCAGGAAAAGTCATTCTCTCTGCTTGTGTTGAGTTGCCCAAGTTCGTTCCTCCTGATTGGCAATGACCTCATGAGCCATATAGCGCTGAATGGGCATCATATAGAGACAATCATTTCAGCAATTTCATTGTTGTGTTTCCTTTAAAAAAATAAATAAAACTAATCTCTATAGTGCCCAAAATGGCAGGCTACTATACAGCTGCTGTTTTTAAAAATGTAAGCTTTTACTAATGAAGGGGCAATTCGCTCCCATTCAAGACACAGCATTGGCTCTGATCAACTCACAGAAAAGTTTTTTTTCAGTGAGTAGCATCTTCTACTCTGAGCAGAAGAGAAGCTTTGGCTCCAACTATTGTTTCATTTGAAGAATCGATTGAATGGGGGGAAATAGCATTTGTCTTAATAATTGAGGAACGCTTTAAATCTTGAAAGAATTCTAGCATTGCTTTCGGGGGGGGTGTGTGAAATGCAAATGTACTCATTTCTGGACTGTCTGCACCCCACCCAATAATGATTATGTTCATCTTGTTTCTCTTGTTGTTATTAGCCTATTTCTGCAAATACTCTAAGGAACATTACAGGTATCTCTGTATACACATTCCTCCATATTGTTCTATAGATTGTGTTGGAACTCTCACCTCATCTTTATCCTGCATGGTCCTGTGCTTTTTAGTTTTTCAGAAAGGCTATTTATTTAAATTATATCCTGCCTTTCTCCAAGTGTGGAAAAAGCAGCTTGCAGCATAGCTTGAAACAGTATATATCAGTAGAATTTCCAAATATAATTAAGGTAGAATTGATGCACACAGTATATTAGAAAATCCATGTATACTTTTTCTCTCTTTCTTTCCTCCCTCCCTCCCTCCCCCCCTCCCTTTAACAGTGTACAGGCTAAAATGAAATTGGAAGCCTGTGTTCAAAGTCTGCTGAAATGAAAATTATATCCTGTGAAATTCTGCAAACTCCAGAAAGCGGATTCTAAAAATCCACTGCTGGAATAGGTTTTCTGGCCCCTTCCACTCTGTTTTATCCACCCACTTCCCTGAAACTCCTTTCAGTTACTAGATTTTCATGAACATTGTGGCATGATGTTGATGTATGAGGAAGTTGGCAGTAATTGCTGAACCCACCTTATGCAGGCGGAACTGCTTTCATCTAGTACTAAAAGTCTATTTTGGATCTAATCAGACAAGGAGTGCAGTTAGTGTCCCCTTTTATACATGTTTTATTTAAATACACCTAGTATGATTTCCTTTTATTTTGTCATTGAATCATAGAGTTGGAAGAGACCACAAGGGCCATCCAGTCCAACTCCCTGCCATGCAGGAACTCCCAATCAAAGCATCCCCGACAGATGGCCACCCACCCTCTGTTTAAAGACCTCCAAAGAAGGAGAATCCACCACTCTCTGAGGGAGTGTGTTCCACTCTTGAACAGCTCTCACTGTCAGGACGTTCCTCCTAATGTTGAGGTGGAATTTCTTTTCCTGTAGCTTGCATCCATTGTTCCAGGTCCTATTCTCTGGGGCAGCAGAAAATGAGCTAGCTCCCTCTTCAATATGCCGTCCCTTCAAATTCTTAAACAGGGCTATCATATCACCTCTTAACCATATCTTCTCCAGGCTAAACATCCCCAGCTCCCTAAGTCCTTCTTCGTAGGGCGTGGTTTCCAGATCCTTCACCATTTTAGTTGCCCTCCTCTGAACATGCTCCAGTTTCTCAACATCCTTTTTGAATTGTGGTGCCAGAACTAGACACAGTATTCTAGGTGGGGCCTAACCAACGCAGAATACAAAGAGATATCATAAAGTTTTAAATATCATCTTTAAAAAAATTTGACAGAAGGTTTGGTTTGATTTGTAGTTCTTAACTTTTCTCTACGTAGTCACCATCCAGATTTACACATTTTCCTAGCATTTCTTGACCCTCTGAATACTGTTATTGTAGAAGTCTGCAGATTGAGTCTTAAACCACTCTTTCACTTCATGAATGGCGTCATTTGTGTTGTCAAATCCCACAATTGATTTTTCATTTCTGGGAACAAGAAAAAGTCACGTGGTGCAAGGTTGAGAGAATAAGGCAGATGCTTCAAGAGCTCAAAGTCACATGCCCTTGCTTTGTTAACTGCAACTTGAGATGAGTGAGCTGGTACATTGTCAGCTAGGAGATGAATGCCTATAGAGAACATACCACAGCGCTTCTTTTTCACAGCATCTCGCAACTTGTCCACAAGATTGCTGTACTATGTGCCAGTGATGGTTTGTCCCTTTGCAAGATAATCTGTGAGAATGACTCCACAACAAAAAAACTGAAAGCATGACCTTCCCTGCTGACTTTTGCACCTTTGCCTTTTTTTTGGGGGGGGGGGGAGGGGGGAAGGGAATCAGCATGCTTCCACTCCATGCTCATGGTTTTGGTCTCTGGATTGTACTGATAGATCCAAGATTCATCCATGGTTACCAGATGACCAAAAAAATCCTCTTCATCCTGTTCCAACAGTGTCAACATCTGTCTTGAAAGGTTATGCCATGTCTGTTTCTGGAAAGGAGTTAGGAAACGTGGAACCCAGTGTGCAGACACCTTAGACATGTGCAGTTTGTCATGAATAATTTTCCACACACTACCATAACTGAGACTAGTTTCATTCATGATCATTTGGATGGTTGCTCATCTGTCTTCCAGGATGAAATATTTCACTTTCTTTACTGTGGCCGCATTGTCCATCAATGATGGTTTTCCAGGTTTTGGCTTGTCTGTGAGGGACATGTGACCAGTTTGGAAATTCCTTTTCCACCTCACAATAGTGTCATAAGATGGACAGTTGTTCCCATAAACTACCATCATCTCATGAATTTGCCGGGCACTATTACCCTTCAATTGCAGGAATTTTATCATGCTGCGAGCCTCAATCTTCTCCACCTTACACTTTAGTCACTTCTGGCACAACCTGTAACAAAAATAAATGACACAAAGAGCTGGTTTTCTCAACGTTGTGCACTTAGGGGCACATGATGACACTGACAGAATTTCATCAATATACCATAATAACTTCCGGGTGATAATCATTACTTTATGATACCCCCTCATACAGTGGCATTATTACTACCCTTGATCTAGATACTATACTTCTATTGACCTTGGGAACTTTTGGACTGAAAAACAAGTAGTGATCCTTAAATAACTACAAGTAAAATATTCCTTTGTTCAAAAGAAGAGGGAGGGAATCAGAAAATGCAAGTCTCCATTGATAGAAGGAAGATAGAACAAATTGCTGTCCTAAGGAATTATGAAACATTTCCAAAATGATGAGGTAACACTAATTTCCCCATGTTCGCTGAATAAGAATTCCCATGTTTGTGGTAGTGAGTATCTCATAGTGATCATGCAATAACTAAGCATCCAGTGCAGTGTTCCCTTCCTCTAGCACAGGGGTAGGCAACCTTTTTGAGCCGGGGGCTGGGTTGCTGTCCCTCAAACAATTGGGGGGCCGAAGAACCAAAAATAAATAAATAAATAAATATTAAAAAATTAAAAATTTTAAAAATATGCATGCACACTCTCTCAGCCCCAGAAAAGCCATGGCAAAACCCCTGTGGGGATTTTGCCAAGAAAACCCCAAGAACAAGTAATAACAACAATAATCAATATCATCATGGTGGGGGGCGGCGGCAGTGGCAGCGGCAGGACTGGCCTGGGGCTGGTCCAAAGGCCTCGGGGGGGTGCATCCGGCCCCAGGGCCTTAGGTTGCCTACCCCTACTCTAGCAGATGTCTGTGGCACTAAGGTCTCCCTGTCATCTGAATCATATTTTTTTAACATTCAGGGGGCTTCTAATTATTACACACATCACTGGAATATGATCTTTATTATTATATAGTTTTATAGTTTTAATATACAGGCTGATACAATGATTTAATTTGTTGGATGACTTTTTAACTCCTTTCAAGTCAACCTTGACTTATGGCGACCCTGTGAATGAGACATCTCCACAACTCCCTATTGTCAACATCAATAGGTTCAGGTCTGTGATCTTCCTGATTGAGTCTAGCCATTTGACAAGCAGTCTTCCTCTCTTTCTATTGCCTTCTACCTTTCCTAGCATTATTGAGGAATTCTACTGCTAGGAATTCCTAGCATTCTACTAAGGCATGCCTTTTCATGATGTGACCAAAGTACAACAACGTCAACTTGATTATTTTGGTTTCCAGGGAGAGTTCAGACTTGATCTGTTAAATGATCCATTTATTTGTCCTTTTATCCATCCATGGTATTCACAGCACTCTTCTCCAGCATCGCATCTCAAATGAGTTGATTTTCTTTCTATCAGCTTTCTTCACTGTCCAGCTTTCACATCTATACATGGTATTGGGGAATATAATGGCTTGGACAAGTCTAACTTTAGTGTTCAGGTGTTACATTTTAGGATTTTGTCTAGTTCTTTCATAGCTGCCCTTCCCATTCCTAGTCTTCTTCTGATTTCTTGACTACAGTCTCCATTCTCATCAGTGTTTGATCCCAGGTATGGGAAAGATTACTAGACATTTTCAAAAACATGGGACATACATTGTTAAAATAAATGTATAACATTTGCAGCGTATTCAGCAGCATTGGCATTTTCCCTTTACAACTATGTTTGTAGTCAGCTTCAGTGATTCTAAATCATAGAGACAGCAAAATCATTTTGACAGTTAGTCTCAAAAGTGCTGCAAGATCCCTTTGAATATCCCTTTTACCATTTCACTATGCCATTGCATATAAAGGGACTTGAGCATGCACAGATTTTGGTATCCTGGAACCAAACCCTAACAGATACATACCAAGGGAAAAGGTTGGCAACTAAGATGTAGAGACCTTGGGAGTTTGAAAGTCAGGGCAATTTGTTCCTTCCTGGATTATCTTTACTGCCTACTGGGCAGCCGCATAATAAGGTGCAATTCTAATTATTTTTATATTTAAAAAAGAATTATTGCATACTGCAATTTTATTTTGTGTTATATCAAAACTATGCTCCATTTAATTTAATGGAACTTACTCCCCTGTAATTCTGCTGAGAATTTTAATCTTGGGCAATTTTTTAAAAGGAAAGTTTGAATAATCTTATATGAAGTCTCCACATATAATCCACTTTTTAGGAAAACAATTTCTGAACATGACACCACTGAATCAATTTTTGGATATGCCAGTCCTCAAGATTTTCATTTCCTAATTGAGCTGGATCTTGAACGAATACTGTGTTTTCTTCTTTTTGTTCAGATTTTTTATATTATGTTTATATGGATGCCAGAGACCTTGATATATAATTTGTTCCTCCCTTCTGCTAAAGCAAAGCTGTCGAGTGTGAGTGTCTGTATTTTTAGATATTAGGTATTTTACTGTCTACCTTTTGGAAGACTTTACTCGTAGCAAAGGAAATATTAAATTATACTCATAATTTTTCTTTATCCCCTGCCTCAGAGATTGTCAGGGTAGAAATAATCATAACACATCTTGTAAGAAAATGGAGACTTCTGGTCAAATGAGTGTTCACTTTTGTTTGGAATCATGATTATCACAATTTCTGCAGCAAGAACAGCCATGGTACCAACACACCATGCCAAACACAGCTCCCCAACCAGGCACAGGGGCACATGAGGAACACAGTAAACTTTTGGTGGAGGTTTGTCTTGTTTTGTTTTCTCACTTTTTTTTACAAAATCACAATAGTTGTCTGGGAGGCTAAAATATAGTTTCTGTGTTGTTTGCTTGGAGAGTTATCACCCAGTACTTCCATCTACATATAATTCTAGAGTCTTCTTAGAAAACATTTCTGTTCAATGTCAGAGTTTGGAAAAATCTCAATAATAATAATAATAATAATAATAATAATAATAATAATAATAATTTATTTATACCCTGCCCCTCTGTTAAAACAATCGGGGCAGCTTACGGATTTGTAGATCTAATTCCTGTGAAGTCATTCCACAGTCTAAACTGCACAGAGTTACCCATAATCTGCAATGACCCATAACATGTGTCAGCCTTGTGCTTATTGCTACAGTTCCACTTTGAATGAAGAATTAATAGATGCAATATTGATCCTCAGAACATTGAACTGTCAGTGGCAGAGCTTGGAAAAGCTACTCTTTTGGACTACAACTTCTACAATCCCCCAGCAGCATGTCTGCATGCATAATGGGATAGTTGGGGTAAAGTTCTGAACTAAACATGACCCTCACCTTTATAGCAGTTATTTGCTCTACTCTTGCCATAATCTGAAAGACTAACTTTTCCAAGCTCTTCTCAATGGGATGACATATTCTTGCACTTGGAGAGCCTTCCATAAGGCAGTTGCATGCATTACTCCCATGCATTTGTTCATCCCATTTGGATGAACAATGCGCTCTACGTGGGGCTGCCTTTGAAAAGTGCTCAGAAACTTCAGCTAATCCAAAGAGCTGCAGCCAGGCTGTTAACTGGAGCTGGTTACAGGGAGCATACAACTCCTTGTTGCAACAGCTCCAGTGGCTGCCAGTCCGTTTCCGGGCACAATTCAAAGTGCTGGTTTTGACCTACCGGTATAAAGTCCTATATGGCTTGGGTCCAGGCTATTTGAAGGACCATATCTCTGTGTATAAGCCCCTCAGAGTATTGAGGTCATCGGGAGAGGCCCTTCTCTCTGTCCCATTACCTTCTCATGTGCGTTTGGTGGGAACAAGAGAAAGGAGCTTCTCAGTGACTGCTCCCAAGCTCTGGAACTCCCTTCCTATGGAAGCCAGGATGGCTCCATCCCTGCTGTCCTTCCAGTGACAGGTAAAGATGTTTTTATGCTGCCAGGCCTTCACATGACATGACACTGTTTTTGTTTTAAAGAGTTTTAAACTTTAAATTTTAATAATCTAATGTTTTTAATTGTTCAAATTGTTTAATTTTTTTTAAAACATTGTATTTTTAATGTTTTCTACTGTTTTAACTTGGACTGTTTTAGATTTGTTAGCCACTTTGAGACCCTGTGTTGGGAGGAAGGCAGGATATAAATAAACATAATAATAATAATAATAATAATAATAATATATTGGTTCCATGCACTTGCTGGAGTCATTCCATGGCTGCAAAAGTAATACCAAGTCCAAAAGCTAGTGGTTTTAGGGTTTTAGGTAACATTTTTTAGGGTTGAGCAGCAGTAAGGGAAGGCAGACATAATCTGTTGGCTATGCTACCTTATTTCTCAGATGCTTTTCTTCTTTCATGGCTGCTGCACCCACATAGTTATGGCAGGATAGTACACCAATGGGAGCACTTTTACATTACTCAGCTGCAGCTCTATGATTCAGCTTTAACTGTCATATCAACATCCTACAGAATCCTAGGATCTGCAGTATAGAAAGGGATGTTTAAAATTCTCAGCAGCGATGTAGACTTGAATCAATTGACTCATACTCAGGTCACTTCAGTAACTCAATTTGGACTGAATTCAGGAAGAATTAACACACTGACCCAACTCATGACTTGTATATTTTTAGCAACAGACTTGCTGGCATCCTTCACTTTAGGCAGCAGGCAAGACATGCCCTCAGAGCGTAGCCTGTTTCTTGGAAGGCTTTTCAAAAGCTTTAGAAGGCTCATCTGATGTGCAGCAGGGACAGGCTGTCATTCAGACCTCAAACCTATTGCATAATTTGTTTGCTGTTCCCTTCTGATAAACACGCCACACCTCCTCTTTTTCTATTAAAGTTGGCTCCTAGACATGAGAGTTGACATGAGACTCGACTTGAAAGTATCTTGCAAGGATTTGAGACTCAACTTGAGACTTGAAGGGTGCAATTTGACTTGAGCTTGGAGTAAGAGATTTGAATAACATATATATTTGACTATAAGTCAAAAAATTTAGGCCCAAAAATTGACCCTAAATCCTGGGTCAACTTATATACTGGTCAGTATAGTAATACTGCTTAGAAAGATCCTGAAAGAAGCACCACCCAGTGATCTCTGACAGAGCTGCCAAGGCAGTGAGTGTGAAAGAAGTGAAAGAGATGATTAACCTTCTCAATCCAATGTTAAAACCATCTCTCCTCATCCTCTGCCGCCTCCTCTGGATCTCTCTGACCAACAAACCCCATTTCCCTTCCCTTCTTGACCCAGTGTTGAAACCTTCTCTCCCTATGCTCTGGATCTTTCTGACCGATAAACCTCATTTCCCCTCCATTTTCTTCCCTTCTCAATCCGATGTTAAAACCTACTCTCCCCATTCTACTTCCCCATCTCTGACCACCAAACCCCACTTCCCTCCAGTTCCTTCCCTTTTCAATCTGATGTTAAAGCCTTTTGCTCCAGCACCAGGGCAATGGCGTTATGTGGTCAGGAGACGTCCAGAGAAGGAGGAGGGAGGGAAGTTGTGTTTTCCCCTTTAGATCCTTTGTTACAAGCTCCTAAATTTTACCCTTGACTTATCCACAGGATATATCAAAATGCTAGATGGATGGACTCTATTAAAGAGATCATGAGTATGAGTTTGAAGGAGTTGGGCAGAGCAGTGGAGGACAGGGGGTCTTGAAGATGTCTCATCAGTAGGGTCACCATGGGTCGAGATCGATGCAAAGACAGTTAACAACAAATATCAAAATCTATGATTTTGACCCCAAAACTTGCTCTCAACTTATACATGAGGTTGATTTGTACACAAGTATATACAGTACATCACTGGTTCTCAGACAGAGTGCTTTAGCACCTCACCAAACTACAAACTCAATGATTACATAGGAAATTTCTATGTCAGTTAAAGCTGAATTGCTGAATGGGCCCCAAGACTCTGGCACAACTGTATAATTTGGACCCTTATTGCATAACTAAAAAAAGCCGAGACAGAGCAGCAGAAAAGCAACTTTCTCCTTGTTTCTCTACATGCTGCCATAGCACTTCCATTCTCTTTCCCAGGGGACATGATTGCAAAAGCAAGCCTTTTGGCCAAATGGATTTTCCCAACATGACAAGACATGCTTTTACAATCATCTCCCTCAGGAAGAGAATGGAAGTGCTTCAGTGGCATGCACAGAGGCATGGTATGGAAAAAGAGGCTTTTCTGCTGCTCCATTGGCTTTCTTTTGTCATGCAATAAGGCTCTTTGTTCCATTATAAAAAATAGTCTTTAAATTGGGGTCGTTCACACTTGCGCTGCCAAATTTGGGGGGGGGGCAGTGCAAATCCCCCTTAACCTGGATTTTTTGTAAACTGGGATTTTAGAAGTTCTTTTGAAAAGAACCAGCCTTTTTCTATCAGCCGCAAATGGGAACTTGCTGTTGATTCAATTTGGAGCAGAGGAAGGGAGGGGTTTATGCACAGGGGGCAGATCAGGCCCACCCCTTTGCTCTCTCCCAGACAGCCAAAGCCAAAGCCAGGAAGGGGATTCTCCTGGGAACATCATGAGTGTACTTTTTAAAATAAATAAATAAAATGACAGCTTATGCACACCTTTGCAATTGCACGGCAGCAGAAGACAGTACTAATACTCACATCATCAATATGACAAAGGTGTGCATGATTTGATTGACATTTTTTTAAAACAAAATTATCAGCGGGGGTGAGGATTAGGAGCCATTTTTTCCTTTTTCCTCAGAAATAAAACCACATCAGACTCCGCTACCAAGTTGGTGCAAACAAAGCTCTCGCACACATATTGTAATAATAATAATAATCATAATAATAATAATAATAAATTTTATTTATAGCCCGCCCCTCTGGAGTTTTGTGAGACATTGAGCCTTCTCTGTCAGACGGCTCTGGGTGTCACAATCAACTACCATTCCCAGTATTCCCTAGCCCTGAGCCAGGGCAGTTAAAGTGGTCTCAGACTAGATTATTTCTGCATTGTGTTTTGGACCCATGGAATTGCTAGCCCTCCTTTCTCCCAAAATGGAATTCCAGGCAAAGCCCAGGCTCCTTGCAGGAAGCACGGGGAGAGGGAAGTCATGGATATTTATTTAATTCCTTTTTCTTTTTAAGAACTGCTTTCTCTCCCCTTCCTATCCTCAGGCAGGAAAACGGGAGGGTCATAGAGTTTTCTTCATTTTTCTTTTTAAAAAGAAAACTTTCTCCCTCCTTTCTCCCCTCAGGCAGAAGGAACAGCAGCACCGCAGTTCTCTCCCCCTTCTCTCAGCCCCCTCAACTCAGTGTGCTACATCTCCCTCAGGGGATGCATAGTTTTCCCTAAGGGGAAGGAAGATATAGGGAAAGAGACATTTACATCCGTGGGGTTTTCTTGCTTGAGAGAGTGTGACTTCTCTGAAGACGAACCTATACCAGGGTTTCTTGTCAGTGGTTCTTCAGAGGGGCTTGCCATCGCCATCCTCCAAGGCTGATGGGGGGGGGGAATTCACCCAAAGAGTGTGACGTAGGTGTGCATCATTTGATTGGCAGTTTAAAAAAAAGTGAAAACGATGAAAAGCTCCATTTTAAATCAATACAAATGGTAATGTGAACTTCAACAGGGTTAAATTGCCACGGAGAGGTTCAATCGGGGTAAATGTAGTGGGAACTTTGATTTGGTATTGCATCATCGAATCTCCCCAGATCAACTCGGCACAAAAACATGAGTGTGAATGGGGCCTAAGTGTATGATAATGGTTACATTTCCATTATTTGGAAGATAGGCCTCTGTTATTCATTTTTACAACCTGTAAAATTGAAGATGTGATAGCTGTCACCTAAGCAGGGAATCTGAACTTTAGGACTATACAGACCTAACAGCTCTGTAATGCCCACCTCTTCCCTTCTTCTTCTTTTTTTATTTAGCTCAACGAATCAGCTAAACAGCTTATTGAGATGGACAAGACCAATCTAGCTGCTGCATCTGGCAGTGATGTCCCCTTGCCAGCAGACACTAACCTGGCAATAAACAAAGCCCAGTGCTGTACCCTGAACAGTGCTGGAGCTGTCAGTGCCATTCAGCGGCAAGTTGACGGCAAGAAGAATGCCAAGAAGCGCCATTCCTTCACTGCTCTAAGTATGACACACAAGTCCTCTCAGGCCATGAATAACAGGCATTCCATGGAGATTAGTGCCCCTGTCCTGATCAGCTCAAGTGACCCCCGTGCTGCTGCCAGAATTGTAGATGTGACTCATCTCTCATCCAGCGCTCCAGTCCAGGTAAAACTATGGATTAATACACCACGGTGCTCAACCATGGAAGGGCCAATGCAGAGAAAAGTAGCTCCTTCTGGGTCAGCCCTACCATTAGACAGTGTGAGGCAGCTGTCTCAAGCAGCATTTTGAAGTGTGGTGGAAGGGGCACGCCATGGCTAATATATTTATTTTTATTTTTTGCTGTTGTGTTTTACTTCCAGGGAAGAGGAGAGAGACATTTATGGGTTTTTCTGCCTCAGTTGTCAAAATAAGTTGGTTAATAATAATAATAATAATAATAATAATAAATTTTATTTGTAGCCCGCCCCTCTGCAGACCAGTCGGGGCGGGGGACAACAGGATTTAAAACAGAACAACATTAAAACAATACCTCTCCCCATAATCCCTTCCTCCCCTCCCCCCCCCCTTGGCTTTGAGACCCTTGAATTGGGTTAGTCAGTGGAAGGAAACATTTTCTGTTCTACCTGCGACAGCAAAATATCTTGGCCCAGCCCTTGTTCATGTGCTTTGGCTATGAGATTACAATCAGCAAAGACACTGTGTGTTGTGTGACACAACTTCCATCATCCATCAGGTGCAGCCAAATAAAGACCTTTTTTTCTGGTGGATATCATGAGGAGAAAGCATGTTTGTCAGTTGACTCTGAGTCTTATAGCATGGCAAAAGCAAACTGACATGCAGCAAAAGAAAAACAGCTTTCTCTTTACCTCTCCACATGCTATTGAAGCACTTCTGTTCTCTTCTGAGAGAGACAGTTGTAAAAGGATGTCTTCTGTCATGCTGCAAAAATCCATTTGGCAAAAGGCATGCTTTTACTACCCTCTCTCTCATGAAGGAGAATGGAAGTGCTACAATGTCACATGAAGAAGTAAGGAAAAGCAACTTCTTCCTCACTGTGAGGCTTACTTTTGTTATGTGGTAAGGCTCTTTGGCCCTTAGAGAAAAGGTTACATGATTTTTTTCTGCATTATGATACACTGTGGAGGCAACATGTCATTGTGTTCCTATTATTCTGTAAACTACCTTACAGCTTATTTATTTTCAGCTTTGCTGAAGGCTTCTTTTCACAAGCCCTAATTCTTAAGACTTCATGTAATGCTGTATGATTGCTATACAACAACCAGGACACTCCACTGAGAAGCCTGCTTTATAATAGAATAAATCCCAACAAATTGTTCCTACATAGTTTGTAAATTATGCTGGAAGATTGAACAGAGCTGTTCACAACGTAATTTACTAATTCATTGCATTGTCCTGCGTGGCAGTGTCTTTAAAGAAAATTTCAAAAATGTAACAAGTGTAGAATGCAACTGCTAAGGTGTCAATGAAGGCCTAGGCACTTGTCACGGGTTTGTTCTGCACTACAGAGATAATGCAGTTTGACACCACTTTAACTGCCATGGCTCAATGCTATGAAATTCTAGGATTTTTAGTTTTGTGAGATATTTAGCCCTCTCTTTCAGAGAGCTCTGATGCCACAACAAACTACATATTCCAGAATTCCAAAGCATTGAGCCCTGGTAGTAAAAGCGGTGCCAAACTGCATTACTTCTGCAGTGCAGATTAGATGACAGGCTTCCCTTACCAGTTGCATGAGATGTGTATTTATTTCCTGGTTCAGTTTAAAGTGCTGGTTTTGAATTATAAACCTCAAATGGCCTGAGAACAGTTCTACATCCACACTACACAATTACAGTATGTTTTGACTACTGTGGCTGCATAATTCTGGGGTGTGAGGAGATGCTTAAAGTGGTTTCCATAGAGCTCTAGCACTGTAATTCAAAGGAGTGCACTAGAGAAGTCTAACTACCTCACTAACCTACAAATCCCAAGATTCCATAGGATGAAGCTATGGCAGGTAAAGTGGCATAAATCTATTGTAATTATGCAGAATGGATCTACTTCAGGATACTTGAAAGACTGACAGCACCCATATAAACCTGCCCCCAAGATTGGCTTTGGAGAGGTCCTGGTTTCTAACCTGCCACTAATAACTAGCAAATTCCTGGATAGCTGGAACAGGGCCATTTGAGTGATGTCCCCTTGCTTTGGAACCCACTGCCTCTTATTGGTGACTTTTAGATGGATCTTAGAATAATTTTTTCATTCCCCTGCCCAGCTTTTGAGTCTAGTTTTGTGTCACTATTTTAGGTCAATTACAGGTTTATCTTTCATGGTTTTTTTCCAAATATATCTTTATTAATTTATACATTTGAAAAATGAATTGTTGTAAGCCACTTTGTGAGGGTTATGCCCTAAAATGAGATATATGTACATGCATACATAATTGTGGATGGGTACTATGAATGTGGATGGGAGGGAGCAAGGAGGATATCCTAGTGTTGTGCCCATTAGTGTACATATATCCTAGTTTAACTCCAAAGCAGGCCACAAACAAAAAGCAAAAGGCACAAACCAATGGATTCAAATTACAAGAAAAGAGAATCTACCTAAACAGTAGGAAGAAATTCTCTACTGTAAGAGCTGTTTAACAAAGGAATGGACTGTATTGGAGGGTGGTTATAGTCAGTCTATTGTTGTTGTTGTTGTAATTGTTGTTGTTGTTGTTGTGTGCCTTCACAGAGGTTATTAGATAGAGTGCTTTAGTTGTGTATTCTTGCATGGCAGGGAGTTGGACTAGGTAGCCCTGAGACCTCTGAAGGGAGATTTGGGCTGCTGTCATATATCCTAATCTGTTAGTGAACCTCCTTGAATTCAGTGTGGTTTATGTCTGAGTAATCCTGCATAGGATTTTCCTATTGGAACACTGTGATAAGCAGCTCTCCTAAAGTTTGGGCATTGGCCACTTACTCAATAGATGCTATCACTGGTGTGTCCTGTTTGTTTACACAGCCACTCACTCACGAGTAGTAACTATGCTCTCTTAAAAACATTTAATGAAAACCTGGACTTGCACAATGAAAGGTAATATTTCTACCAGTTTGTTGATTTGGAAGATCAGCTATACTTTTTGCCAAAGCAGCAATCTACCAGGAATAATAATAATAATAATAATAATAATAATAATTTATACTCTGCCCCTCTGAGAACAATCGGGGCGGCTAACAGCATATTAAAATTCCAATACAGTCAATATAATCAAACCCCAACCCCCCCCCCCTTAAAACAGTATTAAACTAGTACAGATTAAAATCACAGTAATTAAAATAACAAAAGTGAAACATCAATGCAATAATATCCAGAACTCATCAGTCGGCCACATTGCTTTATATATAACAGAATTCTTTCCATGCCTTGTCCTTCACACATTGCTGTTTTTAATAAGCAGATGGAAAACGCAGATGAGACATGCAAGTCCATAGTGTTATTACTTGGAGTTGCACATTCCATTCAGAATAGTGCAACTGTAGATGAGCACAGGAAATGCAATTGAAGGAATAATTTTAAGCATTCAGATGGGCATGTCTAAGTCCCAAAATTGGCTTTAACTCTCACACACATACACACAACACCACCTTGGGAGTGTTTTAGGCCAGTTTGGACTAGTTGTTGTAATGTGCAGCTTGACACATTTTGTGAAGTAGGAAAATAAAACTTGCAATAGAAAATAGAGGGTTTTTGTGCAGTTGACAATATTTTAATCAGCAATAAGGTTGAAAGAAACAGATAAGGAAATGATAAAGAAATAAATATTAAAATTGTTTCTGTTATCTTTTAGTCCTCATAACCTAAATTAATGGCATATTGTTGGAGATAAGATACCTGATGCTCCATCCATGGCCAAAGAGGATGCATACATGATTAGCTGCTTTGGATCCAGTGATGTTGCTGAGACTTTGGGTGCATCTACACTGTAGATATAATGCAGCTTGACACCACTTTAATTGCCATGGCTCTATCCTACAGAATCCTGGGATTTGTAGCCTTGTGAGGCACCAGCACTCTTTGGCAGAGTAGACTAAAGACCCTGTAAAACTACAAATCCCAGAATTCTGTAAGAGGGAGCTACAACACTTAAAGTGGTGTCAAACTGCATTAATTCTACAGTGTAGATAACTGTAACTAGCACATGTTCCCAGATCTCAGAACCTGGACCCTTTCTTGGGGGTGAGAAAGAAGACTCTCAGAGTGAGAGCACTGTCTTGTAAAGTGTGTGTGTATAAATTCAGACTTGACATTTTTTGGTTGCACCATACTCTGTGCAACTATAATTGAGGCTTAACATATCATCTGCAATGACTCCACCAGAGCTGTTCATTGCAACATCACCAAGGCCCGGAGCTTGGTATAGTCTTGATCTGGCAACCCTAAATCCAGCAATCCTTTTCCACCATAGATGCTGGGTTCAATAGCACATACTGTAGAAAGTACAACAGAACAGGGTTCCAACATGCATGGATGGGACAGCGGTAAGCCCTCTGTTAAAATAGCCTTCCTTGAATCCCTCTGTAAACATTCTGTTTTTGTGCAATATTTTAGAAAGTGTGGTGACCTCCTAATTCCAGACGTTCTTAGCTGGAACACATTATGTTGATCCATTTCAGTCTGGTTTTAGATGTGGTTGTGGGATATAAATAGTTCTAGTTACCTTGGTGGATGACCTTCACTGCGAATAGGACAGGGTGACATATCCCTGTTTATTCTAGTGGACCACCATTGTATCCTTCTGGACAGGGATGTTGGCTGCGGGGACTTGGAAGCACAGTTTTACAGTGGCACCATTCAGTCCTGAAAGGAGCAAGACCAAAAGATAGTGCTGCGGAATCCTGTTTGATTCCTTGGCTGTTGGCCTAAAGCTATTCAGTATCTACAGGAAACAATGAAACCATGTAGGTTATTCAGTGATTTGCAGTTTGGTGCCATCAGTATTCTGATGACATCCCGCTTTGTTTCTCTTTTCTACCTACCGTAACTCCAAGGAAGCTGTTCTAAACCAGTGTCATGGATCAATAATGGATTGGATAGCAGTGAACTAATTGAAGTTTAATCCAGACAGCAGTATTCCGGATAAGGCTAAAGATAGGTCAGGGGGATAGAATTCAGCCTCTGCTGGATGTGACTACATTCACCCATGAAAATGCAGTTTGAATGTAGTCATAGACTCATCCTTGAGGCTGGAGACCCAGCTTTCCTCAGTGGACAAGATTGCTTGTACAGCTTAAAGCTGAGCACACCAACTGTTTCCGTTGCTCAAGATGCATGATCTGGCCTCATTGCACATGCCTTAGTTATCTTCTATTTGGATTAGTCTTAACATGCTCTATATGAGGCTGCCTTTGAAGTGTATTCAGACTTCAGTTGGAGCAAAGAACTCCAGCCAGATTGTAAGCTGGAGCTGGGACCATACATTTCTCTTGCTAACACAACTTCACTAACTGCCAGTCTGCTTTCAGGCACAATTCAAACAGCTAGTTGTGACCTATAAAGCCTTATATGGCTTAGGTCCAGGCTGCCTGACAGATGCTGTCTCCCCATATGAGCCTCCCCAAGCCCTGGGGCCCTCAGGAGAGGCCATTTTCTCAATCCCAATACCTTTAGGCACAACAGGTGGATACATGAGAGCACTTTCTCAGCAGGTGCTCCTAGGCTCTAGAACTCCCTTCCTAAGTAAGCTAGAATGGAAAGAACCCTCCTTGCTTTGCTTCCATCAGCAAGTAAAGTTTTTTTAAAAAAAAAATCTGATAGACTTTTGAAAACTGAAAATTTTTAAAGAAAGAGCTTTTAAGAGATGCTGTACTGTTTTAATCGTATGCAAAAGGATCTCATTGCACCTTTGAAACTAACTGAAAGAAAGAATTCGGTAGCATGAGCTTTCATAGACTTCAGCTTACTTCTTCAGATGCATGAAGTCTACAAAAAGCTCATGCTACCAACTTCTTTCTTTTATAGTTTTTGTGGGTTTTTTCGTGCTGTGTGGCCATGTTCTAGAAGAGTTTCTTTCTGACGTTTCGCCAGCATCTGTGGCTAGCATCTTCAGAGAAAACTGAAATGGAAGAGCATGGGTCTATATATACTCTGAGACCCTGGGTAGGGAGGAGTGGTTCCCAGGTGAACTGTGTGTTGTTCTGTGTTGAATAAGTATTGTTCTGTTGTTAATGGCATAGCTTCAAGGTAGCAATCAAGGATATTGTCTACTATTCCCATGTAAACTGTGTATTGTTCTTTCTTTTAGTTAGTCTCAAAGGTGCTACAAGATCCTTTTGTATACTGATTTTCCAGACTAACATGGCTTTATTTTGAATTCCACCACCATGCAATATTTTAATTGTATTTGTTGAGTCCCCAATGGCACTACATAAGAGGGTCAGCATCTCAGTATCTTCAGTTAATGTCTTGGTGAGGCTATCTCTTAATATCTCTGATAAAATATACACTCATCCCTCCATTTTCACGGACTTCGTATCCGTGGTTTTGGTCCTTCGCAGACCTGCAAGCGGGGAGTTTTAAAATGGCATGTGTGCCCGCAGGAGCGTGCAGCTATTCAAGCCTATGGGGATTGAATATTTGTGGATTTCTGTTTTCACCGGGGGGGGGGTGTCCAGAATGAAAATGGAGGTATGACTGTACAGATGGCATCCCGCCATCTCAACAAATTAATCTGTTGCCAACGGGTTTGTGTTCCACAGCTCATCGCCATCTAAGGAAAACCTTCAGTGATACAAATCTTCTCCCATAAAACAAGGCACATATTAGAAAGTTTCTTGAAAAAACTTCTAAGGGAGAAATCTACCACCTCCCTTTTGGGCAAACCTGAACAGGGCGTTTAGGTAGACTTTAAGGTAACATTGTGATGGGATACGAGCAACCACTTCATACCGTGTGGAGACTTTAGTCGCTTTGCCTATTGGCAGTTTGTACATTGACCTTGCTTGAATGTCATGCCTTTTAATGGCACTGTTAAATCTGACAACCATGAAAAATGTTGCAGTTGTGGTCATCAAAATAAGACACTTCCACACATACTCTTTAACTGTCTCCCATACATGACAGCCTGGAAATATCAGCATGACACAGTGATGAACTGACTGGCCAAAGCCATCCCAACCTCAGGGGGCACCATTTCCTTTAACCAAACTGTGTCTGGGACAGGTAGCCAGTTAAGACAGGACATAGGCATCACAAATCAAAATCGTTAAGAAGATAACCATTGTGGACAGCACAAGCCCTTTTACTTTATGAGGAAGTCTAGAGAACATAAACACCAGAAATATGGCCCTCTGGCTAATGTACTAAGACAAAGGGGATACGAAATGTCTGTCCACATGTTACTTGTTGTAGTGCTGGGACCAAGCAAATGAGCTTGTATTGAGAGCCTGTGGGGAGGGAAAGCACTACACAAAATTCATGTGCAAGCTAACAGTGTCAGATACCATTAGATGGTCCTGAAATATTTTCATTGAGCACATTTCAGGTCATCACCAATATGAGAAGTCAGTTACTGTTTCTGTAGAAAGGGATTCATGATAGGCTCAGTATTCCCCCCCCCCTTTTTTTTTTCCTTTTGTTGTGTACAATTGTTTGAAGCTATTTGTAAACACCTATTTCTGATCTAAAAGTAAAACATATTTTTAGTCTCCTTAGTATGCTCTTTCCATTTTAAAATGTTTTAACAATTTAGTTTATCCTAGGAATGAAATTTGCTTTGTATTTGTTGTTTATATATTACTATATTATTTCTAGAGGTATTTGCAATTGCATTATTTGGATATGATATATATTATTTATTGTTTCTATGTTAAATTGTATTCTTAAATATTTGCTAAAACACCATACAGCTCCTCTGATTGAAAAATGCATGTTATGCTATGGACAGAACTGTTGCTGGAAGCTGTGGAGGTATAGGGAGATAAATCCTTCCCAAAAGTGAAAAATTAAGTTTACACAAATAAATGGTACATATTTTCTCTGCGTAATCGTATATGTTCAGGAAAGTTATTCTGTGGAGAAACATGTATATGAACATACAAGAGGCGAATGGCAGCCATGTTGTAATGGTGATAGCGCAGAAAGGACAGCAATAACCATTAGTGTTGATTCATGTTCATGTTGTTCCATGAAAATTTGTGTTTCAGAGTATACAATCATATATATTAAAATAAGTAGTACTTGTTGGGCGAACAGCTTGTCTGTATGAACCACTGTTTTGTCTCAGAGGTTCTCTGCATTCCTGAGAGGCTAACATCCATAATTCTTCTCCTGGCCCTCTTACTAGAATCATAGCTCTATTCTCAAATAATTTCTTCTAAGAGTGGTTTTCCTTTAACAATATTCTGTGCTACTGTAGTTGTGTGTGGATAATGGGATCATGTGGCCCAGATATATCTTTATGCATTCACGTACAGAAACATACAGTCTCGCTGTAGGAAGGAAGCTCCAGATATCCTAGAAGTGTAGGTGAATGGGGTCTTGTTTAATAATAATAATAATAATAATAATAATAATAAATTTTATTTTTAACCTGCCCCTCTGCTCAGCAACCGGGGCAGCGTACAACAACATTAAAACAGATAACAGTTAAAACACTCCTTCAACCCAATCCCTAACCCTTCCCCCTTAAAACTAAATTAAACTAATGCAAGATTAAAATAACAAATGGACAACAAAATACACTTTAAAAAAAGCAGCTTTAACAAGGACAAACAGGCAGTGGCAGCAAAAGGGTGGGTAAGCGAACCACCTCCATTGAGCCGGGAGATTTATTCCGGGAAGGCCTGCCGGAAGAGATCCGTCTTTACTGCTTTTTTAAAGTTATCAAGTGTAATGATAAGACGGATCTCATCCGGCAGGTCATTCCATAGTCTGGGGAGCGGTCGCAGAAAAGGCCCTCTGGGAGGTCTGTGACAGCCTAGTGCGCGGGGGGATCATACGGGGAGAGGCGGTCCCGGAGATAAGATGGACCCAAGCCATGTAGGACTTTAAAGGTTAAAACCAACACCTTGTACTGTGCCCAGAAACTAATCGGCAGCCATTGGAGAGATTTGAGCACAGGTGTTATATGCTCTCTCCTAGATGTACCAGTGACTAACCTAGCTGCCATATTTTGTACCAGTTGAAGTTTCCGAGTTAGGCACAAGGGTAGCCCCATGTAGAGTGCATTACATTAATCCAGACATGAGGTTACCAAAGCGTGTACCACAGTTTCCAGATCCCTCATATCCAGGAAAGGGCACAGCTGCCGTATCAGCCGAAGCTGATAACAGGTACTCCTGACCGTTGCATTCACCTGACTAGTCATTGAAGCGACGAATCTAGGAGCACCCCCAGACTGCAAACACAGTCCTTAGAGGAGAGTATGACTCCGTCCAGGACTGGAAGTTGTATTCCCAGACCTGGTTTTGGGCCTGTGACTGTCAATGCCTCCATTTTGTCTGGATTCAGTCTCAGTCTGTTTTTCCTCATCCAATCCATTACTGCTCTGAGACAGTCATTGAGAAGAGAGACACCATCTGAAGTCTGAGCTGATGATCTGGTCATGGAGAAATATATCTGAGTATCATCAGCGTACTGATGACACCGCGCTCCATGCCTCCGAATGATATCACCCAGTGGCTTCATATAGATGTTAAATAGCATCGGGGACAGGATGGCTCCCTGGGGGATTCCACAGTTAAGCTCAATTTTGGAAGAGCAACTGTCCCCAAGCCTCACCCTCTGGGATGTGCCCGAGAGAAAGGAACGGAACCACTGCAAAGCAGTGCCTCCAATTCCTAACTCTCTCAGGCGATCCAAGAGGATGGAGTGATCTATTGTGTCAAAAGCCACTGAGAGATCCAAGAGCACCAACAGGGTCACACTACCCCTGTCGTTGCCCAGGCAGAGGTCGTCGGCCAGAGCAACCATGGCAGTCTCAACTCCATATCCTGTCCTGAAGCCAGTTTGAAATGGATCGAGATAATTGGTTTCATCTAAGACAGCTTGGAGTTGGGAAGCAACTGCCCTCTCGATCACCTTGCTTAAAAAAGGTAGCAAGGAGACTGGTCTATAGTTGTTTCTATCCAGGGGGTTCAGGGTGGGGTTTTTTAGGAGTGGCTTGACCGCCGCCTCCTTTAAACAAGATGGTACCATGCCTTCCCTGAAGGACGCATTGATTGTGTCCCGTAGGAATACCCTCAATGCGTTCCCCCCCCCCCCCGGACGACCAGCCAAGATGGACATGGCTTGAGAGGGCAAGTCGTCTTCCTTACTCTTCCAAGGAGCTTGTCCATGTCATCAGTACTCACAGATTGAAACTGATCCAGTAAAATGCGATCAGCGGAGTTGCTGGACACTTCGTCTATGGATTCTGTCAAGACACTGGCATCCAGGTCGGCTCTTATCCGAGAGATTTTATCTGCAAAGTGGATGTTGAACGTGTCACAGCAGGCTGTTGTTGGGTTAAGTAGGGAGTTTTGCACAGGGGAAACCTTCATCAACTCCCCCACCACCCTAAACAGCTCTGCAGGACGGGACTCTGCAGATGCAATACGTGCAGAACAGAAAGATCTCTGTGCTGCACGTATTGCGTCCTGATAGGAATCAAGATGCTTCCTATGGCGAGTTCTATCGTATAAGAGTCGAGTCTTCCGCCATTTGCACTCTAGTCGTTGTCCAGCTCGCTTCATCCTCATAAGCTCCTCTGTATACCAGGGCTTATGATTTGAAGCGGGCTGGAAAGGACGCTTGGGAGCGATTGTGTCGATAGACTTGGTGAGGTCGGTGTTCCAGGTGTTAACCAAAGCTTTGACAGAATCACTGGCAGTACCAACCATTAAACCCTCTAAGGCCTTCTGGAAACCAATTGGTTCCATTAGCCTTCCAGAGCGGACCATTTTAATGGGTCCGCCACCTCCGGTGGGGCAGACAGAGGCTCTTAGTTCCATCTTGACCTGGAAATGATCCGTCCATGACAAGGTGGTGGTTTTAACAACCCTGCCCACGGATATTCCTGTTCCGTACTAAAGGCCACATCGAGGATATGACCCACACAATGAGTAGGCCCAACGACTATTTGGGATAGGCCCATGTTTGTCATGGATTCCATGAACTCCTGAGCTGCACCAGTTAAATTTGTCAAGCTGGTCTCAAGTGGGATGTTGAAGTCACCCAAAACTAGAAGTCTGGGTGACTCCAACAGCACCTCTGAGACCAATTGTTTCAGCTCGGTCAGGGAGTCTGTTAGGCAACGGGGTGGCCGGTATACCAACAGAATCCCTAAAAAATCCCTGGTCTTCAGGCTTAGGTACATGCACTCGATGTGGACTGTTTTCCAGATAGGCTTCCTGGTCAAGGTTAGATTGTTTTTGTGAACCAGAGCCACTCCACTCCGCCCCCCCCACCCACTTTCCCTTATCTCAGGGGTAGGCAACCTTTCCCCTTTAAGGGCCGAGGGACTTCAGATCCCAGATTCCCAGGAGCTATTGGCCAATATGGGGCTATTGGCCAACATGGCTGAGGCTTCTGGGAGTTGAAGTCCCTCGGCCCTTAAAGGGGAAAGGTTGCCTACCCCTGCCTTATGTGCTCACTGACTGAGTACCCGGCTGGGAGTGCCTGCGCCCAAGTCACAGCACTGGCCTCTCCCAGCCAGGTCTCAGTAAAGCAAGCCAGGGTGGCCGCTTCATCCAACAAAAGGTCATGGATGATATGGGTCTTGTTTTTGACTGACCTGGTGTTGCAAAGGAGCAGAGTAAGGGAGTGGGAGTGGAGTGGTTGGTGGAGACAAGGTCTTCCTGGGATGGAGTGGAAGTGGAGTGGTTGGTGCGCTCTCCAAATTATTCTGGGAAACAGAGTGAACTGAAGGCGTGCTAGATATTAAACATCGATCCCTCCTTCTTTTGTAACATTGCTTCACCCTGTTGCCACCATACCTTCCCTTCCCCCACACAACCTCAATTCCTGCTCCCAGATCATTCCCGGCCCTTATACATGTTAGGGATGGCAAAAAATCCAGCTAAATTCCCACCCTACATTCGTATAGCTGGGTGAATTAATTAGAGTTCTGTGACATCCCGCCTTGGGAGGTAATATTTCAGGAGGCTTAATCCTCCACCAGTCCTCCACATAGCTCAGATGGCACCACAGCCACTGAGTTGCTGGGACAAGGTCTTCCTGGGAGGGGTTTAAGCCCTCCTGAGTTCTCCCTGGCTTCACAGCTGCCGTGGGTGTCCTTGGGCCGCCTTGGGAGGCGATGTTACAGGAGGCTTAGTCCTCCGCCAGTCCTCCACACAGCTCAGATGGCACCACAGCCGCTGAGTTGCTGGGACAAGGTCTTCCAGCGGGGGGGGGGGGGGGGGGTTAAGCCCTCCTGAGTTCTCCCTGGCTTCACAGCTGCCATGGGTGTCCTTGGGACGCCTTGGGCTGCCTTGGAAGGCAGAAGAACCTGAGTGAATTTTGGGGAGAGGTGGTGGGTGACTGTCTGCAGAATAGCAATTTGCTAATATGAGACCAGTACCTGTGAAGCGATAAAACCACTGGAAATTCAATTTGGTTTATGTTCACTCCATTACAGGGCTCAGTATTCATTCTGTAAATGGTATAGAAAATCACTGTGATATGTTTATTCCCCTTCCTCCAACAGATAAAGCTATATTAGTTATGTATCTCTTAAGTTATCATTTGAAATATCAAAGCTATCCTCTACATACACACAAAAAAACCAAATATTTTCTGAATCTGTAAAGAAAAGAAAGCAGAGCAGTTTCATCTGTGCTAATATGCATTAACGAGAGCTAGCATGGTGCAGTGGTTTGAGTGTGGGACTGGGACACTGGGAGACCAGGGTTCGAATCCCTTCTTGGTCATGGAAACCTATTGGCTGACCTTGGGCCAGTCACACTCTCAGCCTCACAGGGAAGCAAAGACAAATTTTGCCAAGATGACCTTGTTATAGTTTAGAGTCACCATAAGCTGGAAACAATTTGAAGGCCCACAGCAACAACAATATGCATAGCTGTCAATATATAGTATTCCACCTATAATAAATGATGCCACATCAGCATATTTCTCTCCTTATCTTTATACAACATCTTTTTATTGATTAAGAGGTATCCCTGTTTGATTTCTTTTCTTGTATAGCTATTTATATATTTGTGTACTTTTTCTCCCATTTTATCAGTTGGAAAAACCTTAGAGAATTCATTAAAGTTAATCTAAACCTTTACTGTTACCCAGAAATATACACCCAGAAATAAGATCACTGATTTCAACAAGACCAAGTAGGGTCAGGACAACATATGTAGACATCTTTCTTCCATATTCTTCTTCCCCCTTTTAAATATCTTTTTATAAAATACTCAGGTTATTTAAAAAATGAATGTGCTAAGAACACATTATCACAGTATGGTGTAAAATCTGATGAGGAATCGTCATTTTGATATACTGCTGTTCTGATTATCCAAGACAGCTAGGTTTGCCTGTTTCATTTTTCATATAAGTTGATTGATCTTAGCTACTTTCTGCTAGTTGACATTAGGCATATAGACAGCTTGTGTGGCTAAGAGTACATTTGAAAATGAATGATAGTCTTCAACCTTTTCATTGTCTAAAAAACATCATCATCATCATTAACATCAATATCATCATCTTGTTCCAGCCACAGTGGCAACAAGCAAAACCTCTCATAGAATAATGCAGCAGCTGGGAAGGAGAGGCTTTCAGGACGGATGTGTGTTTGTTTTCATGAGGGATGGAGAGAAGCACTGGAAGCATTGATCATTATTTGATCATTATTTCAAGAGAATTTGCATCTAGCACATTTGATGCCTGCACACCAAGTGCAGCCCATAAAACATAAAAAATTGTATTTTAAATTATGTCTGTCTAGCATGAAGAGTGTTCTTACCAGCTAGTGAAATTGATTTGCATTGAGAATGTAGTACAGCTGCAGGCCAAAGATAAAACAGAGCCTAAGTGAAGTTCACAGCAGAGCTGTCCACAAGTGAGCTGCCCTGGACAGCTGAGGAGGTCCCACTTGGCTCACTAATCTTGCCTAGGCCTCAGATGGCTCATCCTCTCTCCATTTGCACCCCTTATGAATTATTCTTCCTTGCTATTTGGAAAGGTCACAGGTCAGCTGCTCCAAATCCCCAGGATTTTCTGACCAAAGATGCATCTCATAAATAATAGAGTGTGGCTGCCTGTACCCTACTATCACAGCCTGAGCTGGGAAAAAAGAATGCAAGAGCATTGCCTGTATGTGATCCTAACAAATTATGATCTTAAACAGGGAGTCAGTTCACAATAGTTAGTTCACAATGAGAACCAACACATGATTCCCAACTCCAGGCACACATTTTGAAAAGAGCAACAAGGAACTGCTGTGCATGGTCATCTGCTCTAAATTGCCACAGTGACACAAAGCAAGCCAAGCTCATGTAAACAATTTTCCAAAATAAGAAGTGAGTCATGGAAGTCTGACTCTATTCAAGAGGAAATGAGAATAGATCACTAAAAATATTCAAACTATGGTGTCGGGTTCATATTTAATATAAAGATGAGCCAAAGGCAAAAATTTTGCTTTTTGCCTGTGCATGGAAGACAATTCAAATTCCTTCTGGGTTTGGATTTGGACAGATAACTTATCTGTACTCTTAGTCCATTCTGTCTTTGGCTCCAAAGAAATACTGTTTTTATACATAGTGATAGTTGTACTCAAAACATATCATATGAGCTCATGAGTTTAAGATATGTTTTGGATCAAATAGTGCATGCCCCCTAGCCCAGCATGTTGATTTGAACTGTTTTAGCCCCCTTGAGATAAAGCACCACAAGTTTGTTATTGGAAAATAAGGGTGGGTTTTCATATACCTATAATACATTGGGGACTCTTACTGATTTCGCTCCCCAGGCATGTTATACCAATCCCTACAATGTGCAAAAATATAGATATGTAATTTCTAGTCATTCTTGTTAACATACATAGAAATACCATATCAGTGGGGCTGAGGGGCTAGGTAGCGGATGTACAGCAGGTTGAGAGAATATGTTGCCATCCAGATGTTATTGTACTGAACCTCTTGTGATCCTTGATCACTGAACATATTGACTAGGCTGACTGGATTTTGACTGTTTAAAAAAAAAACTGGTGCAGGAAGGAGGGGGAGCACATATTCCCATGTCTGTCTGTATGTGCAGTTTCAAGGCACAGAACTCAGAAAAATGCTGTTTTGGACTGCAATAATCCTGCTGCCTGGTATTTTGGGAGTGGGAATTCAAAAATCTTTCCAACTTTGGAGACAGATATTCCACATGTAAGGATGGTTTAGCTATGGGGGACAAAATAATGGCATTGCCCTCCATATAAGAATCCTGTGTGTGTGTGTCCCCCACACCAAACGAAAGTTTCCTTTAGTTCCAAAAATTTTAACATTGCAGAGAGTGAGACGTTGAAAATGGTTCACATTCAGAAGTACATATTTGTTGTGTTCAGTGTGCCAGACATTTAGGGACTGGCGGAACATTTCATTTGAGTGCAGAATCCTTATTTGGGGGATGGTGCCCTAATCCCCACCACCACATAGCTGCACCCATGGATATGCTTGACATCTATAAGATGCCAGTTAAATCAGGGCTTAGTTCCATTAAAAATGAGATTTGCTCACTTTTTACTCAAGTAACTGTTTTTCATCAGTGCCACTCATCTTAAATACAGCTGTTTGGTCTTATCCCAACTGTGGATTAGCCATTTAACCTGAATTTGTTGTACACTGAATGTATAAGCCTCAGGCCAAAGTTGTCTGAGTACATCAGGATGTGAAATACCCAAAATGCATATCTGAATTTGGAAACAGAGCTGTCCAATATGTAGAGTGGTGACTGACTTGTTATATTATGATCTCACCTGTCCAAATCTGTCTGATAAATGCAGAACCCTCATGTTAAATATAAGATTTTGATTCATTGAAAAAAATATTATTTTTATTTATTTTTATTTTGACTGTTTATTCCTTCAAGCCAGGAGGTTAGACGGGATGACCTTTGTGCTCTCTTGCAACTTTCTGATTCTATTACTTCATAGGAAAACCAGAGCATTAAAGTAATTTGAGTTTAATATAACTATGCCATTCTGGAGACATGAGAAAATAGTACATACCTCAGGGGTGGGCCACTTGTGATGGGACTGACACTTTTATAAACTCTAGCCAGCATAACTGATTATGAGGGATGATGAAAACTGCAGATTAACAACATTTGGATTATAATATTTGTCAACAATTTGACTTCCCTTGAAACATTTATAAAGCTTCTCCACAGTGCATCCAGGCCCTTCTGCCAAGTTAGCATGGCAGAACGGTGTTAGCATGGAGAATGCAAAGTATTGTCCAGACAACCCAGGGATACAGATACAGCTTCCACTATTGCATGAACATATTTTTCACCTTCCATTTCACCTTCCATTTCCCTAAGAATGATTTCCAGTGCTTTCAACAGAAAGCAATTTCTATATTCATGGATTGGTCCGATAACAAAAATGTTCTCCTTGTGCATTTATTCCTTGGAAAAGTTCCATGTGCCACATGGAGAAGTCAGTTGGTATCTGAATCAGCCTAAGGCTTTTCTTTCTGATAGCCAACATGAATGCTGTAAGTAGAAACAAATGGATCATACATTCCCTATTAACATAGTTAAATTAGAGCAATGGTATGCTGTAGATCAGTGCTACTCAAAGTAGTGGTTCCTGGGCCAGGGTCAGTCCCTTTGGCTTTCAGTTTCTAGGAAAGAAAGGAACAATTGTATTTCTCATATGTTGCCTTCAAGTCACCAGTTGACTTATAGTGACCCCATGCATTTCATAGCCTTTCCTTAGGCAAGGAATACTCAGAGTTGGTTTTGCCAGTTCCTTCCTCTGAAATGTAGCCTACAGCATATGGTATCTGTTGGCAGTCTTCCATCCAAATACTAACCAAGGCTGACTCTGCTTAGCCTCCACAATCAGGCAGGATCTGGTGCTTTTAGGGTACCTAATAGGCTAAAATTTACTGCTGGTCCTCGGCACACTGGGGAAAAATAACAGCCAGTTTTGCATATCAGATAGCCTAACAAACTCTGCTCTAGACAGACTTCAGGCACCATGAGCACAGCTTACAGGATGATAAGAAATACCATTGCTTTACTGAAATGGTATCTTACAGCAGTCCTGGGTTGGCACTGTAACATACAACTGAGAAGTTACAATGTGTCCAGGTGAAAGACAGGAATTCATAGTGCCATAGTGTACTCATGGCAACTACCCCACCTGCTTTAGTCCATGTGGACTGACAGGAACAACATGTTTAACACTCTCCATCATGGAGTTGTGCTTTTTGTCCAAAAATAAGGTGTCGTCTTGCTGAACCTGAGCCATCTTTTCAAAGCAAGCAAAGCAAAGCAAAGCAGCTTCATTTATATCCGCTTCATACCACACTATGGGGTGTCTAAGTGGTTTACAACTGTAAGCTCATTGCCCCCCAACAGTTGGGTACTCATTTTAGCAACCTCGCAAGGATGCAGGCCTGAGTCTAGCCTGAGCCCTGGCTAGTATTGAACTCGCAACTTTGTGATCTATGAATGAGTGGCTGCAGTACAGGCATTTAACCACTGCGCCACCAGTGGCGTAGACATGTCATGCCAAAATGGTAAAATCTGTGGTTCGAATAACATTTTTAAGCTGCAGTCCTGTGCACAGAGTATAAGCTCTGTTGAATGATATGCACCCTGACCACCAAGTATTCATGGAGCCAAGCTTTAAATCTCTTGCCAATCTCCCGTACAAGTTAATGGGAGGCTGATATCTCTATGGGAGAAAGTGTAAATGCTCTTTTCCTATCTCAGGTATCCCACTCTTCACACACAGAGAGAATGAAAAGTTTGTTCTTATGAGCTTGGCAGCCACGGTGCTGTCCACCATTCTGTTCCATGGAACAAAGGCATTGCTGGGCCATGATGATGTCCTTGTCCAACTACAATAGAAACAACCCGACTGTAGCTTATTTTCCAACCTTTCTTGTTGCCTTGGTGGGGGAGGGAGTAGAAGTGCCACAGCTGGCTTAGTGATTTATTGGCCAGATAAATCTATAGGAGAGTTTGAGGCTCATCGCCTTCTGCTACAGACATGTAGCTGGAGTTGGCCCATCTGCAACTGTAATTACATTTAGCTGCATATGGAGGGGTGTTTTAAATATATTGCACCACAGAAAGAAAAGCTGTGTTCTGGAGCTACTGAATGTTTTGCCTCCCACTTTGGTAATTAACATTTGATGAGAATGCTTGATCTTGGCCATAGCTCTTTCTTGCCAATATGTAGTAGTACCACTATGAATTAAGTGCTTTCACATTATTCCTGAGAACATTAAGGGCTGGAGTGATTGCATGACCCATTGTTTTATAGAGCCAGTGAATTTGACAGAAATGAGTATCATGAATCTCGAGGACCATTAGCCTGTTTTCTAGTTCCAGTATTCCCAGAGGATGACATATTACTAACTTGCATGTGTGGAATATCTGACTATGTCTCTCCCTTCTTAAAAATAAGTTATAAATATGCAATCAGTGCATTAAAAGCCACATCCCTTTTGTTAATGAATATGATGAGGAGAGGCTTGTGGTGAGATGCTGCTAAATTTGTTTTAAAGTGGAATAAGATGTGGTAGGGGATTCACTGAAGATAATGCCTCTCTAATAGCAACAACAATAATATCTCCTAACTCCAATATGAAATAATGTTGGCTTATATTTGTACTTTTATCACTGCACTTCTGTCTCCAGTACTTCCAATAAAAAGACCATCACAGAAACTAAAAAGCATTTGGGATTGCTTTTTAGCTTCCCTCCAAACAATGTGAAAAACAAGATTTAATCAGGAAATGGGAGCTGCTGCTACTTTTTAACTTCCACTGTTTACTTATTTATAGATACATGTTTGCTGGTGTTAAATTCACAGTGGCTCAGAACCACCACCACTATATTTGCAAAGGGCTATCTCTGTATAGGTAGCACCTAAATGAGAATAGTATGGCAGATGATCCTCTACTAGTGAGAGTGACACTGTAATATTGGTGAAAAATAACAGAGAAGTGCCAACGAACCACACACATCCCACCTCTTCACCACAACGCTTAAAAACCTGGCCTGCTTTGTAGACATTTAGTCTGTCATGGTCAGAGAAAGCATTAACATCTGTGGTGAGGAATGGCGCGTGGGGAGGAGGGTTTGACAAGGACAGGGGGATTATATGTGTTGAGCTAAAAGGAAGCACAGTTCACGTTTGGTTCAGCTAACACAAAGAAATTATTGAGCACAACAGTGTTGAAGAAGACAGCATGTAGGTGACAGCTGAGGTTTCAAGAGCTTGCTGTACATCTATGGATTTCCAATTGAGATGAGAGATCTCAGTGCAAGTGGTGCTGCAGGAAGAGAAAATTTGATTTTACTGTGCAAGGTGGCTTTAAAGCATGGGTACCTGTCTCCTCCTCACTTGTGCCAGATCTCAATAGATCACTAGATCCAGAGCTCACTGGATCAGCATTAAAATGTTTATACGTATGTTCCACTTGCACTATGTTGGACCTGCCTGGAGAGTGTTGGTGAGCATATGCACGTCAGCCCATTTGCACCATCGTAGTGAGTAGAGTGCCATTGCAATGACACGTAAGTCTTCTTTCATGAGCCTTCCTGTTTCAATGTCAGCGCAGGACTCAGGACTGGGGGAAAAGCTCCCAGTGAATTGCCCCTCAGATCTTAAGGTATGAGAAGCTGATCTGGCAGCATAGGCATTGCAATCTGAGCAATGGGACCAGACTTCACTAGTCCTCCTATCTTATTATTATTATTATTATTATTATTATTATTATTATTTTATCCTGCCCCTCTGCAGCGCAATTGGGACAGAGTACAACAAATTAAAAACATCGCACCTCCCTCCTCTATGCCCTACCCAGCAAGCCTTTCATTTTCTTTTCTTTTTATTCTCAATTTTTTTGTGCAATTCCAGAGCTCAGAAAAGGAAAGGGAAGGGAAGGGAAGGGGGTTGCTTGGGAGCAGTGAGAAGGAGGGAGGATGGGGAAGAAAAGACACCATGTCTTTCACTGACACCACTGTCAATAACGCAACTGCCTCAGCAGCGATGTTTTGCATCTGGGAACTAGTGCAATTGCAGGCTCATTGATGTGTTTCCCTTGTCATTGTAAAGGGACACCCTAACCATGCTTGGGGGATGCAGCAGCTACTGGTCAGAAGCAGCATTGTGTGATAAGTATCACCAAAGCTGCTTTTTTCCAGGTCTAAACACAGTTTAAAAGCCAAGTGTAGTAATCTCGCAGTATATGTCTCCCTCCCAAATCTTCTCTGCAGAATTCTGTGCTTCTTTGCCTATTGTGTTCAAAAAGACAGTGCATACAAACCAGATATCCAAAGCCCAGCATCAGAGACTGCTTCTGCCCCATTGCCCTTGTGCCAATTCTTGGTGCTGGCATCAGCTAAATAAATGACTGATAGAAGTTTTAAGATTACAAGTCGGTGAGCTGGAAAGAAGCATTAAAACTTTGTCACACTTCACAGCTTATGAAATGTGCCTCAACTCATGGATTTGAAAAATCCCACAAGACTTCATAAAGCAGAGGAAGGATTTATAAATACATTTAATACCAGGTCCCTTAATAGCTGAATCAGTGAATTCACTACTTTCAAGTGGATACAGGATCTCATAAACTCGTAAACTTTTAAAACTATAGGGCCATATGCTACCTACTGATTGATGATGGATTAAATTTGGATGGATGGATGGATATTACATGGGGTTTATTAAATAGCTCTAAGTATTTCCAAATTTGTTCATTTGAAATGCATACACATCCTTATAATTACCATGATTATACTTTTGCAATCTTTTCACTTTCTTTCCTGAAGATGTTATTACAACAGAATTAATATATTTTCCCAAAAAAGGGTGTACTTACCTGGTTATAGGTAAAAGTTCTGTCTTTTTGTGGTTATGAAAATGCCTTGTGAGCTGGGAATGGAAAGCAGTATAAGTTTCAATGCAAACTGTTATGTTGATGATAATTATTATTTCATGGGTCTGTGGTTCAGCCCTTTTCACTAAAGAGATCAGCATTGCTGGTCATAAAAAGTAATACTCAAGCAAAGCACATGCTGGAGTAAATTACAATTTGCTTTTTTAAACAAACGTGTAAAACATTTTTATCACACAAAAAAGTAATAAGGAAATTATGTAGAAGAAAGAGGAGGCTATTTATCAAATTAAACTCTGTTACAGCAGTGTTAAAGATATCAAGCAGGTATTTTAAACTAAATGCAAAGATTTGCTTTCTGAATGCAGAACACCAAGTATCATAAGCATATATTACAGCAGAGCTGAAACCATAATTTAAACCAGGGGCCAGCAACCAATGGCCCGCGGGCCGGTTCCGGCCCAGGGCCCCACGCTTACCGGCCCAGGCGGACCCCTGCCGCCAGCGCCATTGCACGCTTAAACCATAATTTAAACCAGGGGCTGGCAACCTACGGCCCACGGGCTGGTTCCGGCCCAAGGCCCCATGCTTACTGGCTCAGGCGGACCCCTGCTGCCAGTGCCATCGCACGCCGCCAACGCCGCCGTGCGTTTTGGTCATCGCACAGCCGCGCGTGCCGCGGCCACCATTTTGATTTCCAAAATGGCGGCTGCGACGCATTTGTGCATGCGCAGGAGTACTGCACATGTGCAAACGAGTCGTGACTGCCATTTTGGAAAACAAAATGGCGGTCGCGAATGGCATCCCTTCTGGCGCGCGCCACCATTCCCCCCCCCCTTGGCCCGCTGGAAGGGACGACTTCGGGGGGCCGGCCCCTGGCTCAAAAAGGTTACCTACCCCTGATTTAAACCATAACAATCAAATTTTTCCTTGTGCAAGAAAAAGTCTCTTAGAATGGATAAAGAGGATAGAACATAGCTTAAGGTAATAAAAATGCTGCTAAACAATAAGAAATAAAGGTGCATTGTTTGAATGTCTTATAGTGAATTGCACAGCATGATATTGTTGTTATGTGCCTTCAAGTTGTTTCTGCCTTAGGGCAACTCTAAAGTGAGCATATCAAGGTTATCCTGGCAAGATTTCTTCAGAGTAGGGTTTGCCTTTCCCTTCCTCTAAGGCTGAGAGTGTGTGACTTACTTAAAATCATCCAGTGAGTTACCAGGGCTGAGAGGGGTTTCAAACCCTAGTCTCCAGAGTGATAGTCCAGAGCTCAAATTACTACATCATGCTGGCTCTTCTACAGTTTATTTTACCAGCACATAAATATTTAGGAAGCATATTGGCTACTAAAAGCTAGCATGGTGACTGGTTTAAGTGTTGCGAAGAAAATCTCTTGATAGGGTTGCCTTAGAGTTGCCATAAATTGGAAACCAACAACAATATTGGCTACTCTGTATTCTAACCGATTAATAGCTAGACTCCATCAGCCCAAGAAAAAAGAAGTTTCTGAGTAATTTGGGGCTTTTAAACCCCCATTACTCAATATAGTCTGCTGTAGTGTCCAACAAGCTTCCAACAGCACCCAGATGTGAATCTCCAAAAAACAAAATAGGGAATGCTTTGTTTGTTTACTTGTATGTTCCTAAGTAACTTCCAGATATCACAAGGCATTGTGATGGCAGGGGGTAACCAGGAAGTACAATAGGGAATAGTTCAGTGAATAGAATTAAAATTGCTCTCCTTAAAAGAGAGAGAGAGTTGTAGCCCCATACCCCATCCAAACCATGTAGCATGTGAGTTCAGAGGACCAATTAGTTCAAAGACATGTTTGTCTGCAGCAACTTGAAAGCCCATTTATGGGACATTAAACTGACCTTGCAAACAAGAAGGATGCATTAGGGTTAAGGCAATTATACTAGTGTAGATCTTGGGGTTAAGGAAGAAGGTGTACAGCAAGCCTCTGGTCCTCCAGGCTTTTTTGACTAGAACTCCCATAATCATTGGCCTTAATAGTTAGGACACCTGGAATGTGTAGTCCAAAATATTGAGAGAGCCAAAGTTTTCCCCATCCTAGAATACAGCCTTAACCTCTACCAGGTCTAAGTTTTCATTAAGCAATATGTTTCATTTTGCTCCATTTTTGTATTTAGGATTCTACTTCTTCTGGATCTGCAACCATGGCTGGGCCCAGAACAAGCGCTATCATTGGGGATCAGGGAACACCTCCAAAGGTCCAGCTACCTCTCAACATGTAAGCATCGATTTGCCTTGGATACAGTTTTAACACTCCATGGGTCATCTGGGCTTTATTCTTTGTAATCTTAAAAAACAGGCATTCTCTACAAAGAAAACACTTTGCATGTCATTACCAGCACCTTGGACATGTCCTAGCCTTCTTCCAGAACTGATAAATGAGCAGTGAAAGTCCAGGTCACCTTCTTTACCTTGTCCATTTTTAGCTTCTGGGATATTTATTACAGCTGTATGAATTATAGTATGGCAAGCTGGGTGCCTGTCAGTGAGAGAAAATCTATTTCTGTAAATTAAACCATTTGTGAAATAATGTTCTTGTACAATTGAACACCTGAGACTATCTTTATTATGAGGAGCAGTCTGTAACATAAGGGGGGGGGGGGAACAGTTCTGTATCATAGTATAAATAAATGAGGATATATATACTATGTGTTTAGAGCTTTAGCTTAAATAAAAGAGAAAATAAGATGATGAAATTCTACTCATTTTTTGTGGGTTTTTCGGGCTATGTGGCCATGTTCTAGAAGAGTTTATTCCTGACGTTTTGCCAGCATCTTTGGCTGGCATCTTCAGAGAATGTTGCCATCAAGGTGAGTGGGGTATATATAGACTGTATGTATATAAACTCTTCTAGAACACAGCCACATAGCCCCAAAAAACCCAAAAAATCATGGATGCCAGTTGTGAAAGCCTTCAACTTGTCATTCTACTCAGTTTGAGTAGATCACAAATAAGACCTGGAAAATAATCCACCTCCTGATAATATATTGCTTTTATTCTGAATAAGCTCCACTGCTGTAACAAAACAGACCACAAACTTGAAATGTGAACCCAATATATAATGGCTTAGATCCAGCTGACCCTGCCATTCGGGATGATCCAGCCATTGGTGGGGGAAGGAGACCATGTTTGCTAATTCCAGCTTCCCCTTGCAGCTCAATCTCCTGTGTTATTCTGGGGTATCTTCCAACCCTCTGGAGCAGTTGTTTGGAAGGAAGAGAAAATTGCAGAGGGAACTGGCAAATATCACTTCCTTCTTTGTCCACTAATATAAATGCTTAGTGCATCAAAAACCTTCCAGAGACAGAAGGAGCTTTTCTGTTCTTAGATGGCAGATTCTGGATCCAGTCCAGAATATTTGCCAAAATAAATCTGGATTTAATTAGTTGCTTTACCCAAAAGAAAAATTCAGGAACTATAAATATTTAATGTATGGCCATTAAATAAAAAAATATTTAATGAAGGATTGTTTTCAAAATCATGTGTTGTCCACAAATTTAATAAAAGGAACATTTGTTTACTGTTACTGGAAACTGTCTTGAGTCCCACTCTAGGAGACAGGCAGCATATAAATGATAAAAATAAATAAATAACATTTGCTTCTTAATGCATTGCTTTTTACTACATTATAATGAAAATATCTATCTGCATAACATAGCTGTAACTTCTTTCTTCTGAAATAATGTTTTTGAAATTTTGAATTGCGATTGAAAATGTAAAATCAAATTTCAAATTTAAAAAAAATAGAATTTCTTTGCCCCCAAAGCCCTCTATGCTCCCTATGGGACAAATGGGCCAGTTTTCCATATTTCGGAGTCTCGGGGCTGTTTTCCTCCAAGAGATGCATTTTTTTCCAACAGGAAGTGACCGGGGGAAAGTGGGTCACTGTGCCCCCTGTACTCACCCAATCTTGCTTTAAGATTAAAGATATATGGCATTTCTCTAGACTCCACAGCATGGAGCAAGTGTGAGTGTGTTCTGAGCTTACTATCTAGAGATCAGATTTATATATCAGTTGTATCAATGTCTGTCTTCATTGTCATGAGCTTACAGGTCAGAGAGGGGATGGTGTCTGAGGTGCCATCTTCTAAGGCATTTTCACTCATAGGCATACAGTGACATGTGCTCACTTTATACCGAAATTGTGCTGAAATTGAGGCCTATGGGATCCCCAAGAAGTATTTCAGTTGATAAATTTCACTAGAATCCTTCTGTGCCTCTGAAGCGACATCTAGGATAAAATTTTAGTGACAGAAGCATGGTGAGAGGAAGCATTCGTTGCTCGCATTTTCTGTATCAGAACTGCCATCCAAAATGACAGGAGTTATGTACAGTGGTAAATGAAACTGAACCTATGGTGGAGGAAGCACCAGATAAGATACGTATTAGTAATACCGTAGATAGTTCAATTTACAGTATGCTTACTTGATAGTGGACACTTGATTCTGTGTTTCTTTAAAAATTTAAGGAAGGTGCTCCCTTCCTTTTAGCTGTCAGTTGCCTGCAATGTTTCACTTGACCAAGTTATAGAATACTTTTTATGTGGGGGGGGGGGGGGGGGGAGAGAGAGAGAGAGAAATAAGCACCTTTGTGCTCTAAGTGCCTGGAAGCCAAGCTTCACTTCAAAGCAATTGTATCTCAGACTTATAATAGACCTACAGAGATGACATTAACCACAGCACCGTGAATTCAACATTATAAATTCAGTCACAGTGGAGTCCCTCAGGCCCAAGTTAAAGCTGGAAATTCTGGCAGGCAACTTTTAGTGCTGAATATCATAGATTAAAACTATGTCAGTTAACTAGTTCCCACCCATAATACTGTGAATTGTGGTCTTGCAGCTTTGAAATTGTGGGAAGGATGTTCTTTTTTACAGTACTAGTGTATCGTCATATCTTGGCCATGAGTGGGTGATGAAAAGCAGTTACGTCCAGAGACTTCATAGCTGGCTAATGTTGTTAATCTCAAAGGAAGTCTAAAAACATTATTTAATTTATCTAGGTCATTTTTGCACAACAGTAATTTTTATGTTTTTAACAGCAGGCGTCAGGCATAACTGTCTTCTTTCTTCACCAAGCAAACATGTCTGCACAAAGTTCTGAGACACAATTTACAAACACATTATTTTAGAAATGTCGGTATGTGATAATGTTAGAAATTAACAGTTCTTTGCTTGACATGTTAATTACTCTGATGATCAACTGAGAGACAGGACTAAGTGCAAATATCCCATAAGGAATTCTGGTTGAGTGAATAAAATATAAGGGTTTGAAAGTAGTAAATAAACAAAATTGAATAACGGTTACTCTCATCTTAACATTAGATACTGTATTGTAAACTTGGCCCAAAACAAGTAAAAGTGACCTTGAGAGTTTAAAAGCCACTTCCTTCAAAATACAGCTGGAAATACACTTGGTATCCACTGTGGTTTGGTTCCAGGACCCCTCATGGATGCCAAAATCCATGGATGTTCAAGTCCCATTATATACAGTGGTATAGTAAAATGGTGTCCCCTATATAAAATGGCAAAATCACAGTTTGCTTTTTATGAGTATTTTCAACCCATGGATGATTGAATCCATGGATAAAAAATCTGTGGATACAGAGGGCCAACTGTAATGTTGTTTCACTTCCTGACAACTCCAACACAGTGTTGATGTTAGCACAAGGGAAAGTGCAACACTGGCTTGGCACAAGGCACATCTGGGGCCCTTTCACAATTCACAATTATGGCTCTGTGGTTCCAGTTCAACTGCCATGGTTCCATCCTATGAAATCTTGGGATCGGGTTAAGGGAGAGATATTTAGAATTCTTAGCCAGAGCTCTCTAATGCTTCACCAAACTACAAATCCCAAGATTCTATAGGCTGCAGCTGGAACAGGTATAGTGCTATAAAAGTATAGTGTGAGAGGGCCCCTGATGGCTTGGCACTACTTCACTAGCCCTTCCAGACCGTCTTCCTTTACATGATCTTCCTGTGCCATGAACGTCTTCTTCCTCACTGTTTCATTGCTGCAAATACTGTGGATCCAGTTCAAGCTAACCACCCAGCAACACAGAATAGTTGAGTAACCATTTCCCTTAATGGTGGGAGCTCTTGACTCCAACACTAAGTTTTAGTAGCACCAAACAAGTGAAGAGGGAGTCAGATCCTATGCCTGCTACACTTACTCTGCTCAGGATTGTCCAAGAACATACCCATCAAAGAATTTTTCAGTGTTTTTCAGATTTATTATCTACTAGAGAAAGACATTATTTGGTCATGGCAAAATGACTCAACATACACCTTTGACGAATTCTTACAAAACAGTGAATTCTAATAATCTCCGCCTTGAGATATTCAGATAAAGGGAAGGATATTACCATTTAATAAATAATAAACATAATAAATATTGCTACTTATTTCCTATAAACAAAATCTGGCCCTATAAAAGATAAAAACAAACAGCATTTAGTGTTTAAAAAGTAAGAGTTCCAAAATGTCACGTATTATATTTATGGGCTGCAATCTACAGTCACCATGGTTATAATGCTCAGTATTTTTAAAATTAAAAAAAAGAATGTTCCTGTTTGATTGATATATTTCTATTCATCTGACACAGAATTTACATGAAATTTAGCAGAATAAATGCAGTTATTTTTATAATACAAATCATCCTTCTTTAGCACTCTTTAAAAAGCACTTACACATCCACTAAAAGCAAAGATTTTGAAGCACCATCTTTATACAACATTTATAGTTACTTCAGAAACATTAAATGTTTTCTGATAGCTTATTTATTGCATTCTTTTATTTTTAAATAAATAAATCCTGCAACCTTTCTTGATTATTGCATAATTTTAATCTTAATGGGTCAAATCCAATCACCAGCCCCAAAGGAAGTACAGCCATAATCTCAATGGGACATATATAAATGTTGGCTTAAGAAGCCCCATTGATCCAATCAGTCTACTTTAATAGGGACCAGAAAAGATTCTAAAATGCAAAGATATACAACTCAGCACAAAAGTTAGAATCATACAAGCCATTTTATTCCCTATTACCATGAATGGATGTGAGAGCTGCACAGTTAAGAAAGATGATAGGAAGAAAATCAATTTGTTTGAGATAATGTGGTGCTGGAGAAGAGTGCTCAGAATCCCATGGACAGCCAAAAGGACAAACAAATGGGTCCTAAAGAAGATCAACCTGGAAACCTCCCTGGAAGCCAAGATGACCAAACGGAGACTGTTGTACTTCGGATACATCATGAGAAGGGAGGACTCGTTGGAAAAAATAATAATGCTGGGGAAGGTGGAAGGAGGTAGGAAGAGAGGAAGACCACATGCTAGATGGATGGACTCTATTAAGAAGGTCATGGGTATTAAGGAGTTGCAGGAATTAAGCAGAGCACTGGAAGATTGAGGGTCTTGTAGATGTCTCATCCATAGGGTTGCTATGAGTCAAGATCAATTCGAGGGCAGTTAACAACAAAACAATAATTTAGTCCAATGATTTACGTTGAAATTAAAAGCAATTGCCTACATTAAGTAATGGTTAGTTGAATCTGTCCTATTCAAAAAAATAGTAGTAGCTAGTTGTTATGAACTAAAGCAAAAGTAGGCCAAATGCAACATTGGGACCTCCAAGGGTGTCTTTGGGGGCCTTCAAACCAATCCCAGCTTCCCTGACTGCCCTTTTTCTGGCTGAACAAGAAAGTTAATTGTCTCTCCCAAGACAGTTGATTCTACTTTTAAATAGGTTGAAGGGACCCCATATTGTTTAATGTGAAAACATTCCAATTTTTCAAAACCAGAAATATGATTCAATGATATATAGCCACTTCTGATTTCACTTGAGGAACATTTTTGGCTATCTATGGGTGCATCTATACTTTAGAAAGGTTTGCCGCCACTTTAGAAATATTGCGGTTTGACACCACTTTAAGTAACTCCATCCTATGGAATCCTGGGATTTTTAGTTTTACAAGGTCTTTAGCCTTCTCAGCTAAAGAATGCTGGTGCCTCACAAAATAACAAATCACAGGATTCTGTCAAATGCAGTTGTGGCAGTTAAAGTGGTGTCAAACTGCATTATTTCTACAGCCTAGATTCAACCTAAGTGGCCTCCAGAGGGCCCTAGGGTCAGAAAAGCATAATCTTAAACTAAAGCCTAATTAATGCCTAATTAATGAGTTGGAACTTGATGTCATGCTTAATGTAGTCTACATAGAGTCATTCTATTTTCCTTATTTTTCATCAGCACTTTGATTGATTTAGTATCTTTTCTCTTACCTGTGTATAGAAACATTGCCTGATATCCTGTTCAATATTTATGTGTTCGTAAGACATCAGCATCCTCACCAAAGGGTTTCCAGTGCTGAAGAGCAGGGCACTGGATAGCAATGACTGCAGTTCTCTTTAGTTGGAAAATGCATTGAAGGAAGCATTTGCAGCAGCACCCTACGGGGTCTCTCCAGCTGCCTGTGTCAATGCACCCCACAACCAGGAGGGTGCTGCTGTAGTCATTTCTTAGCACCCCAATCTGCAGCACTTTGGAAATCCTGTAGTTGGGATGCTGCCAGGATTCTAAGTAGGTTTTTTGGTGGGGTGGCATCAACAGAAGTAGCTATGATGAGACAGCTCCATCTGACAGTGCAGGATCTTGGATGTTGTTTCTGTCAAGAGAGCTCCTTTAGTTAAACCGAAGAGGGGCTTAATGGCCTCATGTGTGTTTCAGCTACATCTGTTCTCTCTATGTGATGTTTCTTTCTTCCAGCTACTTGGCATTGTATGCTTACAAGCCCCAGAAGACTGATGAGTTGGAACTGCGTAAGGGAGAAATGTATCGTGTTATTGAGAAGTGTCAGGATGGCTGGTTCAAAGGGACATCCATGAGAAATGGCATGTCTGGTGTCTTTCCCGGCAATTACGTTACTCCTGTTTCCAGGTGAGTGATACTGGAAAGTTCAACATTGAGGGATTAGAGAGCACCTGAATAGAGGGCATGAAAATGAGTGTGCCTGCTTTAAAATGATATAAAATGATATCTGCTAAAAAAAAAAAATCCAAAGTATCCCTCCTGTCATTCACACTTTAGATATTTCTATTTCTTTGTCTTTGACTTCAATACAGAAGTCACTTTTCATTTCATGATGTATATTTAATGGTTTCCTCAAAATGTATTTGTAATATTAGGTCCACTGGCTGTATAGCTCAGTGGCAGAGCACTTTTTTTCCCTATACCTAGGCCTAAATCCTAATAATAATCTTACTGTTAGAGCTATTGAATCACTGGGATTAACCTGCATCAGAGGTGGGAATAGGACAGACCACATGTAGATCCTGGACTCCATTCTTATGCTCCCGGAAGGGCCCCACTAGTAGAGTTGTCAGTTTAGGATCCCCCAGGCCCTGAGATTTCCAAGTTAAAATCTGGGATCTAGAGACAGCCCCCTAGTGATGTCATTAATTGTTTTGCATTAAGTCCCAACCACAGTTGCTCATAGCTTTTCACTGAAATGCAAACGCATACACACACATGGACACACGCACACACATAATGATATTTTCTTGTTTGGAAATTAAGACAGAAGTCTTAGCTTAAAGTGAAGATTCAAGGCAAAGTGAAGATATTATTCATTTTCACTTACTTATGGAGAAGGGATGAGGAACATTTAATCTATTTTACTTAATTCTAAACAGAAGTTGGATGCAGAGCAGAGCAAAGGGTGAGCCCTGGTGCCATAATAACAGGAAGGGAAGAAGGAAGCAATCTAAAAAACACATAGACATCCTCCAGGAGAGTGTTTGCAAACTGCAGCAACAAATCAATTAAGTCTTGCACAAGAACAGACACTCCTTGCAGCTGCTGCTACCCAGTAAGTCAGAACTGCACACAGCCATTTCCTCTTGCCCAGCACTGAGCCCACCAAAACTGAAGAGTTTGCACCTCCATCTCCACCTAGAGATGACCCATGAAAACTGGAGATTCAGGGCCAAGATCTGCGATCTGACAACCCTACCCACTAGTCCCTTCAAGCCTCCCTGGGCACTTTTTTTAAAAAAAATAATCAGGGTGATTCTTGTTCCCAAATTATGCAAAAGCCTTCCAAATGCATGAAAACATGAAAAACATTCCCCCACAAGTACTCTAAAACCCTGTACTACCACTAAATACCTCTATTTTATTCTGTAGTCCCTCTCAAAATGGGAATAGGTAGTGATGTGATGTCACTGCCTGTCCCCATTCTCAGGACCTTATCCCACGGGGTCCCAAGCAGAAGATATCCAAAGGCAATCCAAAGCTAAAACGTTTTTCCTTACCTTGTGTCCACACATATCCAAAGGCAATCCAAAGCTAAAACGTTTTTCCTTTCCTTGTGTCCACACAATATCTGAAGGCAATCCAAAGCTAAAACGTTTTTTCTCCCCCTGAACCGAAGTCAAAGGGGATCTTTTGACATTCGGTTTTTTGGGGAAGTACAGCTGGGAGGAGGGCGAGATGCGGAAGGGAGCCGCCGCCTCTGCCTCCTCCACGGCCAGAGCCGCCTCTCCTCAGCCAGTGCTTTGGGCTGGCTGGAGGCCTGGCAAGTGTCGGAGGGAGGGCGAGGTGCGGGAGGGAGCCTCCGCCGCCGCCTCCTCCGTGGCCAGAGCCGCCTCTCCTCAGCCAGTGCTTTGGGCTGGCTGGAGGCCTGGCAAGTGTCGGAGGGAGGGCGAGGTGCGGAAGGGAGCCTCCGCCGCCGCCTCCTCCGTGGCCAGAGCCGCCTCTCCTCAGCCAGTGCTTTGGGCTGGCTGGAGGCCTGGCAAGTGTCGGAGGGAGGACGAGGTGCGGAAGGGAGCCTCCGCCGCCGCCTCCTCCGTGGCCAGAGCCGCCTCTCCTCAGCCAGTGCTTTGGGCTGGCTGGAGGCCTGGCAAGTGTCGGAGGGAGAGCGAGGTGCGGGAGGGAGCCTCCGCCGCCGCCTCCTCCGTGGCCAGAGCTGCCTCTCAGCCGGTGTCTTGGCTGGCTGGAGGCCTGGCAAGTGTCGGAGGGAGGGCGAGGTGCGGGAGGGAACCCCCGCCCCCGCCGCCTCTGCCTCCTCCAGAATGGCCACGGAAAGGCCACGGAACAGCCATGGAAAGACTGCGGAGGTTTGCTGCCTTCGCTTTTTTTCCGCTTCCTGGCCAGCGTTTGATAAGGCCCTAAGAGAGACAACAGAGGAAAACAGAGATATTTGAGGTTGGTAGAGGAGTGGCCTGCAAAGAGGTAATTGTCCCCCAGCTACCTATCCTGACCTGTAAGTTGACTCACCATGCAGTAACCATGCAAAAGGGTCTACTCTAGTTGGGATTAACCAGTAGGATTCAGGGCATGATCTCAGAGTCATCTCAAGATAGCTGGGGTGGGAATTATCTCCCTGACAAGTTGCTGACACTGATCACTGAGATACGTGGATAACTGGTCTGATACAGCAGTCCATCTGAAACATCACATTCCTGGTGTGACAGATCATGGCTTCTTGGAGCAGGAATGAACAGTGACCTCAAATGCTCCTTCTTCCCACTTCACCATATTTTGTGTCTTGCTTTAAAGGAAATATCCTGATTTGTTAAATTGTTTTCCAGAGACATTCAAATTGGGAACTATGCTTTATGTGCTGCCTACAAACAATAACTAGAAGCCACTTGATATCTAAACCAGGCCAGTATATGGCAGCTTCTGATATCCTTGTACTTGGGCTCATAAATCCTCTAAAGGAAAATCTCCTCTTTATTATTTTGCCTTTTCTTTACCAAGTTGTTTTTTAACAGAATGGATTGTTTAAATTCAAGGAAATTTAAACCACCAAGAAAAATAATTTATTTACATTTCCACGTTTTAAAGTGGTATATTTACTGAACAAGCATACATATTAGCTTGCTACCATAATAATTAAAAGCTATCTGTTTGTAATTTAATAAAGTTTTTGTACTCACTCCAGAAGCATAATGCAAAACATTTGGTCATAGATCCTATATTCCTTTGACATTGCAAAATTTGTAACTGCTTGGGGCAGAATTATACACACATAAGGACTCTCTGAAGACCAAGACTGAGGACTAAGCTTTCAGTCCAGTGCAGAGTTCGCTGACCCTACAGATGAGGATTTTGATGTTATGAGCTGCTGCTATTTGAATCTGTATTTTTGTTCCTGTGGCTTTATTCCCACAGCTCGTATACACCCACACACATACACACAAAGTTCAAAATATATTTATATATTTATTTGCAATGTTTATGTAGGTCTCCCATCTTTGGCTAGCTTGCAGAACAATAATACCTGGAATTCACAATCACTGTAATGAATGTGTAACCTAGAGTTATGCATTCATTGCTGATTCATATTCATGGATTCTTATTGCATTATTAAACAAACCCAGGAGGCAAATGAAAAGATGTGTGTTTTCTCTCCTTCCACATGACTCTCGTTTTCTTCAGGTTGTAAAAGCATGGTAGACCATTGTAAAAACGTCCTTTTTGCCAAATAGATTATTTTACCTTGGCAAATGGGACACTTTTACAACACTTTTATGACCCTCTCCCATGCTTTTATAACTGGAAGAGAATGAAAGAGAACAACGTCATGTGGAGGGAGAAAAAAAAGCTTCTTTTGGTTTTCCTGCTGGATTTGTTTAATAATGCAATAAGGCTCATGACCACTACATGTTCAATAGAGTAGGGTATACATTATTGTTATTGTGTGCCTTCAAGTCATTTCCAACTTATGGCGACCCTAAGGCGACCCTATCTTCAGGTTTTCTTGACAAGATTTGTTCAAAGGAGGTATGCCATTGCTTTCCCCCAAGGTTGAGAGTGTGCAACTTGCCCTAGGTCACCCAGTGGATTTCATGGCTGAACTGGGATTTGAACCCTGGTCTCCAGAGTTGTAGTCCAACACTCAAAGCACTACGCCACTCTAGCTCTCAGTAGGGATCATAAAAGTCTCCCAGTCCTGAATTACTGGGCAGCAGCTGCTGTAAACAATGAGGGTCTGTTCTTGTGACTGATGTTTCCACACCATCCCTCCAGTGATCTCCAGTATGAGGAAGAATTGTGACAGGGATCATACCTCCTACTGTTGCACCAGAGATCACTGGAGGGAAGGAGGGAGGTGGAAACATCCGTGTGCTGATCCTAGTCAACAGGATAACAGATCCCTGTTGTTCACTGAGGCTGTTGCCTAGTAAGTCAGGATTGGGGGATCAGGTCAGGGGATGCTACTTAGCTATGCAGCTAAAGTAATTACATGATAAGTAGCTCATCTAGAATACCAACCATTATTGTCAAATGAAATGAAATAGTGACTAAAATAGTGGATAAAACATTCAGTGATAAAATAAAACAAAAGCAGTAAGCTATACCCTGAACCATCTTATTTGCTAGAAAAGCAAAACTAATTTGCTAGAAAAGCAAAACTAATCAGACCTTAATTCTTTTGAACTGGTTTGAAAAGCCTTGTGATTTAAAAAAATCCATTAGTGGACACCAACAACACAGTAAATAAGGTGCCAGGGAGGTGATTTGAGAGCCAGAGTGCCAACACTGAGAAGGTTATTTCCTGCTTCACCTAGTGAGGACATGCAAAATGGAGGCTTTGAAGATGATCTTGAGGACTGGTGAGATAGATTTAAAGACCTGATGAGAGTCATCCCATCATGCAGTCTTTCCCAGTGTTAATCTTTTCCTGCAGACAAGGAGGCCATCTCCAACCTGCTCTGAGAGATAGGAATGCACACATTACAATTGCAGTGCACTCTCTAGTGGAAAAGCAACCTGCTTCCATTTTCATTCCCAAATTGCCCAAGGATATTCACGTTTCAATTACCTGAATATACTTTCTCCACAGATAGTTGATTTTAGGACAATTTCTTAAAAATAGGTTCATTATTAGGAAGCATGTGTAACTTCCATAATATAATTTCATGGCAAAACATTTTGGAGTTCTTTTTCAACCTTGCATTCAGACTATCAATCCTAAATGAAATCCTTATGTATTTACCATTTGCTCTAGTGTTAAACAATGGCCCAAATCCAATTGTTTGTCTCATCTAAAAGAGATTTCTTGAATCAATGGGAACTTGGAAAGTCAACACTTCTGTAAGTTTTGTGTACTTAGTATAGTCTACTCTGGTTGGAAATAGAAATTGGATTTAGGCTAATATTCAAGAGACATAACAAGGGGTAGCCATGTTGGCCATACAGTAAAGTACAATAACATCCAGTCTTCATCAGGCAAAAGGTGTTAAAATATGATTTGATATGAAGAAGCCAGTGAAGCTTCAAAAGCATGCAACATGTATATTGGGCATTTTGGTTGCCCCAATAAAGATATCACTGTTTTGTGGATTTGGGGTGTTATTGTACTATTCAAGAGACAGTTATTAAATGGCATATACATTGGTCCCTTTGCAGAGGAAAGATGCCACAACTCTGTTTTGGACATTGATTCAAGAGCCAGTGAGAAAGGAAAAGATTGTTGAATTCTCCAACACAGCAATTTTCAGGCCTCTGCAGATCTCATGGGAGCACGTAGTCTGTTGTCTTGCTCCCAGCAGCTCCTCAGATAATTCAGAGGTACCTCTGGAAGCACTTGCTATTTATGCAAGTTGTTTCGGTGGCTGCCTATTGACTTATTAATGTCATCAGGAGAACATTCATTAACTAATATTTTTACCTAATCATGGTATGTGAGCATTTCCCTTACAGGTACACAGATGACGTGGAAGTTCAGTGCTTTTCATTCCTACTAAAGTGTTTGTGGGGTTCCATGTGCAATTCACAGATATATATTATAGGATAATGACTGAGCTCTTACAATTTCCAGTGTAGTGCCTGGAGGTACAATTCTGGTATGACTCCATGCTCACCACCTTCAGTACTCACTATTTTGCTATGATAACCCCCCCCCCGAAAAGCCATCCTGTGACTGGTGGAGAGTGGCAGCAGATCAAAGAAGCTCCTGTCTGTTCCCCATAGCCAGACATGGACTGATGTCACCTTATTCTTAGGTAATTGTGATCAGTCTGGTTCTACCTATGAAGCTTAGACAGATACTTCTCTGACCCACCTCCACCCACCCCCACCTCTCCCCACCAGCCATGGACTGGCCATTCAGAGGAATTAGTCCAGCAAATCCATGAGTTCTGGGGAGTTTTTTGCAAATGGTGGAAGAGAATACCAACCTTTACAACAACAACAACAAAAGACATATGCCAGGGGTAGGCAACCTTTCCCCTTTAAGGGCCAAGGGACTTCAGCTCCCAGAATCCCAGGAGCTATTGGCCAACATGGAACTATTGGCCAACATGGCTGAGGCTTCTGGGAGCTGAAGTCCCTTGGCCCTTAAAAGGGAAAGGTTGCCTACCCCTGACATATGCAGTCGTAAGATAGACTTACATTTGTGCATGTCACTAATAGTGCCAGCCACTGTGTAATTCTACATAGCTTCTCTTTTCTGTGCTACATTTTATTCCGATTTGATGTCAAATCTACAAGAATGTATTTTAGACAGCCAAAGCATTCTAAGGATACATGGCCTCCAACACAGTCTCTGGCTTGTGAGCTAGATCCTTAGGCAGCCTTATAAGGAGGTGATTGCAAGTCATAATGGATCTGTTCACCTCACAAACATAGCAATAGCAATAGCAGCTTCATTTATATACTGCTTCAAACCACACTATGCAGTCTCTAAGCAGTTTACAACTCTAAGCTAATTGCTCCCAACAAGCTGGGTACTCATTTTAGCAACCTCGAAAGGATGCAAGCCTGAATCGATCCTGAGCCCTGGGTGGTACTGAACTCACAACCTTGTGGTTTGAATGAGTGGCGGCAGTACAGGCATTTAACCACTGTGCCACAAGGACTCCTTGATGAAACATGATGAAGAGATGCCTGCTCAGGGTCCAGAAAGCATTGGTGTGTTGCTCACATTTGACTTTTAAATGACAGCCCTACTAGCAAGAGGACTCCACAGAGTTTGAGAAGAGTTAACACCAGGGATCATAGTAGCCCCTCTCCCCCGGCCAAGGAGAATGTAGCATGTGGATCTAGTGGTGCTAACAATAGAAGACTCTTTGCACTTTCCATGGTCAAGGTCATTGTTCACTGCAGGAGCAATTCTACAATTCTGACTTCAAGCTATCAGATGAAGGTGGAAAGCCACACAAAAAAGTAACCTTGCTGTACTAAAAGGGAATGTTTCCATGCCCTGGGAAGGAGCTACCTGTCCAAGTGTGTCTTTCATACATTGCAGTAAAGTAAAGTTCATTTTTGCAGTCTTTGGTGACGTCTGCTTCCAAGCAAAGAAGCATACCTGCCCAAAGTTGCTCTGGCTAGTAGCTTGGTAAAGATTATTAGTGTGCCCATACAACTTTAGCTGAGCGGGGTAGGAAGCATGACATTTAGAAGGCCAGAAATGTATCTCTCCTCTCTCTTGCAAATTTATGCAACAGCTTTGGTATTACAGCACTACAGGGAGAAAACGGAGCTTGAAAAAAGTCTCAGGACTTCTTGTCCAAAAAAAAAGTAATTTTGGGAGGAACCTCCAATCTTTGGGAGAAACTTAGCAAGGTGAGGGGAGACTGATGAGAAGAAGAGTGTGCCATGTAACTTCTTGCATGCCAGTACCATTGTACTACATATTAACAGTTAACTTCGTATAGAGATATATGTTCTGATTTGTTTTTATCTCTTTCTGTTAGTATTTTGCATTGGTATTGCAAGCAAACTAATAAAAATTGATGTTGTGTTTTTTTTTAAATTAACTTCCTCTCCACCTGTCCCTACCATTCTCCAGGGTTCCTGCAGGAACTGGTCAGTCCAGGAATTTAGCAGGAGGCTCTCCAACAGCAAAAGGTTCTTCGGGAGCTGTCCACCCAGGGAGCCCAGCTCTTACAAACTCTGCAACTGTTGTCAGGCCTGCCGTTCCCATCACTGCCTCTCCCACGCAACCCCAGGGGTCAGCAGCCTCTCCACAGATGAATAACTGTACACGGTACTCCCCTCAGCAAACAGGGGTCCAGCCCCGCAGTACTGTGCAAATGGGTACGTAGAGTCCTTCATGTGCCCAGTATTGCCATTTTCCGGATCAGATATTTTATCTCTGATGCACAAGTCCCTGGAAGCCTTTTGTTTCTTCAGGCTTCCTCAGAAAAACCTTTTGTGCTATTTGAAACTCAGCATGGAATAAGGACAGGTTTTTATTTGCCTGTAATATTTAGGGTAGTATTCATTGATTGCTGGGAAGTACGTTCTGTTTATCAGGTTGTCCTGTTGGCACAGCTGAAATCAATTACCACACTTACCAATATTTACACACATTTCTTTTGCAAGCATAAAACATCCTGCATGCTAAGAAGGGTAACGCTTCTAAGTCCACTTAACAAACAGTGCATGGCTTAACATTTTAAAGCATTGTATTAGGCTTTGAAGGATGAAGGGTGTTTACTGTGCAGAGCAAACACAAGCAATAAATCTGTAGTGCAGCTCCCTTTTATAATGTAAGTAGAATGCATGCATTCTTATGTACCTCAATGGCTGCCCCCAATCCATGGAACTCCCTTCCACAGGAAGTTTGATCAACTCCCTCTCTGCTTTCTTTCCTCTGGCAGGGAAAGACCTTTTTAATTAGACAGGCCTTTGATTCTTAAGTCATGTGGCAGGATGTTCTGAAGATGGTGTGCTGTGTTTTTATCTTTTTCAGTTTTCATTGTGTTTAAACTGTTTTTAACCATGTGCTTTCTTAACAGAATTGTTTGTTTTAAATGCTATTTCATTTTTGTAAAATAAGATTTTAGCTAAAATTTGATATAAATCATTGTAAGCTGCATTGGGTCTTACATTGTGGAAAGGGAGGAGTATAAAACAAATAAACACTTTTTTTCTAGATGGTATTCTTAATTCAAAGAAGGTATTTCCTAAAGAAAAAAATATTTTGTTTTTATACCATTGGCTATTGTTGTTGTGTGCCTTCAAGTCATTTCTGACTTATGGTGACCCTAAGGCAAACCTATCATGGGGTTTTCTGGGGCTCGGAGTGTGTAACTCACCCAAGGTCATCCAGTGGGTTTCCATGGCCAAATGGGGAATCAAACCCTGATCTCCAGAGTCCTAGTCCTCTGTTCATATACCATGCTGGCTCACCATTGGCTGTAATACATAGTCAAAGTTAAATTACATACATCTATGGCGATTCAGGGCCATTTCACCAGTGCTTTCTGATGGCTACCATATTGCTTTCTGGTCCTGTGATCTAATTTGTCCCAAGCAATTTAAAAAAAACAACATGTAACATCTACCAGAGGTCCAATAGTGTGGACTCTAATCAGAGTTCTAGTAGTGTGGATTGTTGAGAGAGGTCTGGATGCACCATTGTTCAGTACCCAGATCTCCCATACCTTGGAAATCTGGGTGCTTTTATTGGGGAGGGGGGCTACCTGGCTTCAAAGATAGGTTTGGTGGGAATTTTTGGTCATTGCAATGATGCAGCAGTCAAAAACCTATATTCCAATAATTTTGAAATTGTCTATCCAGTTTGTGACATTGTAAATATTGTGCAGGATGCCATTCATAATGTCCCCCACTCTGGGTGGTCTACTTTTCAACTGGGTTTAAGACTTTCAGATTAAGATAGGCTAGTTTAAGATCTTTAAACCTTGGTGGTGGTGGTGGTGGTTGTGTGCCTTCAAGTTTTTTCCAACCTATGGTAATACAAAGGCAAACCTATCATGGGGTTTTCTGAGGCTGTGTGTGTGTAACTTGTCCAAGGTCACCCAGTGTGTTTCTATGACCAAGCAGAGATTCGAACCCTGTTCCCCATAATCGAACATTCAAACTGCTATCCCATGCTGGTATACTTTTTGGTCTTTTGACAGTGTTAATGACTGGTGATTTTTCTTACTCTTCCACTTCTCAGTTAGTCTGTGTGTGTGTGTGTGTTTTGTTTTCAGTGGTACATCCTTCTGTTCAAGCACAAGACCGACCTACAGCTACAGTCTCACCACTGAGAACCCAGAATTCTCCATCCCGCCTCCCAACAACTGTAGTCAGGCCACACTCTGTGGTATCTCCTCAGCACATCCACCACTCCCCTGTGCATGTCATCCCTGGAGCACAATGTGCCAGGCCCATCATTCCGCTCACCTCAGCGGCAGCAGCAATTACACCTCCCAATGTCACTGCAGTCAACCTGAATGGAGAAGGAGGGAATGGACCCATCAATAGCTTGGCCACTTGCAGCCCAACCAACTCAGCCTGCAAAGCAGAAGAGAGGAAAAATGAGAAGGTAATTGAATCCTCTGGTATAGGAAATAAAGGGTGTGGGGTGCTTTTTAAAACCCTTCATGGATCATGAATGGAAACTAGTAGTAGATTGGATTCAGTGGTTTGTTGAACAACACAATGCCAGGTGGCATTCCCACCCTAGAAAAGCAATTAAACTTTCTTTTTACAGAATTCTTACAAAAATATGTAGTGGCAGCAGCTGGGCAAGAAAGACTGATGACAGTCTTACAAACTCACCAATAAGGAACAAGCACTATTAAATATGTCACACTTGTTCTTTGCATTTTATTCCAGTGTTCTTGCTGCTTTTTTATCAGCAGAACATTTCAAGAGAAATGTGGCTTAAAATGTTTTGTACTTGTTTAACTTCAATTTGAAATCACTAGGAACTTGGAACTTTTCCCATGTCTACAAAAGCTGTTTTGTTCAACATGGCTGTATCTCATTTAGGCGTTACAATCAATTTCTGACTTTCCCTCTTCTGTGGGAAATGAACAAAATTAAGGGCTGGCCCTACCATTAGTCAGAATGAGGTGCCAAAATAACTTGACTGTCTTAAACTTGTCCTTGGGCTGGAGTTTAGCTGGTGCACTTTGCTGGCATCACAAGCCATCATTGCAAATATCTGGAATTTATCCGGAGTCATGCAGTGCCCATAAAGCGGCTTTTTTTTCCCCGTGGGAGTCTCTAGAAGGGGAGCCCTCAGAGTCAGGCATTCCAGGAAGTATACCTTGAACAAAATTGTGAGGTGATCTTTGCTGCTGTCTTGTGAGCCATCCTTGACAGGGTTTGTGCTGATAAATTCTAAAGTCAGGGAACAGCTGATGCAGCAGCATTTGTGAAACAAAGCAGATACAGAACTCATAGAAGACCACAGGAATGCAATTTAAGAGCAGAATTAAGTAAATAAATCAGTATATTCATTCCCTTATCCTGGTCATACACATCAAAATGGCATTCTCATCAAATCGGCACATCTAATTTTTTCACCACACATATTGGCAGACATTCTGTTACTGGTATACACACTCCTTACACCAGCATATGTTTATTTTTGCTAGTTGCAGGGCTTTGTATTCCCTTTCTTCTCCATAGCAAGAAAAGCCACACCCCACCATAGAGTCTCTGAAGCCCCCTCCCACCTTCTGCACAATTGTTTGTGTCTGAAGGAGAAGGGAGGCAGGGAATTTTAGAAGTGTGTGGCTCTGTAAAAGCTGAAGAAACCACAGAAGCAATTGTTACTTCAGCCACTAAGATGCCAAGGATCCTGGGGGACCTTAGCAGATGATGTAATCACCTTGCATCTGGCTACAGGGACATAGTCAGGCACTTTGGTGACCCTCTCCTCCATTTTCCCCTGGACATAAATGGCTGTGGTGAGAGGTTTCAGTGGCTCTGTGATAGGATGAAAGTGGCTCAGAAAAGTGTAGTTGCATGTGCAGAATTTCTGTGTTATGCTGAGCCATGCAGGCTTTCAACCATTGTTTTTCCTATTAATTTTCAGGATCATCCCAAGTCTCATTTGCTTCCTGGGCATGCATTACCCCTTGCCAGCTGTGTGTGGAGAATTAGGTGCCTCTGCAGAAGCATCCACATACTTTCCCTACATTTTTAATGGTTGAGAAGGGGAAGCAAAGACCCTTTTAGCTTACCAGATCACGTGTGCCTTAGTAAGCATCTATACCCTAGAGCAATTTACACACCTCTTTTATTGATTTAGCTTTGGACTTGCTGACTGGTTAGTGCCTACCTGCACATGAAGAAATCATTCCAGGTCTCCATCTGTTGTTTCTTTCATCTGGCCAGTTAGCCTGCTCTTTGTCTAAATCTCACAAATTTGATTCAAAGCAGAAAAGCATCAGAGAAGCATCACAGGCCCAGCCACCATATGGCCAAGTTTGTTGAAACCTGTCTGCCTAGTTACACAAAATATGTTATATGATGTTTGGGCCTTTGGAGGGGAGGGCATAAAGTCAGAGGCATAATAAAACACTGACTTGTAAATAACCATGACTATTTTAACAGTACTGTAAACATCTCAATTTCTTTTAGAAAATTATATTGCCATGCTTTAGAAAAACAGAGAGCAGGCAGGATTAAATATGACTCCTTGCAGTATGTGTTTGACACATTGTAGAGGCAGGCTTCTAGGATTCAGCCTTGGGAGCAATCTTTCAGTGTCAATGCATTTAAACGTGTTATTAATGAAAGCTGGTGCCAGGCTCCTTTAAACATGCTGAGGCCTTCAACAATTGTGGCATTTTACTTTACAATCTCCATACATCAGCAATGTAGTCAGACCCCTGGAAAGCAAGTGCGGCACCTACTGATTACCCTCTTTCTATAGTTACCTGATCAGCCTTTTTTCTTTTGATTTGTTGATTTAATACTTAGGCTGGAGCTGATGATCTGCTGAGTGAAGGAGACCTCCTGGACAGTCATCAGCTTCACAGTTAGGAACTGCAAACTTTTATATCAGGGAACATAGATCTCTCTGGGTGTGGCTGTATTACAGCACCAACAATCACCTATGCTTGACTATGCTGGTTGAACCAGGTGGTCATCATAGACCAGCATCACCTAGAGGACAACATGTTCTGCACAGCTGGACAGCTGCATGGATCCCGATTTCCCCTTCTATCTGTGGCTTTTTTAAACAGTCAAGTTAACTATTTTGTAATTCAAAATAAGCCTATAGGACAAGTAATGAACAGACTTGTTAATCTACATTCATCACTAAACATCTGGGGATACTTACTGTATTAGTCATTCCAGGTGTATTCACATTACTAATGGGATGTGGGGAGACAGTTTTCAATCTGGAATGAGCTCAGCAAATATACATTTTTATTTCCCTCATATTATTACTGAACCCATTCCAAAGCCCACTTTCCCATCACTCCCCTAGGGCTTGTGTACACTGGCCAAAATCCCCAGACTCCCCTCATATCTGGTGCAAAGAGTCCTCATGACACACACACCGAATCCACTCTTTAACCCATTAATCCAGTTTAACAAAAAATATTATTTTTTCCTGAGTTTCCAGGAAACTCTGGAGTAAACCCTGGTGTGTTGAATCTAGAGTGACCCAGTTATCCACGCATCTACACCCCCATTGCATCATCCCACTAACCCATATTTTATCTATAAAAATATGTAATAAGGAGAAACATTTGTCTAAAGGGAACATCTCTGGGAAATATAGGTTCAGTACAATTGGAGGAAAAAGCACACTACAAATATAATAAATAAGGGCTAGAGTGCTGTTGGTACTTACATCTTTGTAAGTAGACTTAGATCTGCAAGAATTAGAATTGGTCAGTTTTGTAACATCCATATCCACTATGGGTGCTGTAACATTTCTATATAGGGGAGCAGCAAATTGACTGGTGAACATGGGGACCAACCCAAATCAGTTTTGTTGTGCATCAGGACACTGGCTAGAAAGTGCCGGTGCATACCAGGTGTGCACCAGGAAACTCTTGCTGGTGTCCTGTTATGCATCTTTGCCATTCACTAACAATGTTTCTTAGCACCTCTGCTATGTATCTAATTATACATAAAGTTACATACCTTAGGCCATGATAGATTGTGGCCATAAGTACTAGTTCAATTAGCCATGCATATTGACCTGCTCTTTTCCCAATGTGTGAAAACATGATACGTTTTTATCCACAAAGATCAGTATACATAGACAAGAACTTTCATATTTTAAAATGCAAGGATGAGTGTGCTGGTGTGTTTTATTTTCATCATGGTATATATGTAAAGATTCTGAAATGGAGGAGAATCAACTCTCCCCTCTTAAAAGGTTTTTTTAAAAACACTCTTTATTAACTGTATAAAAGAAAGAAAAATGTACTTTTTATTGTTATGAACAATAACCTAGGATAACATAGGGTATAAGTGAAGGAAGGAAGTGGAAACCTTGCTTGCTTCTCATATATCAACGAAATCATAAAAAGCAGTAGTAGTATATACGAAACTCGTACAGATAAGAACCACAACCTTGAGAGACTTAAAACCATGGAAGGTACTAGTTGATCTATATTTACTCTTAACTTTTCCATTCCAATATGAAATGAAAAGTTGGCAAATATCTGGACTTTTCCTTATTGAATATGCAGTGCAAGCCCAGATGTCTAAAAAGTAGTGTTATAATATGTAAGGCTATTCTCCAGCAGTCCTCGTTGGCATCCATTATATCTATCTATAAAATATATATAATGAGAAGAGAGATTTGCCTTGAAGAGCTCTGTTAAAAAAAAATTATTGTCCTCTTATTTCATCATAGAAGTATTAAAAAAAAAAAAAACAATCATCCAAACTGCTCACTTGGATTAACTTGGATCAAAATACTGACAGGATCATTGTATGTACATAGGTTGTACATTAAAAAAAAAAAAGCTCATCCTGAGTAGCTATCAAACATGGCAGACATGTAGTCGGAGAGCTTGCCTCAATCCTGATAAATAAAAGCAAGAATTTCAACTTAAAAATCAACAAGACTGTGGATATGGATGTCCACATTAAAGAGGGCAGCTGATTAACTTATTACGGATTTTTGCACACCTACAAAAAAAAACACTACTGGAAGAGAGCCTGATAACTACCAACATGAGGTGTGGCTCTAATAAGACAAGTAAAATGGGGAACACTGGATCTCCTGTTGTCTCAGACCTTCCCTTTCCAGAATTACTGGGAAAACCACATGAAAATTTGGTCTGGAATCTACAAAGGGACTGGTCACTTGCTTTAAAGCTACTTAGTTTGAAAATCTGAGATTTCAAATAAAATCCAAGATATAGAAGAAACGGCAAACACTGCCTTCCAACAGGGATCTCATCATGAAAAGAGAATTTGCACATTTGCATCTCACCTGCAAAATAAGCTGGAGGATTTGGAGAACCAAGAAAGACAATTAAACCTTTGTCTGAAGGGTATTCCAGAATGGTGGCCCTCCCTTCCACCATACAAGATTCAGTACTTGCATGGATGAATAAAATAAATCCTGAGCTAAACCTATCTCCACAGACATAGAATGCATGCATCACTCCCTAAAGCCACAACAGCAAGCTAACAAGGCCCCCAGGGATATTATCATGCAATTTGCAAGATTTCTAAAGAAAACTTTAGTTTAGAACACCTTATCGAGAGTCACAAATCTTAATTATGAGGGGCATAAAGTGGCAGTCTACCAAGATGTTTCAATGGCGACACTAAGAAAAAGACAGTCCTTCAAGCCTTTTACAGCTTTCTTGCTCTTCAAGGAAATAAAATACAGATGGGGATTCCCCTTCAAGCTCATTATCTTCCATGGCACTGAGACCCTAACTGCTTCTACCAAAGCCCAAATGATGCAATTTTTTGAGACACTTGGTATCACAATACCCATGAATCGTGAAAGAAATACCTGCTCAATTAGACCTAATGAGACCCCTGAGGGTGATAGCTAATGAGGAACGCAATGGCAGACAGTACAGAAAAGAAAAAACAAAAAAAAGCTCAAATAACTCTCCAGCTTCAGTGTAGGCACCCTGCAAATCCCTGGGAATTCATTGGTATAATCCTCAGTGCTTTGATAAGACTTTGCAGGCAATGGAGGGAGCCTAGTAGCACCCCTATAGGTACCATCTTGAGGCTTGCATTCCTTCACTACTAACTGTCACTTTTGTCCAACATTTTTGCTGCTGAACTTCAAAAACATAGTGACAGTGATTCTTTCCAGAGAGGCAACTATCCACATAGAAACCTGGTGGGCAATTGTGTGCATCAGTTTCTCCACAACTAGTAACTGCAGGGTTCAGCCAAACCTAAACTATGCTGTTTTTTCCCCTATCTACACAGCTATTAATTTGCCTGGCATACTACAAGCCTATACAGAGTTATATGATACTCTTAAGGTTTAAAATTTGAAATGTCTTGCTTCTTAGAAAGCTATTATAAAAATATTAATCACAGGATGGGGTGAAAACATAGGAAATAATGTCTTACAACGAAAATATATTATTTGCCCCCATCCCTTCAGAGGATATCAGAAAGTTTGACTCTGATCGGGAGAACAGGAGACACCTGTTCTTAGTTCATTGTTAATTGCTATCTATATTGTTATGTTATTGATATTGTTATGTTATTAAAGAATATTGATATTCTTTAAATCTTTAGGGAAAGATCTGTAAGATATCCAAATGTGGCAAAACTGAACTTTTTAGATCCTCAAATGCTAACCCTCAAATTGGAAAATAATGTGGGAAATAGGAAAATAAGTTCCAATTTCTCTCTACAATCCAGTATAGTATTACAAGGCATCCCTGAGAGTCATTTCCTATAATGTTAGGGGCTTATGCACAGCAAAAAAGAAAGGGGAAATCCTAAAACAAATCAAACAACTATATCCAAATTTCTTATTCCTACAAGAAAAACACTGTAAGGGTTCTGATCCCATCCTTCCAAAAAATTGTTTGGAAACCAGTATCTTGTGGGGGGCACAGGAAAAACCAAAGGGGTAGCTGTTCTCCTTGACAAATCATGTCCTTTTGTGGTAAACAATGAATTTAGAGATGATGCTGGGTGCTACCTAATACTGACGGGAGAAACATTTGGCCAGCCCTACACTCTAGACACCCTCTATTCACCCAATACAGGTCAGCAGCAATTTATGTCAGCTTTTTTACATCATTTAAGTGAAATGGATGTTGGTTGCATAGTGCTGGGAAGTGATTCTAATGAAGTTTTGCATAAATCAAAACCTCCTAAACATACAGGTCCAACCCCATTGATGCAGATAATTAAAGATGCAGGATTACTTGATCCTTGGAGATCTGTACACCCCATAAAGAAAGACTTCACCTTCTACTCAGCAGTCCATAAGACATATTCCAGAATTAATCATTTTTTTTAAAAAAAAATTAAATTCCACAGTTAATCCAATCTTATATTCAGACCATTCACCAATAATACTAGACTGGGTACTGGAAGGACTTTCCCAGACTTCAAAGTCTTGGTGGTTTAGCCCAGCACTCCTAATGCATGACTCTTTTTAAAAGACCATAGAAAAATCAATAGAAACTTTTTATTTAGAAAACAGATCTGGAAACACCTCTGAAGCGCTACTATGGGACACACTGAAAGCAGTGCTCAAGAGTCTGTTTATACAGGAGGGCTCTAAACAAAAGAAAATTAAAGAAAAGAAATACCAGGAACTGATAAAAAAAAATTGAACTTGTCAGACTCCCACAAGAAGTCCCCAAACTCATTAGAAAAAAAGCTCATATTGAAGAATTAGACCTACACTCTGTTCAAACAAAATTGCAATACATGAAAGTCTACTTCTATGAAAACAATAATAAGATTCTAAATTACTAGCTAGATTAGCAAAACAAAAAGCAGAAAAAAGAATTATTGCAGCTATCACCTCCCCATATGGTAATATCAAAACCTCTCAAGTTTACATAGTAGAGGAATTCGGAGAGTTCTACTCCAAACTCTATGCTGTAGAATTGCCCCCCCCCCAATAAACTTAATTCACTCCTTGATTCTCTCAAATTTTCAAAATTAAGGAACTACACACCGCTCTACTCAACCAACCCATCTAATTAGAAGAAATCAAACAGGCAATCCAAAACCTCACAGCAGGAAAATCTCCTGGATTAGATGGATTTACGAGATAATTTTACAAGTTATGTTATAGTAAAGCTGCCCCACATCTACAAGATCTATTCAATGAGATAATGTCACAAGGTCTATGTCCCCAATCTTGGCACACTTCCAGAATTGTCCCAACCCCAAAATAAGTGACTGTCAACCTCCCACCTCAGCATTTAGACCAACTGCATTAATAAGCCAGGATGCAAAACTACTGACCTCAATTCTAGCAAATAGAATTAATAGCTTCATCACTGAGTATCTCTCTATTGACCAAACTGGCTTTATGTCAAATAGAAAACTATCTGACGCCATTAGATGAGTCCTAAATTCATCCATCATTCCTCAAAATCTAAAACCCCAATTGTTCTTATGTCCCTAAATACCCTGAAAGCTTTTAACTATGTGGACTGGCAATACTTATTTGGAGTACTGAAAAAGATGAACTTTGGAAATAAATGTATTAGTATGCTAGAAAACGTATACACAAACTCAGAGGCTTTAGTGATAATCAATAGAATAAACTCCTCTACCTTTAGGCTCCAAAGGGAAACTAAACAAGGATGTCCTTTATCCCCGCTGTTATTTGCTATTGTAATAGAACCCTTAGCCACCTCAATCAGAGAAAATGAAAACATAAGGGGACCCAAAATAGGAGGAACAATCCATACATTAAATCTCTTCATAGATATGATCATCTTCCTAAAACAACCTAAATAATCCTTCCCTACCTCATGCATCATATTAAACTCCTTTGATACTTTTGCAGGCTTCTGAATTAACTACTCAAAATCTGAATTATTGTGTCTCAACATTGCTCATGAAGACCAACTAGACATTCAAAAAGCTACCAATCTCCAGTTAAAACCCCCAGGATTTACTTACCTAGTAATCACTATTACAAAAGATTTCAATCATATAATCCCCAGAAACTACAACAAAATAACTAAGGGCCTAAGCAGACGGGCGGCCATGGGCCGCCCTAGGAAGCTGCGGATTGGGGCCAAGGTAGCTGCACTCCTTGGCCCCAATCCGCAGCTTCTCAGGCCCTGGAAGACGCCGAAGGTGCGCCGCAAGAGGCGTTGGGCTCACCTTCGGCATCTCTTCCGCTGCAGCGGAAGTACATCGTCGGAGCCCTGGTCATGTGGAGCGATGGGCACTCCGATGACGTGTTCAGGAAGGGGTTGGGGCACCCAGCGTGAGGCTGCCCCTCCCCTTCCTTGCCTCCAAGACGGCGCAAAGCGCCGTCTGCTTCCCCCCTAAATGGTTAATCTCTAAAACACTAGAATGGAAGAGATTAAACCTGTATTCTAGGCAGAATAGCCATCATTATAATGTTTATTGTCCCTTGCCTATCCTTTCTATTTCAAACTAACCCACTTCAACCACCGCAGGCAAAACTCAAACTTTGTCAAAATCTCATCAATACATTTGCTTCTAACCATAAGAGGCCCAGATTCAAGAAATCCACATGATACCTCTCTTACTAAAAAGGAGAGTTGACAATGTCTGATCTTGAACTATATTTTGCAGCATTCCAACTTAGTCAAATCCCTGATTTAATTTAAAAATATCAGAGCATACACTGAGTTAACATAGAAATGAATGGCCCACATAAAAACATTAAAAACCCATTGCTACAAACATCAGTAAAGATATGGTCAAGATGGAAGCAAGTTCTAGCACCAGATCCCTCTCCTATTTGCCCCCTTCCTGGTCCACAAATCTTTCTATTCCCCTGATAAATTCAATCAATTCCAGGGATGGGAACAACAAGCTGTATATTTTGTCCAAAACCTTTTTCATATTGCCAGACCAAAAACAATTGATGAATTAGCTCCAAAAGGGATCTTGGCTTTGAAATAGTTTTGTGATTTGTTAGAAATCTGGTATGTTTGAAAGATTTCCTCTCTTCCCCACCCACATATAGTAGTTGATTTTTAGTTCCCATGGAATAGAAGATAAAACATTCATATGATGTTCTTCACCTGGATAAGTTTCTGAAAAGGTGACTGAGGATTCCTGAAAACACTTCTTCAAGAATAAACAGAAGAGAGAAACTTGGATAAAGCCCTAGCAGTCAAGGGCTAGACTTTTGTTGGTGATGTTACACCAACATAAGTGCTCCTAGATTGGCGGTTGTATTTTTTCAGCACATTGTTTCTCCTGATTATGGTTGTGCAAGTAGACTTCTGCCAGCCCAACAGTTGACATAACCAGTTTCATTCTTCAAGTCGTTCCATAAATACATCCCATAGTGTACCTTGAGTGAGGCCTACCAACCACTGCACAATTGGAGCACACACTGGAATGATACAAGTTTCACAATCCATTGTAAAATGGTGCAGTCCAATATATGGGTGACATCTCACACTCATGATGTAGCTGTATTGGCATAACATTACACTACACCGTCCCTGTATCGGGCAAACGTATGAAGCCCAGCTGTCAAAACATGGTATGGCTCAAATTCTATAATAAAACAGATCTCTCCCATCCTTCCCCTCTCCTTTTGATAGCTTTTTAACAAATGCAGCTTGTCATTGTTTTAAAAATGACTTTAGTTAAGCATTTTCTGAAGTTATTTTAAACAGAAGTAATCCATATGCCACTATACTGTGTGGCCAGTTGAGTTAAATTCTTTCCAGCAATCCTCAATTTACTTTCCTCAGAAAGTAAATTTTATTCTAGAGATTTCCTCTCAAATCACTATGCTGGAATTTCCCCATCATCATTCAAGATGGTACTGTGCCATGCTTTTAAGCAATTCAGTAAAATAATATTTAATGCATATCTTCCTTGTGTTATTTCTTAAACAATTCAAAAAGTAGAGCTTAAGAAACAAGAAGGGAAACATCTGGGGGCCAAAGTTCTATGTTAATTTAAGATTGCTACTCAGGTCCTTCTACATGTCACCTAAATGTGTGACAGGTACACAGAATCACATGAGCCACAATCTGACATAGATATGCATGAGCCCATTGCTTTCATTAGGCTTGTGAACTAACTTCATGTTGGATTGTGGCCATATGATCTGAAAGAGGTGGTCCACTGCTGCTTGCTAGCTCACACATCAAAATGCATTGATGTGCAACTATGGAGGCCTTTCCCCAGTGAGAGTAGCTTTATTTTATCTACTCAATCATTGCCCATCAACTTTTTTCTTCTCATGTTCCCAAACCTACAAATGTTGATTTTCCTGAAGTTTTCAACATGTGTTTATTCTGTTTTCTAAAAAGGGATGTTTAAAACAAGAATGAAGAGATATAGTAAACAGAAGATGGTGAACTTTTTCTTCCTTAGCTCAGAATTGAATGCGTAGCTGCTGCTGGTATTAGAGCCCAAAGGCACTGAATTAAAGCAAAGAGTACTCTGTATATGTGATATGTGTGTGTTGCCTATCAGACCAGTTGGCTCTGCTCCATGACAGAAACTGGGGGAGCTAGAATCTGATCACAGTGGCACATTGCTACAAAACTGCTGAATATATTGACCCATTTCAAAATCCAGCCATAGATGCTGAACACTTGTAGGTTCCTCCCTCCCAGATGCCCCTTCTAGTGAAGAGAACATTGGTTTTGTTTTCATTTTAGATGTTCTAATATTTTTCTTTACAGGCTTTTCAAATAATGATACTGTCCAGAGCTAGGAAGTAACTTACATTTGCTTTTGTTTTTAGGATTCTTTTTATTTCATACTCAAAACTAATCAAAATAAACAATTATAACATCTTTCATCAAATTCTATAATAAAGTGATATTTATAAATATCACATATTACCCCATTTTCCAAATTATTATAAATCCCTTTCTCTCCCCCCCCCTTAATGCAATAATACAAAAAGAAAAACATCACCCTAAAACAAAAACACAGTAGCTTAATATATATCCTTTGCTAAACTGAAAGAACTGTACAGTCCATTTATGTTTCTAATGAGTTACTTTGACAATTACAGTCGACCCTCCATTTTCCTGGGGGATCTGTTCTAAAAGCACCACCACCACCCCGCAAAAATTGAGATTCAGCAATATTCAAGCCCCCTTGGACCCCATTGATTTTAACAGAGGGCACCATTGTTAAAAATTAAAGCATTCTAAGAACAGCATGGAGACAAAAGGGAATGGCTGCCACAGTTTTATTAACCAAATGATCTACAAAAATCTAGTTCTCAAATTCTCTTCCCCCTCTCCAAAAAAATACATACCAAGTTTTTGTCATTTAATGAGATTAAAGAATGCAAGACTAAATTGTTTTATCTGTTTTGCTTCCAAAATAAAAATCCATCTCTAGTGAAAGCCGAGAAATTGAACTAAGCTTATAAGTGTAATGTTAAAATATTATCAAGCCTCAAGCTGCATTTCATCAGTTCCAGATCTTATTAGCTTTCCAGAATATTCAACACATTAGCTAACTTTTTCCTTTCTATGTGTGTGGGTGTTTAAATCCCAGTGGCCAATAACCCATTTTCTTCCTTATGTACAATGGAAGAACCTGAGAATACCAGTCAATAATCTAACCAATTTAGTGCTCATTTCATTACTATTGCCTAGAAACCCTTACTTCTCAATGCAGTGGTGCAGTAAATATGCGTTAGTAGTTTCCCTGGTGTTCCTAATAAACCTTTCCCTTACTATTTCATTGATTTTTTAAAAAAAAATAATCTCATCTGTTTCGGTGTTTATGCATCATCCAAACATTCAGAGGTATGGCAGTGTTTCACAGAGACTTCCTAATTAATATAAAAATTGATTATATGGCTGTGCTCATGCTTTTGAAATCATGCCCGTGACTGTTTGAAAAACCAGGCGTAGGATGAGACTGTTCCACAGGGATATACTTTTAAAAGACTGGAAGCTTTATCACACTAAAATGATCTCTATCATCTTTCTGTTTAAAAAAAAATCTCTTTCAACATCTTTAGAACTTTTGTCATGGCATTTTACTGCAAATGTTCTGATAGTTTAGAGTGGGAATGCCCATGGCACACCATGTTCCTAGGACACCTTCACACAATCATTTATAAAAGAGGAGAGGAGTACCCAGTTGAACTTGTCACTTTTCCTCTGTCTTTCTATAGTAAACCTTTCTCATGAATTCATCTTCATGTGGTCAAATAGTAACTGGAAAATATATCTTTATGGAGATGAATAGAAATTGGGTTATTTACCACAATGGCCAAGAACATGCATCAGGAGGTGTACATGTAGCACATAGTGACACCTCTGTAGCTAGGTCTCCTCAAATGCTCACCTTGCGAGCAGTGCAGCCCTCCCCACAACACCAGCATTTCAGCATTGTCAGACAGTGTGGGGATGATCTGGGACATGTCTGGCTATTTTCCTATAGCTGGATGTGCTGTGTTGCAACATGCATCCACAGGGACCTCCAGGGATCCTTGTGAGCTTTTCACAGGTGATGGCCCTGCAGTGCATCCAGCTAACAGAAAATAGGTGGGCATGTCCCCACTCATGCTCATGCAGGGCTGTCCTGTTTCCAGGATGTGTTTGGGGGACATTAGGATTGTTGATGTTCAGAACAGAATTCCAACCTAAGCAATAACTATAAAAGTGATTTGTGAAAGCATAGGTCCATTATAATTTACTATTAGGACCCTGACCAACATTTTGACCACCATGGTAGAGGCTCAGTATGTGTGAAAGACATATTGGATGTGAGGGGTATGTGTGAAAGACATATTGGATGTGAAGGATTCTCTGATGTAATATTTTATCAAAATACGTGAAGATCAAGAAAGTCTACAACAGCACACACCACTGTATTGATCCCCCTTCACCTTCTCAGTCAAACACCATGTCTTCCATAGGAGTTGGCCCTGTTGAAATGTTCCTTCCAGTGCTGCTACTATGAATGGAAAGAATGTCCCCAGCAACTCATGGTGATAATCTACAAACAAAACATCTGACAGGGCCCTGTTTTGATTGGTCAAAGCATGTCTGGTAGACTCTGCTTTGGAAGTGTTGAACCATCTCTGTTCAACTGTAGTAACATTACCTTAAGAAACACTACAGCAGAGTCAAACATTTTCTGCAACATAAATAGTTATGTGGGTTGTGGAGATTGGGTGGGAGTAATATGCACAATATGCGAAAATACTGTGGAGATCAGGCTCTAAGGGTCCACATGCCATATCCTCCCAACATTTCACAGATGAAAACCAGGACACTTGTGCCTGAGCAGCATTAGAGTGTGGTCAATATAGCAACAGTTATTGATGAGGAAGAACATGCAGTTTAGGAAAAGCCACAGGTATTTGCTTTTTCCTGAGCCTACTGGGATGAACTCATTTTGCAGCATGTGAAATAAGCCAAGGATAAAGAGGGGAAGTGGGAGCAGAGAGAAGCTGGGACATTTTAAAAGGAGCTGAAAAAGTGGGATGACAGAGGATTAACCATGTCTATCCCTGTCGAATTAGGACAGTTGGAGGGTATGTCAAGCTTTAGGGACATGCTGACATTGCCTGGGGAAGAGATCAAAACCAGGGCCAACCCTGCCATTGAACAGTATTAGACAGCTACCTCAGGCAGTAGAAGCTGGTGGTGCAGAGTAGTGACAGGAACAGAGATATGTGTTCACATAGCCTGCCCTGCTCCCCCTAAAATACCCTAAACTAAGCTGCATTGATTAATGCTGCCCTGTTACTAGCACTGAAATAAATTCAGCTGCCTATCCAGTCAGCTTCTATATGCAGAGTTGGGTAGAGACCCTTTGCTTTAAGCAGCAAAAACTGAGCCAGCCCTGGCCATCACAAGGTGGTAGCTGTCTTGACTGTTTCCAAGACAGAGTCAGATCAGAAATGAATATGTCCCAGGTTGAATTCCTAGCATCCCCGCTAGGAGCACCAAAGAACTAATCAGTAGACAGTAATGACCTCTGTGTTTGACTCAGCATAATGGAGTTGCAGAAGTTTCTTTCCCTACACCATTGAATTACCTTTAAAAAGGTAAAGGTTTCCCCTTTGGTGTGATTGTCTAGTTGCGTTAGACTCTCACTTTTCCTTTGTTGTTCTTTCTTGGGTTGGTTTAATTGAGAAATTGTGCTATTGTGTGCCAGAATGGGAGGAATGGGACTTAACCAGTATGTTAGTCTGTTGCAATAAAGGCTGGAATCCTACTTTACTAACGCATAACCAAGAAATACCTATTTGCAACTGCTTTGTATTGTGGAAGTCTCCCAGTCCCCACTTACCATTTAGCAGCTGCTATGATCAACAAGGATCTATTCCCCTCTTGGTCAGGAATTGGCTGACTCATGCATCCCCCTTCGCCATGAGTGATCTCCAATGTGAAGGGGATTGCGACAAGGACCCTGTTTCTGACTGTTGCAATGGAGATCACACATGCAAGGAGGTGGGAGCAATGTAGTGCATGGAGGATTCTGGCCAAAGAGTTGTGTGGCATCTTTAAGGCTAACAAATTTTATTCATATTCATTTCTCTTGATTATTACATAGTATTGTCAGGCACACTGTGGATGGCTCATTGACTTCACAAACCCCCAGTTGAACTTGAGGTTGGAATTGGAATGACATTCATAAATAATAGGGAACCACAAGAAATCTGGAGATGTGAGTTTCACAAAGGTAAAAGCATGGAGGTTAATGTTCTTTCAAGATTAATGCATCAATTAGAAATAAAATGGTACAACATTTTATCAGTGGTATTTTATCAGTCCTTTAAATCTCAGCGTGTGAGTGTATGTAACTGTACAAATGCATGTATGTCTATGGATAGCAATTCAATTAACTGCCACAGATTTCATAACTCTGACAAATATGATCCACATTTGGTGGTGATGTTTTGATAAGTATACCGGAAAGCAGTAATTCAACTTTAAATATGGTGTCTCCTGAATTACCATTAGCATTTTTAGCCTTATGTCTTTGGGATCTGAAGGGAAAGGTTAAGCTATGTGTCCTTGAATTAATTATAAATCATTTATGTGTCCTTCTAGATTAATTTGGCAGAAAATTGGAAAGAGTCTGCTTCCTAAGCTTAAAGGCTATTTGGAAAAGATCTGGCAAATAGCGGAACAGACAAAACTGATAAAACTTAAAAGGGTTAGGGAAGGAGGCCAATTAAATACATTTGTGAAACACTGTGCTGCTTGCTTGTTCAGTCTTACAATATTATCGAGAAATGATAACATTCAACCATATGTTCTTTTCTGTTTGTTATGTAGTGTCTGGCATGATAGTATCCTAGCACAGCCCCCGCATATTCTGTAACTTAAAAATGTTTTAACGAAAGAAATTGATGTAAAATGCTTACATGTACAGTCAGCCCTCCGTTTTCGCAGGGGATCTGTTCTGGACCACCACCACCCCTTGCAAAAATGGAGATTCTCACATATTCAAGCCCCATAGGCTTGAATGGGGCACGCCCCCACGGGGGTGTGCAGGGGCGCCCACGGGAGCATGACCCATTGATTTAAACGGAGGTCTCCCCTCCATGAATATGCAAAACTGTGGACTTCAAGTCCACGAGAACGGAGGGGCGACTATATAACTATAAAGCCTTAGACAGCTTGGGTCCAATTTATTTGAAGGACCATATCTCCCTTCATGAGCCCATGAAAGCTCTAAGATTGTTTGTAAAGCAAAGCAAAGCAAAGCAGCTTCATTTATATACCGCTTCATACCGCGCTATGGGGTGTCTGAGTGGTTTACAACTGTAAGCTCATTGCCCCCCAACAGTTGGGTACTCATTTTAGTGACCTCAGAAGGATGCAGGCCTGAATCAAGCCTGAGCCCTGGCTAGTATTGAACTCGCAACCTTATGGTCTATGATAATAATAATAAAAATTAATAATAATAAATTTTATTTTTAACCCGCCCCTCTGCTAAGCAGCCAAGGCAGAGTACAACAAGTTAAAACGATACAGAGTTAAACACATCAATCAAATTACTCCCCCCAACCTGCCCACCCTTTAAAAATAGATTAAACTAAGACAATATTAAAACAATCAAAGTAAAACCAACACATCATACAAAGGCCATTAAACAGGCATAAAAACAGGCAGTGGTGGCTAGGGGAGCGAGTTGACAGAACCAGACTAACTTGGGGAGCTAGGAGATTATTCCGGGAAGGCCTATGAATGAGTGGCTGCAGTACAGGCATTTAACCACTGCGTCACCAGGGCTCCTCTTTGTCCCTTCTCTTTGTCCCACCATCTCCTCAGGCTCCTTTGGTGGGAACAAGTGAGAGGGTCTTCTTGGTGGCTGCTCCCAGACTTTGGCACCCCCTCCCTAGAGAGGCCAGGATGGCCTCTCCTTGCTCTCCTTCTGATGGCAAGCCAAAACATTTCTGTATTTTAAGGTTGGTCTTTTAATGCATTTTTTATATTTTTAATGTTTAGCATTTCAACTTCATAAACTATTTTTTTAAAATCTTATACCTTTATTAATGGTTTTGTATTGTTTTTAACTTGTATTGTTTATATATGGTGTTAGGTGCCTTGAGTCCCATTATTGGGGGAATGGCAGGATAAAAATGAATAAAAGAGTAAGAATAAATAGTAGTAGTAGTAATAGTAGTAGTAGTAATGAACACTGTCTAGACTGCTAGACTGTCTCTAGTTTACCAAAACAAGCCAAGGTATTAGGAATCTTGCGGGTCTTTACAGATTGCCAGAAATAATGCAGCTTGAGACCACTTTAACTGTCTTGGTTCAGTGCTAAGGAATCATGGGAACTGTAGTTTATTGTAGCACAAGAGCTCTCTGACAGAGACGGCTCAGTGTTCCAGAAAAAAACTACAATTCTCATGATTCCCTAGCACTGAGCCAGGGCAGTTAAAGTGGACTGAAGCTGCATTATTTCTGGCCCTTATATTGCTTCCAGAAAATGGGTCAGGCATTGTCAGAACTCTTGTTTAAATGTCACTCCTTACATGATAAAAGGAAACAACATAAGAAACCATTATTAAATCCTAGTTACAAGTAACTTTGATAGTTTTATTGAATTTCTTACAACACAATAAAAATAACCAAGTTACCTGTAACTAGAGCATAATAATGGTTTCTTATGTTGCTTCCTTTTATCATTTAACTCATCACTTTTGTGGGGTAAAATGTTTTTTGGGGGGAGCAGTTTAAATTTTTTTTTCCAAGTGTTAGGCCGCTCTCTTACTGTTTCAAACATTGGTTCCCATCCTTTTCCGTGCCCTACACCCCTTGGAAATGTTTGATTCATGTTTGTACCCCCAACAAAAGTAATATCACCTTTGAAAATGAAGAAGTCTAATTTCTAATTTTTGAACTACAAATTGAACCATGTACAATACTCATGGTGAACAAATTGAAGGGTTTTAAAAAAAAAAAAAGCTTTTAACTCTGTGCATAAAATGTGAATCTAAATTGAGCAATTAGATTCTAATTTATTCAGAAAAATTTGCATGATGACTCATCACTGAAGGACTCAAGCCACTCTGTTGCACCCCCTGAAATTCCATCTTGCACCTGCTGGAGGTGTGGTTTAAAGGAAGCTTTAAAGTAAAGAGTAAGAAGAAACGTTAAAGAAATGGCTAGCATCCTATTAGTCACGTAATGCAGTGCCCAATCAGAAAACAGGTAGATAGGTGTTTTGTAAATGGAAATCCTGCCCATATGTGTAATGTGGCAGACGAAGGAAGTCATTACCTCCATCAAATATAGCTTTGTTCCTGAGCCACCTACCTGTTTTCTGACCTCACAGCCATTCCAGGACCAAGATAAGATGAAGGACAGCCAGGCAGGTGGACAGCTCTGTTCCTGCCACCTCCCACAAGAAAACTAAGGATTTCCCCCTCCGAAGTCCAGGGAGATGGCATCATCTTCCTGCAGTCGGCTGTGGAAATGGAACAGCCTGCCTACATGGCTGTCTCTCCATCTGCTCCCAGCCTTCCTGGACACTCAGTGTTTAGGAAGGCTCCAGAAAACAAGTAGGTTAAGCAGGCAAGAAGGATGAGACACTTACTGGAAACTTTACAATCTGCTATGTAATCCAGGATCAAAGCCAATGAGTAAACTGCAGTTAAAAATTGCTGTGTTGATGGCAACAGGTTGGGCAGGAGGAGTGATATCAAAACAAACAAACAAAAAGATAAGCAACTTTCCTAGCTCTGGGCCAATGGTTCTCAACGTTTGGTCCTCCAGGTATTTTGGATTTCCAGAAGCTTCAGCCAGCATGCCCACTGATAGACGATTCTGTGGATGAAGTTTGCAGGACAAATGGTTGCAAACCACTGCTATGGGCCATGTTGATTTCCCCATTGGAGAGGGATATCACTGCTAGGGGACAATAGGAAATGCAGGGCTTGGGCTCAGGGGAGCACAACCCATGGCTGCTACCTATGCTGCTTGTTAAAGCTTCCACATGTCAGCATTGAGGGTATTGTCTGCCTGCCTTCCTGTCAGTTCTGTGTGTGCATTCCTTCAAGTCACCTGTTGATGTATGGCATCTCCATGAATTTTTCATAGGGTTTTCTTAGGCAAGAAATACTCAGAGGTGGTTTTACCAGTTCCTTCCCCTGAAATAAAGCCTACATACCTGGCATTTATTGCAGTACTAGCCAGGCTGACCCCACTTAGCTTCCAAGTTCAAAACCAGGTTGATGCTTTTAGGGTCTTTAGGCCACATTCCTGCCAGTTACTGCAACTGAAATGCAGTAACTAAATTTCCTGTTGAGTATGCAGTATTGTGGGGTCTAAAAAAAGGGAAAAATACTGTGGGGTGAGAAAACTTCTTCAGAAGCTGTTGCAGCACTGTCATTAATTAGTGCCAGAGGTTTTATCACAGCCTTGTATATAACCATCATTTCTTCTGGCATGTCTTCTTTTCCAAATACCCTCTTTTGGCTGTTCATTTAACCAGGTCTTGTACTCTTACTTTCCATGGTGCTTATTGCTACTCTTCCTTTTTATTTTAAATCCATGTTGTTGTTGTTTTCCATACAGTAGCTGGTCTAGCTTGCAGACCAGCTGGAATTAAAACAGTTGTTGCTTTGTTCAGTCTCCTAGAACAGTGATGATCAAGCCACCGAAGAATAAGATAGCAGGGGTTTTTTTAACACTGCATTAACTTATAACTTATTAACACTACAATTCTAATTTACAGATTACCATCTATAGGAGGTTAGGGATAGGCAAAAAGCTCTTCTGCTGAAAGAAATGTCTTTCTAATATCAGCATCCTCTGATCTCAGAAATCTGCTAGCAGACTAATCTGCCAGCAGAACAGCTCTGCTGGCTAAAATGTCCTAATAGGAGAGCCAGAGGCGGGGGAGAAAATGTGGGGTGAGTGAGAGCCAATTTATGTGAAATCCAAACCTCCTCTAACCCAGGGATATAGGCCCACAATTGTGGTCTCACTGTAGATAATTTCCAAGCTTGGAAGGGGTTTTGGAAACAGCTCAGGACAGTTTTAGCTGGTGTAGTGTGGATTCAGCTGGATTCAGTTGGAATCAAACTCAAAAATATATTTTTAAATATAGGAAATTATAGAAACATAGGTAATTAATTGTAACATAACCATGTATCTGGAAATTACTGTCACTTATAGTTCATTATAAAATGTTTGACCATCTATATGCTATACAAATCCATTTGCTCAGTCAGAGAACAGGATAATGGGACAATGTGGCCCAACTTGTCAACTAATTCTCTCTCTCTCTCTCTCTTTATCTCTCTCTTGGGCTGTATCCCAAACATGCACTTCCTTTGTCTATCCAGGCTTTCTTTATACCTGTCCTACCAGAAATAGAGAATTAGGAGGCAGGGCAAATCTTGGGAAACCATGCCTGGTTTGCATACCCAGAGCACGCCCACCTGATACCTAAATTGGGATACTTGCTAAAGGGATCTTCTGCATCATTAAAAAAAAAAAACATCAGAACAATACCATGACCTGAATAGACAAGGAAATTGTTTTTGGTGGCAAAAAACCCTGGAATTACACCAGGAGGAAGCTGGAAGAAATCCTGCCAGTGCTATCCCATCCCCATTCCCCTATAACTGTGTGAAAATAATGTATGACCAGGGAGACGCAGGCTCAAAACAGAAATATTGGGCCTGACCTACCTAATAGAGTTGTTGTGAGGGGAGAATTGAAGGAAGAGTGGTATAAACATGTAAAAGAAATATTTATTGTGAAATTTAGGGCTGATGCACATGGCCTGTAAGGGGTGGCTCTGGGCCATCACTGGGAGTGGTGGATCGGGGCCACAGCAACCACACACCATAGCCCCAATCCTCCTTTTTGCCACCCCCAAAAGAATGGGCAAATGCCATTCCTTTTGGGGGTGACAAAAAGCTGCCCTTTGAGCCGCCACTGTGGCTCTTTTGCGCCCCTTTGGGATGGGTGTGCAGCGTCAGGATGGAGTCGGGGTGGCCAGCATGTGGTTGCCCCACCCCAACGCCACCCCAGGCCGGCCTAATGTGCCAATCTGCATCAGCCCTTAGCTTGGTTAGGATTTAAATGATCTAGCAAGAGATTATTGTATCTTGCAAGATATTGATTTCATATTCTGATCCAGAAACACCTCCCTACCCCCATACTGTGATTTAATAAGATCAGCCAGAAAGAAGAAAGCAAGAAAAATAAGCAGAGAGGAAATAATCCTGACACCACATACGATTAATTGTTGTTGGGAAGTATTGAACATTCACTTGTCACTGTGGAATTATAAAATAAAATAGTTGTAATATGAACTTGACTTAGGGGAATTTTAATGTAGCTTAAATAGTTAGCAGGAGGCTAATCCAGTTTACACAAAGTTTGCTAGGGGAATAGATGTATAGAGATAAGGTTTTTCCAAATCAATTTGTAAATTTTTTCAAGCATACAAAACATACATTCACACACACATTCTCACAAGACCTGAGGAATAAAGCAAGTTAGCATGGGATAGACACAAGGCTTTCTAAGGGTGATATTACCTGTCCAGAGTGCTCCAGATGGACAGATGTGTAATTGGACTTAACTGGGAGAATGGATGGGGACACAGAATGAGTCAGAGCTAGATCAGACACAGAGTGATGCAGTGTCACCAGGAATTCTAACCTGGCACACCTAACCAGAATTTTGGTAGTCTGTTTATAGGATGAAAATAGCCCAAGGCAAAGGTTGATTGCTGTATATCAAAGAGCCAAATTAACATTATAGAATTTTCCTTGAAGTAGATAGCTTCCGGGGGGGGGGGGGGGAATGGGCTTATCTTTCTTGCAGCCAAAGCTCATCCAGGCTGTAAATTTCCTGGCTTCCCTGGCTTCTGAGGTGTGAATCTTTCTGTTTGCAACTCCTAAAACTGTTTGCAAATGGATGCTGGAGTCTACATGACCAAATTGCTCTTGGGTTTATGGCAGAATGTGCACTTCCGTTTTAGGGTCATGCCAGAACTATACACAGAGAGAGAGAATGAAGAAAAAAAACAACCTATTTCTGGTAACATAGTGTTCTGTTTTTTCCATAGTTAGAATCAAATAATATTGCCTTTTCAAATTCCAGCTGTTTAGAGTTGCATTTTCCTTTCTGGAAGATAATGTTCATTTATGTTTATTACAATGGCAATTCAATCCAGTTTCCACTGTACTTTACCTTTATGACATGTAACAGTGTAGCATTCCTAGCTAAGTTGATTTGCAAATGATGTTTCACTTTCTTGTTTATTTTTCCACCTAAGTAAAACCTTCCTCTGTGGCTTTAGCAAAAAATAGATTGAGAGAATTCCACCTCTTACCTTTTGTGCTGGAGATGACTTGGCTGTTGATGCACATGCCTTGAAAATGGGTGTCTTTCAGTTTAAACTTGTATGATCAGACTGGCTCATATTGAATGTTTTGTTTGACCTTCATGCAGAAAGAAAAGAAAAGTGGACTGTTGAAACTTCTAGCTGGAGCATCAACAAAAAAGAAATCCCGTTCTCCTCCATCGATGTCTCCGACACATGACCCCCTGGCCATGGTGGAGGGAATGTTGCAAGGTGCTATAGGACCAGAATTGTCCTCTCTCTCTATCCATGGAAGGGCCGGCTCGTGCCCTATAGAAAGTGAAATGCAAGGAGCAATGGAGATGGAACCTCTGCACAGAAAAACAGGCTCATTGGATTTGAATTTTTCTATTCCTTCTCCCATAAGGCAGCTGCCACCTTCCATGGCAGCCATCCGTCCAGAACCTAAGCCATTGTTTCGAGAAAGGTATGTTGCTCAAGAACAACACTCCTTGTCTGTTTGTATACATTTGCAGGTATTTATACTTGATGCCAGTAACCATGCTGTGTTCTTTTTCTCTTGTCTCTTTTTCAATGGAGAGCTTTTTATTTCCATGAAAGAGACAGGCTGAGACATGGAAAGTTCACTATCAAGTTCACCATCAGCCCACTCTTATTCATAACTACTCAGAAGAAAGCCCCAATGAATTCATGGGGCTTAAGGCATGTCTAAACTGCCCCCTTAATTATGCTCCACAGCTGCCCCGGATTGACACAATGTAGGCCAAATGTTTTCAGATGGGCCGCCAAGTGGCACCACATTGACCTGCTGGTCTGTCATCCTCAGTACCACCCCACTGGTGCCTTGCTCTACAAGTGCCTGGCTGCTGCTGTTGCTTCCACTAAGGTTAGAATAGTGCACCTGTGCGATCAACGAGGAGAGGGTAGAGCGACATTGAGGAGGACAGGTCAGCAGGATGATGCAGTGGCTTTGTAGATGCATGGACAGCTGAGCAGCTCTGGATCCAGCTCAAGCCACCATCCTCATGTTCAACATGCCCAAGTTCACAACAGCATTCTCTGTTAAGATGAATTAAAGCTTAAAGAAGCAGATTCACTGTGTGCATTATAAGGACTCATCGCATGAGATACAGTGTGAATTCGGGATTTGGGGCCAGTATAGACATGGCCTTAGCTGGAGGTAAATGTTAACAGGATTGTAGCCTATATTATCTTGCTTGCTAGAACAAAACTCTGTCACTCTCTCATGCACACAAATATACACATAATGGCTGAAATTCTGTTGGGGATTTACATATGTGTCAACATTGTAATTCTGGTGCTATGCAGTGAATTCCAGTCAAAATTTCTCCAAATCAACCATTGTAATCAACGAGGGTCTCTTCCCCTGTTGACTGGGAAGCAGCTGACTGACAATCCCGCCCCCTCCTATCCACAATTTCCAGTGTGACAGGCAAAAGCAGGATCCCTGCCACAATTCACCCTTGTGCCAGAGATCTCTCCCATGAGGGGATGGGTAGGACTGTCAGCCAGTTGCATCCTGATTGACAGGTGAACAGACCCCTATCAAGCAGCTCCTTCCCTATAAGTGGAAATTTGGGAACTTTCACAGTCCCTACTGTGTTCCTACTAAACTAGAGGCTATGTAGGGATCGTGAATACAAAATAGTCATGAGTATATAGCTTTAGGTTATGCATTCATAATGTCCAACAGAATTCCAGACCATATTATAAAACTTTAGTAGGTGTTTATATATTTCTTTTGAACAGCTGTCAGCAAATCTGAACAACTGTCAATTCCAGTTGCCTCAGTATGGTTACAAACTCAGGACCTGTAGCACATCTACACTTGAACATCATCACAATTACACTACCCACTCCCAATATGTAATTCTTTCTTGACAAATGCTGGTGCACACATCTGTCAGGGAAGGGAGAAATATCTTTACTCTGGAACCCAGGTTTATTGAGAGGTTTATTGAGAGGAGAGTATTTATGCATTGGTGAAAAAATGCTACTTGATCCTTCTCAAGAGCCCCTTTATCTATTCTTCTTTATATACTCTACATTTAAGCCAACACTTAAACAGATGCTAAGGTACAAAATTCAAACCAAGGACTGGGATGATCAATGACAATAAAAATAAAAATAACAACCCTAGTCCAGAATTTACAGTGATTTCTATATTATACATGGGATGCTTCACATGAAACTAAACATCTGTCAGGAGTTGAGTTTCCTACTTGAAAGTGAATTCCCAGGCAGCATTTATTCCCATTATATTATCCTAATACCTGTTTCTTTCCAGCACTACCTGCCTGAATATATAACCTTTGCAATCGGAACACCTGAGATAAGTCAATTTCACCACCGAAAGAGCTGTTAGAGGTTGTCTATGATGTGTCAGTTTGCTTAAAGGTTCTTTTATGCTGCCAGCTCTTGTTGCTACATCTCTCTGATCTGGCTGATCAATGAAGCAGGAGCACTGAGACTGAATGCACACAGAAACATTTATCCCCTTACAAGCTTTGCCATTTGTGCACTAAACTTAAGGACAGCTCCTTCTGGGACAAATCCTTATGAGATCAGTTCATTGCTCATAAACATGAACAGTTCTGTCTGAGGTGAAACTTTGCTTTTTCTTTTTCTCTATTGATGTGTCCCAATACATCTGAGGAAGTAGACTGTAACCTATGAAAGCTCATGCTGCCAACTTCTTTATTTCGGTTAGTCTCAAAGGTGCTACAAGATCTCTCTACATACCACTTCCCTTTTATGTGTTTCCTTCTGCACAGTCATGCACTTTTTTGGGACTTGAAGCATCATTTTACTCTAATCTAATAATGCAATTAGTCTGACATACAGGGGGGCCCTTCATATCCACTGGGACCCCCCATAAATACCAAAATCCATGGATGCCCAAATCCCATTAAATACAATGGCATAGAAAAATGGTGTCCCTTATATAAAAGGGCAAAATCAGGGTCACCTTTTGGGAGTATATATTATTATTTTCAAGCCATGGATGATTGAATCCATGGACAAAAAAATCCAGAGGGCCAACTGGCATGTGAAGATTCCTTTGTATAATGAGTGGAACAGGCAGTGCTTCTTTAAGTTTGTGTAGCAGAGCTGCCAATGACAACACAATATTTCTCCATTGTCACCTAGCAGCTCACATTTCATGAGGTGGAGATATACCTTTTCATCTAGGGAGGACTCAAAGCTCTTGCACTGTAGGAAGCAGATGTGTCGGTTAATGGGCTTGATCCATCCCCAGACTGTGAGCCAGTCTGAGCTTGCTGAAGGGGCAGTGAAATATAAGTATACTCCAGAGTCCTATATGACTTGCTACGTATCTTTGTGTATACAATGGGCCCTCAGTATCTGCTGAAGTTTGGTTCAAGGATCCCCTGTGGATACCAAAATCTGTTGATGTTCAAGTCCCTTTATATACAATGGCATAGAAAAATGATGCCCTTATATAAAACAGCAAAATCAAGGTTTACAGTTGCTAATTCAATGCCTTTCCACTACTGTGTGGCTCACTAATCATGCCAAAGCAGCAACCACGTGACAGTCGGAGGTCCATAGGAGCTGGTCCATATCCATTGCAATAAGGAATCTTATAATTTCTTTACAGGTATCGTGTTGTGGTCCCCTATCCTCCACAAAGTGAAGCTGAGATTGAACTGAAAGAAGGCGACATTGTTTTTGTCCACAAAAAGAGGGAAGACGGCTGGTACAAAGGGACATTACAGCGGAATGGTAGGTCAGGCCTCTTTCCTGGCAGCTTTGTGGAGAGCTTCTGAGAGCTTCAGATTGGACCTTGAAGGACCTTTCAGAGGAAATTCCATAGCACAAAAAAAAAGAAGCCAACAGCAAAGGGAAACTTTTCCGAATTTCCACTGCCATTATAAGAACTGTGATTATTATTTCCAAAGACTCTCTGGGCTCTTTGATATTTAGCCCTAGAGCTGAGGTCTCTTGCTGTGCTTTCAAACCCACATACAGTACATACAGCAGTATGTTGGAGCAGTGCCTTCTACTTGGAATCAAAGACTGAGAGGACACACGTTCGGGTTGTTATCTAAATTAGAATCCAGCCACTATACTTTGTGTAAATGAAAGAGAAAATATGTTTTAAAAAAATTAACAAAACTTGTTATATTGCTGTAATTTATTTGTCTGAGCTGCAGTGTTCTTATTACGGGCCTATGCAAGAGAGGATTCATGTTTCAAGAGGAGAGCAAGGGGACTTTTGAGGAATTAATTTGTTTGTTTTCCTAGGTGAGAGAAAAGAAGCATGTGAAGGAGACAAAACCCAACTAAATCCACACATTTTTCAGCAAGACAGAACTAGGAGCCCAAATAATCACTAGCATTCCTTTCTATAGATACCTCAATAGTATTCTGCTTATGAATAGCAATCTGGGCTTCTTAGTACCCCAAGCAGCCTAGAGAAGAGGCTGGAGGGTGATGGTTCCCAGACCTGGTGGAGTCAGTCAAATGCAATTGTTAGCTTGCATAGGATTCAATTTGCTAACATGAGGAAATGGATTCTACCTGTACTTCCCAATGCTTTCTGAAAGCCAAATCTGATGTGAAGCAAAGGTTCACATGACTAGTTTAGACAAGCCAGGGGACACTCCACACAGGCTTTCCCTGTAGCTACCACATCTCTAATAACTCTATTAAGCAGTTCACTGTGTTTGAAAGATGTCCCTTGAAGACCCATCCATAACAGACAGACTGACCCTCAGCCACTGTATGAATTTCAGTTATCTGAGCAATCCATTTTTGTATGTGTCCATTTGCAGCACTTTGCATTTTGATTATTGCTTTATTCTATCAGTATTAAAGATAGGAAGGTGCTTTTTTTTTTGGCAATATAATTTTCTAATGCAAGAAATAAAATCCATTATATATCTCATATAAATAAGGAAAATCTTAGTTTGGAAACATATGAAACTACTTTTCATGTAAACAAAGAACATAAGTAGTACCTGGTTCAGTTCAGCATACTATAGATAATGGTGATCTTTATTGAAAATGCAATTCATTTTATCATTGCTATGTCAGCTTATGACACTGAAGCCGATTTGGGGCTGAGATGTAGACTTGGCCACAAAGAGAAGAAAAGACAACACATATGCAGTTCTCAGATGGTGCAAACTCTTGCACAAGTTATGTTCACAATTGGCTCCATGCAGCTTGCGTCCACATGAGGAAAGGGTGCTCTGGAGGTAACCTTGACCTACCTCAGGCAAGAGAAATTACTGCTCTGTGTCAGATAATCTTTGTATTCTGGACAGCAATTGTTGTGCACTATGTTAGTCCCAAAAATAAAAAGATATAAAAAGCACAAAGTGTCTCAACCAGACCAAAATGACAAACTAACCCATGAACAGAAGGAAAATAACTGCTAGTATGTCAAAAGCAGCATATGAGGTCAGAGATCACAAAGCAATAGAATGGGTACATTAGATGTGTTCTAAGACTATTCTGGCATCAAAGCTATATTCAAGATATGGCTGTGTTAGTCTGTATCAGTGTACAAAGGGATCTCATAACACCTTTAGAGACTTAGGGGCTTGTCTTCATGGGAGATTTACCCTGAATTCCCCCTGGTCTCACTGCACCCTGTTTGCATGATGGAGGGCCAAAAGTCCAAACAGGTCCGGACTGTCTTCACAATGCCCGCATCCAATTTGGGGCAAACCTGCATTTAAATAACTCAGCTTTTGCTGAAAACATTCAGGGGTAGCAAATTTGAATTGGCAAATTCAAACAAAAATCCATCAGTGATACCTTTATTGGCTAATCAAGATGCACAATATACTTGTTGCAGGCTTTCGAAGCTCCATGGGCTTCTTCATCAGACAAGATGTTTACAAACCAAACAGGAAAAATCTAATTGTTTTTCTCCTGTTTGGTATGTAACATCTTGCCTGATGAAGAAGCCCATGGAGCTTCAAAAGCTTGCAACAAGTATATTGTGCATTTTGATTGGCCGATAAAGGTATCAGCTTTTGCTGTAAGTGTTCAGCTCTTTTCATAGTGATGGCGGCTGCTGCTTTTTCACTTGTGGTCACCAATACTATGACATGAGTCAGTCTGAGGTCAAAATGAGGTGTTCAGCATGGAATAGCATGGCTGGACACCTTGTTCTGACTTCAGCTGCAGCACCGGGTGAAGAACCGTGAAAGGGCAGCCACTTGTAATTTATTGCAAGAACAGAAAATCTGCAGCAAAAAAGAGCAGGTGAATTCAGCAAATTCAGGGTCAGAGTAGTCCAGCCTGGACTATTCTGGCAAGTGTAGACCCACCCTGAGAGAAAGAAGTTTGTAGCATAAGCTTTTGTAAACTCTGGTGAAATAGAGTCTACAAAAGCTTATAGTGCAAACCTTTCAGTGAATCTCAAAAGGTTTTATATGATCCCCTTTGTATTCTTGCATGAGAACACCTGGACACATTATTTTCTCTGTTCTTTTGTTCTGATAAGGGGAAAACACTTCTTGGGGGCATTTTTGGACTTAACCTTTTATCATTTGCTAAACAAGCTTCTGTTGGTAAACTCAAAATACCTAGATACTTCTTTACCAACTGTCAATTTAAAAGGTATCATTATATGCATTTTGTATCACTTATTGTAGCAAATGTCAGATTCCTGAATTTCAAAGTCTTAACTGCTTGCTCCACCAAACTAGGTGGGGAGACAAGTCTTACGGGATGCTACTAAATGTAGTAGTGTGTCCCTCATGCACAAATATATTGTGTCAGGACAAAGCCTCTTCAAAGGACAGGACTTAGTCTAGACTGTGATAATTGCTAGAGATTTGGGAACTATTTCATGAGGATTTATTTTAATTGACTTTTACATGGCAATAAAAAGAACACTGCAGATTTCCACAAGCACAGAACATTGGAATTTTTCTTTCTCTTTGTCTTAATCTCAGAAAGAAATGGTTGTAATTACCACTATTAAACATGTAATTTGTTACTGTATAAATGTATATTTCTGAACACTGTTTGATTTTCTAACCTTGGTCAAGCTACATAATAAAAATATTTCAGGCAATAGAAGCTTCCAGATACCAGGAACTCAAAGGTGCAATAAATAGGAAGCTAGAAAATAAACCTATAAAATGTCAATTGGTGACATCTGCTAACATTTTTATAAGAGGTGGAAGGATAGTTTTAGCCATGTGTGCACTCAACCTCATTCAGGTAGTGTGTACTAGACATGTCACCCCAAATATGACTTTGCCCTGCATATGTTTTTTTTTTCTAATCACTTGAAACAGACAGATACTAGATACACAGACTGTTGCTCCTTCAAAAGGCATAGAGTCATTATTTTGGGCTCTGCATATTGTCAAGGCCACTAGATTAATGGCCCCAGCAAGCAGTATGTAATAGATCAGCCCCTTTTCTAATGGCACCAGCTCTGCAAGCAGGTACTTGTATACAAACATCTATTGCTGTGCTGTTGGCTGTATGCTGGGAGGCAACGATTCAGTAGCTAAAGTGTTCAGAAGTGGGATTATGCAGGTAATCTGTTCAATTATTTTTGCAAAAATAAATGGATGCAAGAATGCACTACATGTTTAAGTAATCTAAGCATTTGTATGATACAAAGGTTAATAAGATGATGTGTGCAAGAAGTAAAAGTGAGTTCAGTGGTACTTTAGTTGTCATTCATATATCCCTTCTGCACAGTCATTATACCATCCCATGTACAGAATTCAGTTCTAGCAGAACATTTTAGATGTTTAGCCAGGGAGTTGGCACCTGTCCCTGCCTTCCCCGCAAAGGGGAAGTTTCATCTAATTTGAAAGGCATGTTCTTATTTCCCTCTCCTCCAAGCCTGTATCATGGAAGTGAAAATTATCACCTCAGCACATGATTGCTTGGGAAATTTAATGAGAGTATTTACCCTTCCAGTCTTCTTCAATGGAGAGGAGTGATTTTCACACCAACCCTGCTAGGGGTCCTCTGCAGGGGCAGAGCTAATTTTCCTTTAACTTAACCTGAAGCACCAACTGTTGGAAAGCATATTCCAGGCAAAGGTCACTATCCCTATATTCAGTCTCTGTCTCTGCTCATCCCTCTAAATGCTCTAGCTATTTCAAGCCAAAGTGGAAACTCTTTTAAATGACATTGATTTCATTGTAAGGAGTTTAAAGTCCTTGACGCAAACCACACACAGCACACTGTTGCATGAAAGAGTGGCATATCTTTTAAAAAAGAAAATAAAAGTTGTCCCAGGAAAGGTTACAAGGGGAACTTTAAACGGGTGAAATGGGAGGGAGCGAGACACCTTAACCTTTTCCTAACTGTTGTTTCATCTTCTTTGTTGTCCAGCCCCCTTCCAGCAATTCAACTGCATTGGCATGAACTTGTGGCCCCTTTGGGAAAGAAACCGTTTGAGAGAGGGATTTGGAATTGAGAAATTTTAGAAAGGGAAAGGTTGAAGGCTTCTTCCCTTGCTACTTCCTTGCTTTAAATTCCTCTTGCTGAATTTTTACTTTTTGTTTTAATGCATGGGATTACTTTTGCATACCTCTGCATGTGACATAATTTTAGCTGCACCATATCTTGAGGAAATCACATGGACATCTTACTTCCAGGGTAGAAATATCTATGACTAGCATTATAAAGTGTCTTTTTTTCCCCTGGAGGAGGTAAAAGTGAGATGGAGGTCAGACATTCCCACCAGCTGGGCGCCTAACACCACAATCCCCTCCTGACCCCATATACACAAGATTGACACTTATGTGTTGACATAAAGATGCAAAGAGAAGGAAGCAGAGAAAGAAAGCTAGTGTGCCATTTTGCTTTAGAATTCTTGCATCTAAGTGTTTGGACCAAACCAGAGCTAGTATTTCTGCAGCATGAGCTAAAAAATAAAAAAAATCCTTTGCCAAGTCAATAGTGAGAAAAACAGCACAGTGTTTTTTGCCAACCACCTGATTTTTTTTTAATTCAAGCCCACTTAATTGTAGGCTTTAAATTGATGTGCCCCTCTAGTGTATCCATTTGCCATAGCTACAATATCCACCAGTTTGTAAGACATTTATACCAAAGTGTCCAACAGAAGAGACACATAACTACAGTGGATGACAGAGATCAAGCTCTAAAAATTATAGCTCCAGATACATGTAGGGGACTCGGACTTGTGCTTCCTGGATGATTACATACCCATACAATGTAAGATAAAACGCTTTTGAAACTGAGGAGGGTGTCAAAAGAAACTCCAATTGATGATTAGACAGTGGACAGCAGGATAGTTATTCAACAAAAAAAGACAAATTCTACCTGTTACACACAAGCTCTAGCTCTTTGATAAACCATATGACAGCACTTTTCTTTAAACTGATTTCTTCACTGTACTTAGTATATGTAACAGCAAGGAATCATAGTTCTTGTCCGCTGTATTTGGCTGGCTGTAAAAGCAGCATGCACATAATAGCTGCGCACAACTGATCATCATTTGGCAGAAGCGTGATTGCCAGTGTTGTTTGGTGAAAACTGCAGAGTGTTTCTGTATGGAGATGTTAATCCATGAACTCCACTAGGACAAAGTACAAAACACACCAAACAATACAAATACCTGTTATAAAGTCTGTATTTAAAGGCTATCAGGCTCCCCCCAAGCCTACACACTAGGTGCCATCAGTAAAACTTAGACTACAAAAACATTTGTTGTTTGCTTTTAGTTCTCATTCATCATAGCAGCTTGGAGTTTCCTGTGGTTGACCGGCCCCGCATAAAGAGTACAAACAAAAGAAAGCAAATACAAGAACTCCTGATAAGGACCTCTGGCCACAGAAATTAACTAACTCCTACAGTGGTCCATTGATAAAGTGCATTCAAAGACAGAAAGCATGGGGCAGGGGGAGTGTGTGTTTGCATGTGTGCATTTCTTATGACAGAAAACTGCAAAGAAATTGTCTTGGCAGCCTTTTGTAAAATGCCAGATTTATTGTACTGGAAAAGGTTTCTGCTAACTGAATAAATCCCTTTGTACTTTGCACAGTTCAGAAAAAAAGGTTTTTGTTACACATGGGTGTTAACGTATAATTTTAAAAATGTCAATGGTTATTATGAGTACAAATGAACTGCAGTGACTGTGTTTTCTCATTCTTTCAATAAAATAACCATCAATGTAATCTCTGTGTAAATGAACTTTCTTTAAATTGAATGGAAACTGATGGCAATAGGAAAAAATAAAAATAAAAAAATGATATGCATCAGTTAAGACCAAACCATGGTTTGGTGTTATAGGACTGTTATTGTCCCTTATCACGTCATTTATGGCAAATCCATTTGTGTTGCATTTCTTCTAAACTGGGAGGTTGTGGTTGGCACTTTGTCTCCCAAGCCAAGAGTGTAAACCAAGATCAAATTTGGTTTACAATTCCTGTTCATAGGACAAATGTACACCATACTGTGCCATTTCTGATTGACTGGAACATTATAGTTGGCTGCAAACCAATAGGTAACTATGGTTTTTTTTAGGGTTTTTCAGGCTATGAGGCCATGTTCTAGAAGAATTTATTCCTGACATTTCATCTGCATCTGTGGCTGGAATCTTCAGAGAATGGTGACATGGATGTGTGTGGGGTATATATATATATATATATATATACTGTTTGTTCCTTGGTTGAGAAGAAGTAATTTGCATGTTAATTGGTGTGTTGTTCTGTTGTTGAATGGCAAGGCTTCAGGGTGCAAGGATATGCAATGAGGCATTGTGTCTATTTAATTGGTGATCCATTGTCTGCTGGGAAGACCCCTGACCCTGGGTAGTTTTCCTTTTGCACATGCTGGGTCTTGATTTTGGGGGTTTTCAGGACTGTCAGACAGACTTTGCTTACTTTAAGGGTTCCTTCTTTCCTATTGAAATTGTCTAGGTGTTTGTGGATTTCAGTGGCTTCCCTGTGCATTTTGACCTGATAGTTGTTGGCATGGTCCAGAATTTCAGTGTTTTCAAATAGCATTTTATGCCCAGGTTGGTTTATAAGGTGTTCTGCTACTGCTGATTTTTCTGGCTGACCCAGTCTGCAGTGTCTCATGTTCCTTGATTCATGGTTGAACACTGCATTTGGTAGTCCCTATGTAGACTTGTCCACAGCTACATAGTATGCAGTAAACACCTTTGTCTGTGAGGGGGTCTCTCCTGTCCTTCACTGAGTGCAGCATTTGCTGGATTTTCTTGGTCGGTCTGTACATCATTGAAGGTTGTGTTTCCTCATCAATTTCTCTAGTGTTTTGGACTTCAGATTTTTTTTATTTTTTGGATTTTGAAATACTTGCATAAACATAATGAGATATCTTGGAGATGGGACCCAAGTGTAAATATGAAATTCATTTTTGTTTCATATACACCTTATACACATAGCCTGAAGGTAATTTTACACACCATATTTCAAATAATTTTGAAATACACACCATATTTCAAATAAATAAGTTGGTGTACACTGAACCATCAGAAAGCAAAGGTGTTACTATCTCAGCCACCCATGTGGACAATTTTGGATTCTGGGATACTGGTTAAGGGAGACTCAATCTATACCACCAATTTCCTCAGGGTCAGACAAATATGTGCTGGTAAAGAATGCAGATTTGCAATGGCTCTGCATGCATTAACGCCACTTCCACAACCTTGAAATTAATGCAGGCATTGCATGTCAGACAAAATCATCCAACCAATTCTGTAGTGCTGCTTATGCATGTATCAGACCTCAACATGTTTCTGCTCTTAGCACCTGTACAATAGTTCGGCTGAAGAAGGTGTTCACTTGTCAAAATTTTCCCTTTGGAAATATTTGCTAGCTTGCAGGAGCAGATTCCATGAAGGAATAACCTTCCTGTTATCCTGTACTAGCCATCTGCAACTTCATATGTCTGGACCCATGGGAATTATTCTAGGCAACATCCTAACTGAGTGTATTACGTGCTACACTGGGAAACAAGGTTACAGAATTACACAAGAGCTTTTTTTAAAAAAGAAAAACTTCACAAGGAACAATCAAACGGCTGAAACTAGATACTGTGCAGCTTGAACAGTTTTTCATCTAGGGAGGGCCTTGGCTTTTGTTTGCAACAACATTCCTATTTGTTTTCAGAAATTTGTGCTATGACTATTTCTAAATTCTCCTGGAAAACAGATCCAGCATTTGTGGTATTTTCATAGTTTCAAGAGCACATCCTGACCTCAGCAGCTCTTTACAACATGGCTGACCTAATGCTAGGGTAGACTGTGCCAAGAGAAATATATGATCTATAATAGCAAGAGAGCCAGCTCATGGGCAAAAAATAATAAATAAAAATCTCTTGTCCTTACTTTGTAGTTTCTTGCCTAGTTTTAAATGATTTTCAAAGTATTTACAGACTGATTTGCAGCTTCTGTGTAAACTGCATGGACCACTACTTGTTTTTTAACTATGGAGCACTGAAAATATTCAGCGAAGTACTAGGTAGAATAAAGAAAGCTATGCAAACATAATGTGTACAGATGAGACAAAGGTCAGAAGAATTTTACAAGCAGGATCTAGTGGAATAGCTTAAGGCTAGAGAACACCTTAAAAACTTTAACAGATGTGCTTCCAAACATGTGGCAAATGATTGCCTCCCACAACAGTACTGAGCATGTGACTTGCTCCCCCCCCCCCCCCATCACATGCTGCATTCCCCAAACTCAGCCCCATAGTCCTAGTAGTCATTGTGGTAAGTAAGGTATATCAATGTATATCATTGTAGATGAGTCAGCTGTTGGGTTCTTACTAAAACTGCAAGTCCAACAAGGAATACTACTGATTGAGAGCATGGTTATCAATGAGAAAGGCCAGCCTCGGGTAACGCTAACATATGCCATCACTGAAAACCATTGTGCTTTCATTTTTTAAAAACGTAAGAATTCTGATTCACTAGCTAATGCTGGCAATTGAAGTAGCAGAACCATTGTTCTGTCATGTAAGTTAAGCTAACAAACATAAATTTTGGGATGTGGTACAGAATACTAGGTCACTGAGGGTTAAATAAAATAATTTTAGTTATTTTATATTCCATTTTTAATATGAAATACTTTTTATCAGCTTTATTAGGTTTATTATATAACCTAGGTCCTAGGAAGTCTACTGATATGTATGCCATCTTAAAGGATATGATGTTGCGCCCAACTGGGAGATAAATAGTATACTCAAGGCCATTGAACAAGATGCATGCACTAAATTGGCATAAGCAGAAGACTCTACAGGTTACCTGGATGTATGGAAGTACATGGTAAGATGCCTTCCAGTTCTATAATGTTGTGCCTTCTATTGGCAATTATTTCTGAGGCTATCCCCTTCTTCCTTCTACTGTACACAAAGTATTGGGTTTATTGCCTCATGGAAATCCTACCCCACGCACAATTATGTGATGAGAACACTATTTCACCAAGGATGATACTTCAGTGATAGAGCACATGCCTGGCATTCAAGGGGTCCCTAGGAGTTTTTGGGCCAAGGATCGTGTGGCAGAAAAGAGCAATTTTCTGTCAAGAGTAGACAGCACTAGGCTAGATGGACAGATAGCAATAGCAATAGCAAGTACATTTATATACCACTTATCAGTGCACTTAAGCACTCCCTAAGTCAGGGGTAGGCAACCTTTTTGAGCCGGGGGCCAGGTTGCTGTCCCTCAGACAATTGGGGGGCCCAAGCACCAAAAATAAATAAATAAATAAATAAATAAATAATAAAATTTAAAAATATGCATGCACACTCTCTCAGCCCCAGAAAAGCCATGGCAAAACCCCTGTGGAGATTTTGCCAAGAAAAACCCAAAAACAAGTAATAACAACAATAATCAATATCATTATGGTAGGCGGCCGCAGCGGCAGGGGGCGGCGGGGGGCGGCGGCAGCGGCAGGACCAGCCTGGGGCTGGTCCAAAGGCCTCGGGGGGGCGCATCCGGCCCCCGGGCCTTAGGTTGCCTACCGCTGCCCTAAGTGGTTTACAATGTGAAATTTAATTGCCCTCAACAATCTGAATACTTATTTTAGCAACCTTAGAAGACTGAGGGCCTTTGCAGACTGCCAGAAATAGTGCAAATTGAGTCCTCTTTAAGGGTTAGGGTTAGTGCTAGGGAATCATGGGAATTGTTGTTTTTTCTGAGACATTGAGCCTTCTCTGTCAGAGAGCTCTGGTGCCACAATAAAATACAGTTCCCATGATTCCCTAACCCTAACCCTAACCCTTAAAGTGGACTCAATTTGCACTATTCCCTAACCCTAACCCTAACCCTTAAAGTGGACTCAATTTGCACTATTTCTGGCAGTCTGCAAAGGCCTTGAGTCGGCCTTGAGCCCTTGGCTGGTATTGAACTTGTGACTGTGAGTGAGTGGCTGAAGTGCAGGCATTTAACCACTGCGCCAACAGGGCTCCTAACTTCATTACATGGCTTGATGGCTTGAATGATCACAATTTTCAATATTACTCAAGAGTCAGTGGCAAGGTGAAGACAGAGCAGTCTATTAACTTCTCCAGGGGGCCAGTGGACATAGAAGATTGAGCTATGATCTTGGCAGCACAATTGAAAACTCACCTACTGAGCTCAGTAGGTAGCCCAACATACATACCCCTCATACACAAAGCAGCCAACTTTATTACTAGGCACTTGTAAAAATTACTGGCAATGTTTATACAGTAAAGTTTTTTAATCACTATAATGTTGTGTGTTAATCATCTTCTGCAAGCTCTAATATCTATACCACAGGTTGGTGACATGTAGCTACACAGTCAATTTTACATGCTCTGCTTGCAAATTTTGGCAGTGTAGTATTTAAGAAGCACCACATTTTCACATTAGAACATGGAGAATCTCACCTCTGGAAGTAAGATTGTCTTTTAGAACAAGGTACACTCTCCCTGTGTAATTTCCTGCATACAAACACACACACACATGTAACTAGAAGTGCACCTATGGGGGAAGGATGCAGGTGACAGTAGGTTCCAGAGGTGGGAATGGGCGCCAACCCATCCAAAGTTGTCCATCCTTGGTCTACCAGTAACTTTCCCCGGCAGGAAGGAGCTGGGAGACAACAAATGCTTTGAGATCAGCTTTTCACTGACCAATCTTGAATGGTCAGAAATGCTTTGAGATCAGCTTTTCACTGAGCAAAACAATCCGTACATATGCATGTATTTAAATATGTATGAATGTATTTGATATTCTACTCTTCTACCTGTTTCCCCAGCTAAATTAAACACCAAGGTAAGCTACAACAAGAAAAATACAAAGAGAGAAACAGAGAGAGACTGCAAATAGACAATGACCACCAAAGCAACAGTGAAAGTAAAGATCAGATTTTAAGAATAAATCAGTGTCCCTCAGCAAGCGCAGGTAAGATTTCTTTAAATGAAGTGCTGAATTGCCCATCCTGTCAGTACAGTCAGCACTAGAGAATGCTAGGAGCTGCAGTCAATTGCATCTGGAGGGCCACCTGATTCTCACCCCAATCTAAAATGTGGTATTGAAAGAAAAGGCAAACCATGCTTGGTTTTCAAGTAGGAAATATGTGTTCATTCCCCCCACCTCATGACTCTTCTAATGCCTCTCCCATACCTTCAAAGATTTAACAGATGAAAACTGGGACATATATGGCCAAACAAAATCAGATAGTATTTAAAGATATAGCCATAAGTCTGTAGAATCAGTAGTTAGAGAGATCTTGTAGTACCTTTGAGACTAACTAAAATAAAGAAATTGGTAGCATGAGCTTTCCTAGACTACAGTCTACTTCCTCAGATGCATGAGATAGTGGTCAGGGGGGCAAACGTCATTAATAAAGAAGAACACACAAACTAGGAGAGGCTGCATCAGTTTGCTTTTGTCTGAGTCTACAAAGATAGAGAAGATTCTCCTGCTCTCTCCCTTGCTTCAATTGAATACAAATTACTCTTGCACCTTGGACTCAGCTTGTAGTAACTGGAGTAGGCTGAGTACAAAGGAGGAGGAGAAGGAGAAGGAGAGAGAAACTGGGGTAGCCAAAAACATGGAACAACAGAGAAATAATTGGGTATGCTATCCCCTTGCCTCCTGCCTGCTTGCTCCAGACCATCTTGCTCTTGCATTCATTCTGGCACCATTTTCACTACTTCTTTCCCTTTGGAACTGCCCTCTCAGCTCTTGGCCTAGACTATTGGCATTGGCCTCTTATCACAAGTCTAGTTCTCCTATAAACTGACTTCAGCCTGTGGAGAAGCCTTTCTATGTGTCATCCCATCTCCCATTCTTGCTCAAATCCTTCAATTCACAAGGGCCTTGTATCATTGTCCCAGGGCTAGCCATGACAAGAGGGTTCCTTTAGCAATGTTGAGGCTCTAGAAGTGCTGCAGACAGAAGGTTGGCTTTATTAGGTGTTTTTTCTTTTTTATTTCCTCCGATAATTGTCTGGGATCTACGTTAATGGAAATGTAAATTGACTGCCACTGTGCTAAATGACAATCGGGTTTTGTTTGACAGAGCTGAAAAGTATCTTATTGAGAATGTTGGCACCAAACAATCTAAATGCAAATTTAGGTGGGGTGGAGAGAAGGGTGTTTTTAACTTCTGATGAGGTTATTTGATAATGTGGGGAGGTGAAATTGGCTTCCAGTTCATAAAAATCATTAATGTGTGTAACAGTTCAACGATGGAGGCCAGCAGCCTTGCATTATTTTAAATGGTCCACTAGATTAGACTAGTCTGCTTTCCTTTCTTATTACACATGCTCACCCCCTCCACTGAAAAAAATAAATAAAAGGAGGGCCGGCAGTACAGAATTTTCGTCATCTTCCAAGAATTTGCATATTTAGAAGGTAAGCTTGGGAAACTACAAGGCAGCCACCTATTTAATCCTGTTATTTCTAAAGCCTGTTCTGTCATCTGTTTTGATTGTATGCAGGGAAGGAGCCAGGAGACAGATCGGAAGGCATCCTCCTTTGCTCTCCACGTGTTCCACTTCTCAGATTAGCAGGTGCTTATTTGTACAAGCGTTGTCAAATTAGGAGCTGGCGAAAACAAATGTTGACTCGCCTGCTTCCAAAACCATCACAGGGTCAACAGCACAGTCCTCCTTACTATCTGTGCTAAAGCAGGCTCTGACCTTATCATATAGCTCATAATGCAATTAACACATTCCTGTGAACCTTTGCAGCCACTTCTAAAACAAATTAAATTGCACCTGCCAGTAACACACCTTCCCAGACAGACTAGAAACACAAGAAATAAGGTACTGACAGGCTGCAGGGCACGAGTGGAAAATGTGTGGCCTGCCAGATGTTGTTGAACTGCAAGTCCTATCCTCTTTTGTTTTTAACTGCCCTGCAGTTGATCTTGAGCCACAGGGATCCTGTGGATGAGAGATTTCCAGGACTCTCTATCTTCAACTGTTCTGCTTAGTTCCTACAAAGTCATACCCATGACCTCCTTAATAGATTCCATCCATCTAGCATGTGGCCTTCCTCTCCTACTGCTCTCTGTCTTTCCTATTTGACCAGCTGTACTGCAGACTACTACACTCTCTCTCTCTCTCTCTCTCTCTCTATCTCTATCTCTCTCTCTCATTTGTGTGTGTGTGTGTGTGTGTGTGTGTGTGTGTGTTGACATCAGTGTGGATTTTGTTGGTAAAACCTTCAACCTCAAATACCATCAATAGCTCAACAGGGGGAAAGATACAGACATTCACGCTTATGAATAAAACTACTTGCCATAAACAGTTATAGAGTAGAGGATAAAATCAATCCAAACCTTCTAGAAAACCTGGACTCTTTTTATTAATTTTTGGAGCAAACCTAGATGTAATGGTTACTTTTCGACATTCTCAACCCAAAATAGTAATGTGTAATAAATTTGCAGCAGTGTCTGGTATTTATCAGTATATATTAATTGTATAAGAGGATGTTTCGGGGGTTTTCTATATATTGGATTGTGTTAAGGGATGAGATGTTGAAAAGAAAGCACTAAAAATAATTTATTCTTCAAGTAACATTTGTAGACAGTCACAGCCAGGTTGTCAAAAAGATTCTTACAGCTTCCATTTCAGTTTATTACAGAAGGGAAAATGGGTTAATCAGAGGTTCACATTCCCTGTAACATCTGGTTTGAACCTAAATTGTCTTCCCGTTGAATCTGAATGAAAGTGATGGAGCCAGATTTCCTGAGGATGTTCCAAAGACAGAACAATATCACAGCTTCTCCTCCATGTGTTTAGTTAGCAAGTGAGCAAGGAGTGGGGTTATGCTAGTTGAGTCTGCCCCAACATCTACACATCTGTGAGGGGTTCTTCCTTTATCCCTCACACATTGAGCAGATGTGGAGAAAGGCAAAAGCAGGGTTCTTGCCATTAACAAAGACTCCATATAAGTGAACAGCTGGACTTTTATAGAAATCTATCTCCCTTTGGTCTAGTATGCAATGTCAACTGGTGTGATCCTGCATGTCATACACACCATGAACAGAAGGGTGGAAGGTGAAACATAATTAGCTCCAGAGCCATTCCTACATCCAGTTGCCATCCACATAATCTCTGAAAGCTGAAGAATGGGTAGGTTTATATACAGAAAACGGGGTGCTTTCTACATCCTAACCCAAAGCTGTCTGGCACTCAGCACTTTTCTCTCAAAGCAAATGGAAGCTTTGGAAGGATAATTTTCAACAAGTCCCTAGCAGGAAAGGAGATGGTTAACCTCCATAACTTCTGGAATTCCAGTAATGACCAGCAACTGCTATTTGCATTTTTCAAGAATATGCATATTAAATACAAATTTGGTTTAGCCCTTTAAAACAGCAATCCAAAGCGGGTAAGTAAGTAAGTTTCTTTTCCCATTTACAACTTTACAACTACATTATTTTACAACTTGCCCCTCTTCCCCATAACAATGAAAGGGAGGGATACCCCATCTCTCTAGAACTGGGGGCAGATATCTACAATGAGGTGCCTGCCTTTGGTAGTGTACCAGGAAAGACAATGCCATTTGAAGGCCCTGTCAATCCATATTCCCAGGCTCCTTCTCTGCCCAGAGGGTAACCCCCAAAAAACTGTCAGTAAATACTGTAATTTTATTTTTCTTTACACCACATCTTTCATTATTGAGTGATGCAGAGATTATAAATAACAAACATCAACATTTTCAAATGCTAGGATTCTCTGTGACCATGAAATGCATGTCCCCAGCCGAAGGAGAATCATAATCAAGAAAATGATAGAGATAAGGGCAAAAGAACCAGAGAAGTGTAGTGGTTTAAGCGATGGACTATGACTTACAGTAATGAGAGACCTCAGAGTCCTGCTCATCCACAGGCCTTCTCAGGTCCAGCAAACCCAGGGTTGTGGGTGTCTTGATGGAGTCGATCGATCTATAATGAGGCTGTCCTCCTTTCCTACTACTTTCCACTTTACCAAGCATTATTCTCTAATGAGTCATCAGGTGAGACCAGAGTGGAATAGTGGTTTGAGCATTGGACTATGACTGGAGACCAGGTTTTGAATCTTCACTTGACCATGGAAACCCACTCGGTGTCCTTAGGTAAGTCACATCTCTCAGCCTCAGAGGCAACTCTCCCTCCTGAACAAATCTTGCCAAGGTAATCCTCCCCGCTGAACAAATCTTGCCAAGAAAACCCTGTCCTAGGGTTGCCTTAGGGTTGCCATAAGTTGGACGCAAGTTGAAGGTGCGCAACAACGACATGAAAAAACATATATCTTGCTAAAATAAAGTGGAAAAGGACTGTTCAGTTCTGTTATTCTAAGTTATCAATCTGACAAGTTAAAATGATAATTTAGTTAGAAGATCCTTGGCCCTCTTTCATAGTACATAATTACACTTTAACTACCATGGTGACACCCCTTGGAATCCTGGGATAGGCAGTATAGAGAGGGGCAACTAGAATTCTCAGCAAGATTGCTCCTCTAATGCACCATCAAACTACAAACCCAAGGATTCTACAGAATGCAGCCATGGTAGTTAAAATGGAATCATAGCATCATAATTCTGCAATGTGAAATTGGCCTTAGACTATAGAGCAGGGTTAAGAATTATGCAGCCCTCCAGAAGTTGCTGGACTGCAACTCCCAGCATTATTCAGCATTGGCTAGGGCTGTTGGGAGTTGCAGTGTAAAAGGACAGGTTGCTTACTTGTATCTGTGGTTCTTTGAGTGGTCATCTGTGAATTCACACAAAAGGGTTATTCTGCACCTGTGCATTTAGCTTCATAACTTTCTGGAAGCATGAGGGAAGAATTTTTGGCGGTAGCTTCGCCCATCCCCTATATAAGGCCCCAGTCTTCCCACCCTTTCTCAGTTCCATAAGGATGTCGCATAGCAGCATCACAAGGAATGAAATGAGTAGGACACAACTGAGGGGAGGATAGTCAGGATTTGTGTGAATTCACAGATGACCACTCAAAGAACCACAGTTACAGGTAAGCAACCTGTCCTCCTTCTTCGTGGTTTCTGTGAATCACACAAATGGGTTAGGCTGACAAGCTTTGGTCAGTGGAGGAGGAAGTGTCATGACACAAGATATGAAGTTCAATAAACTGTATTTATTAATAACAATGAAGCATTGGAAACTGAAGAAACACTGCTGGTGTCATATGGGGTTTTGGGTTTTTGTTGTTGTTGTTGTTGTTGTTAAACATAGAAAACATACAGTGCAACAAACCTCCAATGCATCCCCAAAAACAACACTGAATTCCCAAAGGCTGCATCCTGTCTGGCTCTGGTGTCCAGGCTATAATGTTTGATAAATGTCAATGGCTGGGACCAGACAGCAGCTTTACTGACATCCTCCAAAGGCACTTCCCTCAGAAAAGTAGAGGATGTTGCTACTGCCTTGGTAGAATGAGCTCAAACCCGAGCTGGAGGACTCTTCCCCAACAGATCATAGCACAGATGGATAGTGGCAGTCACCCATTTAGAAAACCTCTGTGCAGTAACAGGTAGTCCCATCTTTGATTTCAAGTAGTACACAAAAAGAACACTTCAGGCAAGTGCCCTTCAGACATCGAGGGCGTGTAGCTGCCACTTGGTACTAGAGGTAAGGTTCAGAGCTAGGGTAGACAAAACAATGTCCTGATTGAGATGAAAGGAGGATACAACCTTGGAAAGAAAGGTGATGTCAAGATAGAGCACTATCTTGTCCTTATGAAAGCGGAGAGAGGGCTGGTCAACACGCAGAACACAAATCTCGCACATCGAGCTGAGATAATGGCCACCAGGAAGGAAGTTTTCCGTGTCAGGAGTCTTAAGTCCATTGTGGCCATGGGCTCGAAGGGCTTGCCAGAGAGGAGGGCAAGGAAGTTCCAGGTTTCATGCCAATGTCGGGATAGAAGCTGGTGAGTGAAAGTTGTTAAACCCTTTAAGGAACCTCTTGACCAATGGGTCTTTAAAGAAAGAGGGGTGGCCATCAAACTGGTAATGCAAACAGATGGCAGCCAAATAACATTTCAGAGAGGAAAGGCATAGTTCTGAGTCCGCTAAAGACATCAAAAAATCCAAGACAATTGGCACCCAAACGTGGGATAGAGATAGGCCCTTTTGGATAAGAAAGTCATGGAATTTGTTGCACTTGAGGGAGCATGACTTTTTAGTGGAAGGCCGGGTCAGGCAAGGCTTCTAGAGGCATGGTGAATCTTGTGCCATGGAGAATCTGCTTCTAGAGGCAGATTCTCCATGGCACAAGAGGAAGGGTGTCAATGTCTGGGTGTCAGACCAGATCCCTGTGGAGAGTTAGGAGGTTGGGACAGGAGCCTGTAGAGCTGTCTCCAGGATAGATGGAGAAGCGGGGTGAACCAGGGCTGCCTTGGCCACCAAGAAGTGATGAGGATGGTGTTGTAGCAGTGTACTCTCATTTTGGCAATGACTCTGGTGATGAGTGCCAAGGGGAGAAAGGCGTACATACACTTCCCTCACCACTTGAACAGGCATGCATCCCCTCGGGAGCCTGGGGACTGAGTCCTGGAGCAGAACTGCTGGCACCGGTTGTTGAGGTGCGTGGCAAAGAGGTCAATGTAGGGCATGCCCCATCTGTGAAATAGAGTTCGTACCGTGTCAGGATGGAGCTTCCACTTGTGGCATGAGCTGGAAGACCTGCTGAGTTCATCTGCCAGGTCGTTTTCCTCTCCTGGAAGGTGAATTGCCTGTAGCATTATCCTCCGTGATATGCACCAGTCCTAAATGTGGAGCGTGATCTCAAGGAGGGTTCAGGACCACATACCTCTCTCTTGTTGAGGTAGTACATGACTGTGGTGTCGCCTGTCAGGAGGAGAACTGTCTGGCCACTCAAGAACATCGTGAAGGCCCTGAGAGCTTTCTCAACTGCAAGCATCTTGAGTGAGTTGATGTGGAATGATCTTTCATGGGGGGACCACTTGTCTTTAACTGTAAGGTCCGAGGTGTGGGCACCCCATCTTCCATGGAGACATCATGGTCAAAGTGACCTGAGGTTGTAGGAGAAGGAATGGCATTCCTACACAGATGTTGTTGGGATCAAGCCACCAGTGGAGAGTCTTGGCTACGGGTCTCAGTACCAGGAGCCATTTCTTGGGATGGTCTGAAATGGGATCAAAGACTGAGAGGAACCAGGCTTGGAAAGGACAAAGCTGCAGTCTTGCCCACAAGGTAAGGTATATTTTCCGGCGTATAAGACGACCGGGTGTATAAGACGACCCCCAACTTTTTCAGCTAAAATATAGAGTTTGGGGATATACTTGCCGTATAAGACGACCCCTCTTCCAACGCACACCAAATAAAAATTTAAAAACATCAGATTTGATTTCAATATGGTCATTTTAATTCAAATGCTTATGACATGCAGGTACTTAGCAGGAGAACTGTCACTTATAAACACAACAAACTACAGCTCCCATGTTCCCTAGCATTTATTTCTGCAGTGTGTTTTGGACCTTATTATTTCTGCAGTGTGTTTTGGGCCTTACTTTTTAAAAAATAGTCCAGATTTAAATGCTGCTTTAAAAATTATTTCCATCTCCAGCTATGAGATGGTTGGAGGGAAATGAGAAAGTGTTGGGGGGAAGAACTGCCAATATACTAGGTGATGCATTCTGGGATATGTACAATTTGTGGCCAAGTAAGTGACCCTGGGCATGTCACACACTCTCAGCCTCAGAAGATGGTAATGGCAACTCCCATTTGAAGAAACATGCCAAGAAAACCCCATGATAAGGTTGCCTTAGGGTTGCCATAAGTCGGAAAGGACTTGAAGACACACAAGAACAACAAAAAAGTCTGCAATTGTTTCATAGGTAGTGCATGGGAATAGGAGCCAGCATGGCACACAACATACACATATAACCTCCAAGTTAAGGAACTTGGTTGTTCTTTAGAAAAATCTTCAAAGGTACACACTCTCTCTCTCTCATTGTGCAGAATTATTTCTTAAAGAAGTCCAAGCAGCACATCAACTTTAGCTGCGTCTGCATTGCAGAAATTTATTAAAGCAGTTTGACACCACTTTAACTGCCCTGGCTCAAGACTATGGAATTCTGGGATTTGCAGTTTTGTGAGATATTTAGCCTTTTCGGTCAGAGAGCTCTGGTACCATAAAGCAAACTGCAGATCCTAGGAGTCCATAGGATGGAGCCATGGTAGTTAAAGCGGTATCAAACTGCATTATTTCTGCAGTGCAGATTCAGGCTGCATCCATACTGTAGAACTGATGAAGTTTGACACCGCTTTAACAGCCATGGCTCCATATTATGAGAGCTCTTGGATTTGTAGTTTGATGAGCTACTTATCCTTCTCTTTTCCAGGACATGCCCTCCATGTCAACCCTCTCTCCAGGAGGAATTCCAAAATGTCCTCCATTTTGAGCATGGCTAAGAAGCATGGATTTACATTTATATTAGTGTTTTTAGCTTCCTCTACATTTTTTTCTTGTATGTCCTACATTTTTGTAGTGACTTGTCCTCCTTTGCATTGAAGACATTTGGTCACCCTGTCTGAGTATCGGAGTATGACTCTGGAGACCAGAGTTCAAATCCTGGCTCAGCCATAGAATCCCCCTGGGTGACCTTGTGCAAGTCACACTCTCTCAGCCTCAGGAGAAGGCATTGGCAAACTCCCCTCTGAAGAAACCTTGCCAAGCAAACACTATGATAGGACCACCTTAGGGTTGCCGTAAGTCGGAAACAACTCAAAGGCATACAACAACAACAACAATCTTAGAAGTCACACTCTCTCAGCCTCAGAGGGTGGCAAAGGCAAACCCTGCCTGAAAAAACACATAGGCAAGAAATGATAGGTACATGATAGGCTTGCCTTAGGGTCACCATCAGTTGGGAATAACTTGAAGGCACACAACAACAACAACAACAACAACAACAACAACGGTCTTGGAAGTCACACTCTCTCAGCCTCAGCCTCCTTTTTCCTATTTTCACTCTTCCTTCTTCTTTGTCCAAGCCTACTTTTCTTACAATATGTTCAGCTTATAAGGTGAACAGATAGGGTGATAAGATGCAGCCTTGCCTGACCTGTTTGCCAATTGGGAACCATTCTGTTTCTCCATGTTCTGTCCTGACAGTAGCCTCTTGTTCTGAGTACAGATTCCTCATCAGGACTATCAGATGTGCTGGCACTCCCTGTCTTTAAGGGTGTTCCATAGCCTTTCATGGTCTATGACATGTAGTCAAAGACTTTGCTATAGTCCAGGGGTAGGCAACTTTTTTGAGCCGGGGGCCAGGTTGCTGTCCCTCAGACAATTGGGGGGGGGGGGGCGAAGCACCAAAAATAAATAAATAAATAAATAAAATAAAATAAAATATGCATGCACACTCTCTCAGCCCCAGAAAAGCCATGGCAAACCCCCTGTGGAGATTTTGCCAAGAAAACTCCAAGAACAAGTAATAACAGCAATAGTCAATATCATCATGGCAGGCGGCGGCGGTGGGGGGCGGCAGGACCAGCCTGGGGCTGATCCAAAGGCCTCGGGGGGCCGCATCCGGCCCCCGGGCCTTAGGTTGCCTACCCCTGCTATAGTCTATAAAGCACATGCTGATTTTCTTTTGTGCTCCCTGGTGCGCTCCATTAGCCATTGTATGTTTGGAATGTTTGCAATGTGATCCCTAGTGCCTCTTCCCTTCCTGAAGCCTGCTTGGACCTCTGGGATCTCTCTTTCCATGTATGGTTGGAGTCTATGGGCCTTTGCAGACTGCCAGAAATAGTGCACATTAAATTGAGGCACTGCCCTGGCTCAGTGCTAGAGAATCATGGGAACTGTAATTTATTGTGGCACCAGAGCTCTCTGACAGAGAAGGCTCAATGTCCCTAGACTGAGCCAGGGCAGTGCCTCAATTTAATCTGCACTATTTCTGGCAGTCTGCTTAGGTCTATTGTTGCAGAATTTTGAGCATGATTTTGCTTGCATGAGAGATCAGTGCTATGGTACTATAGTTGCTGCAGTTTCTCGTGTCTCCTTTTTTGGGGATGGGGATGTATATTGATTGATTCCAATCTGTTGGCCATTGTTTGTTTGTTTTTTCTATATCTGTTGATACATGTTGGCTAGCACTAGAGTTGACTCTGTCAATGTGGATTTGAGCAGTTCAATTGGAATATCATCTGTTCCTGGTGATTTGTTTTTCGCTATTTCTCTTATTGCAGTTTCCACACTTTTTAGGATTTGGGGTTCATTTTCATATGGCTCTTCATTCCATGTGTCCTTCATTTTTTCATCTCTTTTGTATAATTAATCTGTGTATTGCATCCAATGTCTTTTTATTCCTTCCTCGTCTTGAATTATGTTATTTTTCATGTGATATAGGACGGTATCACACGTGGGCCAGTTTTGTTGTTAAAGAGATAATAAAGTGGAAATGAAGCATCCCGAAAAGAAAGCAAAAGTAGAGCTTAATTGCGCAAAAGCTTTTCACACATAATTACAGTAATAACAGAATTAAGTTAAAAGCGAAAAAAGAAGTTTTTAACTTTCATACACAAGTGAAAAGAACCCGTACATGTACTGGAAATGGGTGTGTTTCGTGACCAGACTCCTCCTTTTTTCAGGGCGGGTCCTGCATTTCCCAGGAGTTAATGTCAGACTGTCCTCCATTTGGGGTCATGTCCTCCTGCACAGGTACTAACCCCCTTCTGTTGGGGTTAGGACCTCTCAAGAGAGCAGAGGTGGAGGAGGAGGCTGGAAAGGCAAGGCAAGCCGAGGCAAGGGAGGGATTAGGATGGCTCAGCCTCCCTTTTCTCTCTCTCCTTTCCTGCATTGGAGGCTGTCAGCTGCTGGGGAGATGGGCAAGGAGGGCAGGATCACAGGCAGAGCTGGAGGAAAAGGAAGGAAGGAAGGAAGGAAGGAAGGAAGGAAGGAAGGAAGGAAGGAAGGAAGGGCTGGGTGTTCCCTGGGGAGAGCCAGAGCCTTGGATGATGCCCAGGAGAGGGGGAAACTGGAGGTAGCTCTCATGCCCCCCCCATAAGCCTTTCCCCTTTGTAGGACCTGCAGGGCAGAACTTTATGGTGAGATGGAGCTCCAAGTTGCTCCACAAGCACACCCCACACTTGCACCCACATCCCCCCACAGCTGCTGTGAGGGAAGCCTTCTGTCCCCTCCTTTTCCCTCCATCCCAAATGCCAAACTTCTCCTCCGTCCCAAACTTCCCTCTCCTTGCCTTGCCTTGCCTTGCCTTCCCTGCATGGCAGGAGCCCGGGACTCTCCCTCCCTGGAGGCCCCTCCTCCTCCTCCTCTTGGCCCTCCTCCAGGTTTTAAAAGAGAATTGTCCGTGCGTATTTGCTTTTCACATTACAGTAAATGCAAAATTACTGTAATTTCACAAATGCATTTCCTCTAAACTCCCGAAATTAAAAGGATCTTGGATAATACCAGTTTCTGTCCAGTTTCTGACCAGTTTCTGTGCGATGTTGTGTGAAATCGTGAGGCGCAAATTCAGTTTTTGTTTGGGATTTGTGTGGATTAACCAACAGATTTCCCCCGTGTGATAACGTCCATAGATTGTCCCAGTATATGGTATTATCAATCACATAATTATAATGTTCTCTCAACAATCATATATTTATAATTACAGTATATAATAACGGCCAGATTTGACATTTCCCTCCATGCATAAGAAGGCACGTCCAATACTGTATTTTGAAATGCTGCATGCAAAAGAATCTTGCAAAAGATACCAATGATTAGAAAAAAGCAGAAATCTAGTTGTTTTCACACATCATCATTCTTACAAAATGTATGGGAGTGGCGAAGTTTATATCAGGACTAATCTGCATGGAGTGTTTTCATCCACTGTGATATAGTCAAGCAAGGCTATGGTGCTAGCCAACCATTGTTCTAGTAAGCCTATAGCTCAGCAAAGGTCACCCCCATGGCTCCCTCCAGTTCATTAGCCATAAAGTGCCATCACTAAATGGATACCAAGTGATTTATTTTGCCATTAGTCTTATCTGTCTTTCTAAAGCAAAGTCTTTAATGAATATGCAAAACCTCATATATTTTATAATCTTCTCCATTTGACAAATGAACTCCTCAGACAGCTGCTTTGAGAAAATTATGCCTATTTCGGCTTATTTCACAAAGAACTTTTCACCCTTTAAAACTCACCATTAGTGGAATTTTTTTTCCCTCTCTCTCCTCTTTGCTGACAACTTTGCTAAGGACGACTGAATGCACTTCTAGCTTCTGACACTGGAAACGCCAGCTCCCCACCCCACTCCACCCCACACCAAAATAACAAATCAAGAGAAAAAAATGCTGCATTGTATATCTCATCAATAAAAAAACCACTGCATTTTCCAAAGTAATAGCTAAAAAAAATGGAGGTCTCAATAAAAAGCTCTCATGCACCTCTCAGCTATCCAGGGAGTGATCAGTTTCAATTAAGAACACAGGCTGTGGCACACAATGAAAGCAACTGAAGCACACCATTTAGCTTCATTATGGTCTCATCCAGATGAGCTTTTCCCTTTCCATTTTTACATCAAGACATCCTCTGTCATCATAAAAGATTACACTTTATAGCCAAGCCTCTTTACTGCAGCCGATATCCAACTGTAATTGGACAGGTGTAAATCCAGTTTTATTTTTTTTTTCATAGTACTCTGTAATGTTCACAAAAAGGCTTTTGAGCTTTGTTGGCTAATTTACATGCTGCCTATTCATAGTTCCGTAATGTAAACAGAAGAGATTTCCAATAGTCAAAGCCCCAAATCTCTGTATTTTCCCACTTTGAATCGTTCTGCACACTTCTTTTCAGCATAGTTAAACATACCCGTAGCCGTGTTCTGTATTTAAAAATGCCTTCCTACGTGCCAATTGTTGGCAAAGAAATAATCATGCAGTCCATTTTGCCAGGGCTACCTTTCACTTAATAAAATTATGACAAATCCAATATGTTACTGTGGATTCCCTCTTCAATGTCCTACTTAAACATCCATCATTGCCTAATAAACATAACTCCATTTCCCCAAGTGTTTTTAGAAGATACTCTAAAAAAATACATCTTCATACTACAGAAAGGGCACAGACAGGTTTTTGTTTAATATTTCCCAAGTAAGACTCATCTTACATTAAAATTATCACTCACTATAGTGTCCAGCTTCCTCCCTATTGTTGAGTTTATTTATTTTTAGAGCAATCCTGCTAAAAAATGAACTGCAATTTCGTATAAAAGCAAACCCATTGAAATCTAACATTTGGTTAGAGGACTGAAATCCAAATCATTTAAGGCCAAAATGGAAAGTTAGTTAGTCATGGCTAAGAGTTGCTGGGATCTTTGGCTAAGGATGCATCAAGACTGATTAATAAGACCTAAAAGTCCCAGATTTTGTTCCTGTTCTTTCCGGCTCAGGCCTGACTTATTCATTTGCCTTTTTGGAAGTCCATGGTATCTGTAGAACTCTCTTCCAACAACATATTCCAAATGAGTTTACTTCCTCTTAGCTTTTTTAACTGTCACGCTTTGACAAGCATCATTAGAAACTGGAAATACTATAGCCTGGATTATTCTGATTTTGTTATTTAATGATATGTCTTCACCCTTGAGGATCTTGTCTAGTTTCTAGTGGCCTTCCCTAGTCTTAGGCTTCTTCTGGTTACTTGCCTACTGTCTCCATTTTGATTAATGACTGAGCCAAGGCGAGCATTAGTCCTTACTGAGAATGAATAAGTAAAGCCTCATTCCCTCTACTGATTTCATTATTCCACTTCCACATCTACTACTTGTCTTACTTATCACCCCTTATCCTTTACAGTAGCTAAGTTTAGGCATAGCAGAAAACACTCCATAATTAAATAATTAAACAAAGACATGATGTTATTTATTTCTTTATTTTATGGAAGATGGCTTGAATCTTATTCACTAAAGTGAATCCATTGAATCACTGGAATTTACATAGATATATTGTCATCCTTTAATTGTTCTTCTCTAACTGGAACTATTAATACATTTCAGGCCAATATAACACCACAGAAAATAAATGTGGTTCAGTATTTTAAGGTGTACTACAAGTTTAATGTTCTATTAGTTTTCCTTATTAAATGGATCATACATTGAGATGTTACTGTAGTCTTGAGAATCTGGCTATAATAAAGCACCGGATCTACTCTATAACTAATCATTAGCCAGTATGTAGAGAGATCTTGTAGCACCTTTGAGACTAACTGAAAGAAAGAAGTTGTCAGCATGAGCTTTAACTACAACTGCAACTCTTATCCAGGCCAAGCCAACAATAAAAGATAGTTTGCAGTTAATACTTTGCTCTTTTTTTTTCTTTTTTTCTTTTTTCTTTTTTGGTTATCATTCCATGAAAAGGAAACATGTTAACACATTTAACTTTTCCTTCATGTACCAATTTCTCTATAGAATGTTTGAGGTGTACAGCTTTCTTACGGACATGCTAGTTTTCTATGGGCTGGAAGCTTTTCCTTTTTAAAATGAGGGAACATTAAAACATTCAGTTCTCCCTGAGGCGGTGACTGCATTCCTTCAGAAAACATGTAAGCTATCATTTTGATATCCACTACAGCTCTGAATATCATTCAGCCAACAGTCTGAGACATTCAGAATATTTGGTCACTCAGACATCTGGGAAACAGGAAGGGCTATTTCTATATTCCACAGAGGGAGACAAAAACTTAGGGAATGCCTGTTGAATGAGAGTAGCTATGAACTATACAGTTATAGATGATGCATTCTTTGCCATAAATAAATGTATATAAGTTTATCACAGAAAATAATACATGGCTTAATTTCTCCAGATAGATCTGTTCAAAAGTCCTCTTAATTCCTTAATTCAACAGAAATTTTAAGTGTTTTTATTTAAGCATAAAAGTCAGCACAAAACATTCAATTGAACTCTGTTTAAAAGAGGCATCTTCATAAATTCTGTATACAATTGCTTCAGTTTCCTTGAAGGAACTTGTTCCTTTTCATATCTAAGAACTGATATGAAAAAGCATAAGGAACATCAGAATGGTCCAAGGAGTGAGATGCTTAAAATGTCCCCACTTTGCATTCTGCATTTGTTCTGCCTTTGCACCACTGGATACAACATCCATATTTCAGAGTTGTTTTACTGCTGCCTTGCTCAGCTGGGAGGTGAAACAACAAAAAAAGTCAATTAGACCACTGAACTGGGACACACTGTTTGAGTAATGGCCCGAAACGGCAACATGTACAGCAGAGACTCTCACAAAATAGCATGGCTTGCCACTGCTGCTGGCCTGTGGCCCATCCATTAACACCAATTCAGCATTTCAAAAGGGGAAGGGGAGAGACAAAGAAGACTCAGTGGGGTGGGAAAAAGAAAAATCTTGGGGGAAATATATATATATATATCAAAAAAGCTGGACTTTTAGTGTAACTCCAACACAATTGGCCTAGCATTATCCACTGCTGCTAAATGCCTTCTTTGAATAACAGCAGCAAATCCTACAAGAAATGGAGGAGTTGGCAATATTCTGGATTGCATGTAACAATAAACACATGGAGGAAGTTGGGTGGTTTGGACATTTACCAGCTTTTCCCCAAGCTCAATAACAATCATCTGTTGAAAATGTTAATTTTTGAGCTACAAATCCCAGAATAACTCAGCCATACTAACATACTAAGGGCCGGCCTAGAGGCAAAGTTGGGGCGGGGCAGCCACATGTCGGCCACATCAATCTCACGGCGACGTCATCCTGATGCCCTTCCAGCGCAGCATTCAAACACGTTGTGCCAAAAAGGGCACTGAAGAGCCACACGCCGGCTCTTAGGGCAGCCTTTTGCTGCCCCTAAAAGGAGCAGCATTTTGCCACTCTTTTTGGGGTGGCAAAAGGAAGGATTGGGGCCGCAGCATGGGGTTGCCGTGGGCCCTATCCACCATAGGTAGAGAGGAAGGGCACATGCTAGATGGATGGACTCTATTAAGGAGGTCATGGGTATTAAAGGTTTGCAGGAATTAAGCAAAGCAGTGGAGGACAGAGGGTATTGGAGATGTCTCATCCATAGGGTCGAGATTGACCCGAGGGCAGTTAACAACAACAAAAACTTTCCTTGCTGCAGTGAGGTATTCACTATTCCCCTTACCCATTCAGCCTCTAGCTGCTTTCAGGAACCAGGAAGGGCAAGGATCCAGTAAACATAAGATGGCTCTCACCTCTCCATTGAGACTATCCACAACCTCAGAGTGCACAAACTGAAACACGTGCAATAATACAAGACAAGCAGGCACCAATATTACATCCACTGGACCTATCTCAACTGGTCAGCATGCTCACCCAGGATCAAGTCCTGGATCAAGGATGTTTTTCCATTCATTGTATGGGCATCAAGCAGCAGCATTTTCAGCCTAGGAGCCTGTGTCCAAAGCTATCCAAATATATGAAGTCAGGGACAGCTTTGGGTTAACTAACAACCTTTGGTTCTCCCTCTTACCATGACAAAAGGACTGACTCCCACACCATATCTCCGTCTGCCCATTGTTGTTGCAATGGCTGTTCCCTTGGCTGCTTCTCCTCCTGTGTTCTTCATGTAACACATTTTCTTTTAATAATAATAATAATAATAAAATTTTAATAATAATAAATTTTCTTTTTATACCGCCCTTTGGTGAACCAATCTGGGCGGTTTACAGCATGAAAAGCATAGAACATAAAACAATATATTTCCCTCCCCCCTTAAAAAGTTATTAAACTGTATATCAATTAAAATCACAATAACAAATTAAAAACAGGAAATATTATCAACCAATTTAAACCCCCTGTAACTGCCCAGCAGGCAGCTTATTTTAAAAGGTAATACAAGTCTGGGCATGTGATCTTTATTTCTCTAGTATAGGGGTCGGCAACCTACAGCCCGCGGGCCGCACGTGGCCTGCTGACCGGCCCCCGCCGACCCCCACCACCACCGCTGCCGCACATATCGCGGCTGCCATTTTGTTTGCCAAAATGGCGGCCATGACTCATTTGCACATGCGCAACACTCCTGCGCATGCGTGAACAAGCCACGGCTGCCATTTTGGCAATCAAAATGGCATCCGGACACATGCGGCGGCAGCAGGGGGCAGGGGCGGTGGGTGGTGGGGGCTGCTCATGTGCGCCCCCACCACCACCGCCACCACGCACATTGTGTGCCGCCATTTCCCCCTCCCCCCCGGCCCGGCGGAAGACCTGGGGACCAGCGACCGGCCCCAGGTACGTAAACTTTGCCGATCCCTGATCTAGTAGATATAGGAAAACACTTGGAAGTGAGGTCCAAATTGAGACAGAGAAATGTTTTCAGAGCCTACCTTTATATAACCTGAATGGATTTTCCTGCATGGCAGGGGCTGGGCTGGATGATCCTTGTGGTCTCTTCAATATGATTCTGTGATTCTATGACTAGTTTTTCTCACATAAACATTTGGAAGAACATTAACAATCTAAAGCACATCCTCTCTAGTCTACCATCTATCAACACTTTGAGACAGTCCTGGAGATGGCTGTTTGTTCTGATTTGTTTATCAAAGCGGATAACCTGTTCAATTAATGAGAGATTCAATCAACAGGAACTTTGGGTGTTTACAACCCAGAGTCTGTCACTTTAAACAATTTTTAATTAACATTTGTAAATCAAAGAGGAAGCTCCCCTTCCCACCTACATGTTAAAACATAGGATGGAATCAGGAGTGTAGGGAACAAAGGTCATCTGATGCAGCTCTCTCACTTCAAAATGCCGGAGATTATAGCTCATGAGTCCAGCCTGGGAGAAAGGAATTTCTAAATTATAAATAAATTATTTCTAAATTAAGAGTGAAGACTTCTTTATTACTATTATTTTCATCACATGGCCCTTGCCCTTAGATCTTTTTCCTGGGCAGCATGGAAGTGATGGTGTTCTTCTCCCTCCCACATGCTGACTGGTTGGGAGCTGATTCCATCCAGAAAATTATTTGGCATACTCCCTGATACACAAATTCCTGTTTCCCTTTGTGTAATCTTCAATTCCCTCTTTCAGGACGTTACCACACTGGCCCTAAAGCAGCGTCATTTCAGCCTCGTTTCAGACTTTTTTTCCGTGTGTTCACACGACGTCGCAGCAAACCCCGCCCTTCCCTACCTCATTTCGGCGTCATTTCAGCCTCATTTCAGTCCTTTTGAATTCCGAGAGTTTTAAGGAATACACTCGAGCGGTCGGCACTATGCTGGAATGACGCTGATCTCGGCATAGGTATGAACACGAGATCCTTGTCATGCCGCATTTCCTCGTTTTATGGCTCATGGTTCCTCGCGGTATTCCCCAAGGATTTGAGGAAGCATCTTATGACGTGTACTTCCTGGAGCGGGCAACAAACGGAACGGGTAAACAATGTTCCTCTCTTCAGGGGTTGGGGGGGGAAATCATTATTAGGGATGGCTTTGTAGCCCAGAATTCGGGGGGTTGCGGTAGGGATCTTTCAACTTGTGTGTGGACAGGAGATCCGGGCCCCCGGAGCGGAACCATTCCGGCATCTCACATTCCTCACTGATTCCATTCTAGTGTGGTAATGTTTTCCGCTTGCCGGGCACATTCTGGCATGAGCCCAAAATGGTTCCCAAATGATTCCGACCAGCTTTCTCGCCGCTCTCTTGCTGCAAGTGTGGTAACGTCCCCAGACATGGGAAGGGAAGGGAGCACCAATGTTATGAAGAAACTGTGGTCAATCAGAGAATGCCCTTCAAACCATGCAGCAGGCAGACCTCAAGCTCATAGCGTGTGTGGCCATCCCACAGGTGAAGAGGTAGGCTTCCAGGTACAGATGGAAAACAGATAGACAATATGCACCTTAGTTTTTTTGTGGTTTTTTTCGGGCTGTGTGGCCATGTTCTAGAAGAGTTTCTTTCTGACGTTTCGCCAGCATCTGTGGCTAGCATCTTCAGAGAAATTCTTCAGAGAAATTTCTCTGAAGATGCTAGCCACAGATGCTGGCGAAACGTCAGAAAGAAACTCTTCTAGAACATGGCCACACAGCCTGAAAAAACCCACAAAAAAACTATGGATGCCGGCCATGAAAGCCTACGACTTCACAATATGCACCTTCTTTCCTATCACCAAAGCTTGGAGAAATTACATTTTTAGCCTACAGTTCTCAGAATCCCTCAGTCATTGTGGCAATTCTTACCACAGTTGCAATCCTGAATAGTTATTCGTCCAGGGCCCCAGGAGTAGGCAACCTTTCCCCTTTAAGGGCCGAGGGACTTCAGTTCCCAGAAGCCTCAGCCATGTTGGCCAATAGTCCCATGTTGGCCAATAGCTCCTGGGATTCTGGGAGCTGAAGTCCCTCGGCCCTTAAAGGGGAAAGGTTGCCTACTCCTGGTCCAGGCTTTCAGAATAGTTAGTTTTTCCTGGCCTGTTGCTTAGTCATGCAGTAAAATCTTAGCGTACAATGTACCTGTTGAAGCATTCCACAAACACCAGCATTAATAGATACAATGCAGACATGGCAAAGGTCAACACACAGTTTGAGACCAGAACTATAGTTCCCATAAAAAGCTAGTTCTACTTCCAGATGTGCCCAACATGCATTTTCTAAAATTCTTTTAAAGTAACAGTACATCAAAGATGAATATACCATAGCATTTTAAGAAAATAAAAATAATGACCACAGATTATATTATTATTATTATTATTATTATTATTATTATTATTATTATTTTAAAGTGAGTAATGAAGATATTGAAATATTTCAAGATTTTCTGTACCATGGCTTAGTCATTAGTCAAAATGGAATCTGCCATCAAGAAATCAAAAGACTAAGACTTGGAAAGGCAGTTATGAAGAAACTATATCAGATCTGGAAGAGAAAAGATTTATCATCCAATACCAAAATCAGAATCATCCATGTCATAGAATTTCCAGTTTCTGTGTAGGTATTGTGAAGCTGGAGAGTGAAGAAAGCTAACAGAAAGAAAATTAATGCATTTGAAATGTAGTGCTGGAGAAGAGCTCTGCAGAAACCCTGTCCTGCCAAAACAAACAAACAAACAAATGGGCCTCAAAGCAAATCAATGCTGAACTTTCACCAGAAACCAAAATGACCAAGAGTCTGATGACTCACGTTGTTGTTGTGTGCTCTCAAGTTGTTCCGATTTATGATGACTCTAAGGTGAACCTACAACAAGGTTTTCTTGGCAAGGTTTATTCAGGCAGAGTTTACCTTAGCCTTCCTCTGAGGATGATTGAGAGTGACTTTCCCAATGTCATCCAGTGGATTTCCATGGCTGAAGAGGGATTCGAACCCTGGTTTCCAGAGTCTTAGTCCAATGCTCAAACCACTATACTACACTGGCTCTCACCTGATGATTCATTAAAGAATAATGCTTGGTAAAGTGGAAGGTAGTTGGTGGAAAGTAGTCGGAAAGAAGAAAAACCTCATTATAGGTGGATTGACTCCATCAAGACAGCCACAGCCCTGTGTTTTCTGGACCTGAGAAGGCCTGTGGATGCACAGGACTCTTTGAGGTCCATTACTGTAAATGGAAGCCAGCTTGAGGGCAATTCATAACAACAAATATCACAGGCAAGCAACAGTATAATTCTTCAAAATGGAAGGTGGCAAGTACAGGGGAGAGACTGGACAGTCCTTGTTTCATCAGAGCAAAGTCAGGGAAAGGTTAGAAAACCTATAATACCCAACAAAAATAGTTAAGAGAGAAGAACAAAGCTACCAGAAGGCTTTACGATTATTGTCTTGTGTTTTGATACTTGCTAAACAAAAGCTGCATCCAAAGCCCTTGAGTTTCATGCTACCATTATCACTTGTACGCTGACCTTTTGAAAGACGAACAATGAGCCAATCTTGCTTGCAAGGGTTCATGAGAACAGCAAGGAGTTAATCCAGTCCTATAATACAAGCCTTTTGTGTATGAAAGATTTGTACTGAGAGATTGTTTGTTTGTTGTAGGTTATTGTACAATATACAGCTCTGTGACAACAGAAGCTAAATCTTCAAATACAATTATTTCAAATAATTGTATTTTCTTCTTCAGATAATGATTTTAAGGGGTTTGCCTAATACAACATTGTTGGTGTTTTGTTTTTTTAAAAAAAGATGACACTAAGACATTATTTTCTTAGCAAATTAGTTGGCCATGCTTTCTGCTACAGTAGATTTTCTTTCCATTTGTATATGCAGTGGAATGTAATTTTCACCTTCCCTCAACATTTCTTAGGAAAGATTATCAGGCAGTAAAAAAAATTCACTAGCAGATTATAAATTGGAGCAGACCTAGCCAAATATGACAGATTAAAAGACAGTCCTTCTCCTTTTGAGAACTACTTTCTTAACTTAATTTGTCTTGTCATCTCATCAAAATAACTTGACCCAGTAGCAGGTTAAAATATATGGATTTTTTAAAAAAATATCTAGAGCTCTTGATGAGGAGCAAGCTACTTGGAAAATGTTGCCTAGCAACCCAACGTCTCTTCCAAAATGGAACAGAAAAGGAATTGCTTAGTGGTAGCCTCCATTACCTCATCCTGATGGCCCCAGCACTGCTCCTGGCTATTCTTTCTTGGGCTGCCAGACACACATTGCAGAGCGCTGATCTGACTTGGATCTGCCCTCGCTGGAAGGGGACCAGTTTTCCTGATCTTTAGTCTGGTGCAGATTTTGTAATTGTAGTTTTAAAGTCAGCCTGCTGCTCTTCATGTCTTTGTATTTTGCATAAGAAAAGCAGTGAATAGTCTATCTGTACCCGTGTGCATTTACACACACAGTTCCAATGCCTCAGTTGATGGAGGTGGCAAGAGCATCTCAACCTGGTCACAAAGATCATTTGTAATCATTGCAGCACACACACAAAAATATCACTTTTTGTCTTCCAACAGAAAAAAAAAAAAAGTCTGAAGAGAAAGGAGCTGATCATTTCAGGCTGATCATCTCAGACACAGATTCATATTCAGAGTTCTGCATTGTTTATGCATGCTTATTTCAAGTTGTAGGCAGGGAGGTCACCTCTTAGTGCTCCATAGTCTTCCTGTCTACCGCACTGGCTTCTGGACTGCTTGAGAGCCATTCAAAGTGGTGGTTTGACATTTGGATCTCCTCCAGGGATCCTTGCTCCTAAACAAACCTACTCAGATGTTGAGATCTTCCATAGATGTCGTTCTGCAGATTTCAGACATCATCAGAAAGAAGGCTGTTAGTGATCTGAGAAATGGTTTTTTTCTGGAGCAATTACCTTTCTTTGGAGTGCCTTTCCCTGGGTGACAACTAAGCTGGTGACAACTTCAACCTTCACCACCTGAAGTTTTTTTTTAATTAACCCAGACTTTTTTAGGTATTGATTTTAATAAATATATAATATGAATTTTATCTGGCTCTGATTTTAATACTTTACATTTTTATGGTTTGTCTGATTTTATTTATTGCAGATGTTTAGCTTTACTTTAGAAAAGTTGTGATTACTATTTCTGATACTGTGTGTCTGATCTGTCCCTAATAGAAATGTCTATCATGTGCCTTCAAGTCACTTCTGACTTATGGCGACCCTAAGGTAAACCTATTATGGGGTTTTCTTGGCAAGTTTTGTTCAGAGGTTTGCCATTGCCAGCCCTGAGGCTGAGAGTGTGTGACTTGCCAAAGGTCACCCAGTGGGTTTCATAGTTGATCAGAGAAACTAACACAAATACTTCTTACATAATCCTTACTAAGGGTCTTTACAGACTGCCAGAAATAATGCAGCTTGAGGCCACTTTAACTGTCCTGGCTCAGTGCTAGAGAATCATGGGAACTGTAGTTTATTGTGGCACCAGAGCTGACAGAGAAGGTTCAATGTCCCAGAAAAAAATACAGTTCCCATGATTCCCTAGCACTGAGCGAGGACAGTTAAAATGGCCCCAAGCTGCATTATTTCTGGCAGTCTGTAAAGGCCCTAAGTCTTGCTTATTACCTTTAGGGTATCTCTTGCAATATGTGGCCCTTTAACAGTAGGCAGAGGCTGTCACAGGTGTCACCCACAATTCTCAGTATTCTTCCCTGTTGTCTATGCTGGTTAGGACTAATGGGAGCTGCAGTACAGCAACATCTGAAGGGCTACACTTTGCCCACTCTGACCTATAATGTTCAGAAGCTATGCAGTAAAAGATTTATCGAAACATCCTAACCCAGTGAGGCCTAGTAGTACACATATAAATGCAAGTTTGTCCTCCTAGTCAATGTATGGAATATACTCAATTGGAATAAAATGCAGATCTTTCTATCCTCTACAGTCTTAAATCCAGTGCAACTTCATTGAGCTTCCTTTGTTTGTATACTGGTTGCAGTACAAATGAAACTTCCTTCTTATCTGTCCTTACACTATCACCACCTCCTCTCTTATTCATTCAGTGAACAAATCTGTGATTGTATTGGGTGCTAAAATGCATTCACAGGATCAGTGTGTTCTTACACAGCAAGGGGCCCTGAGTCAGGACTCCCTAGGGGTTGTGTTTTTTTAAAGTCAATTTCCATCTCTTATCTGACAGTGGCAGAAGACATGTGCACATGTGCTTTCTCTGTGCTACTGCTTCAGAACATTTGCTTCCATGAACTCTAAGAGGAGGAATAAAGGATGCTTCCAGACCTTGAAATAATCTGACATGCAAGTCCAAGGAAGAACAGATGCCCCTTGCCACACTCATCACATCAGCTCAATACAGGCTCTCACTGTGACTACAGAGCTACATAAATATAGTAAGCAATCTTTCTTGCCACTGCCATATGGCTACCAGAGTCACTCTTTACGTCTGCCTTCACAAATCTGGTGATCTCCAGAAGTTCTGACTAACTCATCTCAACTGCAGCTAACATGGTCAATGGTTAGGGATGGTGAAAACTGGAATTCAAAACATCAATCTGGCAAGCACCAAGTTGGAGTAAGGCTGGCTTACACCATGTGCTTCAAACCTAGAATATACTGATAATGGCAGTACCTGTCCCCCAGCCCCACCCCGAGGCCATGGATCCAAATTCTGGAAGACTACATTTCCTCTACATCAATCAAATACTTGTTATCAGCTAGCTCCATATCTGAAACTGGGCCTTCAGTACTAACAAATAAAACCTGCTAGAAGAAGCACGCCATCACTTAGGACCTTATCACACGGGGTCCAAGCAGTCGCATCCCCATCCCATTGCGCTTCCTTCCGGTCGCGGGAAATGTAATTCCCATTTCGACCAGGAATCCAAAAGAACGGGGATGAGACGGGGATGCGACGGGGATGGGCAGGGTTTCCCTGCGACGTTGTTTGATCACCCGGGGAAAGGAAGCACCATGGGACGGGGATGCCACGGGGATGGGACTGCTTCAGACCCCCGTGTGATAAGGTCCATAGTTCAATCAAGAGCAACATACAGACATACGCTGAAATGCAGGTGGCAATTTGTACTACACTACTTTGCTCCTCTTTCAATACACAACACCATTATAGGGTTGCAAGACTGACAACCTGCAAGGGTTCCTGTATCTTTAACAGTTATACAGAAGAGGGAACTTCAGCAGCTGTTGTTTGTTGCTTGCTTGCATGACAAGCAACACTTGCTGAAATTTCCTTGTCTACACAACTGTTAGAAATACAGTTTTAAATGTGGCAACCCTACCCACCAAGCATATTAAGGTGCACATCCAAAATAACAGATTCATTGAAAGCAATATGAAAAAGACACTTCCAATTACTTTTACTATTTATCCTTTGAAGGGTACATACCTTGCACTTTAGACCAATGTTTTCCAGGGACTCAACAAAGACTGACAAAAAGATAAGCCCTAAAAATCATAACACAAAGGAAAACAACTGGAACTGAAGAAGAAACATAAGCTTAGACCTGGGGTTTCCAACCTGGGATGCCTGCACCCCTGGGGGGGGAGTGCAAGATGGAATTTCAGGGGGCAAGACAAAGATACTTGTGTGAATCTGGATTCAGTTCTCTTTTATCAAGACAAAATCTAGAAATTGCCTGAATCCACAGGCAGACCTGCAGATTGCAGTCAGCACGAACATTGTTTTGAGAAAATCATAAATGAGAAGCAGGAACAAAGACGTAATTGAATTTTATGTTCACAATTGGATTGATTTTACTGTTTACATTTTTATTTTTCTGAATAAATTAGATTCCAATTGCTCAATTTAGATTTGCATTTTATGCATTAAGTTAAAAGCTTATTTTTTAAAGTTCAGTTTGCTAAAAAAAAAAAAAAGTATTCAAAAATTGGTTCAAAAAAATGGAAATTGGAGGGTGTGAACATTAATCAAACATTTCCTAGGGGTGTCAGGCATAGGAAAGGCTGGGAACCACTAGCTTAGGCATTAATTTGTAGCTACAAAACTCTTGTAATGAGTAGCTGGAATGGAAAACAGTTCAAAGACAAGTGACAATTGATGGAGGAAAAAAGCATACTGGGGGTGGTTTCTTAGTGCTTCCTTCCCATCCCTTCTACTACACAAGAAGCACAATGCTGAACAATACGTGAAGGTGCCTTGTTTGAGTTTTCCTCACATTCTACAAACGTGTGCAGTATAGTTGGTTGGAACACAGACAGCCAAAGTGGTCACACCTAGCCTCTGGATCTACCTTATCTTCTTTCGGTGAATGGCAAAAACCAAGGCATCTGGCTTTTCAGCCTAGCTCTTGTCCAAGTCCTATAATATGACCTCCTTCTTGCATCATTTTTACCACGCTTTTAAAAACTGCTTGCAGGTTTGGAAGCTAAGGTAACCAATGGCTGCTAGTCAAGATGGCTACATACCACCTCCCTTACCAGAGGCAGCATGCCTCTGTAACAGGAGCACCAGGAAGGTGCTATTGCACTCATGTTCTGCTGGCAGGCTGCCCAAAGGAAAACAGATTGGCTATAGTATATAGACTGCTGACTAGACAGGACTTCAGTCTGAAGCATGGATTTTCTTATGTCCTTAGCTTTATTCTATTTTTTATTTTATTTTTTTTGCAGTTCTGATGTGTATTGTATTTTTAGTTATTCCTGTTTTTCCAGCTTCCTCGTGAACACAGTATGAGGTCAGATTTTTTTAAAATGATAATACTTTTATCTGGAAACACCTCTTCAAAGCATCAGGCAGCAATCTTTCAAAGTTCTTCCAGTTCCTGTCAACTGCATTACGTTAGGAATTGAACAAGAGACCTTCTGCATGCAAAACATGCACTTTACCAGTTCGCAGTTAGTTCCTGTTATGGGCAGGTTTATGTATATAAGACCTCTCTGGAGGCGTTTCCCATCGTCTCTTTCTTCCTCTCACTATGACAAATATGACAATATATTGAACAGATAAGATGGGGGGGGGGATGAATTGTTATCCAATGTAATGTTTGTCTAGATCTATAGAACGTTAACAGATTTTGACATTTTAAAAAATGTCCATGACATGTATTTTATTCTGATTACATAAATCTATTTAATTAAAAATATTATCTAGGGCATTTGATTATTAGTTTCTACCATCAAACATGAAGCAGTAGGCAGACTATGGCTATTGAGCAGCATCTGCTGGTGAATACTATGCATAGTTATTCTGACACACAGCTTTGAAAACTAAAGGACCAGAGATTATAGTGGAATCACTGAAGACAATATTATTTGAAAACAATTGTTTAAAATAATCCAGCATCTCAGTGGTAAATACTGACAGTGATTCTTGAATGCATGTGATATATTTAATAGATATAGCCCAACAGGATAAACTGTTTTGCCAAGATCCCACCTCAAGCAAGATGTCAGTACCAACGCCTATATGTTCCCATGTAACTGCCATGGTGTTGGGCCAGCATCTCCTTACTTCAAGCTCTGAGTCGAAAACAGCTGGGCACTGGTTGAAGTTGAGAAGACCCTCATTCTGAGAAACTGGAGGCTATGAACCTGCAGGGGATATACTCTTCTCAGAAATTTCTCCAATCGCAATTTCGAGTCTGCAGTATAAGAAGCTTATGAGAAATTGGTGGCAGTTGTTAACCGTGATAAAATATCTTTGTGAAAGCACAGAAGCAATTAAAGATGTTTGAAACCATTTGTGACAAGGCTTCTAAATCTGCAGGAAAGAATGAGAAACTTGAAGGGATCCAATAAGGTGCCATTTTGAGCAAGCACTTGGCAGTACACATACTGAAGGACAAAACCAATGACATGGGGTGGGGGGCAGAACAGGGACAGGGGTTACAAAGCTCTGGGTGATCATTAAACAACAGCAACAGCAACAGCAACAACAAAAGACTGGTCATAAAACGTAAGAAAACATATAGAGGAATTCCCTATTCTGCTTACCGCTGTGGTTGCATCTACTAACACAACAATCTCATTTTTAAGATAGACAGTAAACTTCTGAAATTCCAGTTTCTTTTCAGATACCCAAGAAAACACAGCCTTTGGGAAAAGAGAACTTTAAAACCTTCTCATCAATATATACTCTTCTCTCTCAAAATGAGAAACAAACAAACAAAAAAAAAACCCACCCTGAATTATATGGAATGCTTATTTTCTATATACTATACACACACTATATCCCCAAATTTCCAAGCAGTAAATGTAAAATTAAGCACATTCTCTCTACCCTGCATTCCCCCCTCAATCCACCCCCCCTCGAGTTGAGATGTTCCCATAAAGTTTAATGGAAAGTTCTGAAATTTCCCTAAGGTTGCTTCCAGTGACCTCAAGGACTCAGTCATGTGCTTCTTGAATGTCAGCCTGCATGATAAATCTCAGCTTCAGAAAACCCATTATAGGGTCACCTCAGAAACAACTTGAAGGCACACAACACAACAATGATAACTCTCTCCACCATCCCACCATCAGACTTAATTTATCATACTTTGTCTTGTCTATAATCAGATATCTGGAACAAACTCAGTTTTTCCCCATTAAGTGATATACTTTAGTTTTCTAATCTATGTAAAACAATTCAGATACATTTAGAACTGTATCTTGAACTATATAGCACCTCTCCCATTCTGTCAAACACAAATTATTCCTCAAAGAAATTTCTGATTTACATCTATTTTCTTGAAGGTATACAGTAGAAAATGGAATAGGAAGAACTATGCGGCAGGTTAACAAAACACTCTTTGTACAGCTTCCAGTGTTGATTCTGCAATTCAGCAAGAAAATATAGTGATTTATGGCCTAAAGAACTCTTCCCATTTGGTTTCTCTGGTACTCCATTCACCACTCAAACATTTGCAAATCACATTTTCTTTATACCTTTTCAGCATCACTATAAATTCATGGATGGTGGGAGCTGACTAAAGAGGTCTTGCACAAAACTCCTGAGTTTATCACACTCTCAACTGTTACAATTTTGATGAAATCTTGGCTTTACATAGAATAGAAATCCCTGTATACCATAGAACAAACCACTAATATTTTCCTTTATACAAGATGGAATTCGTCACACAGCATGCACAACTATTGCCCAGGAAAAATAAGACAGTATCCTTGGGTTCAAAGAATTAGTTCTGCTGTTCTTTGGAAATGGCACCTAGTTATGAAGGAACTATCCCTGCAGAAAATATAATTTTGTTTTGTTTTAACACTACAACTACATTCGCAATTGCTACCTCTCATGTTGTAATAGAAACATTGTTCTATCTATCCGTTGATATTTTCTGCAGCTCACTTTTGATGTACACACAAGAATGTCAAAAATACTTACAGAAATCAATTTTATGAGTGCTGTTGACTTGTCTTTTAAATTACATAGAAGTACTGGAAAGGCATATAGTTTTCTTGCTCCAGCAAGCAAAATTCACAAAGCAGATTTTCTCTTCTCTGCAAGTGAGCAAATGAAAAAGGCCCCAAGTAAAGTACTAGATGGGGATGCGCATCTTCACTCAAGGTCAGTTTGGGCCTACAGATCATTCTTTTGTGGTAAGCATCACAGGACACCATTCCAGTTAATATGTAATAAGACCTACAACAAATAATGTAATATCTACCATGGAGTGTAGGAAGCACCAGAACTATGTCAGTCAACCTCACAGAAATTTCCAAGGCTTAAAAAAATTCCTCACCATTCAAAGAATCAAGAACCTCAACATTGACCTTTTCCTCCCACAGGATAGTAGTAGTATGTATTTCAGTAAAAGAGAGAGAGAGAGAGAAAGGTGAAATCTTTGAGGATTATACACTTCTGATGCTTATAAAAAGAATTAATAAACAAGGAATAATAAATAAGGATTTCCATAAAATGGGCAAGAAGTATGACAACTTTAAAATTAGTTATAGCTACATTTAGAAGCACAATTTTGCACATTTTTACTGTGAAGTAGTTAGGACTGAGATGTTAGACTGCAATCCTGTACACTGTAGTCTACAGAATATAAAAACTATGTTATAAGTATACACATTTATTTTGAGTGAGCACTTTTGAACACAGTGGGATTTACTTCAATGTAAACAAATAGTTTGGAAACAATTTAAACAACTTTTATGCAACCTTATACAGTATTCTAAGTTCACAAAGCATTAAAACTGTAAGCACTCCTCAATGCAAGAGTTGTGATGCATCAAGCTACAAGTAAATTTGAACATGGCACAGGTCTCATTAAACAAATCCAATTTTATTTTATTTATCTTTAAGCCCCTAGTTTTCACACATAGGATGACATGGAATGTAGCTGAAAAGGAAGAGTATTCAAGCAGAAGACTTGAAGGTTTACATTTGTTTACAGTTCAATAAATGCTTCAAAAAAGAACATTAAATGGTGCATAATTAACACATCAAAAAGGCATCAAACAATTTTATTTAAAACAATTTTTTAAAAACAACATTATTTAAAACAATTATAATGCATATTCAGCAAATACTTCTGTACTACAGTATTCATAACTGACTTGAATGAAAACTGTTTTATGGCACAGATCTTTGGTACAGCACCTAGAAGTGTGTGCAACTTGGCCAGCAGTACATAGTTTACATTTTCAAGTGCATAGCAATAGCTGCTCAAAAGAAATGTCCATTTAAATATATTACTGTAACAGCAACCTAAAGCATACAAGCAATACTGATTGATTATACAGTTTAATATACTTTTCCAATGTTAAGTAGTGGTCAAGTTTTCAAGTTAGCTTGCATAAGAAGGGGAGAGGTGCAGCCAAATTTCCTCAAAGAGAAATCCAAACCATTTCTTCTTGTCTCTAGTTTCACATAAATCCAGAGCTGAAACAGAAAAATCATATCATTTATACCTTTTTTTTACAGAAAGCAAAGGTTATTCACAGTACTGAAGCATCTGTCTTAAGGAACCCATGCTTACTTTGATAAAAAAAGAGATTGATAAAATCCTGACTGTAGAGACAAATAACAAATGACACCAACTTCTAACTGCATATGGACAACAACCATGCCATATAAAGAAAATGTAACTTATCGTAATCCTAGTTTTTCAGATGGAGTACAAGCTCCCATGTAAAGAGATGTATTTCAGAAACTGCTTCACAATGTGTATTTTCTATACAACTAGGTCAACTATAACAATTCCAAGCATTCTGCTGCCTAGACCTACCCAAGGTCATCTAGTGGGCTTCCATGATTGAACGAGAATTTGAACTCTAGTCTCCAGAGTCATAATCCAATGCTCAAATCACTATACCATGATGGCTCACAAAAATTTATGTACATTATCATCATGTTTCTTGTTCCAGCAAGCATTGTATAAACAGGGTTTTCTAAAATCTATTTCTACTCTTATTCTAATAAAAATTGATAACTACTTAACATTGCAATCGTAAAAGGACATCTCTGGGGCAATAGGACATATCAGATCTCCCTTGCCAAGGCCAGTGAGAAAGGAACCTCTAAACATGATTTCTTTGTCTACTTTTAAATCCGAGTTAAAGACCACCCTGTTCAGGGAGGCATTCCCAGGCACTGTCTAATATACATTTACTCTTTCTGTTATTTGGGCAGACAGTGGATGTTGCTGTTTAAATGTTGTAATTGTTCCTTGCTTTTAATTAACTTTTATTGTTTTACCTATTGTTTTGTATTTTTAGATTGTACACCTTTGGCAGGTTTTTATTTCTATTTTATGCTTTGATTGTCTCTTTGTACAGCGCTGTGTACATTGACAGTGCTTTAGAAATAAACTATAATAATAATAATAGTAATAATAACAGCAACACAACAACAACAACAACAACAGATCCAGACGTAGAAACCTCTGCATCTAATCCCTCTCAACTGACAAGACAATTCCAAATTCAGAGAGAATGAAGAGTAGACATTCTGAGACTGGCTGTGGATTCAGCTGGTTTCCATATTTTCATAAGCTATTTCCAAAATAAGTAATCTTATTTTCCCCACTGAATTGTGTCAGGTGACCCCAAAAACATGAACTACATTTCAAGCAACAAATAAGACTTTAATACTTCTAACATAATGACCAGTTTTGCCCCTTAATCAAGACCATAACAACCTAAGTGTAAAGTCTGTTGGCTATAGCTTTCATAATTTTAACATTATGCATCTTTAAAAAATAAGGACGATGTTGGTCAATTACCCTTAACAGATGCCATAGGTAAAAACTGTACTGAACAGCAGAGTTGTATACTGATCAACTCAGATTAGGTTACACTGAGTCCCATGTGCTTACTTTCAGATCAGTGTGCAAAGAATCATAGAGTTGGAAGAGAACACAAGGGCCATCCAATTCAACCCCTTACCATGCAGGAATACACAATAAAATTGCTCCTAAGAGATGGGATTTCTTCTTCCCGATATTGGATTTTTATTCTGTTGCAGTCAAAGTTTAATTTACAGTAAAGACACACTTTTTGCTAAATCCAAGGACAAGTATAATTTAACATTTAATTGTGAAAAAAGGAAAAAGGAAAAATATCTTGTTGGTCACCATTAGTCCCACTCAAGATCATTCTGTCCAAAAGTCAGTTCTAATTTTGGGGTAGATTTCTAGTTTTAAAATAATAACAATAATTAATATGCACTTATTCTATACAGTATTGCATTCTGAGTACAGTACACATATTCTATAACACTTCATTGCACAATATATATTTTGTTCATAATTCCATTATATCTTCTGTCATGACTAAAAAGGCTGCTGTGAGCTATGGTACTACTTTTAGAAACAGGGAAAGCCTACAAGATTTAAAGATACTGCAAACCTATTTATCTTTTTTCTACAGTTTTGAAAACTAACATACCCTAACTACATAATATTGGCAAGTTGCTTCCAAATACTATTGGTGGTCGTCCCTGGAATGGATTCTGTCCCTTTCTAACTTCTCTCTCTCTTCCTGCATATTCACAACTTCCTGATCTCTGACATCAAAACAGAGGAGCTCAAGCCGAAAACCTGGATCCCTTCAGGAGAAAACATAAAAAGAAAAATTCTTAACAAAGTGCCTGATATGTTGGCAAAACTGGTTTCAAACAGTGTAAAACAAATTTGCTAGTTTACATAGTTACAGCCTAAATAATGTACAGTGGTTTATAAAACATTTGCCAGATGTGAACTTTTTTAGCTATCTGATTCCAAAATCTTCTGGAATGGACTACTTACTTTTTCCGATCTTTATCTTTTTTTAAGCCAATAGTGGGTGTAGCAGGTAGAGGCTTCCCTTGGAGTATGTCTGAGGCAGCCTTTCTTTTATTGAATGCCATAATTTCATCCTCCAGGATCTTTCTTTTTTCATTCACTTTTATCTGCTCTTCTTGATGAAGCCGTTTCAAATGTTCAAACTTCATTTGTAGCTAAAGTCAAACACAAAATTTAAAAATTCATTTCTGCCACAAGGTGGTAGCCTAGCATTTAGCCTAACATGGTAAGTAATCACACTGTAAGACACAGAAACCAGTTTTCTAAATGAATGCCAAAGTTTTGTATTTTGAGTTCTTGGTTCCCACACACAAGCAAACAAAAACATTCAAAGACTACTGTTTTACTATTAAATCCTTTTCCTTGGCAGTTATAGAAAAGGTGGGCTTTTTAAATTATTAATTTTTCAACAGGAAATATCTTTAGGAAATGCTCCATACTCAACCTCTTGTTTCTTAGTAAATGGAGAAAAATGTACTACTGCAAGTTGAGTATCATTTATTTCTGCCTTAAACCTTTCAATGTGATTTGAGAGAGTGAAGAGAGAGGCTTTGGATCAACAGTTCACATCAAAGTTGCAGGAGATTTGCCTCTGTTTTATCTTAATAGATCACCTTGTGATAATATTGAGCATGACATCTGGTTTATATTATTTTCTGTATCCATTTTTAAAATCTCAAAAAAATTGTCATAATACAGATACGAATGTTACAGTTCATATTTTCCCCTTTGCTACTCCTTTCAGCTGAGCAGCAAAATCAAGCCCAGCACAGAAAAAACAATGGTTTCTGCATAGATACTCATGGGAGTTTCATAATATGAAAAAGAAAAAATGTTTGTAAAATGTAATGCTGCCCCCAAACCAAACAATTTTGTTTCAGCTAAGCATGTCCACTGTCTTCCAGAGACCACTGTATACAGAGGCAGTTAAGGGTCGATTTTAAAAAGGGATGAAACATGAGGGATGAAAGGTGGATCAGCTCAATCCTTACTATAGAATAAAATGGGGTGAAGTTTGGCAGTTTGTTTAACGGAGATGGAGTCTGCCTGCTTGAGCACCTACCAGCTTGCAGTATTAGGAACGACATTTAGTGAACAGTAAAATTTGATATGTCACTATACTTTGCCAACTCCCAGTCCAATGTGATGTAAGCTGTTAAGAGCTCTGCTCCATTTGAAGCTTCAGGGTGGCAGGTTTGCTCAGGGCTATTTTAAAAACACTTCCTCGAATTACAATTAAAGTACCCTAAAAGACTTTGTCTTCTGAAGGGAAGAGAAACATGTACAGACATTAAGAAAAGGAGAGGATTAAACACCAACATTTGAGGAAAATGCACTATATGGTTCACACACACCAATTCAAATTTCAACCAGCATATTGTGTTACCACTGAGTCTGAATAGCACCAATTTAACCAATGGTGCTGAATAGCACCACTGGTTAACCCATCCTGGTACTGTTTAGACCAATGGCAGCTAACTTATTTTTTTCCACCAAGAGTGTCACAGGATCCACTGTGACCAGTCAGGTCAGGGTAACAAACTACTTCTCTAGCCCAGAGTCCAGCAGTCTCGTTCTACCACACAGGAGGAGCGATTTTCTAATGTTTTATTTTCTTCATGTATCATTCCCCTGTGATTCCCCCAATGTCTAACTAACACTGATAATAAAGCTCCTTCTCACTGGCACTTCATCTTCTAACAATACTGTGTACCATGAGCCTTTGGGGGGGTGGGTGGAAATAAAGAATAGGTTTTCAAAGCTAACTTTAGGTGCGGAGTACATTATAATTATTGCCGTAATTTGTTAACAATGACTGTAATACACTAATTAGACATACATTGTTTTATTTGTATATTAATAATTCTGTGGAATTCAGTTAAGTTTCCCTCCATGCATTAAACCAGGGGTAGGCAACCTTTCCCCTTTAAGGGCCGAGGGACTTCAGCTCCCAGAATCCCAGGAGCTATTGGCCAACATAGGACTATTGGCCAACATGGCTGAGGCTTCTGGGAGCTGAAGTCCCTCGGCCCTTAAAGGGGAAAGGTTGCCTACCCCTGCATTAAACAAACACATCTTCTATAAGGCCTGGTCTCTGTCATTTTCACTTTTCACAGCTTTCCCCCTCTCCATTGGCTTATGGGAAAGCTCAGTCTCTGTGTGGGTTTCCAACTATCAAAAGTCAGTATTGCTGCAGCAAATGGGGCTGAAGAGAAAAAATGATAAACTCACAGCAATATTATAGAAGAGACAGACTGCTACCCATGAGGAGAGCTCCTCCTTGGCATAAATATCAGACAGGATTCCAAATCAAATTCAGAGCATTATTTCTTCTAATGTTGAATCTGAGGGCCTCATGCCAATTATATTATAAGCATAATGGAAGTATCCAGAAACAAAACAAAGTGCTTGGTTTATTTTTTAAAAAATCTTTAGATAGGAAATAAAACAAATCAGAAGATTACAGATTACATATATATGGAAGTGTGTATGTGTGTGTCCATATATATGAAGATGCTTATATACAGTTGCATGGGAAAAAAGTGGAGGGGGAAGGAAGTGAAGACACACATTAGCCCAGCAAGACAGCTAACCAAGTGTCAGTGAGACAACTGTTCCCTCCCCTCCTAGCACCTCCCTCCCATTCCCCAATCCACCCCAATTGCTTCAGTAAAGTCTATGGACAGATTGAAGAGGGCAGAAATATGGCTGTCCCTCTGTATCCACGGGGTTCTTTATTCATGGATTCAACCATCCACAGCTTGAAAATATTTTAAAACTATATAAATTCCCAAAAGCAAACCTTGATTTTGTCATTTTATATAAGGGACACCATTTTACTGTGCCATTGTATTTAATGGGATGAGCATTATCCACGGGAGAGCCTGGAACCAAAGCCCAGAGGATACCAATGGCCCACTGTACATAAGCCCTACACACATTATATAAAAGTGCAAGGGGGAAGAGAAGGAGGAAAAACTGCCACACCCGATCAGGCACTGGTCTAGGATGAAGTCAATATATCTAATAACACATAGTCATTTAAGAGTGGGACACACTGACACAAAGCACAAAATTTTGTGCTGATCTAATCCCAACCATGAGTCAGGTTCTAATACAGCCAATCTCTTCTTTCTGCTGCAGTTTTTGCTGCAAAGAGATGGTCTATTGCTCAGTTTAAAAACATTTTCTCTCTTTAACAGTAGAAATTTCAAAAGCAGAAACATCAGCCAACAACTGTGCATGTGATTCCTCTGAGCATGTTGCTTTGCTGGACCCTTACCAACCTTTTCTAACTTTTTCTTAAATAAACATGAGGTAATCTGTTTAAATCATCCAAGCACCAGATCACAATCAAAGCAGAAGATAGATATGCTTACCTCTCGCTCAGCTTCTTTAAGCAATGCTTCTTTCTCTTTGACTCTCTGTATAAACATTTGCCTCATCTCTTCTTCTCTCTGCTGTAATTCAGCAAGGAATTCATGCCTCTTAGCTTCGTATGTCTCCTGTAGACTGAGGACCATAAAATGTAAAACAGCCTTCATAATTTATAAGAAATAACAACAAGCAATTTCTATTCTATTCTGCTTGTGCACAGTTTTTAAAGTTTTATCTGATCCTACATTTGGGCAGACTATAATCTTTTCAAGAAAACATATGCAGATTTTTAAAATGGCAAGGTATTAGTTTATTTGATCTTAATCTTAACAGCAAGAATGCAGACCAGCTCTCTGTCAAGCAACTCTGCAGTTCTGAGGACAATTAAAAAATGGCAGCACAAGTTATTCAAGCATTTGCAAGGTTTGCATTTGGTTTCAGTGAAAAAAGGTACTGCCACTGAAAAGCTCCATTTGAAATGCTCTCTCATCTATGACATTTGTAGGAACTGTCTCTAGTAAAAATAACCTGCACTTAAGGAACCATTCAAGGCCAAATTGCCATGTGCAAAAAACTACACCTGACAATACATCGAGGATCATTACTGCTTTCCACAATGTACTAGCTATTGGAATCAAGAGAAAAATTGAATCTTTTCAACCGTGTCATCACATTTTGAATAGCTGTTTTTTTTTAAAAAAAAAAAACCTCTGCCATCTTAACAGCTTTCATTGTACACATCTGATTTCATAAGGGGACTAAACAGTTCAACTTCATTTTACAGAAGCTTGTCAAATAAAATGCAAGGATCACACACACACAAAAAACCCCAACAAATGAAAACACAAGAAGACATTGTGCTCACCTTGTAGTAGGTGAAAACAAATAGAGAGCTGCTTACACAAAGGGAATCAAATATTTTACAATCAATGCAGAAATCCAATTTTCAGATGTTCCTCTTTGAGGTGTTCCTGATTATGCGGAGTGTTTTTTTAAAATAATAGAATCATAGAGTTGGAAGAGACCACAAGGGCCATCCAGTCCAACCCCCTGCCAAAATAGCATATGGTATCTGCATATTGTTAGTAGAGACTATTGGTTATGACTAAAGACTACAAGGCAGGCTGCCATGCAGGGCATGAAATACAATTGACTGGTATTAGGACATCTGGAGTTTCTTCTGTTTTAAAGCAGGTTCACCATCTCTACAAGCATTTCTAGGCAACTCAGACTCCTGGCATCCATCTAAAAAGCTCTATGTGACCTGGGACAAAACAGGTGCCCAAAAATGCAGTTTTACAGAATATCCCAGTGACAAACAATATATGCAAAACACATTACAGGTATATAGTTGTTCACTCAATGCCTCCGTTGTGTGATTCTTCAACTTCTCTCTCGAGTGAAAAATGTTAGGACCCAGAAATATCAAATAAAGCTACTATTACATGCCGCACAGTACATGAAATATGTGCTGCCTATTCTTTTTACTACACTATTGACTGAAAAGAAACTTAATGCTGATAAAATTAATTCAATAGTAATAGGTACATTAGTGTTTTGAGCCTGTAAAGGGACACTTAACTTGGCTGAAAGCCTTCGGGAACAAAATTAGCTTAAGAATGTATTTAGCATAAATCAGAGAAAATAATCTTCAAAACTGGTGTGTTTGGGATAACCTAACTGATCTACTTACATCACCTGCTTGTCCTATGTACCCAACAGAATTACTGTGACATCTCAATTCTTTCATAGATTATGCCCTTCTGCTTTTGAGACTCACATTTAAACCTTGTTTGCTTAGCTTTCCATGATGATGATGATGATGATGATGATTTCTTCTTCTTCTTCTTTGCAGATTTTTAAAGCAAAATTTTAATAGTGAAAATTTAAAGCTTTCTTCCAGTGTCCTTTTCTGACATACTGATGGTTTGACATCCTATGTTTGCTATAAAACTATTTTCTAGTTAAAAGACTGCTCTGAATCAGGCAAGACTACAGATGTGCTGATCTTAAAAGCTGAAAAAAGTCCACAGTTGATTCCCATCCCTTTGTAACAAATATATTGGCAAGAGTTGGAGTTTTTCTGAATCTTCCACTTACATGATCCATGGTGACTTTTCATTTAGAAAATAATTTTATCAATTTAAAAACAAAACAAAAAGCAACACAAAAGCGATGCTACTGCCTTCTTTCCATCATACTTAGTTCAGCACAAGGGGCAATCACTTTTCCTAAAAGTGATTGTTTAAAAAATAAACAAAATTTATGCAGGTTCACCAATATGTTTCTTCCCTTCTTTTATGCAGGGATTACAAAATTAAGTCTTCACTATCCATTCAGGTTGCATCTAGAAATTGACTGGGCCCACTGTGAATCTGTCCTTATTCCAGTTTGATCACACAGACATCCTTCCTTAGAAAATCATGTTCGGGAGCAACTGGTTCTTCTTGTTTCCAACATAAGCTGCTGTGCAGATGCTGACTGGCTGGCCCTAGTGACAATTATGAAGTCATCCCACACTTCTTACTGAATAAAGTTTAACCAGCTTAATTTCATGCTTTGTCATGTTTAAGAGAGAAAAAAGACTGCCTGTAGCATGGGAGAGGTTAGGGAGAAGGGCCAAAAATCAATGCTGCATTCTGAATGGCATACATGTATCATTTGAGGAATGGGTTATTCCAGCTTTAAAAATTCTTCAGTTTTGGCAAAAAGCTACATCTGTACATACTGTGGAAAATTACCTTCATAACACTACCACTTTTTTATTGAACAGGCATCAAAACATCCTTCCAGAAATGTTATATCAGAGGCAACAGTATCAATTCATTCTAATGAGCTCAGTAAATTCTTCTCCAGAGACAGAAAAGCCAAATGTCAACATTTCTGGTTTTACATACTTTTGTGTCTTCTGTCCTCACATACTAGCTTTTATAGTGGAAGGTGCATGTTAGTACTGCAACTACTGCTACAGATACTCATTTGAAGCCAATGGACATCTCAGGCATTTCTATTGAACATCAATTAAGAAAGAGAAAATGTCATATTGACTGCTTTTCTGAATACAGAGAGCTACCATATACCAGGTCAGACAAGTACTGTCTACTTTGACAGACTGTAGTTCTCTGGAGTCTCAAGCCAAGGTCTGTCTCATCATCTGCTATCTGATCCTTTAACTGGAGTTGCAATTCAACTTGGAATAGCAAAACACCTGTTCTTCCACTGAGCTATGAGTGCTCTTCATATCTGCAAGGTGGTATATGAGTAAACAACTGAGAACATTTTGAGTTTCGTATAAAATGATTCAGGTATTGGCCAAAAACAGTAATGGCATAATGTTTTTATTGGCTTGTATTAGACATGTGATCACTTTCTAAAAGACAAAAAAAAAAGTTTAATTATCCATATCCCTAAAATTGCAATTCAAGCACACTACACTATAAAGCTACATACCTTTCTCTACGAGGTGTCTTTTTGCTATCGGGCATCCTAAAAACAAAGGGGTAAATCCATCAAGTTCTGTTCCTTTCTAAAGAGCCTAACTTTACAACTCCAGATATGTTTGCTCAAATGAACTCCTACTGAGTTCAATGGAACTTACTCCAAGAACACTGGGTATAGATTTTCAACATCATTTTATTCTATTTTTACTTGCAGAAGGATACTAAGTATTGATGTCATTCAACTTATAAGATTTACAAATTTTTAGAAGTCAAATTCATTTAAAAAATTTTTAACAAAAATATTTCAAGTTTTAATTTAGTTCTTACTAATAAGATGTATTTGTATAGATCTGTAAAGTTTCCATGAATGAGGACCTCAGTATTTAAATACTGTTTGTTCCCTTCTGACCAATGGTTTTAATGGACAACTATACCCCAGGAAATGGACTAAAGCTTCCATGGAGTGTTTTTTCAGATTTCTCCAGGAATTTTTTCTTCTTTTCTTTCTGTCTCTTTCTTTGTGATGTAATGCCTCAAAGTTAAGTGAGAATCACCATTTTGCCTAGTACAAAAATAAAGCTAGATTTACAATGGAAAGACTTGGGATGTGTCGCAGGTATTTAAGATGAATACAGAAACCAATTAAAAGCAAAACTTGAGCTTCACATCTGAGAATCTAGATACTATCTTCTTCCTTTGTCAGCATAAAGTAAAAGCTTATTTCCTCCTCATTTTTAATTATGTATCCAATGGTTAAAACTGCTCCAGGGAAACAAGTGCAAAAGTTTCCTTGGCAACAGAATTCTAAACCAAAAGTAGTCCTAAGCAGCTACTCCCCTTCCTTTAAGCACCAACGCCAATGTCACATACAATTAGTATAAAAATTTCAAACTTTTAAACCAAGCCACTGCCTGGTGCTCATTATACTAACAACGTTCTCCATACATAATTAAGAGCAAATGTTAAATAATAATAATAATGATGATGATGATGATGATACTACCAATGTACAGTTACTTTATTTCTAACTCAATAAAAATGGGAAAGCACATTGCAAGTACCAAAATTAAAGAACCCAATATATTTGAAGGGCTATTAAAGCCAATAAACTTTAAGCCAGTCATTAATACACATGTGAAATAAGTAATCCAGGACACAAATTTTCCCCACCATGAAAACAAAAATTGCTCAGCAATTGCAAGGCACCAAATGTCTATCACAGGCAATAATTTATGTACATAATACAAAGAGGAAGCTATTGGTTTTCTCCAGTTACGCCTGCAGAGCAACTGTAGTGATACTTTGGATATGAATTCCCCTTATTATTGGTTAATGCTATTTCAATTCATTTTTGTTAATCATTAAAAACATTTTAAGGTAGAACAGCTGTTTTAGGTAACATTTTTCTCTCTCCACACATATCCAGCAAACACTGTACCTTAAACTAGGCTATCTGATGTGGGGGAACTGGAAATTTCCATTACCCTATGTGTCAGCACTAAATTTGCATCACCCACTGGGTACACCTTTTTCTTTCTTTCCTGGAAACTTGCCTGGGAATGGAATCAGTCCACACTGACATTACTCTAAATACCTATGAATGCTATTGCTCCTGAAAGATCAGCAAACCTTCCTTACATCAGTTGACCTATTATTAATATATGTTAAGAATATTTTAATCACATAAGCATTGTCAGTTTTACTCATTTTAGGCATGATCCACAACTATTGAAACGATAGCAGCTCAATGAAAACAATCATGTAATCCAAACCTGCTAACAGAGCTTATTTAATAGTTATCAGAACTTTCAAATGCCCTTTCATATTATCTGTTCATTCATTCTTATTCCTTCCCACTAATACAACCACAAGAATCTCTCAGGGCTTGTCAATTCTATTATGTAAAAAGACTCCTTCTTAAATTTAAATTATCAGCTTTATCAAAAGTAGATAAAACCCATCAAGAATAAATCTATTTGTTTACTTTTTACTGATCAGCCTTATCATTCAGAATTCTTTGCTATATTTACAGATCAGAAGGCTGCAACTTTCCAGCTTACAACCTATTTCTTCTTAGCAAGCAGGCTCAAACATTACAGGTGAAAATGCTATATACAATGCATGTACATTTTAAGCATGAATGTTGAATTTGTCCTCTCCAGTTCTAATGTTATCATTTGGTAACTTGTCATTTATAGCATCTATTATCCTGAGTGTTTTTACACTGCTTGCACTACATCTCTTTCAGCAGGTCTTTCAGTCCAGTGGCAATCTTGAGGCAAAAGTATACACTAAATTTCAAAGTAAATTAATGAGAATACTTTAATTGAAAAAGTATCATTGTGATTTAAATATATAACTGTAAAGAATAAATCCCAGATTTCTTATTCTTCTAACTTAATGACATATTTCAAATGATATTCTGAGATGGGCTAAATAAAATCTGTATGCTGTCACAATCATTTTCATGATGATCAAGCTAAACATTGTTCCTACTTCTAAAGAAAATGCTCCAGTATTACTTGCTGCCAAGAGTTCATTTGCACATGACCATATTATAATTTCCATGGCAAAATGTTTTTCAAATATTAAGCAAATTATATTAACATTATCAAAGCATTATATGCTTGGCATTAATTGACACCCATTTCAGAGTCTGAAACAAACATTTGAACAACTTTGTATTCTACTGAAAGTCAACGTATGACAGCTAAAGGTGCAGGATTGGAGATGGCACTGATTTAAAGCAGAAAACATAAAGTCCTACATAATTTCCTTATTTTGTTTGGTTTATTTTCAGTTGGCATTTGCTGTACATGTTAGCAGTTTTTATTCTGCATTTTGTGATGCTCTCTGAACAGCCCACGCTCCACTCCACACATCATCTGTTGTATTCATATGAGTTCAATTCACAGTTGTATGTGAACATTTGCCAGTGTAAAAGAACACAGAAACATGCAATTGCAGTGGATACCAGGGAAACCCTTCTTTTGCTTTGCGCTAAGACAAACGGCTATGGATCCCTATTTGTTTTTTAAACTTTGTTCAAGAGATACTACAGCTTTTTTACATAAAGCAGAATGGTACTGTATTTTGAAGAAAAACCCACTATGGTGAAGATACAGCACAAGGGCAATGGCTACCCTCTTACAAGAATAAGTCATCATGTGTAAACTATAAGGTTTACATCCTCTCAGTATCTCTGGAAGGGCAGACACAGGCAAGAAATCCTGGTCTTCTTCAAACCAACAAAATGTTTGCTTTGTTAACTTTACACCTACATCAATTGCCTCAGACCTATCCTACAAATTACAAGCATGCACTATCATCAGTTGTATAATGAACAATGCCAAGCATGAAGAAAAGTAGTAGGAGACACTTCTTTACACTTTGTCTTAACAGTAACTGCTGTCTCAAGTGTTAATCATCTTGAATTCTAAGAACCACTAAGAAACAAATTATCCAGGAAGCTGTGAAATATCCTTCCCTGGAGATTAAGTCCTAAATTTCATCTGCCAGCAACTGTGTTAAGTTTTGGCAATCCTATCATTGTCCAGTATTTAAACACTTAACCCTAACACACCTTTCTTATAAACTGATGGTCATTTACTAAAAGACATTTTGGCACTGAACTCTAAACAATTTGGGCTCTAAACAATCAGGATTTCCCATCAGCACTGTAATATTTTCAATGTCCATCTTGATTTATCACAGACACACATCAATATCAATAGGATTAAAAAAACAGCCTACCATACGACAATGGAATTGGTGTCACAAATTCTACTCTTTTCTGTAGTTGCTTCAACTTTTTCCAAGCCTAAAGGCCATAAGCTGCACAGTTTCTATTTCAAGAATTAGTAACAAGAGAAGAACAGTAAGAAGGAAGTATAATGGAGACATGTTATATAGTAAAGACTGTACTTACTTACATTAGTTGCAAAGATAAAAGGAAAGGAAAAGAGGATAGCAAACATGAATGAAGAACTGGCACTGCCAAAAAGGAATTCTGGAAAAAATCAGAAAATATCATAGGTGTATCTTCCTCACCTCAGAACACAATTAATGTTGAATACTTTAACAAAAAACAACACAGGCTATTCTCAGCTAAAAATATCATTTCATTTTCTATCAACAGCATCCTCAGTACAAAGGAGGCAAGTGCCAGTAAGACTGTATGACCACAAAAGGCAACAGTATACTATCTGACAAATCCTCCAGCAGCTGCATATTCAAAGCAGAAGGAACAGAGGCTACTTGTGTAATTGGAACCATTCAACACAGCAAGAGGTTTGCTTTCCCATTAATCCATTGTGTTAACTGACAATCAGAAAGTCCCCATCTGACTTCTTTCTAATACTAGCTCCACTCCTACTATCATTACCACTTTCTCACTATCAAACCATTAATGAAAACGATTGCTTGGCAGAGGGGCGGGATATAAATAAAAATTATTATTATTATTATTATTATTATTATTAATGAATTAGGAATTATGAGATTAGTCTCATAAAATGTACCATTCCATATAGTAACTAGGTTTGTGGTTTGAATAAAATTTTATAGATTTTATTTCTCAGTCACAATTTCAAATGCTAGGTTTCTGTATGTGTATGTGCCTTCAAGTCATATCTCAACTTACAGTGAACCATTAATTTCATTGGGTTTTCTTAGGAAAGAAATACTAAGAGATGGTTTTGCCAGTTTCTTCTCCTGAAATAAAGCCTACAGCACCTTCCATTGGCAGTCTTCCATTCAAGTTCTAACTAGGGCTAACGCTGCTCAACTTCCAGAATCAAAGAGGCTCTGGTGCCTTTTGAGTATTTAGGTTTCTAAAGATAATTTTAAAAGTGATTTACTTTCTGTGAAGGGAGAACCTGGCTAAGCTTGGTTGATGCCAGTCAATCACAGCCCAGGATATGCTGTGAAGAGAGGCCTGTATAGGAGAAAGGATACACAACTGAGGCTTGCCTTTGACAGAACGCAGATAGGAGAAAAATGGCATAAAGATAGGAGAAAACTGTAACAGAGATAAGACAATCAGCTCAGGAGGAAGAACCAAGTACGGTTTAGGGAACTGTAAATGATTAAATAGTTTGGGGGTTAAGGTGTGATCTGTGTATTAATAAACTTTGACTTGCTTATTCTTTTTTGTAAGTGACTGGTTATTCCTATTCAGTTTTGATAGAGCGCCTGGTTATGCTTACTACAGTGAACACGCTGAACAACACATCCGTAGGTCCAAATAGGGATCATCCTGAGGCCCAGGTACTAGAGATCCAGGGAGGGATCTTAACGTAAAAGGGGGAAAGGTGAGGGACAGGAACCCAAGAGATTGAAACTGTGGGGCCAGCCTGGAGAGGGAGTCTGTTACATTCCTTCCCTTTTACAGCAAGTAAGGCATCAAAAGACAAAAATGCTTTTACCTTTGATACAAAAAGAAGAGGATCTCTCCTTTACCTGACTGGTTTGTTTTCTGGATCAGTGTCTCGGAAACCCATCTGTTCCAATTTGCAGCGCCGATACAGTTCATAGTGGCACATATGAGTCTGTTCTCTCAGATCTTCCATGTTTGTGCAAATCAGCATTTCCCGGAGCTTCACAAAATCACAGTGATGCTCATTCTCCACTAATGAAATTAAATGAATTAAGAAATTACAATTATACTATTAACACTTACCATTTCCAAAATACATTACCCTCACTCAGAAGCCTCTATAAAAATGGAGGAGGCTTTTGGACTTGCAAATTCAGTTAAAAATGAATTAAGTTAGTTGATAATGAAACAATTAAACAGATGAAAGAACCTTAATCTACTGACAGTCTTAGGAAATTAATTTTTATTAACAAGGATTCAAATTATCATTTACCTTCTACAATACCCCAAGGATACTGCCGAGCTTTTACAGTTTTGTTTCCAACCTTTACCTTTTCCATGCTCCCCACTACAGCAAACGGCAAATATTCCTAAAACAGTAAATAAAATTTGCAGTGATAGAACCATAAATTACAATACATATTTTATTGGTGTCATCTTTAAAAACTATTCAAACTTCAGCAGGTTGAAAATGCTGCAGCTAGAATGCTGACCAGGGCTGGTTATAGTGAACATACAGCTTAATTCCCTTGTTGAAACAGTTTCACTGGCTACTGGTTCATTTCTGGGCACGATTAGAAGTTCTGGTCATGACCTTAAAGCCCTATATGGCTTAGGTCCAGACTACCTGTAAGTCAGTATTTCCCCATATGAATCTGCCTGAGTATTACAATTTTCAGAGAGGAGGTTTCTCTTCATTCCACCCTCCCTCCCAGGCTCTTCCTCCTCCTCCCTGCCTAAAGATAAGAGGTTTGTGGCAAACTACAAAAAGTGTCACTTCCATAAAAAGTGTCACTTTTATTTACTGTACATATACTGTTTTAATATAGTTAAAATATTTAATAAAAATATTTTTTTAAAAGTGACACTTTCAGAAACACACTTTACTGCCCAAAGACTGGTTCAATCAATGACAAGATCTTGTAGTGCTCCACCTGTACACTCAAATAGGAGACATCAATTTCAGTCAGCCCAAACTAGGCTGACTGTTACCCCGAGGACATTTTTTTTCAGCCACCCCCAGACTATGGAATGACTTGTTGAAGAATCTGTCAGCTCGAGATGCTGGCTGAATTTTAGATCAGCATTGACCAGTCTCTTCCAGGAGGGCCATCCAGATTATTTTTAAATTACGGTTTACGCATTGGTTTCATATGATATTTTAACCCAGGGATAGACAACCTTTCCCCTTTAAGGGCCAAGGGACTTCAGCGCCCAGAAGCCTCAGCCATGTTGGCCAATAGTCCCATGTTGGTTAATAGCTCTTGGGATTCTGGGAGCTGAAGTCCCTTGGCCCTTAAAGGGGAAAGGTTGCCTACCCCTGTTTTAACCGATGTTATATATTGTGTTATTTGTTGTTATTCCTCACCTTGATCTACAAGAAGAGGTGGGTAAATAATAACAACAGCCACAAGTGCTTGCCCTACAAGTCTCCTGTAAAGAACTTTGTTCACCTACAGGTCATGATGCAATCACTGTCCCTCTCATCAAACAAGCCATTATCAAGTGAGGTGGTATCACACTACAAAAAAATTAACAGCCCGTGTTAACCTGCAGCTCTTTCACCCTGCAGAATTCTAGCACTGTAATTCCACTTAGATCAGGGGTCGGCAACCTATGGCCCGCGGGCCGGGTCCAGCCCCCCGGAGGCCTCTGGACTGGCCCCCGCCAGCCGCCGTCTCCGCCTCCCGCCGCGCATGTCACGGTCGCCATTTTGTTTTCCAAAATGGCAGCCGCATGCGCAAATGAGTTGCGGCCACCATTTTGGAAAACAAAATGGCAGCCGCAACACGCACGGTAGCAGGAGTTTGCGCGCATGCCCCACCATTCCCCCCACCACCATCGGCCCGCAGAAGACCCGGGGATCCCCAGACCGGCCCCAAGTAAGGGGAACTTGCCGACCCGACTTAGATTGTCATGGATGCTTCCTTTGGAACTAAGGAAGTGGCTGAGAATTTTAAGTAGTTTATCACAGGATTCCACAGGATGTTCCCTTGGAAGTTAAAGTGGAATTATAGTTCTGTTATTGTGTAGTGTGAAAGGACCCCTGTATTACAGCATAACATCAGAGGTTAAGTATGACTAAAAGTGTGTGTGATGACTGAGTTAACAGGGGTAAATTTTGGGTGAAATGATTCTGCATATGAATGCTGATTGGTAGAGGAAGTGTGAGAAGAAGGTGCTGTTGGGATGATATGGTGAGAGTGAGGTTGGACATCAGATAGGACTTGCATTCTGAAGAAAATAGAAGTCTTCTTCAGGCATTACTGACCACATGTTCTTGAATGTGAAAACCAGGACAGATGTCTAGCCTCTCATCTCTCTGCCATCACTTTCTTCATGTGGAAAGCAACTTCTTAAAAGAAGTTCCTGTTTACATGGAAGCTTTCCATGGAAGCAAGAACAGTGACTTCTGGAAAGTGATGGGTTGCACTTCACAGCAGCTGTTAAGCATAAACCTTTTTGCTAAGAGTCTCATGAACCTGATCAGGAGGGCTTTAAATTGAGTTATTTGGGAGAAATTCAGGGCCTTTACAGACTGCCAGAAATAGTGCAGCTTGAGGCCACTTTAACTGTCCTGGCTCAGTGTTAAGGAATCATGGGGACTGTAGTTTATTGTGGCACCAGAGTTCTCTGACAGAGAAGGCTCAATGTCCCAGAAAAAAATACAATTCCCATGATTCCCTAGCACTGAGCCAGGTCAGTTAAAGTGGCCTCAAGCTGCACTATTTCTGGAAGTCTGTAAAGGCCCTCAGTTAAGTTAATAACTGCACTTAACTGTACTTCAAGTACAGTTAAGTTTCAGTAAACTTGGGGAATTCTGGATGTGATCCCATGATCAGGAATACTAAAGAGAAAGAAGTTCATGATGGATGGATTTTCTTAAAAGTGAGATATTGAAGGCACAATTTCAAACAGTTCCAATCATGAGGGGAAATGGGAGGTGCCTAAAAACACTAGGATGTCTAAAGAACTTTCAGCTGAGCTAAGATTAAAAAGTAAAGTAAAACATGTACAAGAAATGTACAAATAAAATAAAATATGTACAAGAACTGGAAAAAGGGAGAACTCACCAAAGAGGAACTCAAATAGGTAGCATGTGCAGGGAGAAAGTCGGAAAAGCTAAAGCACAGAACAAGCTCAGAATTGTTAGAAGTTTTATCCATAGCAAAAGGCAGAACAAAGAAATGGCAGGGCTACTACATGGATAAGATGGTGAAATGCTAATAGGGGGCAGAGAAAAGACAGAACTACTTAACACCTTCTTTTCCCAAAAGAAAAATGGGGCTCAATCTGGGGAAAATGGAGTAGATGAGGCCATAGGGGAAGTGCAACAGACTAGGTAAAGAAGTAATACAAGAATGCCTGGCTACTCTAAATGAATTCAAGTCTCCAGGACCAGATGAACTATGATATAATAGGCATCACTGAAACCTGGTGGGATGAGTCTCATGATTGGAATGTAGGAATAGATGAGCATAACCTTTTTAAGAGAAATAGGCAAAACAGGAAAGGAGGATGAATAGCATTATATGTCAGGGATGTTTACACCTGTGAAGAGATCCAGGGCTTAAATCCTGGAAATCAGCTGGAGAGCATCTGGATAAAAATTAAAGGGAAAGGAAACAACAGGGATGTTATAGTAGGAATCTACTACAGACCTCCAAGTCAGACTGAGGAATTAGATTATGCCTTTCTAGAACAGATGACCACACACTGGAGAGAGATAGTAGTGATGGGTGACTTCAATTATCCTGATATTTGCTGGAAGTCAAACTCAGCCAATACTCCAAGGTCTAGCAAATTCCTCACTTGCCTCAAAGACAATTTCTTTGTCCAAAAGGTGGAAGAGGCAACAAGGGGATCAGCTATCTTAGATCTGATCCTAACCAACAGGGATGACCTGGTCAATGGGGTGCAAGTGGTGGGATAAATAATCATAATAAATAATAAAATTTATTTCTATCCCGCCCCTCTGCAGCACAATCAGATCCTTAGGTGGGAGTGATCATGTTGTTTGGAGTTTCTTATACAGTGGAAATGAGAAGCTAGGCATAGTCAGACACTCATTCTAGACTTTAGGAAAGCTGATTTCAACAAACTTAGGGAAACAATGGGAGTGATCCCATGGTCAGGAATACTAAAGGAGAAGGGAGTTCAGGATGGATGGGAGCTTCTCAAAAGGGAGATATTGAAGGCACAATCTCAAACTGTTCTAATGAGAAGAAAAATTGGAGATGTCTCAAGAAACCGGGTTGGATGACTAAAGAACTTTCAACTGAACTAAGTTTTAAACGCGAGATGTATAAGAAATGGAAAAGGGGCGAAATCACTAAAGAGGAATTTAAACAAATAGCTAGCACATGTAGGGGTAAAGTCAGGAAAGCCAAAGCACAGAATGAGCTCAGGCTTGCTAGAGCGGTTAAGCACAATAAAAAGGGCTTCTTCGGGTATGTCCGTAGCAAAAGAAAGAAGAAGGAAATGGTAGGGCCACTGCACAGAGAAGATGGAGAAATTCTAACAGGGGACAGAGAAAAGGCAGAACTACTCAACACCTTCTTTGCCTCAGTCTTCTCACAAAAGGAAAAGGATGTTCAACCTGAGGAAAATGGAGCAGAGGACACAATAGGGGAAATGCAGCACAGAATAAGTAAAGAGGTAGTACAGGAATACCTGGTTAACCTAAATGAATTTAAGTCTCCAGGACCAGATGAATGATATCCAAGGATATTAAAAGAACTGGCAAATGTAATCTCAGAACTGCTGGCAATAATCTTTGAAAACTTCTGGAGAACAGGAGAAGTCCCAGCAGACTGGAGGAGGGCAAACATTGTCCCTATCTTCAAAAAGGGGAAAAAAGAGGATCCCAACAACTATTGCACAGTTAGTTTGACATCAATACCGGGAAAGATTCTAGAATAGTTCATTAAACATTTAGAAAGCAATGCCATAATCACAAAAAGTCAACATGGGTTTCTCAAAAACAAGTCATGCCAGACTAATCTGATCTCTCTCTTTTTTTTTTTTTTTTTTTTTTTTTTTTTTTGATAAAATTACCAGCTTGCTAGATGAAGGGAATGCAGTAGACATAGCATATCTTGATTTCAGTAAGGCTTTTGACAAGGTCCCCTACGATATTCTTGCAAACGAGATAGTAAAACGTTGGCTAGACAATGCAACTGCTAGGTGGATTAGTAACTGGCTGACTGACCGAACCCAAAGGGTGCTCAGCAATGGCTCCTCTTCATCCTGGAGAGAAGTGACCTGTGGGGTGCCACAGGGTTCTGTCCTGGGCCCAGTGCTATTCAACATCTTTATCAACATTTTGGATGAAGGAATAAGAGGCATGCTTCTCAAATTTGCAGATGACACCAAATTAGGAGGAATATCTAATACCCCAGAAGATAGGATGAAAATTCAAAATGATCTTAATAGATTAGAAAGCTGGGCCAAAGCTAACAAAATGAATTTCAACACAGAGAAATGTAAGGTACTGCACTTAGGGCAAAAAAAATGAAATGCATAGATATAAGATGGGGGACGCCTGGCTTAACGAGACTATGTGTGAAAGGGATCTAGGAATCCTAGTGGACCACAAGTTGAACATGAGTCAACAGTGTGATGCTGCAGCTAAAAAAGCCAATGCAATTTTAGGCTGCATTAATAGAAGTATAGTATCTAGATCAAGGGAAGTAATAATGCCACTGTATTCTGCTTTGGTCAGGCCCCACCTGGAATACTGTGTCCAGTTCTGGGCACCACAATTCTAAAAGGATGTTGAAAAACTGGAGCATGTCCAGAAGAGGGCGACTAAAATGGTGAAGGGTCTGGAAACCATACCCTACAAGGAATGATTTAGGGAACTGGGTATGTTTAGCCTAGAGAATAGACGGTTAAGAGGGGATATAATAGCCCTGTTTAAATATTCAAAGGGATGTCATATTGAGGAGGGCGCTAGCTTGTTTTCTGCTGCCCCAGAGAATAGGACCCAGAACAATGGATGCAAGCTGCAGGAAAAGAGATTCCACTTCAATATTAGGAGGAATTTCCTGACAGTGAGAGCTGTTCAACCCTCGGAGTGTGGTGGAGTCTCCTTCTTTGGAGAACTTTAAACAGAGGCAGGATGGCCATCTGTCGGGGATGCTTTGATTTTGAGTTCCTGCATGGCAGGTGGTTGGACAGGATGGCCCTTGTGGGGCCATATACATATACATACTAATACATATACAACACCTCAACAATGAACCATAAACTGAACTCATTTCATTAAAATTAAGTCCATTAGCAAAGTAGCAGCATATAATCCTTGGAATGAATGATTTACCGTATTTCAAAATAGTGAATATAAATGCTCAATTATAAATTCTACTTTTATACAACCTTGAGGAAAACAATAATGACAAATAATCAAAGTTCAGATTGTGCATTCAACAAAGTACTTACATTCATAGTGGCATTAATTTGAGCAATACTCTCATCGTCTGTTGGAAACTGGTATATTTGGATTCCATTACTGACCAGTTCATTCATGACTTTACTCTTAAACCTCTGTAATTCAGATTTAGAAATCGTATCTGCTTTGGCAATAATTGGAATAATATTCACCTATTAAAGAAATAAGAAACTCCAGTATTGTAATAATTTGAAAAATTACAGCATATGGCTATGAGCCAAAGAAGCAATATTCATATATGGTAAATCTTGGCATGTAAACTACCCTTTTCACACACAAGTGTCTGCCACAAAAAAAACAAATTACATTTTAACTTGAACAGAAAAGTGTCTCTTCACAATAAAGGCTTTTACAGGGGAACAATTGAATAAAAACTGTCCATACCTGTGTATAATTCATTTGGATCATAATGTATACTAACTATATAACATTTTCAGCTGTGTTTTGAGTCAGTTTAAAGTACAAATTCTATTAGAAAAGATTTAAAGTGAGATACTAAAATGAAAAGCAGCAACAGGCTGTCGAAGTGTGTGTCTGTGTGCACAGTTATGTGTGCTTTACCTATCCCCCCCCCCATCAAAAGAAGGGGGAAATGGTTTTCTGTATAAACATGAACAAAAAGTACTTTCTTAGCAATTATTTATTTTTACTCCTGAAAAAACTGCACTGTTGTTTATTTCTGTGACTGTCTGTTACTTGCCTTCCTCACTGACAAGCCAAATAGATTTGAATACCTCCCCTTTGGGCTGACAACATTTAGAGTATCTAAAGAAATGTTAGTAAGTGAACTAAGTGAAAATCTTTGCTATAGGGATGAATAATGCAGAAAGGCAACTTTTGTATCTTTTCTATCTGCCTGCTATCCTGCTAAAGACAAGATTGTTTATACTGCTATATTTAGGTATAATGTCTCTTTTGTAATCTACAAATGCTTATACATGTTTTTCCTTGACTCAGCACAAAGCTCAAGAACCAAATCTGTCTTCAGGCCGTTTTTAAAAATGTAGGTTTACAGTTAATTAGGAGTCTTCACCACCACTGAAGATTCTCCAGCTATATAGTTGAAAAGGCAAGTGAAAGAATTCAGGTAAATAACATAAGTAAGGTTTTAGGACATTACTAGAGGTGATAATGTAGTTAAGAAGAGACAGTACAACTGAAATGGGCCACCTCCATGCCACTGTCCAGCCCTTTGCTTGACAGTGATCTGTCTTACTGTTCCATTGCTCACAAACAATAAACATTCTCCTGGCAATTTAGGCTGAGAATAAACCACGTGAGACTATTTTTTATTCTACTGAAGCCTTATTAGCAGTTGTCAAATCATAGGCTTCTGCTACTGCTTTGAAATTCAGTACTACTGAATGCACTGGACTCTTGCAGAAATCAAAATCAAAGAGAATTGGAAGAAAAACAGTTATTACTGAAGGAAGAGAACATGAAAACTCTGTTAACTGCTAAAGAAGGATAGCAAAAAAATTGAAGAAGGGACAGAGGAGTCAATAGTCACAATGAAAATAATGTCACATGACTTTGGAAATGGTACAAGGAAAAACAACCTATGTGATTGTGGAATTGCTCCTCTGAATTCTTATTTTTTTAACAGTGTCTTCTTTTGCCAGCTATTTGAAAATACGGACTACAACCAGTGCATAAAATTGTCAAGAATGCAATTTTGTTAGCATCTAACTGGTACTGGAGAAAATTTGATTCAAAGGTCACTCAGGCATAGGGCAAACTGGGTCACCTTGAGTTAGTCACTATTTCTCATACTCATCTACCTCACAAGGATGTTGCAAGGACAAAAGAGGATGAAGAAACTATGTATCACGCTGTACTGTTTGGAAAAAGAATAAAGTGCTGCTTGGGGAAAGCAATAAAAGCAATAAAATATACATGTTATACAGTTTCTTAGAAGAAAATTTTATGAGTGTTCCATAAAATGGAGCATATTGGGAAGACACTTGAAGCAGCCAATTTAGTGAAGTGAAACAGGCTTAAGCATGATCAGTGACTGGATAGAAGACCATGGCAGAACCCTACACACAATGCTCTGAATTCCACAAGATAGAAATGTACACATAAAATAAAAACCACAATTTTAGTACTCTTTGCAAACAATGATGTTTACTTAATTTGCCGGTTGCTGGTTGCTATTGATTAGATCCTGCAAGAACTACAGATAAATACAGCCATAAATAAATTTGTGGTGACACACCACCCACCCCCCAAAAAAGTGTTTCATTTAATTACAAAAGAACATACCTATATCTTATTAAAGTGATAAAGATGAACTTAGGATGTAACATTTCAAACTACAAGGGAGAAATCACATGCTTTCATAACCTGTCATGAAGGCAGGTGGATGGGTGGGTATTCATAGATATGCAAAACTGGTTATGTCACAGTAAAAGCTTGCTAGAATTTTTCTCCGTGTGAGCCCAGTATTTAGTATGAAGGAGCATTCATCCAATCATACTAGCCCTCATCTGCAATCTCATGGCATTTCCCAGCTACACGTTTTCCATGTTTGCTAAAACTAAGCCACTCTAAAGCAATCAGAAGCTGAATCTAGTCAGGATAAAAGTGATGATGGGCAAATGAGTAAGGAGGTACATTTGCACAAATTACTGCCTTAAGAGTTTTAATTAACTTACCTACATTTACATCAGCTACTTATTATGATAAACTGCAACTCTATAAAATTCCAGTGTTTTAAATAGAACTAACTGAATTACTATGATTTATTATTTAAACATAGGCAGAAGACTCCGTCCTAAAATTCAAAATTAATTTTTCATTGCCTCTGTGGAGTACTTGCCTTAGTTAATTATATTTGGTCTTTAAAAGTATGCCGAACAATTAATTTAATTAGAATGACATATTGTATAATAAAATTGAAGGTGCAAAAACTGTGGAAGGATAATGTCACTAATAAAAAAACTAGCTTTCAAAACCTGCAATATTTAGATTCAAAACAAATCTGAGATATTCATTATAAACCCAACATACTCAAATCTGAAATAAATGTAGAACCTCTGAAAGGCAGTTAGAACCTGATATCCTACAATGAGCAGGAGGTTAGATCTCATGGCCCATAGTCCCTTACCAACATTATGATTCTCTTTTTATATTTACTTTTTTAAATTAACACATTTAATAAATAGTGATAAAATCCAGCTCCGTGTGCTCTCAGTGATGGCAGTAGTAGAGAAGTACACCACAGCTGGCAATCAGACCTCTATGCAGCCATAACCAAGAATGAAAGATAACCCAGATAAGGATTTCATTTGAAAATGCACTAAGGTAACAGATCACACAAACTACAGAATGAAGCCTTAACTAGTCTTTCATTAAGACTACAAAAATGCAGCAGTCCTGAAACTGTAGTCCATGGAACAGTCATGAATATTTGCACTTTGACCTGCACTTGACTGTTGTTTCCCCCTCTAATAATGAAGATCAGTCATTTTGCCCAAGGGTGGATTACTGAAAAAGCTTAATAGGACCCTGCCCCAGGAACAGTAATTTTCAAAATACATCACTAGTGCTGTCTACTAGTTTCCTCCTAAAGAGTTATCCAACTTTGCTAAATCTGCTCTGAGGCTAAAGCGAATAAATATTAGATCTTCTGCACAGAACTTTGCTTGCATAAAAGAGGTCCATTTATCACTGAAGAAAGGGAAGACTATAATATTATGAGTTATATACATGCTCAAAGCTGGAGAATTTAAAAAAAAAATCTTTTGGCTAAAAACAAAAACAAACCCTGCATCAAGTTGAAAAAAGATCCAAGAACCATACCCTCAGAAAATCACATGGTCTTAGAAATGTAACAGTATATGTTATGAGACAGACTAATAAAATTCAGATCACTATATACAACATATCTTAACCATGTGAAAGGGAAAAGGGACTTGCATCTTTTGCTTATTTTGTTACAGAAAGTTGGTAGACATTGCAACTTTAGCATTCCTATTTGCTTATTTCTGCTACATTACAAGTTTCTCTCCCTAATTTATTCTTTTAATTTCATGAATGTATTTTTATGTTACATGTAAACCATCAGAATGATTTTTATCCCGCAAAGCCTGATATAAATGTTCATAACTAAGTAAGTAAGAAACACCATTTCACCACTAACTCCATTTACTTAACTTTCATCATTTCAACAGCAAACTTCACTGATGGAACAAACTTTCATTAGCCCATTTCTCTTTGTAATTTTTTACCATTTTTGCCTTCCGATGTGAAACATATACAATCCTGGAAATTCATTTTAAAAAAGGACTGATGCCAGCTATGTGAGGGGACTTTGTTAGCCTTTGCCTCTGATAAATAATCTAAAACCCATCTCTCCTGTTTAGAAATTATAAAAGAGATTAGGGGCCTAAGCAGTGAAAGAGCAGCCCGAGTCTGCTCCGGCCACAAGTGGGTTGGGACCATGCTGACTGCCTGCCTGCTCCCAAAGCGGGCCATGGCCACAGGACTCAACCCATGTCACCAGGAGCTGGATTATCCCGGCTCCTTTTTGCTCCGGAGGACCAGAGCACGGCTTCACTGTGGCTTCAGGCTGCTTTGAAGGCGTGCACCATTTGAATGCCACACTTCCCAAACAGCTAGAAGCCACTTCATTTGGCCCATCTGTTCCAGGCCTATATGCCAGTCATTAGTCTGGAGCTGACTGTGTTGAAGACATTCTAATAAATACAGAGAAACCTAATCATACAGTGAAGAAGAGCTCATTTTGCTACTCAATCTCTACCCTCCATACCCAAAGATTTGACTGCACAGTTAAGATGTCATTTTGAATTTACTTTCCTAATAGTACTACATTTAAAAAGACCATGTGTACTGTAACAGAACAGGAGAAGAATGTTGCCATTTCTGTAAAAGTTAGCTTTAAAATCTTACCTTGCTATCCAGAATTTTCATGGTTAATAAATCAAGAGTCTTAAGAGAATGACCCGTGGGTGAAATAAAGTACAGGCACACATGGATGCGAGTGTCATGGTAATTATATAAAGAACGTTTAATTTTTAGTTCTTCCTGGAGGTAGGCCTCAAACTGTGCATCTATGTAATCCACTATGGGTTGATAGCTAGAGAGGGGAACAGAGAGAGAACATTAGTATACAGAAATGGATTTTCCCTTTAATATATTTCTGAACACAAATGGTCATAGGATCATAGAAGCAACAATGGTATTAACTCAACCCTATTTTTACAGCTGTATTCGTTTTCAGAAAAGTCTATCAGTTGTCCCGGTTAGAATATAATCATCATTACCACACCCCCAAATAAAGGGCACAATCCACAAGGGTCCAGCCATTTTGGATGCCCTTAGTAGCCTACTCAAAATTCAGTTGTCTAAGTGAGCCAGGGCTGGATATTCCTCTGACATTTAGATGCAAGCACCCCCAGAGAAAAGCAATTTATAACCATCTATCTTCCAAGCTCAGAACAAGAGCAAGGAAATCTCCATTTCACATGGTTCTTCAGAGCTGTTTTCCAAAATGTGTGTGAGTTGCAATTGTAATATCCTCTTCCTCGTCACCTCTCTATATTAAGCTGTGCTCAAGATATGACCTCCTGAAGTCCTTCACCAACACATCCCTGATCCTTCCAGCCTGGGATGATTAATATGGGGGTGGATAATTTATATTGTGCCTTGACAGGTGAGGGAAGGAAGAGGTAGTGGTAGAAGAGAGCAAGAAATTTCCATACAGCACTCTATTTCAGAGACCACATGTGAAGTACTGCACCACTTAACCCTCCTGGGTTTAGAGATATGAAAAGAGCTTCACTATTGCTTCCTGCCTCCTTCACCACCCTCATCATTCATTCAATTGCAGCAGCTTCTTTTTACCTCACCCCTTATAGTAAGAAGCTTCTGCTTCCACTTCCTCTCATACCAGTCTCTTGGTTCTGAGCAGTTCTCAGCATGTATTACGTGTATTATGTATAATACAGCATGCATTTTGTGACATTCAATTGAACCGCTATAATCCACAATTACAGAACCGACTCCAGTGTTAACTAAAATATACCAACAAATAGGGGAAACAAAACACTGGCCAACGGACTGGAAACACTCAACACAAGTGATTGCAACAACTACAGGACCATAGCACTCATTTCCCACACAAGCAAAATTATGCTTAAAATACTGCAATACAAACTTTAACCACATATGGAGAGTGAGATCCTGGAGATGGAGGAGGGGTTCAAGAAAGGTAGAGGCACTAGGGGCTGCATTGCTAATGGAGCACACCAAGGAATTCCCCCCCCTGCCCAAAAAAGTGTATGTGCTTTATAGACTACAACAAAGCCTCTGACTGCATTGATCATGAAAACCTATGGAATGCTCTCAAAGACATGGCAGTGTCAATACACTTGACAGTTCTGATGAAAACACTATGTTCAGGAAAAGAGGCCCTCGTTAGAGCGGAATATGGAGAAACAGAATGGTTTCCAATTGGAAAGGAGTCAGGTAAGGCTGCATTTTATCACCCAACATGTTCAATCTTTACGCAAAAAAATCAAACAATGAGTAGGATTAGACTTAGGAGGAGGAGGAGTGAAGAAAGGAGGAAAAAACACCATCTAAGATATGTGGATAACACAGTATTACTAGTGGAAAATATCATGGATTAGGAATGGTTACTGAGGAAGATCAAGGAAGAAAGTGCAAAGGCTGGCTTGATGCTGAACATAAAGAAAACAAAAACAATGACCATGGAGGAGCTACATAAATTCAAACCAGATAATGAGGAAATCAAAATAGTGAAAGATTGTTCTCATACCTTGGATCAAAAATTGTTCAGAAGGAAGACTGCAGTCAAACGAAAAGAAGACTAGGAATGGGAAGGGCAGCCATGAAAGAGCTAGAAAAAATCCTAAAGAATAAAGATATACGACTGAGCAATAAATTTAGAATGATACAAACCATAGTGTTCCCCATCACTATGTATGGATGTGAGAGCTGGACAGTGAAAAGAGTGGATTAGAGATGTGGTGCTAGAGAACAGTACTGAAGATACTGTAGACAGCCAAAAGGACAACAAATGGGTCCATGAACAGATCAAGCCTGAAAGCTCCCTGGACCCAAGATGATCAAATTGAGGCTGTCGTACCTTGGCCACATATTGAGAAGGCGTGAATCATTGGAAAAGACAATAATGCTGGGTAAGGTTGAGGGTAGCAGAAAGGAAGAAAGACAGTGGGGTCATGGGCATGAATCTACAAGACTTAAACAGAGCAGCGGAAGACAGGGAGTCTTGGATATATATGTCTCACCCACAGGGTCACCATAAGTTGAGATCAACTTGAGGGCAGTTAACAACAGTCTAATGTGCTTTGCAGTCACTATACAACCTAATAACTAGAATCTCCAACAGACTATGCCAGATTTAAGAAAAAAGCCATAATCTAGATCAGGGGTAGGCAACCTTTCCCCTTTAAGGGCCGAGGGACTTCAGCTCCCAGAAGCCTCAGCCATGTTGGCCAATAGTCCCATGTTGGCCAATAGCTCCTGGGATTCTGGGAGCTGAAGTCCCTCTGCCCTTAAAGGGGAAAGGTTGCCTACCCCTGATCTAGATAATTGTTTATCTCTAAGGGCCTAAGCAGACGGGCAGCCATGGGCCGCCCCGGGAAGCTGCAGATTGGGGCCGAGGTAGCCGCACTCCTTGGCCCCAATCCGCAGCTTCTCAGACCCTGGAAGGAGCGCTAAAATAGCGCTCCTTCCGCAAGACACCGAAGGTGCGCCACAAGAGGTGTTGGGCGCACCTTTGGCGTCTCTTCCGCTGCAGCGTGTACAGACGCTGCGGCGGAAGTACGTCGTTGGAGCGCCGGTTGTGCGGAGCGCCGGTGCTCCAATAACGTGTTCGGAAAGGGGTTAGGGCACCCAGCGTGAGGCTGCCCCTCCCCTTCCTTGCCTCCAAGACGGCGCAAAGTGCCGTCTGCTTCCCCTCTAAGTCTAAAGGGACTTTGTCTTTCTTTAAACAGCTGCTCCCCTATGACAGATGGCAGACTGCTTCCTGTTGCTCATTGAAAAAATGTATGAAGCTCCCCTAAACCCATGCAAGCTTTTGGGCAAGCATAAAGTAGCTCTACAGCTCTTCTCTGATTATAAGAAATCAGTTTGCAAGTCTAAATGGAGAATTTTCCCAAAAAGTCGGGAGGGGGGGGGATTATCTGTAACTGTGTTGTTATGAAAATAACAATAACCATTATCAACACCACTATAATTATATATACAAGTTGACAGACTCAAACAAGGAAGCCATAGCCCTGAGTTTGCACGACCTGAGCAGGGCTGTTGATGACAGGGTGACTTGGAGCTCTCGCATTCACAGTGCTGCCATAAGTCAAAGTTGACTTGGCAGCAGTTAACAATATTAACAACAATAAAGAACAGCTTACATCACATGTCACTAGCCAAGTAATGTGAATGGTCAATTACTAACCTATCTTCTTTGTTTATCTGGTCACCAAATCCGACAGTATTTACAATTGTCAACTTCAACCGCACATTGCATTCCTGGAGTTCATAAGTGTCAGCTTTAAGTCTTACATTCAGCTGAAAGTGTGTTGATACACGGTCATCAAAACTGGTATTAAACAAACAGTTCATCAAAGTTGATTTTCCAATTCCTGTCTCCCCTAAAATTGAGATAAAAATGTATGTTCATTCTACAAATCAGTCACATAAATGTCACTGTAATAAAAGTAGGATAAACACATCACCCACTGAAAATAGAAGTTGCGTTGGGGAACGGGAGATATGGTTGGAACAGAGTGGACAAATGTTGCAAAAGAAGGCGGGATCGCTGTTTAGTAGCTATCCCGCCTTCAGTCCCCTCTGTTTCCCAGAATGGCTTGGGGAGCAGACCATCCATTCCACAGAGCCTCACTCTGCTCCTTTGTAATGCCAGGTCGGTAAAAAACAAGACCCATATCATCCAGGACCTTCTCCTGGATGAGGATGCCGACCTGGCTTGTTTTACAGAGACCTGGCTGGGAGAGGATAGCGCTGTTACCTGGGCTGAGGCCCTCCCAGCTGGGTTCTCTGTTAGTGAGCAGGTGAGGGAAAGTGGGCGGGGGGGCGGTGTGGCTCTGGTTCATAAGAACACCTTGACCTTGACCAGGATACCTATTCGGAACACAGCTCACTTCGAGTGTATGTACCTTAGCCTAAAGACCAGGGATAGTTTGGGGATTCTGCTAGTCTACCGACCACCCCGTTGTCTAGCAGACTCCCTGACCGAGCTGACACAGCTGGTCTCTGAGCTTTTGTTGGAGTCTCCCAGACTTTTGGTTTTGGGGGACCTCAACATTCCGCTCGAGACCAGTTTAACAGGTGCGGCTCGGGAGTTCATGGAGACCATGACAAACATGGGCCTATCCCAATTGGTCTCTGGGCCTACACACTGTGCTGGTCATACACTCGATGCGGTCTTCTGTACCGAACAGGAATATCCGTGGGCGGAGGTTGTAAATACCTCCGCATTGTCATGGACGGATCATTTCCTGGTCAAGATAGAACTCAGAGTCAACACCTGCCCCGCCGGGGGTGGAGGACCGATTAGAATGGTCCGCCCTCGAAGGCTGATGGAGCCAATTGGATTCCGGAAAGCCTTAGAGGGATTAATGGTTGGGAATGCCGGTGACCCTGTTGAGACTCTGGTGGACACTTGGAATGGTGATCTTACCAGGGCCATCGACATGATCGCTCCCAAGCGCCCTTGCCACCCCGCTCCTAATCGGAAGCCATGGTACACACCTGAGCTGAGGAGGATGAAGCGGCATGGACAACGGCTAGAGTGCGAGTGGCGGAAATCTCGACTCTTATCTGACAGAACTCGCCATAGGAATTTTCTTAATTCCTATCGGGAGGCGCTGCGTGCAGCGAGGAAAGCTTTTTCCTCGGCACGCATTGCGTCTGCAGAGTCTCGTCCGGCAGAGCTGTTTAAGGTGGTGAGGGAAATGACGCAGGTGCCCCCTGCGCCAAATCCCTTGCTTAACCCGACGACAGCCTGCTGTGACGCATTTAACAACTACTTTGCAGATAAAATCTCTCAGATAAGAGCCGACCTTGACGCAACTATTGGGACAGAGTCTATAGGCGAGGTATCCACCGACTCCGCCGATGTAGTTTTACTGGATCAGTGGCAATCTGTGAGTACCGAGGACGTGGACAAGCTGCTTGGTAAAGTGAGGAAGACGACTTGCCCTCTCGACCCTTGCCCATCATGGCTGGCCGTCCAGGGGGGGGATGCATTGGTGAGATTCCTTATGGATATTATCAATGCATCCTTCAGGGAGGGACATGTTCCATCATGTCTGAAGGAAGCGGCAGTTAGGCCGCTTCTGAAAAAGCCTTCCCTGGACCCCCTGGATATGAAGAACTATAGGCCTGTTTCATTGATGCCATTCTTGGGCAAGGTGATCGAGAGGGCGGTCGCTCTTCAGCTCCAGGCAGTCTTGGATGAAACCGATTATCTAGACCCATTTCAAACCGGCTTCAGGACAGGATTTGGGGTTGAGACTGCCATGGTTGCCTTGACTGACGATCTGCGTCTGGGCATCGACAGGGGTAGCGTGACCCTGTTGGTGCTCCTAGACCTCTCAGCGGCTTTTGACACAATAGATCACGGCATCCTCTTGGACCGCCTGAGGGGGTTAGGTATCGGGGGCACTGCTCTCCAGTGGTTCCGGTCCTTCCTCTCGGGTCGGTCCCAGAGGGTGCTGATTGGGGACTGTAGCTCCGGTAAGAGAGACCTCACTTGTGGGGTCCCTCAGGGGGCTATTCTGTCCCCAATGTTATTTAACATCTATATGAAGCCGCTGGGTGAGATAATACGGAGTTATGGTGCTGGGTGTTATCAGTACGCTGATGACACCCAAATCTATTTCTCCGTGTCTCGTTCGTCGGCCTTGAATTCTAATGGCACCTCTTCTCTCAATGAATGTCTCGGGGCGGTAATGGGCTGGATGAGGAAAAACAGATTGAAGCTGAATCCAGACAAGACGGAGGTGCTTACGGTTTCGGCCCCGAAACCAGGAATTGGGTTGCAACCTCCAGTCCTGGATGGGGTCACGCTCTCCTCCAGTGACTGTGTTCGCAGCTTGGGGGTGCTCCTTGACTCGTCGCTTCTGATGACGAATCAGGTTAACGCGACAGTCAGGAGCGCCTGTTATCAGCTTCGGCTGATACGCCAGCTGCGCCCGTTTCTGGAAGTAAAGGACCTTGAGACTGTGGTGCACGCGTTGGTAACCTCACGCCTCGACTTCTGTAATGCGCTCTACATGGGGCTACCCTCGTGCCTGGTTCGGAAATTACAGCTGGTTCAGAATATGGCAGCCAGACTTGTGTCGGGAACATCTCGGAGGGATCATATTACTCCAGTCTTGAGGTCCCTCCACTGGCTGCCTATCAGCTTCCGGGCCAGGTATAAGGTGTTGGTTATCACCTTTAAAGCCCTCAATGGCTTGGGCCCAAGCTATATCAGGGACCGCCTACTCCCATACAATCCTCCCCGCGCTCTTCGATCCTCCGGGAGGAATTTGCTGCAGCCTCAGGAATTGAGGCTGGCGGCTACCTCCCGGAGGGCTTTTTCAGCTGTCGCCCCCAGGCTCTGGAACGACCTGCCGGACGAGATCCGTCTATTAACATCTTTGGATGGCTTTAAAAAGGCCATTAAGACGGATCTTTTCCGGCAGGCCTTTCCAGACTAGTCAGCCCACCCCGGACATACGGACATACGGACATAAGGACATAAGGACTGCGCTTGGATGTCCCTACGTGGCCCCATCGTTAGATGGAGGGGATCCTTGAGCTTCCCCACTATTCTGTGTGGATTTATTTTAAATTATGTTTTAATAATTTGTTGATTTAATACTGTTTTAAGGGGGAGGGTGGGGTTTCTGTGTATAAAATGTTATGTAGTTCATGATTTTAAAATTGTAAGCCGCCCTGATTGGGTATCCATTGGGCGGGGTAGAAATAAAATTTTATTATTATTATTATTATTATATAAAATGAAGTAAAATGTCATTTGTTGCAACTTATTAATGCATATAATAAAAAAAAAAACCCAAAGATCTATTTTAGTACTTATCTGTAGCTATATCTTATCATTATGCCATGGCATTTTCCCAAACAACAGAGATACAGGTACTCCTTCTGATTTATCAGCTTTATCTCTCAAGCAGCAACTGCTCTGCTCTTATATCTGAATTTGTATTTCCTTCTGCTTCCTCCTCCCAATCCCTCTGTTTATTCTCTTTTCATTGTAAGGGAATTACAATCCATGCTACAGTGATACATGGCAAGTACATTAGATTTCTTAAATCCAATAGTTACAAAGGTATCCAAGTGGGATAAAATAAGCCTACTTAGCCTACAGACTTTTTTTCTTCCCTCTACACATCAATTGTTCCATTTTATTAATGGAAAAGCTTTTAATTTCCTCTCAAAGCTGTTGAAGTTAAGGAAATTAGATAACTATTCAGAGAACTATTTAAAAGAATGTTGATGTTTCTCTTTTGCCCAGGAACTGATATGAAGTCCTTATTCCAATGTTTAGCACCAAATCTCCCTTCTATTACCAAACTGCTAGTAGTAGTTCAAACAAAAAGATAAATTACTTAATAGGGGCTGACAGAATTTAATAAAGTTTGTTCCTAAACCATAGAGCCACCTTCTCTGACCTGATGCTCTTGAGATATTTTGGACTATAACTCCCATAATTCTTGACCACTGGTCATGCTGGTTGGGGGTGTTGGGAACTGGAGTTCACAACTTGCACCCTGCTGTGGAAGGCTGCTATAGAAGTTTGTGGGAAAATAACACATTTGCAAAAACATCCTGTAAAACCAGACAGGCCAGCACTGTGACATCAGCATCTGCCTTCAGATCATCCTTCTCCTGGAAATTCCAGGGACAAGATAAGCAAAAGGAGCTATATTCTCATGGTCGTCTACCCCCCCCCCCGAAACTGTAACACCCTCCCAGCTGCACTGTTTCTCCTGGCATGACTGGAAGTGATGCCACTTCAAGTTCTAGGATTTGGCTGAAATGTTTTTGTTTGTTTTTAAAGGTTTTTTTAGGGGTTTTGAGTGTTGTGGGCAGTACTAGAGACCAAGGTTCAAAACATACTGCCAATATAATCCAGTTTGAGTCTGCTTTAACTGCCCTGGCCCAGTGCTAGAGAATTCTCGGAACTGGAGTTTTGTGAAACATTTAGCCTTCTCTGTCGAGAGCGCTCTAGTGCCACAATAAACTACAATTCCCAGGATTCACTAGCACTGAGCCAGGGCAGTTAAAGTAGTCTCAAGCGGAGTTATTTCTGCAGTGTGCTTTGGACCCAAAATGCTCAAGTTTTTGTGATGCTTTAGAGCAGAAGATTTTTTTGAGTTCTCTAGCTGCAAATTTGGGAGCAGGTCTGGGGGGCGATATGCATCCCATGGCTCACATATTCCCCCACCCCAACACAGGTTTTTAAATACTATACATGAATTAATGCAGAAATACTCTAAATATAAAAGAGAAGTGATCCGGAATCACAGAAAGGGTAAATCAATTAAGAACCTTAATTTTATAAATTACCCCATTTATTCCCTTGTCTTTCAGACACTATCCAACAGAAAACATTAACAATTTTGTTGCTTTTACTGATCCAAATATTTCAACAAAAGGTAATGGAAGCAAGAGAGGGAGAGACTAGTTTCAAAGAGGTAATGAATGCTGCTAACAGCTGTATTACTCACCAATACAGAGAATGTTGAAACAAAACCCCTGAAGGATAGACTTATTGACCAACTGATCTGGTGCACTATCAAAACCAACGTGACCAGCCAAGGACAAGGATCGGCAACTGAGCTGCACAAAGAGAAACTAGAATAAATGCTTGAAACACTATTCCTATTTTACAGGTGGAGAAACACTGCCACATTTAAACAAAATATCAGTCAGTGTTTTAACAACTTGCCTAATGTGTCAATTGGTTTATTTTAATTTCCCCCCCATCCAAATACAATTCACTGTTGGCAGCATAAAAGGCTATACTCGTATCATGGCTTACTGCTTCTTGATGATGTATTGTAAGTGATGCTCAACTGACTGCTCCTTTAGTACAGTGCTACTTTAAAGTGGTCCTTGAACCAGAGCCAGTCCCTATGCCATTGGTTTCCAGTCCCTGGCAAGTTTACAAGAAACAAAGAACAACTGTACTAAATGGGCACAAATGTAATGCTGGTTTCCCATATCAGATAACCTCACAAGCATTGCTTTGACACTTGAAAGCATTACATATCACCATGTGGCTCAGTGATATTAGAAAAGACCAACATTTTACATTTATATTAGGACAGAACCCAGTTCTTCCCTCACGCTTTCATATTTCCATCATTTAACCTCTTTTACTCAAAGTTCTTCCTTTTTAAACATCTCATGAGAATCTTTCATTATCTATCCCAGGGGTAGGCAACCTGTCCCCTTTAAGGGCCGAGGGACTTCAGCTCCCAGAAGCCTCAGCCATGTTGGCCAATAGTCCCATGTTGGCCAATAGCTCCTGGGATTCTGGGAGCTGAAGTCCCTCGGCCCTTAAAGGGGAAAGGTTGCCTAACCCTGATCTATCCCTTTGTCTTTGGTCCAAAACACACTGCAGAAATAATGTGGGCTGACACCAATTTGACTGCCCTGGCTCAATGCTAGGGAATTCTGGGAACTGTAGTTTTGTGAGACATTCAGCCTTCTCTGTCAGAGAGCTCTACAATACAGAGAACTACAATTCCCAGGATTCCCTAGCACTGAGCCAGGGCAGTTAAAGTGGTCTCAAACTGGATTATTTCGGAAGTATGTTTTTGACCTTCCTCCTTCTTGGCCAGAATCCTACTTTTACTCCCAACTACATGAACTCTCAGGTGTTGACTTCCCAGGTTCCTATAGATCCAATGGACTAACAATAGAATTGGGGCCTTTTCTTGCACACTTTGTTCTATGTTCCTGGCACTGGGGGTGGGGTGGGGTGGCTTTCTTTTATAGAGCTTTAAATTTAATGTGAACACAAGATAGTTGCCATGCAGAAAACCAAAAGGAGTACAGGAATCATTACCCAGCTTTGCTCCATTTTTCAATTTTAGGTGACTCCATACCTTGTTTCATTTGAAAAATACTGTTTCTCACAAATATCTAACTGAATGAAACACGAAAGTGCACAAGCATATTTTTTAAAAACAGTATTTGCATATATGAAAAATATGATTGGAACATTCAACATTTTACACTAGTGATTCCCACAGATACCAGGAGGCTGATCTCCTACTTAACAATGGGCTTTGGAGAAACAGAGACAAGCTAAGAAATCTGCACATCTGCTTTCACTTCTCCCACTATGAAAAATGGGAGAAGACCGATTTGTCTCCCCTGAGTTTGTATGCAGAAAATTTCAGGAAGAGACAGGGTCACATCACATTTCATGCGGGTCTTGTGAATCTTCTCCATCCTTGTCCAGGCGATATACTGATGTTTCCATAACACTAATCATTTCCAAAGTGTTAGCCATGTTAGTTTGTTGCAGCAAAACAAACAAACAATATTGAGAAACCTGAAAGGTTTCCACATTTATTATGAAACAAGTTTTAGCAGATCATGCAAAATAATGAAAAATAAAAACGGTGATGTCACAGCACTTTCTGGTTTTTTATATTTTAGAATGGTAACATGCAGTGAATGACTTGTAAAAATCATTTACTCACTCCCTTTGCATCTTGGTTATCAACTGGTGGGTTAGAGGATGCCCTCCTTCCATTATCAGTTTGATAGCGCTAGAAGAAAGAAAAAAAAGCATTTTATGGGAAAAGACTAGAGAACAAAGATCAACCGAAAAAGGTAAACACTTTGCTATCCATTTGGGAAGAGGTATGAAAAGAGATTAAAGCTGAAATTCTCTGTCCCTAACTGGAGCGTAGGAATAAATCTCATGGAAATCAGGAGGATTACAAGAGGGTGGTTCTCATCCCAACCCATGTCCCCAAATTTGAGTGTAATTTTGTCACTGTAGCTTGTGTTCTTTTGTATTGTAAACTGCCAATTTGCAGTACCATAACTATAATCTTTAGATTTTTTTCAAATCATTGATAGAACCATGCCAACAAAAAGTGTGAAATTTTCAAGTGCTGAACTCTGAGCGATCATGAAGTTCCTCTTTCAACAGAAGAAAACTCCAAAGAGAATCCATGAGTGCGTGATGCAAACACTGAGTGGCAAGTGCCCGTCATACTCAACTGAGAAGTGGCATACCAACTTTCAGCATGGAGATTTTGAAATCGAAGATGCAGCAAGTTCCGGGAGGCCTTCAACAATGTCAGCTCCTGAAATTGTTCAGCATATTCATGACCTGATTTTGACAGATCGGCGAACCGCAGCTAAAACAACTGGTGAGGCACTAGTGATATCCCAGGAACACAATGGGATTATAATTCATGAGCAGGTGGTTATGCAGAAGCTGTCAGCCACATGGGAGCTGAAATGTTTGAACGCTGACCAGCAATGAAATCAAGTGGATACCTTCAAGTTGATTTTGCAGCATTTTGAGTGATTTAATGACAATTTTTTGCAATGACACATTGGTGTTGATGAAACATGGTTACATCACTATGATCTGGAGACCAGACAACAGTGCTTGTGGTGGCAGCACTTGGGTTCTCCACAGCCAAAGAAATCCAGACTCAAAGGCTAGCAGGAAAGGTCATGGCCACAGGTTTTTGCAATAAGGAAAGTATTTTGATGACTTTCAGAAGGGCCAAACAATTAATTCAGAATACTATTCTAACTTGCCATGGCAATTAAAGGAGGCATTAATGAGAAAATAGCAAAGTGAAGTTGAAGAAAGATGTTCTCTTTTGTGTAGGACAATGCACCTACTCATAGGACTGGCAAGACAATGGATGCTCTGAAGAATTTGGGGATTGACTGCACAGACCATCCACCCTACTCATCAGAGCTTGCTCCATCTGACTACAGTCTTCCCTCCCCATTTGCGGACTTGAAGTCCGCGGTCTTGATCCTTCGTGGACCAAGCAGGGAGGGATAAAATGGTGTGCATGGGAGCACATGCCCATTGAAAACAATGAGGACTTGAATATTAGCAATATTTCCAATATTTCCGAGTCGGATCCCCCACAAATCGGAAGGGAAAACTGTATTTCCTGTTTCCAAACCTTAAAAAGAGTTTGAAAGGAAGAAAAATTTTGAATGACTCAAAGGCGACCAGACATCAAAATTTAGGGGAGGGTGGGAAGGGTTAAAGAAACATGAGAAATTTTATCAAATGTGTTGAATTTCAGGGTGAATACATGGAATAACATGTAAGTTTCATGTCTCTAGGTCATTCCTTTCTTGGTCAGACTGAGAACTTTTCAGCACCACCTCCTACCTCTGAATAAACATGCATGCTACCAAGTTGATTTGAATTAATGGTTTCTACCTTGCAAAGTCAGGATGATAGAAGATGACTCTTAGCACAATAAATTTCATGGCTCAAAGGGGACTTGACTCTGGATTTCCCATGTCCCAATCCAGCACTATCATCACTACATTGGTTCCAGTAAAATGACTCTAACATCTTAATTTTTCCTCTCCTTTATAGATTTTTAACATTTTTACCTTATGAAGAAGCCAGTGAAGTTCCCAAAGCTTGAATTATGTATTTTGTACATTTTGGGTAGCCAATAAAGTTATTGCTGTTCTGTGGATTTTGGATTTTAAACAATCAAGAATATTTTTAAGGAAAGTAAAGTTTTATATTTGACTTAAAATGGGTGACAAAGATATTGAAATAATTAAAGATTTTCTATACCTTGGCTTGGTCATAAAACATAATGGAGACTGTGGTCAAGCACTCATAAGATTAAGGGCCTTTACAGACTGCCAGAAATAATGCAGCCTGAGACCACTTTAACTGTCCTAGCCCAGTGCTAGGGAATCATGGGAATTGTAGTTTTTTTCTGAGACACTGAGCCTTCTCTGTCAGAGAGCTCTGGTGTCACAATAAACTACACTTCCCATGATTCCCTAGCACTGAACCAGGGCAGTTAAAGTGGACTCAATCGGCATTATTTCTGGCAGTCTGTAAATGCCCTAAGGCTTTGAAATGTAGTTATGAAAGAATTAGATATGATCCACAAGTATAAAAATATATTATTAAATATCTCTCTACTGGTTTGGGAAGAGCCTTTTGTGTGTAAAGGGCCACATTCTTCTCAGAGTAGTCTCTTGGGGGCCACAGGACAGCAGTGGATGGAGCGAAAGTCAAAGGTGAGTAGTACCACTGTCTTTCTTTCTTCCTGGCACCCTCTTCTCTTTTACTTTCTGCACAATAGGCTCCTGAACTAAGGACAGACCATTCTTTCCAAGAAGGTTTTGGAATCGGACCAGCAATGGGGAGCACACAGTCTCCCAGACGTTTTTTATGTCCAATTCATCCTTTTCCACTGGCTGCGCTGGCTAGGGTTGGTGAGAGTTGCCACCCAGCAACACCCAGAGGCTCACACTTTTCCATCTCTACATTAGATAGAAAACTGCAGGTTGCACACACTTACCACAGGGGTTAGAAATAACGCCAAGGTATATTTATTAAAACTGGTCTGGGTTTTAGCAAAAATCACAGCAATAAGGTTGTCTTGTACTGTTGACCACAAAGGATGAGAACTGTCAACAACTATTGTATCAACAAGCCCATATTGCTCTCCAGAGGCTATTTCATGATAGAACGAAGACTGAATTCCAAACATTAGGGTACTTTCCATGTTAAATGATTCAAACACAGTAATGGCAGCTGTTTTTATTGCCTAATATAGAAAAATACAGTTGGTCATTTTTAGTTCACACCGATTTAAAAAATAAAAATCTTAACTCTGTGCCAAAGAGAAGTTTGATGAGGGTAATTCTTTCTGCTAGCAAGATTATGTAATTGAAACAAACATCTGTAATCCAAATGCCATTACATTATTGTCTTGACACAAGAATTCTTCACTCCTTAATAATGCTGCAGCTTGCCTAGCAAAAGTACCAAGATGTTTGTTTAGTATGTCCTTGAACATCTGCCAAAGAGGATACTTGAAGACATAAGTTTTAATCTGGAAACCAAGTAACTCAAGTGTCTATTAGAGATAGTGAAATGTACAAGTCTGAACATCTAAACATCCTGCAACAATTAATTTTTATTTTAATGTTTTGAGTATTATGAATGGAAATATTAGTAGTTACTTTTTATTACTGTTTTGGTTTTTACCTTGAAATTAAAATCACATTTGACATTCGCCTACAGAACATACATCTTTACAATCACATTGTGCAACTATCATGTAAGTACTTACAATATAATATAAAAAAAAACCCTAAAATCATAGCAAACAGTGCTTAGATTAATGTTTCTTTGATCAGCTACTTCTAATAGATAAAAAGTAAATTTGCATTCATAGGTCTACTACATTGTCCCAAAAATTACAGGACAAAAGTATGTTTTGATTATATGCCGTTATTACAATAAAAAGCTACTCAGAGTAGAAGACTGAAATTCTGCATTGTTCAGTTACTCAAGGCTATCCTTTCCAAACTGCCACCAATTAGTCATCTCATGGGTGGAGTGGCTACACAGAGCCAATACAAGTGAATCAGATCCAATTCTACGTAAATAACTCAATATAGGCATTATAAATGCTGTCAGACCTCCAAAACTAAAAAAGCCTTCATTGTTTTTGTCTTCTTGTAATTTACTAAATGATCCCAGCTTGATTTTTTTTTTTTTTTTTACACAACAACAATGCCCAACAACAACTGAATACACTTCATAACTTGGAGGGCATAAAATACAGGCTCAATGATAAGGATTTGACAGGGTCCCAGTGGAATATAGGATGGTATCTCTTGAAATCTTGGGCAATTGTTGGTTGGTTCAGTAAAAATGGAAATCCATAACAATGAGCGCATGACTTATACCAGGGGTTGGCAACCGCCGGTCCGCGGGCCGAATGCGGCCCACGGAGACCTTGGGACTGGCCCGTGGCCGGTCCTGCCGCTGCACACACATGCAGGCGCCATTTTGGAATGCCCAATGGCGGCGACACCGTGCGAATTCCGAAATGGCGCTCTGCGTTGCACGTGCATGCATGCGCACGCGGGGGTGCCATTTTGGAATGCCCAACAGCGATTGTACCTTGCGCATGCGCACAGCACCGTTAGGCATTCCAAAATGGTGCCCCATGCATGCACGCATGCGCATGACGGTAGGTGTCATGCGCATGCGCGCGCTCGGGAACAAGTGTGTGCAAGCGCGCGCAAGCGCTGACCCCTGGCGCCATTTCCACCCACCTCCCGGCCCCTGGCAACAAAAAGTTGCCAACCCCTGGCTTATACAGTGCAAACCTTTAGTGGAATTCTTTCGATAAAAATATAATTTCAATGGAAGGTATGTCCTCCTAAGTGTTTTTTGGCAGATGTGTAGAGCAACCACAAAATTTCCTTCAGAAAATAACTTGATCCAGATCAGCCTGCATCAGAAGCCACCTGATCTTATACCAGGCTAAATCCAAATCTTGATGTATAAATGCACAACCTTTGTGTCTTTCACTGACCACAACTGATAATGAACAAACAAGTGTAACTATGGGTGCAGGCATCTTCCACTTAGAGCTGGCTCTAATGCAGTTCTTGGAAGCTGTGAGTACTGCTGCTACAGTCATAAAACGACATGAAAACAGGGGACCAACCTTCTCCTATACATTTCTCCCAAAAACACTGTGATTCAAAGTAAAAAAGAATAAGTGAATGTACCTCTGATGTGGGTAATATTATTGGCCCCTGCATTAGTTCTTCCAGAGTAGATGTGGGGACAAAGTTGCCACAAACCCAGATACCAATTCTGTCCCTATATCTATTCTGGCAGCACTATCACAGGAGCCAATAATATCATGCATAACATCAGAGGTACATTCAGTTGTTCCTCCTCCAATGTGATATATGTCAAAGTGAGACCCATGACAAAATTGTACCCTGAGCGACCCCAAAAGCCATCTGTCACAACTCTCCTCTTTTCCCTCAACTTTTCCCAGCCTGCTGTTTTCCTTAGATGGAGACCTTGGGAGAAAATGTGCCTATTCTTGAAGAAAAACAGATTGCATACCTGTCTTCCCAAACTTTCAAATCATTTCAATAAGGTTCACATATTCAGTTTAGATATAATTTGAACTTTTCCAAACCAGCCTGATTCAATATTGGATTCATGATTCATCCAAATCACAGCCCTAATGCTTAGGATCACAAGCATATGAAAGCTGCCCCTGCTTTTTTTTTCCATAGTAAAGCAGATATAAATATAGGCTTTAACATATTTCTGCATTAAATTGAGATTTCCTGTTCAACTTTTAAAAGATTTATAATTTTCAAATGAAACATAATTTCATTTTAAATGAAACATAATTTCATTTTATATAACTAGATTCTATCTACTTTTACTGCAAGTAATTAAGTTTCATGCTTACACTAAGTAGAATGAAACTTCTCTCTCAAGAAAGCATACTCAGCCTCTAAAGGGAGAGAGACTTCAGTGCAGTCATGCCAACATAAACCTGATATTTTTATGTGTGACACAATTCAGGTTTCTTCAACTCATTATAATTAAGATTAACCACAACAGTTCAAATATAGTAGAAGGTTGTGATTAATGAAAAATGAAAGGAAATGCATGTAACTATAAAATATTGTTTATTGTTACATCCAGACTTCTGATGTAACAATATTTACAGCACAAGCTTCTTTTGAATGGTTATCTATAGCTTGTGCTGTAGAAAAGTAGTTAAAGTAGGACCATGCACACTTCCTTTGGAAGAAGACAGTTAAAATAAATGGAGATTTCTTTTGAATGGTTATCTATAATCTCCATTTATTTTAACTGTCTTCTTCCAAAGGAAGTGTGCATGGTCCTATTTTAACTACAGGCCTTTGCAGAGTGCCAGAAATAGTGCACATTAAATTGAGGCACTGCCCTGGCTCAGTGCTAGGGAATCATGGGAACTGTATTTTTTTCTGGGACATTGAGCCTTCTCTGTCAGAGAGCTCTGGTGCCACAATAAATTACAGTTCCCATGATTCCCTAGCACTGAGCCAGGGCAGTGCCTCAATTTAATGTGCACTATTTCTGGCCCTACTTTTCTTTTAAGTGCGACACTTCCCGTTAGGGCCTTTTCATCATTTAAAATTAAAATTAATTTAAAAATTATAATAAGTGAGACATTAGAAAAATAGATGCAAAACAATCCACACAGCAGTGCGCTATTACTAATACTACTTGGACTTTTCTACATTACTGTGTGATAACAACAATCCACAAACATACTCTGATTTCATTGTGCATTCTCTCTGTATAATTCATTTCAAAGCTTCATACAGAGAAACTCACAAAACTTCTCAATTTGTACAGTAATGCGATTAAGAGAGAAAAGTACTTGAGATCTGGTGAATTCAAGGAAGTATGCGAGGAATAGATGGGTGTTGCTTTATTTGCTTAAAGGAAGGAGAATAGTCTTAACAAGGTTAGAGGCAAAATGTTACAGGCTAAGGATTGCTTGTTTTTTTCTGGAATGGTACAAGGAAAACTGGGATGTGAAGGGAAAGCCCCAGACAAGATAAACTCTGGGAGGGGGGGGGAGCATAGGAAAGTTTACATAAATCAGGGAATTGTGCAACCCTCCAAATACTGATGCACTGCAACTCCCAGGATTACTTCCCATTACCTATACTAGCTAGGACTGATAGGAACTGCAGCCCAAGTATACCTGCAGAGTCATATGATCCCAGTGACATAAATAAATGCTTTGTAAATGCAAACTGAAGATATACATTAAGGGTCTGGTCGGTACTATAGAAGCTCTGCAGTTATTTCCAGCAATATAACACGTGTATTGCATCATCATCACAGTTCTTACACGAGGTTTGCCAAGATTTGGATTCAGTGTTAAGTTCACCACATAAGAAAGCTGATCCTTCAACATTTACTGATGTGTAGATCACAAACAGCTGATGAAGAGATTTGTTTTTCAAAAAATGTGCTGCTTCAGACTGCGGGTACAGATAACCAGACTGAATGTTCCTCCATACAAAATAAAGTTTCATACACACAGAGTGCTATAGTTCTCCCAGTTCCCATTCAATGTATCTGTTCAGTTGGGTGAAAGACAAGTGAAGCCATAAGAACAGGATTTAAAAAAACAGGACTCAGACGCTCTTAAGCAACAAGGAGCAGAAAGAAGGCAGAGGATACTTGATAAATTGACACATTGGTTGAAAAATGAATCTTCAAGAAAAGCGGAAGATGAATAGTCCCAAGAGAGAAATTATTGGAAAGAGATGTGGCCATATCTAAAGAATAATTAAGAAAAATATTAAAGGAAAAGATCAAGGCAACTAGAGAGAGTAAGAGCATCAAGTATACTGTACAGTAGAAAAAAGTAAAAGTAGAAACAGGAGAATATGTACTAAAAATAATAGCTCTTCCTTTATATGCAAGTGATGTCCAATGGTTATTACTGTGTTCGTTTTTATTCTTTTTATAATTTAAAAAAGAAGGCAGAGGAAACTTCATTAAGTATTAACAACAGATGGGAATCATAAAAATGTGTAAGAGCACTGAAAGGGAAAGACAAAACTTTAGCAAGTATCCCTTCCCTTCCCCCCCCCCCCAAAAAACAAAACAAAACAAAACAAAAAATACCAAGGAAAAGCAAGCATTTACATCTGATGAAATAAATATACCAGGCTCTAATCTAGTCTATGAATGCTAAAACTAACAATTCTAGTAGCCCTTTGCTTGCCACACACTTCGTTTTGGAAAAACGCGTTGGGGAAGCTGTAGCTGCTGCTCATTAAGAAAATGAGCAGCCTGCAAACACAGACAAGGAAAAAAGGATACCTTTTTTGTTAATGATTGCTATGACCATTTCTGTTGTTGTTAGCTGCCTCCAGGTTGCCCTCAACTCATGGAGCCCCAATGAAGGAGGCATCTCCAAGCCCCCCTTGTCCTCCACTGCTCTGCTCAGGTCCTACAGACTGGGGACTGGGGCCTCCATGATGTCAGCCTCTCTTTCCATCTGGCATCTGCCCTTCCTCTCTTCCCACTGCCTTCCACCACCTCTGCAAGCATTAGTGCCTTTCCTATTAGAGATCTGGGACTTCTTCTCATGTTGTGACTGAAGGACGACAAACAGCCTCGGTTTAGTCATCTTGGCTTCCAGGAAGAGGGCAGGCTTGTTCCATTTCTTTTGACGTCGGTCCAAAACACGCTGCAGAAATAATCCAGTTTGAGACCGCTTCAACTGCCCTGCCTCAGTGCTATTAGGGAATTCTGGGAACTGCAGTTTTGTGAGACATTGCTGTGACAAAAAAGAAAAGCTACAGTAACAGAAGAAACCAACGGCCATTTCCAGAATTCCCTAGCACGGAGCCACGGCCGTTAAAGCGATGTCAAAACGCGCTGTTTCTCCAGTGAGGACGCAGCCTATAGGACCGCCGCCCTAAAAGAACCGTTGGGAGGGGGTTCCTTCCAACGGCCGCGCGCCCTGCCCCCCCCTTCGCTGGCGCCGGACTCACCAACTGCCGGGCTTCATCGGAGAAGGCCATGGCATGAAGGGAGGAGGGCTCACCGCCCGCCCGCCAAAGGGAAGAGCGGACGAAGGGCGGGAGATGGGAAAGAGAGAGAGAGAAGAGAGAAGGAGGAGGAGGGAAATGGGCACCGCTCTCCCGGCTCCAGTCCCAACAGCTGGAACTGCAGCCGCGCTGAGGGGAGGCGCCTGGCTGAGGAGCTCCGCCAATCACGTTTCGACAGGCGCCGAAAGGGAGGGGCCGAGGCGGCTAATGCCAATGGACGGGGCTTGGTTCAAACGGGTGCGGCGCGAGAGGGGGCGTGGTCTCGAGGGAGCGAGTAGTGACCCACCTAACGGACAAGGGGCGTGGCTAATGTGTTCGGTGCGGTGCGCGCGGGGGTTTATTAATTAGTCGCTTCTGAAGGGGCGGAGTCAAAGGAGTCACTCCCCCTCCCTTCCACTCCTTGTTCTTCTTCTTCTTTGGTGCTTTCAAGCCGTTTCCAAACCCACCGTGGGGTTTCCTTGGCATGTTTGACGCCCTCTGAGGCCGAGAGAGTGTGACTTTCCCCACCCCCAGTGGGTTTCCATGGCCGAGCCGGGGTTCGGACCCTGCTCTCCAGAGTCAGCTGGAGCCAGTTGTGGTTTGAGCGTTGGACGAGACCAGGGTTCGAATCCTGGCTCGGCCATGGAAACCCCCACCACCACCTTGGACAAGTCACGCTCTCTCAGCCTCAGTGACAAAGCCCCTCTGAAGAAGACACACCCCACGATAGGTCCTCCTTAGGGTCTCCATAAGTCAAAAAACGACTTAAAGGGCCTCCTCAGTCCTAAAGTGCATCCACACCGCGGGAATAATCCGGTTTGACACCACTTCAACTATCATGGCTGCGGGGGGTTGCAGACTGCCAGAAATAGTGCAAATTGAGTCCACTTTTAGGGTTAGGGTTAGTGCTAGGGAATCATAGGAATTGTTTTTTGTTTTTTTTCTGAGACATTGAGCCTTCTCTGTCAGAGAGCTCTGGTGCCACAATAAAATACAGTTCCCATGATTCCCTAGCACTAACCCTAACCCTAAAAGTGGGCTCAATTTGCACTATTTCTGGCAGTCTGCAACCCCCCTGTATGCCATGAAATTCTGGGAAGTGGTTGTGCCACAACCAACTACAATTCCCAGAATTCTATGGCAGTTGAAGTGGTGTCAAACCGGATTATTCCCGCGGTGTGGCTGCAGCCCCAGTCCAACGCCTAAACCACTCTGGTTCTCCTCAGAGAAGGTTCAGAACACACTGCGGAACTAATCCGGTTTGAAACCGCTTTAACTGCGTTGGCTCAGTGCTGTTAGGGAATCCTGGAAACTGGAGTTTTGTGAGACAGTTGGCCCTTCTATCAGAAAGAGCCACAACAAACTACAATTCCCAGGATTCCCTAATAGCACTGAGCCAGGGGAAGTTAAAGCGGCCTCAGACGGGATTGTTTCTGCGGCGTGTTTTGGACCAAAAGTTTCTCCTTCTCCTTCGCTCCAAGCTTAGGCCCCGCCCCCTCCGCCTCGGTCGGTGTCACGTGGGGGCGGAGGTGATTGACGGCGGGAGAAGGGGGGGAGGAGAGCAGAAGGGGCGCCGCGGTTGTGGCTGCGCGAGGGCGCTCGCGGGAGGGACTTTAAAGCGGGCGAGGGACGAGAAGGGAGAGATGAGGCGGCGGCGGAGAGGGAGGCGGCGGAGACGGCGACGGACCACGACCCTGCGCTGAGAGAGAGAAAGGGAGGATGGAGCCGAGCGAGGCGTCGGTGCTGCGCTTCCTGGCGGAGCGGGGCGGCCGGGCGCCCAACGCGGAGCTGCTGGACCACTTCCGCGCCTTCCTCAACTCCCCGGAGCCCCAGCGCCGCGCCTTGGCCCGCCAGGGCTTCAAGGAGGTGGTCAACGCCGTCGCCACCGTCAAGCAGGAGCCCGGCTCCGGGGCCAAGTACGTCCAGCTCCGAAAGAAGTACAGAAACCACGCCGCCGTCAACGTCACTACCACAACTGCCACCAGCACCAACGGACCTTCCCCGGCAGAGTCGGAGTCGCTGAAGGACGGAAAGACGGAGGAGGAAGAGAAAGGGACGGGGTCTGCTGTGGCTCCCTCCCCCTCCCCCTCCCCCTCCCCCTCCTCAGTGGCGCGAGGGCATCCTGAGGGGGCCCTGGCGACCGTTGGGGCCGAAGCCGGAGGAAAAGAACGGGAAGAATTGGAGGCTGAGGCTGAGGGAGAAGGAGAAGAAGAGGAGGAGGAAGCCTCTCCACTGTCGCCGCCTTCCTCCTCCTCCCTCCTGACGACCACCACTACCACCCCTCCTCCTCCTTCGCGGTGCGGGCGGAAGGCCTTCCGAGAGCGGAGGATGCTGGGCAGCTCCCCTCAGATGAAGCGCGGCGGCGGCGGCGGCGGCGGCGTTGGGACGGTCCCCCTCCGAGGCCGTGGCGCTGCTGCCGCTGCCGCTGCCGGTGACTCTGACAGCGGCTCCCTGGCCTCCTCTTCGGCGGAGGAGGAGGGCGGCGGCGGCGGCGGCAGCGTGGCGGGGGCCTCCGTGGCGCTGGACCCTCTGGAGCACGCGTGGATGCTGTCCGCCTCGGAGGGCCGCTGGGAGAGCCTGGAGGCGCTGCTGGGCTGCGAGCCGGCGCTGCTGGGCAAGCGGGACTTCGTGACGGGCTTCAGCTGCCTCCACTGGGCGGCCAAGCTGGGCCGGGCGGAGCTGCTGGCGCTGCTGGTGACCTTCGCCCGCCGCCACGGCCTCGCCGTCGACATCGACGCCCGCACCAGCGCCGGGGGCTACACCGCCCTCCACCTGGCCGCCCTCCACGGGCACCTCGAGGTCGTCAAGCTCCTGGTGGGCGCCTACGACGCCGACGTCGAGCTCCGCGACTACAGCGGCAGGAAGGCCGCGCACTACCTGCTGGGCCGCGGAGGAGGCGCCGGGCGGGAGCTGCGGGGCCTGGTCGGAGGGGCCCCGGAGGACGAGGAGCCGGAGGGCGAGGCGCCCAGCGGCCGGTGGCGGCTCTCCCGCGTCCTGGCCTCCCGCCTCCCGCACCTCCACCTCCACGAGGAGGGCGCCGGGGAGGGTCCGGCGGGCGGAGGGAAGGGCCGGGAGCTGAGCAGGAAGGGCTCCGGAGGCGGCGGCGGCGGCGGCAGGAGCAAGGCCCGGGGGCTGCACAAGATCCGCTTTCGCACCCAGATCATCCACACCACCCCTTCCTTCCGAGGGGGGGAGGAGGAGGAGGAGGAGGGCGCCGGGGAGGGAGAGGAAGCGCCCCAGGAACGGACCCTGAAAGGCTCCTCCTTCAAGCTCAGGCCCAAGTCCAACGTCTTCGGGTAGAAAACGGAGGCCGAGGAGCCCTTGCTTCTTGCACCTGCATAGGATCAGATATAGGGCTGCCTATCTCTGGTTCCCCCTTAAACTGCTCTTTGGGGGGCTGGATCATGAGAGCATTCATTGCTTGTTTTATCCGAATAAGATAGGAAGGCTCCCTATCCCTGGCTGCCCCATAAACTGCCCTCTGGGAGGCTTTGGAGGAGGAGGATCATTGGTAACACACAAAGGGCTACAGGGGGGAAATAATCCTACTAGGAAAATCCCAGGCATTATTCTCCACAGGTGCTAGAGGAGGAGCTCCCATAGGTCATTGAACTGTTCTGTCTTACAATGTAAGGTGTTCAGAGTCCTAAATTCTTATACAGGTCAAGTTTTTCTGTCTGGTTGTCCCAACACGTTTGGTACAATGCTAGGGAGGGCTGTGTTCCAGAGTGTTTCTTTTCACACTCAAGTGTTGAATATGCGTGTAACGCTGTTTTCTTGGATATGGTGGGAGTTGATGGCTTTAACTGTGGTGAAACTGGTTGCACATAGAAAGCAAGCTTACTGGGGATGGTGAGGTTGTTATTCTTCTCCATAGAATCTGGCTTTTTATGTGTAAACATTTGACATCTTTTTTTGTTTTGTTTTTTGTCACTAGAGTACAAGTATGTGGAAGTGGTTTACCACACAGTGAGAACTGCACTTGTTATGGCTAGATTACACGTTCATAGCAAATGTGTGGTCCATTCCCCATGTTTGAAGAGAAAAATACACTGGTGAAAAGCATTTATTAAAGGTAGCTAAGTGATCATGCAGGAAGGGTTAGCTGATAGCACACACCACTATCCCTTTTCCTTCCAAGCACCTGACTCTCAAAGATGAGTACAGCTGGAATTGGTGGTTAAAAGGCAAACATTTGGCTGAAGAGGTTGGGAAAGGGTCAAGCATCCAGTCCACCACCCTTTTCTCTCTTGCAGGTGCCTTCCCTTATCCACCCTCCCTATCACACATTAATATTACAAGGGAAGTACAGTATTGGGGATTCTGTTAGTCCTAAGGACTATGATTCAAAGCATACATACAGTGCTAATAAGTAGGACTTTCTTTTTCTTTCTTTTTTTTTTATTTTTTATTTTTTTGGTCTAGGAAGGGATCCTCCCCCCCTCCCCCCATTTTAATCCAGTGGTTATAATAATCATTGATTTGTTTAGTTTGGAGGATATTTCATTTAAAGTGTCTGGGCAGGAGACAGGTAACATTTGTTTTTAAAAAATCTTACAGAGGAATGCTAAATGGTTTTCTCATCACTCTAAAACACACCTAATCTGATCCAGAGACCAGAAGCCAACAGAGAGGGTTGGAGGGTGACTGTTATGCCCATGGACATAGTGCTTATAAGTGTACATGAGGATCACTATGGAGTAAAATATAGGAGTTCCACATGCATTATTGTGTGGGATGTTAAATGTTGTCACCTTTGTAGACTTATGTGTGTTGGGTACACTACGCAACACATGGAAGTTAAAACCTCACAGATCAATTGCTGCCATCTTTCTATAAGACACTTTCTTTTAGTTTTGTCTTGCATGGCAAGTAACTTATTAAACAATTCCTTTTTAAAAAATAATAATAATGAATAAATGTGTTAGAAAAGTGCACATAATCAACACACTGTAGCTTGAAAATTAATATATTTTTGTTTTACTTTAAAGAAATACTAAGAATAATGTTTGCGCAGAAGTCGCTAGCATCAAAAAGTCCTCATTTCATGGTCAACAAAGCTCTCCAAAGCATATATGTGTTATCAGTACTTTCTCTTCAAAGAATAAGGAATTGGGAGCTGGTCTTCCACTGCTGCTGGTGTGAATTTAAAAATCAAATGTTTGTTGCCAAATAAAAGCGAGACTTGCTAAAGCAGGTTTCTCAACTAGTTCATCAGATACTTTCTTAAGCTGATCAAGAGCCATGGGTATAAGCAGTTAGCGTTTTTGAAAGTAACTGTGGACATTATTGTATGAGGTTACATAAACTGCAGGAGAGCTTTTGTGTGCCCTCTTACTATGCCAGTTCAACTTTCTTTTTAGAAATTATGCTAAAGAGGAAATAGATATTTCCATCAACCCTTTAACAATTCACAAGTCGTTTTTTGGAACATTATGATACTTATTTATAAATGGGAGGATGGAAAACATGCTGTTAATGCTTTTTAAAAACACTATGCCAAAAATACATTGATAGTGGTCTGGCAAATGCTAATAAGTCAGATTGTGTACATAGACACATAATTGACATTTTGTAAAGTCCTTAGCAAAAGAAACGAAATCGTGAAGCACAGCTTGATGTAAAATCTTAAAACACTACACTGGTGCTTCTTTGTGCATTCAAGGTAGAAAAATGTAAAGGCGTTCTTGATTTTTAATTTAAAAGTTGTAATTACATGTATGTGCCTTTGGTTAAATATTACAAACTGTCCTGCTTACATTTCAATAGGGTAAGGCCAGCGGCCTCTCTTGTCTTTCTGCCAACATGGAACTTGTAGCAAAGTAAATGTTCCAAAGTGTCAGTGCTGCACTACAGCACCAGAAGTTTAATCTTGTAGCAAAGAAAATAGAGCTTGATAATTCTGCAGCGCAGAATACTGCCTGATATATAATATCTTTACTGACTTCTTTAAAATCTCAGTATTGCTAACTTCCAACTAGGTGATGTCCAGGAAGGGTATGTTCTACACTATTATGTTTTTAAAAATTGGTTGTTGGCCATATTTAAACTACTGGTATAGCTAACAAAAGGTTGTATTTTTGTAGGTACTGTCTGTTTAAATGTTGATGTAAGAGTTACTCTGTTTGATAATTCTAGAGACCATTTTGAAGTTTAGATTGTTTAAATTGTTGGAGTTTGTTTTTCTGTAGCAATTTCAACAACTATTTTCACTAGCTAAGGGCTCTGTTGTAGACTAGTGACACAAGACTTGGTTCTTCTAATGTGACCTCACATCATATTTTGTTGTTGTAGTGTGTCTTCAGGTCGTTTCCAACTTGTGGCAACCTTAAGGCGGACCTATCACAGGGTTTTCTTGGCAAGATTTATTGAAATGGGGAGGTGTGTGTCTTTGCCTTCCTCTGAGGCTGAGAGATTGTGACTTGCTCAGTGTCACCCAGTGGGTTACCATGGCTGGGTGGGGATTCAAACCCTGGTCTCCAGAGTCATATAGTCCAACACTCAAATCCCTACAACATGCTGACTCTCCATATCACAGTATACACTTCCAAAAGATGACTAATAAAAACCAGTGAGTTTTAGTTCCATGTATTAAATTTATACTTTGGGTGGGATGTATACAAAAGTCTCCTCTTCCACAATGACAAGTATATGCATACAAAAATAAATTTATATTTTGGAGGTGATGTATACAAGGGGCTCCTTTTTCCACAACAAGGACTGATGGGTTGTAACTGCACATGAAGATCCATTTTATTGATAGTACATTCCATAGAGGCGAGTTTGAAAAATTTAACAAATAAATTGCACAGCTAACGTAGAAAGAGGCTAGCAATGGTATTTAGCCACATTCTGCATTTACAGATAACAGCACACAACTTAGTTTCTCATAATGGGGAAATATTCTTGTTTTAGCTATTGATTTTACATTTTGTTTAGTCTCTGTCCTTTTTTTATCATTTCAAACACTTTGCTTGAAGAAAAATATTTTTTATTGGTACTTGTGAGTTAACTGGTATATTGACACTTAATGTGAGTGATGGTGTACAAAACACATGACTTGGTATGGTGGTATGAAACTGGAGCACTTGGGTATTATTTTATAGCAAAAATTTTAAAAAAAGTTAATTGTTTTTGAAGATGTATGAAATGAGATTAAAGCTGAAATCTTATGTCCACTAACTTGAGAGTAAATCCCATATAAACTGGGAAGAATATTTTGAATAAATATGTATTCTATTGAATTGTAATTTTTGTTACCATATTGGCAAATACTTTAATATGTGCCTGAATGAATGGATAAGTGAAACATCATGGTCGAAAACATCTTTCTTTTAATAAATAGTCACAGTTTTCTGTGTTGTAAAAGTATACTTGCCTGATGTCTTTGTTTCGGCTAGTAATGGTATGCAAAACAGATATTTAGAGGCTGGAGAATGAGCATTTGGATCCAATTTAGAATATGTAATGTTTACCTTAAATGCATCATAAACTTTGTTTTTGTTTATATACCTGAAAAGTTACACTTAAATACATGACAGATCGGAAATATGCAATGTAACTGTGTCTTTCTGCGTAAACATATAAAGCATTGTATGTTACAGGATTGTGTACAGGATTGCTAACCTAAAAATCAGTCTTCAAATCAATCTCAAAGAAAGGGAGACCTTGATACAGAGGAATTTCTGAACCTCTCCCTTTCTTAATTTCTCTTCAGGAATCAATGCACAGTTTCCTTGCATTTTCATGATTTCCTACAACTGCAACAAAGTCTCACACTCTCTCTGACACTATACCAGACATTTTCAAACAAGTTTAATATTAAGAGTTTCCTTGGTACAACAAAGCCAAGTCTATACTTCACACTGTATTACAAACATGGAAAGAGCCATGCTGGATCAAAGTAAAGATCTGTCTAGTCTTGTTTTCTGTATACTTTTGTTAGAAGGGCAGTAATTTCACATTTAGAAGTAAATTTTAGAAGTGATTTGTTTTTCAGTCTTTTTTTTCTTTGAAGATAGGTTACGATTTACCCTTGATTAAGCATTAACACTCCTGTCTTTTAGCAGGCATTTGGTTGAACAAGATTCAAGTATTCATCTTAAAAGTGTGCTTAAGTATCACTTATTTATTAAACCAAATGTGCAAGACAGAAAAATATTTTCTAAAATGTAGATGGTGAATAAGGCAATAGAAAAGTACAGTATATATGTTGATAGTTGAATCTCTTCCTAGTCTGTTGAATGTAGTTTCTAAAGAACATGAGTTAGCACCATTGAAACTAATTCATTTTAATGTAAATGAACCTCTTACTGGAAAAAAATCCATAGTAAGCATAGTTCTATCGCACATTTTTTTCTTAGTAAAACTAAAAGTGCATCAATGTATTTTTCTGAAACATCATTCAATTCTATATAGACCTGGGAATCTATATGAGAGAGTGACGTCTTAAGAAGTCCCTCACTCAACTCTTGCAGGACCAGCTTTACTACAGTGGGCTTTTGGTATCTGCTGGGGTTTGGATTCAGGATCCCCCATGGATTCCAAAATCCATGGATGCTCAAGTCCCATTAAATATAATGGCATCGTAAAATGATATCTCTTCTATAAAATGGCAAAGCCAAGATTTGCTTTTTGGAAAATATATACGCACACACACTCAACATTTTCAAATTGTGGATGGTTGAATCCATGGCTACGGAAGGCTGACTGTATTTGAAAGACTGCAGAAGCTGGCAAGTGATTTGGCAGGTGTCACAAAACAGCAGCAGTATTCTTGTATGTTTCCTGCTGCAGAGTGATGCCAGATAAATTTTTCTCATTCAGATGCTATATCTCCCTTACCCTAGGTTACTGTGCTCCTTAACTGTGGAAGTCACACTTTCTTAACCTCAGAGGAAGACAGAGGCAAAATACCCTCCTGAACAAATCTTGCCTAGAAAACCCCCTTGATAGGGTTGCCTTACAGTTGCCATAAGTCAGAAATGACTTGAAGGCATGCAACAACAAGGCTCTTCTATAAAGAGCTAGCAAGCTATTTCAGGAAGAAATAATTTTCCTTCTTTTCCCCCACCTGGGTTTCGCTCCATGAATGGCTGATACAGTGGCAAAGAGACTGAGCTGCAAGTCAATAAGCCCCTAGTTCTAATCTTACCTTTGCCTTGAACATGGATTTCTTAGGCAGTTCATTCAGTCCTTCTCTCACCCCATCTACAATACGGGGGAATAATGATTCATCTTATAGCAAGGATGGGGAACCTCAAACCCAAGAGCTGAATCTAGATCAGGGGTAGGCAATCTTTCCCCTTTAAGGGCAGAGGGACTTCAGCTCCCAGAATCCCAGGAGCTATTGGCCAACATGGGACTATTGGCCAACATGGCTGAGGCTTCTGGGAACTGAAGTCCCTCGGCCCTTAAAGGGGAAAGGTTGCCTACCCCTGATCTAGATCTTGGGGTCCCAATCCAACACAGATTTCCCAGATCTCTACACCCATTTCTCCTGACACCATTGTTTGCTAGTTTCCCAGCACACACACATTTACTTCCAGAGATTGAAATGCCTTTCCTTAGACTTAATCACTGCCACAAAGAGCCTTAACCTGAAACATGCTATTTTTGGTTCTACCCTTTTGGCCTTTGGCCCTCGCCACCACTGGAACGTGGCCCCACCATCATTTCATTTACATTGGGCCACAGAAATTGTTCTTTGTACTGAATCTAAACATAAAGATTACAAATTGGATAATGTATATTCAAAAGCCTTCTAGCATTAATCTTCAACACAATTTTGTGATCAGCTATTTTTCAAGCTTTGGAAAAGGAGTCAAGCAAGTCTCGTGCCTGTAAGAAACTGCAAATATCTGGGGTCATTCGATAGCAGTAACTAATTTTTTAAAAAAGCAAAACACAACTCTTTTTCAATTCCAGACCACGACCACTGACTAATGTGTTGCAAGAATGAGCTGGGATCCACAGAGATAAACCAATTCCTGGAGTGCTGGCAATGGCTTTTGGCTTGTCAGAAATCAAGAAGAGAAATTTGGTAAACTCAGTGCTGAAGAGGTTGTACCTTCTTTTAAAAGGAAAATGAAATATAGTGCATTTTTCTACTTGCCTCATAATGTTTATTGCTGACCCTTCTATACCCCAATGGCAGCTCTGGTGTGACACAAGTCAGCATGTTATATCTATGGCAGAACCCTCTGGTCCTTTAAAGGTAGAAAATAATCAAGACTGTTGGGATATACTAAAGTGTATCAGTTCTCAATGCCTTCAAATAACCCTGTTATCGTGGGTCATATGCTGATAAAATTGGGAATAAATTGTAAGTGGGTATTAAATTGTGGTGGTGTGTGTTCAAGTTGATTCTGACTTATGGTAACCCTATCTTAGGGGTCCTGGGGTTTTCTTGGCAAGATTTGTTCAGAGCTGGCTTTCCCTTTGCCTTACCTCTGAGGCTGAGAGAGTGTGACTTACCCAAGGTCACCCAGTGGGTTTCCATGGCAAAGTGGGGATTTGAACCCTGGACTCCAGAGTTATAGTCCAATCCTCACACCACTACACCATGCTGTCTCTATGGGTGTTATGTACCCAATGTTTTATTATATACGAATATGTGTCTGTGTGGCAAATATTTGAGTGACAATCTGGAATTATAATCTTCAATGAAAGTGCTGCGAATCAAGTGCTTTATGGGTGTATTTGTTTCATCTCTAGCATATATTTTGTAAACTGAGTGGTCAGGAGAGATCCCTAATGCCTATAATATATTAGAATTGGTTAATCCCCAACTGCAGGGGTAGGCAACCTTTCCCCTTTAAGGGCCGAGGGACTTCAGCTCCCAGAAGCCTCAGCCATGTTGGCCAATAGTCCCATGTTGGCCAATAGCTCCTGGGATTCTGGGAGCTGAAGTCCCTCGGCCCTTAAAGGGGAAAGGTTGCCTACCCCTGCCCTACTGTATGATCAAGGGACATTTGGCTCTTCATTATTTAACATCTATATGAAGCCGCTGGGTGAGATAATACGGAGTTATGGTGCTGGGTGTTATCAGTACGCTGATGACACCCAAATCTATTTCTCCATATCTCGTTCGTCGGCCATATCTTGTTCGTCGGCATCTCTTCTCTCAATGAATGTCTTGGGGCGGTAATGGGCTGGATGAGGAAAAACAGATTGAAGTTGAATCCAGACAAGACAGAGGTGCTCACGGTCTCGGCCCCGAAACCAAGAATTGGGTTGCAACCTCCAGTCCTGGATGGAGTCACACTCTCCTCCAATGACTGTGTTCGCAGTCTGGGGGTGCTCCTTGACTCGTCGCTCCTGATGACAAATCAGGTGAATGCGACGGTCAGGAGCGCCTGTTATCAGCTTCGGCTGATACGCCAGCTGCGCCCTTTTCTGGAAGTAAGGGATCTTGAGACTGTTGTGCATGCGTTGGTAACCTCACGCCTTGACTTCTGTAATGCACTCTACATGGGGCTACCCTTGTGCCTAGTCCGGAAATTACAGCTGGTTCAGAACATGGCAGCCAGGCTTGTTTCAGGAACATCTCGGAGGGACCACATTACTCCGGTTCTTTTTTTTTTTTTTTTTTTTTTTTTTTATAATTTATTTTTATTTGGTTTTCCATATTTCCATACATTACATATTGTACTTGTTATACTATATTTCACATTAAATATTTAACATTTTTATGGGGGTTGCTTATATCTCTTATCAGTTTCAACAAATATACACATTTCACAGTCACTCAATAAATCTGATTGTCAGGAGATCTGGGGACAAAACAACAGGAAGTCCTTCTTCACATAATGCACAATCGATTGGTTCACAAAATCCACATTTCACATTTCATGCAACTTTAACAAATTTACTTTATCCTCATTACACATTTCATTGTTGTGGGTTTGTAAAAAATTAACTTTTTATAAAAATAGTTTTTTCTGTACTATTTCCCATTTTTTTTCATATTGTTGTATTGTTTTGTCTGCCGCATACATTGATAATTTATCCATTATCATAAATTCATATATTTTATTTTGCCATTCATCTATATTAGGTAGATTTTCCGTTTTCCAATATTTTGCTAATATAAGGCGTGCAGCTGTAATCATATAAAGTATTACGCTTTTTTCATCATTATTCAATTTGCTATTTATCGTATCAAGAATATTTAACAGGAATAATTCTGGTTTATATGGTATATATTTCTGTAGTATTTCTATCATTTTCTTTCTAATTACCACCCAAAATATGTTGCTTTTATCACACTTCCACCACATATGATACATGGTACCTATTTCTTTCTTACATTTCCAACATTTATTCTCATTATTGCCTTTTATTTTAGCTAATTTTACAGGAGTGATATACCACCGATGAAATATTTTATGGTAATTTTCTTTTAAGGTGTTACATTTAGTAAACTTATTGCAATCTTTCCATGTGTTCTCCCAGCTCTGTAGTGGGATTGTATGCCCAATTTCTTGCATCCAACTAATCATATTTTGTTTTATTACCTCTCCTTCTGTTTTGATATCTAGTAAGCATTTATATATCTTTTTTATCCATTGTTTCTCCCCTTCTTTCCACATTACTCCGGTTCTGAGGTCCCTGCACTGGCTGCCTATCAGCTTCCGGGCTAGATACAAGGTGTTGGTTATCACCTTCAAAGCCCTAAATGGCTTGGGTCCAAGCTATCTTAGGGACCGCCTACTCCCGTATAATCCTCCCCACGCTCTTCGGTCCTCCGGGAGGAAATTGCTACAGCCTCAGAAATCGAGGCTTGTGGCTACCTCCCGGGGGGCATTTTCTGTTGTCGCCCCTAAGCTCTGGAACGACCTGCCGGATGAGATCCGTCTATTAACATCATTAGACAGTTTTAAAAAAGCTGTCAAGACGGATCTCTTCCGGCAGGCCTTCCCAGACTAATCACACCGGATTGGCTCCCGCCCCAGAGACGTTCCTCACGTGGCCCCATCAAATAGATGGGAGGTTCGTTGACCAAGCTTTCTTTTGAATTGGGCAAGGAGGGCTAATTTTAATAATTTTGTAGTTTTAGTTTAATTTAATCTTAATGTTATTGATTTATTGTTTTAAATTATCTTCATTTAATACTATTTTAAGGGGGGGAGGGGGGGTTACTGTATACTATGTATAATGTATGCTTGTTTTAAATTGTAAGCTGCCCAGATTGGTTCGCCATGGGGCGGGGTAAAAATAAATTTTATTATTATTATTATTATTATTATTATTATTATTATTATTATTATTCAGGGTTATATCCACATTACATAATTATAGCACTTCAATATCACTTTAACTGGCTTGAGTCCATCTAGTGGAATCCTGGGGTGAGCAGTCTGGTGAGAGTCTTCAAATTCTCCGGTAGATGGAAACTTTGATGCTGTCATTCAGGGAAGTAACCAACCAAAACCCTTTATTACAGTCAACAGACCATTAGGCAACACATTAAATACATATTAAAACAATACAATAAAGTACATTTGTAGTTAAAACACATGCTATTGCATATCATAAAATACCATTTACTGAATAAGTTGGTACAGGGAACATAATGATAAAACCAAATTGAAATGCCTAATTGGCCATTTCTTAAAAGAATAAATACATTCAATGTTCCCTTTTATTAATACTGCAAACCCCTAACATGCCATAATTCACACTTAATATAAAATATTATTCACATATAATAAAAAGCATTAATTCAAAGTTACAAAAACAGCATTAAAATAGGTTAAATTTCAATCATTTGACAAATCCATTTATTATACGTCCATGTAGGTCAAACTCTTACGAGTTTTAGCAGCAGAAAAAACAAGTTTTGCAGCTGCTTCCATTATGCTTTTATTGGGATCCCCTAGCAAGTATGCCAAGTATCAATTCAGAGATCTTTCTGGGAACTTAAATAAGAAAGGTGTAATTGATCTCATCCTCTCATCCTTATAGAGAGTGTAAGAGAAAAGGATGTGAGCTACAGATTCTACAAAACCCTCCCTACAAGGGCAAACACGATCTTTATAGGGAATTTCCATTCAGGGAAGTAGTCTAAAGCTTCTTAGCAGAGAGGTCTATGTGTCCCATTAAACTTCAAATCCCAGGATTCTGTAGGATTCAGCCATGGCAATTGAAGTGATACTGAAGTGCTGTAATTGTGGTGTGTGAATACTCCCCCAAGAGTGTAGCTGTTTTGCATTCTAACAGATGGTTGGTAAGGAGCTGGTCACACCTACAGAGTCCAAACAGCACTGATGCCTATGGATGTGAATTGTAGCCTGTAAGGGAATGGGAGGCATTAAAAACAACTGTCTGTGTCTTCAGCTGGAATCGAGCTTTCAAAATAATCTCATTTGCTCCAAATGTTATAGCCCCTTGCACCAGAAAAATATACATATGCTAATTTGGTAAGCTGTGTGTTTTTAACACTTACCAACTGCAGGTGTGTGCATGCACGTGCCTTCCATCACTTGTTCGTTTATTGCAACCCCATGAATTTCATAAGCTTTACTTAGGCAAGAAACATGCAACAGATGGTCTCATTGCCTTCCTCTGAAATACAGACTGGTATTCCTTGGCAGTCATGCATCCAGGTGCTAGCCAGGAGTGACCCTGCTTAACTTCCAAGATCAGGCAGGATTTAGTATCTTTGGGGTATTTGTTGTTGTTGTTGTGTGTCTTTAAGTCCTCTTGTGTTGATTCTAAGGCAAACCTGCCATGGCAAGTTTCTTCCGAGGGCATTTGCCATTGTCATCCTTTGAGGGTGAGAGTGTGTGACTGGCCCAAGGTCACCCAGTGGGTCTCCATGGCCAAGCGGGGATTTGAACCCTGATCTTCAGAGCCATAGTTCAGCACTCAAACCACTAGGAATTCTTTAGTTGGATTCAGATTTAGGCACATGAAACTAGGTTGGCAGAAATATCACTTCCATCCTTTCTCATGTGGTTGAGCAGAGTCTTTTCATCCATGGAAGGCAGACCTTGGGTCCAACTGGTTGTCAGTGTGTTCCATTAGGATTACGCTGGCTGCTGGCACCCCAGAATACCATGAGCAACTGCTAGTCTGAAAGATGCATTATATTTAATTAACAATTGTGTTTCTACCTCCTCCACCCCCAACACTTATGCCCCATTTCTAAAATCTGCTGGTTTTCAGATTATATCAAGATGTGTGTGAAATGTCTGCTTTGGTTCTCTAAATGTTGGGACTGCAATTCCCATGATCTTTCTTTCACCAGTGGCTGTGCTGCTTAGGGCTGATAGGAACTGCATTTAAGTATCTGGAGCAGGGGTAGGCAACCTTTCCCCTTTAAGGGCCGAGGGACTTCAGCTCCCAGAATCCCAGGAGCTATTGGCCAACATGTCTGAGGCTTCTGGGAGCTGAAGTCCCTCGGCCCTTAAAGGGGAAAGGTTGCCTACCCCTGATCTGGAGGGTCACATATTCCCCACCTTTGATATGAGTGCTTCCTCTGTGCTTCACAGATTACATAGATATGTGTAAAACCAACCCACACATTTATACCTTAATTACTTAGACCAGTATTTATATCAATAATGAAATTCTGTCTTGCTTGACATCAAGAAATTGCAGCCAAGATGCAACCAGTTTTGTGCTGAATAACTTGAAAGAAACGAAGTAGATAATGAAAGGGAAACGGCAGCAGGACATGTCCCTCTGAAATCGGGTTAGATTCCTCTGGGGGGGAAAAAGACACACAAGCTTTTAAGTAGATTGTGAAGTCGAAGGCTTTCACAGCTGGCATCCATAGTTTTTGTGGGTTTTTCAGGCTGTGTGGCCATGTCCTAGAAGAGTTTTTTAAGTAGATTGCTAATGGGGAGGGCAAGAAAGAACAGAATTTGACTCAACGCAAAAAGATCGCTTCAGTAGTCAGCACTGGCCAGTGTTCCTCTTTGGCTTAAACTGTAATTAAACACACCCTGGATGACAACACTGAGTGAAAATCCAAAGCATGACCTGTTGGAATGAGTCATAATCCCAACTATTTAAAGGGAAATGGTCAGGGAGACAAAGAGACTGTATTATTTTGAAAAGGTTTTGCATGTGACAGCAATTCTCAATGTCTATATGGACTCCACAGTTCTTCTTTTTTTGAAGTAGACAGCTGGTTGGTCATCAGTCTAGAAACCATCTGAACAGGATCTGGCATCCTCCCAGCAGCTTTTAAATTAGATCAGCAAGTAAGTCTGACCACAGCTTAACTCGTAATCCATTGCCAATAAGCACCAGTTCTACAGCACTGTCCTGGAGGAGTGTCATTTCACATTTTTCGTATTAGGTGGCAGGGGAGAGTCCCAGTGAGGCCTGGTATGCATTCACATGTGCAGACACACACCTAAACACCTACACATATTGTAAGAAATAAAACAGCAGCCTCACTGTTTCATTAGATCACAGTTCTTTCCTGCTTACTGTTACTTCACTATATCTAGTAGACATTTAAGAATCCAAAGATATAGCTGTGTTAGTCTGTAGAATCACTATGTAGAGAGATCTTGTAGCACCTTTGAGACACCAAAAGCATCTGAGGAAGTAGACTAAAGTCTACAAAAGCTCATGCTGCCAACTTCTTTCTTTCAGTTAGCCTCAAAGGTGCTACAAGATCTCTCTACATAGACATTTAACAGTTCCTGAAGAGTAATGATTTAGCTTTAGCAAAATGATCTTCTCTTAATTATGTCCGTGCTTTTACGTAGTTGTACAAGCCAGGGTTAGGCAGTCTTGGGGCTTGGATTGCTTTTTTGTTTGTTGCTTTTATAAGTCACTGAGATCCTTTAAATGAAGTGTTTGCATAAAGCAGGGGTGTGCATAAAGCAAAGGTGGAGGGTGCAGGGCCTCCAGGAAATTAGCCAATGATTGGCTGAAAATAAGACCTGAAATTACTTCCAGTCTCTAGTTTTATCAGGTTTTTGTTGACTTTGAGGTTGTCCAAAGGGGTGGGGGTAGGGGTTAGAATATCTGCTTTTTCAGACCAATTTGATTGAGTGATTTCATCCAAATTGCTTCACCTCTCCCATTTTGGAAAGGGAGCCAGGATGCCATGGATGCCCAAAAAGACAAACAAATGGATCCTTGATCAGATCAAGCCTGAACTCCCCCTGGAAGCCAAGATGATGAAATGGAGGCTGTTGTACTTTGGCCACATCACTCACTTGTAAAGACAATAATTTCAGAAAAGGTAGAGAGCAGCAGAAAGAGAAGAAGACAGCATGCCAGATGGGTAGATTCAATTGGGGCCTGGATTTGCAGGAACTTAGCAGAGCAATGGAGACCGGGGGTCTTGGAGATGCCTCATCCACAGGGTCACCATGAGTTGGGTTTGATTTGAGGACAGCTGACAACAAACAAAGGCTGGGGGGTTTGAAGATGTCTAGCAGTGGCTGGAGGGAGCAATAAAACCATTAGCAGGCCTCAAGGAGCCTATGAGCTGCAGTTTGTTCACTCTTGGCAGACCAACACTTAAAAATAAAGAAAGGTAGCCAGTGTGGTATAATGGTTTCAGCGTTGGACTATGACTGGAGAACAGAATTCAAATCCCTGATCAGGCATTGAAAGCCACTGGGTGACCCTGGGCAAATCACACTCTCTCAGCCTCAGAGGAAAGCATAGACACACACCCCTCGAATAAATATTGCACAAAAAAATAACATAATTGGGTTACCATCAATGCAATGACTTGAAGGCACACAACAACAAGGAATAGAGCTTGTAAAAGTTATTTATTTGGACTACAGTTCCCAGAATCCATCAGTCAGTATGACCACTTGAAAAGATAACAGCAACAGCAACACGTTTCCAAGCTATGTTAAGGATTACCTTTGAACCTGGCTTAGCTTTGGAATTTGTCTTCATTCTCAGAACTGAGCAGTCAGTCTTTTCACACATGGCTGGTGAACTCAAAGAAAAGGACTTTTAGCTGTTGTATTATTAAACATCTGGAAGTCAGTCATCTTTATCTACTGCAAGTCATTCTGAGATCCACCTGTTTTTGTTTTGCCAAGCTCTCTGGCTTGTGAAATGAGGGCTATACCCCACTTCCGAATCTAAGGAATTTGGGCCTGTGAAGTCCTGTTACCCCAGCTTTCTTGCTCAAATTAAAATAGGATTAAATTGTATAAGAAAACACATTCAAAATCTGGTACATCATTCCAGGAATGGAAAAGACGCCTAGATTAAAAGAAAATTATCCTTGAAAGGAAGATTATCATTTTAATGTATTGTTTAGAAATGATAGTACTTTGAATAGTCTTGCATATATTAAGACATGTTATTTACAGAGTTTGGAAAATAAACTTTTTTCCTATAACTCCCACAATCCCCTGACCAGCAAAGCTAATGGCCTTGATGGATGAAAAGGTTTCCAATAGCTGTAGCCCAAAGAATAACTTCTCCAATCTCTGATTATGTGCTGCTTTGGAATTGAAAAGGATCTTTTCTGGCCATCTGATTACCTGCCCTTTTTCCCTGTTCTTCTTCTCAAGCTTTGCATGGAGTCCTTCCAGTTCCTAAGGAAAAGCAGCCAGAAAGGATGCAGGAATGACTCGCACCTAATCATTTCAAGCAGTTTAAATTAAGCATTGACTCTAAAAAGAGATATGCATGAGCTAAATGTGCATCCAGAGCACGCACATCTCTCCAAGTAATGTCATTTATTTGCTGGTTCAAGACATTAAACTGGAAGTGTGTCAAACAGCTGAAGATGCTCTCTGTCAGCACTCGGATAAACAACGTTGTTATTCAACTATTGTAGGAGGGAAAGCTGACAAGTAGGCATGTGCTCTGCAAAATCTGAAACTTCGTTTAAAGGTAGACTTCTGGAGCCTTCCCGGTTTTAAGGCGAAAAAAAGAAAAGATTCTATGGTTGTAGTGTCAATTCTGTAACAGTAAGCATGAAATCAGGAAATTGCAATGCAGAGGTCTCATATGGGGGTCCCTGTTTGGGGCAGCAGCTTCTTCTCAACCTCTAACCCTACTTCCTCTCCCTCCCACAGCAAGTATCTTTTTAAAATGCCTATCTGAATCAACGGAGGGTTTAAAAATGCTCATTCCAGCTGTGTGAATTGCAGGGAGGGAAGGGAATGTTCATCAGAGACTCTTCTCCTGCCCTCCAACCTCTCACTATATTTGGGATTTTCAAAACCTAATTTCAGCCAAGGAGAGGCAAAGGCTGATTCTCTGCTCCTCAGTGTTGTAATCCTCCCTCCCATTTTCCCACCATACTGCAACCAGACCTTTTGTTTTAAAAAAAAACTGCCATTAGTGCCAATTGAGGATTTAAAAGATCTTAATTGCAGAGTGGAGGGCATTTGGGGGATTAGTGCTGGAATGGAAGGGCTGCTCTCTGCTGGAAGCTCAGAATTCATGGGGATCTTGTACTGGCCAGAGAGCAGAACTGGCTTCCATCATTCATACCGAATGTGGAAGTTTGATTTGCTTAATTCCAAGTATGCATTTGCAAAGGAAGCTGTGCTTCTTACAGCAAAGAGTTGCCACAGAATCTGTAAACAATGAAAGCAGGGAAATGCTTACAATTCACTCATTCTTGCCCATCTCCAGAGAAATACTTGTACACCTACATTCTAAAGAAAAGAAGCATTTTCAGCATAGTTTGTGTGGGAGCCAGGCATTGCTATGGGATGTTTTTTGTCTCAGAACACATAAAACAAAATCTCAAAAGATGTCTCCTGTAGGGATCGGTGTGCCTTTTTAATGCTCCATTTAACAACACATTTAAAGATGTGTATAATACCAGGTTTAAAGATTTGTATAATACCACGAGAGAGTCAATGTGGCTTGAGTGTTGGGCTATGACTCTGTCTCTGGAGACCAGGGTTCAATCCCCTGCTTGGCCATGGAAACCCACTGGGTGACCTTGGGCAAGTCACATGCTCTCAGCCTCAGGGGAAGGCAATAGCAAACCACCTCTGAATAAATCTTGCCAAGAAAACCCCATGATAGGTTCACCTGAGGCACACAACACACACATATAATACCTGATGAAGGTACTGGCAAAACCACCAGGGGCTATTCCTTGCCTATGAAAATCGTATTAAATTCATGGTGTCGCCATACAGGTGATGAGAAGGCACAATACACACACACATCATTTCTACTGTGATTCCAAAAATAACAGTTCCTTTTTTCCTCCATATTTTGAAACGACATGGTGAAAAGATGCCGCTTTATAAATTAAACTTTCAAAATGTGTTTTTCTATGTTGTTGTATATGCTTTCAAGTCAATTCTGACCTTTTGTGACCTTATTCTGGGGTTTTCTTGGTAAGATGTATTCAGAGGAAATTTGGGTTGTGACTCTGCTCTGAGTTTTAATCCAACTTTTACAGGAACTATCCAGTGTGATGAATCCTATCCCCTCAATAGATTTGACATCTTGGATATTTCTTTTAAACCCAGAGGTAATTCACGGCCCCCACACTGACATTGGAGTTACCACTTACCCTGCACCCTGAAGTCACAGAGCAGGTTGCATGGTATATACACCACTCTGTCCACTTGCTTTTATTCAGTGCCTTCTTACATTTGTCACCTGAGGTGGCTGCCTCACTCTTTCTATAACCACATTTCTTCTTTGGCTATCAACCCTGGTATCTGTAAGGCACGGAGTGTGTTCTCTAATTTTTCGAAGGGAGGGGAGTATTATTACCTTATTGTTATTGTTGTGTGCCTTCAAGTTGTTTCCAACTTACTGTGACCCTAAGGCGAACCTATCCTGGGGTTTTCTTGGCAAGTTTCTTCAGAAGGCATTTGCCACTGCCCCTCTAAGGCTGAGTATGAGAGTATGGCTTGCCAAGCATCACCCAGTGGGTTTCTATGACCAAGTGAGGACTCAAACGCTGGTCTCTAGAGCCATAGTCCAATGCTCAAACTACTACACAGTCTCACTCCCCTGTAATATTGCCTCACTCTTATGCTACCCCTTACCAGGACATTTTACCAACAACATTAGCTGAGGGGAAAATAATGGCTCAAGTGTTGCAGGTCGGTGAGATAAGAAACAGAAGCATTCAGCTTCCTCCTCGCCCATGTAAACCTTTTACCATGGATGCATGACTATGATCATCCCTTGTTTTTCGTCATGAATGGAGGAGACACATGAATCAACAAGTGTGCCTTTGTCTGTCACATCTACTTTGGTTCTAAGATGAGCAGGAAATTTGTGAAAGGGAAGGGAAACCTGCATATTGCACAAGAAGCGGCTCATGATGAAATTGATGGGACTTTCTAGTGCAGGTGACTGAATATTTTGCTATTGTTACAAAAATTGTACAAAATCATGTTCTTGTATACATTATTTAATATTGAACATTTAAGCAATCACTACAGTAAGTTAGACTTCAGCTGATTTTCTAGTCTATCCCATTATAAGGTTTACTTTGGAATAATTCATTTCCTATACACAATCTTGGAGTACACAATCTACTACAAAATTACCTACAAAGCCCCAAATTTTCCCACTCCTGTCTTGCACTAGGTTTTTATTGATTGCGGTGGAAAGGATGTCTCCATAACATGCAAAATAACTCCCCCCAAAAGTCCTGAGTCAAACTGTGTTGTTACCATAGTAACTTTTTATGTGCTCCACCCAAGCAGCACATATCTTCTGGTGCATGAACACACCACTGCCGTGTCTGACATGATCCTACTTGATTGCTTGATTTCCTGTCAAGATTAGTTATATGAACTTCCCAAAGACATGGTAAATTTCTACCCAAAGCAGTGCCAGGATTAGTTTGATTGCATCCAGGATCCGTATTTGACTGGTGGATGGGACCCTCTCACAAAAGTTATCTCCATCCGAGTTTTAGAGATCCTCCCCCATACACTACATGGTCCATGTGTTCTCAGACCCCATGTGCAACATTTTCTAGGGGTTAAAGCAGAAGAGATCTTTCAACCAATCCAATTATATCTAAATTTAATCTAGTGTATTTTTACTCCTTTGCATATGAGATGCTGGCATGCCAACTAGTTAGGCAACCCCAAGCCCACTGTCTGCTACTATTTCATGTTCAACAGTTGTAAAGGATTCCCTTCTACCATTTGATACTATTTTACTTTCAATAATTGTGAAGGATTCCCTTGATACCACCACAATTGAATTGGCTGTAATTTCATTTTTTGACATTAGTCTTGTGATTAGTTACTGTATATTCCAACGTTGTTGTTTTTCTAAACTATGATAAGAAGTGTTATATGAACCAAGTGTTATATATATATTTTTCTAATTACACGTGCACAAACAGCTATACACAGTTGAATTAGAGAATTTTTATTTACATGATACACCTGTAATTGTGGTTCATTACTGTTTAGTCAGAGGCCTCTAGTGGTTTGTGTTTAGTTTTGTATTTTTGTACTGTGGCTCTTAGAATTTATACTGCCTGTGGAATTTTGGGTGTTGTAATTCAAAAAGTAAACTTTCCAAGTTCTGACCAAAATACATATTTTAAACCAAACTTATTCTGTCATCTCCACTTGTTTGTAATTTAATCCTGTACACCTCTTCTTGGAATAATCCCAATGAGTTTAATGGGCCTTACACCTAGGAAAGCACCTGCAGTCCTACAGAGCATTTACAGACTTGTATATCCTGAAGTATATTTTCTTGTTTTCACTGGGACTTGTTCCTAGACAAGTGTGTACAGATTTGTGGCCTTAGTCACCTTTCAACATAATTCCACAGCAGAGGAAATGAGCTGAGGAGAACAAAATACATTATAATACAAAACATTCATAAAATGTCAGCCAAATATGTGTGACTCATTCTAAGGTTTTCTGTCTTCTGAAAGCAATTTTCCCACAAACTGTCATCTACACATTTCAGCCTTGTGCACAAGAAGAGTATTTAACTTCCTAACTTTTAATCTAATGCTTTTTAAAAAAAGCCCTCACTAAAGTGTTTGTGCCTCAGCAAACATATTCCAGGGGGAATGCCTAAAATAGTCTATGGAAATGTAAATAATTGCATTCAAGTGCCTCAGATTTCTCTGGATTACTATGTAATTTTTTCACAAGCCTTTTAGCTAGAGTTTCCTCAGCATAAGCCTTCTTTTCAACTTCCGGCTCCAACAAGTTCACCAGACACACACACACCCCAAAAATAAACCATCCATAAGGGGAAAGGTTGGGCATATTTATTCAATTAGAAGATTTATATCAAATTATTCTTCAAGTGATTTACAAGGAACATGTAATAAACCTCAAACATTAATCCATTCACCCACCTATCCACACACCAGAATTCCTGAGTTTTCTGGCTGAACAAAGACACCAGAAATCTAAACTGACTTCTTAAACCTGACTAGTATATATTTGTCAAATCAATGGTATTTACACAAGTGATGACTTACCAAGCTCCCATTAATTCAGTTGGTTTACTCTAGATGGGACTAATAACCGGGTGTACTCACAACATGCTGTTCATCTGCTCTCTGTTACTTAGAGTATCTGACATTTGGAAACAAATATTATTTTGGGCAAACTCCCTGCAGCTGCTCCTTCTCTGGCCCAAGGATGAGACAAAGGGCCCTTTCACCATTCACAAATATTAGCACTATGAATTCACTTTGATTGCTGGGACAGCTTCCTATGGACTCCTGGGATTTGTACTTTGGTGAGATTAGAGGAGCTTTCTGGGTGAAAATTAGAAAGACTCCCTTCTTAAACTCCAGATCACAGGATTTCATAGGATGAACCATGGCAGTTAAAGTGGAACCATAGTGCTGTGATTCTGTAGTGTGGAAGCACCCTATGATGGTCTTCTTGCAAATTACATTCTTGTGGGGCAGGAAGAGTAATCATTCCTGGTGATTCTTGTTCCTTGGTCAGAAGCAACAACCAGAATGTTTTTCTTCTGGTCTCCTCTCCCAGGGCAATTGGAGCCAAAGAGCAAGAAAACATCCTAGCAGTGGCAGCTGGTGGTCCCCATGCAAGTGGGACAGTCAATCCTCTCTGGGTCTGAGCTCTAAAGGAGCTGAATATATTTGGGGAAAAGGACTGAGCAACTCAGATAGCTCCTTTAAAGTTCAAACTAAAACCCAGAGTCAGGGTGACTAGATGTGCTAACTGCAAAGGACAAAGCACTGCAAAAAGGTAGGGCATTACAAAATAAGGATGCCACCAACCACCGCTGGGCCATCCCTGCCTGGAAACTGCATTTGACAGTAGTTCTAGATATTAAGGATGTGTTCAAGCCAATTCAAGTTCAGGAAAAGCTCTCAGTCACTCGGATGGCTCCATGTTAAAATATTTGGAAACTAGTTCTTATAAGCCTATACAAGCTGTGTCTCTCACCAAACTGGAACTGCACAAATTGTTATCCATCAAAGCAAATGCATTCTACCAGCTATGCATTGTGGCTGTGGCCCATTGCGACTCAGTGGCAAGAATTCAAAACACAGGATTATCAAGCATCTGTCTGGCCACTTTACTTGAAAGAAAGACTGAACTGGCTTCAGTCAACCACAGTGGATTTAACCTGTTGCAGTTCTTTGGGATGGAAGTGGTATTGTTTCAAAACAACTTAAAGTTGCACTGAGCAAGAAGACATCCTTGACAAAAAAACAGTGGCAGGACTGCATTCTTGAAGCTGGAGAATAGATTAAATGGATCAAGAAGCATGAGGAACACTTTCTTAAAGCTCAGGAATGTATGAAATACATGGATTTGCTGCTAATTAAAACAAGACAAAAAATGTTCCCCTTTAAATACAGTGCAAAATTGGAACATGCCTACCACCCCCTCTTTTCTTCCTTTTCACATTTCAAGCTTGTTCATGAAGTTTTTGATGCATAAAGATAGAGTAAAAGTTCATGTATGCAATACTTGAGACAATGCGTTAGAATAAAGTGTCTAGATTTTTCCCACTTTGGGTCAACTTGTGCCTCAGGCAGCTAAAGTAAACAATTCACATAGCTATATCCTTTATGTGTTTTTTTCCCCTTTAGTACCTTTGATTGTATAAACAGTGGAGCTTTTTCACTAGAGTTTTGCAACTTCACAATAGTACAAAGAACTACATGCCTTTTCCCCATTGTGGTATGTTTCGTGTAGCCTCCTTTGACTGAATGATGAACATTTCTCTTTCAGGGGGTGGGAGAGGCAGAACAATTCTTTGGTTTTCCTTCTGACATTTACTTCTCTTTGTCAATAAAGGATACCATAATCACCACTAAAATAATTGTTTATTTCATCATACACCCTTTTTTCCTTCAGCATGAATCTACTATATACACCCATGTATAAGCCTAGAAATTTTAATCTGACCCCAAAAATCTAAGTCGACTTATCCATAGGTCAATGTAAGTACTGTGCCTTAACTCTCATTGAAAAAGGATCCATTCTCTGGTGAAAGGCAAGAGCATAATCTGCCCTGGAAGCACTGACCCTCCTCTATTCTCTCATTTATCAAGCCTTTAAGGTGCACAAACTGTTATGCCTGGCAGAATTTTGCAAGTTCTTTGGCATTATTTTACTTTGCTTCATATTTTGCTTTCTTTGTTACATGCCTCTATGTTTTACCCTTGACTTATCTATGGGTCATATCAAAATCTGTAATTTTGACCCCAAAATTTATCCTCAACTGATACACGGAGTTGACTTATAGTCACGTATATACAGTATATTCTATCACAGCAAACCCATTTTCTAAACGTATACCCCGGTCTAGCCAAAATAGAACTCTCTGCATAGACGGGCAGTATCAGCAAGTTTGGAAAGCTCCAAGATTTGCAGAAGTATGCAGTCTCCTTAGGAGAAGCGGAGGACCAAAACAGCCTAGATCGCATTGCGTATGCTCCGTGTGCACAGAATGCTGACTGACTTGGGCCAGGAAATGGTCAGCTATGGTGAGATGTGAAGAATGGGATGAAATTTCCTGGAAAGAAGGCAGAGCTAATTGGATGAAATCCTAAACAGTATGATAATTCCACAATGGAACTTTTTTTTTTCTGTCAGACTCACTTGTTTCTGACAGGCAATGTGGTGTAGTGGTTTGAGTGCTGGCATAGAAATCTGGGAGACCAGGGTTTGAATCCCTGTTCACCCATGGAAACCAACTGCGTGACCTGAGGCATGTCACACTCTCTCATCCTCAGAGGAAGGCAATGGCAAACCTCCTCTGAAAAAATATTGTGAAGAGAAACCCATGATAGCTTAATAATAATAATAATAATAATAATAAATAATTTTATTTATAGCCTGCCCCTCTGCTCGGCAATCGGGGCGGGTTACAGCATTTTAAAACATACAAAGTTAAAAACATTCCCTAATCCCGGAATCCCCCACCCATCCCCTAAAACAAGATTAAACTATAGAGAAAATTAAAATCCTGTAGTACAATAAAACCAACAAAACAATAAGGCAGCCATGATACTAGGAGCACTAAAACCATCTCCCCTAGAGCCAGGGGATTATTCCGGGAAGGCCTGCCGGAAGAGATCTGTCTTTACTGCTTTTTTGAAGGCAGCAAGCATAGTAATGAGACGGATCTCGTCCGGCAGGCCATTCCATAGTCTGGGAGCGGTTGCTGAGAAGGCCCTCTGGGAGGTCTGAGACAGCCTAGTTTTTATTGGCTGTAGCAGATTCCTCCCAGAGGACCGAAGGGCACGTGGGGGATCATACGGGAAGAGGCAGTCCCTAAGATAAGATGGACCCAAGCCATGTAGGGCTTTAAAGGTCAAAACCAACACCTTGTACTGCACCCAGAAACTAATCGGCAGCCAGTGGAGGGATTTGAGCACCGGTGTTATGTGCTCCCTCCTAAATGTTCCTGTAATTAACCTGGCTGCCATATTTTGGACCAGTTGTAGTTTCCAGGTTAGGCACAAGGATAGCCCCATGTAGAGCGCATTGCGGAAATCCAGATGTGAGGTTACCAGGGCATGTACCACAGCTTCCAGATCCCTCATGTCCAGATAAGGGCGCAGTTGGCGTATCAGCCAAAGCTGATAACAGGCACTCCTGACCATTGCACTCACCTGACAAGTCATGCTTTTAACTTTTTTCTTGTTTAATACTGTTTTAAGGGGCTGGGAGGTAGGATTTAGGGTGGGGTTGTTTTTACATTGTTTGTTTTTAATTTGTTGTAACCCGCCTCGATTGTTGGGCAGAGAGGCGGGCTATAAATAATAATAATAATAATAATAATTATTATTATTATTATTATTATTATTATTATGTGAAGCGACGAGTCTAGGAGCACCCCCAGACTGCGAACATAGTCCTTAGAGGAGAGTGTGACTCCATCCAGGACTAGAGACTGTATTCCCAAATCTGGTTTCGGGCCTGTGACCGTGAGTACCTCCATTTTGTCTGGATTCAACTTCAATCTGTTTTTCCTCATCCAATCCATTACCACTCTGAGACAGTCATTGAGAGGAGAGACGCCATCTGAAGTCTGAGACGATGATGAAATAAAATGGAGAAATAATGGAGAAATAAATCTGGGTGTCGTCAGCGTACTGAAGACACCGTGCTCCATGCCTCCGAATGATCTCACCCAGCGGCTTCATGTAGATGTTAAATAACATCGGGGACAGGATGGCACCCTGAGGGACACCACAATTAAGCTCAATTTTAGATGAGCAACTGTCCCCAAGCCTCACCCTCTGGGATCTGCCAGAGAGGAAGGAGCAGAACCACTGCAAAGCAGTGCCTCCAATTCCTAACTCTCTCAGGTGATCCAAGAGGATGGCATGATCTATGGTGTCAAAGGCCGCTGAGAGATCCAAGAGCACCAACAGGGTCACACTACCCCTGTCAATACCCAGGCGGAGGTCATCGTTCAGAGCAACCATGGCAGTCTCAACTCCATATCCTGTCGTGAAGCCGGTTTGAAATGGATCAAGATAATCAGTTTCATCCAAGACTGCCTGGAGTTGGGAAGCAACTGCCCTCTCGATCACCTTGCTAAGAAAAGGGAGCAAGGAGACTGGTCTGTAGTTATTTTTATCCAGAGGATCCAGGGAAGGTTTTTTCAGGAGTGGCCTAACTGCCACCTCCTTTAAACAGGATGGTACATTACCTTCCCTGAATGACGCATTGATTGTGTCCCGAAGGAACACCTTCAACGCGTCCCCTCCCTGGACGACCAGCCAAGATGGACATGGATCGAGGGGGCATGTTGTCTTCCTCATTCTTCCAAGAAGCTTGTCCACGTCATCGGTACTCACAGATTGTAATTGATCCAATAAAATACCATCAACGGAGTTCCTGGATGCCTCATCATAGGACTGCCATAAGTCAGAAATGACTTGAAGGAAAACAACAGGCCCCATTTTTTTCTAAGTCAAACTCAAAAAAACTCCAGCTTTTCTTGTCATTCTGATAATGGCTTCATATTTAACACATATTTACTGCACATAGATATCATTTTTGGTGCGGGAAGTTGCACATAGACAACATGTATACATACAACACATGATTAATGTACGTATACGTATGCCTGTTCTGATATTTGAGGAAAAGTAGAGGCAATCTTCTTTCTCTTACATGAGCAAAGGTATATATGCTTTTTGTGCCGATGCAACAGCCATGCAGAAAATATTTTTTTAATGTCTGGAGCAGGAAGGAAGGTCTTCCTTATATACTTGGATAATTATGGAAAATATGGTGCCTCGCTGCATCCCATCTCACTGATCCCAAAGTTCTGGGTAAAACCATCTCCTTACTAATTTCATGTGGACCTGGATCTTGAGATTATAAATTCCTATAGCAATGCAAGATGTATGTTGTTTGCAAAGTCTGGTCTGGCAGCTGTATGGATGAGATTCAGCTTCTTCTGAAATATTAGAATGGCTGAAATATCTTCTTTTCTTTGGAGAATCAAGGGAAATTTGAGAAGAAGTGTGAAAAATGATATCAGCCACCCCTAAAATTATCTGTAGGCTTAACCTCTGCTGAGCTTCTATCCAACTGAAGGAAGTTCAGTACAGGCTTGAGAAGAGAAAGGACCACCTAAGAAACCTTTAGAGATCTATCTATCTACTCCTACTCATGAAAAACCACAGTAGAGTTGAACACATGTTTAATAAGTACTATCTTTGTTTAATAAGTACTACCTTTGACTGAATCATGCCCATGATTGCCAATTTGATGGAAAAACTGTAGATGAAATTGCCTCTTGTATACTCTGAGGAGGTGATGTCAAATAGTTACTCTGTTCTCAATTGAAAGGAACTATTTTTTTCTTTTCCCCAGAACTCTCAGAGCATCTAGTGTTCATGCACTCCACCTTTTAGATTATCCCAGAAAAGGGTTTTGTTCCAAGATCTCAATTTTGGATCTCACAGGCAAGATGGTAAAAGTTAATCCATAAATGCAAGTTTAGCAGTGTATCCATTTCACATATACCCCAGGTAGGATCCATATTTTCTGTTCCGTGTAGACTGTTATGAGAAGGCATGCTTATTTTACTGCTTGAACTGGGCGAATAGACAATCTGTATGAAGTGTCAGACTTTTGTAAATTATTCATCTGAAATTATGTACAGTTTAAAAATAATTTCTAAGAAGAGCTAATCAGCATCATAAACATCCAGTTTCCAGTTATTGTGTGTGTTTACTTTAAATTATGCATATTTTTCAAGTGCTAGATTAAATTGATTACCTGGAATTGTATGATTTTATGTCTCTCAAAATTAAAACCAAGCCAATGAAAGCTGATTTCTTCCTGTGCCATTTCTTTTATTTCCTTTATCGTTATTTACTGTATTCTGCCCTTCCCTTAAGAATTCAGAAAGCAGGCAGGGAATTTTCTCATTACAAATGCATCAGGGTATCAGTTTAGCACTTATCATGACACAGTCCAGCCAGTATTAAAATTACATCATCTTGTATTTTAAAGGAAAGAGTTACATGAAAATAGGCAAAATCCTCTATTGGAATGAGTGCGGTTGAAAAGTTTTGAACTTTGGCCGGATATTGTCCCCAGGTTTTTTGACCACACATTTAGCAATACATTTGGACTATTTCACCCAATGTCTTCATTCGGATGTTTAGAAAAAGCAGAAAGAAAAACGAATGTTTGGTTAGGCCATACAACTGCCAAAAAAAAAAGGGGTGGGGGAACCTAAACTTTGACTTCCCAGATGATAGCAAAGGGATAGGAGGAGGGGGTTATTCCTTGTACAGTCGTCCCTCCTTGCCCACTTATTTTTTTATCCATGGATTCAAGCATCCACAGATTGAAAATATTTTTTTAAAAGTATAAATTCCAAATAGCAAACTTTGATTTTCCATTTTATATAAGGTACACCATTTTGCTATACCACTATATTTAATGAGACTTGAGCATCCATGGATGTTATCTGCATGGGGTCCTGGAACCAAACCCCAGCAGATAACAAGGACCCACTGTATACTGGAGTAAGAATTGGCAGTCTTCCAATGTAAATACATATGGCTGTAGTCTTCCTCCAGCTTGCCACTGTAAAGGATTAAGAGCTGAAGTTAAGCAGTTTAGTTGGAATGACACTTTCTTGGCCAACAACTGTGGTTGTGATTAGGATAGTTTAATTTACACATTCTGTCTTCAAATGATAATTTCCATGTGATCTAATCTGCTGCAAGATCCCAATTACTCCTGGGTAAGCTATAGAGGGAAGTGTTTCTTTAGCCATCTGATACGGGGGAACAGCAATGTTGTTGTTTTTTCCAGTGTGCTTGGGTTGGTACTTTATTTGTGCCCATTGACTACCTCTCTCTCTCTCTCTCTCTCTCTCTCTCTCTCTCTTTCTTCCTTCCTTCCTTCCTTCCTTCTTCCCTGGGACTGGCAGCTAATGGCACTTGTCCATGGTCCCTTACTTCAAGAAGCACTCTTCTAGGGCACTCAGTCTACATCAGTTGTGGTTTCCCAAAACTTCAGTGGCTTTTGTTTGCTTACTTACTTTCTGAAGTTTACCAAGAAATGCCTGTCCTAAGGCTGAGCTACTAAGAGTAAGAACCTGAAGCTAAAATACAGTGAGGGAGTCTCCCAATTCTTGTTGCCTTTGGTCCTGTCCACTCACTCAAACATGGCCCCGAAAATTTATCTGAAATTAAATTTGGCCCTCGAGGTAAAAGAGGTCTCCCTACCCCATCCTTCACAGTTACACATATTGGCAGATCTGTCTTTTCCTTCTCTGAGGCTCAGCAGAAAAAGTGCCCAGATTACTATTGAACGTATATAATACTTAATGCCAGTCAAATTATTTTGGCACATGAGGCAGAAAATCCCACTCAGTACATTCTTCCGGGGTTTGTCCAGTCATAACCAACTTGTCACATGTTATTGTTTCTGACTATTGTCTAAGGCTTTAAAACAGTGCATGTTGTTTTAGCCCATGGCCCTTTGAATTCTAGATTGGAGGAAATCTGGATTTCCCCTGATTCAGGCTTAGTAGAGATGTAAGGGGTGGTAACAGTAATCTCCTTTGCAGTTTTAACTGCTGGTGAGAGGCAGTGGACCAGAAGTCTCCAGTTGGTTGGGCAGAAACTGTGAACCCTGACCTGTTCACCCAATAATCAAGAAAGAAATAAAGTCTGCAATATGGCCTTACCCAGAAGAAAAGCCCACAGATTAAGTTCTGAGCTCACCTGCCTAGGTTTGCACTAGAAGTGGTATAATGTACACGCATGCCCGAATAAGGCCCATGACAATAACAGTGTTGCTTTACTTCAGGCCCTTGTGAAAGTCAGGCTGTCAAAACCTAGAGAAGGACAATCCAGATAAAAGCATCTATTTTTACGGTCCTTGCAAAATCCCAATGGATAATGAATTATTTGTATTTTTAAAAAAATATATCAAACTCAGATTTTCACACTTGTACTGTTTGCTCTTACCACTAACTCCTTTTTACACCTTCCAGTTCTAGCCTTTTGCTCCATTTTTCAGGCTGTGAAGCATCTGTCTGAAGCCTGAGTCAGGGCCCCACCCAAGAAAGCAAGGCTGTGCTTGTTTTGCACAGCAGATGGAAGCTGTCATGCTAGAAATTCCATTATAGCAAGATTTATTGAGAACGAAACTCATAACAACCGGCTGCCATGCCAGCAAATGAATGACACACCAATGTTCTGTATTATAAATAAAATGAAAAATAAAGAGGGTGTTAAACAAAGGAGGAAGCAAGGAAGGCCAATATTTGACCTCAAACAAACCTTTTTAAATGAACATTTTATTTTCAAGGGATAATTCAACTTAATTTAGCATCTGTTCACCCTGCTGTTTCCCTAGAAGTCAGCAGCTCCTCTGCTCTGTGCAAACCCTTTTCTTCAGATATCCTACCTGCCATTTTTAGCATCTTAGGTCCCAACTGGAAGAGTTTCATTCATTCAAAGGATTTTTATCCAGTGCAGAATCATGGTGGCAAAAGGGATGGTGACCTTTGCAAACTCCCTTACTTCCATACAACCTCTCAGTGATTTGGTAAGCCATGAAACTGATGGAAGTAGATTTTTCACACAAAGCATTCACCAACGCTGAGCAAAAAAGGCATGGTGTTATTAACATGTAACCTGTTTGGTGCATGGTGGTCTTACAAAAGTGTGCCGACCACAGCTAAACTGAAAGAGAAATATTTTCTTTGTATAGTAGGAGTTTACCCGATACTGAATTATCCTTCCCCATCCTAGTGCCTTCTAGATGTGTGGATCACAAATCCCATCCCCACAGGGAGATAGCCACTGGCCATGCCAGTTGGAAGACAGTAGGAGATGATCAAAACTGTGAAGTACTTGTCTGGCTTTTCTAATGAAACATTTTGCTGACAATGTGCTTTCCAAGATAAAAAGATTATCAAGTCAACAAAGAGAAGGGAACCATTAATAGGAGAAAACCCCACCACCTCTTTCAGAGTTGCTTTTGGACATTACGTTGATGGCCTGAAATCATGCCTCTGATGTTTGGTTTTATGAATATGACAATTATAAAACTGGATATTTCACATATTGTAACGTACGATCATGAATCATTCACAGTGCTTCTGGTCCAGATGACTTGTCAGATGTCCAGGAACACCTCTCCTTAAAGATAATAAGGAGACAGTGCAAACTGGGCGTACTTTTTCTTTTTTGCACAAAACTACATCTCTCTGAAATGATCTTGCTCAGTGAACAGCAGCTGTCACCTTCATTGCCTCTTCTTTTCAGACCAAAATGCACCCAAGGTTGTTCACTGCTACCTTGAAAACTATCTTTGAAGCATGGTAGGGCTTAAATAATATAGACATGACAATAATACAGAAAATAACAATCCACAACACCTGCATGGCTATGTTTTAGCAGTATGTAATTATAAAGTTAAAACTGCTATGCCAAAAACACATTTTACTTTTTAATGATTACTTTTCGGCCTCATGCAGGAAGGATATTTTTAGTGATAATTTTCCTAAACAGTAAGGAAATCAAAAGGTGACTTTGGTCCACTCATTGTCCTTTAACCTAATCTAGATCTCTGATGACAACACTGGTAGAGGAAAAACTATATGTGATACTTGGAGGAAGGCAACATAGAAAACGTAATTAACTAAAGAGCCACTTTAAGCAGACTTATATGAGTTTGGAATATTTTTTGGCAGCCTATCGCCCATACCAAGTTGCAAACAATTTTTGAATCCTGCACCCACCCCTGAACTGTGCAAAGGTTATGTGGGACTCTGTACAGAAGGGTGCCTCTAGATTGCTAACAAAAGTCCAACCCACACTGCAGAAATAATCCAGTTTGAGACCACTTTAACTGCCCTGGTTCAATGCCAGGGAATTCTGGGAACTGTAGTTTTGTGTGACATTTAGCCTTCTGTCAGAGAGCTCTTGGGCCACAACAAACTACAATTCCCAGGATTCCCTAGCATTGAGCTAGGACAGTTAAAGCAGTTTCAAACTGGATTATTTCTGTAGTGTAGATTGGACAAAAGTTTGTCTTGATATAGTACCCCTTATTCCTAATTTCTTGCTATACAGTCACCCCTCCTTTCTCGCGGACTTCAAGTCTGCAGTTTTACATATTCATGGAGGGGTGACTTCCATTTAAATCAATGGGGCATGCCCCCATGCCTGCCTGCGGGGGTGTGCCCCATCCAAGCCTATTGGGCTTGCATATTCGCTAATCTCCATTTTTGCAGGGCGGGGTCTAGAACAGATCCCCCTGAGAAAATGGAGGGGCAACATATTTATATTTATGTTGGCTTGGAAGGAGGGTGAAGACCTGTAAATATGCCAATGAATGGCCTATGTTTTTATGACTACATGCATACACCTTCCTATAAACAAAAATCTCAGGGCAGTGTATAATAATATCAAATTTAAATCAAATTTAAAACATGAAAAATAATAATATAAGTGGACTAAAAGCATAAACTAATTTAACAAGTTAAAACAAGACAGTTTAAAATCAATTTAAACAGTTTAAAACTATTTTAAACCATGCATATGTGCAGATTTGTACAAAATCAATTAGGCTCCAAAGACTATAGTAAAACCCCACTTTTCTACTTGGCACCAGATGTAGAGACTATTCTACAAAAAAGGTGCCATAGCAAAGAAAATTCTTTTCCATGTCCTCCCACACTCTGTGACCGACTAAGGGGATACAGAGGTGATCCCTCCAGCAGACTTCAAACTTCAGACAGGCATATATAAGGAGCAATGCTCCTTCAATTATGTACAGAACTGTACTGGCAGTCAATGCAACTGGTTTTAAACTGGTGTCATATAGTTTCTATGCAGTGGTCTGGCCAACAATCTATCTGCTGTGTTTTGTACTACTTGCAGTTTCCAAGTTGTCTTCAGATCATCTTCTTTGTATAGAGCATGTTGTTGTTGTTGTTGTGTGCCTTCAAGTCATTTCTGACTTATTGCAACTCTAAGGTGAACCTATCATGTTTTGTTGGTTTGTTGGCAAGTTTCTTCAGAGGGGATTTGCCATTGCCATCCTCTGAGGCTGAGAGAGTGTGACTTACCCAAGGTCACCCAGTGGGTTTCCATGGCCAAGCCAGGATATGAACCCTGTTCTCCAGTGTCCTAGTCCTTAATTGGTAAGTCTACAAGCAGGGGTAGGCAACCTTTCCCCTTTAAGGGCCGAGGGACTTCAGCTCCTAGAATCCCAGGAGCTATTGGCCAACATGGGACTATTGGCCAACATGGCTGAGGCTTCTGGGAGCTGAAGTCCCTAGGCCCTTAAAGGGGAAAGGTTGCCTACCCATGGTCTACAAGTTTTGGGAATAATAACGCATAAGAGCCTCACTGGTGCCTTACCAATGGCCTGTCTAGACCAGCACTGTGTTTCTCATAATGGCCAAACAGATACACCAACCACTTGTATAGGTTCCTCCTCAAATAAATGAATAATAAAAGAGAGGACAAGCGAGGGTACATGCTTGCACTCAATCTGCATTTGCTAATCTATTTGTATAGAAGTAACTGCATAAAGGATGACTGGAAATTAAACAGAAATAAAGCTCACCATAGTGAATAAAATGAATATTCTGATTTTGTTCTGAATTTATTTTCCATTCTCCATCCTGCTATCCCCCAAACTAGAACTGTTCTGTTTGAAGCAATGAATATTCTTAGCTCAGTTGCCATGGAACAAAGCCTGGCTAAATCCTTGTGTTGAATTAAATACAACCTATTTCTAATCCTGTTGCTTTACTATTTTATCAGACTGCTGAACCAGCACTTACACATACTATGGAAAGCACAAGATTTACAAGTTGTTGTCACGTCAGCACAGCTGAGGAAGCTCTGTGCTGTTTTTACCATTCATATCTTAATGCATATATCATAGTGTGATGACCATTTTGGATGAAGCGCTGTAACACTTTTCCCAATCAATCTCGAATATTTCTTTAAATTTCTAAGCTTTTAAAAATATGTCATTCTCTAACTAGTTTTCTGGTGCTTCATGGGATAAAAGCAAGTAAACAAGATTTTTTGTTATTTTTATTTTATTTTTTACTGCTGTTATGTGCTTTCAACTTGAATCCAACATATGGCGACCCTATCATCGGATTTTCTTGGCAAGATTTATTCAGAGAAGGTTTGCCATTGATTTTCTCTGAATTTGAGAGTGTGAGACTTGCCCAAAATCACCCAGTGGGTTTCTATGGCTTAGGAGTTTATCACACGGGGGAAATCTCATGCGAAAACAGGGCTTTAAATTAGAAAAAAAAAACACAAAAGTGGTCATGATTTCACACGACGTCGCTGTTAAATTGATGTTAAAAGGAGGTTAATCCGAATGAAAGCCCCTTATTTACGCTTCTTTTTACTTTCAGAAAAACCCAAAAGTAAAAATGAGGGGGTTTCATTCAGATTAACCTCCCTGTTAACAGTGCTTTCACATTTCACACAGGGCAGAACGGGAGAAATCCCATTCATTAAAAGCTTCCGCTTTTGCGGGTGTTTTTTTTTTTTTTTTTTTTTTTACTTTAAAGAGCGATTTTGCACAGGGCTCCCCATGTGACAAACTCCATAGTGGAGATTCAAAACCTGTTCTCCAGGGTCATGTCTGAAAATAAGAGAAAAAATCAGCCTCATCTCATAGGGACTAGGAGTCAGGCATATAATATTTGCTGCAAATTTGCAGGGGAGATGGTTCAGAGGGCTTTAATCCCATTCTAAAAACTCGCCTTTTACCCTGAATTTCTTCTATAAATTAGGATTTTCCTCTGTGTGGCCTGCACTCCAAGGTGGCTTTGGTGTGGAGCTAGGGATGGGAGGACTTTTTGGTGGGTAGGACTGGTTGGATCTGGCAAGCCAGTCCAATATTCAAAACACTAAACCACACTGGCTCAGTTTAAAATTAAAACACAATGGATTGGATCCAAACTTCGCCTTCCAGGAACAGAAGAACTCCATCCATCCACATAAAAGATTCCACTGTTGATGGGGAGAGGAGTGTATCCCTCCCTACCAGCTTGCCGCCTACTAAATTCATCTACTAAATGGTCCCACAACCCTTTAGAACAGGTTTTTGAAGAGCACAAATAGGGAAAGGGAGAAAACCTGGCAGGATTATCCTCAGGGACTCAATTCAAGCTCATAAGAATTCAGCATAAAAGCAATACCAGATAAATTCAAAACAAATAAAAACAAATGCCTAACTCTATAAGGACTGTGGACTAAAGCAATAACTTATAAATGATTGGGCTAATTGAAGACTGTGAATTAAGGGAAACTATGCTCATTTTTCCTTTCTTGGACTACTCTGATTCTGGTGTCTTGCTGATATTTATTTCAGGTATTAGATTTTAATGCTGCCTTCTGTTGGATTTACAGACTGCAATTTCTATTAAGATTTTGGTGATATGCAAATGTAATTTGCATATCACTTGAAAAAGCATTATTTCAGGAGTAAAACATCTTGACAACCCTGATTACTGTAAATCTATCCAACTAGTTTAAAAAAGTCACTGATCACAGATGGGCTTGTGTAGTGAATAACTAGTGGAGAAGGCAGAAGAGTCATCAGAAATCACCAAGGATGGCATGTGTCCATGCTTTTGCCATGCTGCCAAGAAATGCCCCTAGATACAAAAGCTACCCACTTGGAAAGGAAAAATGAAGAAATACAGAATTGCATGTGCACTTTGAAGATGCGTCCACTGTGGTACATGCCCAAGAGCCCAGAGTGGTCTCCAAAAGGACTCCTTCAGCAGTGAAGAGGACCTGTTCTTTTGCCACTAATAAGCAGAAAGGAAGCTGTGATTTGAGGGTGCTTCTGTCACAATGCTTCCTTTCATGATGTCTCTTTCGAACCAATGACCACATGAACAAAAGAGACAGGGCACTAGTTATTATGAGATTAGGAAATGGTAAAAGTTGGCACCAGTAACAATGGTGAATATACTTACAATGTTCTCAAAAACAAACGAAGAAAACGTTGAAGTGTGGAATCTCCAAGCTAGTATTTTCAGAAATGTTATCTATTTCACATACAGGCACTGATAAGCATTTGGGGATAGTCAAAGCCTGCATGAAGTGATGGGCTACATGTGAGTTACAGTGAAATCAGAATGCGGGCACAAAATTTTAAATATAACCTTCAGTTTTTCAAAGGTGTAAACCAGGGCACATGTGGCCAAGTAACATCAGAGTGTGCTCAAAATAACAACATTTATTAATGAGGAAGAAGATACAAGTTAGGAGAGGCTACAACAGTTTGCTTTTCCCCAAGCCTACTGGGAAGGGCAAGACTCTGCTCCTCCTCTGCTGCCTCCTCTTCTGAACTGAGTGCAAATGACTTTGGCACTTGAATTCATCAGTTTTCAGAAATTTAAGTAAGTTGAGGACAAAGAGGGAGTGTGGGAAGAGAGAAAAGTGGGATTTGTTTTTAAACAGCTGAAAAAGTGGGATGATAGAGGATTAATCAGGAGTCAGGACTGTTCATGCCAAATTGGAACAGTTGCAATATATATTATAATATCAAGGATGCAGAGACATTTTTTATGAAACTAATTTTTGGAGACAAGCCAACAGGAGCCAGGGAGCATCTGGCTTGGAACAGATCATGCTTTCGCGATGAGGATGGTGTAACTGCTTAGATCTTCAAAGTGGAGATAAAACTTGGCGGCAAGCATACCTGAAACTGACAGCTGTTTAAAGAGACAAAAGAGTCTAAAGAACATTTGCACATGAAAGGGATATTTGAAGAGGCATGCAATATATTACGTGTGTTTATATGCCAAATGACTGATGCCTCAAAAGCTAAGACTGGAGAACTACAATACCTGGAACAAAAAGAGAAGATACACATAATAAACAAATCATGCATAGGCAGGGAGGGTTTTTTTAATACAGATATATGTTTTCTTTGTTTTCAACTTTTGTATGATTTTTAATCTTTTTTTGTGTTTTGATGTTTTCTTTTTAACCACTTTATTTAAAAAATTGTAAATTTGTTGTTATGGAAGACACCTTGGGTCCCAGCCTGGTGGCATATAAATAAAGTAAATGAATGAATGAATGAATGAATAAAATATCAAAAATTTAGTGGAATGGAGAGAATCTGAGATTTATAGTTATTCCCCAGTGTAAAATCTATAGGAAGGGTAGAGGACATAATGTGAGGTATGGCATAGCTCTACAATATCCAAGAAAAAACAATGTCTAACAAGAAAATGTAAGATAATACTATGAAATATATATATATATATATATATATTGAGCAGCTAATAACACAGGCCTGCAAAACTGAGGGTCATAAAAACATTTGTAAATATATATATTGGTTTTGTAGGAATTTGTTGCTCCAAATCCAAGAATGACCAGATTTGCTCCATCATGTGCAATTTTTTTCCACAAATTGTTTTGACTTTTCTCTGTGACTGAATTAAATGCTCTTGCAAAGAATTATCATGCAAAGCATAAGAGTAAGAAAAGCAACTACTGATTTCCCCATGACTGGTGCCCAGAACCTGATATAATTCACATGGTCAACGTAACACCCCTTTCTTGCAGAACACATAGAGAAGAGAATCAAAGCACTGCAACCCTGTTAGCTTAAGTATTGTCCCAAGAAAATGAGTACAATCCACATATTTGCAATACATCTACATTAAAGGATTCTAATACCAGATTTTTTCCACTTATAGACAAAGGAAAGTGCTGTTTCACCTAGTTTTTAGAACTGTTAGAGCATTTCAATAAAAATGTAGATACAGCAATTGCTGTAAACAATCTATTCTTGGATTTCTAAGAAGGCTTCAACAGTAATTAACTGGAGACTTCTGAGTAAACATAGTGACCATGTGCTAAGAAAGGGGTTGGCAACCTACGGCCCGCGGGCCAGACCCGACCCACCGAGGCCTTGGAACCGGCCTGTGGCCGATCCTGCTGCCGCTGCCGCCACTACGCTGTGCACAACTCGAGGCGCCATTTTGCTTTCTGAGCGCCAGCGCCATTTGGTGTTCCAAAATGGTGCCCGCCATAGTGCGCATGCATGCGTGAGCGCACGACAGCGGGTGCCATTTTGGAACGCCAAATGGCACCGGCTTTGTTTGACCTTCCAAAACAGCACCCACCGCCACGTGCATGCGTGCGCGAGCGCGGGCCGCCATACAAAATGGTGCCCTGTGCTCGCATACGCAAGCGCACCACAGCAGGCACAGTTTTGGAAGGCCAAACAGCGCCGGCATCGTGCATTAGCCTGGGGGCAATGGGGGACAGGGGGACCGGCCCCACCCACAAAAAGGTTGCCAACCCCTGTGCTAAGAGAACAGGCCCTCTAATGGATTTGTAACTGATTGAAGGGCAGAAAGGAGCCAGAAGACAGGAAAAATAGGTTTGTTACAATGGAGGGAAGTAAACAATGCCTCCCGCACCACCCAAAGGTGTCTTCCATTGCACTTATGGAAGCTTACTAAGCTGCGATTGACTCTTATTTCAACACAGGTATTAGGACAGCATCCTCTACTTCACAAAGTGGCTTAAGACTAACAGGGCAAGATGGCTGAGACAACCATACTGTCCTTCAATGGGAAAACAGACAGGGGGCTACTCCCTCCATATCACCTAACATTTCCCACTTACGGCAACTACTTCAATTTGACTAATCATAGGGCCGGCTCTTGTTGTTGTTGTCTGGCTTCAAGTTGTTTCAGACTTATGGCAACCCTAGGGCAATCCTATCATGGGGTTTTCTTGGCAAGATTGGTTCAAAGAAGGGTTGTGATTGCCTAAAGATAAAGGTAAAGATATTCCCCATTGACAAGGTTGTCAAGATGTTTCCAACCATAGGAGGCCATACTCATCTCCATTAAGCCGAATTATACCGAAGAGCCAGTGTTGTCAAATGTGATGGCCTAGTTCACATTAAATGTGGGGTTGCTGAATAATTCAAAGATGCTCAAGGGGCCAGAGTATTTTACCTACTGAAAAGCTGATTATTTTAATTTTAATTCAGAAGAAAAATAATGATTTCTCATCATTATGTAAATCTCTCTTGTGGTTAACAGGTTGGCTCCCATACCAACTGTTTTTAAACAAGGTCTAAGAAACAGGCTTTTGGGATGTTTGTTTCTTTGTTTTTACTATTGTTCTTAATTAATTTGCTTTTCAAATGTAATTTTACATTCCTGTTGCTATCACAAACAGTTGTCAGTATTAATCCTTAGCATTTTGATTTAATTGTATGGTGTTAGTTCTTGTTAATCTGTACTATATTCTTATTTTTTATTAATTTCTTAAATAGTGTGAACTGCCTTGAGAGGGATGTATATGCCTTTCATGGTAGAAGTACTCTATAAGTATTTGAGTACTGAGTAGAAATACTCAAATAAATAAGGCTGCCCCTCAATAGGGCAGCCTTTTATACATGACAATCAAAGCATCTGTCCTTAAATGCTAAGGGACAGATGCTAAGGGACATACATTTACTTTGCACTGAAACACATCATATGTATATATGCAGATGTGTATTTGCACATGCACACAGAGTGACTACCCATCAGTGTCATTTGAGCAATACAGGGTCAGAAGATGTTGCTTTCATTTCTACATAACTGATACACAAGTCCAGTGCTTGTCTTTCCCACTCAAAGAAATGCATACAAAACAATTTATCTCATTTGTTTATTTAATTTACTTATTTGGGAGAAAATAAAAAGGCGTACACAAGGATACTATTGGCATTGGGATCAAACTTGATCTTTGCTCCTAGTGACTGAAGTCAACCCAGTATTTTAATTTATGTTAAGCCCCATCCTCCTGATAACACTGGAACATGACAGAATGCTGGGAAATGGATTAGTTGTATTTGGATCATTCAGAGATAGGAGGGAAAAGTTGACAGTCATGTCTCTCTTCTGTTAACACTCTTAAAGGCCCCATTACAAACTATATCTAGGCTGAAAATGTAAGATGCTGAATTGACATTTAGGTCCTGCTGAGTAAGAGAAAATTAGAACATTCCATATATACTAATTGTTTTAAAAATGTTTATTGGACTTTCACCTGAACTTTATTTATTAAATATGACATCAGTGCTCAACAAAGACGACGATAAAACACATTGGCGAATTTTATTGTATTTAGTAATGGCAGTGAGATTAGTCATTACTAGAGGCTGGTAGGCTGAAGAACCACCTAAATTAAAGGATTGGTTACTTAAAATAGAGGAAATGGACAAACAAACACACTTAATTAAAAATAGAATGACCTATGCAGCAGAAAAAGAATGGCGACCATTTGAAGATATCTAATATTTTGATAAAACACAATTTTAACAAATGTTATTTAAAGTTTTGCAGCAACTCTGCAATAAAGAAAATGTAGGTATTAACAGTCAGACAGATAAGTTATAAAAAGTCTATGATATAAGACATATAAGATCTTAAAAACAAATTCAATAAGAGGCATGTAGATCATTTTTATTCATTATATCCTTTTCTTCTGTATCCTTCCCTTTGTTTGTAAAATTGAGAAGAGAAGTAAATATTTTGAAGCTTACAAAGGAGTTTTCTGCAAGGAGACAAAGAGTCATGTTTTTGGAAAACAGAGGTCCACAAAGAGCAATGTAGCATTACATTTATAATTATGTTAGAGAAAGTGTCAACTACACACTGAATGTGTTATTTTTTGATTTTAAGAATTTAATGTGAGACTCATTAATACAATATAATAATCCCTGTTTGCCTCCAGTGGATACCATAAGGAAGTCTTTTATTTTTATTTTGTGATAAGAGACAAACTTATTCAATTTACATGTTATTGCAATTTATATTGTATCTGTATTTTAAAATCAACCAATCAATAAAAATGTTTATTGGACCACAAAAATGAAATCCGCTTGTTTTGAATAAAGAATCTCTCACTCTGACTCCTTTAGATAAGAGCAGAGGTAGGCAACCTTTCCCCTTTAAGGGACGAGGAACTTCAGCTCCCAGAAGCCTCAGCCATGTTGGCCAATAGTCCCATGTTGGCCAATAGCTCCTGGAATTCTGGGAGCTGAAGTCCCTCGGCCCTTAAAAGGGGAAAGGTTGCCTACCCCTGGATAAGAGTGTTAGAAATACAGAGGAGCTGGTGGTGGCAGGAGTAGCAGCCAAGCATTCTTAAGTACTCTGGCTTTGTCTGCCCAGAAATTCCTTTGCAACAAACTCCCACATTCTGGCAAAAAGCTCACTTATTTTTGGACTTTAGTACACAGGAAAAAAATGTGTTGTTGTGGTTGTTGTTGTTGTGTGCCTTCATGTCATTTCCTATTTATGGCAATCCTATCAGCGGGTTTACCAACATTTCAATGGCAACAAAAGAGGACATTTCTGTATTTGTAAAGAGTAGTTCTAAGACTGTTATCTAACAGAGCCAACCGATTCAATACTAGTGCTTGAAAAGTCAATGACTTCTTATTGAGATCTGTGATGAAACTTCTGCAGTCTTTTAACACAGACAGATTATTATGAAAAAGGCATTTGGTTGCAAATCAAGGTTTAAGATTCATTACTTGCTATTGTAAAAGGATGCATACTTGTGAAAATCACCAGCTATGCTTTCAGACCTGTGAAAATATAATGATGGAACGCTAATACATGAACAGGTGTTATACTACAGTAAACTCAGAATTTACAGGGTTTGAAATGTATGAAATGGAAATTAACCTTTCCGTCACAGTATTTTCATACAGTTTTAGACACATTTTATCTCATGAGATCATATATTTGTTGTGCTATGGGATGCTGGAAGCAGGGGTAGGGAGATATCAGCAAAATATATTAACACGCCTATGTCTAGGAAGATTGTGTGTTTTTTAACTGAATATTGAAAATACCACCATTAGTGGAACTATGAAAAAAAATCTACAAGGCTTAACGTGGCAGAATACCATATTACAGGTATAAGCTAAATGACCCAAAGGTTAGCTGAGACCCACATTAAATGGTGGTAAATATGGTGGCGGTTTGCCTGTGTCAAGAAGCCATCACAGATAACTTTGATAAATTTCATAACGCTTTAAACAAAATACATCTGGCTAGCAGGTAAGTCTCCAGATGATGTACTTACAAACGTAAACTGGCAAGCTACTTTGTATCACTGGCTTGCCTTGTCTTCTCCTAGAAACAATGTATCAGATTTTCCATATTAATTTTTTGGAAATGATAGAAAGCAACTCAGTGAGAATCAACTGCTAAATAATACTGCCATCTAGCAGAGGGAAATGAACATCATGCTAGAATGTGGCAACTTCCCCTTTATTTTTAATCTTCCTGCTGTTGCTCCAAGATGGTACAACTAAAATTAATGGAGTCTAATTACAAGAAGGAGAGCCAGGGTGGTGTAATGGCTTGAGTGTTGGATTATGACTCTGGAGATCAGGGTTCAAATTCCCGCTCAGCTACTGAAACCTATTGGACGACCCTGGACTAGCCATACTCTCTCAGCCTCTGAGGATGGCAAAGGTAACCCCACCCATCAAATCTTGCCAAGAAAACCCCGTGATAGGTTCCACCTTAGTTGGAAATGACTTGAAGGCACACAACAACAATTGAAATAAGAGATAAGAGACTAGACGGTAAGAAGATGTTAACAGTGGGTTGACAATAGAACAAAACGTCTTGGAAGCAGATGGACTCTACCGGAGGTTTTTAAACAGGACTTTGGATAACCCTCTGTCAGAAATGCTCTGGATTGTAGATTTTCTGGACTAGAAAAGAGGTGGACTACATGATGCTTGGGATAACTTCCAACTCCATAGTTCAACAACTTATCAACATATCATTGATTCTAGGAATTAAGTAAATCATATCCAGGGGGTACATAATTAAGAGTCAGTCTCTTTTATAAGGATATTCACACAAGACCTAAAAATGCCCTGATACGCACAGCTCAATTCTATATCTGTTTATTGAGCAGTTCCACTGAACTGAATAGGACCCACTTCCAGGCTAAAACTGCCATACCTTTATTTAAGGCAATCTTCTTCCAGATGTCATTGGATGCCAGTTCCTATTAGTCCCTGTCAGCCTGGCAAATGAAGAGTGATTTAGCAGTTTCTAAACATCTGGAGGGCCACAGGTTTCCAAACCCTGCACCAAAGGTCAAGATTAGGCCTTCCGCAAGGATGCTCCCCTTGATTCTTATGCTCCCTATTTCTGTGAGCGCTTCACGCAGTTGCAAAACCACATTATGGACACACATTGTACTGTGGGATATGGAACGGCTTATTAAACATTATGGAAAGAGCTCTAAAAGAGCACTGAGTTCATTAATCCAAATCTTTACTACTATATTTATAAGGAGTGATAGGTTTGTCTCTGAATATCAATTGTTAAGAAACATGAGCAGGAAGGGGCAAGTGTCCTTGTCCTGTTTCTGGGCCCAGATTATCTGAAAGATATCATCTCCTTATACAAGCCAATTGAGTGTTGCAATCTGCAGGGAAGAACTTTCTCTCAGTCTCACCACTTTCATAGGCATATTTGGTGAGGACACAGGAGAGGGCCTTTTCCATGGCTGCTCCCAGGCTATGGGACTTCCAGTTGGTCCCCTTTCTGGTCTCTTTCCCTGGAAGGTAAAGACCTTTTTGTTTAGGCAGGCCTTTGAAATGTGAATTGTGGCCACAGTAGTATGTGTAGGATGGGGTGGGGTGCTATATTTTATTTTTAATTTTTAAAGTACATTTCAACTGTTTTAATTGTGGTTTTGATACCACCAGCATTTAATTCTTTTTTAAAAAAATTTGTAGAATAGGAATTTTAATGTAATGGGCTATGACTCTGAAGGACAGAGTTCAAATCCCTGCTTGGCCATGAAGCCCAAGTCACCCCCTCTCAGCCTCAGAGGATGGCAACGACAAACCCTCTCTGAACAAACTTTGCCAAGAAAACCCTGTGATGGGCTTGCCATAGGGCCACCATAAGTGGGAAATGACTTGAAGGCACACAACAACAATAATTTTTAAAATATTTTTTGTAAGTCACTTTGGATCCCATTTCAGGAGAAAGGTGGGGTATAAATTCAATTAAATAACTAATTAATTAATTTGGGGACACTGAGATAACAGAATGCTTGATTAGATAGATGTCTGACCGGAACCAGAACTTTTTCTTATGTACTCTAAGAAAGTACACACACATTTTTAGCCAGGACTAATCTTGGCAAAACAATACAGTAGGAAATTGGCACAGTAGCCAGCTTGAGAATGAAACAGCCTCTCAGCCCATTCCTTTTTCAGCTTTGGGATAGTCTCTTCAACAGCATGCTCAAAAGGCAATTGTCTGTAGAGGTGGCAAACATTAACCCAACTCCCAAAAAGACTAATGTAATCTGATTCATAATCACATGTTGTGTAGAACTTTTAGATGAAAAAAAAATCCCAAAATGTTTCTATTGTTGGTAAGGGGTTATTGTTGTTGTCCAAGTCAAACCTGACTCATGGCAACCCAGTGGATGAGACGCCTCCAAGAGCCCTTGTCCTCTACTGCTCTGCTCAAGTCCTGCAGACTCAGCCCCATGACCTCTCTGAGTCCAGCCATCTAGCATGTGGTCCTCCTCTTTTTCTACTACTTTCTACTTTACCTAGCATTACTGTAGAATTCAAAGATATAGCCGTGTTAGTCTGTAGAATCAGTATATACAGAGATCTTGTAGCACCTTTGAAACTGAAAGAAATTGGCAGCATGAGCTTTCGTAGACTTCAGTCCTCAGAAGTAGACTGAAGTCTACGAAAGCTCATGCTGCCAATTTCTTTCTTTCAGTTAGTCTCAAAGGTGCTACAAGATCTCTCTACATACTAATATTACTGTGTTTTCTAGTGAGTCATGCCTTCTCATGATGTACCAAAGTACAACCTCAGTTTCATCATATTGGCTTCTAGTTAGAGTTCAGGCTTCATTTGTTGTAGGAACCATTTGTCTTTTTGACTGTCTATGGCAGAGGTCCCCAGACTTTTTGATCCAGGGGCCGGTTCACTGGCCCCCAGATCTTCCGGGGGGGGCAGAGGCGCACGCGCATGTGCACACATGCACATGCGCATGCCTCCGGATGCTATTTTGTGTTCCAAAATGGTGTCCGGAGTCATGCGCATGGGCACAGCGTCGCGCGGGCATGAGCATGACTCCGGGCGCCATTTTGGAACACAAAATGGTGCCCAAGTAGTGCGCATGCGCACGCGACATCAGGCGCCATTGTGTGTTCCAAAATGGTGCCCGGAGTCATGCGCATGCGCGCGCAATGCCAGTTGCATGCGCACGACTCCCAGACGCCATTTTGGAAGACAAAATGACATCTGGCAGCAGGTGCGAGCAGCGGCGGCAGCGCGGTGGCAGGACCGGCCACAGGCCGGTATGAAGGCCTCGATGGGCCGGGTCCAGCCCGCGGGCCATAGTTTGGGGACCCCTGGTCTATGGTATCCTCAGCACTCTTCTCCAGAACCACATCTCAAATGAGTAGATTTTCTTCTTGTTTTGTTCACTGTCCAGCTCTCACATGTTGATGGGAATTATAATGGGTTGTTGTTGTTGTTAACTACCCTCAAGTCAATCTTGACTCATGACGACCCTGTGGCTGAGACATCTCTAAGACTCCCTATCTTCCATTACTTTTCATAGTTCTTGCAGATTCATACCCATGCCCTCCTTAATTGAGTCCATCCATCTAGCTTGTGGCCTTCCTCTCTTTCTACTTCTCTCCACCTTTCCTAATATTGTTGCCTTTTCTGATGAGTTGAGTCTTCTCATGACCTGGCCAAAGTACGACAGCATCAGTTTAATCATCTTGGCTTCCAGGGAGGTCTCAGGCCTGATTTCTTTAAGACCCATTTATTTATTTGTTTTGTTTTGTTTTGTTTTGGCTGTCCACCATATCTTCAGCACTCTTCCCCAGCACCACATCTCAAATGAATTTATTTTCTTTTTATCCATTTTTTAAAATTGTCCAGCTCTCTCACCCATCCATGGTAATGGGGAATACAATTGCTTGCACAATGATAACTTTCTTACTTTTTACATCTTTGCTCTTTAGGACCTTTTCTAGTTCTTTCATAGCTGCCCTTTCCTTTCTTGAATTCTGATTTCTTCTGATTTCTTGGCTGCAGTCCCCATTCTGATCTATGTTTGATCCAAGATATAGGAACTCTTTTACTATTTCTATTTCTTCATTTTCTAGGTTGAACTTGTGAAGGTCCTCGATGGTCATTATTTTTGTTCTAACTTTAGTGTTCAATTATGTATTGGGATCTTATCCAGTTCTTTCATAGCTGCCCTTCCCATTCCTAGTCTTCTCCTGATTTCTTGACTACTGATCAATATTTGATTCAAAGAACGAGAAATTTATAACTACAGTTGTCCCTTGGTATTTGTGGGGGATGTCCCTCCTTCCCCTCCCCCTTATGTATTGCATGCCCATTGGCTGCAGCGGAGGGGGCGGGGCATGTGTCAGGCCCTGAGCACCACTGGGAAAGCAAGTCCCAATGGCAGCCAACGCATTTACAGCCCCCGGCAGTCCCCATGCCCTACCTCACTGCCACCTGATGCCACCGGACCCCGGAGGGCCAAGAGGAGGTTGGTGGGGCCTTGCTGCCTGGCTGACCCCAAAATGGGGAGCCCAGACTGCCCCCCACAGACTTAAAGGCCCTCCTCCCAGCCTCTGAGTCAAAGGTAAGCCCGGGGGTAAGAAAGAGGGCAGGGAGGGAGGGGACCATGGGCTTGTCATTCGTGAGTCATCAAAAACCACAAAGGACAAGTGCATGGATACAGAGGGATGACTGTATTTCTATTTCTTAATTGTCTAGGTTGAATTTATGTAGTTCCTCTATGGTCATTATTTTTGTTTTCTTTATGTTTTGCGGTAGGCCTGCCTTTGCACTTTCTTCTTTAACTTTCCTTAGTAATTGTTCCAAATATGACATTTTCCATTAGTAGTATGGTGTCATCGGTATATCTTAGATTGTTGATGTTCCTTCTTCCTATCTTCACACCTCCTTCTGAGTCTTAACCTTTCCTTTTGATATTTTCTACAAATTAGTGCAGGGGTAGGCAACCTTTCCCCTTTAAGGACCGAGGGACTTCAGCTCCCAGAAGCCTCAGCCATGTTGGCCAATAGTCCCATGTTGGCCAATAGCTCCTGGGATTCTGGGAGCTGAAGTCCCTCGGCCCTTAAAGGGGAAAGGTTGCCTACCCCTGTATTAGTGGAACAAATTGAATAATAAAATGGAGCCTTGCCTGGCCCCTTTGCAAACTGGGAACCCTTCTGTTTCTCCACATCCTGTTCTAACATTTTCCTCTTGTCCTAAGTACTATCAGGACTATCAAACATAGTGGTATTCTCATTTCTTCAAAAGTGATCCATCATTTTCATGATCTATGCAGTAAAAGGCTTTGCTAGTCTATAAAGCATATGCTGGTTTTCTTCTGAAATTCTTTGGTTCTCTCCATTATGCATTGTATGTTTGCAATGTGCTCTCCAGTGCTTCTTCCTTTTTCGAATCTTGCTTGCACCTCTGGAATTTCTTGCTCCATATACGACTGGAGTCTAGGCTACAGAATTTTGAGCATAATCTTGCTTGCATGGTAAATTAATGCTATGGTCCTGTAGTTACTGCAGTCTTTTGTGTCTCCTTTTTTGTGGATGGGGATATATATAGTTTCCAGTATGTTGGCCATCATTGTGTTTTTTCCATATTTGTTAATGTATTTTAGTTAACACTTGAATTAATTATTTTATTTTGTGTTGAGCAGTCCTTGTAGTGTGTCTTCAAGTCATTTATAAATTATAGCTACACTAGCATAGGGTTTTCTTGGCAAGATTTGTTCAGAGAGGAGTTATTGTTGCCTTCCCCTCAGGCTGAATGTGATATGTCCAAGGTCACCCAGTCGGTTCCTGTATCTGAGTGGGGGATTAACACCAGAGTCCAGTGGTCAAAGCACTATACCACAATGGCTCTCATAGGCAGTCCTGAAGGGTTTTTTTTTAACACATGCACAATGCTGCTAAGACATAAATGCTTAAATCCATAACACTTCCATTTTCTCTGGCTATTATAGTACTGTAAATCTACATGCAATTTATTAACACCTTTTCATGCTATGATAAATGGAAAATCTGGTTGTGTAGGATTTTACTTCCCCAAGTTAAAATGTCTGTACATCCTAGAGCACACTTAATCTACAAAGAAAACAAAACACAGATCAGGTGCTATTCTTATATAAGGGATCACTATGTTCTCTCTGAGAATTCAAGTTCTATAAATGTTTGTACCCAGACAATGGTTCCTTTTTTTTTTTGCTTAAGTAAATTCCAGGCCTAGTTTAATGCTTGTCTCTCTTGACTAGAGCGTAAACTGGCATGAATTTCTCCAAAGATTTTAAAGTTAAAATGCATAGATTTTATGCAGGAAACATTTTTAGCCCTGGTCTAAGAACAGCTAAAATGACTGCTCTTCAAATACAGGTGAAAAATTCAATCATGATTATTTGTACTCTCCTGGTGAGGATTCACACTGCAATTTAAGCAGGCAGCTTACTCCTTTCTCAGCAAATGTTAAGTAGCCATGATGAACACTACTGTGAAACCAGTCTCCTACTGTGCATATATGGTATGGGCTTTCAGCATATTAGAGATGGAGAAAGCATGGCTCATAACCCACATCAAGTCCTCCAAGTCCTTTTTATGTTTTGTATTCACAGTCTCCAGAAATGGCTTTTTAAAAAAACCCAAAATTCAAAGGTACTCCAGTCCTCTCTACGGGAAGGCAATGTTGCCATGTTCTCCACATAAAAACCTCATACGTGACTTCTGGTTCACTTCCTAGTTCAGAAAAGCCTTCTGGGTATAAACAGCAGAGAAAGGGAACACAGCAAAATTGTCTCCATCTGTCAGGACTGGGCTAATCCTGCCATGATATTGTGCTGGGGAATCCTGTTATGTGTCATGTGTTTGATCCAACTGTGATGTATGATATTATAATATGTATGTCTTCAATTGGAAAGTATGGCTTGAAGGTTTTGCTTTATATAAATATGCTGTGAATATAAGGGGGGGGGAGGTTTACTTCAGGTGTGTTAACTGATATGTATGTAATACATGTGCTAACTGATATGTGTGCTGATATGCACTGAAACAAACCCAAGTCTTATGCTTTGTGTAGGACTGTTTTTAGGCTGGTTGACATGTGTATGCTTTCATATCTAGTATTATACATTGCTATAGATTCATGACAATATGATGCACTGTTTCTAATAGCCAGTATGGGGTGTGAAAACTGGTTTGTGTTATCTTGGGAGGAGGAAATACAAATTTATTACATGAGCTAAACAAATTGATAACTTATGTTGTTGGTTAGATTAACAGTTGTATAGATAGCAAAACGTGTGATGCTTTTATGTATTTTAAATATGTTAACCACACACTCTAAGGTAGCTTCAGAGAGGAGGTTTCCCTGAAAGGCAGGTAAAGGAATGCATGGGGGTGGTTTCATTTTTTGGTTTCTGAAGGCCTCTATTATCTGCTGCTGTGATGCTTAAAACAACTAGGCAAAGCTTTCCTGGGAAAGAAGGAAAAACAAAAACAATCCAAGAAGAACTAATGTTTGGAGAAGTGAAATAACTGAGCCCACCAATCTTGAGAGGTGGAGCTAATGCTTTTGGTAGGCTTATGTTTGATGTACATGTACTTAGATTTAAGTTCTGTCCAAGATGTCCTGTTAGCCACTTCTCTCTGATGTCAGAATAAAGCTTTCTGGTCATCCGCAGAAGCCTGAATTGTTGAGCCTGGGGAGAAAGTTCAACTAGTTTCCAACACCATCCTGTCAAGGGGGATGAGGACATTTTATTATTATCTTAATGGGCTGGGGAAAGGATAAGTCCTCCTAGTCCAGTGAGGTATGCTTCCTGGACCTGGAAGCTGCACACTCCTACTATACATGAATTTGGGGGGGGGGGGGAAGAGTTTCAAGTAGCCTGTTCCTTTCATTGCTTTCAACAATACATATCTTTTGTTAGACTAGGCTGACGATATCTTTATGCCAGACACCTTGAACTCAAACCTCAAGTGACTCACCCCACCAAAAAAAAAAAAAAAAAAAAAAAAAAAAAAAAAATCCAAGTATTTTTGTATCCCCTAGAAAAATCCATTACAGTGGGCTGGATCCAAAAGCTAAGATTCCAAGGAACTAAGATCCTGCACTCTTCTGCAAAAATGTAAGAGTTTACTCAGTGCAATAAAAGGTAGCTTCTATAACATTTTCTTGCCCTCTTAATCCAAGGGATTAATACTCTTCACACAGTACTATACTGCAAAGGGCCTTCCTGTGAATGGAAGAGCAGATTTTGATGTAACTCAGTATATACACAGAATGCAAGGTGTGTGGCTAAGATGCAATACCTTCATGTCTCAGATCACAGGAACCCACATATTTCTGAACATACTTAGGGATCTCCAAACATTGCCAAGATCCCAATTTATTTACCAAAATGGCATGTTTGCCACTGCTTTTTACTCCACTCTGTTAACATCTAAATCCTGTAGTCGAGTCAGTTCATGTACTATATAACCATATATAATGCTGTATTTGGATTTGAGATATTTCTGCAATCAGCTTCGTGGGTTTTTAACAAAATCTCATCCATCAGGATATAATGCATTTTGGGTATTTTCTGGTCCTGATGAGAATTTCATGTACTGCATGTACTGCAGAGTTGTACTAAATGCCCCATGTCCCAATCTTTGTATACACAGAAGCAATATCAAAGCACCCACAATCAGATAAGTTATGTGAGACATGTGCAGTATCAGTCTCCCAACCCACCCTCCAAATATAACCAAAACAATTTTTAGCTCATAAGAAAAATAAACCTTACTACTGGTATTTAAAAAAAAATTAAAAACAACTTATTTAGACACCACTCACACCCGGAAGTGAACAAAAACCTAAAGGAAAAGGGCTGTTTGTTGATCAGCAAGAACTAATGTTAATGTTATTATTGGACACAGTCATTCTGAGTGGATTAAACACTTCTTTCAGATAGGTTTGCTGAGATGCACTCAGTGTAGATAATTGGTTTGCAATAGGTGCTGCAGCACTGAACTGGCATGCTCTTGTTGTCTGACTGTGGATTTGCAAAATGTGGTGTTCCACCCAAACATTCAAAGCCAGAAAAATCCAAAGTGGAATGACAGTGAAATAAAGTGAGATGAAAAAGCCAGCTGGTTTTGCAAGGGGAGCTGGGGCGGGGGTGGGGGGCTTTGTTATTTACATCCTTGTTACATGTCCCCAAGTTGTACCCTTGACTTATCCACAGGTCATATCAAAATCCAAAATCTGTCCCAATTCATTACACCCTAGTGACAATAACCAGTAGATTTATATGGATGTGTTAATGGAAGTAACACATACAATTTAAGAATTCCAAATACACTATTTTTTTATTGTGAGAAGAATACAAAACAATGCTTAAAATTCAATGTTTAAATATAAACGGCAATTATACAAGGCAGGACATAAGCATTTCCAATACATTTGTCATTATGCCATCTGTTTCCCACACATATGCTTCCAATATGGTAACAAAAGAAGCACAATTATTTCAATAACCTAAGCAAGTAATTCACTTATGTGGGAGCTGTAGCCTAAATCCAATGACTACTGCTAACTAGTGCAGACACACTGAATCAATGAGATGTACTCATGTGCTAGGTTACCATTTAGCATTTCATGCAATGATTTTACACCAGGTGAGGCTAGCAGCTGAATTTAGCCTGTTAATTTCTTCTTCCAACATACATAAAAATGCTCACAATTACAGTTCCAAACATCTATACTACTGCATGCAGGGAGGGTTTAACACAATTTGCATTTGCTGATGATTCCACTATTGGTGCTTTTTCAAATAAGAAATTGGATTTGTACAGTTAAACTGGCCAGACTAGCTGTCATACAGACACCTGATCTTCCAGATAAATGTGTTAAATTCTTGTTTAAAATTCCTGTTTAAAACTCACATCTTTGATATCTTTATTAATTTGGCAGTTATGTGTTACTACTTCTTCAAACTAATTAATAATGACCATAACACAACAAATTTGAGCATACTCACATCCATTTAGATTTTAGATCAATGGCTTAAGTGTACTTAATTTTGTATTGGATTTATGGCCAAATGTTTACTGTGGCATGCTAACATAGTCAAATAATAGACCTCGTAGTTTAACTACTTCACTCACCGCAATACAACTTTACAGAGAACTTCCAAAAGAAAAATCACTGAGTTTGTGGTTCAGCAAGTGATTCATTCAGTGGTTCAGTGCCTTCCACTGGCATCTTAACAGCCTCTTCACTTGGCTGGCTCTGACTGCGTGGCTCAGTATTGGTATCCAACTGTTTCTTATTGGCTTCTTCATTATGACGGCTCTGACAATGAGTTAAATGTTTCTTAAAGCCTCTAGGAAAGTTTGTCTCAAAACTGCAACGTGGGCATTTAAGTAGACTTTGACCATGAGCAGCAACATGGTTTTTAAGGTGAGTTTCCAAGAGAAAAGCCTTTCCACAGACATTACATTTGTATGGACTATGGACATTATGCTTGTTAACCAAATGATGCAATACAGCACCTTTTTTCATAGCCCGGCAGCAACAAATTTTGCAGTAATATTTGCCTTTGCCACGCTTCATATATTTTGCTATCTCTTCTTCTGAAATGAAAGCCTCTTTCTCTTCTGTAAACTGCAGGACACACTTAGCCTGAGTAGGAGTAGCTGTTTCCGTTTTAGTATCTTTATTGTGATCTGAAGATTCTGTGTCAAACTGCTCCTGATCACTGTTGGATTCCTGTTCCTTAACATCTGATGTCTCCATTTCAGTATTTCCACTTTCACTGCTATTTGGATCTGTACTAGAAGTCTCCTGATTTTCCTTCCTGGACTTCTTTTTTGGACAAGGATATGATACTTCTTCTGTAGATTCCTTGGCTTGCGAAGGCTGTTCCTTTGGAGCTAGAAGGCTAGTAAATGGATTCTCAATTTCTGGATGCTCAGTGAAGTGATCTTTATTGCCAGATTCAGTATGTGTCTGCAACTCTACCAAAGCAGATGTAGCAGGCTGGCTGAAGTCAGCAACACCAGTTTTGTGGGCTTCCATGCCTGCTGTTTCCATTGGTTTATGAACATCAGAGCCAAAGACCTGCTTCTGATCAGAAGGTGGTTTCTGGAGTTCAGGTGAAAGAGAATGCTTTGGAGGCTCAGTGAAGAAACTCTGCCTTTGTCTCTCAGGAGAACCAGGAGATGGCTTCTGAAGTTCTGCAAAGGATGCCTGTTTCTGTATTTCAGGAGAAACTGCAGGAGACTTCAGCACTTCATGAGCAACAACAGGTGACCTCTGAGGCTCTGAGAAAGGAACATGATCCTGAATTTCTGGAGAAACTGTAACATGCTTCTGGGGCTCTTGAAAGAAAGCATGCTTTGGAGCTTCAGGAGAGACAGGAGGAGGTCTATGAGAATCAGAGAACAGAGCATGCTTTGGGATTTCAGGAAAAGTCATGTGGGCTTCATGGAAGAATGAGCGTTTCTGTAACTCAGCAGAAACAGATTTTTTATGTTCAGGAAACAGAGCTCGTTTTCGACTCTCAGAAAATAATGCCCGCTTTTGGAGTTCAGAAGAAACAAAAGGTGTAGGCTTCTGAGTCTCAGGAAAGAAAGGAGACTTTCGGGAATCAGAAGGGAATTTCCAAGGATCAGGAGATACAGAAGGAGCTGGCTTGCGCTGCTCAGGAAAGAAGGAAGGCTTCCAAAGATCTGGTGACATTGGAGGGCAAGGCTTTCTATGTTCTGCTGGCATAGGAGGTGGAGGTGGGGGTGGAGCTGATGGTGATGGCCTCCAGGTGTCAGGAGACAAAACAGGTTTCCAGCCTTCAGGATAAACAGAAGAAATAGGTTTCCAGGGCTCTGATGAAGCAAGACTAGATTTCTGAGACTCAGGCAAGGAGGTAGATTTCCAAGGCTCTGGCACAAACTTCTGAGATTCTGGAGACATCAAAGTGCCAGGCCTTCTGGGTTCTGAGGCAGGTCTTCTGGATTCTATGGGTATAGATTGTGGAGGTTTGGGGGACCAAGGTGAGACAGTAATAGATTTCTGTTGCTCATGAGACATACTAGGAGGAGACCTCCATGGTTCTGGAGCTATACTAGGAGTGGGTCTCCAAGGATCTGGGGAGATTGGTAGCTCAGACTTGCGTGGCTCAGGAGAAAGTGCTGAAGCAGGCCTCCGCATCTGAGGAATATGCCTGCGAGGTTCTGAAGACAGAGCAACAGGAGAAAGTTTCTTTAACTCAGGAGAGACAGCCGGAGAGTGTCTACGAGGCTCAGGAGACACTGCCGGAGAGTGCCTGCGGGGTTCAGGAGACACTGCTGGAGAGTGCCTGCGAGGCTCAGGAGATACAGCTGGAGAGTGCCTGCGGGGCTCAGGAGACACAGTTGGAGCAAATTTCTGTGATTCAGATGTAGGTGCAAGTGGCGATGCAGGCAGAGCAGTCTTTTGAGGCTCTGGGGATGCAGGTGGCATAGGTTTCTGTGGTTCAAGAGGTACAAGTGGGGCAGGTTTTTCTGGGACTGAGACTGAGACAAGCAGTTCTGGATGTACCAATGGGAGAGGTTTCTGTGGCTCGATATATGTGGCTGCAGCAGGTTTCTGTGGTTCAGGAGGCAGTGCAGGGATAGGCTTTGGTAGTTCTGGGGACTCTACTGAGGCAGGCTTCAGTGGTTCTGGAGTCACAGAAGGGGCTGGTTTCAGTGGTTCTAATGACACTGCAGGAATAGGCTTTGGAAGCTCTGATACAACAGAGATAAGTTTCTGTGGCTCTGGACAAGGTAGTGGAACAATCTTGTGTTGCTCCACAGGTGCAACTGTGGTGGGTTTTTGTGCCTTGGAGGATAACCCTACATCAGATTTCAGGGGCTCTGAAGGAACAGGTTTCTGACACTCCAAAGTTATAGCAGGTTTCTGAGATTCAGGAGACAGAGAAGGTTTTTGAGGTTCCACAAAATAAGGTTTCTTTACAGGTTCTGTCTCTGTGTCTAACAAATCCTTCTGCTGTTCATTCCACTTCTCAGACACTGCATGGTGAGCTGTGATATGATAATAAACATTGCAGAACATCTTGCTGGTAAAAAAGCATTTGTGGCAGTGGAACAACTTTGCACTTTTCTGGTAAAATACAAGTTTTCCCAATCCTGCAGTGTTCATTTCATCACAAAATTCAGGATGGATAGTACCCATGTGAATCTGTATGTTTTCATAATCAGAGCCCCTGAAATTACAGTGATCACACTCTAATCGCTCTGCTGTTTTATGCAGGATGTTCAACATGTCAATTTTTCTACTCTCAGCTGGCATAACAGTACACATGTTTCAAAACTGTATGTTCCAGTATTCCTGAAATAAAGATTTAAAAATTAGATCCAAAACACATAAAACTTTGCTACTAAAATTATAATAAAATTTAGGATATGAATTAGCTCAGCCAATTAATTATATAAGCAATAAGAAAAATATAATAACTTTATTATTTCAAAACAGTTTTGAACATCTTCATTGTTTACAAAGTCAGACTTTGCAAAGGCAATTTGAGCCGTTTACTTGTCCCCGATGCTTCTTAATGTTGCAAATAGTCAAAAATAAACAACCTGCAGAGTATCCAGCCACTGCCTACACTGGCCAAAAGGATGCAGCCAAGACTTGATGAGCTGGCTAACCTACTAATTCAGTGGAACGAAAGTGGTTTAAATGGTGGGTTGTGATTTAGGCTTAAATTGGACAGTTCTTCCCAATTTTATGCTTAAAATGTTTTTTTCTAGAGTTGAACTGGCTCTTGCATTCTGTTTATTATTCAAAATAACTCAACATGTTTTGTTATGACCCAGCTCCAGTCCTTTTCAAATTGGCAATTCCTGCCTTATTTAAAATACACAATATTGTCTGAAAAGCAATAAAGAAGAAACTGTAAACCAAATTGTTTCTCTCTGTAACTCTCCCCTCCATCCAAATCTGTTCTGGAAGACTGGGAGACCCTCTTGAGCAGATCTGTTGAAGGAACACACAGGGCTGCCAGGGAGAGGGAGGAAGGGAAAGTTCCACTAAATGAACTAAAATCCATTCACAATACCAGATATGATAGTTTATCAGTTCTAATATGAAGTGCTACATTCAATGTTAGTGTCAATTAAAGTGCACTGCAGGTTGAGCATCTCTTATCCAAATTTCAAAATCTGAAAAATGCCAGAATCCAAAACTGTCCACATGAGTGGCTGAGACAGTGACACCTTTACTTTCTGATGGTTCAGGCTATACAAACTTTATTTCATGCACAAAATTATTACAAATATTAAGTACACAATTACCTTCAGACTATACTGACAAAGTATATATGACACTTAAAACGAATTTCATGTTTAGATCTGGATCTTATCTCCAAGATATAGAAACCCACTGATCTTGGATAAGACACACTCTCTCAACCTCAAAGGAGGTGCAGGCAAAAACCTCTCTGAAAAGTCTTGTCAAGAAAACCCCATAATAGGTTCACTTTAGGGTCATCATAAGCCAGAAACAACTTGAAGGCACAGAACAAAATAAAATTAATGGAATTTAGGTCCAAAACACACTGCAGAAATAATCCAGATTGAGACTGCTTTAAATGCCCTGGCTCAATGTTAGGAAATCCTGGGAAGTATAGTTTTGTGAGACATTTAGCCTTTTCTGTTGGAGAGTTCTAGTGCCACAATAAAGTATAATTTCCAGGATTCCCTAGCACTAAGGGCAGTTAAAGTGGTCTCAAACTGGATTATTTCTGCAGTGTGCTTTAGATCTTAGTTCTCACTACTTACGTAAGCCCCAATGACTTCAAATATACTACTGTAGTTGAGATTAACACACTCCAAATTTAAAGATCTGAACCTGTAATATATGCATTAATGTATGATTTCTACTCTTTAAAAATTATTGACACAGAAGCATTAACTGAACAGCATTTATTTCAAAGTGACACAAATAGCCAGAGAGGGAAAAATAAGAAGTTTGTATTATAAATATATAAGCAAGATTATTCATTAGAGCTGGACACCATGCCCACATTCAAAAACATGTTACTGTTACTGATATACTACTTCATCTTATAGTAGATACTTCTAAAACATCTACCATTTTATTCAGCTGAAGACACAGGCATTATAATAGTCTTTGGGCCTTTGCAGACTACCAGAAATAGTGCAAACTGAGTCCACTTTAACTGCCCTGACTCAGTGCTAGGGAATCATGGGAACTGTAGTTTATTGTGGCACCAGAGCTCTCTGACAGAGAAGGCTCAATGTCTAAGAAAAATATACAATTCCCATGATTCCCTAACACTGAGCCAGGGCAGTTAAAGTGGACTCAATTTGCACTATTTCTAACAGTCTGCAAAGGCCCTAACTCACATTCAAATCACTATCTATGTAGACCCCACACTAAATTTGTAGATTATGGGCCTTTACAGACTGCTAGAAATAGTGCAAACTGAGTCCACTTTAACTGTCTTGGCTGAGTGCTATGGAATCATGAGAATTGTAGTTTTTTTTTTCTGGGACATTGAGCCTTCTCTGTCAGAGAGCTCTTGTGCCACAATAAACTACAGTTTCCATGATTCCCTAGCACTGAGTCAGGGCAGTTAAAGTGGCCGCAATTTGCACTATTTCTGGCAGTCTGCAAAGGCCCTATGTTATTCAGGGAATGAATATAATCCACCTTTTACCACTTAGTCCATTGTCTACAAATGGGAATAGTAATAGTTTGGTTTACAGCAGTGGTACTCAAGACGTTTTACCCTTAGGCTTTTACATTTACCATAGACTTTTACATTTACATGCGGATGTTGTTGCCCCCTCCCATGCGGCACATTATAAGAATAAAAACATTTTGTTTATTTAGTGTGCATATTTTCATTTGCACATTCAAGTATATTCATAGTTTAACATTTTATAAGGAAACAATATCATTCAAATTAGAACAGTTTTATTTAAATAGATTCTATAGTCAACTCAAAGCATTTGTAAATTTTACACATAAAAAGTATGGGAAGAGGAGGGATCAGAGCCTTCAAGTCTTATCCCCACCTGCCTCCAGTTTGAGAACTACTGGTTTACAGGATTGCTGTAAGGATTATTTAAATAATTCAAAAGAAGCACTTTGAACATATAGGGGAATCACTATACAAATAATATACAGTGGGCCTTTGGTATCTGCTGGGCTTTGGTTCCAGGACCCTCCATGAGCACCAAAATCCATGGATGCTCAAGTCCCATTAAATATAATGGCATAGTAAAACGGTGTTCCTTATATAAAATGGCAAAACCAAGGTTTGATTTTTGGAATTTATATATTGATAAATATATGATTTTCAATCTGTGAATGGTTGAATTCATGGATTAAAAAAAACTATGGATATGGAATGCTGACTGTATTAGCAGTAAGCATTTTAAAATGTAAAATACTCTTTCCTTGTCATTAACAATGAGTTTATTCTTATGGAGTCTGATATAAAACTAGTCCATAATGTAATCTTTTCTACCAGGTGTATGCTGTGAGAATGCTGCCATCATTTCACAACATTGAAATCCAGCGACAGGGCAGCAGACAGCTCCTCTTCCAGCAGTCTCAAATAAAAACAATGTGATAGGGAGTATGCACCTTGTTTTAGAGAGGATACACTCTCAGAAGCCCTACGAAGCATTCGTCTGCTGAAAAATAAAGCATATGCTCCTGTGTGCCTTGTTTCAGTGAAAATTTTTTCTTGGCAACCAGACATGTTTCACTTTATTTCTAATTGCTGCGTGTCCATATAGCTCACCGTGGTGATAGGTCTAAATAGGCTGAAATTTGTGCCCATTTGGGAACTTATACACATTGCTCCTCAAATAGAGATATGTCCTTTTGACAGAGAAGTCTTAATCCAGACTTTAATAAGTATGCTGTTGAAACTAACGTATTTCCAAAACATATTTGACACTTCAAACAGAATTTAAGAAAGACTGAAGCCTTCCACATAATCAATGCCACACAAGTCAAGTATCCAACTTTCACAACAATAAAATAGCAAAGCTAAGGATACCATTTGGAAAGGCAGAGTAGTATATGCTAATATGGCAGCCAGTCCACATGTCAATACCTTTCAACTTTAACAATCGTACCAGTTTTCCTTGACTGCATTCCACCCATTTTCCCACCCTCACTTTCAAGGTTTGTGACACTCCATAGGAACCAAATATCCCATCCCCAAGCACCATGTTTCCATAAAGCCTTCTGCTGGAAATCACAATTCAGGATGCAAACCTTTGAAGGGGTACATACAGTCAGCCCCTCACATTCGCTGGCTTCCCTGTCACAGATCATAGAATCATAGAATCATAGAATCATAGAGTTGGAAGAGACCACAAGGGCCATCCAGTCCAACCCCCTGCCATGCAGGAACTCCCAATCAAAGCATCCCCGACAGATGGCCATCCAGCCTCTGCTTAAAGACCTCCAAGGAAGGAGACTCCACTACTCTCCGAGGGAGTGTGTTCCACTGTCGAACCGCCCTTACTGTCAGGAAGTTCCTCCTAATGTTGAGGTGGAATCTCTTTTCTTGCAGCTTGCATCCATTGTTTCGGGTCCTAGTCTCTGGAGCAGCAGAAAACAAGCTTGTTCCCTCCTCGATATGACATCCCTTCAAATATTTAAACACGGCTATCATATCACCTCTCAGCCTTCTCTTCTCCAGGCTAAACATCCCCAGCTCCCTAAGTCGTTCCTCATAGGGCTTGCTTTCCAGACCCTTCACCATTTTAGTTGCCCTCCTTTGGACACGCTCCAGTTTCTCCACATCCTTTTTGAATTGTGGTGCCCAGAACTGGACACAGTATTCCAGGTGAGGCCGGACCAAAGCAGAATAGAGTGGCACTATTACTTCTCTTGATCTAGACACTATACTTCTACTGATGCAGCCTAAAATTGCATTGGCCTTTTTAGCTGCTGCATCGCACTGTTGACTCATGTTCAACTTGTGGTCCACCTGGATTCCTAGATCCCTTTCACAGGTAGTCTCATTCAGCCAAGTGTCCCCCATCGTATATCTGTACTTTTCGTTTTTCCGCCCTAAGTGCAGTACCTTACATTTCTCTGTGTTGAATTTCATTTTGTTAGCTTTGGCCCAACTTTCCAGTCTGCTCAAGTCATTTTGAATTTTGATCCTGTCCTCTGGGGTATTAGCTACTCCTCCTAATTTGGTGTCATCTGCAAATTTGATAACTATGCCCCCAATACCGTCATCCAAGTCATTAATAAAGATATTGAATAGCACTGGGCCCAGGACAGAGCCCTGTGGCACCCCACTGGTCACCTCTTTCCAGGTTGAAAAGGAGCCATTGTTGAGCACCCTTTGTGTTCGACCAGATAACCAATTACAAATCCATGTAACAGTTACTTTGTCTAGCCCACATTTTACCAACTTGCCTGCAAGAATGTCATGGGGAACTCTGTCAAAGGCCTTACTGAAATCAAGATATACTATATCCACAGCATTCCCTTCATCTACCAAGCTGGTAATTTTATCAAAAAAAGAGATCAGATTTGTCTGGCATGACCTGTTTCTCTGAAACCCATGTTGACTTTTTGTGATCATGAAATTATCTTCCAGATGTTCACAGACTCTCTGTTTAATGATCTGCTCCAGAATCTTTCCGGGTATTGATGTCAGACTAACTGGACGATAATTGTTGGGATCCTCTTTTTTCCCCTTTTTGAAGATGGGGACAACATTTGCCCTCCTCCAGTCCGCTGGGACCTCTCCTGTTTTCCAGGAATTCTCAAAGATTATTGCCAATGGTTCTGATATTACATTTGCCAGTTCTTTTAATACCCTTGGATGTAATTCATCTGGTCCTGGAGACTTATATTCATCTAGATTAACCAGATGTTTCTGTACTATCTCTTTACTTATTCTGAGATGAAATTCTCCTATTCTGTCCTCTGCTCCATTATCCTCAAGTTGAGCACCCTTTGCCTTTTCTGAGAAGACTGAAGCAAAGAAGGTGTTGAGTAATTCTGCCTTTTCTCTGTCCCCTGTTAACTTTTTGCCATCTTCTCCACACAGTGGCCCTACCATTTCCTTCTTTTTCCTTTTGCTACTGACATACCCCCAAAAGCCCTTTTTATTGTTCTTAACCGCTCCAGCAAGCCTGATTTCATTCTGCGCTTTAGCTTTTCTGACTTTAACCCTACACGTGCTAGCTATTTGTTTGAATTCCTCTTTGGTGATTTCCCCATTTTTCCATTTCTTATACATGTTCCGTTTAAAACATAGTTCAGTTGCAAGTTCCTTAGTCATCCATCCTGGTTTCTTGAGACACCTCCCATTCTTCCTCCTCATTGGCACGGTTTGAAATTGTGCCTTCAGTATCTCCCTTTTGAGAAACTCCCATCCGTCTTGAACTCCCTTCTCTTTTAGTATTCCTGTCCATGGGATCACCCTCAGTATTTCTCTAAGTTTAGTAAAATCAGCTTTCCTAAAGTCTAGAATGCGTGTCTGACTATGCCTGGCTTCTCCTTTCCACTGTATAATAAACTCCAGGAGGACATGATCACTCCCGCCTAAGGATCCAACCACTTGCACCCCATTAACTAGGTCTTCCCTGTTAGTTAGGATCAGATCCAAAATAGCTGACTCCCTCGTTGCCTCTTCCACCTTTTGAACAATGAAATTGTCTTCGAGGCAAGTGAGGAATTTGCTAGACCTCAAGGATTTTGCCGAGTTTGACTTCCAGCAAATATCCGGATAGTTGAAGTCACCCATCACTACTATATTTCTCCTTTCTGAGTGTGTGGTCATCTGTTCTAGAAAGGCATCATCCAGTTCTTCTGCCTGAGTCGGGGGTCTGTAGTAGACTCCCACAATAACATCCCTGTTGTTTCTTTCCCCTTTAATTTTTATCCAAATGCTCTCCACCTGGCTTCCAGGATTGTTGTCCTGGATTTGCTGATTAGTAAAATAATAAATATGTTCGCTCTATGCTCTCCAGAGTGATTCTATGGTCAACAAGAAATTGACCACAGAGTCACCCCCGTGAACCTAGATTCCTAAGAAGTGTTCTTATATGTTTAAAAAAATAGCATTTGCAGTTTTTATTTGTATTTGTGGTTTTTCCACTATCACCAGGGGGTTGGGGTTGCCCCTGATCTTCCAAATGTGGAGTGCCAACTGTATATTTTAATAGAAGTTGTTTTCTGTCAACAGTTTGACAAGCATTAGCTAAACTTTTAGTCTGTATAAATATTTGCTGGTAATTCACAGGATTAATTACTACCAGCCAGGAAATATAATCACTCCATCTACGCACCAATGCTTTTGCTGACCTGACTTAACAACAGGTTTCTTCTGTATAGGATATCTAGATTGAGAAGAGGGAACATACTAATACACTGGTTCTGCTTCTACAGTTGCCCCTCCGTTTTCGCAGGGGATCTTTTCCAGAACCCCCCCCCCCCACACACACACACACGAAAACAAAAACTCACAATCAAGCCCCACTGGTTTGAATGGCCGTGCGCTCATACGGTCCTCCGGGCGTGCACACCATTTCAGCCAATGGGGCCTGCCGGTCCGTGAATGACTGAGATCGCAAACTTGAACTCTGCAAAAATGGGGAAGCGACTGTATTCTTACAGCCAATCCCCCAAAGTGGTGCTGATGGACTGCTACTGCCATCAAGTCAACGTTGATTCTATGAATGAGAGAACTCTAAGTCACCCTATCATCAAAAGTTCTGCTCAGGTCTTGCTGAATCAGGGCCATGGCTCCCTTGATTGAATCTATCCATCTGGATTGTAGTGTTCTTTTTCTACTGCCTTCTATTTTACAAGCATTATTGTCTTTTCTAGCGTCTCATCTCTTCTCATGATATGTCCAAAGTACCACAGTCTCAGTTCAGTCATCCTGGCTTGTACAGAGAGTTCAGGCTTGCTCTAGGACCCATTTATTTATCTTTTTAGCAGCCCACAGCATCCATAGAGCTCTCCTCCAGCACATCTCAAATGAATTGATTTTTTTTCCCTATCACCTTTCTTCATTATCCAGTTTTCACAACCATAGAAATGGGAAATATGATGGCACGGACAATCCCAACTTTATTATTCAATTTTATCTTTGGTCTAGTTCCTTCACAACTCCTCTTCTTAGTCCTAATTTTCTTCTGATTTCTTGACTGCAATCTCCATTCTGATTAATGGCTGAGCCAAGGGATGGAAAATCTTGAACAATTTCAATTTCTTCATTGTCTACTTTAAAGTTATGTACATCATCTATGTCTATGATCATTCTTTTTGTTTTCTTAATGTTCAGCTGTAAACCTGCCTTTGCACTCTCTTGTCTTTCTTCAGTAATCGTTCCAAATCTTGGCTATTTTCTGCTTCTAGTATGGTGTCATTTTTGTTGTTGTGTGCCTTCAAGTTGTTTCATGGGGTTTTCTTGGAAATTTCTTCAGATGAGGTTTGCCACTGCCATCCTGAGACTGAGAGTGTGTGACTTGACCAAGGTCACCCAGTGGACTTTCCATGGATGAGCTTTACATACCTTAACTTGCTGATCATCCTTCCTCCAATTTTCATGCCTCCTTCCTTTGAGTCTAATCCTGTTTCATATATGATATTCAGTGAAAAAATTAATTTAAAGAAACAGTGATAAAATGCAGCCTTCTCTGACCTCCATGTCAATTAGAAACCAGTCCATTTCTCCATATTGTTTCCTACTGGCAGCCTCTTGTTCTGAGTACAGGTTAGGCATCAGGACAATCAGATGTTGTGGCAAAGCAATATCTTTAAGAGCTATCCATAATTTTTATGATCTACACAATCCAAGGTTTTGCTATAATCTATAAAGGACAGGTTAAAAATTTTTCCGAAATTCTTTAATGCACTCCATTATCCATATTATATCTGTAATATGGTCCCTCGTATTTTTTCCCTTTCTGAACCCAGCTTGGACATGTGGCATTTCTCTCTCCATATAAGTCTCTGTTGCGGTAATTTGTGCATCACTTTGCTTGCATGGAGGATTAATGCAATGGTCCTGTGTTGCTGCAATCCCTGCTGTCCGCTTTCTTGGGGGTTGGAATGTATTTTGAGGATTTTCAATCTGTGCACCATTCTTTTGTTTTCCATGTTTGTTGACAGATTATAGTTCGAACTAGAGCAGATTCTGTCTCTGTACCTTGAAGCACCACTATTGGTATGCCGTCTATGCCTGGTATTTATTTCTCCCAAGCGCTCTGATGCAGCTTGTACTTCACTTTCTAAAACTGTAGAATTTTAGGTTCATCTTCAAATGGTTCTTCCTTGAATGAATCTGTCATCCTTTCCTCTTGTTTACATTCCTTCATTGTATTGTTTCAATTGGTTTTACTCCATGCCTTTTATGCTAGGGGAAGGCCCAATGTCTCACAAAATTAGTTCCCATAATTCCCTAGCACTGGGCCAGGGCTGTTAAAAGGCGCCACAAGATCTCTTTCCACACGGATCTTACAGACCAACGCAGCTACACCTCTGAATTCCAGGCTCCCTCTTACGGCATCTTGGGATCTGTAGTGCGGCAAGGGACTTGGAGCCCTGCCCCTCTAGAATTCCCAAGACACTTTTGAGGGAGGGCTCTCCCTACTACAGAACTGAAGTGGCCCAATCCTCACTCCCTCTCTTTTTGATGCCTTACGAGCAGCCCTCTGAACTACAAATCCCAGAGGATGGAGACGCAGCGCAATTTCAAAAGTGGTATAGAACCGCTTTCGCAGCGAAACCAGGGAGAAACAGAGAGAAGGAATGCTCCGTCGCGCAGGCGCAGAAAGGCCCCTTTCAGACAAAACAAGCGGAAGATATGGTAAGGCAAGTTTAATTCCACACAAGAGGAAGGACAGAGACTTGTCGCCGCCTCCTTTTCTTTCTCCTCCTCCTCCTCCTTTCTTTACCTGTTAACGAACTACGTTGCGGGCCTCTGTAAGGATAATTAAGAAGAGGTTATGATACGTACCGGAGAGAAAGAAAAACAAGCCCAGCGGCGGCGACGGAGCGCGTCCCTATAATGGCGGCGGTTTCCACAAGAGACAGAGAGAGAGAGAGAGAGAGAGAGAGAGAGAGAAAGGGAGAAACCGTTGAGTGGGCGGGGCGGAGAGGGGAGGCCTCGCGCGCCCATCAAGCCGCCTTTCTATTGGCTGACGGCGCCCACGAGCCGCGAGGGATCTGCCCCGCCCCCGTTGTAGAAGTTGGCGCAAGCGCGTTGGAGGATTGCGTTGCTATGTGAGGCTCCTGGCAGGGGCGGGGTGAGTGTGTGGAGGTCCAAAACACACTGCAGAAACAATGATCCACTCTGAGACCGCTTTAACTGCCCTGGCTCAGTGCTGTTTTAGGGAATCCTGGGAAGTATAGTTTGGTGAGACGTCTAGCCTTCTCTGTCAGAGAGCTCTGGTGGCACAATAAAATACAATTCCCAGGATTCCCTAGCACTGAGCCAGGGCAGTTTAAAGCGGTCTCGAACTGGATTATTGTTTCTGCTAGTGTGTTTTGGACCACTGATGAAGATCACCCTGAGGCTGAATGGCTGTCTTCATAATGAGTTTCTTTTTTTTAATAAAAAAAATTGATTAAAAAAAAAAGAGTTTACCCACTATAAGCAAAATCAACATTTGAACAAAAATTTTATATCCAATACTTCCTGCCTCAGAGAGCTGGTGCTAATTCCCATAGCTCTTCCTTCCTATCCTCTTCACTATTTGGTCTCTACTTATTTGTCAATTCTTCCTGCATGAAGAGTTTCAAGGCTCACTAGAGACTTTACCCTAAATCTCCCAAGTTAGTAAGACGCCTGCATTTTGTTATACAACAAAATTTGCATACACACAACAAACATTCAAGTGCAGGCATCTGACTAACATCTCCAATTGTTTTTCTCCTGTTTGGTTTGTAATATCTTGTCTGATGAAGAAGCCCATGGAGCTTCGAAAGCTTGCAACAAGTATATTATTCATTTTGGTTGGCCAATAAAGGTGTCACTGATGGATTTTTGTTTCAGTTTGCTAAATGGCCAACACAGCTACTCCTGAATGTTTACTTTTAACTTGTGTATGATGTGATTTTTATTTATTTATTTATTTATTTATGCTGTATTTGTGCTAATTTTTATAAGCTGCCTTGAGTCCTGAATGTGGAAAAATATACTTGTTGCAAGCTTTCAAAGCTCCATGGGCTTCTTCATCAGGCAAGATGTTACAAACCAAACAGGAGAAAAACAATTGGAGATGTTAGTCAGATGCCTACATGTTGCTTCAGTGGAGATTTGCAAATTCCAAGAAATTTATCTGAATTCTCCTGTTTGCTTTGTTAACATCTTGCCTGGTGAAGAAGCCAGAGGAGTTTCGAAAGCTTGCAACAAGTATATTTTGTTTCGCCAATAAAGGTATCACTGTTTGGTGGATTTTTGTTTGAATTTGCTAAATGGCCAACACAGCTAACCCTGAATGTTTCCTAAAACTTCGTATATATACAAGGAAACCTCTCTACATACCATATATACTTCACTATAAGTCAACCTCATGTATAAATCGAGGGCAGGGTTTGGGGCCAAAATTATGGATTTTGATATGACCCATCAATAGGTTGAGGGTAAAACTTAGGGGCATGTAACAAAGGATGTAAAGGAGGAAGCAAAGGAAAATGATGCCAAAGAACTTACAAAATCCCAGCAGACATAACTGTTTGTGTCCACCCCAAAGGCTGACTGGATGAGAAAATAGAGGAAGGACTATATTTTCTGGACAGATTACACTCTTGCCATTCACCAGGGAATGTTTCCTTTTTAAATAAGAATTAAAGTATAGTATTTACACTGACCCATGGATAAGTCAGCTCAGGGGTTTTGGGTCAATTTTTTGCCTCAAATTTCTAGGCTTATACATGAGTATATACAGTATGTAGTCTGTATGTTGCAGGAGTCACTTTTAGTGCATTTACAGAAGTGTGTGACAATTCATTTTCAATGTTGGCATATGATGACACCATACAGCATTCAGTACTTCCTCAAAGAGAAGCAAATTGGCCTTTAAAAGAAACAGATTTGAAGGAATTTCAAGTGGACAGTTTCTGTGCAGGTCTGCAAAGAAATCATGGCACTTGAGACTTTAGTAACAGTTCAAGTCATTACAGCAGGATGACTCACACAATATGTATTTAATTCATAATCACTGTTGCTTATTTACAGAATTAATTTGCATATGGAAAATATACAGCTTGAATATCCATTATTTGGAAGTCTATAATCTGAAATACTCCAAAGTCCAAAATTGTCCACATGAGACAGTGGCTGAGATAATGACGCCTTTGCTTTCTGATGATTCAGGCTACACAAATTTTGTTTCATGCACAAAATTATTTAAAATATTATGTTTACAATTACCTTCAGACTATGTTTATAAGGTGTATATAAAACTTAAATGAATTTCATGTTTAGACTTGGGTCCCATCTCTCATTATGTATATGGAAATATTCCAAAATCCCTCGCCCCAAAAAAACCCACCACCAAAAAAAAACACCCAAATCCAAAACACTTCTAGTCCAAAGCGTTTCAGATAAAGGAGGCTGACCTCATGTGTGCCGGCTTCATGGCATTCTGGCAGTGCGGCATTTACATGTGCCATGACGTAAGAACGCCAAAAGGCCACGGCAGGGCGGAAAAGTCGGTGCAAAATGGAGCAGCAATTTGCCACTTCTTTTTTGCGCCAGCTAAATGGCAGAGTGGGGCCGCAGTGCCGACCCAGCTCTTTCAGGGGTGGTGTCAAGCCATCCCTCTGGAGTGGTCTGTTTCACCTCTAAGAATGCGGAAGGTAGCTATGAAAGAACTAGAAAAGATCCTAAAATATAAAGCTATACAACTGAGCATGAAAATTAGAATGTGCGTTATAGACTATCTCAAAGCCTTTGACTACATAGCATAGATCATGAAAATATATGACTGCTCTTAGAGAGCTGGGTGTGCCAATACATTTGACTGTCCTGATCTATACTCAAGAGGCTACAGTTAGAACAGAATACGGAGAAGCAGAGTGGTTCCCAATTGGAAAGGAAGTCAGACAAGGATGCATTTCAAACTATTTGTTCAGCTTGTACACAGAAAATATCATACTCAAAGCAGGTTTAGACTTAGAGGAAGGAGGAATGAAGATCAGAGGAAGGAATATCAACAACCTAAAATATGCAGATGACACCATAATATAGCAGAAAATAACAAAAACTTGGAACAATTACAAAAGAAGGTCAACATATTGCCAAGGCAAGTTTCATGTTTCAAGTTTCTTAAGAAAACATTAAGAAAACTAAAATAATGATCATGGGGGATCTACACATATTCAATATATATTATGAGGAAACTGAAATATTTAAAAACTTCCCATACCTTGGATCAATCATTGATCAGAATGGAAATCGGGAGAAGATTAGGATTGGGAAGAGCTGCTATGGAAGAACTAGACAAGATCCTAAAGTGCAAAGATATACAACTAAACACAAAAGTGAGGATTGTTCAAGCTACTGTATTTCCCATCACCATGTATGGATGTGGAAGCTGGACAGCAAAGAAAGCTGATAGAAAGAATATCAACTCATGGGAGATGTGGTGCTGGAAAAGAGTTCTGCAGATTCTGTGGTTGGCTGAAAAGACAAAAAAATGGGTCCTGGAACAAATTAGATCTGAACTTTCCCTAGAAGCCAGGATGGCTAAATGGAGGCTGTCATATTTTGGGCACGTCATGAGAAGACAGGACTCATTAGATAAGGTAATAATGCTAGGAAAGGTAGAAGGTAGTAGAAAGAGAGGAAGACCACATGCTAGAGATGGATAGACTCAATCAAAGAGAACATGGCCGTAAGTCTGTAGGAACTGAGCAGGGCCATCAGGATAGGGTGACTTCAATGAGCCTCATTCACAGGGTTGACAGAAGTCAAAGTCAACTTGAGAGCAATTAGTAATAATAATAAGAGAAGAGATAAGTGACCATTACACAAGAATCTTTGGTCCAGTGTATTCATTGATACCTACTAAATACTAAATTAATTCCTAACAACAGGTGTATATTTGGAATCACAGGTAGCATGTGGCCCTCCAAATGATGTTGCAGTGTAACTCCCGTCAGCTGCGTACATTGGTTCTGCTGGCTAGGGCTGATGGGAATTGTTATCCAACAACATCTGGAGGGACACATCTGAGGCATTCATGTTGAAAAACAGAAGATACGTTAACAGTATGCCTGTGCTACAAAAGGGTGTGTGTGTATGCACGCGTGCACACACTCATATACTAACATGCAGTTAGTTGAAGACAAAAATTATCTTATTCTTCTGCTGTTACTTGTTACTTTACATACTTTGATGTATTTTTCAAAAACTGAAGTGAGCATACTACATACAATGCCTTGCAGAATTATTCATCTCTCTTTTAATTTCCCATATTTTGTTGCATGGCAACCTGGAATTAAAATGGATTTAATTGGCTTTATTATCAAAGATCTCTCCATTACTCAGCAGTGATATATTTTTAAAAGATGAGCTCATTCTGCAAGAAAAAAAGAGAAGTGATCCCAGTGGAGAAATATATTTCATTCAGATTGTTTGATACTAAATTAATTCCTAACCACAGGTGTATATTTGAAATCCTGCTAAATGTGAGAATATTTCATACTTTGCTCACATTTTAAACTCTACTACAGTTGCCAATTGATTAAAAAATAATAATTGATGAACCTGGAGGAGCTGAGCCAAAGATATATTGAAAAGGCTGACTGTTGAGAGAGAGAAATTGAAATCAAGATTTATGAGGATGCATATAAGGTTATGGCATACCCCACTTATAGTACCAAGATATAGTTGACAAACCATCAGAAAAAGCTGAGCAGATCTGATTCTTTGAGTTTAAGAGCAATTCTCAATATATATTAATCAAAAGGCAAAGCTTTTAAACACATGGGGAGAAATGTTACCCTCTATTATGTTTGAAGATTACCACCTATTATGTTTTTCTGTCTAAAAAAAACTCACAGTCATACTAAGTTACAGACATTTTGATTCAAAATGAACATGTAAATTGAAAAATCAATTATCATAATAACTCCCTACCTATATAGTCGAAGCTAGAACAAGGGCAAAGAAGTGTAACTGCAATATCTGAAAGTACTGTATTTCATTTGAAAATGTGTGTATTATTTCTAGAAATCTTTTTTTAAAACTGCCCCAGGATCATGAGAAATACCCAGTGTAGAGACAGCAAAGGGTTGTCTTTTCACAACTTCTATTAAATGTACTTTCTATCCCAATTTGGCAGGAACAGTTCTGATTAATCCTCTGCTGCCCCACTTCATCTGTTTTTAAAATGTCCCAGTTTCTTTCTCCATTTTCCACTTTCCCCCTTTGTCCTTGGCTTACTTTCATTGCTGCTAACTGAGTTCAAAGTGGAAAAGTAGTTTGCACTCAATGAACCTAGCAGTGAGAAGACAGAAAGGGGGGGGGGCTTCCAAATAGACCCAGGCAAAAGCAAACTGCTGCATCCTCTCCTAGCTTTTTCTATGCTACCTCATTGATGATGTACCATTTTCACCAAAATCTTAAGTTGCTCGGTCTGTGTGTCCTGGTTTCCATCAGTGAAATTTGGAGGGTATGTAAAGAACATTTCTCAGACTGCTAGGTTCTGTTTCTGTACTTCCTTAGTGCAGATAATCTTAAAGCTTTTTCTAATGGAATGAGAAACATTATATAGAACTGCAAGTTAAACATATTCTAATGTTAAAATTCAGAAGGAAATTTAACCATGAGAAATTAGCATATTAATTGTATAATTAAAGAAGCTTTGTCATATTCAGAATGGAAAAATTAATTGTTAACAACTTTGAAGAGATACTCAAAATTTAATGGACCTAGGTAATTATATCTGTGTGAAATTGCTAGTGATGGTTTTTTCTTTGGCACTGTACATAGCTGTAATAAGTCTAACCATGTGTGTTTCTATGTGCCTTCAAGTTGCCTGTTGATTTATGGTGACCATATCAATTTGATAGGATTTTCTTAGGGAAGAAATACTGAGGGGGGGGGGGGTTGCCAGTTCCTTCTTCTGAAATATAGCCTATGGCCCCTGGTAGTCATTGGTGGAAGAATGGCCAGAGATGTAGAAATGATCAGACAATAAATGCAAGATCCTAAACAAAGAGGTGTCATCTCCAGATGGCAGTGCACTTTGATTTCCAACTTTCCTGGCTGATACCTGGTCATACTCCTATGTGAAGGGATTATGCAGAGTCCATCCCCAAAGTTTCTATCCTGTTTATGTGTGCTAGTGCTTCCAAGCCATGCCTACCAGATCCCCATATTTGGGCAGACTATCTCCTCACATTGGGACGCCCTTCTCTGGCTACATGACCAAACATCTCTTTTTAATATTGAGTTGATATCAGAGGTTCATGGGGGGGGGGGGTGGAAGGCTGGTCCTTGTAGTAACACCAGATGAAGTAAATGTCCGCCGCGGACCTGAGTATATGGGGTGGATTATACAGGAGGAAGCGATCCCATGGATAAACTGGGCCCAAACCATGTAGAGCTTTAAAGGTAATAACCAACACTTTGCCCAGAAATTAACTGGCAACTGGTGGAGTGATTTTAATATTGGTGTGATATGTTTCCTCCTAGATGTACTGTTGGTTTAGGGAGAGATGGTTAGAATTCTCAGCCAAAAAGCTCTTTTAACTCTCACCAAACTACAAGCCAGGATTCCATAGGATATTAACCATGGCAATTAAAGTGGAGGATAGTCTAGTGTGAAGGGTCTCAGAGATCATGTAGCAGGTTGTAAAACTTCCAGTGTAATCTGTACTGGATGGGTCACCATGGTGCCTTACCTTGAAGCATCAAGGATAGTTGAGCATGCATTCCTTGAGATTACAAGCCAATGGTATTCATCAATATGCTCTTTTTGGGTTAAAATTTTGTACCGTTTGGTGAAATGCGGGATGTGAAACAAAACCATGCAAAGGATCAAGACGTTAGTGTTTTATTTAATGATCTTGTCATTGAGTTTACCAACCTATGATATAAACATTGTATACCTGAACCTGCCTTGGGTAAAGAAGAAACTGACCTCAGGAATGCAAACACTAGCCAACCATATATTTATTGGAGCACCTGGAGTAGCTTGAGCCGAAGTTTTCCTTATAGTGCCCATGGAAACAGGCTTGGTTCCCTGATTCTAATTGCAGACTACAAGCAGGCATTTGGACATCCCCATCAAAATGACCTCTCTCCTGCAAGAGAAACTGTGTGAAGTCCATACTCAGGCACCTCCTCCCAGCAAAGACTTCCACCACTTGACTGTCACAAAAAATGAGGTAAAAAGAAAAAGATACAGATCTGTGTTATCCATGGACTGGAATGTTCTGTTGAATATTTGCTGAAGAGAGGGCATCAATGTGAGGAAGCTACACCTGTTGAATATCTAGATCCTTCAAACGCACAGAGTTTTGTTAGGGGAAAAAAGGTGGTAAATACAAGCTTGGTTGTTCAAGCTGTCCTGAACCTAGAAATCTGCTAAAGAAAAGAAACAAAAGATGGCAAGCTTATTACATTCTGCTTCTCTCTTTGTAAGCAATACAGTACAATCAATTCCTGTACCTATCATGGTTGTAAGTGAAGCCTGTTGGTGAAACAAAGAGGAATTAATGCCCAACCTAAATCATTCTTTTAACGCTGATCCTGTAGGTTATCTGGAAAAGCTGGAACATTTCATTTCGACCTAATCAAGAAAAGATTTTCCCAAAGGAAGTGAAGAAACTCCATAAAGATTTTCTCTTGGATGAACAATTACACAGCAAGTATTCAATGAGCAAAGAAATAATGCAGTATTGACCTCCAAAGAGTTATAATTTTGCCTGGTGGTTCTATGTTAATTATCACATTGCTAGATTTAGATCTGGATCCTTTGCATGGTTACTCAGTAATGCAACCTACTAAGGGGGGTTGCAGACTGCCAGAAATAGTGCAAATTGAGTCCACTTTAAGGGTTATGGTTAGTGCTAGGGAATCATGGGAATTTTTTTTTCTGAGACATTGAGCCTTCTCTGTCAGAGAGCTCTGGTGCCACAATAAAATACAGTTCCCATGATTCCCTAACCCTAACCCTAACCCTTAAAGTGGACTCAATTTGCACTATTTCTGGCAGTCTGCAACCCCCCCTAAGTTCAATGAGACTTTCTACTAACAGACTATACATCTTTGTTAGCAAGTAAGTTACATAAAGTTGAAGTGAGTTTAATCTAAATGAAATGTGCATTGTATTGCAGCTTTGAGGTAATATTTGGGTTGCAACTTTGTGCACACTTGCTGTGGTGAAAGCTAGACGAAATTCAGTAGAACTTACTTCTGAATCAAAATGCTTAAGAACTGTATCCATGCATTTCCTTTCCTTTCCTTTCCTTCCCCTCAAATTAATATTTTTGGCTATGATCTAAGCATACCTAAATCACAGGAATCTTCACTATGCAACTTCGAACAGGACTTATTTTAAAAGGCAGGCTAGAGAAGGGCATGTAGGAAGACACTGTGGTGAAAGCTGTCAGATAATGAAGGCTGTTGCTGGCAGCAATACTTAATGCCTTAAACAACAGGACTTACGCTTCATTCCCACTACTGAATAAACCATTTTTTGAGTTGAATCAATGAAACAATTTAGCGCCAAATAAACATTCACACAATTCGAGCAGTGATCAAGCCTTACCCGTTTCAATTTAATCCACTTCACGTTCACATTCATCAATGTATCTATTCAACATGGAGTCATGTCACAGGGCTGATTGTACCACAGGGAACCAGTTCAGATCTGCAGCTCATTCACACTAATGCTGAATTGATTCATTGCAAAAGATGCAGGGAATTCAGCAGATCCAGAAGAAGTGCTTTAAATGGGTTTAGCGCTGGGGGGCCCTTTACAAACCGTGTCAGGGAACTGGCACAAGTGTGAACAAAGGCCATTTAAACCGGTTCAGATCCACTTGCAAACTGGTTTATTATGTAGTGGGAATGAGGCCTTAATTTCAGCCATGGGAAAGGGGAGTATGCTTTGGTAGTATATAAACTTTTCATACAGTATACATGCTTTGTATAGAGAATATTCCAGTTTAATTGGAAGGATCAGGTTCCCAATTGGAAGGATCAGGTTATGAAAAACCTATCCTGGAGACCCTGCAATGCTGCTGCTCCTCAAAGCAAAGAATGCTGGGCTTGATAGACACATATTCTGACCTGACTGAAGCAGTGGATATCAGGAGCAAAAGCATGGGTTCTAGGACCTATAGGTCTAGGACCCATGGAAGTCACCCATCTCTGTCATTGAGGTAGCTTTTTGAGGGGCCCAGGAAGGTGCTGGAGGAAGAGAGAAGGTGGGGGAATTATATTTCACCAGCTTCTTTCTTTATACATTTCTCTGTATCCAATGTGAAATGTGGCATAAATAGATTCTAGGAACTCCAGGTTATTATGGAAGAAGATAAACACCTAGGAGCTTCCCACGCTCTGTTCTTTTCAAAACTGCTACCATTGTATCTCTGCTGAGATATTATTTTATTACAAACCATCAGGAAATTATGCCAAACAGATACCAAAATAAAATATTTTTATGATGATGTTTATATTTGAGGTTTGCCAGCAATTTTACTTTCTTTATGGGGTTGGAAAACTTAAGGTACACATTACAGCTTAAATAATGACAGTGCAAACTCATCCCTACTACAGAATCTGAACTTCAGATCAGTATTAGATTTTTGACTATATAAATTAATAAGGATTGGGGAGTAAACTGAGTGACTTTCAGGATTCTCAAAAACATGGGAAAAGTGTTTTAAAATTAAAATTAAAATTAAAGTTAAAATTAAAATACAGGAGTGTAAAAATACATAATAAACCAGTGTGATGTAGTGGTTCAAGTGTTGGACTAGGCCTCCAGGAGACCAGGGTTCAAATGCCTAATCAGCTGTAGAAACTCATTGGGTATCCTTGGGCAAGTGAGACTCTCTCAGCCTTAGGGTTGCCATAAATTGGAAACAAATTGAAGGCACACAATAATAGAAATACATATTTCTACAATAGAATTACATAGAATAAAAATACATACTGATTAATCATAGCAGTGACACAAAAAAAAAATGAATCTAGCATCAAATATCAAACTTACATCTAAACTTCACTCCCAAAAATGTTGTCTCTCTGTCCTATCCTCAGGAGTGTAATGTTGATGAGCCAAAGAGGATTTGCAGATTCAATGAAAGAATGGTGTTGGAATTGAACCCAAACTTTTCATGGAATAGAAAGAGTTGAAAAAATATATTTAAAAGCCAGCCAATTTAAATCAGATTCTACCTCGGGTTAAATAAAATTATCCCTTCCCAGCAGGTCGAGAAGGGGACTTTTGCTGAGACAGTGACAAGAAGAATGACATCCAAATCAGTAGTACTTTGCTTACTGTATATACCATGGGTAGGCAACCTTTCCCCTTTAAGGGCCGAGGGACTTCAGCTCCCAGAAGCCTCAGTGATGTTGGCCAATAGTCTCATGTTGGCCAATAGCTCCTGGGATTCTGGGAGCTGAAGTCCCTCGGCCCTTAAAGGGGAAAGGTTGCCTACCCCTGGTATATACTCATGTATAAATCGATCTCATGTATAAGTCAAGGATGAGTTTAGGGGGCAAAATTATGGATTTTGATATGACATGTGGATAAGTCAAGGGTAACATTTAGGGGCACACAATAAAGGATGTAAAGGAGAAAGTAAAGGAAAACGAAGCCAAAGAAACTACAAAATTCCAGCAGGCATGACTGTTTGTGCTCACCCAAAAGACTGGTTGGATGAGGAAGGAACTACTGGAAATGGTGGCTGTGGTGTGATGTGTGGAGGAGGTGATCAGGAGGGACTAAGAAAACTCATTGAAAAAGGATGAAAAGGCAAAGCAAATGGCGACTATTATATTAGCAGTGATTATAGCCTTTAACTTTAATGTGATAACTTTGCCTGATTTTAATCCAGAAAAGCTGACAAAATATACACAAACGTCTCATTCAAATCCTTCAAAGTCTGGTACAAAATACTGGGATAATGTCACTGGAATCCAGCGGCATCACTAGGGCAATGCGGAGGGAGCGGGGTGTCACCTAGTGGGATGGTACACCCAAAGGGACTGGCATGGCTACTGGGCAAGTGGTAAAGGGTGCTTTCCTGCTTGCCCAGAAGCCGTATGAGCCCTCTGGAGACCACAGCACTGCCCCCCTCAATAGCGGTAGTGCCTTTGGAGACCCATGCAGCATCTGTCACACAGGACTCTGAAGGCTTTGGGGGTGAGGAGTGGAGTCTTGGAGCCCCCCGTGGTGGGAGCCACACAGGACTCTGAAGACTTGGGGGGGGGGGTTCAATGGTCTGGCCAGACAGGTGAGAGAACAAGGCGGTTCCTCCACCCAGCCCTATGCCAGGTAATACTCAATGATGCCACTACTGGAATCTCTGTCTCTGAGGGCCTTTGCAGACTGCTAGAAATAGTGCAAATTGAGTCCACTTTAACTGCCCTGGCTCAGTACTAGGGAATCATGGGAATTGTATTTTTTTCCTGAGACATTGAGCCTTCTCTGTCAGAGAGCTCTGGTGCCACAATAAACTACAGTTCCCATGATTCCCTAGCACTGAGTCAGGGCAGTTAAAGTGGCCTCAATTTGCACTATTTCTGGCAGTCTGCAAAGGCCCTGAATAGCATGGTGAAAGGCAAGAGTGCAGTCCATCCTGGGAAAACCTAAAAGAAGCACCAACATCCATTTACTCTTTTAGTGCTCTTTTGAGGACAAGTGCCAAAGAGCCACCACTGCTGCTATCTTCCCACTCCAGCATTCAAAAATGCCCGAAGCAGAGCTATGATGGAGAGAGCACAGGGGTTCTCACTTTTAGGTTCTCACTTTTTGCAAACCCGACTTAGAAGGGGATTATTCCCCCTCAATTTTTTTATAAGCATTAAGGTACAGTACTTTGACCCATGGATATGTTGACCCAGGTTTTGGGGGGTTGATTTTTGACTAAAATATGTAGGCTTATACATGAGCATATTATCATCATCAACATCATAATAATCATTTTTCTCCATGGATCGAGGCGGGGAAAAACAACAATTGACAAATACACAGCATCAGTTAAAACACATCAGTTAAAGCACACATCAATTTAAAAGGACTAATAAGATGTACACGTATTCAGTGGCATTCCTGCCCCAGCTGTCACCTGGTTCAGCGGACAGGGGCTAGTGGGGTGGGACTTCTGGTGGGTGGGACTTCTGGGGTGGGACTTGAGGCAGGCAGGGGCTTCTGGGATGGTGTGCACGCTCTCTCCCATGCTGCCCCCTGCATGCGCCACTCCATTCCTCCCCTGCACACACCAGTCTGCTCCTTGGAGATGGAGCATGTGATGGGTGGAACATGTACAGTGGACAAAGCAACATGCACATGGGGGCATGGAGCAGTGCACACAGGAGGACAGAGCACCATGTGCAAAGGGGAGATGGCACGCATGAGGAAGGAGTGTGGAGGATAGTGGGAGGGACTGACTGGGTGTCACCTGGTGTGGTCTGCACTCCCCGTGATGCTACTGTGATGCTACTTCAGGTATGAAAACAATCCACATTTAAAATTCATCATTTAAAATTCACAATTTTAAAATTATCTGGATAAGGCTGCTGGATGAGACTAATCTTTAATGCTTTTTTAACTTCAGACAGTGTATTCAGCTGTCGAATCTTTTCCAGCAGGTTGTTCCACAGTCTAGGGACTGTATACAATACTTCTTTGTCTTTCTGCTTCCAGACAAAGAGCACTGTGTTGCAGGATCCTGGATGTGTTAACCCCATGGGTTATCTTTATTCCCCCCTCTCCAATTTTCCTGTAAGTGTACTACAACAGAAATATTGAAAGAAAGCAGGGAGATTTGAGTGCAGCCTTTACATGGAAGCTTCACTTTCTTAAAGTTGGCATGACTACCAGGTACATACGCTAGTCACATATATGCAAGTTCCCATGTAAGGAACAGGAGTATGAGTAGCCTTGCTACTGCTAGTAATCTTCACCCAACTGTCATTGTATGACAGTGTGTACAGAATTTCTGAGGAAGAGGATAAATACTTGGTTTAAACTAAAGAATCACACTCAGACCTTTAATGATCAGCCAACTGATTACCAATTTTAACTGGTGAAAGTTAATTTTATTTAGTGAGAGGAATGTTATTCGAGAGCAAGGGTAGACAAAGTGTGGTCTGTGGACCACACACAGCCCTTGAAGTTCCTCACAAGTCCCACAAATCTTCATGTTTTATACAAATTTGCATGATTTTTTGGTACAAATTTGCATGATTTTCAGCAGGGTTGCCCCCCAAACCTTGTAGAAAGCCCCAGAAATGTATTAAAATACCCCATCTCCACACAGAAAGCTCTTGAAAAACCCCAGCACTTACAAATGCCTGAGTTTTCATTTGAGACCTTCTCAAAATGGCAAGAGGAAGTGATGTGATGTCACTTCTTTTCACCATTTTGGGAAGGACTTTAACAAAGTAATTTGGGGGATACTATTGGAGGGGTGCAGCCATGGGTGGAGTGGGGGAAATTGGTCCCTCGTTCCCACAGAGTTGCCAAACCCTGTCCTAGAAAACAAAAAGAGCTTTAACAGTCAAATCTTCATGTCAGTTCTCACAACTACTGCTGTCATACTATCATACTTTTATGGGACAGTTTCCATGTCCTGAGAAAGCTGGACACAACATACATTATATAGAAATCAGTTTTATTTATGCCACAAGAGTCACTCAAAAAGCACCTCATTCAGCAGTGTGTGGAAAGCCAGACCATGGAAAGTTCTGTGAGTGGCTCTAGGCTTCATACAACCAGGTAGTTGTAGCTGAGACATGACACTGGCCTGTACCTGAATGTTAAGGAAGAGTAAAAAGAACAGCGGGAAAGAATGGCTTGAGCTAGCATTCAAAGACATAGCCGTGTTCATCCAGAAAATCAGTATGGAAAGGGATCTTGCAGCACGTTTGAGACTAACAGAAAATAATAATTGGTAGCATGATCTTTCATGGACTTGAGCCTACTTCCTCAGATGCATTTGTTGGAGTGGAAAGCCCAGGGACAGACCTATATAGCTGTCTGTGTGTGAAAATGTGCATAGGAATGCAAAACTGTGTGGAGATGAAGTGACAAGTTCATTTTTAACAACAGTCATTGGGAGACAAGGCAAGGCTGCCATGATGTTCAAGTAGTATGGACAGATGGTTAGCGAGAAAGTAGGATATCTAGCAATCTGTATTCCCATGGAAAAGGTATCTCCTATACAAAGAAAAAAAAAATTGGTGCATCCACCTGTGAAACTTGCAAGGAATGCTATGTAGCCTCTGCAATATGAGCACAACATCTGGAAGTTAAGAACACTTGTGTTTGATGGGAAAGGCTAAGAAAATAAAATACTGAACCTGCCCTTTACTTGTAATAGAGCCTGGATGTTGTCTGTTTATATCAGGATGGACTATGGAGTTTATCACACTGGAGCAAACTGCCCAAATCCCTTGCAGATATGGGATTTAAACCCCCCCTTTAAAAAAAAAAAGCACAAATGCAAGCTGATTTTCACAAACATCGGGGTTAATGAGCAATTAATCCAGACAGAAAATCGACAAAATGCATTTCTTTTTACTTTTGGGATTAATGCTTGTTAACCCCAACATTGTGTGAAAATCTATCTGCTTTTGCAGATTTTTCCACTTTCTGTCCACTTTCTGTCTGGGTTAATGCTCAACGTCGTGTGAAAATCAATCCACTTTTGTGGGTTTTTCCTGTTTAAATCCCATTTTTGCATGACATCCCTCCCATGTGATAAACTCCTTTGTCTGTCTCTCCAGATGTTTTGATGTCTCCAGATGTTATTAGATTGCAACTTTCATGAGTCCTAACCAGGCCTAGTCAATAATGAAAAATTATGGACTTGCAGTCTAATAACATCTGGAGGGCAACAAGTTACCCACTACTAGTTTATATTATCCAGTTATTTTGCATTTGGTTCAGTATAACATAATGGTGTCTATAGACATCTGAGCAAATAGTATACAAATACATTTATCTTTTAATTCATCAGGTAAAACTATCAAAGCAAGGGAGAGCTTTCATTTGATAGGACCAGGCTTTACCCTGTGCAGGGCAAGATTAAGATGTGCTGTGCCATTTAACTATCACAAGAGGCCCCATAGTGTTATCCAAAACACATACACAGTATTTTGAAGCTTCTCATAATCTGAAAACCTAAACCCGTGTTGGCAAACCTATGGCACACCAGGCCTTCCCCCACCACACCAGGCCTTCAGCTGTATCTGGAGAGGCAGTTGAAGGCCTGGGAGGGTGTTGGGGGGAGACGTCTGTCACACTCGCTTTTTCTTTCCTTTCATTTGTGGCCACACCATGGACCCTTTTCGTCCCACAGCTGCCACCACTTTATGCAAAGAGTCACTCCTTCGCCAACCTTCTCTTCTAAAACTCTTTGGTATAACCTATCTTGTATAAGGTTTAGTATCATGGATATTCATTCACACTGTAGACAAGTGTTTCATAAAGTAACAACAAAACTTTATTTACAATACAAGTAACAATGTTTCAGTTGGTCTTGCTGCACTTGTTATCATTGGTTACAGTTACAAATAATAATAATATTCTAAAACACTCCTTTCCTTGGAACACTTTCAATTACCCCCACAGGACACTCTTAGCCTTTCTTTGGGTACCTTTACCACTATTTCTTAACCAGCCTCTAGGCTATTGATACCCCTCAGGATATTCTCTTTATTAACTCCCTCACTTGGGGTCTAGTATGGCTATTAGGCCACTCAATTCTGGACCTTAACCCTCTTCCACTCTGGAACCTTCTCCACCAGACCCTCATTGTCTGGAATCCAAACCCTAACTGACTTCCAACTGTTCCTAACGGAATCTCCCCCTTACAGCCCAACATTCTATTGGCTGTTGCCAGCTCAGTCCTGATTGGTTGTCACCAGGGCTGGCTCTAACCTGCCTTCTCTCCACAAAGTCCTGCTCCAAAAGTCCTGCCCTGGTGCCAGAAGGCCTTTTAGTTTGAGCACTTGGCCCTAAAAGGTCCGCCATCACTGACCTAAACTATAATATACTTAGCATGTGCACTGGCCCTGTGTCATACTGTGACTGAGAACGTACAGCTAAGATATGATCTACCCTTAAAAAATAGATATAATGCCAGTTTTCTCAACATACACATTTACTAGGGGAATTTACCAACATTAACTATCCCATTTGCATTTTGATTCCTCTTTCATTCCACTTTGTTTATAAGGCATTCATGCATTTGTTCCTTCTGTAGAATTAGCTGTTTGTTCTGGCTGTGTGCTTATTAATAGTGCCAGACCACATGGTTCAGTCACTATGGAGAAATTAATTCAAATACCTTAAGTACACACAGCAACAACCTTCATGTCTTTCTGGTAGGTGTTATAATTATTAAAATGCCAATTTTATTTACTTTTTGAAACTAAAAAGCTTTCAGACTGTGAAGGGCTGTAGTGTATGAGTTGCGTATTTGAAGAAGAGAAGCTTTGTACATAAGTGGTCAGTAAAAACAGTGCACCTTTCATATGACATGCCTGGGCAATGCAGAAATTTTATAAATAATTTTAATGATGACTTGCCCTTTTGTTGTTGTTATCCACCCTTGAGTCGATCTCAACCCATGGCAACTGTGGATGAGACATCTCCAAGACTCCCTCTCCTTTACTGCTCTGCTCAGTTCCTGCAAACTCATCACACCCATGACTTCCTTGATAGAGCCCCTTTACTTCATGTTAAATCATCCATTCTATAATTAATTGGTGTAACTTTAATTTCTTAAACGTCTGGATAATCAGAGGAGGAGGCAGACAATAGTAACGTTTTGCATAGGTAATTCACGTGAGCATTTTTCCAACCATAATTTGATGGCTTTGCAACCAACCTTTACAATGAGCCATCTTGTGGCAGTCAGTCAATTCTGCATTGAAGCCCATTGCAGAAGCAATCATGGCTGCACTCTTTACTCCCAGTGTATGTTGCTATGTCTGTGCAATTTCAGTGGGGGGCAGGATGTGCCTTAGAGGTACCCTCAACTGATACTACTGTTCTTCCACAAACAAGGGGGGGTGGTTTACAGAAAGATCGAGGGTAAGCAGGGTAGAAGTGATGCTCTTAGTAGGACAGCTGGGCAGAGTTGAGCAAAAGGTGGTGGAAGCACAAGGTGAAATGTGAAGAAATTAAGTGGCCACATGAGGAATGTGAACAGAAGTGTCTGGAAAGTAATGGTACATAAGGCAGTTGTTTCCTCCCTCCATTTTCCTCTCCCCTTGCCACAGCTACCCTCCTGGGCAATCCATAGTTATTTTTCTGCAAGTGGAGGAGCTGACACTGAAATGACCACTTGATCTAAGAAAGCAGACTGTGCATGTGAAGAGTCATAGAAGGAGGATCTGGAATAGGTAGGAGACACCTACAATCACCTTGTCACTGGAAATTGGAGCATACGTACCCATTGAAAACATGCAAAATACCACTGCTAAAAAAACGTATAGGAGGAACAGAAACAAAACATTTCCACATATTTGTTCTTCTTGGGGGAGTGATCTGCATCCCCACCCCCAGTGATACCACTACTTTATGAATCTATGACTCCCTCCCCCAAGAAGAGGGGTGAGATCCAGTTGATCCCTCTTCCCTCTGTATCCCTCTTGGCTTGTAGCAGTGATGGTGGCCTTCTCACAAGGAGAACTCCACCACCACAGCAAAGGAGTGGGACCAGCACTCCATTTTGGCCACTGGTGCCCCCCTGGCAGCCCCCCCATTTGGCACCAGGGGTGAGGACATCATTGTCGCAGAGTTGGAAGAAACCACAAAGGCTGTCCAGTTCAACCCTCTTCCATGCAGGAATACACAATCAAAGCACTCCCAACAGATGGCCATCCAGCCTCTGTTTAAAGACCCTCAAAGAAGGAGACTCCATCACCCTTACTGTCAAGAAGTTCTTCCTAATGTTGAGGTGGAATCTCTTTTCCTGTAGCTTGTATGCATTGCTCCACATCCTAGTCTCCAGAGCAGCAGAAAACACACTTGCTCCATCCTTAATATGATATCCCTTCAAATATTTAAACATTGCTATTATGTTACCTCTTAACCTTCTCTTCTCCAGGCTAAACATACCCAGCTCCCCAAGTTATTCCTCATAGGGCATGGTTTCCAGACCTGTCACCATTTTGATCACCCTCCTCTGGACACTGCTTCTCCAGCTTGTCAACATCTTTCTTGAAGTTTAGTGCCCAGAACTGTACACAGCATTCCAGTGAGGTCTGACCAAAGCAGAATAGAGTGGTACTATTATGTCCCTTGATCTAGACCAGGGGTTGGCAACATTTTCCTACCTGGGGCCAGTGGCTGGTCCCCAGGTCTTCCGCCGGGCCGGGGGGGGGGGGATGGCGGTGTGTGCACTCATGCGCACACATGCCCCCTGCTGCTGTTGCCAACCCCCGCCGCGCCCGCCACCGCCGCACACGGCGCGGCCACCATTTTGTTTGCCAACAAAATTTTGAAAAAGATTTTGAAAAAAAATTAGTCAAGTGTCTGAGAAATTTGCGTATGCGCCAAGTCGCGGCCGCCATTTTGTTTTCCGAAATGGCGGCTGCAACTCGTTCGCGCATATGCAGGAGTATTGTGCATACGCAAACGAGTTGCAGCCACCATTTTGGCAAACAAAATGGTGGCCGTGGCGCGCGCGGCGGCGGCAGTGGGGGTCGGCGGGCTGGGTGCGGGCCACAGGCCGTAGGTTACCAACCCCTGATCTATACACTATACTCTTATTTATGCAGCCTAGAATCACATAGGCTTTTTTAGTTGCTGCATCACACTGCTGACTAATTTCAGCTTGTGATCTACTAAGGGGTGAAACAGACCTCTCCAAAGCAGAAGATCTGTGCCACCCCTTTCAGTGCTGGATTGGAGCCGTGGCAACCACATGCTGCGTTCCCAATCCGGCGTTTTTTCGGCCCAAAAAAGAGCGGCAAAAATAGCAGAAAGTACCTAGTCCAGGGGTAATCAACCTGTCCCCTTTAAGGGCCGAGGGACTTCAGCTCCCAGAAGCCTCAGCTATGTTGGCCAATAGTCCCATGTTGGCCAATAGCTCCTGGGATTCTGGGAGCTGAAGTCCCTCATCCCTTAAAGGGGAAAGGTTGCCTAGCCCTGACCTAGTGTCTGAAGATGAGACTTTACTGTTTTTATGTGCCTTCAAGTAAGTTTTGACTTAGGCCAACCCTAGCCAAGGTTTTATTGGGAAGATTTATTCAGAGATTTGCCACTGCCTTCCTTTTGAGGCTGAGAAAACATGACTTATTTCAGTGGATTTCATGGTTGAATAGCAATTCAGATCTTGGTCTCACAGAGTCCTAGGGGGGTTGCAGACTGCCAAAAATAGTGCAAATTGAGTCCACTTTAAGGGTTAGGGTTAGGGAATCATGGGAACTGTATTTTATTGTGGCACCAGAGCTCTCTGACAGAGAAGGCTCAATGTCTCAGAAAATAAACAATTCCCATGATTCCCTAGCACTAACCCTAACCCTAAAAGTGGACTCAGTTTGCACTATTTCTGGCAGTCTGCAACTCCTCCTAGTTCAGCACTCAAACCACTACAATTCACTGGCCTTTCATTTACAATCTGTAGGCTGTGACGATTTTTATATACATTTTTATGCTGGGTTAGGTCTACTGGCAACAATACAGGCCCTAGTATACAGATGGCCAAGCTTCCAGTTGCTACTTATTTACATTTCAGTGTTGCTCAGTGGAAGAAAAGTTCTCAGGGCAACAAACAGTAAAGCCAAAACTGAAATGTAAAATGTAAAACAAAGACACATATAATAAACTGAAATACTATAATAAAAAAGAAAAACAAACAACTATCTTTATTTCAGCATAACATAACTACAATACAGAAGCAATTATATGAAACAAAAGCACTATCTAAAATAGATATTCCTCATAGTGGATGGGACCAAATGTGTAGAGATGGGATTTTATAAATATCTGAATGGGGAAAGAAGGTTGTGTGGTAAATATGGTAATTATCATTATTAAATAAAGAATTAGGAGGGCATCAGCCATTCAGCATCAGAAAAGTACTGCTTTATTGGGGCTTATACTGTATTATTTTATCTCAGTAGAGATTGAAAATATTCTGTTACTAGAGTGTTCCTAGCTCTATATTTTATTACAAGTAGTAGGATATTTATACCTAGAGTTTGTCTACAAACGCTACTAAAAAACAATGATAAACTTACATTTACATGTTTTCAACTATAGCTGGGCTTTTGTGTTCACTGATTGTCTTCCCTTAAATATAGGAAGAATTAATTATGTATGTATCTTCTGTGTTAAATTGTCTTAGAACACAGCATCCAACATTTAAAGAGTCAGTAATAATGGGATATTTAAAATAATATATATTTTTAATTTTTTAAAAAACCAATTTAAATATTTTTCTTAAAATGAAAATCTATCTAAAAAACAACAACCCTGGGGCCTCTCCTTTCTCCTTTCACTGAGCCTCACCCCACTCACCCCCCATCTCTTCAGCATTTTAATAGGACACAGGTAAATGCCACAGACCATTTCTGCCAAAAAGTAGATGTCTGAGGAGTAATGCTGACACCATATCCCCCACTAGCGAAGCCACTGGCTGTATGTTGAGCCAAGATAATGAGGCTATACTTCAGCACTTCATATATTTGGAGAACGCCTTTGCAGACTGCCAGAAATAGTGCAGTTTGAGTCCACTTTAACTGTCCTGGCTTAGTGCTAGGGAATTATGGGAACTGTAATTTATTGTGGCACCAGAGCTCTCTGACAGAGAAGGCTCAATGTCTTAGAAAAAAATACAATTCCCATGATTCCCTAGCACTGAGCCAGGGCAGTTAAAGTGGACTCAATTTGCACTATTTCTGGCAGTCTGCAAAGGCACTGTCTCTCCATTCATCTTGTCCTTGTATATTTCAGAGCTGGGGAGAGCAACATTTTTTCCCCAAGGGGCCACAGACATTGATGGTTGGTATGCTGGCAGTAGGCCTAGCCAGAATTAGCAATGGGCAAGACTGATGGTCTCTTGATCATGACCACCCTTCCCTGCTTTTTCAGTCCCTGCTTGGAGATGAGTGTGAATTATGTGCTCTTTGGTACTCAAGATTAATGAGAACAGAGGTCCAGAGGAGCAGAGCATCTTTTCCCCCTCATCAGAAGTCACAGGGCCTCTGTTTTACACATTGCTACTGGCCAATGCTGTATCTTGAGTCAAGAAAATGAGGCTCTACTTCAGCTCTAACCAAGCAACATACAACTAGAGAACACTGTCTACATCACTCAAAATATTCTTGAGTACCCTAGAGCTAGAGAAAGCAACCTTTTTGTTCCAAGGGGGGTGAGGTGGCTGGGAGTATGGCAGAGAAAAGGCAAAGATCTTGTATGAGTGCAAGGAGATCCTTTGTCCCAAGGTGTAAGAGAAAATGCAGATGACTTGGGAGAAGGAAGGAGCAATCAATACACCCATTTAGCTTTGATTGTATTATTACCTGGATTATCCACATGCCTCAGGTCTCACTCCTCTTCTCATGGGAACCTGGCCTACTGTTCCTAAAGGTCATCATGACCTCTCAGGAACATGCTGGCTCCAGATATGAAATATGGGGACCCCAAGTCCAGCACAGGGTATGCAGGGTGTGCTAACAGTGTGGATTATGTGCTGTTTGGATAATTGAAAAAAGAGGGTCAGAGGGATACAATCTCTCCCCCTCCACACACACACCAGAAGTCATAGGCTTCTGCGGTACGCATTAGTACTATCCACAGCAATATGTTGAGTCAAGATCTTTGTTCTTAAATATTGTATTGCAGGAGCTGATCCTTTTTATATTCCATTTTACTTTCTTGGTGGAAATAACAGCTCACTCCCATTTATTTCATTACACTGAAATAAATCAGATCTATTTCAAAAAATTTGAATAGAAGTGCAGGCTAATACTTGGATTTACCATTTATTAGGGAACCTACAGTAAAATCCTATATTATATATCCATTCAGAAGTAAATTTAGCTTTTCAGAAGCTTAGTGTTAAACATAGATAGGATTATAGGTTTATTCACTGTCATTCAAGATTATCTGACATATAACACACACCCAACCAGCAACTCAGACAAGACAAAATAATAATAGCAAATCTGCCAAACATCTTAAGTGTTTTATAAATGATTTCCAATTAATTTAACTAACTGAAGTCCACATGGAGAATGCTGGCATTGCCCCTAAAAAGGCCATGCTCCTGTTAAATGTTTGTTGAACTTCAGTGAATGAGACTTGGAGAAAGACCTCACAATGTTTTGAGCAATGGGCATGAAACAGCATAGACTGGGGAAGGTGCTCCTTCTCCTCCAGGTCCTGAGCCATTTAGGGTTTTAGTGATAAGGACCAACATCTTGGATTAAGATCAGAAGGGGAAAAAGAAGCAACCACAGCTGATCTAATGGAACTGGGAAAATGTTTAATTGTCCTGGTCCCAGAAAATAGCCTATTTATGGTATTTTGTACCCAATGGTTAAGGACAGTCCCCCCTCCCCATATATATTAACAATAGTCATGTTTGAAGGGGATCAAGTCATGGTTCTCCATGTGCAAGCCTATCCATAAAAGGTTCAGTTTCCATTTCCACACAGCCTCTGTCTTATGTGAAATAGGCATTCCCACTCGTCCTTCATGGTCAACAGATAGCATAATATTAACAAAATAACAATGCAATTGTGTATATATTTTCTCAAAAGTAATCCCTGTTGCATTCAGTGGGCCTCGCTACCACAAGTGAGTTTAGAATGGAAGCCTTACTTTAGTTCTGTGGGTTTTTTGTTGTGTTTTAGTAGAGGTCTTTGGGCCTCGGCAGACGACTAATAGAGTCGTCTTCCGGGCAGGGAAGAGGAGGGGCAGCCGCACGAGCAGCGCCCCTTCCTCTTCCCGAGGTCGCCCTCGGAGTCGTCGGCCCTCCGCACGGCTGGCGCTCCGAGGATGACCTCACGCCACGGCGACCGCACGCGCCGCGGTGTTTGAGTCAGGGAAAGTGCGCCCGCCGCTTTTAGGGCGCCCTTTCCCTGAAATCTAAAAGGAGCGCCAATTTGGTGCTCCTTTTAGAGTCGCCAACGGTGCGCCGCGGTGCGGCTGCCGCGCTCCAGCGGCGCTCCATCCCGCGGCGCACGGGAAGCTCCCGTCTGCTTCCCCCCTTTGTCTCCTCTTCACATGAAACATTAAAACACAACATTTAGCATTATGCCTTTGTCAAAATCAGGCATGGGAATCGTGTGGCACTGAGCTGCAATTTCTACAGCATTCCTCACCATTCACTATGCTGGCTAGGTCTGCTGGGAAGGGCTGTACAATCCCAACCCCAATCCCAATAAATTATTCCTGGAGATTCAGAGCAGCAGGCTTGTATTATTGGAACCTCCATTTAGCCATCCTAACAAGCATTATGTAGATGAGAGACAATAAATTTTCGGATTACTTATAATTTGTGTTCATCATACACATTTTAAACTGGGTTGTTGTTGTTGTTTGCAGTACTTATGTTTACAATCTTCCCTGTGTATTTATTTTTTTACTCAGAGCAAATGCAAAGTGTTTTTGGAAAGCCGATGCTAGTCTACGTTCTCAACTTGTGCCAAGAACACTATGATTTCCTAATTCGAATGCCTGAGAGCTTGATCATATATATCTTGTCATTTCTTAATACCGAGGATATCAGGCAATTATCAAAAACATGTAAACGATTTTGGAAGGTAATAATTCTCACTTTTTTAAAGACAAGTACTAATATTCTAAAGAATTTTAATAATTCTATGGTCTGGAATATTAAATTAAAACTGGGTCAAAAGTAATGGGCTTAAGTTCTATATGTTGACTGAAGGGTAAACAAATGTATTTTGAATTAAGTGTCTGGCTCCTCATGCGTATTATATAATTAGCATTGCAAATATTTATCTTTCAGCTGTGTAACACTGAAGAATTTTGGGACACAATACAAAGGTTGGAAGATAAATACACATTAGATGTACAGACAGCCAAGTTGCCAGTTTACAAGAAGCCAATTAAAGTCAACCAAAGAGCAGGTTACCTGGCACCAATGCAGAGAAGACAGACCACATTCTTTTGAAACTACAGCAAACTGGTGATCATCTTAATAGATGCCTATATTACAAACTAGTCAACAATCCATGTACAAAACCTCTCTTGCAAGGACAGCCTTGTTATTGTAAAAATGCACCAGGCAGGTGTGCAAGAGGAAAAAGCTTACATCCAGTGATGTGGAAGAAGTAGCTAAAGCTGAGTAGCTTTTATTCTATTTTGTTGTATGTGTGTTTGCAATAAATTCATCACATCATCAATGAGTTTGGGCTCTTTCTTTAATACTCTTAAATATTGCAGAAGCATTCTGGGGAGAAGGGTTTTAGTCCCAACTAGACCATGGAAACCCACTGGGTGGCATTGAGCAAGTCAAATTCTCTCAGCCTCTGAAGACAAAGGCAAACCCCCTCTGAACAAATATTATACCAAGAAAACCTTTCGCCATTAGTCAGAAATTACTTGAAGGCACACAACAGGAACAAAAGTGTGGTACTTCCATCTTTTTAGTATTTGTATTCTGTCTATATAACTAAAAATACTCACTTCCCTAGTCCAGCTTTCTCCAGTCTAATGTGTTGGACTACAACTTCCCTCATCCCCAGCCAGGATGGCCAGTTCCTAAGGATTGGTGGCAACACTGGTAGCTTTCTACATACACTATTATTGTAGCAGCCATTTGGCAATGAAACCACAGAAAGGGTGAAAGCCCTCATGTGACCTGAGGACTGCATCTTGCCTATCCAGTTTATATCCTATAACTTAGATGGCTTGCGTCCAGATGCCCAGCATGTCTATTGTGTCTAGCTGCTCAGCATGTGCACTTCCCCATATAAGACTTGCACTAGAATGGTGAAACTGAAAAAGGGCTCATGTACCTTTAGTGGCTGTGTAGAAAAGGGAATTTCAGCAGGTGTTTCTTGTCACAAATAGCATCTGCTGAAATTCCCTGTGGTACACAACCATTAAAGGTACAGTTTTCCTTCTGGATACCCTATATGGTAGAAACTTTCCTCTATAAATGAATGTTACATGGTGTAAGACAGCAGTCAACAAAAATGAAATCAATATAGTGAGATTAAAATGATTGTTCTCTTTCTGCCTTTAAAGGTTGACTAATATATTTTTTATTCAGTCTTTTAATGTTCTTCTTTTTTGCTGTTTCTTTTGTGTTTTTTGCTATTATTGCTTTAGAGGTGTACATAATATGAAATGCTAAAAGGAGCTTAGCCTAAATCTAAAAACAATAATCACAAAAACAGTAATCTCCATAGCAGCACAACTGAACTTTCCCCATACTCAATAGTCCTTTTAAAAGATCTCTGTTTTTGTATTCTGTCTAGAAAGCTTCAGGAAAGTATTGGAACACAATACTGGGACTAAATTCATATTTCAAACAACTGCAATGACTCTGTGCTTTATCTCATACAGTGTGAGATCTCCACAAATTACCAACAGTGTGGGCTAAGATGGAAAGGGTTGCTCTTGTGGTATGTGAGTACCAGGGCACGAAAGGTTTTAAAAGTAAGAATCAGCACTGTAAACTGGGCTGAGAAACTGATAGCCACAACTGGGAGGGGGGGAGTATACCTCCCTCATTTAAGTTGACGCTTTTGAGTTAGGAACCTCATGTAAGGTGCATTATAGTACTGATTTCTAGAGCCCCCCAAAAAACTAGGGAAGCATAGCAAGATCTCTCATCCAGAGGAGGGGGCACACCCTATGTACCAAATTGGGCTGACAAACCTTATTTTTAGCTATTGCTGGTCTTGTTTGTCAAGAAAGGCCCTCAAGCTACCAACTCAAGAAAAAAATACATCTAGTTAGCTTGCTCAGGCTCAAGTGAGTATCATGATGCTGATGTATATATCCATTTACATTTGATATAGCTGCACATATGGAAGCCTAACTCAATAGATGAGTTGAAGGAATGGGATTAAAACCAAGCACTGCATCAACCAGAAAGCAAAGGGTGAACAACTGAAACTGAAGTCTTCCTCTGGAAATCTGAAACTATGTAGGTAGCTGAATATATGTTCAAATATATACCCTATGTCAAATCAGCCCAGCACTTTTGAACCTGCTGCTAGATATTGCTAATCATTAATTGTATTTGGCTGCACAACAAGCATTTCTCAGAGTATCATATTTTAGTTTAATCTTCCAGTGGCTCAGATTCTGGAAGATCATTTTTATTTACATTAAAACAATTGAATGATGATAGTACAATTAGTAATAAAAGGTCAAGACATGATGTAAAAAAGTAATAAAATAAGTTATGTGTTTTAGACAAACAAAATGTCAGCACTATCAAAGTAATGCTCTTTCTTCAAGGCATGTTCAGTTGCTTACTAAAGATACTAGAAAAACACAAATGGGTATTAACAGAAGCATTTTCAGCTATCACAGTAAATGGAGAGAGTTGCCATAATTGGTTCTCCCTCAGACGTATTTTGTTCAATTGCTCATTTACGTATCAGCACTTTCATTTCCATTGGCGACATGTAAAAACGTATTTTATGAAATACTAACATATAAGACATTGCTAAAATCACATATAAAAAAGTGACAAAACTATTTAAAATGTTATTTCATGAAAGGCATTAATTTTTAGCCTTTTTCCCAGTTTGAACATGGGGCACCCCTTACAGGCAGAAGCAGCTCAAAAACCAAAATAAAATAAATCAAAAGTAAATGTATTGACACTTACCTGATGGACTAACAAACTGAAGAGCAAACATAGTATGACAGTGGTAGGCATAGGTTGCCACTGAATTCCTAATAAGGAAGTGATGCTGACCATTCACTTGCCCACACCTTCCCCTCTGAAAATGTCTACTCCAGCTCTTTGGGGCAGCTCTGAGATGGATAGATCTAACTAGGGGGGAAAAAACCAGTTGCTACAACTAGTAAGAGTCAAGCATACCCTTTCTATGCCCACATGCTATGTTTTAAATGAGGAGTGGGAAAAGGTTGACCCACGGGCTGCATAAAGCCTTCCAAAGCTGTTTTGGATGGGTCCCAGACACCCCCACTAGCACCCCCCATTTTTAAAAATTATTATTTTTGCTTCCAAATGACCATCAACACTCCCTAATGAGTGTATGGAACAATGTTGTCATGTTTTTGCCTCCTGAACTATTTTAGCCTCAGTAAACCACATGATCATTTTAAGTCACTTTTTTAAAGGTCTCTTATGGGCCTAAAATGACCCCAGGGAGCTGAAAATATAGGGAAATCCCCTATGCCCAAAGCAGCATATGGTGGGGGCAGGAAACCAATGTAAATGTAATGAGTTACTGAAATGTGCAGACAGTGGGCATAAATGTGCAAATTATGAACCTCATTCTGCAAAGTACCTTTCAATCACCCATGATCCTCTACTAAGTTGAGTACAGCTCTGCCATAATAAATGAAACACTATCTTAATGATAAGCATGTGAATCATTCCAATAAAAAGATGGTCTCCGTTGCTATAGTTCATTATGCAGTGAAGCACTTACTAATTTGGGCCTATACTATGCACTCATTACTGGAGTGAGGGAAATGCTTTTTTTCTTTTTTTACTCTTCACTGATGATATAAAAACAGTTATAGTACCTTGTTCTTATCATGTATAATGCCTTGTTCTTATGGTCTTACCAGGGCCTCTGTAGTTAATGTAATTTATAGAAGACATTAATAATGCCTTAAAACTGATGGAAATACACTTTAAAACATTATTCTCATTTAACTGAGTGGAAGAGCTACAATATTTAAAATATGCTAGGAGTTATCAGAAACATTCAAAATCTGCATTCTGTATATATCAGTTGGTTGTATTAGTCATACCCTTTCTGCATCTCATGTCTATGCACAAGACCTCCATTATGCATTGAGGGACCTATTTGATTGTGTAGTATGTCAGATAATTCTTATAAAATTCACTCTAAGCGATAATAGTTAAATTATTATGATCATAACATACAATCAAATATTCACCCATTTGCATGGTGGAATTGAAAATTGTTTTCACATGCATAGAGAATACTCACAGCTGCAAAGAGAACAAATGTACTTCCTATTTTGTATTATACTTAACAAATCCTTCCCCTACCACATAAAGTAAACTACATTTGGGCATGTGGCCCAAATTACTGCTAAAGCCTGTAATGATAATGCTAGTCCAGCTCTGAGAACATAGAATTTGAAGAGGGAAACTAAATCTTAATATTGAAGTTTCTGTCCATGTTGTTTTATTCTGCATCTTCACTCTTCTCAGAACCACCTCCAGGCGAATTGTCTGCCTCATACTTTCTGTCATAAGCCTCTTCGGAATATTTCTCAGCATAGTCATATGGCCTATTTGAAGACCCCGTATGTGTTCGAATGCGAACTCCTGGCTGGTATAGCTGCATGGCTGGCCGGTCCTGTGCAAGAAAAAAACAAATAAAAGATTCAGACTTTTAGAAAAATACTTATCCACATAGGACATCTCAAAACTGTCTTCACCAAGTATTACAAACAAGAAGGCCTTTTGACAAACAGCTTTTACATTTAAAAAGATATGGGGGGAAATGAAATTATGATAGTCTGACATTTATCACTTCACTTTTGGCTCTTGGGAGTCATGTATTAGAAGCAAATTAGGGGGATTCTGGCTAAACAAGTAATACAAAGCAAAAGCAAAGCAGCTTCATTTATATACCGCTTCATATCACTCTATGGGATGTCTAAGCAGTTGACAACTGTGAGCTGATTGCCCCCCAACAGCTGGGTACTCATTTTAGCGACCTCAGAAGGATGCAGGCCTGAGTCGAGCCTCAGCCCTGGCTGGTATTGAACTTACAACCTTGTGGTTTATGAGTGAGTGGCTGCAGTACAGGCATTTAACCACTGCGCCACCAGGCATATACAGGCATAACAGTTTCAAAATGAAAGACAATTTTTGACAGAACAATGTAGTATTTTGCTAGAGAAGCAAGGTCTATCACATAATGTATTTTACTGATGTCTAATTTGCTGTAAGCTGCCCCGATTGTGCTGCAGAGGGGCGGGATATTATTATTATTATTATTATTATTATTATTATTATTACATGATAATATCCACATGTAGGAAAGAGGCAACACTTCAATGCAGTCCTAAAGGCTTTTACAGCTGAGAAAACATATAGTGAACTATGCTGGCCAAAGGCTATAGTTGCAATTTTCAATACACTTATTGAGGAGTTGGCCTTATAGAAATCAGAGGGATGTGGTTCTTTGTAAACATGATTATGTAGAATTGTACATCTCTGATAAACTGTATTATCTTTATGACAGGGTTCCAACTGGCAAAGCTAAGCAGAGTTGTCTGTCCCACAAAGGATATTGCTATGTCAGTACAAGTCACTTTTTGTACCACTGAAGCCACACATGACTATATAGGACCAAGGGCAAGAACAACGCCTATGGAAAATATTATAAATCTCCTGAATTATGCATATATTGCCAACAGCTACTGCTACTAAATTGTTTTTTTTTTTTTGCATTTTTTCAGAATCTAGGCCCCTCATAAACATATATATATATATATATATATATATATATATATATGTGTGTGTTTACATAACTTGTACTGGTATTCAATTGAGGTCATGGCTGTGTTTTTTGTTTATTACTTGGCCAACACCAACATTACTGCAAATTAAATTCTTTTGGCTAATGTTTCACACAGTACTAATGTACTAGGACATAATATCTGACTTTTTCTAGAGTAGATTCGATGATAGGTTGCCCATGGAAGGTACAGATATTCTCTTATGTATTTATTAAACTTGGTAAGCAAATCTTAAAAAAACAGAATCCTATTAAAAGTGCTTCATAAAAGCAAATACCAATTCAAATAACTGTAACCGCTTTTGCTGTACAGAGATTTTCATATTATTGAAAATCAAACTCTTTAAAATGTTAATGCTGATCAAGCAAATCCTGCATGACCCCTGAAGTAATTTTACTAATGAAAGATTATCCTAAATGAATAAAAGAACCTTATTTCTTATGCGCTCCTTTTTGGATGCCATGTCATCACACTTGTCCTCTTTACCCAGTTTGTCTACTGTGTCCACAGTGAAGCTGTAGTTGTAGTTCACTTTCTTCCCTCGATCTTGGTTGTATCCTTTCCCCCACTTCACCTCATCATCATTCCTTCTCACAAACTTGTCAAATTCATAGTGAGTTCTGTGCTTTCGGCTATCTTCCAACCGATACCTTTGTCTCTCAGGTTCTTTTTCACGGAATCTTCTGTCTGAATCTCTTTGCTCTTTATCACTATCATTTTGTGACCTGTGTTTATAACATTAACAGTCCAAACTTGAAAAAACAATTACTTAAAACTCAGATAAAGAAATACACAATGCCAAATAAAGCTCTTAAATCATATAGTGGTATTGGAGCAGAACCAACTATATTCACAATGCAATCCTATTCAAAAGCAACTCTTGTGTACTCCAGTGGACTTATTCCTTGGTAGGAGGTACATGTTTGCATACTTTCAAATGGGATTAACTTTTGTATGAGCAGGTTTAGTATTGTGTTGTAATTCTTGTTTTTATAATTAATAATGATGAAGAATAAGGTTTTTATGAATGCAATGACCAATTTTACATTCAGTTAAGAAAAAAACCCCAAGAACAACAGAATGAGATTTAAGAGTAAGATCTCAGGTCCAGAATTTTGGAAAGTTACTTTTAAGGAATGCCCCAGAACATTGTTGTACTTCTACTCAGTTATCAATGGCTCCAATATGTCATTATATTCAGTCTTCTTCAAAGTAACTTTTCAACTATGGCCATGGGCTACCATATGTGCTAAAGCTATCAAGCAGACTACTGGATGGTTTCAACATCAAGTGGAGATTTATGTGCATGAATGAGCATCACCGATCAAATGTCACAGACAAGCTTTCAAATATATTGTCAGTGGTTTCAGTAAGCTAGCACATAGACCCAAAACACACAGGCCAAATAAAGTGGCTGGAAGCCACACCGAGGCTATGCGCTGGTCCAAAGGACTGGATTTAAAAGGAGTAATTTTAGATTGACTCCTGGCTGGATGGTTTGGGACCTGCGGTGGTGGCCTGCTTTGGGAGCAGGTTGTGTGGTCGCATGGTCCCAACCTGATCAGAGGCCTCTCCTTCTGTGCCATGTGCTTCAGCCCATATTCAGCAATCAAAAATGAGAATCAAGTGATACATTCTCAGCATTACTACAATCTGTGCAACTCATCAGAACAAGACCATAGGGGGTTACAGACTGCCAGAAATAGTGCAAATTGAGCCCACTTTTAGGGTTAGGGTTAGAGTTAGGGAATCATGGGAATTGGTTTTTTCTGAGACATTGAGCCTTCTTTGTCAGAGAGCTCTGGTGCCACAATAAAATACAGTTCCCATGATTCCCTAACTCTAACCCTAACCCTAAAGGTGGACTCAATTTGCACTATTTCTGGCAGTCTGCAACCCCTACATGACTGCTTTAGTATCGTAATTCCTAAGACTTTAGTTCCAAGCATAGTGACATGCTATGGGAACTGCTTCCTCAGTATACAGAAAAAATATCAAGGAATTATGCTTTAATTTGCTCCACAATAAGTCAAAGCAATTCTTTTATTTAAAGTGCCTTGAAGATGTAACTCAGGCTTCAAGATAAGCTGCTACTTACTTTTCCTTAATTTCCTTTAGTGAACCTTCCAGTGGCTTGGATTTTATACTCCCATGTCCTGGTGACTTCTCCCATTTGCTGTCTTCAGTGTCGGCTTTTTCTTTTTCTCTGTGCTTTTCTGTGGCTAGCTCATCTCCTTTCTCTGGCTTCTTAAGAAGCTAAGGAATATTTTATTTTGTTCATTAAAATATAAGTTGCTTTTCACTGAATAGATACCATGACAGTGAACAATAAATATAATCAGAAACAGCTGTATAATTATAAATTGTAATAGAGACATAAAGATACACTAAATATATGATCCTTCAGGGAGAGGCAGGCCATAAATATTATTATTATTATTATTATTATTATTATTCATTAACAGTGACTTAAAATGCTTGGGCAAATGGCAAAAACAGAGGTTTTAAGCTGATGCTAAAAAAATTGCAGAAGCAGCATCAGTCATTGCTCTGTAGAGTGAGTGTCTTACAACTGGAATGTAAATTGGGACAATTTACCACAATATGTAACAGATACTTTGAGAAAGGCCCTATCTGCTGCCACTCAGGGCTTTAAAGGGTGAACTTCAGCTCTTTGATTCAGTCCCCAGAATTAATGTCCTAGAGTTCACAAATAACATATTGCAGACCACCCTAGCCTGCTCAGAAATGTAGACTGCTGGCAGTGGTGGCCAGTACTCCAAAAGAATGCATATTGGTCTCATTAATCTAACACCAGGCACTGATACCCAAATCCAGGACTTGAGGGTACTGGCTTCCTAGTCAGGGAGATAGAGTGTCACACCTGGACAGTAAATCCCTTTCATTCCTTCAGGCTACATTGGTTCTGCTGTACAATGTACCCAGTTAAATGGAATTTGGACAGGCAGGGCAGCTTCACTCAGTCCAACCACCTGTCTATTTATAAGGTCTCCAGTGAAACCTATCAAGCCAGTCCTTTCATCCACAGTTCAGGATCACAAATTATACTTGGCTGACATTAAAAAAATAGCAACACTAAGCTAAAGTGCAGGTTTACAAGCTAAATCAAAAACAATTGGTTCGAAAGAAAAGTGGAAAAAGTGATAGGTTGCAGATGTCTTGTTGTTCACCATCCCACATCATTCACATACTATGAATCAATTTAAGACACTGAACTTTAAATATAGGGCTTTTGCAGACTGCTAGAAATAGTGCAAATTGAGTCCACTTTAAGGGTTAGGGTTAGGGAATCATGGGAACTGTATTTTATTGTGGCACCAGAGCTCTCTGACAGAGAAGGTTCAATGTCTCAGAAAAAACACAATTCCCATGATTCCCTAGCACTAACCCTAACCCTTAAAGTGGACTCAATTTGCACTATTTCTGGCAGTCTGCAAAGGCCCATATTTCAGTAAAGTGCAATAGACCATTATCTGCCTACATATGTAATTACATTGTGAAGAGCAAGAAGGATAGGCTACACCCACTATCACATGCCACAAAATCAGGCCCAGAACTTTTCAACCACTGTTCTCTTGCCTCCCACACAGATGAGCAACCTTCCTTCAGATTCTCCTGCCTAACAGTAACAACCTGAATAGCTTTCTCCTGTAAAATTCTGTAATTACATGTCCCAAGGATGTCCTCCCTGCCCAGGAAATAAGTGCAAAGGTCACAACTGCTCTTATGTTTCCAATCTCCTAGGGCAGGATGGGAACCATGCAGCCTCTGGGCTGCCTGCAGCACTTGCTATCTCATACATAATTTTAAAAATAAATTTATCTGAAAAAAAATCTATGAGCACAGGTTTGCAGTTAAATGTAGTTCACACTCACCCTCCCAAACAGCAAAGAATAGAACAGAATCAATCTACTCTGAAGGCAACTAGAAAGTGGTAGGGTTCTGGCAGTGTTGCCTGGCCTGTGCAGGGACTGGAAATGCTGAGAAATGGTTTTCTTTCCCCCCAGTCCTTGTCCACCCATGTCTAGGGCAATGGGATTTGACTCACCAGGGTCACTAATCAGTTGTAAGCTGTACCACTTGACACAGAAGACACCTTTGAAGTGTCACCTGCAATTAGTGTGGACATTAGGGGTGGCAGTCTTTTCCCCCATAGAATATAGTTCTTCTCACAACCTTTTTTTTAAAAAGTAGCCAGTAGTCAGCCACAATTCAGCATTTGCATCTGCCTGACTTCAGTGAGACATTTGAGTACAAACTCAGATCTCTTCTACTGAAAGTAATGGGACTTTAAAAGAGCTTAGCTTTGGTTAGATCTTGCTTAGCATGTTCTGTTCATTCACTGGGGCCCCAAATACAGAAAATCCCAGAAACTCATGAGTGAGAACTATGCTTGTTCATAAAAATGTAATATAGCCACATCCAAGTTTTTACCCATTCTTTGATAGCTGAAACTGTCAGTCAGCAGAACTTCAAAATCCAAACTAAATGAAATATATAAATGAATTTCATACAATCACAGAAAATTACTCTCTGTAATCTTTGAGCAGGTTAGCTTATCTTCCTATTTGACTGTACTCTTTAAAATGTACCGTAATGCACTGTCCAGTGTTTAGAAAGGTTTATAAGAGGAATTACTCATTTGGCTTGATTGAGATGGAATGCTGTCCTGGTGAATTGTCCCTGATTGTTAAAGAAACTTAAGAAGGAAGCATCCTTGTAAGTGATTTCAATTTTTTTGTTATTTATATTTTTTATTATTTGATTTGTTATTTTAAAGATAGTGTTTATATCCTTCAGCCAGAATCCTGTATGATCTTTCACTCATAATAAGTTTTCATACACTTAACTAAGTAGCAGAGACACTAAGAAACCTGGTTACTGAATTGTGAAGATGTGTAACAGGATACCAACAAGAAATGGTATCCAACCTAAGTAAAAAGAACAAAACATTACACAAAGAAGTAGGAAAGATAGAAAAACAGCATAAAAGGCTACATCCCTCTCAGTAACCAGTGTCCCTGCCTTTGCCTCAGCAACTGTTCCTTTAAGAGCTCTGGCAACTTTCCCCAAAGAACCATCGGAAATCTGACAACAAGTACAGAAACAGGGAGAATCTCACAAATGGCTTTCACACTAGAGCAATTGTGAAAAAAAGTGAATTCGTGCATGAAATGGAAATGAATTTACGGTATTTTCCCAAAAATGCCTATTTGCTGGTTCATGGGACTTTCCTATCGGACTCCAAGCGATTTGCACACAACGTCATGTGAAAAACATTTGCGCAACTGCGCCTAATACGCTGGATAACCACAGGTTCTGACCCATTTAAACTTTCAATTTTCCCCATGCGATAAACTCCTTAGCCACTCACCTGGAAGCACCCTTCACAGAAATAATTGTGACTTCTTTCATATGTATGCATCTAAGTTGAGGATACATATTAAATTCAGACACTGCAACTTAGTGCAGTTGAAAGACCAGTGACAGCTTTAAAAAATGGTTTTTGTTTCAACATTACCTTGATCCTTATTTCTTTTTCAGCAATTTTCTTTTGCTTTTCAGCTTCTTTTCTTTTACGCCTTTCTTCCTCTCTGCGCTTCCGTTTCTCATCCTCTCTTAGCCGTTTCTTCTCTGATTCCCTCCTTCTTCGTTCTTCCCTTTTCTCTTCTCGAATTCTCTAAAATTTTGGAAATGTTTAATGTAGATTTATACAAACATCAAAAAGAACTTAAAACACAACATTTAAACTGTAGTCCAAAACAAACATACCTGTTTTTCTAATTTTCTATTTTTAATATATTCCAAAAGTGGTGTTGTTCTTCTAGCTAAAACACAAAAAACGTGATATATAGTGTTCCATTCCTAATATAAATATATTTTGTCATGTGTTTGTTTTTTTATCATTAGGATTTAACATGGTAATCATTGAACAATAAATGAAAAATGTTTCATATAGGCCATATGTAATAAAGAATTTTCACATTCTGTCATAGAAAGATCATTTCCTCTTTTTTGTAACTCCAGAAATCACTAATACTAGACACATATTTGAGATTATTTGACATATCTATCTATCTATCTATCTATCTATATCTTCACATTTAATGTATACAATGAATACAATGTATACTAGCACTCCTTAAGCTATCCAATGTGGAGAACCAGCAAGAAAGTTCTCCCAAGGTGCCAGGAACCACCATTGTATTTGTGACCATTTACTAGAACTGTTTCTTTCTTTCCTGGACCCTTTCTGTGGACTGGTAGCCAATAGCTCATGGACCACCGCTGTGAATAGCACAATAAAAGATATTATTGTGTTTTAATAAATATTTCTTTGTGGTTTTTCCACATTTTGGAGAAGAAAAAGGTTGTGTTGCAAAATGTTTTTCTCCCACCTTCTACCTGACTGGTGGTTTTGTTTTGTTTGTTTGTTTATTGTTTGAAGCTTCTTAGATTGGCCCTGAAAAAAGTCCATTGTTGTTTATAATCAAAAGTTTGTCATTGCACATTTGTGAAAAAGTCACAGTGCTGATTTGTGCACAAGTATATAATATCACCAGTATACACTCTCATCTTTTAACTAAGTAAAATGAACATAAAAATCATTGGGAGGGGGGAAAGATGGGATATAGGATCAATGGGAAAAAACAAGGTAGGATAGATCTTGGCCAGCATAATAGCACCTATGACGGACAACCATGAAATTAAATTTCATTTTCTATTTCCACACAGTTGCCCTTGTATTGCAAGGTTTTAATGGGAATGTTTCTTCCTTTTCAGGGACAAAGTGTCATGAAAAACACACCATTGTCAATTCTGCATTGATTTATAATTAGCTATTAGCACAGAACAGTATTTTTAACTTATTAATTACTACTAAATTCTGCTATGTTAAATTGTGGTTCAAAACTGTAATAGTTATTAAAAATAACTTCCTAACTCCAGGATGATCTAATATATATGCTACTGGAGCAGCACAGAAAACCAGCTTCATGTAATCAGATCACAGATAGGTCTGTTGAATGATGTGGCTCCTTCCTACACAAACATTACCCTGTGGTGTCAGGTAAGGCTATGATGGGAAGAGTCCACATAATTCAAGCAAGTCACACGAGCCTAAATCCAACTGTCATTCTCAACTAGAGTAGATCCAATGAGTCAATGGTTACTTGGTATGTCAACATTTATGTCAGTTCCACATTTTAAATGGTTCTACTGCAGTTGGGATTATCAATTGGATTTATGCTATGGCCTCTTTTTAAAGATATGTTTGAAGTACCACAGGACTAGACCAACGCTAAAAGACTTTAGTGTCAATCCTGTAATTAAGAGGTCCAACCTCTTACATGTACATGAATGAGAAAGCAACATATTAGAAATTACTTTTCATCTCTTTGAATTGCATTTAATTCCTGTTTAGAACTGCACATTACTGATTGTTCAAATTATTAGGATTTCTTTCTCAATTGATTAAAATATAGAACTACATAATGAAGGAAAAAGATATACCTATCCATGTATAATTTTAATTGAAATAAACTAAAAACCAATGAAAGATTTCTTCCTGGTGGTATGAACAACCACCCCAAAATCAACCAAACTAACTGGTACTGATTGGTTAGTAACAGCTTTTCTTAATGGTTGATTCTATATAAGATACTAATTATGCTGTTAAATGAAAGTTTTCATTTGCTCAGATCATTTTCACTTCTTCCATACCCTGCACTTATGCAGCATTAATCTTTCTTCCATTTATTTTAATTGAGTTGATTCAATGCCCAATGCTCTTTTAGTGAAACTTCAAATGTTAAAAGACATACCACAGGAAGTAGGGTCAAAGTAATAAAGAACAATCTTCTCCTTACTGTACGTGTATGTACGGTTAGAGAGTGATATGTATTTTTCACTCATCATTGGGATTACATATGATCCCAAATGTATGGAAGTGTTAAAGTGGTCAGCATAGCACAAACATTCTGCTTTTATAGTACAGGTCTTGAACTTATTTTTGGGTTTAACCTGTATAATCTCCTAGAGAGATCCACAGAAAGATAGTGACCATAAAAGATCACTGAGCAAGTATCTGGCCAGCCTCATAGCTATGCACCTATCTGACTACATGTTCTGTGGAGTACTAGCATTGTAGCTGAGATCTTCAGCTAATGTCAAAAATAAATAAGGACAGTTCTCCTTATTAAGAACTCCTGCAATGGCATGAGACTAGCCTTAATTTAATATTCATAATTTCAAGATATTAATAAGCTGGACAAATAAAATATAATTTGGAAACTTCAATTGTGGAATGGAAAAATCAGCAGACCAATGAGTTCTCTTGTTTTTGCCTCAATCTCTCCCAGCAGGGTTTCAGGGTTGGCACATATTTTTTCTTCTTCGGCACAATAACTTTCTAAAAATTTTCTATATTCTGGATCTGTAAACAAAAAACATTGGACGGAAAATTAAGTACAGCATGCTATATATTACATCAGATATCACTTAACCACAAGAAGTTAAAAACAACTAAACAAATGTGTTTCTATGAAGAATAGATTTACCATCTTCTATGCTTCCAGCTTTAGCATCTTTCTTCTTCAGCTTCTTTTTAGAAATCTTTTGGAATGGGGCAAACTCAACCACAGCAGGATATTCTAAACCTTGAAGGAATCACAAATGAGTTAAATAATTAGAGGTAAAAATATATGCATTTTGAGATTGAAGGATTTTTTGTACTTTTTTAAAAAGCCTGTAACCTTCATTAAACACACACAAACATACATAAACAAATTAAACAATTAAAACTATTCATACAACATAGTAAATAAAATTACCCTCCCATCTACACCCTGAATATATTTGTTCCTTTCTTCTTTCTTCTCTTTCCCCCCATTTAATATATAATATATAAACTCATTCTTATTATTATTTAGTGTTTTCTAGTTCCCTGTTCCCCCACTGATTCTTGGGATTCCTGACTCCCTCCTTTTTGATTTGTACTCCTGTACAAATATTATTTTACTCTTATACACATTTTAACACTTTTTTTTATTCCCTAAGCTTATCATAAACTGCCATTTAACCGAAAAGGAAATTGTCAAATCAAGCTCCTGCAGATGTAGTCACTGCTTTATCAAACCCCACAGCTCTGTTATAAATCTGTTATTAGAGATGCACATTCCATTGCTGGACATTACTATTGTATATAAATAGAGCTGGATCATAACCAGTATAAAGCAAGTGTACCACAAGCTCTTTCATTTTGGCACAAATACTTTGCTCAACAAATATATCAATAAATTTTCCATAACTAGCCCATTAAAGATCTACTATAAGATAATTTAAAGTGATTTATTCATCCTCTTGCAATCTTAGTTTCTGTGCAAAATGTCAATGTCCTTAATTTTATCTGCAAGCTTCACTTGCTTTCTAGGTAGAACATTTTTGTTTTTATTTTTTGAAGAACACAGCCTTTTCAAGGCAACCTATAGCTATATATCAAAGGCTTCCAACAATGGAAATGACCATGTATGACCTTTTAACAAAGATATCTTTAAGCAGGATTTCGGCTTGTGAGAAAACAGTAGACAGTCACTAGTAACAGCCTATCCATGACTGTGTTTCCTTGAGCCTATTGTAACATAATCCACAAACCATGAGATATTTGGAGTTTGCAAAAAAATTTTTAAAAACCCGAACAAAACCCCCACAAAAAACCCACAGACCAACCCACATTTCTTTGGACCTTTGACTGAACACACGTGTGTGCACAGACAGAGAATGAGGTACAAAGTTATAGTGAACCCTTGTCAAGATTGACTTATAATTGGAACTTTTAATATATTTACCAGGTGTGTTTTCTTTTGTTTTTTCCAATTTAATCATATAGCAAGATTAGCTGTTGTTTGCCATAAATGAACCCAATAGCTTTTTGGTTCATGGAAGTCATCATGTAGCCGTTTAATTTCTGACTCTAGTAATTAGTGGGTTACCTTTATTGTCAATGAAGACATATCCATCAAAACGGTCTCTAAAGAGAAGGATGTCATCAGGATTTCTAAAATTGATATACGCTCTTGAGTAGAGATGGGGATAAAGACTGCAACAACAATGAATATTTTCTGTTATTTATATTTGAAATAGAGGAATGGATTAATGTTATCTCAAAAATTTTTTTACAACATATAAAATACAATGTATTAAAAAAATAGATCTGGAGTATAATGAAGAAAGATATTCCTTTATTTAAATAACAGAATTTATGGAATTTTTATTCCCTTGGAGCCCTTCAGAATATTTGGACCTCTTATATTCACTATGGTACATAGCAAAAACTATGGAGATGGTTGCATTGCCTCCAATTCCGTATGAGCAATCAAGATTCTTGAACTAATCATCAACACAATATGTGATCAGATAACTTAGGGCCAGAACAGACAGCCCAAAAAAGCCCACTTCCACACCTGTAGTCATCCAGGTGTCATCGGTGCGCAGCATTTAGATGCTGTACATTATTATTATTATTATTATTATTATTATTATTATTATTATTGCAGTTTATTTATATAGTGCTGTAGATTTACACATTCTACAAAATAATAAAATACATATTAATACAAAGAAGGCAACAAATTAGAAATATCAAGTAATTATCATACAATGCCAGTGAACGCTTCCCTGAACAGTATAGTCTTTAACTCAGCTTTGAAACTGGTTAAAGAAGTGATGCCCTGTGCTCGTGGGAGAAGGAGGTTCCAGGAATGAGGGGCAACAAGTGAAAAGGGATGGATCTGGGACAGAGCAGTAAAAATCCTAGACTGAGACAGCAGACCTTGATACCAGAGTGGAGGACACGGGTGGGACACTAAGGGGAAAGAAGCTCTGCTAAATAAGGAGGGGCCAACCCATGCAGGGCTTTAAAAGTCAACAACAGAAGCTTATACTGAATACGGAAAGGGATTGGGAGCCAGTGAAGGGATGACAATAAAGGAGAAATATGGTCAAAACGGTGAGCAGATGTGATAATGTGAGCAGAAGAATGCTGAACCGAAATTAAAGGGTGGAGGTGAGAAAGAGGGAGCACTGCCAGGACAAGGTTACAATAATCTAGTCATGAGACCACTAGGGCATGGATCAAAATCTTGGCAGTAGAGGCTGAGAGAAATGGTCGGATTTTAGCAAAATTATACAAAAAGAATCTACATGCCTTGGCTGTGGTCTGAATCTGGGGGATACACGACAATGAAGAATCAAAAATGAAACCAAGACTACAGGCTTCCTGGACAGGTCGAATAGAAATGTCGTCAACAGAAACAGAAAAGGAGTATTGAACAGTAGGCTTTGGTGGAAGAACAAGAAGTTCCGTTTTGGACATACTGAACTTCAAGTGCTGATGGCACATCCATTGAGATACAGCTGTAAGATAAGATGAAACTTGCTGTTCAAGACCCAAAGAAAGGTCAGGGGTGGAGAGATGCAGCTGAGTGTCATCAGCGTACAGATGATAGGAGAAGCCAAAAGAACTGATGAGTTTTCCTAGAGACAGTGTGTAAAGGGAAAACAGTACGGGACCCAAAACAGAGCCCTGGGGAACTCCAAGAGATAACAGAACAGAGGATGAAGCCTGACCACCCATGACCACTGCAAAAGATCTGTCTGACAGGTAAGATTTAAACCAATCAAGGACAGAATCTGAGAACCCAAGTCAGAAAGTATATCAACTAAAAGACAGTGATCAACTGTGTCAAAGGCCGCAGACAAATCGAGAAGAACGAGAACAGAGAAAAGGCCATTAGCCTTGGCCCAAAAAAGATCATCCGAGATCTTTGTTAGAGCCGTCTCTGTAGAATGCTGTGGGCGGAAACTGGACTGAAAAGGATCAAGAATGGAGTTGGCTTCAAGACACTCAAGATAGCAAGAATAAACGACCCGTTCCAAAACCTTGGAAAGAAAAGGAAGAAGAGAAATCGGATGATAGCTAGACAGAGAAGAGGAGGCAAGAGAAGGTCTGATGATGCTGGGAAGCCAGCTTGAAGCCGCCTGGGTGCCCATATGTGGTTGGCTTCATGACAATCTGACAGCGCAGAGTTTACATGCTGCATGCTGCTGGAGCGTCATGAAGTTGTCACAGGCCCATGGTGGGGTGATCTTTGCTGCTCCTTTTTTGGCCGGCCTCAAGGTGGATTGGGGCTGTGGCGTAGTTGCCGCAATCCCAATCTGCCTTTGGAAGGGGCAGTTTCAAGACACCCCTTCAGGGCCGTCTGTTTTGCCCCTTAGTCTCAAAACAAAATATTAATGAAACTTAAAATGGAAAGATATAGTCCAGAATCTTCTTGGAAATTTAGATATGCATAAACACCAGTTATGGTGCTATGTAGTGAACCCTGTCTTGATTCTCCCTATCCCCATTTACCAAGAAGCAGTCAATGTGACATAGCCAAAAGTCTAGTTAGGGGAATTTTATTTAGCTCAAATTTTATTCGGGTTGGCTACAAGAACCCACGAGATCGTTTCCCTATTTGTATACCAAGAGAAAAAAGTATCCAAGGAAATGAGCAGAGGCAGAATTATTTAACTGAAGTGTTCCTTTTATTGGGGGAAAATCACACAGCAAATTACATACACACACACTTTCATACAAGGCTCAGGAAATCAGGGGTTAACTTAAAATCATTTCAAGGCAGAACCAATGGCGATACTTACACAAGATGAGATTTGCTTCTGGATCCAATTGGTTGGTATGGTGTAGGACACAGCCATTCTGGTGAGTGATGAGGAATAGATGTGTCGGAGCTAGTCAAAGTTCACAGAGACAGAGTGTCCCCCTGAAATTCAGACTAACACCCTGTTTCGGGGTTTTTTTATAGGCTAAATCTAGCCTCTGGGCAAAAGTGTTTCCATATCTGGGTGAAGTCATGGTCTGGCAATATTCAAGGTGGGAATGAGTGCTTGATTTAGCCCATGAGTCTAATCCAGTGAGGCATCCTTTGGATAATGGAGGTGTTAATGTCCCAGTTGCAACTCCCAAACCATCTGCTTAGCATGTCCCATGTCACTGTTCCCTTAATGGCGTTACCTGTTTGCCAGCTTAGGGTGTGGTGCGGATGTGTCTCCTTGCTTTGGGGATTATGGCAGATTGCACTGCAGGGTTTGTCTGGGGTCATATGGAAAATTACACACACACCAAAATTTCAGAATATCTGAAGGCCACTTTAACTGCTCTGGCTCATTGTTAGGGAATCATGGGGACTGTAGTTTTTTTTTATGAGACATTGAACCTTCTCTGTCAGAGAGCTCTGATGCCACAATAAACTACAGTTCCCATGATTCCCTAGCCAAGGCAGTTAAAGTGGCCTCAAACTGGATTATTTCTGCCAGTCTGTTCAGACCCAATGTTACCTTAGCAAAAGGGTAACCTTCAGGTGTTACTTAGGAGTAGTTACAAAGTTACAAAACAGATAAAGGCCTGAAACAGATGGACAAGAAAGAACAGCTTCCAGTTGTTCTGGGGGCGGGGTGGGCAGGCAACATATGCCCAAAGAGCATCCAGAAGCAGTGTGGAAAGCCAGGAAAAGCTGGCTGGACAAAGAGCAGACAAAGTCTGCTCTTTGCTGTTGTCTTGTTTAGGACTGTGGTGGCAGTACAGATTGGGACTGGGCCGGGCTGTTGCTGAGGTCCCTCACCGATCAGGGGCTGACTAGGGCTGGAGCGGCTTCAGGCTGCTCCAAGCTGCCAGTCTGCATTACCTCAAAGTCATATTCAGCTGAGGTCAGAAGAAACATAAGCCCTAATGTGACTAGTTGAACAATCCTATTCTACGCATGAGACAGAGGGTGTTCTGGGTCTTGGATGTTCACAGGAAGCTGGGAGCCTGGACTCCTTTTCTCAGACTATGATCAAGCTCTCCTAGGAAAAGTGAGGCAGGCAGTACCTCACCACACACCTCTCCATCAGTCTCAAAGTCTCTGTTGGTCAGTCTCTTTGGCTCTCGTGGCATCCTGAATTTTCATAACCTCTTGCTTGGAGGCATCTTGAAACTTCCATGGCTTCCCCCAAACTGGTTATCATCACTGGACTCTCCTGAGCTCTGTTGCTCCTCTGAGATGCTGACTCCCAAGAAATGTAACTTAAAACCATTATATCATTAACCCTTTTTTTACCTGGAGGAGAGGGTATGCCCATGATCAGGAAGCCCATTATTACAACAGGGAAATAGACCCCCATTGATTACACCAGTTGCTGCTTGGTAAGTGGAGATTGGGGAACTTTCATACTACATAGAGATTGTGAATATGAAAGTCATGAGTGTGTAACTCTAGGTTACACATTCATAACTGCCCAAGAGGATTCTGGCCATATTTTTTAAATTTCCAAGTTTTGGCTATTTTGTTGGTTCGTTTGTCTCTTTGGTGTAGCCAACTTTGGTGTGTGTGTGTGTGTGTGTGTGTATTTGTATGTGTGAGAGAGAAAGAATTAGAACAATGATTAGATATGCTAAGTAATAGAAGAATGAATCTTGAGAGAAAGATAAGAATGGAGACACATAGGCTGGGGACTCATACCATCAGCCTCTAGGAAGACTACTATGGGCCTTTGCAGACTGCCAGAAATAGTGCAAATTGAGTCCACTTTAACTGCCTTGATTCAGTGCTAGGGAATCATGGGAACTGTAGTATATTGTGGCAACAGAGCTCTCTGACAGAAAAGGCTCAATGTCTCAGAAAAAAATACAATTCCCATGATTCCCTAGCACTGAGTCAGGGCAGTTAAAGTGGACTCAATTTGCACTATTTCTGGCAGTCTGCAAAGGCTATGAGTTTGACAGACTAAAGCTGCAACATTCATTTCCCTCATTCCCATATGCTTTTTAAAAACTTATATACCATGAGGAAAAGGCAATAAAGGAGTATAGAGCAGAGACCTCATATTGTTATCTACTAACGAGTTGTAATATTTTATGTAATTATAATACTTCTTCATTTTCTATGTAAACCACTTTGAGATTGGAAAAAGTATATGAATATCTTAAATTTTAAAAATCTTGAATGGCACTCCTGAGATGTTAAAAGCTCATGGAGCTGCTACACTTTCCTTTCTCCACTGTAAACAAGAGTGTCTGTGAATATCTGTATAGCCTACTATACACAAGGCTATACAGATAAAGAAACACGTATGCAAGATGTAGTGGATGTATAGAAGCCTTGAACTAAAGGCTTGAGTTAATTAGCTCCAAATGTCCATAAATATAATAGAGGCTAAGTAGTGGTTCTTATAATTACAACATATAAAACAGATGTTTAGATCTGTATATTGAGATCAATGGTAAGTGTATCACTCCCTGATAAACAGGAAGAAATTAATGCCTGTCACATGTACAGTAGTAAATCAAGTGGTATATCACACACGTTCCTTTCTTTAAAACAGTTTAACATTGTATTTGGCATTGTTGAGCACCAAAGCATTTTTATCATTCTCTTTGTATTAAAAATGTACTATACTAGATTTTGGAATGTTGGTATGAATGACATGTAAGCTCAACTATAATGACTTTTTCATTCATAGAGACAGTAAGCAAATTCTCCTCACCTGGGATCAGAGGTACAAAATTCAAAATAATCATGAGCAGGAAGGGGATGGAGTTGTTCCTCCAGTTGCTCCTTGGTGAAGCTAGGAGGCAGCCGGCGTATGACTACCTGAAAATGTCACATGTAAAACTGAGGATATAGTGCACTCAGTAATATCTCTTCCAGTGCATGCAATGCCACCAAACACATTATTCAATATTTGGACAAAAGCACTCCTTAATTTACTACAGGGTTGAGCGTCACATGTTGTTGGATTACAACTTCCATGTTGGCAAGGGCTGATGGGAGCTGAAGTCCAAAAACTTGTGTACTATCACAAGTTGTTTATCCCTGCTTTGTGTGTGTGTCAGGCAACATAATGTTCCAGTCTTATGCCACTCACCAATATCTAGCCTCAAAACACTGATCTTTGGTGCTATCCTTCACGCTGTCCCTCCTCAGCATAATCAGACAGCACTGTGTCTACTCTGCACATGAATATCTTTCTCCTGCTTTGGGTTCCATTCTAATGGTAAATGCAATGAAGATAGCATTATGTCCAGACCAAGACCTTTGGCTAAACAAGACAGAACATGAACACCAACCACACTGCTCACCCAAGCCAAAGTGCACAACATTCAAAGCCAGCCAAATTATTTTGGTACATCAGGTAGACAATCCCTTAAGTGCTTCTTCCCATCCTGGATTGTACAAATATGATAGGAACAAAGTAAATAACCAAGAGCCAGCATGTTGCAGTATTTGAATGCTGGACTAGGACTCTGGGAGACCAGGGTTCAATCCCCGCTTGGCCATGGAAACCCACTAGGTGACCTTGGGCAAATAACACTCTGAACAAATCCTGCCAAGAAAACTGCATGACAGGGTCACCATAAATCAGGGGTAGGCAACCTTTCCCCTTTAAGGGCCGAGGGACTTCAGCTCCCAGAAGCCTCAGCCATGTTGGCCAATAGTCCCATGTTGGCCAATAGTTCCTGGGATTCTGGGAGCTGAAGTCCCTCGGCCATTAAAGGGGAAAGGTTGCCTACCCCTGCCATAAATCATAAATGATTTGAAGGTGCACACAACAATAATAAATAACCAAGACCTAAATCCAGTTGTTAGTCTCAACTAGAGCAACTCACTGAATCAATGGGCATTACATATACATCTGCCTACCCTTGATTCAACAGGAGCAAGAATCTTCTGAGCTTGTGTGGTATAGTGCAGTGGTATTCAAATTTTTAACCTTGGGATCTCCTTTTACATCTACATGCAGATGTCATGGCCCCCCCCATGTAATGTATGGATAAAAATATTTTGTTTAGTGTGCATATTTTAATTCACACATTCATCTATATCCATATTTTAACATTTTATAAGGAAATAACATTGTTCAGATTAGAACAGTTTTATTTATTTGTTCAATATTGCCCAAAGCATTTCTAAATTTTACACATTAAAAAAACCTTGGGAAGGGGAAGAGGAAGAGGGATCAGAGCCTTCCAGTCTCGCATCCCCTTGAGCAATTTTGTGCCCCCCCCCCCCCCCGCAGGGTCCCGCCCCACAGTTTGAGAACTACTGGTTTACAGGATGTTGTAAGGATTATTTAAATAATTCACAATTATAAGGTGTAAAGTTTGGGAGGAGGAAGAAAGGAAGGGATCAGGGCCTCCAAGTCTTGTGCCCTTCTGGGGGTCCTGCCCCACCATTTGAGAACCACTGGTGTAGTGGTTTGGGTGTTGGACTAGGACCCTGGAGACCAGAGTGTGAATCCCTGCTTGGCCATGGAAATCCACTGGGTGACTTTGGGCAAGTCACACTCTCTCAGCCTCAAGAGGCAATTGGCAATCCCCTCCCCTGAACAAATCTTGCCAAGAAAGCCCCCGACGGAGTTACCATAAATCAGAAATTACTTGAAGGCACGCAACAACAACAACAACAATCCTCTACTGTGAATAAGGGTTGGGCTGTGACTTCTTCTTCTACATTGATTTCTTCCTGTAACAGGTGTTCTGGAGCTGAAGAAAGCATCCTGAGTAGTCCAAGGAGGTTGGGTCCTGAACCCAGCCCAAGGACACATCCAGCAGCATCCCCAGCCTTTTTGTTGTTGTGTTGTTGTTGTGTGCCTTCAAGCCATCCCCAAATTATGGCGACCCTATCATGAGGTTTTCTTGGCAAGATTTCTTCAGAGGAGCTTTGTCATGGCCTTCCCCTGAGGTTGAGAGAGTGTGACAACAACAGGAACTGAAGAAAACATGTTACAGTAGCCCAAGACTGCAGAGGCTGCTGGTGCCTCTGGCCAGGGTCCTGAACCCAGCATATGGGCATTTCTGGCAACATCCCCAGCCTTTCTCCTCCCCTCTATATAGAGAGAGCCAGTGTGGCATAGTGGTTTAAGCATTGGACTATGGCTCTGGAGACCAGGGGGAGCAGATGCCCTCCTTTTCCAGGACCTGTCCTCCATGTTGCTTCCTCTCTTAGGAGGCCATTCACAGCAGGACGTCCTCCTTTTCCTTTTCCAGGACATTTCAGCCTTCTGTCCAGGAGGAATTCCAAAATGTCTTCCATTTTGAGCATGGCTAAGAAGCATGTGTTTACACTTCTGGGAATGTTTTGAGCTTTTATTTTGTCATGCCGTCCATTCTTCTTGAATGGCTTACATTTTGTCCTCTTTGGCAGTTATGAAATCTAGTCACCCTGCTCTAGAAACCAGGGTTTAAATTCTGGCTCAGCCATGGAACCCACTGGGGTGACCTTGGGAGGAGCCACACTCTCTCAGCCTCAGAGGATGGCAATGGCAAACAACCCTCTGAAGAAATTTTTCAAGAAAACCCCAGGATAGGGTTGCCATAAGTCAGAAACGGCACACAACTACAACAATATATTGAGAACCAGTGTGGCCTAGTAGTTTGAGCATTGGACTGTGACTCTGGAAACTTTGAATCCTGGCTCAGCCGTGGGAACCCACTGGGTGACCTTGGGCAAGTCACACTCTCTCAGCCTCAGAGGATGGCAGTAGCAAAGCTCCCCTCTGAACAAATCTTGGCAAGAAAACCCCAGAATAAATTTACCTTAGGATGGCAGTAAGTCAGAAATGACTTGAAGGCACACAGAAACAACAACAACAACAACAACAACAACAACAACAACAGATGACATCACACTACTAGCAGAAAACAGCAAAGACTTGGATTGATTAATGAAATAAATAAAGGACAAGAACAACATTAACAAAGGGTTCAGGTGGAGAGCCAGCCTGACATAATAGTGGTTTGAGCTTTGGACTAGGACTGGGGAGACCAGGGTTCGAATCCAGGCTCCTCCATGTAAAAACCCACTGGGGGTGACCTTGGAGGGAGTCACACTCTCTCAGTCTCAGGGGATGGCAATGGCAAAGCCCCTCTGGAGAAAACTTGCCAAGACAAAGACCTTAGGGTCGCCATAAATCGGGAAGGACCTAAAGGCAGACAACGACAATGAAGCAGCCACCTTCCCTCTCTCCCCTTCGCTGTCCCTGGTGCTGGAAGGAAGGAAGGAAGGAAGGAAGGAAGGAAGGAAGGAAATGGGGGAAGAGAAGGGAAGGGAAGGAAGGAAAGGGAGGGAGGGAGGGAGGGAAGGAAGGAAGGAAGGAAAGGGAAAGAAGGAAGGGAGAAGGAAGGGAAAGGGAAGGGAAGAAAGAAAGAAAGAAAGAAAGAAAGGGAAGGAGGAAAGGAAGAAAGGAAGGAAATGGGGGAAGAGAAGGGAAGGGAAGCAAAGAAAGAAAGAAAGGGAAGGAGGAAAGGAAGGAAGGAAGGAAGGAAGGAAGGGAAGGGAAGGGAAGGGAAGGAAGAGAAGAGAAGAGAAGAGAAGGAAAGGAAAGGAAGGCGAAGGGGAAGGGGAAGGGGAAGGAAAGGAAATGAAAGGAAGGAAGGAAGGAAGGAAGGAAGGAAGAGAAGGGAAGAAAGGAAGGGAAGGGGAAGAGAAAGGAGGGAGCGACGGATGGAAAAGGGACAGGGACAGGGAAGGGGAAGGGAGGAAGGAGGGAGGGAAGGCAGGCAGACAGGCATCCCTCCCCGCCTCCTCACTTTGCTCAGCGCCGCTCTTTTCTCGTCCCGCTGAGGCTTCCCGGGCAGCCCAGAGTTGGAGGACGGCGGCGGCGGGGGCGGCGGAGGAGGAGGCAGGAGCAGCGGAGGGGAGGGCGGAGGGGTCTCCCGGGGAAGCGGGCCTTCCTCCATGGCGACCTCACAAGAAGCCCTGCTCCTCCTCCTCCGCCGCCTCCTCCCGCTGCCCCCTCCCCGAGACCGCCACCAACCGCCAAGCCTTCGCCCAGAAGCATCGCGAGAACGAGGCGCCCTTCGTGAGAGGGCCTCGCGAGAAGAGGGGATGGAGACCCCCGGGGAAGCTGCTGATGCTGCTCCTGCCTTTCCCAAGTGTGGCCTCTAGGGGGCGAGGAAGAGGCCCCGTCGCCTAATAACCCCATTGAGATTATTTGTTTGCTTGTTGTTGTTGTCTTGTGCCCTCAAGTCGTTATAGACCAATGGAAACCTTATCTTGGGGTTTGTCTTGGGAAGATTTCTTCAGAGAGGGGGTTAGCTGCCACTGCCTTCCCCTGAGGCTGAGAGAGTGGGAAACCCCCCCCCCCCCCCATGTCACAGAGCCAGGATTGCAGCCGCCATCTGTGCATGCATTCATTCTGCTCTCTTTTTGGTGTGAGGCTGAGAATCAGCAATAGTTGTTTTTCAGTATTGTTTAGTATTGGAGAGCCAGAGTGGTGTGTTGGACTCTGGAGCCCAGGGCTAGAATCCTGCCTCTGTCATGAAAACCCACTGGGCAAGTCACACTCTCTCAGACTCAGAGGAAGGCCATGGCTACTGGATTTTCTGTCCCATGACTTCCTGGGCCTTGCCTATTATGGACCTTGAGAAATGGGGGAAAGGCACCATCTTCCCTCCAACGCAGGCAGCAAAGAAAGCATTTTCAGCCATCTCTGCCTCCTTCTATTTCCTCAGCCTTCATTCTATTCCCACTCAATATTTTTTATTTTTATTTCTCCCCGTGCGACTCTCCTGTATGTGGACGGTGACCCTGAGGATACTACAGTAATGGCAATCACATAATTAACTTTATGTGATCAATATCAAAAAGGTTGTAGCAGCATCATCCTGTTCTCTATGCTCCCCTACATCCCATGTTTTTTAGGGGATTCTCTCTACTGCAATTCTGCCAACTCCAGCTCCCAGAGATTTACATAGATTAGCATAGACATAACCAGGAAAAAGAAACCATTTGCTTATTCCTAGGGCTTCCCGCAACTCTCTGGCATACAGGGAAATTGAACTTTTCCCTCTATTTCTTTTCTTGATTAACCCACTTTAGCTAAACATGTCCCCGTTTCACTACTTTTAGTTTTTCTATGAAGTCCATACAGATTTTCTTGTCTCTTTATCGACTGATTCCTCTTCAAAGAAGTTTACTGGCATTTCAGCACCATGGCCTGCATCTAACAACATTTTGCCAATACAAGTGCCAATTGAGTATCACTTATTTGAAAATTCAAAATGCTCCAAAATCCAAAACTTTTTGAGCATCAGTGTGACACTTTGATTCTGGAATATTGTGGATTTTTGGAATACAAGTAGCATAGTACGTAATGTATTGGTGAGGATGGAAAGAGACGTTGTGTGAGAATCTGTGAAATGGTGGGAATCGAAGCATACTACAAACGTGTGTGACACAAATATGTGCCTCCGGTCATTTCAAAGATACTTGCATCTCTCTCCAGCTGTCTCTCTCCAGCCTTGCAAACAAGAGTATGTACAACACTACTTGTATTTAAAAAAATCCAAAATATCCCAAAATTCAAAAAATTAAAATTAGAATCCCCTCTCCCAAATATTTGTGGTCCCAAGCATTTTGTATAAGGGATACTCTACTTTTTCCGCATTCCAGGGGGGAACTTAGACCAGGGATGGACCAAGGCCCAGGAGCAATTTTTTAAAAACTGCTGAAAGCATTAAACAACTACCCCATACCCCATAAGAAAAACAGAAATCCAGTTCTGACTTTTAAACAAGGTTTAACTGTAAAAGGTACAGTGGTGCACTTCAACACATTTTTAAGTTTCTGGGCTCCTGGAGGTTTTTAAGAGAAAACGTTATTTTCTCACCATTTGCTGATAAGGGCTTTGGGGCTATGAATCACATGATTCCTACCCCTGTTCAAGGCTATGGCTAAAGGGTAACCTAATGAAATTTTCATGGGTGCAAATCTTAGGTGTCAGGTTTTTTCTTTACAACATATGTGTATACATAAACATGCACTAAAATGCTCTTAGTGATAAGAGACAATGTGGGTTAAACAAATAGGGGATTGAGACTTAAGTCTTAAACCAGAGGTGAGCAAAGTGCAACCCCCAGGTGGATTTTGTTTTTAAATAAAGAGAATAATTTGCCCTCGGCAGGGTTTAAAGTAGTCCCAGCGCACTGAAACATAGCAAAAATCCCCCCCCCCCACCTACCGAGAGCACTGGTGGGCATCTGGGAAGCAAAAATCTCCCCCTTCCCCCCCCCCCCTTGCAGGTGATGCAGCTTTCAAAGATATTCTGGAGTGTTAATGCAACCCCCTACCCTTCCCAGAGTTTCCCATTCCATCTCAAACCTGTATAGCAGAGTAAGAGCTGAATTCTCATTTCACCCCTAGCTCACACTTGAGAGCTGCTACAATAATATCTCAGAAGAAAAGTATGAAGAAACAGCAATGAAGTAAAAATAAGTGACAAATATAGGACAGACAGCACATTTACTACTGCACTTAAAAAAGACTTGGGCAACAATGCAATGGCACATCAAAGTCAACTACTAAAAATTATTTTTCACAATTACATGAAAGGGCGAACAAAGTAATGAAAACTTTAATTCAGAGTTAAACAATAAAATATACCATATCAAAATCCTAAATTTTGTAGGTGGTCATGATGACATATATTTAACATAGGAATATACAAAACTAGAAAGCCAAACCAGTAATTTATCAGCTGTTGGGCACAGATATTAATATACTGTAAATCAAGTACTTTTTTTTAAACATTCACAGTCTTTTAATAGCAGTCACAGGTGCAATGAACAATTAAAAATACATATGATTATTCTGCAGAATAAAATTGGTATAAACAAATTCACTGTCACTATCTTAGACAGTTCTCTGATATCAATACTCCAAGTACATAATCATATAAAACAGCAGAATCCCAAAGGCATGAGGTGACAAAATTGCTTAGACATGTTGCACAGTTATGAATCTGCACCAGTATTTTAAGGTCATGTGCTGTGATCTGACATTGATGTTTCTAACATCATATCACTTTCATTCATTTCAATTTCAAAAGTTTCATCCAATGGAGGTGGTGCTTCTATAGGTTTCCTCTGATGTGGTGTTTCCAGTGCCATGATATTACTTTCTTCTAGAGTTTGCCTTTCTATATCTAAATCCAATACATCCCATGCAGGTGAAATGATGTTCTTCAAGGTCTTCATAGTATGCACATCAAAGTCATAGCAGCGTAATTTATCCTTAATGGCAGTTCCTGAAATATATTTTCTAGATTAATTTTCCAATATAATAAACAGTTTCTGTCACACAATGGCTTTCTAAGAATACACTCGTCCCCCAACATTCGTTGGGGTTAGGGCACAGGGCCCCTGTGAATGTGGAAAAACCGCAAATAACAAAACCACTATGTTTTTACCTGAGAGAATATCTCTCTGGGAATCTCTAAGTCCTCCAGTGCAACTCTGTGGTCAACATCTGCCAGACACTGACTATAGAATGTAGATGGAGGAGTTACAAATGTCTTGGAGTGTTCTCTCTAGGAATCTCTAGGTCTTCCAGTGTGAGTTTTGGTTGAAGCTGACCACAGAGTTGCACTGGAGGACCTAGCTATTCCTAGAAAGAACATATTAATAAAATCTGTGAATAATCAAAGCTGCAAAAGTCAAAGCTGCAAATGTGGAGGGATGAGTATAATTGCTAGATTATTATTTTCCGTCCAGTCCTCTGGATTCTTAAAGAAAATTATCTATCACAGTCTATGCTACGTAACTTTACATATACATATCTATGTAGTAGAGATGCTAAGAAACTCTGGAGATTATCACACCAGCAAAAAAGACAGGAGCATAGCAGGATGCTCCTGTCAATATCGCACGATTTGGCAAAGATTATCACAAAAAGCAGCACTAGGAATTCCTCTTTAATCATGGGATAATTGCAACATCGTGTGACAGTCTTTGCCAAATTGTGTGATATTGATGGGAGCATCCCGCTATGCTCCCATCTTTTTTGCCAGTGTGATAATCCCCTTTGTTGGTGAATTGTGGAGATGCATATTGGTACACCAGTAAAAGACCCCAATCTGCATTGATCCCCAATGCATATGGGTCTCAGCTGTACATCAGCACCTGATACACATCGGTCCAGTTGTGCATCAGCCCCAATGCTTATCAGTCCAGATGTACATCAGTCACTTTGATGGCTCCCCTACACAGTAACATTACAGCAGCCCCTTGCTGACCATCAACGTTGAGAAACTGCTCAATTCTATTTCCTGCCGACATTATGTCCACTTGCAAAGCCCCAAATGAATTCTGGCCAGTATTTATTGTCTGTTTCACTACTGTAAACCACAGGGCATTCCATGACCCCCATACCACAGAATTTCTATAATTTTTATGTATTACATGTAACAATTGTTCAACAGCTCTGATGCCATCTCTAACCATCATCTCTTTCATTTTTAGGTTCCTCTGCCAATGCATATCATTATCCTTTTCTCACCAGCTGTAATCTCCAAAAAGAGATTTTAATGTTTTGCAGCAAGAGCAATGGAGACAATGGAACTCCCTCCACAGTTCAAATTTTTTAAAAAACGGTGACTATGTTAGTTACAGGCCTGCATTTATCAAGATGTCGTTGGTGCTGTTCTCAGTTGAGATGGTGTGGAGAGATATCTAGGCAGGCAGGCCCCTCCCTTCTCCTTCTGGCCATGTGGCATTGGAAACAAAGCATTCCCAAGTCTGGGAGATGAAGTTTAAATTCCATTAGCAACACAAAAGGTATTTCCTCTGGGATCCAAGAAGTCTCCATCCCTTCTGAGGTCACAACCCCCTTTGAGACTTCACAGGAGACAGAGACATCTTGCGTCTCAGAGGAAGTATCTTTTTGGAAGTACCTTTTTGGTTGGCCCAATAAAGAGATCACTTTATTGTGATTTTGGATGTTATTGTATGTTGCTACATGGCCAACATGGCTACCCCTGAATATGTTCCCTTCACAGCGGTTGCATGCTCATTTTAACTTTCCTCCACAGTTGATTATCATTTTGTCCCCTAATCCATTGCCAACTAGGCTACTTCTTTGAAATTCCAAGAAGCAGCAGGAGTGAGAAAAGTCCTTTGAGGCTGGCTACTAGACCATCTTGTACAAGATGTTCTTCCAGCTGGCCTTAAGAGTGTGTATTACTCCTGCTTCTAGAGTATGGCTGTGAGCACTGCTGCAGGTGCTACTGAGGGAGTGCACTTTTTAAAAAGTGAAGGTTCTTGTCCATGTGGAAGAGAAAATGAGTCACAGGGCATAAAAGGGCACGTGAACTTAAAATAAATTTAGTACACGAGAAGAAAATGAACCATAATGAAATGGGATCATGAAGGAAATGATTTGGGCATAGCTGCACCACAGTGAGGCGGGTGGGGGGCACTGACTAAGACATTGGAAAATTAATGGCTGGCATACTGTCCAGTAATTATGCTGCCATGTGTTCCTTATGCTATTGCAATTCACTTTTAAGGTCATTACTTACACAATGACCCCAAGTCCCCCCTCCCATGCCCCTATTCAGTAGCACAATCTTCCCCAACATGGCCATTTCCATGTTTCAGAAGATCAGGAGGATGAGCAAAGATGCCTCCAGCTCTCTTTGCAGCCAAAACAACAACAGGCATCTAGAGGGACCCCTTGTGTGGCTACATTTCCCAATGCAGGATGCTAGCCAAAATGTACATGGATGTGCATATTATCAATTAATAATGTGCACAGTAACTCGAGTTTATATTCATAATTCTTTTCTTCTTCTATATAAGCATCATTACTAAATTTTTAGAGTAAATCACTATGGCAAAATAATTGCATGCAATACATACACAGTCAAGTCTCAAACCACAGCAATATGGCATGATTTCAGCAACAAACAGAAAAGGTAATAAATGACAACATACCAATGTAGGCTTCAGAATCACCAATGTACATTTCTATGCAATGTCCAAGCATAGTAACAGAAAATGTATCATCTCTTCTAAGACCAAGGGCCTGTGTTTTTAAAAAAAGATACATTACAAAATTAAGAAAAGGGTAAAATACATTAATACTAATCTCGATATTCTAGTATGATGTCAATCTTACACCTCTTCTCTACAGAGTTAGCTATAGATTTCATTCGTTTTATTTTGCCTCTGTCTTTTTACTGCAATCTTAATTTTCTAAGAATTTCTTATTTATCCCCCAAATTTCTTCCCAGTATTTTAAAATTGGTTGCCAATCCTTTTCTACTTTTAGCATATTTTTATTATTTACCATTTATGTCACTAATCTCGATATTCTGAGTGTCTGTCCTTACACAGCCTAAACAATCAATATAAACAAGGGAAGCCTCAGCAGATTTAAAGCAACTCAGAGGTTTGCATAAACACCGCCCACAAGTCCTTTATAAAAGTCTCTAATGGGAGGGCGGGGGGAACCACTCCCCAAAACAACCAAATGCAATACAGCCTGATTTTGTGCAGTGGGGGTGGAATTGAGTGTCTGAGATTCAACTTGTAGCAAGGGTACTCCACATTGCAACTATTTGTTGCAGGCCCCATATAAATTTGTAACCTAAAAGACCTTACTTCAAAGAATGTTTACTTAAGCAACATATACACACATACTGTGTGAAAATAATCAATTGCACTTTCGAAGTTTCCCATCAGACTGTGTATGTATCCAATAGCAGAGTAAGTAGAAGCATTTTGAGGTATCAGCACTAGAGCTTGGCGATGATATTCAAGAGCTTCTTCATATTTCCTATTAAGATAAACAAAGATCAACTAAAATTGCTGTTTGGCATAGGTTATGCTATTAAAATATTTCATCACATTTATTATAAAAATATTTTCGTATTTTTAACCATCCTGTATAATTTCTTGGAAACAAAAAGAGAGCCATGTTGATGGTGATCAACAACAACAAAAGGTCTAGGTTCTGTAGAACCCAGCAGAGAAAGGACCATTAATGTCAAAGTATCATGCAACTTGTAAATGTCTGACCATCACTGTCTGACTATCACTGAAAGCCTTATCAAGACCCTTGCCTTTGACTTTTCCTTGGAAACTGCTCTTTAGCCATAAGGATAAGGAGCTTGCTTTTAAACATTTAATACCTGAGATTTTTTAGGATGACACATTCTATATTACATTTCATATACACTTAATAGACTCATACATACCAAACAGTATGAACAATTCAATGCAAATATGATTGCAAAACTGGGATCTTATGCGATTAAGGATAAATCTATTAAAAAGAATAATGGTAAAAACAGATATTTTTTCTCTCACTTACTTGAGCTTTCTGCACACATGTCCCAAATTATTCAACAAAGGTTCCCATTTATCAACAGTCACCTGTAAGATAATCAGTGTCATATCTAAAGACAAAATTTTAATTCTGTGCCAATGGAAAGTCCAGACAGAATTAATCCAGCATGCCTTATTAATTTTCATGTATATGTTTGATTTACAGTATATCCCCTTTTCTTCCAATCTGGCCCCCAAAATAACTCAAAGATTAAAAATATTTTTCATATAATACATGATCACACACCAGGTGGAAATTAATTCTGTGTAAAACTTTTCACAACAAAATAATGTATATAAGACCTGGGAAATTTGTCGACATGTCAGTGGATTTTAAAATCTTTTTTCATGCCTAGACTCCCTATTCCTTTCCTCAGAATATGATAGGCCAAAGTATTTAAATTATTTCCACAAGGCAATAGGCAGTCCTTGCTGTGCAAGTCTTAAACCCTTTTCAGAATCAAGAATAGCCTGTATGGCAAAGCTTGGATCACTGAATGTGTCAGAGGTAAAAGCAGAGACTTATTATGCCATTGTTTGGTAAGACTATCTTTTGTTTTACTTTTCAGTTTTTAGTGACAACTGAGATTAACTTCTTTATCTCATGATTCTGTGATTTTGTTTTATACTGTTGATTCTGATTAATGACTTGGAATAATTGTTTTATTACAGCATTGTTTTTATTGCACTTAATATGTGTTTCACACTGGGATGCCCTAGACATAAGAAGTGGCATTCAAAAAAGTTGAGCAACTGTTAAGCAAAACAGAACCTGCCTCATTGCATTAGGATGATAGGAGTGCTTGTCTGTCTATGTATTGCTTCTGGAAAGCTGGACAGTGTCTAGGCAGAGTGCTTGGTGCTCCTGCACAAGAGATACATCAGCATCCTGCTTTCAAAATACTACTGGATGAGGCTCAGATGTGACTGACCAATTAATTGTAACCAATCGATAACAATGTATAATTTAAGTACCTCATTTCCTATGGCCTTGATCTTCTCCAGTGCATCAAGAAACCACTTTTCTGCAGTTTTCCAGCTGGAAGAGAGAAGGTCACTAGGATAAAGCACAGATATTGATCCATGTCTGACTGATCAATTTTTTTCAAATTAGCAATCAATATGAAAAAAGCCTGGCATGCACAGAGTGTCATTAATTTGCTTATGGTATTAAAAGTGCTAACGGCAACTTCTTTTTTTAAAGGGCACAGATACACGTGATTTTCTAACATGACTTGCTACTTTAAAATGCTTGCTGTTCCAATGTTAGGACCCCTACAAGATACAGTAACAGCAAAAAGGCCTTAACAGTTTTAAAAACTGTTCTCATTAGTGGAAGAAAAAAAGTTACACAGTAGTAGTAACAATGACAGTAACATTAGAATAACAGTAATTCTGATAACTGCACATGTGGGCAGTCTTCTCTGCCAACCAAAAGAGAGCATGATCATCACCACTGCAATACTTTAGGTCAGTGAGTAGAGATTGGTTTCCAAATTTTGGAGGAATTAGGAAGAGAAATTAGATCTGGAATTTCTATATCTACACAGCTAAATCAAAAAACAGAAAAGCTTACTCTCCATTTTGAAATGCTACCACGCCAACTTCATGCATTACAAAAGGGTCTTCAGGTGCAATACTTAAAGCTTGACTGAAAAAGCGTTCTGCTAATTTTGAGTTGTTGGTCAAGCCATATTCCAACCCAATGTATAGCATTGGCAAATGACATCTGCAAAAAAGAAAGAAAATTAGAATATTTAAAGTGTCAACCATATAAATTCTTGCATGAGCAAAAAAGGAATAAAAGCAGGGCTTCCATATTTTGATAAAACCATGGCGAACTAATTTTACAGTAGCAACTGTCAATTTTGTTGCAGGTTACAAGTAAAACACCAAATACATGTCTCATGACACATGTTTTATTTTCACTATATTTTAAATTATGTTTTATTTTAGTCTTAATATTCTTTCATTAAGGGGCTTTTGTTACATTACATTCATTATTGACTTGCAAAATGACTTGGACTTACCCTTTCATAAGCTGGGCTGCTGTGAAGTAAGCAGCCATGGCTTGGTCATGCTCACTTTCAACTGCAAATGAATGCCCATATGCTATCCATGCTGGCCCGTATGTTCTCTCAAGTGTAGTGGCTTTGCTGCAATTAAAAAAAAAAATAGACACATAAAATAAAGCTTAAACAAGACTAGTAGTATTAAAGATAGTAGGAATTTATTAAACTTCAAAATAATACAGTACTGGTTCAGTCTCCCTTATCAGAAAAACTTGGGACCAGAAGTTTTGAATTTTGGAATTTTTTTTGGACTGTGGAATACCTGTATTTGCATATATGTACATAATGAAATACCTTAGCTATGAGACCCAAATCTAAACACAAAATTCATTTATGTTTCAATACACATAGCCTGAAGGTAATTTTATATAACATTTTTTAATGATTTTGTGCATGAAACAAAGTTTGTGTACACTGAACCATCAGAAAGCAAAAGTATTACACTGTTACAGCCACTCATGAACAAAGTTTTGGTTTTTAGAGTATTTCAGACTTTTGAATTCTGGATAAGGGAGATTCAACCTGTATAACACTCTGAATGTACACATTTAATCATGGCTTACAAAATGACATTTCTTTAAAACATTAACAATTTTAAACTTATTACCTTGTGATCCCTAAGACCAGGAGGAGATTACAATCATACACACTTCCAGAGATCTTTAGACTCCAATTCCCAGGAACCCTGGACAGCATAGGCAACAATGAGGAATGCTGGGAATTGAAGTTCAACTACATTTGGAGGGCTGCACAATCCCCACCCCTGCCTTGTTGCTATGTGCTTCAAGTCAATTCCAACTTACGGTGACCCTATCTTAGTGTCTTCTTGGCAAGATTTCCTCAGAGGAGGATTTCCTCAGAGGAGGTTTGCCACTGCCTTCTTTTAAGGCTGAGGGTGTGTCAATTACCCAAGGTGGCCCAGTGGACTTCCATGGCTGAGCAGGGATTAAAACTCTTTCTCCTGGAGACCGAGGGGAATACTCAAACCACAACACCACACTGGCTTTCATCCTCACCTAAATTTAAATTTTAAAAAAGTAAAACTTACCTAAGATATCTTCTAGCATGTTCATTTTTATGACCAACCATGAGATAATAACATCCTACAGCAAACCAAGATACCTAATCACCAAGCAAAAAATTAGTCACATTAAGCATTAACAGTTCACCAACCAAATGTAATATGTACATTTACAGACACATTTGCATGTGTGCACTTTAGAATTCGAAAAACCTGCTGCTTATTGACATTATAGTTAAGATGCACACAGACATGTTAAAGTGTGCTCAAAAGGCTTGCAATCATCCAGCAGGATTTTCTACTTTTGACCAGTAAAAACACCTGTACCAAAAATTTCAAAAGCATGTCACTGCATGCCATAGAGAGCAAGGAAAGACTACTGTTTGAGAAACATACACTTAAAACCTCTCTCAGCTTGTAGAAACAGTTGTATGATTCCAGGGCCATGGTTATTTTATTTGTTGTTAACATCAACATTTGGGAAAAATATATATAAACAATTAGCCATTATAGACCTAAAATGTGCATTTAGTTTTGAAATCTGCAAATGTTGTCACTGAACATTTTATTAACATGCTATCACTTTTCCTTGTCTTGTTCCAACATTTAATGAACAGGTATTCATTGAAGAAATACATCTATTTTGATTATTAAATAAAAATTATGTAAAAATAAAAATATACCATTTTTGTTTAAAGATAGTCATTTGAATTAAATAGCTCATTGTATAGTACGAGCTTACATTATTATTTTGAACATACAGAAATGTGTTCCTTTTTTTAAAATAGATTTTAAAAAAGTGTTTCAATGAGAAACCATGTGCTTGCTTCCCAGCAGACATAATCTGTGACTGTTCAAACTGAGTGGATTGTTGTGTGATGAACAACCTGAGGACAGTGCTTTAATGTCAGCACTAATGACTACTGCAAACCTCTTCTCTGCTGTGCCTGTTTTCTTTTGTATCATTTTAGCTCAAGTAATCCAGCCAGCCCATGTGCAAAACCTTTTCCACATGCTCTCTCTCTCTCACACACACAGACACACACATACATAAACAAAATTCTTATGAATTTGGATATTTTTCCACCAAAAAGGCAAAACATTGCACAGTATAACAGCTTTCAGGCATGCAAAGCCCAGCTCAGTTCTCCTATCTAATTAGAAATAAAAAGGACCTCTAATTTCCAGGCTGTTTCCTTGTGAGAATGGTTTAAATATCCTGCTGTTTAGACACCTTCTAAATATAGAGGTATTGAAAGAGCTGGGTACTTAAAATTTAGATCGGTTTGATCACTGGCAGATGATAAGAACTTGTTTTCCCTTCTTAGCATTGAAGAGAGTCCCGTGAGACCTCATTATGGCTCTGCTTACCAGAAGTCCTTTCCTCACAGCCCAGTTGGATGAGGCCACATGTGGGTTGTGATACTACAGCAAAGCTAATATTGAGTTTAAGTCTGTGTGCTTTGTGTGTTACCTAATTTTAAACCTTTGTCAATGACAGTCATGCCACCTTCATAAAAGAAAGAAAATAAGTATAACTTACAGGGTTGTTTGGGTATAAATCCACAAGTTTATGCGAAAGATAGAAAAGCTCTAGGAATGGAAGAGAAAAGTGGGGAGGGAATTAATACATTGAAATAACATCAGTGTCCAATAAAGACTTGATTGAGAATAGTTTTGCAGTACCTTTATTGTATTCAACCTGCTTTTATATTTTTAATGCAACCAGAATAGTGTTCAAGTGCTTTTGAATAAAGTACTGTATATCTTAGAGGGCAAGTGTCCTGTAGGGGTTTTAGTGCTGGACTAAGACTTTGGAAGACCAGAGTTCAAATCCCTGTTCAGCCATGGAAACCCACTTGGTGACCCTGGATAAGTCACACTCTCTCAGCCTCAGAGGAAGACAAAGGCAAACTTTTTATGAATGAATCTTGCCAAGAAAGCCCTGCAATAGGTTTTTCTTAGTGTCGCCATAACTGAGAAACAACTTGAAGGCATGCAGCAACAACATAATCATCATATCTTACAGAGTTTATTTGTAGACATAATAATAATATAATAATAATAAAATTTATTTGTATCCCACCCTCTAAGAATAATCGGGGCGGCTAACAACAATTTAAAATTACAAACAATATGACTCCACAAAGACCCCAAAACCCATCAATCCCTTAAAAAAGTATTAAACCAAGGAACTATTAAAACATCTAGTTAAAAAGACATAGAATAAACTAATTACAATTAACAATATAATAATAAAATAAAACACACAGAGCACTGGAAACATCCAAATTGTGAGAGGGTGGGATAAGAGGCCAGGAAATCTATTCTGGAAAAGCCTGCCAGAAGAGATCCATCTTAATAGCCTTTTTAAAGCTATTTAGCGTTGTAATCTGACAGATCTCGTCCGGCAGGCCGTTCCATAATCTGGGGGTGATTACCGAGAATGCCCTCTGGGAGGTTGCCGACAGCCTAGATCAGGGACAGGCAACCTTTTTCAGACCTGGGCCGGTCTGCCGTCACCCAGGTCTCGGCTGGGGCGAGGGGGGGGAATGGCGGTGCGCGTGCACACCCTCCGCTGCCGCCGCGCGATCCCCCCACGCACGCTGCCGGTGCGGCCGCTACCGCAGCTGCCGCCATAGCGTGCGCGGCTGCAGCTGCCATGGCGCATGCCGTGGCCGCCATTTTGGAAGTCAAAATGGCGGTCGTGACGCGTTTGCGCATGCGCAAGAGTACTGCGCATGCGCAAGCGCATCGCGGCCACCATTTTGACTTCCAAAATGGCGGCCACCGCGAGCGCGGCCGAAAACGCGCTCCGATGGCGGCGCGCGGCAGCAGTGACGGCGGCAACCTTCGGCCTGGGCCGGTAAGTCCGGAGCCTGGGGCCTTAACCGGCCCCCGAGCCGTAGGTCGCCAGTGCCTGGCCTAGATTTTAATGGCTGGAGCAAGTTCCCCCCAGAGGACCGGAGTGCGCGGGGAGGATTATATGGGAGGAGGCAGTCCCAAAGATAGTTAGACAGCCTGGTATGTTAAAAGGCACCTAAGAACACTTATAACAGTTTGATCAGTGTATTTAAAAATTTCAAAATAAAATACTCTCCCTTTTCATCCCAATATTTTAAGAAATTAGCACCTTAAAAAGTAATACAGTGTCTAGTGGTGTGGCTCATATTTTTTAAAAAAATATATGGTAAGATTGCAGCTTTGTTGCTAGGAAGAAATGTCTCAATGGCCATATTCCACAAAGTATGCTACTTTTTTCCAAGGATTTCAGTCTTGAATTTAACAGGAACAATTGTATCTATAGATTTTTGCTGGCTCTGCCTAAAAAGAAAAACAAGTCAGTGCACTATGCCACTTATGGCAGAAGTTGCACTTTTTTCCTCACTTGCTGTGGGAAGAGGAAAAAATGGCAGAAGTGGCAGCTACAGGTAGAAGCTGATTTGAGGCACCTAGGGGGAGGGTCCTCAAACATGAAGCATCTGGGAAAGCTTGCTTAGAAAATCACCTGGACTGTGGTACAGGATCTTTTCTAAGCCATTCCTGCCAGAGTGTCTTGGCTACAATGACATTCAGCCATGCATTCAGATAGAGGTAGCTCAGAAATATCAGTTGCCTCCTCCTCATCTTTGTAACCTATTTCTTGCACCTACAACTTTCCTCATTTTGCCACCACCTCTGCTTTTATTTCTGCTGGCAGTGTAACTACACCAGCAGAATGAACAGATTCCAGCCTTAAATATTTCCAGTTCCAATCTAACAAAAACTTAAACACCGTAAAATTAGGAATATTAAGTAGTATCTTAATAGTTGCTTACTGGAAAGTTCAAAATAAAAATATGTTGGGCCTTTGCAGACTGCCAGAAATAGTGCATATTAAATTGAGGCACTGCCCTGGCTCAGTGCTAGGGAGTCACGGGAATTGTATTTTTTCTGGGACATTGAGCCTTCTCTGTCAGAGAGCTCTGGTGCCACAATAAATTACAGTTCCCATGATTCCCTAGCACTGAGCCAGGGCAGTGCCTCAATTTAATGTGCACTATTTCTAGCAATCTGCAAAGGCCCTTTGTCTAATAGAATGAATTTTCTGCCATTAAATAGGAAAATGTGTAAGATTTTAATGCAGAAGCAATGTAGAAGAGCCCTGGTGGCGTAGTGGTTAAATGCCAGTACTGCAGTCACACACTCACAAACCACAAGGTTGTAAGTTCAACACCAGCCAGGGGCTCAGGCTCGACTCAGGTTTGCATCCTTCTGAGGTTGCTAAAAATGAGTACCCAGCTTGTTGGGGGCAATTAGCTTACAAATTGTAAACCGCTTAGGGAGTGCTTAAGTCAGGGGTAGGCAACCTTTCCCCTTTAAGGGCCGAGGGACTTCAGCTTCCAGAATCCCAGGAGCTATTGGCCAACATGGGACTATTGGCCAACATGGCTGAGGCTTCTGGGAGCTGAAGTCCCTCAGCCCTTAAAGGGGAAAGGTTGCCTACCCCTGGCTTAAGTGCACCGATAAGCAGTATAGAAATGTACTTGCTATTGCTATTGCTACTGTAACTCATCCACCCTCAAAAAAAGTTAAGTGCAGGAATGAGATCATGCTAAGAAAATCCTTAGGTTGATATTTTTAGTTTAGACTCAATCCATTACATATTTAGTATTCCATATTTACTGCAGCTTACTTCAACTTTATAATGACCTAGCAATATTTGCCAAAATAACCTATTTATTTATTACATGTATATCCTACCCTTTCTTAAAAGTAAACAATCCCCATTTTATCCTCACAACCAGCCTATGAAGTAGGTTAGGCTAGGAAATTGGGACTGGACAAGGCTGCCTATTGAGCATTATGGCTGAATAGAAATTTAAATCCAAGTTTCATGACTCCATGTTGAGAACTTCCTACATTTTCTGCTAAATCAGAGTGGAAAGGCCTGCTCTGGAATCACAGAAAAATACATGTAGGTACAGGAGGAGATGTCTGGAGTGCTTAAACATAATGTATTCATTTTCCAGTTACATTAAGCAGTTTCTCACCGTTTGCTTTATTCAGCTCCACAAGCGTCCCAATATGAACAGGTAGACAACTGGCATGAAACGGATCTTTTTCCATTACTCTAAAAGTAAGCCCAAATAGAACCCATCAATTTTTATTGAGTTAGTTCAGTCACAATTAAATCATTACTATTGTAATGTACTGTAGAGTTATTTGTTATTTTCATCCTCCTTCCTCCAAAGAATTCAGAAAGGCACTAAATTCACTAAATCAGGGGTCGGCAAGTTTTTACCTGGGGCCGGTCCGCTGGTCCCCAGGTCTTCCGCGGGCCGAGGGTGGTAGTGGGGAATGGGGCCGCGCGCGCATGCGCGCACACGCTCGCTCGCGCATGTGCAGTACTTCTGGTGTACTGCGCATGCGTGAGCGAGTCGCGGCCACCATTTTGTTTTTCAAAATGGCGGTTGTGACTCGTTTGCGCATGCGCAGTACTCGGTGCATGCGCAAACAAGTCATGGCTGCCATTTTGGGGAAAAAAATGGCGTCCACAACACGCGCGGCATCGTGCGCAGCGGTGGCGGGGGGCGGCGGTGGCAGGACCAGCCTGGGGGTGGTCCAAAGGCCTCAGGGGTGTGTGGATCTGGCCCCCAGGCCGTAGGTTGCCGACCCCTGCACTAAATAGTTTCATTAAGGCATCCAGCTTCAGTTACACGCCACTTCACTGACTATTTGACCAGAAATAGACACTGGGTAGTCACTGAGTCTCTAGGAAGACAAGCTTCTTCAATGTAACATGATGACAGCTAAGGTAGAAGGGAAGGTTTGCAAGGGAAAACCAGTGGGTGGAAACGGAGGTGCTTAACTGTTTTTTTATTTCACATTTTCACCCTAGAATTTACCTTCCAAACTAAGTTAAGTGAGTTTTTGTCACAAACACACATATGTTTTAAAATATTTTAAAAATATTGATTGACTATTTTATTTTATTTTTATTATATTATATTTTCTTATAATTTATTATTGTTGTTTTGACTTTACTATTTTATTGTTTGTATTTTTATACACTGCATTCATTTTTATTCTGTAATCCCTCCTCGATCTGTTGGGAGAGGAGGGAAATAGAAATAAAATTATTATTATTATTATTATTATTTACATGTAAACTAATCCCAGCCTTTATGACATGTTCTGCTGATTCCAGATTATTTTTTTTAAAAAATCACACAATCCCAGTTTAAGTGTAAATTTCTAGAATGAACAAGATAACACAAGACAGCATGTATAAGTGATACTGGGTGGGGATTTCACTTTGCCAGCAACATGAAGCAAGTTGATAAATGCTGGAAATGCTTTCAAGCTGCTAATATTTGCTTTAATCCCAGGTTGAAAGGAGACCAGCATAAACTCATGTTGCACTCTATGCATCTGAAAAATGCTGCTCTTGAAAAGTGCTCACAAATTTCAGATGGTCCAGATAACTGTAGCCAAACTGTTGTCCAGGGCTGGTTACAGGAGGCACATGACTCCTTTGTTGCCACAGTTCCACTGCTCTGTTTCTGGACACTATTCAAAGTCCTGGTTATGACCTATAAAACCCTGTATCATTTTGGTCCAGGCTTTCTTAAGGAAAATATTCTCTCCTATGAGCTTGACTGGGTTTTGAGATATCTGAGGGACACTATCCGTTCCATTATCCTCACAAGAATGACTGGTGAGAACATAGAGACATCTTCTTGGTGGCTGATCCCTTGCTCTAGCATGCCCTTCCTCAGGATGCTAGACTAGACTTAGTGTGTTCCTTCAACAGGCGTATTACTGGCTGCATCCATACTGCAGAAAAATCCATTATGACACCACTTTAACTGCCATGGCTCAATGCTATGGAATCCTGGGTTTTGGCACCTGAACTCTCTGACAGAGAAGTCCAAGTGTCTCACAAAGCCACAGTTCCCAGTTTCCATAGCATTGAGTCATAACTGTTAAAGTATAAACTGGATTATTTCTGAAGTATGGATAGAACCACTGACAGGGTTTTGGTAAATGACTATTGAAGGGCCTTTAATATATACCGTATTTTTCGGCATATAAGACGCTCCGGCATATAAGACGCACCCAATTTTAAAGGAGGAAAATCTAGAAAAAAAAGATTCTTAACCAAATACTGTAGTAAAATATTTTATATCAACTGTATAAAGTTAACAGCAGTTTAAGAACAATTTTAAGTTGTAAATGTAAATTTAAGCCAGCAGCAGGGCCAGGTATTGCACAAATTCCCTGCCCAACTTTCTTGCAAGTCTCCTGTCGCCTTATGGTGACTCCATGAATTTCTTAGGGATTTCTTAGGCAAGAAAGACTCGAGAAGTGGTTTTGCCAGTTCCTTCCTCTGAAATACAGCCTGCAGCACCTGGGATTCTTTGGCGGTCTCTCATCCAAGGACTATCCAGGGCTGACCCTGCTTAGATTCCAAGATCAGATGGACTGGTACCTTTGGAGTTTTTAGGCCATTGTCTTATGGAGTAATTTATGGCTTATTTTGACCCTACCATGAGGGTTTTCTTGTAAGATTTCTTCAAGGGTTTTTTTTTTTTGCCATTTCCATCCTCTGCACCCTCTGAGGCTGAGACAGTGTAACTTGGCCAGGGTACTACCGTAATCCAGTGCCTTGGAGTAATTTCTGGATCATTTGGATCCTACCATGAGCGTTTTCCTGGCAGATTTCCTCAGAGGAGGGAGTTTGCCATTTCCACCCTCTGAGGCTGAGACAGTGTAACTTGGCCAGGGTACTAATCCAGTTCCTTGGAGTAATTTCTGGATCATTTGGATCCTACCATGAGCGTTTTCCTGGCAGATTTCCTCAGAGGAGGGAGTTTGCCATTTCCACCCTCTGAGGCTGAGACAGTGTAACTTGGCCAGGGTAATAATCCAGTGCCTTGGAGTAATTTCTGGCTCATTTTGATCCTACCATGAGCGTTTTCCTGGCAGATTTCCTCAGAGGAGGGAGTTTGCCATTTCCACCCTCTGAGGCTGAGACAGTGTAACTTGGCCAGGGTACGAATCCAGTGCCTTGGAGTAATTTCTGGATCATTTGGATCCTACCATGAGGGTTTTCCTGGCAGATTTCTTCAGAGGAGGGAGTTTGCCATTTCCACCCTCTGAGGCTGAGACAGTGTAACTTGGCCAGGGTACTAATCCAGTGCCTTGGAGTAATTTCTGGATCATTTGGATCCTACCATGAGCGTTTTCCTGGCAGATTTCCTCAGAGGAGGGAGTTTGCAATTTGCACCCTCTGAGGCTGAGACAGTGTAACTTGGCCAGGGTACTAATCCAGTGCCTTGGAGTAATTTCTGGATCATTTGGATCCTACCATGAGCGTTTTCCTGGCAGATTTCCTCAGAGGAGGGAGTTTGCCATTTGCACCCTCTGAGGCTGAGACAGTGTAACTTGGCCAGGGTACTAATCCAGTGCCTTGGAGTAATTTCTGGATCATTTGGATCCTACCATGAGCGTCTTCCTGGCAGATTTCCTCAGAGGAGGGAGTTTGCAATTTGCACCCTCTGAGGCTGAGACAGTGTAACTTGGCCAGGGTACTAATCCAGTGCCTTGGAGTAATTTCTCGATCATTTGGATCCTACCATGAGCGTCTTCCTGGCAGATTTCTTCAGAGGAGGGAGTTTGCCATTTGCACCCTCTGAGGCTGAGACAGTGTAACTTGGCCAGGGTACTAATCCAGTGCCTTGGAGTAATTTCTGGATCATTTGGATCCTACCATGAGCGTTTTCCTGGCAGATTTCCTCAGAGGAGGGAGTTTGCAATTTGCACCCTCTGAGGCTGAGACAGTGTAACTTGGCCAGGGTAATAATCCAGTGCCTTGGAGTAATTTCTGGATCATTTGGATCCTACCATGAGGGTTTTCCTGGCAGATTTCCTCAGAGGAGGGAGTTTGCAATTTGCACCCTCTGAGGCTGAGACAGTGTAACTTGGCCAGGGTAATAATCCAGTGCCTTGGAGTAATTTCTGGATCATTTGGATCCTACCATGAGCGTTTTCCTGGCAGATTTCCTCAGAGGAGGGAGTTTGCAATTTGCACCCTCTGAGGCTGAGACAGTGTAACTTGGCCAGGGTAATAATCCAGTGCCTTGGAGTAATTTCTGGATCATTTGGATCCTACCATGAGCGTTTTCCTGGCAGATTTCCTCAGAGGAGGGAGTTTGCAATTTGCACCCTCTGAGGCTGAGACAGTGTAACTTGGCCAGGGTACTAATCCAGTGCCTTGGAGTAATTTCTGGATCATTTGGATCCTACCATGAGCGTTTTCCTGGCAGATTTCCTCAGAGGAGGGAGTTTGCAATTTGCACCCTCTGAGGCTGAGACAGTGTAACTTGGCCAGGGTAATAATCCAGTGCCTTGGAGTAATTTCTGGATCATTTAGATCCTACCATGAGCGTTTTCCTGGCAGATTTCCTCAGAGGAGGGAGTTTGCAATTTGCACCCTCTGAGGCTGAGACAGTGTAACTTGGCCAGGGTACTAATCCAGTGCCTTGGAGTAATTTCTGGATCATTTGGATCCTACCATGAGCGTCTTCCTGGCAGATTTCCTCAGAGGAGGGAGTTTGCAATTTGCACCCTCTGAGGCTGAGACAGTGTAACTTGGCCAGGGTACTAATCCAGTGCCATGGAGTAATTTCTGGCTCATTTTGATCCTACCATGAGCGTTTTCCTGGCAGATTTCTTCAGAGGAGGGAGTTTGCCATTTCCACCCTCTGAGGCTGAGACAGTGTAACTTGGCCAGGGTACTAATCCAGTGCCTTGGAGTAATTTCTGGATCATTTGGATCCTACCATGAGGGTTTTCCTGGCAGATTTCTTCAGAGGAGGGAGTTTGCCATTTCCACCCTCTGAGGCTGAGACAGTGTAACTTGGCCAGGGTACTAATCCAGTGCCTTGGAGTAATTTCTGGATCATTTGGATCCTACCATGAGCGTTTTCCTGGCAGATTTCTTCAGAGGAGGGAGTTTGCCATTTCCACACTCTGAGGCTGAGACAGTGTAACTTGGCCAGGGTAATAATCCAGTGCCTTGGAGTAATTTCTCGATCATTTGGATCCTACCATGAGCGTTTTCCTGGCAGATTTCTTCAGAGGAGGGAGTTTGCCATTTGCACCCTCTGAGGCTGAGACAGTGTAACTTGGCCAGGGTACTAATCCAGTGCCTTGGAGTAATTTCTGGATCATTTGGATCCTACCATGAGCGTTTTCCTGGCAGATTTCCTCAGAGGAGGGAGTTTGCAATTTGCACCCTCTGAGGCTGAGACAGTGTAACTTGGCCAGGGTACTAATCCAGTGCCTTGGAGTAATTTCTGGATCATTTGGATCCTACCATGAGCGTCTTCCTGGCAGATTTCTTCAGAGGAGGGAGTTTGCCATTTCCACCCTCTGAGGCTGAGACAGTGTAACTTGGCCAGGGTAATAATCCAGTGCCTTGGAGTAATTTCTGGCTCATTTGGCTCCTACCATGAGCGTTTTCCTGGCAGATTTCCTCAGAGGAGGGAGTTTGCCATTTGCACCCTCTGAGGCTGAGACAGTGTAACTTGGCCAGGGTAATAATCCAGTGCCTTGGAGTAATTTCTGGCTCATTTGGCTCCTACCATGAGCGTTTTCCTGGCAGATTTCCTCAGAGGAGGGAGTTTGCCATTTCCACCCTCTGAGGCTGAGACAGTGTAACTTGGCCAGGGTACTAATCCAGTGCCTTGGAGTAATTTCTGGATCATTTGGATCCTACCATGAGCGTTTTCCTGGCAGATTTCCTCAGAGGAGGGAGTTTGCCATTTGCACCCTCTGAGGCTGAGACAGTGTAACTTGGCCAGGGTACGAATCCAGTGCCTTGGAGTAATTTCTGGATCATTTGGATCCTACCATGAGCGTTTTCCTGGCAGATTTCCTCAGAGGAGGGAGTTTGCCATTTGCACCCTCTGAGGCTGAGACAGTGTAACTTGGCCAGGGTACTAATCCAGTGCCTTGGAGTAATTTCTCAATCATTTGGATCCTACCATGAGCGTTTTCCTGGCAGATTTCCTCAGAGGAGGGAGTTTGCAATTTGCACCCTCTGAGGCTGAGACAGTGTAACTTGGCCAGGGTACTAATCCAGTGCCTTGGAGTAATTTCTGGATCATTTGGATCCTACCATGAGCGTCTTCCTGGCAGATTTCTTCAGAGGAGGGAGTTTGCCATTTCCACCCTCTGAGGCTGAGACAGTGTAACTTGGCCAGGGTAATAATCCAGTGCCTTGGAGTAATTTCTGGCTCATTTGGCTCCTACCATGAGCGTTTTCCTGGCAGATTTCCTCAGAGGAGGGAGTTTGCCATTTCCACCCTCTGAGGCTGAGACAGTGTAACTTGGCCAGGGTAATAATCCAGTGCCTTGGAGTAATTTCTGGCTCATTTGGCTCCTACCATGAGGGTTTTCCTGGCAGATTTCCTCAGAGGAGGGAGTTTGCCATTTGCACCCTCTGAGGCTGAGACAGTGTAACTTGGCCAGGGTAATAATCCAGTGCCTTGGAGTAATTTCTGGCTCATTTGGCTCCTACCATGAGCGTTTTCCTGGCAGATTTCCTCAGAGGAGGGAGTTTGCCATTTGCACCCTCTGAGGCTGAGACAGTGTAACTTGGCCAGGGTACTAATCCAGTGCCTTGGAGTAATTTCTGGATCATTTGGATCCTACCATGAGCGTTTTCCTGGCAGATTTCCTCAGAGGAGGGAGTTTGCCATTTGCACCCTCTGAGGCTGAGACAGTGTAACTTGGCCAGGGTACGAATCCAGTGCCTTGGAGTAATTTCTGGATCATTTGGATCCTACCATGAGCGTTTTCCTGGCAGATTTCCTCAGAGGAGGGAGTTTGCAATTTGCACCCTCTGAGGCTGAGACAGTGTAACTTGGCCAGGGTACTAATCCAGTGCCTTGGAGTAATTTCTCAATCATTTGGATCCTACCATGAGCGTTTTCCTGGCAGATTTCCTCAGAGGAGGGAGTTTGCAATTTGCACCCTCTGAGGCTGAGACAGTGTAACTTGGCCAGGGTACTAATCCAGTGCCTTGGAGTAATTTCTGGATCATTTGGATCCTACCATGAGCGTTTTCCTGGCAGATTTCCTCAGAGGAGGGAGTTTGCCATTTCCACCCTCTGAGGCTGAGACAGTGTAACTTGGCCAGGGTACTAATCCAGTGCCTTGGAGTAATTTCTGGATCATTTGGATCCTACCATGAGCGTCTTCCTGGCAGATTTCTTCAGAGGAGGGAGTTTGCCATTTCCACCCTCTGAGGCTGAGACAGTGTAACTTGGCCAGGGTACTAATCCAGTGCCTTGGAGTAATTTCTGGATCATTTGGATCCTACCATGAGCGTCTTCCTGGCAGATTTCTTCAGAGGAGGGAGTTTGCCATTTCCACCCTCTGAGGCTGAGACAGTGTAACTTGGCCAGGGTACTAATCCAGTGCCTTGGAGTAATTTCTGGATCATTTGGATCCTACCATGAGCGTTTTCCTGGCAGATTTCTTCAGAGGAGGGAGTTTGCAATTTGCACCCTCTGAGGCTGAGACAGTGTAACTTGGCCAGGGTACTAATCCAGTGCCTTGGAGTAATTTCTGGATCATTTGGATCCTACCATGAAGTTTTCCTGGCAGATTTCCTCAGAGGAGGGAGTTTGCAATTTGCACCCTCTGAGGCTGAGACAGTGTAACTTGGCCAGGGTACTAATCCAGTGCCTTGGAGTAATTTCTTTCCACCCCCGTCCTGGGTGCTCCAATGGACTCTTCCTGGGATGGGAGGATGTCCTCTGACCCCAGGAAGACTCCATTGAAGCACCCAGGATGGGGGTGGAAAGAGGAGGAGCACATTCAACTAGCCAGGAAAAGAGGACTCTTTCCACCCCCGTCCTGGCTGCTCCAATGGGCTCTTCCTGGGATGGGAGGAGCCCACTGGAGCACCGAGGCTCAGGCTGAAATGAGGCCTACTTTTAGCCTAGGCCTCGGCAGTTTGCCCTCAGCTTTTATATTCACTTCATTAGGCGCAGCAACTTCCCCACCCTCGTTTTGGGGAAGAAAAAGTGCGTCTTATATGCCGAAAAATACGGTGTGTATATATATATATATATATATATATATATATATATATTCATAGCTAGTTTAATTATATTTTAACAATAACTTTAAGTTTTTAACAATATATCTGTATTGTTTTAATATTTGTAAGTTGCACTAAGATTTGTATTACCTATGGGAAAGGGGCAATAATAATAACTGCATGCATAAGCATACAATCTTCTTGGTTTCAGATTAAACAGATAGTTTTCTAATAATTGCAGTGATATTTTTTCTCTTAACCCATTTAGAGTACAGAACGTACAATTAACAAATTACCCACCAACTGAGCTTGTCCCCTAAGAACAACATCAAATAAATACCTTTTTATAAAACGGTATTTCTGTACTTACACAGAAGTAAGTTTGTAGCACATTTTGAAATCGCAGTTATAGTAATGCCTTTCTGCTAAGGACACTACTACATCCAGATTGTCTTGAAGACCATCAACAGATTCAGGAATCAGTGTTTCACTGGGTTTATTATACTGAAAGACAGAAGAAATTTTGACAGAGAACCAAGTAGCAGCTTAGATCAATAATATGAATGTTGCCACAGCACAGTGGTCTGCCTCCTTTCCATAGTCACATACTATCAGGTTTCCATTTTGTCTTGAAAGATTTGTCTTGTCAACTTATAACTAAAACACTAATTCATTAGCAAATTCCTGCTGATATCCTCTCTTGAGTTGGAGAACGAAGTATTCCACACTGGACTGGAATCTCCTGACATCACTTATGTTTAATGTCTCTCTATTTGCAACACGCTCGTTTTTTTTCTATTAACTTGCTATTGAGAGCCCTGAGATTTTGAATATCCACGGTAAAAGCCGCCTAATTTCAGGTGTACATATATACTTCTGTTAAGCAGAAAAAGATAATAAACTTACATCTCTTCACCTAAAGATCACTGTTCCAGAACCACAGCATTTTCCCATATGTCTTTGCTTCTAAGGATTGTGTCCAATGGTGGCTTTGCACTACTGCAGGGGGGTGGGGGCAAAGTGTGGCCTTCCAGTGTTACTGGGCTGCAACTCCCTGGCCTTATCTTTTGCTCTTCTCTGTGTGTTTCAAAGACACATTTACACCATGGGCCCTCCACATTTGCTGGGGTTAGAAGTGAAGGACCCCTATGAAAGAGGAAAAACTGTAAATAAAGGAACACTTATTATTATTATAATTATAATTATTATTATTTTACCTGAGAGATCACCTCCCTAGGAATCTATAGGTCCTCTAACTCAAGACTCTAGTCAACATCTGTTGGAAGTTGATCACAATTGTGCTGGAGAACCTACAAATGCTCAGAGAAGAGTTCTCTAAGGAAGCTCTACGTCAGGGGTCGGCAAACTTTTTGGGAGTAGTGCTGGTTCCGCTGTCCCCCGATCTTCGGCATGCCGGGAAATGGCGGCAGAGGCGCGTGCACGCACACGTGCATGCGCACTACCCCCGCCGTGGTGCGCATGCGGACGCAAGCGCAGGGCACTATTTTGCTTTCCAAAATGGTGCCCGTGCTCGCGCACGCATGTGCACCATAGCGGGCGCCATTTGGGAAGGCAAAACGGCGCCGCCGTCGCTCATGTGCGCGAACGACAGGCGCCCTTTTGGAAGGCAAAACGGTGCCGCCGTCGTGAGCACATGCGCGGACGCTGTTGTGCGCATGCGTGCGCATGGCAGGCGCCCTTTGGGAAGGCAAAATGGTGCCCCACGCTATTGCGTGCATGCCCACACTGTGCGCCGTTTTGCCTTCCAAAATGGCGCTGGCGTCGTGCGCATGCGCACGGGGCACCATTTTGCCTTCAAAAAGGCAAACGTACAATCACACTGAAAGGCCTAGAAATCCCTTGAGAGAACATATTAATCAAATCTCTGAAAAATCAAATCCGTAAAGTCAAAGCCACAAAGGTAGAGGGACAACTATGCTTAATTCCTAAAGTTATCCATGCTATACTGTTGTATATTTTGGAAAACCTGATCATTCCTGGGCCAGCTGTCTGTCCACTGACAGAACAAACTCTTTACATTTCAGCTAGAATCTACAATGAAAATCCTGCCCCAATGGATTGCTATACAGCCATCTCTATTTATTTATTCACTCACTTACTATCTATCATTCTTCATTCTATGTACTTCTCTCTTATATCCTACTATATTCCAAAGCATGACTTAACATTGACTGGGAAGGTGTTTAGGGAATTGAAGTGGAAATAATTTTTCCAGCCACAAAGTAACTTTTCTAATTTACAAATGATACTAAACATTAATGTAACTCATACAGGACAAATGCTTGGTGTTGTTTAATGCAATTGTAGTAATCTGCATCATACCACTTGAACTTGTTCAAAACATTATATAGATCTTTCCATATCAAGCCTTAACTTGAAGAAATTGTGATTACTCTAACCAAAGATACTTAACAAATTAAAATCTGAAATCATAGTTCAAAACTGGTGTGTATCTTTTAAACATGGTTTCAGTTTTTAAAATTACTCTTTCATGCACATAATAAGAGTAAAAGAGAAGGAAAGTGTGAGTCTAAGGCTCAGTTTTCAAGTTACTGTCTGAACCTTACCTTAGTATAATATTTTAATAAATCTTATCCTGAATTTCTAGATGTCTGGACCAGTGTATCAATTCTGTTAACTGAACTGAAAGTTTCTGAAGAGTGAATTCTATTTTACACTACGTAAAGTTGCAATGATTGATAAAGGCAAAATAAAACCAGATCATAAAATCTAGTGTGTAAAACACAGATTACTTATATTAAAGTCTTTGTAACAGAATGTTATCAAAATTAGATCCCATGTTCAAACTCTGCTTATCCTACTTTAAGAAAAAAACTATTACCTTCTTTAGTTTATTCTCAAACAAAAAATGTAGCAATACTTGTTCATCTTCTGTACACTGTTTCCCTAGAGGTAGAGATTCAAGAAGTTCTTTTTCTGAAAACAGAAAAACAGTGAATTCTAGTAAATGGACAGTTTAGATAAATATGATTAAAAGTGACACCTACATATTCTAATTTCTCTAGACAGATGTACATGCACAGTATATAAATGTACATGTTATATCTCAGTGCAGTCTCAATGTCAATGTGAACTGGTACATCATTATCCTACATCACATTTGCTCAAACATCAAATTTCAGAGAAAAATTTACAATAATAATGCATCATAATCTATTGGCTCTCACACAAATTATTCGATGCAACCAGACAGTGGTTAAGAAAATCTGAAAATTAAAACTTGGGGGCCTTTTCTGCACTTTCTCTGCCTTCTGTCCCTCACATTCTATAATCCAGTGCTTCTCAATTATTTTCTGTCATGCCCCCCTAGGAAGAAGAAAACATTTCGCACCCCCCGCACGACTGTAAATAGTGTCTGTACAGTATTTGCCGAGGTCAAACGAGCCCCCCTTTACGGAGCCTCACGCCCCCCACTATTTGAGAAGTACTGCTGTAATCTGACATGAATAATATCCTCCAGCAGTTAGCATGTGGAGATTGATGAGAACTTGCGTGCAACCTCCTGCTGCTGCATGTAAGGTCATGTGGACTTGAGCTGCAAGCAAATACTGGTGTTAAAAGAGGATTAGTACAAGAAGACTGTGATACTTTTCCTAAAAATCACACACACGGAATTCTTCTCAAAAATTAACATTCCCTTTTTAGGATAAAGCCCTTGGGATTCAGTTGTCTTTACAAGTCTAACATGAACTGGTAAAAGTTCTTTGCCAGGATACATTTGGTTCTATTAGCCAAGACATAAATAGGTTGAAATCTCCATACACCTCACAATCTCACCTCTCTCTATACCACTGCTATACTCCTCCACATGCCCAAAAAGGTGTGCCATACCCAAAAAGGGAGATCGGTCTCAAGATTTGATAAACTGAAAGATGGCATTTTGTATTGGGTATGTTGAAAAACCAAACTTTATGAGAAACATGAGGTGTTAGACAATGGGCATGCAGGGCCTCTCTTAATAGGGGAAGCTTTGCAGATTTTAGCCCAACTTCAGCACTGCCTTGACATCTATTTTTAAGAGGACAATTAAGCACACTATATGCCAGCTATTCGCAGACTTTGGAGAAAGTAAATTACACTGCATTCTGGAAAAAATCAAAGTGGGAACTACTTTATTCCCTGCTCCTGCAGATTCCATAACCTGGGGCTATGGTACAAGAACCTAACATAGTACTTTAAGAGAATTCCTCTCTTAGCCTTAATTTTGTTACTTGGTATGATGTTAAAGTGTAACAGAACCTGATGATCATATCTGTGTGCATATGTCTGAGTATGTGTACAATTTAATTTACGTTAGAGATTACTTGTCTATTTACCGCTGTAGTTTGACTGAACAAGCCACAATTTTGACATGCCAGGTGCCAGTATCTGTAATCTAGAGACAATTTAATATTTTGTTTATGAAAACATTTACTGTATATACTCAACTATAAGTTGAGAAATTTATGCCCAAAAACTAACCTTAAAATCTGGGGTCAATTTATATACAGGTCGATACAGCCACCATGGGTTGCGATCAACTGGAGGACAGTTAACAACAACAACAACAAACAGTAATATTGTTCATAAAGCTCCTTTAAAAAGCCGCTCCAATGCCCCACTCTCAGTGCCTCAACAAAAATTGCTGAAAGAGCTACAAGGCACCAGTGCGAGCGTGTGTGGTGATTCCCTTCTCAAACCTATCTCCAAACCTTTCCTCCTCCTCCTCCTCCTCTTCCTCTTCTTTGCACTTCCCCATTTCCCCTCCACTTTCAAACCAATCTCCAAATCTTTCATTCTCCTTGCATTTACCCATTTTCCCTCCACTTTCAAGCCGATCTCCAACCTTTCCTCCTCTTTGCATTTCACCATTTCCCTCCACTTTCAAGCCCATCTCCAAACCTTTCCTCCTCCTTGCATTTCACCATTTCCCCACCACTTTCAAGCCCATCTCCAAACCTTTGCTCCTCCTCCTCCTCCTCCTCGCATTTCTCTACCCCCCCGTCCACTTCCACTTTTAAGTTGATTTTAAAACTTGTCTCCTAAATTCTACCCTCGACTTATCCATGGGCCATATCAAAAGCCATGATTTTTGCCCTAAAACCTTCCCTCGACTTATACATGAGATCAACTTGTACATGAGTATATACCAGGGGTCCCCGAACTTTTTGATCTGGGGGCCGGAGGCATGCGTGCATGCACACAACTCGGGCACCATTTTGTTTTCCAAAATGGCGCCCGTAGTCGTGTGCATGTGTCTGGCGTCACGTGCGCATGCGCACGACTCTGGGCGCCATTTTGGAAAACAAAATGGCGGTGGAGTCGTGCGCGTGCGCATGCGACACTGGGCGCATGTCCACGACTCCGGGCACCATTCTGGAAAACAAAATGGCATTTTGCGTCGCACGCTCATGCACACAACTCCGGACCCCATTTTGGAAGACAAAATGGTGTTTGGCAGCGCGCGCGCGTGGCGGTGACGACAGGGGCGGCCGCGGGCCAGTAGGAAGGCCTTGACAGGCCGGGGCCGGCCCGCAGGCCGTAGTTCGGGGACCCCTGGTATATACAGTAGATAAAAACTGTTATTTTAAAATGCACTGAAGAATAACAATTGCAAACCTTCTTCTGCTGTCAGCATGTGGTGTGATGTTAAAAGGTCAAATGCTTCAAAGCAATAGACATCAAGTTTCAAGGCCTCTTTATAGCTGAATGTTGCCAGGGTTCTATTATCTAGAGCATCAAAGATCTTCCCCCGCAAAAGGCAAATAGAGCTCTTGATCTGGTGGGAAAAGATGGCTAGAGGTCAGAGACTGAATCAGTATTTGTTCTTTAGTTTTAAGCAGAAATCAGACATGACAAATAGAAAAAAAAATCATGTATAATGGATACAGCTAACTTCCAGCAGACAGAATGCATTACAAGCCACATTACTGTATGTAGTAGATGAACCATTATGTCTACATTGTAAATATCATTGTTGCATAAGGTGTGAACACACAACACTATATACTCTGTGTACAAGCACTGTGCGGACTCTTGTAAAATGCAGACGTTCTTACTTTTACCTAGTAAAGATTTCAATACTTATTGCAGGTAATTATCACAAACTGATATCACCACAAACTATTTCTCATACAGCCATTAAAGTATTATTATTATTTTTTTACTTACAGAAGATTGAGACACCGCCCAGTCACTAGAACAGTCTTTCAGCCCACTTTCATCCTTCAAATATTTTTCAAACAGTCTTTTGTTGATTGGTTCTTCCATATCAAGAATGTCAAGAGCCTGCTGATATTCTTTTGCAGCATACTATAAAGAGAAACTCAAAGAGTGTGAGAACCTATGATTAAAGTGTCAATGCAAAGAATATAAGAATTTTGGCTAGTTTACTCACTCACAAATGTTATGCCTCAACAGATAATGAACAACAACTAAGCACAAATACAAATACAAATACACACGCACGCACCCTTCTACCCTGCTTCTGGTATGGCCGTGTCAGATGCACAAACCTTGTCTTCTCAACCTTTTAATCAAGTCTCTGTTCCAAGTCTCAGTTCTCTCAATCCTAGTTACCTCACTTTGATTTCTGTCTCTTCCAGTCTCACTTAATTTATTTATCTATTTATTGTTTTCCACTCTGAGCCTCTGTGGTTACACCTTCAGGTGCAAATCGAACATTGGCCTTTGTATCAGACACCAAAAACACATGGAAAAAAAGCGCCAACTTTGGGCCACGTTGGGAGTGTGGCATTTACACAAAGCACGCTCTGAACATGGCCAGAAGTCGTACTGATGCCATGGCAAGCAAGAAAACTGGGCAAAAAGGAGCAAGTATAATCCACTCCTTCTGGGGGTCTGGTTCATGGCCCTTGCAGTCGCCATGGTCCTGGCATGTTTCAGACCTAACTTTTTGTTTCTTTTTTTCACTCCATTATTCCCATGGTGTTTTTTAATTCAAAAATGCATTTTCAATATTGGAAACAGTGTCTGTATATTTATTAAATAATTGTGAACTCTCTTGAGCATTTATTGGATCTATATTTAAATTAATTATAGAGTTTCAGGACCATTTCAAGTTCAGTATATTTAAAATCAGGAATTATGAAAAGTTCATATTTTCCATGTCAATTTCAACTATTTTCTACCATATGATTTCCCTATGATTTCCTTTCCTTCCTTATGCCTATCAGCAACTTAGTGGAGGACAAATGATAAAAAATAATATACTTACATGACATCTAGCTGCAAGATATCGACATGCTTCAAATAACTGAAAGAGAAATAGGAGTTGCTCAAATTATTCTGCACTTTGGGAACAGGTTAAAAAAAACAGTAAAAAAAACACTAAAAAAATAATAGTAGACACCTGTCATGCTGCATGTCATGCTGCCTTGGATCCTATATTGGGAAGAAGGCAGGATATAAAATGTGTATGTGTGATAGTGCCTTCAAGTCACTTGTTATGGTGACTTCATAAATTTCATAGGGTTTTCTGAGGCAAGGAATACTCTGAGGTAATTCTGCCAACTCCTTCCTCTGAAATATAGCCTTGAGCACCTGGTATTCACTGTTGATCTCCCATCCAAGTATTAACCAGACCTAACTTAGCTGACCCTGCTTAGCTTCCAAGATCAGATGGGATATGGTGACTTTGGGGTCTTTAGGCTAGGGATATAAACTACATAAATAAAAATAACTGAATAAATAACCCTGTACCCCTGCTAAGTCATACTCTTCATTCACTTCCTTGTTTATTTTGTTCAATTCCTATTATGCATTGCACATACAGTTGGCCCTCCGTTTTCACAGGGGATCCATTCCGGGCCCCCATCACCACCCTGTGAAAACGGAGATGAGTGAATATTCAAGCCCCATACACTTGAATGAGGCACACCCCCACGGGTGCGTACGGAAGTGCGTCCCATTGATTTAAGTGGAGGTCACCCAATATGTAAAACTGCGGAGTTGAAGTCCACAAGAACAGAGGGGCGACTGTATTTCTTATTTGTTTCTTTACACATAAATGCTTTCTTTCTGTCTGATTTCTACTATAAAGATGGCAATGGGTTTTTCTAAGCCTCATATGAAGCATATTTCTCCTTATACTAACAGGAAAAATGAAAAAGTGAAGATATACTTTGAGTGTTACTCTTTCTACACTACTTTGGGGTTTTTTCTTTATTATTTTACTATATTCTAGCCACTATTCGAGAGATTCTTTCATTTTGTTATAAATTTACTGCGACAAATGATCCCCGTTCTTTCTGTCCATATTCAATCAATGGTCTCCAATCTTTTCTAAAAACCTCTATACCTTTATCATTTATTAAACAAGTCAATTTATCAGTTTCTATATAGTCATACAATTTAGTTAACCATGTTCTTATTGTTGGAGTTTCTTTACTTTTCCACTTCATCACATATTTTTTTCTAGCTGCCACTATAAAATAGAACATCAATTTCCCATATTCCTTTTCCATTTTTTCATCTTCTATTATTCCCAACAAATACATTTTAGGATCTAAAGGAAATTCCATGTGTAATATTTTCGTTACTTCTTTATGTATTTCTTTCCAATATTTCTTAGCCTCTTTACATTTCCACCATAAGAAGGTGCTGACTTCTTTCTCACATTTCCAACACAGATTCAATTGATTCTTCCTCATCTTTGCCAATTTATATGGTGTAAGATACCATCGAAATTACATCTTATAGAAATTCTCTTTTATGTTATAATTTAGAGCAGGGACTGGCAACCTACGGCCCCGGGGGCCGGTTAAGGCCCCGGACTTACCGGCCCAGGCCGAAGGTTGCTGCCATCGCTCGCCGCCGTCGGGGCGCGCTTTCGGCCACGCTCGCTGCGATCGCCATTTTGGAAGTCAAAATGGCGGTCATGTGTTTGCGCATGCACATGCGCAAATGCGGCACGGCCGCGATTTGGACTTCCAAAATGGGGGCCGTGACATGCGCTGTGGCGGCTGCGTGCGTTACGGCTGCGGCCGCGTGCGTTACGGCTGCGGCCGCGTGTGGGGGGTCACGCGCGGAGGAGGAGGGTGAGCGCGCGCGCCGCCATTCCCCCCCTCAGCCCAGCCGAGACCTGGGCTACGGGAGACCGGCCCAGGTCTAAAAAAGGTTGCCTGTCCCTGATTTACAGTATATTTTAACCTTTTCCCCCAACATTTTTCCCACTGTTCCATTTCTATATTTTGTCCTATATCTTGGGCCCATTTAGTCATATATGTTGTCACCACTTCTGTTTCCATTTCTACTTTTAAAACAGAAATAGAAATGGTTTTGTTTTGTCCGGTTTTTATTCAGCTTTGTTTATATACCTGAATGTGCCCAATACCGGGTTGTTGCTGTGATGAAAATCTTCAGCCCTTCTACATACAACAGTCCTGATCCAGATTGGATTCACAGACTGGATCCAGCACCTGTTATTTTCACAAGAAAAAAAACTAGCACTAAAGTGAATGGGAGACTTTCTCCCAAAGTAAGCAAGATGACTGTGTATGTGTATACTTAACTAATGGATGGCTGCAGAGAAGCAAGTACATCCAGGTATATGAACGCAAGAGAATGAGGGTAGCCACAATTTTGTTTCTGGCCTTGCCCACCACTAGAATATAATCCCCAGCAAAATAAAAAGGAATACAAGATCCTGACAAAAATATATTTTCCATTCTTACTGTAAAGCAAGTAATAAGACCAGTGTCTACTCTCTTACCTTATCTAGTTTTCTTGACCTAAGAGCATGTGCTGCCCTGTGGTACTGAGCTGTGAGGTAAAGGCATTGAGCCAGCCAATAGATGTCTTGTGGATCTTCTAGAAATAACCACATACCTTTATTAAATATGATTTAAGCTACACAAAATACATACATTTCATCTTGCTCGAATAAACATATAAAGCACAGTTTGTTTGAATTAAACACATAAAGCATAGTACTTTAACAATAATTATGACATATCTTATGCCAAGTTAGTACTTTTTATAAAAAAAATAAGCTATAATATAAAACCCGCCAGAATTTTACACAGCAGTTTTCACAGTAGTTTATCACTGCAAGTATACACAGAGACTATACTGCTGTATTTTTGGAGCATGATATGCACCAGACACAAATACAGTCATCCCTCTCAATTCGTGGGGATCTGTTCCACCGCCCTTGAATCGGAAAAAACACAAATATTCAAAGCCCACTGGTTAAAATGAGCAAGTGCCTTGGGCACGCATGCCATTTTATCCCTCCCCGCTTGCTGTCCGCGAAGGAACGAGACTGAAGACTCCAAGTCCGCAAACGGGGAGGGACGTGTGTATTGCAAACATCTGTTTGAAGAACACATACATTATATTGGGAATTCAGTATCAAAAACTTTTCACACCCCCAGAAACCAGATCAGGGTTGCTAAAACTATACCTCAACAGTTATGATGGTACACTCCAGGGGCAGGCAACCTTTCCCCTTTAAGGGCCGAGGGACTTCAGCTCCCAGAAGCCTCAGCCATGTTAGCCAATAGTCCCATGTTGGCCAATAGCTCCTGGGATTCTGGGAGCTGAAGTCCCTCGGCCCTTAAAGGGGAAAGGTTGCCTACCCGATACACTCAAACGTTGGAAATTTAGGCAACCACCATACCACCTTTCACATAGTAATCTCATCTGACTTTAGAAGTCAGTGACACATTAGCAAATAAGCCATAATTTACTATTGAAACAAGGGACGTGGACCATGTGCGCCTTCTTGTTGTTGGCTGCTGTTATTACTATTACTACTATATCTCATCTTTTGCCCAGTCCAAGATTCAAGGCAGCTTGCAAAAATTAAAACAGATACAACTTCTGGGTGCATTATATAAGCTTATAAGCAAAATGTGCATGCCTTTTTTCAAATGCAAATTCTGTTTGTTTTCGTGCTCATTAAAATTTACAATTAGATGGTACCTGGGGCTTCCAAAGGTTGCAAAAACTCTTGGGGCTGCATGCAGTCCTATGTTGCATACTGCAAATGAATATACTTCACAATTGAAGGACTGATCAAGTCATGTTGATGGTGTATTGAAAAATGAACATTAGACAGAAACACAGTTTCTAGAAAGAAGCACTGTTCTACAGTGGGTCCTTGTTATCTGCTGGGGTTTGGTTCCAGGACCCATTGTGGATAACAAAATCCATGGATGCTCAAGTCCCATTAAATGCAGTGGCATTAAACCATGTCCCTTATATAAAATGGAAAATCAAGGTTTGCTATTTGGAATTTATATGTTTTTGGAATATTTTCAAGCTGTGGATGCTTGAATCCATAGATAAAAAAATATGTGGATAAGGAGGGCCAACCACAATTAAAGATAAATATATAGCTTACCATGAGATAATGATGCTACTTTATCTGCCCAAAATAAAGCACTTTGATACTGTTGCTGTTTTAGAGATGAAAAACAAAGGGAATAAACATATATTAAAATGTGTTTACTAGAAACAAATATATGCATTTATTACAATTATATCCCATACTGGGCAACATACATAACTGCCACCCATTTCATCTCAGGGCAATGCTATGAGGTAGACTATGAAGCTGAGAAAAGCTGACTGGTCCAAGATCATGCAGCGGAACTTCATAGCTGACCGGGATGTTATTTAGGGCGTCGTCAATTCAATCTAGAGAGTCAGCATGGTATAGTGGTTTGAGTGTTGCACTGCAACTTTGGAGACGAGGATTCAATTCCCAGCTTAGCCATGAAACCCACTGGGTGAGCTTGGGTAAGTCACATGCTCTCAGCCTCAGGGGAAGGCAATGTCAAAGCCTCCTGTGAACAAATCTCGCCAAGAAAACCCCATGATAGGGTTATCATAAATTGGAAATGAACTGAAGGCACACAACAACAACAAAGGTTAATCTGGTGCTTTAACTACCATACTACACTGAGTACATACTGTAATTTTTGTTGTCCCTTGAGCTTGTAGTAGGGCTAACCTCTTTTGTACAACCTTTAAACTCCAGCTTTGAGGACACTGAGAAAGAATATTTGTTCCTTAGAAGAACACAGCCTTGAATTACATGTCATATATTACATATGCACAATACAATGTAATCCTGCTTCCAAATAATTCAGGCCTCCTCCTCCTCATCATCATCTCCCGCCCTCCTGTCCCTTTAGCTGGCTTCACATTGCTGGCTGAAGGGACTGAGGGGTGGGGGGATGAAGAGGAGTAGGAGGCGCACGCCAGCCTCTCTTTATCCCCCTGCCCACCCATCCCTTGTCATGGCCAGCTGAAGGGACGGGTGGGAGGGGATAAAGAGAGCAGCAAATAATCAAAACCGCAAATCTGAAGTCCACAAATCCGAAGAGACGACTGTACACTGACTGTTGTACATCAGGGGAAATTAAAAGCTAGAAATTATTGGCAAGGGGCAAGTTAGCAGTTTTGTGTCCAAGAGCACATTACTATGTACCGTATTGCAAAGACCAGTGGTAGGCAACCTAAGGCCCTGGGGGGGGGGGGCTGGATGCACCCCCCCGAGGCCTTTGGACCGGCCCCAGGCCGGTCCTGCCGCAGCCACCGCCTCCGCCCACCATGATGATATTGATTATTGTTGTTATTACTTGTTCTTGGGGTTTTCTTGGCAAAATTTCCACAGAGGTTTTGTCATGGCTTTTCTAGGCTGAGAGAGTGTGCGTGCATATTATTTTATTTTATTTTATTTTATTTTATTTTTTTATTTTTATTTCTATTTATTTATTTATGGTGCTTCGGCCCCCCAATCGTCTGAGGGACAGCAACCCGGCCCCCGGCTCAAAAAGGTTGCCTACCCCTGGCAAAGACAATGTTAAAAAAAAGAGTACAGTCACAGGAGCACTGGGTGCCTCAGCACCCAGCCAAATGACAGTAAACAGCCAGGGGAAAATGGAGTTCCTTCTACCAGTTTACATCTAATCTAAAGGACTCTGCAGCCTAGCACAGGACAGGATTCCCTGCATATCAAGTATTTTTATGTTATCCTTGTTCACAGTTTGTAAGACAAGTTAGTAATACTTCCATTTTGTAGATGTAAAACTGAAGCCAAGTCAGAATTCAAAGATACAGCTGTGTTAGGACCTTTACAGACTGCCAGAAATAGTGCAAATTGAGGCCACTTTAACTGTCCTGGCTCAGTGCTAGGGAGTCATGGGAACTGTAGTTTATTGTGGCACCAGAGCTCTCTGACAGAGAAGGCTCAATGTCTCAGAAAATAAACAATTCCCATGATTCTCTAGCACTGAGCCAGGGCAGATAAAGTGACCCCAAGCTGGATTTTTTTCTGGCAGTCTGTTCAGGCCCAAAATGGAGTATCTGGTCCCATGGTATGATCCAGGACTGAGAGTGCTGGACTGTGATTTGAGGGGTCCAAGGCCAGGGCATCACTGAGCCATGAAACTCACTTGGTGGTAGAGATTCTTAGAGAGACCATATTAATCAAATCCATGGATAATCAAATACGCAAAAGTCAAAGCTGTAAGTGTGGAGGGCCGACTAATATAAAAACAGCCAAGTGGTCTAATCAATCCAACACATGTATAGGGGAGTCACAAAGGAAGCGGTAACTAGTGTTTTTGAGCATTGGACTAAGACTCTGGAAACTAGGCTCAGCCATGGAAACCCAATGGGGTAACCTTGGGCTGGTCACACTCTCTCAGCCTCAGGGGAAGGCAATGGCACACCCCCTCTGAAGAAACCTTGCCAAGAAAACCCTGTTCTAGTGTCGCCTGAGGGTTGCCCTAAGTAGGAAAAGTCCTCTGAGGGGCAATGCCACCCTCCTTGACCTCTCGGGCCAAGCTTTTCCCCCCTTCAGATGCTACCTGCTCCTTGCAACTGGGGAGGCCTCTGCTCCTCTGAGCTCTTTGACTGAGAAGCACCACAGCAATCCTGCCACAAGGCTGACATTTGGCACAACGGCTGCATCCGCACTGCAGAAATAATCCAGTTTGGCCCCACTTTACCTGCCCTGGCGCAGTGCTATGGAATCCTGGGAGTTGTAGTTTGTTGTGGCACCAGAGTTCTCTCTGACAGAGGAGGCTAAATGTCTCACAAAACTACAGTTTCCAGAATTCCCTAGCACTGAGCCTTGGCAGCTGAAGCGGTGTCAAACAGCATTAATTCTGCAGTGCGGATGCAGCCTATGATCCCACTCTAGCAACATCCTAAGGAATCCTCGGTTGGAGGGGGGGAATTTCGAATATCGGCCCGCGTTGGGTGCAGCCACGGCAGTCAAAGCGGGATCATAACGCCGTAAGTGGCAGAGTGCGGAAGGTACACAACAGACGAAAGAGGGAAGGAGAAGAGGGCTCGTCGGAAACCTCACCTGATCGATATACTGCCGCACCCGCTTCCTCAGACGCTCCAAATTCATGCCTTTTGCAGCGCCCGCCCCGCCGCCCGCCCGCGAGCTCGCGGGGAAAGGCGGTTGAACGGGGAAAATGCTGCTTCTCCGACGCACGCGCACAAGAGGGCCACTCAGCGCGCGCCCCCCTCCTGCTCCTGCCCCAAACCGCCACGCGCCCGCGACCCTGGCCCTGCAGCGCCCTTGGCTTTTCTCTCGCTCTGGCGCCGCAGAATTCGATAGGGCCGTCGACGATTACGCTCCCCCTGCTTCAGCCTCACCCCCCCCCGGTGCAACCTACATAATTGTACCCGCCCCTCAGCCGGAAACACGGACCTTGCGCGAAGCGTTCCGCTAGCTCCGGAGCTGTTGGGAGTAGTAAAAGTACAGCACAGCGGTTGTATTTCTCTTTTTTGAGAATCAAAACGATGCAGGGGGAGTTGGGGGAGTTTTTCTTGGGAATTGTATGTGTGTGTATATGTATATATATATATATATATATATATTAGTGTGTGTGTGTATATTAATTGTAGTTCTTCTAAGGAACAAAATTCCCAAGAAAAACCCACCCAACTCCCTTTGCATCATGTATTTTACACACACACACACACATTAGAATTGTATTAATTTTTCATAATCTTAATATATATATGTGAGAGAGAGTTTGTGTGCGTACAGTACTGTTGTGTGCCTTCACGACTTATGGCAACCCTAAGATGAATCTCATGTTCAACTTGTGGTCTACCTGGACTTGGCAAGATTTGTTTCCTTGGCAAGATTTGTTCAGTAGATAAAGCTGGGCCAAAGCTAACAAAATGAAATTCAACACGGAGAAATGTAACGTACTGCACTTAGGGCAGAAAAACGAAAAGCACAGATATACGATGGGGGACACCTGGCTGAATGAGACTACGTGTGAAAGGGATCTAGGAATCCAGGTGGACCACAAGTTGAACATGAGTCAACAGTGCGATGCGGCAGCTAAAAAGGCCAATGCAATTTTAGGCTGCATCAATAGAAGTATAGTGTCTAGATCAAGAGATGTAATAGTTCCACTCTATTCTGCTTTGGTCAGGCCTCACCTGGAATACTGTGTCCAGTTCTGGGCACCACAATTCAAAAAGGATGTGGAGAAACTGGAGCGTGTCCAAAGGAGGTCAACTAAAATGGTGAAGGGTCTGGAAACCAAGCCCTATGAGGAACGACTTAGGGAGCTGGGGATGTTTAGCCTGGAGAAGAGAAGGTTAAGAGGTGATATGATAGCCTTGTTTAAATATTTGAAGGGATGTCATGTTGAGGAGGGAACAAGCTTGTTTTCTGCTGCTCCAGAGACTAGGACTTGGAACAATGGGTGCAAGCTCCAGGAAAAGAGATTCCACCTTTACATTAGGAGGAGCTTCCTGCCCTTGGAGAGTAGTGGAGTCTCCTTCCTTAGAGGTCTTTAAGCAGAGGCTAGATGGCCATCTGTTGGGGATGCTTTGATTGGGAGTTCCTGCATGGCAGGGAGTTGGATTGGATGGCCCTTGTCGTCTCTTCCAACTCTATGGAGTCTATGATTCTATGATTCTATGCCATTGCCTTTCACTGAGGCTGAGAGGGTATGACTGGCCCAAGGTTTCCAGAGTCCTAGTACAACGCTCAGAAACACTAGTTACCGCTTCCTTTGTGACGTGCCTATACATGTGTTGGATTGATTAGACCATTGGCTGTTTACTGTATTTTTCGGCATATAAGACGCATTTTTTCTTCCCCAAAACGAGGGTGGGGAAGTTGCTGCGCCCAATAAAGTGAATATACAGGCTGAGGGCAAACTAAAGAAGTACCGTAACTGCCGAGGCCACAGCTAAAAGTAGGCCTCATTTCAGCCTCAGCCTCGGTGCTCCAGTGGGCTCCTCCCATCCCAGGAAGAGCCCATTGGAGCACCCAGGACGGGGGTGGAAAGAGTCCCCTTTTCCTGGGTAGTTGAATGGGCTCCTTCTCTTTCCACCCCCGTCCTGGGTGGTTGAACCTCTCAGCCTCAGAGAATGGAAATGGCAAACTCCCTCCTCTGAAGAAATCTGCCAGGAAAACCCTCATGGTAGGGTCAAAATAAGCCAGAAATTACTCCAAAGCACTGGATTACCCTGGCCAAGTTACACTCTCTCAGCCTCAGAGGGTGGAAATGGCAAACCCCCTCCTCTGAAGAAATCTGCCAGGAAAACCCTCATGGTAGGGTCAAAATGAGCCAGAAATTACTCCAAAGCACTGGATTACCCTGGCCAAGTTACACTCTCTCAGCCTCAGAGGGTGGAAATGGCAAACCCCTCCTCTGAAGAAATCTGCCAGGAAAACCCTCATGGTAGGGTCAAAATGAGCCAGAAATTACTCCAAGGCACTGGATTACTCTGGCCAAGTCACATTATCTCAGCCTCAGAGGGTGGAAATGGCAAAAAAAAAACCTTGAAGAAATCTGCCAAGAAAACCCTCATGGTAGGGTCAAAATGAGCCAGAAATTACTCCAAGGCACTGGATTACTCTGGCCAAATCACACTCTCTCAGCCTCAGAGGATGGAAATGGCACCCCCCCCCTTGAAGAAATCTGCCAAGAAAACCCTCATGGTAGGGTCAAAATAAGCCAGAAATTACTCCATAAGCCAATGGCCTAAAAACTCCAAAGGTACCAGTCCATCTGATCTTGGAAGCTAAGCAGGGTCAGCCCTGGATAGTCCTTGGATGAGAGACCGCCAAAGAATCCCAGGTGCTGCAGGCTGTATTTCAGAGGAAGGAACTGGCAAAACCACTTCTCGAGTCTTCCTTGCCTAAGAAATCCCTAAGAAATTCATGGAGTCACCATAAGGCGACAGGAGACTTGCAAGAAAGTTGGGCAGGGAATTTGTGCAATACCTGGCCCTGCTGCTGGCTTAAACTTACATTTACAACTTAAAATTGTTCTTAAACTGCTGTTAACTTTATACAGTTGATATAAAATATTTTACTACAGTATTTGGTTAAGAATCTTTTTTTTCTAGATTTTCCTCCTTTAAAATTGGGTGCATCTTATATGCCGGAGCGTCTTATATGCCGAAAAATACGGCATATATTACAGTCAGCCCTCCACATTTACAGCTTTGACTTTTGGATATTTGATTAATGTGGTCTCTCTAAGAATCTCTAGTTCCTCCAGCACGGCTCTGTCCACCAGAAGTTGCATTGGAGGACCTAGAGGTTCCTAGAGAGAAGACTCCTCAAAGCATTTGTAGGTCCTCCAGTGCAATTGAGTCATCAGCCTCTGTCAGATGTTGACCAGAGTTGTGCCAGAGAAACTTGAGATTCCTAGAAAGGGGTTATCTCAGGTAAAAACAAATGGAGGTTGGTTTGTTTGTTTTTAATTGCATTTTTCCCACTTTCACAGGGGTCCTACACCCCTAACCCCAGTGAATGTGGAGGGCCCACAGCAGTTACAGCTATGTTCTGCCTTTCTTCCAGCGAGCGCAAGGTGTCTGTACTTGGCTCTCCTCCTCTTCCTCCTGTCATCCTCATAGCAACATTATGCTGAGGTCAGGCTGAGAAAGAGTGACTGACCCAAGACCACCAAGTGAGTTTCATGGCTCAGTGATGCCCTGGCCTTGGACCCCTCAAATCACAGTCCAGCACTCTCAGTCCTGGATCATACCATGGGACCAGATACTCCAATTTGGGCCTGAACAGACTGCCAGAAAAAATCAGCTTGAGGCCACTTTAACTGACCTGGCTCAGTGCTAGAGAATCATGGGAACTGCGTTTTTTTCTGAGACATTGAGCCTTCTCTGTCAGAGAGCTCTGGTGCCACGATAAACTACAGTTCCCACGAATCCCTAGCACTGAGCGAGGGAAGTTAAAATGGTCTCAAGCTGGATTATTTTTGGCAGTCTGTTGAGGCCCTTTAGCTACTTGTTTCCTGTTGCCATCTCTGTCACCATTGCCCCTTGGACTGTCAGAAGCTCTTGAGGCATGAAGTGGCTGGAAATGGTTTGCCTTTGCTTTCCCCGAGGCTGAGAGAGTGTGACTTGCCCATGGGTTTCCATGGCTGAGCCAGGATTCAAACCCTGGTCTCCAGAGTCACAGTCCAACACTCAAAACATTATGTCACACTGGATCCTAAATAAAATAAAATTTAAAAAACTACACACACAAATAGTATGGTCGGACATGACTTGACATCCTTGTCAACGAGGAATACCTTTACCTTTACTACACACACAAATAACATGTAAACAAAGACATAAACCTTATACAATACATATAAAAACACCACTAAAACACTAACAACATATAGACTAACATCGCCTTTACTTTTGTTCTACTATCCCCAGCCTTTAAAAAAGACTTCCCAACCCCCTCAAAAGAAAAAAGGTTTTAGGAGAGATAGTGAAAGAGAGAAGGCAACCATCCTCTCCCTCTCAAGAATGGAAAGCTGTGGCATTCTAATTTGCTGTGCCTTTTCTGTTCAAACTGGATTTTCAGCCTTTTCAAAAGGGGAAAAACTAAGATTAATATGCATATTTGTTAATTAAATTCTATAATCATTTAAAAGATTGATACTTTGTACTGGCAGGGATAGTATTGAAAGGGAAAGTATTGAAATGTAGAAGTAGTTACTGTTCACTGCTAATGCAGACTTCCTTATACTGGTGATCTGATTTGCATGAGTGCTTATATGATGATAAATCTGTTTGTTTTCATGGTCCAATAACACATTGTTGCTTATGAAGCAGCAGACCAAACACAGCCAGTCTTCTGGAAACGACTACATGTATAATTTTTTTCTGAGATAACAACAGCATTTGGCATTCAAAAGAGTTTGTTTCTTATTTTGCTGCCTGTATTTTGTTATAAAAATAGTTTAGAGTCTGAAAATAAACACATTGACTCATTTGTTATGGATGATGGAACCAAAAGTGTGCAATTGTTTTTAATGAAAAAATACAGCCTCCCATTAATGAAAGTCAATTGCTATAATTAAACTGAACAAACAGAATAAAGGAGTCTTACCAGTTTACCACATTAATGGCCTATGAGAGCAAGAACAGTACTATTAAAAGGTAACTGAAAACTTTTTGAAGTTTTAAAAATATTCAGGATGTTCTTTAATATACTCAAAATGATAACTGTACAAAGTGAGATGTAAAATGTCATGGTCTTTGGTTAGTGCTATCCTTAATTTTAAAAACAAAATGGAACATATATGCTAAACTCTCAAAATTCTCAATCTTTGCCTTTCCAGATGCCAGATTGACATGACTCTTCCTTAGATCACAAAGGAAGTACTACCTTCATGCTCTTTCCAAAGGCTAGAGGAGGGGTGTGCAGCCACGACCCTCCAGATGTTGTTTGCCTGCAACTGCCTGCATCTCTAACCAGCACAGCCAATGATAAGGAATGATGGGAGCCTACAATATGGGAGAAATTTAGTCCTACAATATGTGGAAACCCAAGGCTGCAGTGTATCCAGTTGGATCTACTCCCCTAATAAGTGAGTTTAGGTTTACAGTCATACTTCTATCCACGTAAATTGCAAACCATCATTTAGTTTACTCAGTGTCATAGTTTTAAAAATAATATTTCCATCCATATTTTGTTCTTTCAAGTAAGGTATGTTAGAGTGAGGGAGCCTACGTTTCACTTTTGGGTATTAATTTGCACCAACCACTTTATCTCTATACATAGTCAGGTAAGACTGGCTGCAAAAGTAACTGCATTAACAAAACACATTCCATAGTGTAAAATGCATATAAGATAGCCAGTGTAGTATAGTGGTTTGAGTGTTGGACTATGACTCTGGAGACCAGGGTTCAAATCCTGGCTCGGCCATGTAAACCCACCTGGTGAACTTGGGCAAGTCATACTCTCTCACCCTCATAGAGTCAATGTAATACTTCAAATACCCTTTGAAGAAACCTGACCAAAAAAAAAAAAAAAAAAAAAAACATGATAGCTTCGCTGTAGGGTCAAAGTAAGTCAGAAATGACTTGAAGGCACACAACAACAATAAAATGCATAGAATATTGTGTTGAGAGAGTAAAAGTGAGCCCAAAGACATTCCAGTTGTTCATTTGGCAGAGGTTTGTAAAAGTCAGACATAGGCATGAGAAGTATTACTTTTTTAGTGTAACCATTTTACATTAATAGGAGCACAGTTCTGATTCTGTGCATTGTGACAATATTGCTATAACAAACTAGAAATGGGGGAATTGCTGAGGTGCCAAGGCTCAGATGTGGATCAGTCCTTAGGGAGGGAGCATTGGCACAGAAATAATCATGTTATGAGACAATACAGTGATCATATTGCATAATGGCACACTATGGCACTGGTTTGTAACCTTTTGCAGGTCACAGGCTCTTTTGAGAATCTGATGAAAGCTATGGACCCCATACCCAGAAAAATACAGGTTTATCTCAGTTAACAAAGCCTCTAACAAAGAAGCTCCTTTTGACAGACTTTTTCTGCTCACCCATTCTGTCCTCTCCTCTATCTAGCTAGAACAGTACTGGCAATGGGAGCGTGGTGAAAGACTGGAGACACACTGACTTTCAGTTGCTGGGTTTCAGCAGCACGTCTGCAGTAAATACTGCAATAAAGCTTGAAGTAAGAATGGGATATTCCTTAGCCAATTCTACTGTAGTTGTCTGTGCCTACCTACAACAGGCAAAATAACAGCAACTATCTCTAGAATACCTTACTAAGTATGAGTGAAAAGCAAAACAGAAAGGTGGAAAGTGAATTAGCCTGTGCCACCAGCTACCCCCCAAGCACATTTTTTTAAAAAAAATAGACCTATGACTTAGGCCACCAAAATGGAAATCATAAAAAAATGGAGACTGCTGAAAGGAAAAGTAATTCCTAGATGCATTTTGGAAGAAGTTTTCAGTGGTCTGTATAAGGTTCAAAATGTTTTTGTTTATTTCTGTCTGACCTAGTTGTTTCATTTCACATGTGCATACTGTTAGTTTTGAATAAAAACTTATGTCAAACATATTGAATGGCTCATCCTTTTTTGTGGTATAGGAAACTACCCCCTATTTATTCATGTTGTTTCTACCTCTGATACCAAATTTTCTATTTAAACGGTAATGCCCAGGAACACATCTGTTTTGTTAACTGAGGTATACCTGCACATGTAAACATATACACAAAGTTTTGTATGGAATTTATTTTATTGTTTTGGAAACTGATTTCATTCTTAGACCCTAGTCCGAAACGAAAAGGTTACAATTGAAAAGACTATATCAAAATTTACCCTCAAAATTCAGAATGACAGAAAAAGTAACAGGGGTAGCTCTGTTGGCCATTTAGCAAATTCAAACAAAAATCCATCAGTGATACCTTTATTGGCCAACCAAAATACATAGTATACTTTTTGCAAGCTTCGAAGCTCCATGGGCTTCTTCATCAGGCAAGATGTTACAAACCAAACAAGAAAAAAAAAAAACAATTGGAGATATTAGTCAGATGCCTACATGTTGTTTCAGTCTTTAGTTAAGATGGTATATGCTGGGGAGGATATCTTTTGCAGGCAGGCTCCTCCTGCTTCTGGCCCAGAAATTTAAAATCCATTTGCATCTCAATAGGGACCCCTCTTTTGCAATCCAATATGTCTCCATTCCAGTGAGGCCACAGGCCTCTTTGTGACAGAGAACAAAGGATTCCTCAAGAAGTCTACATGTGTTTGTGTCAGGAATATTTGGTGAAGAACAAGCAATCATTTTTGCATCCAATTCAAGGACACCATAAAGCACATCCATGGAATCCTTAGGAATTCCTTGGATCCCAGGATAAGAAGCCTCGCAATAGAGATCTGACTCAGATTTAGTCATAATTGGAATTAGTGGCTGTACTCTAAATATAATTAAGTCAGGATCTAATGCTATGTCCATATAGGGATAAGAAATAGAACAAATCCCAATAGATATTTGGAAGTAGGCTTCATTTAACATAGTGGGACTCCTTTTCAAATGGATAAGCGTAGTATTTTACTGCCAGGGGAACAGATGAATAACTAAAACTGATTAAAACCTAGAAAGAGGAAGGTGTCTATCTCTGCATCTAAAGATACCACTAAGATTGGTCTGTGTGGATAACTAAAAGTAGATAGCATCAGAGCATGAAAATGGATGAAGCTGGCATATTTCATGAAAGAAAGATGTTCTATCAATACTGAATGTTGTTGATACCATGAGATTTCCCCTATGAATAATTTTAAAATTCATTCAAAACTTTTTGGTATTCTTTTTCTGGTGACTTCATGATTAATACTGCAATTTTTGTTTCTGCTGAACCACTTAACCTGCCATAACCTTGACATAAATACCTAGCCTGAAGCTAACTGCTTTCTTGCAAGTATTTCTCATTCACTTAAGTGGAATTTACTTTTTAAGTAGTATCCTTTTGTGTTATCCTGTCTAGTAACTAAGGTCCAAAACACACTGTAGAAACAATGCAGTCTGAGACTGTCCTGGCTCAAGGTCAATAATAGGGAATTCAGGGAACTGTAGTTTTGTGAGACATTTAGCCTTCTCTGTCAGAGAGCTCTGGTGCAATAATAAAGTACAATTCCCAGGTTTCCCTAGCATTGAACCAGGGCAGTTAAAGAGGTCTCAAACTGGATTATTTCGGCAGTGTGTTTTGGATCTAGGATTAACATTGTTAATAGATGGTATGTGTATACTATCTACTCTTGGTATAACTTGGCTAATTGTCTGATTCTTATTTCCCCTTCATGAGGACTCCATTTAGTGATACCTGCTGTCTGTATTGCTGTTATAAGAGTCAAAATTACAACTTTTCTATTGAATTTTCTCTGTGATGATCCTTGCTTGATTCTGTGCTCTGGTGAATTACTTTCTTTTTACCTGGTTTGTCTTTCAGACATTCATCTTTCAGATGGTTCTCTTTCTGTCTCTTTTTTTCTGTTTTGTTGAATCTTTGTTCCTGTGCAGGAATAAATAAATGAATGTGTTCATAAATACATGCATTCTTAAATTTAAAAGTTTTTGTCTTGTACTATCATTGCAAAAAAAGGAAAAAGTAATTTAACTACAAGTTCATCTTAAACCTAAAGGTCTTGTGATTTATTTATATTTTAAAGTTGTGAATAATGCTGTTTAGATTCTTAGTTAAATCCAATGTTAGTCTTATCCATTGAAATTAATAGGACTTGTTATAAATACTGCCCCATTCTACTCTAGTAAGAATTAATATTGGATTAAACTATATCTACTGTATATCTAAACCTAAATAACATTATTCACAATTCTAAAATAAATAAATAAATAAATAAATCACAGGATATTAAAATAATCATCAGAATTGGGTTTCCCCCCAATTTGTCTTGCAGATTTAATTCTCTTAGGTGTACTCTAGCTTTGGTTTTTAATTCTTTTTTTCCCCAGACATATTCTCATCACACATGCCATTGCAATCTAAACTTAAATGAATTGTATTTACACCTAAGGTGTAGGGATTACTGTCTTTGCTTTCTTGTAAAAGTAGTGATCCTGGATTCAGGAATTTAGGCTTCAGGAATGTTTTGAGATTTGTGATAAATGCAAGATAGATGGCTGCTTTGCCACTTGAAATTTGTTCTTTATGAGGCACTTATAAATCTCCATTGGGTGCATAAAGATAACAGGCTTAAAATCCTCCTTAGGGGAAAGTGCCTTTCCTTTTCTCCAGCCACTAAAAATGGCTTTGCCTCATCTTTGAAACAATCCAGGACTTGAAAGGATTAGTTGAGAACATAAAAGCTAACCGTAAAGAAGTAGAAAAGGTAATGTGAGCTAGTTCTTGAAAAAAGTGAAATAAAAACATCTTTCTCATTAATTTGCATACCAGTACTACAGCCATCTGATGTAGGGTGCAAACATTTTAATGAGAACCCATATTCCTGTTGTTGTTGTTGTTGTTGTTTGTGCCTTCAAGTTGTTTCTGACTTATGACAACCCTAAGGCAAACCTATAATGGGCTTTTCTTGGCAAGTTTCTTCAGAGGAGCTTTATCATTGCCATCCTCTGAAGCTGAGGGAGTGTGACTTGTCCAAGGTTGGCTTACATGGCCAAACTGGGATTTGAACCCTGGTCTCCAGAGTCATAGTCCAATTTGCAAACCACTACACCGTTCTGTCCTTGTTCACAAATACAAATTTATACTTGCCCAGAACACATGCACAGAACTTTGAAAATAACATAACTGCTTCTTGAGTTCCAGAACAAAATTGAAGAACTCATGTGATCTCTTTTATAGCTTACATAACTCAAAAATCTATGAACATGATGTGAGATGGCTTGGAATTTGACTCAGTTTGATCATGCACATAAAGTTGGTGATACTGAAAATATTTCTCTTAAAAACAGGTGGACTTCAAGGGGGGGGGAGAATCTAATTGGGGCATAGAGCATTTTGGCCATGCTTCCCCTCCAGGGCATTTTTGGCCCAGGAGAGACCTTTTAAAGGGTGATGAATAGGAATGACCTCTGATCTCTTTCTTTTGCAGGGCAGGGGCACTGCAAAGGTAATAATTACACAGGAGACCACCACGTGGAAGGAAAAAGGCCACAACTTCATTGTTTATAGCAAACAGATGGAGTTGGCCCGAGGCATGGGTCAGGATCTGGCATCAACCAAGCTGACTGCTGATTGATGAACCCTGCCTGGTCACGGCCAGGCAAAGGGATGACAGGGGTGGTCACTGGGCATACCCTAGCCCTTCCTTGTCACTGGGGGATGCTAAATACAGGGTTTGCCCCTGCAATAGTGACCCCCCCTCTCCAGCCCAGCACCCCTGGGTCCCAGATGGACCCCTTATAACCAGTGCTCCACAGCACTGATCTCCTCGCCGACCAGATCCATGACCCATACTACCACCCCCCATAGGAAAGTTATGATGGCACATAGCGCAGCTGCACCCAGGAGTTGCCCAAAAAAACTAGGGTGCAAGGATGGGGAGATCCACGCTGGAATGGTGTCTATCAGCCAGCAACTTGACCTTAAGAAGGCCCCCTCCAGCCAATCACAGGGGGACAGATGTTCTGCTCCTTCTGACCGTTTGTCCAGTGGCCTGGGCTGGAAGCCCACCCCCACAGCTATTTCCAGCCCCCGATGCAGCCTGGGAAGGAGAGGCTGCATGGGCCAGAAATCCAGTCCACCCCAGCCTGCCTGGCCATTGGCCAGGGCCGTGAACCTCTCCCCTGGCCCCAGCACCTCTTGGGAAGGTGGGTCATTGGGGCTGAAGGGAACCGCCATACTGGCAGTCCCACCGCTGCAAATTGACTAGCCCAGTAAGTTGGGCAGCCACACTTTTTTTAAAAAAAGGTCTCTCCTGGAACTAAAATGACTGTGTTGCAGGGCTAAAAGGATAGTAAAAATGTCCCATGTGCAGTTAATGGACATTTGAGGTTGGCATCACATGCAGCCCTCCAAGATCTCCCAGGGGCTAATGCAGACTGCTAGCATTCCACTGTTACCCACACCTGTTCTAAAATTATGTGGATGATGTTCCTATAACTAGTTTAAATACATCTTTCCTATCTTTTCAAATATAGCTTCACAATATTAGTGAAGGTTCTTTAATGTATAATTAGTATTCCTGTAGAGCCAGTGTGGTGTAGTGATTTGTTGTGGACTATAACTCTGGAGGCCGGGGTTCAAATCCCTGTTCAGCCATGGAAACCCATTGGCTGGCCGTGGGAAAGTCACACTCTCTCATCTTCAGAGGAAGGCAAAGGCAAAACAAATTTTGCCATGACAACCCCATGACAGGGTCAGCTTAGGGTCGCTGTAAGTCAGAGCCAACCTAAAGGCACACAACAACAAAGTATTACTGTTGTGTAGGAGTGGAGAAAATTGCAGCCTTCCAGATGATGTTGAACAGGGAGTCCCATTAGCCTTAGCCAAAACAAGCAATGGCAATGAATGCTGGGCACTGCAGTCTAACCTCTGAAAGGTGGCGCTTTGTGCTATAGTGAATCAAAAGGAGTGCAAGTAGGGTTTGATTTCAGAGTAGGTGCAAGTTGGCCAAACCTGACCACAGTTCAGGGGCAGGCCTGGCCATATCCCTTTTATCTATGTTGTTCCCTCCTGAGTAGGAAATGAAAAAGCAGTACATGTTTCTGGGTAATGTTTTGCCCCTCTGGGGTATCACCTGGCACAGACTGCATCCCCTGCACACACAAACACACACAATCACACACACACAAACACACACACATCGTACTGCTACTGGGAGATTTTAGCAATTTTTATAATTTAAGTGTATTTTTAAAAAGTCTAAAAGAAAAAAGTAATGCCTCAGTAACATGTTACACCTAAATCAAATCAGACGAAATCAAATCTTATTATCATCAAGCCAATGATCATTAACAAATGTAGCATATACCAATAAACATGACCAGCATAAGTTTGTGTTGTTGTTAACTACCCTCAAGTCAATCTCGACTCATGGCAACCCTAGGGATGAGACATCTTCAAGACTCCCTGTCCTCCAGTGTTCTGCTTAATTCCTGCAACCCCTTAATACCTGTGACCTCCTTATTAGAGTCTATCCATCTGGCATGTGGCCTTCTTTTCTTCCTATTTCCCTTCACCTTTCCCAGCATTATTGTCTTTTCTAACGAGTCTTCTCTATTCATGATGTGTCTGAAGTATGACAGCCTCATTTTGGTCATCTTGGCTTCCAGGGAGGTTTCTGGCTTGATCTGCTCTAGGACCCATTAGTTTGTCTTTTTGGCTGTCCATGGGATCCTCAGCACTCTTCTCCAGCACCACATCTCAAAGGAATTGATTTTTTTCCTATCATCTTTCTTAACTGTCCAGGTTTCACATCCATACATGGTAATAGGGAATATGATAGCTTGTATGATTTTTGTGCTGAATTGTATATCTTTGCATTTTAGAATCTTTTCTAGTTCTTTCATAGCCACCCTCCCCATTTTTAGTCGTCTTCTGATTTCCTGACTGCAGTCCCCATTTCTCTTAATGCTTGATCCCAGGTATAGGAATTCTTTTACCATTTCTATTTCTTCATTGTCTAGGTTAACTTGTGAAGGTCCTCGGTGGTCATTATTTTTGTTTTCTTTATGTTCAGCATTAAGTCTGCCTTTGCACTTTCTTCCTTGATCTTCCTTAGTAGGTGTTCTAGGTCTGTGAGGTTTTCTGCTAGTATTTTGGTGTCATCTGCATATCTTAGATTGTTGATATTCCTTCCTCCTATTTTCACTCCTCCTTCTTCTGTGTCAAAACCTGCTTATCTTATAATATGTTCTGCATACAAGTTGAACAGATAAGGTAAAAGGATGCAGCCTTGTCTGCCCCCTTTGCCAATTGGGAACCTTTCTGTTTCTCTGTGTTCTGTTCTGACAGTAGGCTCTTGTTGTGAGTAAAGATTCCTCATCAGGGCTATCAGGTGTGTTGGCACTCCCATGTCTTTAAGAACATTCCATAGCCTTTCATGATCTATGCAATCAAAGATTACCTTTGCTATAGTCTATAAAGCACATGCTGATTTTCTTTTGGAATTCCCTGGTGCACTCCATTAGCCATTGTATGTTTGCAATGTGGTCCCTAGTGCCTCTTCCTTTCCTGAACCCCACTTGAACCTCTGGGATTTCTCTCTCCATGAATGGTTGGACTGTATGTTGCAGAAATTTGAGCATAATTTTTCTTGCATGGGAAATCAGTGCTATGATCCTGTAGTTGCTACAATCTTTTGTGTCTCCCTGTTTGAGGATGGAGATGTATATTGATTGCTTCCAATCTGTTGGCCATCATTTTGTTTTCCATATCTGTTGACATATGTTAGCACTAGAGTTGACTCTGTCAATGTGGATTGCAGCAGTTCAATTGTAATGTCATCTGTTCATGGTGATTTGTTTTTCGCTATTTCTCTTATTGCAGTTTCCACCTCACTTTTTAGAATTTGGGGTTCATCTTCATATGGCTCTTCATTCCATGTGTCCTTCATTTTATCATCTCTTTTGTATAATTCTTCTGTGTATTGCTTCCAACATCTTTTTATTCCTTCCTGGTCTTGAATTATGTTATTTTTATTGTCATAGATCGTCCCAGTCCTTGGTTTGAATTTTCCTTTGATTTCCCAGATCTTGTGAAATAGATCTCTTGTTCTTCCCTTTTTGCCATCATCTTCTATTTCTCTGCATTGGTCGTTGTAGTACATAAGTTTTACCAGTTTTAAAATTTTGTTGTTCTTGTGTGTCTTCAAGTCATTTCCAGCATATGGAGACCCTAAGGCAAACCTATCATGGGTTTTTCTTGGCAAGATTTGTTCAGAGAAGGTTTGCCATTGTCATCCTCTGAGCCTGATAGAGTGTGACTTGCCTTCACAGTTTTAAAAATGGTAAAGATGCTGTGCTAACATGTTCTTTGGTTGGGGACAGGGAAGCAACAAGTAACAAATTACTATGTTAAATAACATCCTAAGCTTTATGTTTCTTCTTACTGAAATAATTGAATAAGAGGGCACTTAAAGTTCAGTTTTGTTTTGAAAGCACTTCATCATTTTATGCTACAAGCTGCTAAATTGGATCCAGTTATTGGAAGTTTTTTACAGCTGTGAGAGTGCCATCTCCTATCCCCTGCCCTCACTATTGAGAAAACTACCACTGTTTTGTGCTAGTCACAGGTTGAGAACCTGCTCAAGAATCCAAATTAATTTATTCCTTGAGTATGTGCGTGTTATTGCGATTCAGTGGCTGAAGTGGTTAAGATGCTGACTCTGTTGATTGCAAGATTGGCAGGTGGCAGTTTGAGGCCTGGGTGCTGCATGATGGGGTGAGCTCCTGTCACTAGTCCCAGCTTATGCCAACCTAGCAGTTTGAAAGCATGCAAATGCAAGTAGGTAAATAGATACCACTTCTCATTGGGACGGTAAACAGGGTTCTGGGCAGTCATGCTGGCCCCATGATCACAGTGTAGTCTCTGACAATGCTGGCTCTATGGCTTAGTAACAGAGATAAACACCGCTCCCTATGGTCGGACATGACTTGACAACCTTGTTAACCAGGAATACCTTTGCCTATACCTTTATATGTATTTTAGGACCATAAAGTATGGGTTCGGTTGACTTCTCTCTTATATTAAGCCTTCAAAACCATTTCAAGGGATTATCAATATCCAGCATCTGAATTCTGAGACAACACTAACATAGATGAACTAAGAGAAAAGTATAATTCAAAATTAAGTGTATTTTTGTCCCAAACAGCTGCCTATTTTCCATTATCTCTATTGTACTCACACTTTACCACAGTGGCTCTCAAATTTTTCCCCACTGGCCCCCCCTTTACATCTACATGCACATGTTGGGGGGGGGGGCTTCTAGCTCAAGGTACTATATGGAATTTTGGCTTTGGAAAGAGCAAAGAGAAAAGAAGGGGTTTTAATTTTGCTCCTTCCAAAGACAGAAACCCCACCAGCCATGGGATTTTGCAACCTATTTTGGAAAGAGCAAAAAGGAAGGAAAGGGTTAACGTTTCTCCTTCAGAAGACAGAAATGAGGGATTTTGCCCTTGGAAAGAGCAACGGGGAAGAAGGGGGGCAGTGTACTATCTTCTTCCACCTCCCTAATTGTTGTCATGCACTCACAAGCCCCAGCCTCACCACCCTACCCTGACACCCACTTTCCTCTCTTCTTCTCACTCTCTGCCATATGATCTGAGCTGAAGCAGACGCTGAAAAAGCATTCCAAGTACCATCCTTCTTTGGAGGATCAGCTAATCTGAGTCTGAAGTCAGCATCCCCTGCAGGGTACACCCCACCATTTGAGAACCTAGGCCTTAGCAGATAATTGTTTCATGTATACACGTATATTCACTGACTATTTGCCCATTGTTTCCTACCCCTTGAAACTAGGTTGCACAAATCCTGTTTTACTCCAGTTGTTAGTGAGATATTATAAATTATCAGAAATCTAATACAAGAGAGATGAGTTCTGTCAAGCTTTTAACCCACCTCATTTTTACTGCTGCTACTTGGAGTGCCTAGAAAATTTTCCAGCTTTGCACTGATATAGACTTCTCCTACACTTACCAAAAAAGGCAAGAAGCATAATCATGAGATCTGGGCACCCTAAGCTGTAGGATTAATTTTTAAAAGAAAAACTTAAAACTATTTTTAACAATGGGGGATACCTTTTGATCTGGCAACTTGGGCAGTCCATGAGGATATCTTGTGATATTGTTAATATAGCTTTCAGTCTTTTGCCAGTCTTCATTCCATTTCTGGACCTTGTACAGGGGCTTACACTTTGTAATCCTTTCCAGAATGGTACGATTCTCTTGGCTTACTCTTAGTAATTCTTGTTCTCGCTTTTTTCTGTTTAAACTTAAGGAGAAGATACATATCAGTGAAAGAAAACTTTTGAATTCTTAATCTCTAGCTAGCTTAGTTGACATTCTCTCTTATGGAATTTCATTTGTTTAGGCAATTATTTGTTTTATCAGATTGCTACACTTTATCCCATATCTCTGTTTCATCTTCTTCATGTCTTTCTGACACTTTTCCTTTTCAATTTTTATTGCATTTCTTGTATTGTATTTCTACTGGGTTTAACTTTCTTTTAGTAACTTTGAATTGTCTATATGTAACACAAAGGCAGGAAATAAATTACCTAGTCATTAACAGAAAGGAGCAATGCAAATAAGTAAAAGGCAGTTGCAACTACGTTGGCAGCTAGCTTTTTCATTTTTATGTACTAGACTTAAGGAACATGGGGGAAATGGATCTGTTTGTTAATTCTAGCACAGTATATGACAAGTAATATTCTGGAAGTAATAATTATCAAACCTACCTGTGACATTCAAATACTTCAGCTAGTTATTTTAATTGTTCAACAGTTTTCTGTGTTTTTCTCCTGAAAGTAAATTGCAGAAGCAACAAAACCCCAAACCCTCAATTACAGAATAGAGGAAAATCTGCCACATTTAGGTTTCAATTCTACACAGACTTGCTTGGAAGCATGTCAAATGAATACCTTTTGAACAGTGTTCAGAGGTTGGTACACTGGTTTTTGGAACTATCTTTCTGTAGAAAAGCCTTAAGTGTTTATTCCGAGGAGGCATTTCTTGCTGCTCTGTGTTGAGCATCCTCCGTGAATGATGTTAAACTGAAATTATTGGCTTCATACTGATGTAATTCAACCCAAATACTACTCCTTGGTTTTTTTAGTAGTCAACATGAGCTTGTCAATTGGTTGTCCTAAGCAGCAGGGAGTTGGACCAGATGGCCCTTGTGGTCTCTTCCAACTCTATGATTCTATGGTTCTATAAGTGTACCCAGTACCTATAACCTGTCTGTTCACAGCTGATTCTTCCCCTGACTCATAGATATTCAGATATATCAAAAGTATTGCTTGGAAAATTTTGAGAGAGGTAGACATATTAGCCTGTTGCAGCAAAAAGAACAAAGAGACTTGTGGAACCTGAAAGATTAACAAATTTTATCTGCCGAGTTATCAATGGGAAAAGATTCCAAAGCACTGGTATATAGATTTCTATACATAACTTCCCCCCATTGTAACACCTTACAGATGTGTTGGACTACAGTTCCTATCATTTAAACCATCAAAGCAGCTCTCACTGACTAGAGTGTTGGAAGTTAAACATTAACACAAATCAAATTGGGAAAGGCAACAAAAATCCTACATTAGTTCCAAATTAACCCCAAATCTAGCTGCACATATATATGACCCTTTCTTTTTCCGAGTGTCATCCTGCTCTGTCATGTACATTTAAAAACATTAACTAGTTAACATTCTACCATTCTTATTGCAAACCTTACCTTTTGGCTTCATAATCATTTTTGTTATCAACTCTTCCCGTAGTTCTCATAATATGAGAAATCTTCTTGAGCAGCAGATGATTGTCTCTCTCAATGATAGACAAACGTTCCTTATCCAGCTTAAAATATTTTAAAAGACAGAATGATTCTTATGGAAACTATTTATGTTCCATACATCCCCCATCTCTAAAAACAACCACCATAACAGCCAGTTTTTCTTTGGGACATGACAGGGGCAGATAATGTGTGGATCTCAAATTGAACTGTAATTCCAGTTGTCCATCACTATTGGCTCTACTGGACAGGGCTGTTGCAGTCCAGCAACATCTAGAGCACTGGTTCCCAAACTTTGGTCCTCTAGATGTTTTGGACTTTAGTTCCAAATTCCTGACTGCTGGGCAAGCTGGTTAAGACTTCTGGAAGTTGAAGTCCAAAACACCTGGAGGACCAAAATTTGAGTATCACTGACTTAGAGGACCACATATTCCCCACCCTTATTGTATGCACTTGTTCTTTCAGAATGAAATTCACAGTAGACATTTTTAAAAAGCATAGGAGACTCCTTGAAGTATTAAGAAGTTACTGAGATTTCATTTTAAGTAATACAGAATATGCTTAATTATTCACGTTAATGAGAAACAGAAGACCTTTGCTACATCATATCAAAAGTCCAAGTAGGTGTCCTATTTGGGGCAGTGGGAATCCAGATGTTTTAGGGAAATCTGCAAGCAGGGCTTTAAGGCTGCATCTGCACTGCAGAAATAATCCAGGTTGATGCTACTTTAAATGTCATGTCTCAATGCTGTGAAATTCTGGAGACTGTAGTTTATTGTGGCTCCAGAGCTCTCTGACAGAGAAGGCTAAATGTCTCACAAAACTGTGGTTCCCAGAATTCCATAGCATTGAGCCTTGGCAGTTAAAAGTGGTGTCAACCTGGATTAGTACAGCCTAAGGCAACAACTCAATGATCATTGCAAGTAGGAGTGACTGATATGCTGGTTGCCCTCAATAAACCATAATTCGTGTGGCTCTCTGGTTTATAAAATGTCTTGAATGTGGCCTATGTTTATGTTTATGTAAAGGTTCAGTCCTATAATCACTTACTTAAGAACAAACCCCATGGAACTCAATAAGATTTTCTGAATAAAAAGATTTAAGATGGGGTGGGGTTGTGTTAAAATGCTCAATACACTGTCTATTGAGGCATTTTTTCCATCCTCCCTTCTCCTATGGACTATTTAAGACCGAGGGAGACCTTTTTCCAAAACCAGAAGTGACATCCGTCCAATTCTAGGTTAGGAAAAGAGCCCCTCCTGTGCCTCAAGCAGACCCGAGAGGCCTTAAAATGTTACCTAACTGCCCTCTTGGATCCTGGAAGATATGAAGAGGGTCTTTTTTCCCCAGTAAAACAAACAAACATTTTTTAAAAAACAAAACCAACATATTATAAGCAGCAATGTACCTTGAGTTTTCTTAACTTCAAATGAAGATGCCCATATGTTGGGGGAGGAGAGGTATCTACCACAGGTTTGGCTTTCTGGATCTGGAACAGAAAAACACACATATTTTTTGTGTTTATATTTTCCACTAGAATGAAAGCAAATCTCTTTATTGTTGTCAAACTATAAATATATTGTCAACTTCTAGCAGCACAATCCTACACACAGACACATATTTATCTACTTTTAAGTTCAATGGGGCTTTCTCCCAGGTGAGCCCCAAGGCTTGGTGGTAAGAAGGGATGTCACTACAGAGGAGCAAAAGGAAGGCATTGTGTGTCCCCCTAAGAACTATGCCCCCCTTGAAATTTTTCTTCAGTCTCCAAATTTCTAGCATTGGGGCAATATAAAACTTAAGTTGAGCATTTAGAAATGTATTGTACACTTCCGAAGAAAAGCTGAAGGCAAAGTTAGCAAGGCAACATGAAATACTCCAAATGTAAATATTCTAGGTTCATTTTCCACAATCCTAGAAGTTTGGCAAATTTTCTTTTGGAGGTGGATTTTTTTATTTGTAGGGGCAATGCGCTTATTTTGGGGAGGGCCATCAGCTACAGGTCTGGCAAGTTTATGTAGGAATGCTATGCTAGAAAAGGCATGTAAATTGTGCAAAAGTGCAAGCCTGCAAGCATGTTTACTCAGAAGCAAGTCCCAATGTCTAGGCCCCAATATAATTTTCAATAGTCAGAATTGCTTCCATTTGCGATCCTCCTTGTTCTGTGCAAGTCTCACTACACCCTCAAAACCCCATGAGAATGGGGTATATTCCAGAGCAGGTTTTCAGGTGGCACAGACAACCACATGGGAAAGGGGCAGGGAAGAAAAATTATTAAAAGATATGTATTCCATCCTATATCCAAGGGTCTTGGAGTAGCATTCAATTAAATAAATGTAAACAGTTTAAACCGACAACAAAGGTATAAGATAATTTCAGTAGACTAGAATTACATTAAACAATCTAGTTGGTGCTACTGCCATGCTGAAATTTAGGCCAATGTGCTCAGTGCGTCCTACTTAGCCATGTTTGAATATATGAAAGGGTGTCATATTGAGGATGGAGCAAGCTTGTTTTCTGGTGCTCCAGAGAATAGGACCCAGAGCAATGGATGCAAGCTAGAGGAAGAGAGATTCCACCTCAACATTAGGAATAACTTCTTGAGAGTAAGAGCTGTTCAACAGTGGAAGACACTCCCTCAGATTGTGGAGGAGTCGCCTTTTTTGGAGGTTTTCAAACAGGATGGACAGCCATCTGTCAGGGGTGCTTTATGTATTCTTGCATGGCAGAGGGTTGGACTGGATGGGCCTTGTCTCTCCCAACTCTATGATTCTACTGCTAGGAAACTATTGGAGCATTACAGACCTTTTTGATGCAGCGGAGCTTACCTTTGAGTGGATACAGAAAAGGATTGTATTATTCATTATTTATTACATTTCTGTGTCATTCTTTCTTTCTAAATCTTTTTAAAAGTGATTATTCTCTTTCATATATTATCGGGGTTCATTTCTAGCACCTATCAGTGCCGTCCTTACTTTTTTGTTCATTTATACTACCTCGAGGTTTATTCTGAATGAAATGCTTCCCTCTCCCTTTTTATTTGCTCTAGCGGGTAATAGTGTAACACTGCTCTTGCACCATGGATAAAAGCATATTCCATAAATAAACATATACTGCCTCCTCTAGTGGACTCTGCCTATTCAAAGTCCTTTACCCTTGTTGTTGTGTGGCTTCAAGTGGTTTCCAACTTATGGCAACCCTAAGGTGAACATATCATGGGGTTGTTGTTTTTTTGCGGTTGAGGGTGTGTGACTTGCACAAGTTCACCCAGTGGGTATCCTTAGTTGAGTGAGGAATCGAACTCTACTCTACAGAGTCGTAGTCCAATGCTCAAACTCCCATACCTGCTCTTCCTTTACCTTAAGATGTATAAATAAGAAGTATAGCGTGCAAGATCTTAACAGGACTGTTAATGACAGGATATCTTAGTGGTCTCACATTCATAGGGTCACCATTTGTCGAAGCCAACTTGATGGCAGCCAACACAAGAAATATTAACATGCTCAATTTAAATACAATCGCCACCTGAAATAAAATAGTAAAATAATAAATAATAATATAATATAATATATAATCCTGTAGCAACCAGAAGTGGAATTAAGTTGCCAGGCAGTGGAGATAAGTCCTTGCTAGAATATAGAGGCTCATGGAGTTACACATAGACTGCAGGTGCTGTGGATGCATGTAAACTCTCTTCCCAGTCTGAGCACATATTTTCTTCCATCTTCCTTTTAAAACCTAACTCATAATATCTGCTTAATGTTGGTGCTTTATAAATGTGTTATTTTAATACTTTATTTATTTAAATATAAAACATCACATCAAACAAAATTAACAATAGATGCTTTATAAATGTGTTATAATGACAATGCTGATATAAATTAACAGCAAAAGTAACCAACAGAAAAGCTCTACATATACATAGAAAGCTGAGATTTCTATCTTAAGATCTATTCTTATGTACCTTTTCTAACATAAATCACTCTTCCAAGAAAATTGCAACAATTGCAGATCATTTGTCTGAATAGTGGCATATTATTTGGCTCAGACAAAAGTAATACACCACTATTCTGTACAAATCATCTGCAATTGTTGCAATTTTCTTGGAAGAAAGAGTGATTTATGTTGGAAAAGGTATATAAGAACATACCTTCAGCTAGAAATCTCAGCTTGGCAGGAAGTTCCTCAGCTATTTCATTGTGATGGCAGGAGGGAACAGGGACTGCTAAATGCATCCATGACTTCTAACTGGAACCATTGATACCCATACAGAAAAAGTAATGCACCTGTGGCAATTGCTGCATTTTTATGTGGAGTGTATATTGAGATTGGTCAGATTTTCTGTATCTAGATTCTTGGCATGAAATTGTACCTTGGTATTAAATATGAGGTCAAGGAGTCGCATCCAGTCCATAGTGAAACAAAAATCTAAACAATGGCTAATGGTTTGTGTCTGCAAAGGCATTAACTTTCAACAAGTTTGCCTCTGTCCGTCACCAGTGAGGCATGCTTACCTTTTTCTTGTGTTCTTCATATGTAGCTTTGTCCCACTTTTGCTGCAGATATTTATTGCCACATGGCAAAATTGGCTGGTAAGCTCGATGCATCTTAAAACAACATGAATTATCTCTACATCTGAACTCCTTCAAAAGGAATGAGCCATCACCAGCCAGGACCTTCTTGAACTAAGCTCTTAACAAGTGGTGTGTGTTTGCAGCAAGTCATGTGGTAGTTGTCATGGTATCACTGAGGCAAAAAGTGAATAGCTGGTGGTAGCAATTTAAACAATATGTTGGAGAAATAGCAAACAAGTGTGTTGGGTCTAAAAATAAGGCACCATTTTCCTGTGCCTTTATCACTTTTTCAAAAATTACATTTCTATGATCTTGCTGAGTGCTTACACTGAAGTCAAAAACAGCAGGTCAACTAGTAATCCTGCTTACTGAACTGCAGGTAAATATGAGCTTGCACAAATATAGCATTTATCTTATAAAGTACTTCTAGATGCGTTATGAAGTGTGCCTTGTGTCACTTATTAAAAATGCTTCCCTCCTAAAGGCTTCAAAGTTGTTATGTGGGAAAAGTTCCCAGCTGGAAACAGCAAATACAATTGTAAATCACTCTGTGTGAGAATCACACATGTGAAATATTTCTGGCATATCTACAGGTCAAAAAGTCTCTATGAATATTTATGCACATATCTGTGTATACTTTTCCGAATATACATATGTTTGTATGCACTTTTCGTAGTATGGACACTTTTTGCAAGCATTGACCCAAATATATTGCAATTCTCTGCGTGAATTCCCCATGCATTTTTGTGTGTACTTTTCATTAATATATGGTTTTGGGGACACATTTTAAACTGTTTAATTGAATTGAAAAATTCTGTAAATTATGGATATCAATGCACAAGTATATTCTGTTATACTTTTAACTTCAGCAGGTCCACATTTGGTAAGTTCATACAAACATTGAGATCGGATTAATTTTTCTTAATCAAATGCAGTGGGAAAGTAGTGCATCCCATTTAGGAAACTTGTATATGAGCCACATTTTTGAAAACAATTTAAATTTATGTTAACATTTCTTTGTGTTCTTACTGGAATGTGCCCCCAGAGTTTTAGGAGGTACTTGTGATAGAACTAGGAAAAGTTGCTATGCCCTCCAACTATTCCCAGTTTGGCAGGGATAGTCTTGATGAATCTTCTGTCATCCCACTTTTTCAGCTGCTTTTACAATGTTCCAGTTTTCCTTTCCTCCTTCCACTTTGCCTCATTGTCCCCCACTTACTTCAGTTGTTGCATACTGAATTCAAAGTGCAAAAGTAATTTGCACTTACTTAACAGGGCAGATAGAAGAGGAGGGGATGGAACCTTGCTCTTCCTAGTAGACTCAGACAAAAGCACACTACTGCAGCATTTCCTAGTTTGTGTGTTCTTCCGCCTTCATAACTTTTTTCATCTTGGCCACACTATAACAGTGCTTAGCCACATGCAACCTAAGAGTTTATCACACATGGAGTCCCATGCAGAAACCCTGCTTTAGAGTAGAAAAAAAAACCGCAAAAGCGGAAGCAATTTATTAACGGGATTTCCCAGTGTGAAAAGTGAAAGCGATGTTAAAATGGGGTTAATCCGAACGGAAACTGCTTCTTTTTATTTTCGGAAAAACCCGAAAGTAAAAAGAAGCAGTCAATGAGGGGTTTCCATTCAGATTAACCCCATTTTAACCCCAGTTTAATAGCAACGTCATCTGAAAAAACATCTGCTTTTGCTGTTTTTTTTCTACTTTAAAACCCCGTTTCCGCAAGGGATTTCTCCCGTGTGATAAACTCCCTAGTTTTCTTCTGTGAAATGTTAGAAGATATGCTTGCCTTTGGCCCTTGTGGTAAGGTCACCAAAGATGCAGTTTAAAATATCTTTCTACTGCCAGCGTGATGTAGTGGTTTAAGTGTTGGACTATGACTCCAGAGACCAGGGATTGATTCCCACTTCGGTCATGAAACCCACTGGGTGACCTTGGGCAAGTCATACTCTCTCAGCCTCAGGAGAAGGCAATGGTAAACCCGCTCTGAACAAATTTTGCCAAGAAAACCCATGATAGGTTCTCCTTGGGGTTCCCATAAGTCGGAAACGACTTAGGCACCCAACAACAACAACAGCAAAACAAACACTGCCTTTCATGGAATTTAAGATCAGCCACGGGACTCCTATTATGGTGTCTTGGAGTAGCATGTCCTGTAGGGCTACCACACATGGAGGTCTTTTTTACTTGTGGCATCCTGCTTATGGAACTCATTTCTGTCAGAGATCCATTTGTATCCCACATTCTAGTGCTTCAGCCACCAATGGAAAAGAAACATATTTATTTGTTCAAACTTTGAGTGAATAAGGGGGAAACCCATTATTTTAATGCTGCTTATTTGTATTGCTTTTATTGTATTTAAAACTTATTATTTGCAAGTAATTCATGATGTTAACTGTGTGTTTTAAGGTAGACTACGGCTTTCTTAGGACGAAGAATGGAGTATAAATTCCATTTCCAGACTCTGGAATGGCCTGCCGGACGAGATCCGTCTTATTACTACTCTTGCTGCTTTCAAGAAAGCAGTAAAGATGGATCTCTTTCGGCAGGCCTTCCCGGAATAGCGTTTAGCTGGGAGATGAGTTTTTAGAATTTTTAGAATTGCTCCACCGATTCTGTGTTATTGTATGTTTATTTTTTATTTTTTAACTATGCGGCATTTTAATTTGATTGCAGTTTAATCTTATTTTAAGGGGATGGGAGGGCGGGATTATGAGATGGGGGAATGATTTTTAACTCTGTTCTGTTTTTAATCTTGTTGTACCCCGCCCCGATTGCCACGCAGAGGGGCGGGTTATAAATAAAAATTATTATTATTATTATTATTATTATTAAATTAGAGTGTTGTTGTCACATCTTCCAGGGCAGCATAATATTCTCAAATAGTGGACCAGCCTTGCCCACTCAGATTGGCCCCTCTTAGATAGAAAGAGCTGTCTATAAAGGGCTTTCTGTTTTGGCTAAGATGTTACCAGAGCAACAAGGTCTTTCTTTGTCTGATGTATTTTTTTGCTGGACTGTTTAGGCAGAGAAAGTACTGGGAGGCAGCAGCAAAGTGATGGAAAGAGAGAGCTACATGTGACTAGCCCATTGACTTTACACCCTTGGACAGAGGATACTGTTTCATTGCAAATGTTGAAGAAAGGTTAAGCTGCCAGTCTGGTTGGCCTTTTTTCATGAAAATAATTAATAATAATAATAATAATAATAAATTTATAGCCTGCCCAATCACAAGGAATCCAGGTGGTTTACAGCAATAAAAATACATAGAATACAATAAAATTCAAAAAGTAGTCCCTTCCCAAACACCCCCCAACCCAATGCTAAAATTACAATTAAACAAACATAATTTAAAAACAAAAATACAAAAAGTTTAAAAAGGGAGATAATTGGTGGACAGAGTGACGTAGATCACTTTGTGCGGGGAGAGGAGTTAAGTTGGGAAGGCCTGCCGGAAGAGGTCCGTCTTAAGAGCCTTTTTAAAGGCTGTAAGAGTAGATATGTGACGGATCTCCTCCGGTAGGTCCGGTAGAAATGAGAGAGGAGTGTGTTCTAGTTCTTTGCCTCAGACAGCAAAATCTATTTAGCCAGGCTTCAGTCTTTAGGACCTTTCATGCTACACAATTATAGCGCTGTGAGTTCATTTTAACTTCCATTGCTACATCTTGGGGTGTATAGTTTTGGTGAGGCAGCAGAGCTCTCTGAATATCTTTCCTAAAGTGCAAATCTTGGAATCCATACTCTCCAAATGTCCCAAATTGTCAGGGACAGTCCTGATTAATCCTCTGTTATCCCACTTTTTCAGCTGCTTTTAAAATGCCCTGTTTTCTTTCTCTTCCTCCTCCTATGTGTCCTCAGCTTACTTCAACTGCTGCAAACTGAGTTCAAAGTGCAAAAGTAGTTTGCACTCAATTAACTCAGCAGGTTGGGAGGAGAGGAGTTGGTGAAACCTTGCTCTTCCTAGTAGGCAAAGGCAAAGCAAACTGCTGTGGCCTCTCCAAGCTTGTGTATACTTCCTGATTCATAACTTTTCCCATCTTTGCCACACTCTGATGTTGCTTAGTCACATTGTGCCCCAGTTTTCATCTGTGAAATGTTGGAGGATATGGGAAACATGGCTATTAAAGTGGGATCATATTGCTGTAATTATGTAGTGTGAAAAAAGCCCTTCAGCTCTTATTCTTTGTGTGAATCTTATCTCCACAGTGTCAGTTGCCTACCACAGAGCCTGTGCATTTATCATAGTGCTACCCAGTGTTATAGCTTGCTATGGAGAGCTTCGGTAAGTAGTTTTTTGGAACTACAACTTCCAGAATTCCCAAACCAGCATGGTTAGTGCCCGAAATATTCTGGAAGTTGTAGTTCACAAATGTGAAATTTGCAAGCTTTGTTGATTTGCCAGAGAGAGCTTGAGGTTGTTGGCACAAGCTCAGTAATAATAATGGAGACAAAAGAGTAACTGGAAGAGGCAAGTTAGTGAAAACACCTGTATGGAAGCTGCAGGCCAAATTACCATGGATACCACAGTAAATATAAATGGTGCTGTCTGATTTTTAGAGTTGCTACCAGCCTTTGCTGTTATTGGAAGAGTGAGACAGATCTATCCTAGAGAGCAATAATTACCTTTATGTAGAATGAGGAATGTATTTTCCTGGTACAGCAGGATCAACTCAATGTCCTCTGAGTAACTCCTGCTTTCTGGACTAGAATAAGACAAGTGAAGCATGTTTGCCTCCTGGGAAGACTGTCATTAAAAGCTGTCGGCAGTTGTATTGGATGTGTCCCCCAGCCAGTAGGCCAATGGGTTCCAGAATATTTATCAGCAAGTCAACTTATGTTTTAGCTTGGCAACTGAAAGATAGAGAGGTGGCTGAATACAGACTGGGAGAGCAAACCCTACTGTTAGCAACTTGTTAGTACTATTCTGTTAAGGATGGGAGATGGGTCTTTTTGGCACAGTTAAGTTTTCCTTGTTTGATTCTGCCCTATATAATGCTAGGGAGGGGGGTTACAGACTGCTAGAAATAGTGCAAATTGAGTCCACTTTAAGGATTAGGCTTAAGGAATCATGGGAATTGTATTTAATTGTGGCACCAGAGCTCTCTGACAGAGAAGGCTCAATGTCTCAGAAAAAAAACAATTCCCATGATTCCCTAGCACTAACCCTAACCCTTAAAGTGGACTCAATTTGCACTATTTCTGGCGGTCTGCAACCCCCCGGAATCATCTTCTCGTTGCCTTTGGGAGGAGGTGTAACTTAGCCTGAGGGAGTTGTTATTTGCTCATGGTGTTGGCCCTGGAATAGCTTGGATAGCATTTGCTGTTTAGTGGCCCAGTTGTACCACTTGCTGTGAGGGAATACTAAAACTCCTCTGTGAGGGAACAGAACGCTAAACGGGTCTTTTGCTCTCCTCTGTTGTAGACCACCTACTGCATTAATTTACCACCAAGAAAACCTGTCATAAGAGTTTATCACACAGGAGGGATCCTGTGCAAAAACAGGATTTGAAACAGGAAAAACCCGCAAAAGCAGATTGATTTTCACACGACATTGAGCATTAACCTAGACAGAAAGTCAACAAAACGTGTTTCTTTTTACTTTCAGAAAATCCTGAAAGTAAAAAGAAACATATTTTGTCGACTTTCTGTCTGGGTTAATTGCTCATTAACCCTGATGTGTGTGAAAGTCAACCCGCATTTGTGGGGTTTTTTCCAGGTTTTAAATCCCATCTCTGCACGGGATTTGGGCACTTTGCCCCAGTGTGATAAACTCCTTACTGTGCCTGGCTTCCACTCCAAAATGCATCTGAGAAGTAGACCGGAGTCTATGAAAATTCATGCTGTCAATTTCTTTCTTTCAGTTAGTCTCAAAGGTGGTACAAGATCTCTCTATGTACAGATTCTACAGATTAACACAGCTATATCTTTGAATTACAGCAATGGTGTTTGTTTGGGTATTAAACAGTCTTGGGTAGTCCTGGAATTCCAGCCAGTTTCATCTCAGGACAGCCATTTTAAAGAAAACCAAAACAAATTTGATCTTTTTTTAATTCTTTAGTTCATTTTTTGTGAGGGGGGAGCAGTTACTGCCTCCTTCTCTTCTTGACCTGCTGTTACAGCAAGTAAGTAGTAGAGATAAAGTGCTTTTGATCAGAAAATCAATACAAGGGGAAAGAAAAGATGAAAATGCAATAAATAAATAACACATTCATGTTATAAATAAATAAATAACATGAATGTGTTATTTATTTATTGCATTTTCATCCTTTCTTTCCCCTTGTATTGATTTTCATCCCTTTCTTTGTCCAAGAAGCAGAGGGTAATGTGTGCATGAACCTCACCTCATCCATTTTACCTTCATAATAATCCTGTGAGGTAGGTTAGACTACAGACCCAGTGTGTTGTTGTGGTTTGGGGATTGGACTATGACTCTGGAGACCAAGGACGTTTTCACACTACCCTCCCTAAAGCCGGGTGGAGCCATTCCAGAACGGGTCGTGCCGCTGATTCCGGAATGGCTCCGCCGCCGGCAGGCTAATTCCTTTTGACACCCAGAATTACCTTTAAGCCGCAGAAGCCGGAGTTACAGGTCTTTTGGCTGGAGTGAGGCCGGACTTACGGCTCCGTGCGTCTGAACACACGGAGCAAGAAGCTGGACGGACGCAGGGATGGCACCGGAAGGGGCGGGGTTTGCCGCCGCGCGTGTGTGAACATGCTGGAAATGGAGCCGGAATGGGGCCGGACGGAGGTAGGATTGAGTCCTCCTAAAGCCCCGTGTGAAAACGTCCCAAGGTTCAGTCTCTGCTTGGCCATGGAAACCCACTGGGTGACTTAGGCAAGTTACACTTTCCCAGCCTCAGATGGAGGCATTGGCAAAAACAAAAAAACAAAAACCCTTTGAACAAATCTTGCCAAGAAAACCTTGTGATAGGCTTGCCATAAATTGGAAATGAGTTGAATGCACACAGTGATAACATCAACAGCAACAATAACAACAGGTTAGACTGAGAAACAGTGACTGGCCCAAGTTCACCCAGGCCTTCAAGTATGCCTCTGGATTGGCTAAACAAGGATGCTAAACAATGTCAATTGAAAGCTGAATTTGCTGAATAATATCAACACAATACTTTTATGAAAGAGAAGAAAATTATTTATTTCTACATGTTAGAGGAACCTTACATTAAATCTGATGCAGATAAGACACTATATTAAATCTCATATATCCTCATATTTAAGAAAACGTAAGTACCCCATCCCCACTTTTATTGACCATATTACTGACTTTTAATAATCTTACTCCATTTGTAGTTCCATGTTAGATAGAATTCCTGTCATTAGATCCTAGATATAAATGCATCCTATCTGTAGCTTAAGGGAAACAGATCACCACTGTTCCAAGATTAGAACTATTACCCAAGGTGCCAGAGTCCCAAGACGGCACCCATAATCAGTATTTAATAGGGAAATTTTATTAGCTCAATTACAGCAGCCGAAAGGGCTTGGGCAACTCAAAGCATGGATCAAGCCTGTGTATACCGGTTATGAAAAACAGAAACAGAGTGCAAGTCCAAATATAGTTTTATCTGTAATCAAGGGGAATCACCATTCACATGAAGACACTCATTCATGTGTACATCCAAGAACTAATGATATAAAAGATTACATCAGATAGTGACTGAAGGGACTGCAGAGGGCGATACTGTACTGATTCCAGAAGCGAGTCTCCAATCAGGGGACACTGAAGTGAAATGGCTCAGTAGCTGCCTCTGGATCATGGAGTGGCCAGCAATGCTGAGGAGTCAAGTGAGATACTGACAGAGACTCTGTTTGAACTCAAGCAAGACCGAATTGGGGGTGCCTGAACAGGCGTATTTATATGGCATAACATATTCAGAGGCCAATTTTGGGATTAAAATGAAGTTTCCAGGAGAGAAAAATGAGAAGGAAACTTGTGAATGGCCGGACAAACAGTGCAACTATCTCTGGACAACGGAGTATTGCTTTTAGAGGGAAATATTTTTGGATTTTTGTTCATTTGTAAACACAAGATCTATCACCTATCATCACTCCTATCAATGTCAGGATTATGTAGAGCCCAGTCTTGATTGATCTTTCCTTGACTCTGTGCTCTTGAGCTTCCCACAAGCTGAGCCTCCCAGATCTCCAAATTGGTCCCAGATCTCCTTATTTGGTCTGACTAGTTTCCCGCTCTGGAGGTGCTCTCTCAGCTACATGCCTCAAACATCCCTTTGATATCAACTTGATATTGAGAAAGAGGAGGGGTGTGGAGAGGCAGACCTTGCATAACAGAACATAGACACCGAATTGCCCTCAGTCACCAATCCCAGAAGAAAACTGTGAAACATTTTCTTAACAGATGCTCTCTGTTCAGGAGGATGTGCAAAAGGATAGTAAAGAAACTGTGCTCTCTAATCCCCAATATTAGTCCTGAGAATAGTTTCCAAGATCTTGCCAGACAGAGAAATGAAAGGCCATATCAAAGAGCAAAGAACTGTGGGCTAGTGAAAAGTCCCTTGGAGGAAGTCAGACTCAGCAACTTGATTATACTAATGCCACTCATACTGCAATGATCCCAAGGGGGAAAAAGAGACCTTAAAAAGAAAGATGCAGAAAGCTCAGCACAGTGTGCAGGACTTAAGAGCCGCACAATTTCAGAAAAAGAAATGCAGTAAATTGGAATCGGGGGAGGAATGACCATAGTACACAATTACTTAAGACTGTTCTTTTCCTTCAACTTTTTCAAACCTGTTGAAAATTATAACAATTTATATTTTAAGTATGGCTTAAATTATAAATTATAGATTATAAATGGCATAATGGTGTAATAAGAACTTGACCTTGGGAGGATTTTTAATTAGCTCAGAATTAGTAAGCAGGATCATAACCTAATGTGTACAGGGAGGGGGAGGGGAGAAAACCTTCACAGAGGCAGCATTCTTCCAAGGAATTGTACTTTTATTAAGAAAGAAAAATAAATCAACAAGCAAGCACACACATACACACAAAGGATACATGGAATCTGTAAGAAAGGTTTCACACATGGAATAGTTACCTATATAAAACCAGCTTTCAGAACACAGATTTGGAGGTCTTAATATAGGCCAAAAATAGTCTGGGGCGAAGATTGATTATTGTATATCAAAGGATTCTGGATAGGTTGTCTTTGAAGTAGGCAATTTTCAAAGAGGGGAGATGGGGTGTTGATGTTATCTCATCCTTAGCCGGACACATCCTGGTTTTAAATCTCTGTCTCTGGAATTCAGAGGGTGTAAATGTCCTGCTTTGCAGCTCCTGACCCTGGCCTTTTGATCTGCTAATTCATTGTAGAGGCAGATGTAACCTCTCAGGTGCCTATATGAGGTCCTTGCCTTGGGTCCATGGCAGTTGGGCTTTTCCGGTTTAGGGCCATGACAGGAGACCCACAAAGGAAGGTTTATATTAAAGCAATGCTTATAACATTGGTATAATGGCTTCTTGTTTGATCATATTTAATAGAACTATTTTTTCTATATATTTTCAATGTACTCCAATGACTTTCATGGCTTTGAGAGATCTGAACCTACATCCATCTTGTCCACGTCAATGTTTTTGCAAATCATGCCAGTTTTCATTATGGGCCCATTGATGGTACATCTGGTTCTATCTCAGCACTTCCTTTGACTTGCCCAATTTCTCTAGGCTCTGCATACCATTTTCTACTCTGACCTAGTTCTCATAAAGTATACTAATCTTTCTATTCTGCAGAGGAACTTCTCCCTAGCCACTTGTCTTGTGTATATTTAATGAATCTGCCTGATGGGATAGGAACACTTTGTAGGAAGGAGAAAAAGATTAAATGCCTGTCAAGAATGCTAAGCCTGGTGCTTTCTCTTCCTTGCTCTTTCTGTTTCTTTAATTTCTCAGAACATTAAGGTAGCATTTGATGTGGTAAACTGCTGTGCAGTGTGACACAGTGCAGCACATTTACAGCAATATTTCACACTAGAGCTTTCCTGCTTCAGTTAATGGCATTCCACGGTTGAAAAGCTGGATTCATGGTACATGTGTTCAAAAACATGTCTCAACTGGTTCTTCCTCCCTCTAAATAGGAATCTTCACACGTGAAAGAGTACAGAAAATCACACATATTTGTCCTCTGAGAATGCTGGTGAGCTCTAACAAAGTTTAAACAAGATATAATAAATTATTATTATTATTATTATTATTAAAGTTTATTTATAAAGTGCTGTCAATGTACACAGTGCTGTACAAAGAGACAATCAAAACATAAAATAGAAATAAAAGCCTGCCAAAGACGTACAATCTAAAAATACAAAACAATAGGTAAAATAATAAAAGTTAATTAAAAGCAAGGAACATTTACAACAATTAAACAACAACATCCACTGTCCACTGTCTGCCCAAATAACAGAAAGATTAAATGTATATTAGACAGTGCCTGGGAATAAACAGTTTCAAACCCCGCCCTTCTACCTTCCATCCTCTCCAAGTTCTGGAGCCTAAAATATCTTAAATATCTCCAGTTTTAATGATGATATTTCCCCCCCAATTCTACATACATTATATATATGTTCATATAGTGGGTCCTTGATATCTGCTGGGGCTTAGTTCCAGGACTCCCCATGGATACCAAAATCTGTAGATACTCAATGCCCATTATATACAATGGCATAGTAAACTGGTAATAGTAAAATAGTAAAATGCTAGCAGAAAACATCACAGATTTGGAACAATTACTAAGGAAGGACAAACATGAACGTGCAAAGACAAACTTAATGCTGAACATAAAAAAAAAATTACCATGGAAAAATAGATAAATTCAGTCTAGACAATGAGAAAATCTAAATAGTTAAAAAGTTCCCATACCTAAGATCAAACATTAAACAGAATAGTGACTGCAGTCAAGAAATAAGAAAACTAGAAATGCAAAGGACAACTATGAAAGAACTAGACAAGATCCTAAAGAGTGAAGAAATACAACTCAGCACTAAAGTTAGAATCATCCAAATCATCACATTTCTCATCACCATGTACAGATGTGGGAGCTGCACAGTGAAAAAAGTACATAAGAGGGAAATCAACTCATATGAGATGCGGTGCTGGAGAAGAGTACTGAGAATACCATGGACAGCCAAAAGACAAACAAATGGGCCATTCAGCATATCAAGCCCGACATTTCCTTGGAAGCTAAGATGATCAAACTGAGGCTGTTGTATTTTGGTCACATCATGAGAAGGCATGACTCATTATAAAAGACAATAAAGGGAGAGGGTAGTAGAAAGAGAGGAAGACCGCATGCCAGATGGATAGACTCAACCAGAGAGGTCACAGGACTGAATTTGCAGGATGTAAGGAGAGCAAGGGTCTTGGAGAGATCTCATCCACAAGGTCGCCATGAATCAAGGTTGACTCATGGGCAGTTAGCAACAACAACAACAGTAAAATGTTGTCCCTTATATAAAATGGCAAAAATCAAGGTTTGCTTTTTAGAATTTCTTTTTGTGAATATTTTCAAGCCATGGATGGTTGAATCTATAGATAAGGAGGGCTGACTATATTTATTTATACTTCTTTGCCTAAGTATAAATGCTCCATACCTGGAAACTTGTTCCTGTTAGAGAATGGCAGTTTTTTAAATGGAACTAGACTACCTATGTACAGGGTTAGCTGATGTATCAAAATGCATTGTTCTTCCACAAATCAGTGTCTGCAAAAAAGAATGCCTCATACCCCCCAAATTTGCCACCTCTAATCTAACATCTGGAGATACATGGGATGGTACTAGTAGTGATTATCTCTTTGCTGGTTTAAAAGTTGCAGCAAATCCAGACATGGAATTAAAATCCAGCACAGACCACCTTATCAAGGCAGCATGTTGACAAACTTCATCTTCATGATTCTGGCAACTTCCCAGAACTGAGCTTAGCATTCCCAACATGATCTTGCTCATTCTGAAACACTATGATTATTTCTTGACTCTTGAAAACAAGATTCCTATCTGTACAATCTAAAAATGGCACTGGCCATCTTTTCCTCAGAACTTGAATTTAACTAACTACAAGCAACAATATATGCATAATTAGTTCCTTTTCCAGTAAAGAAGTCAAGGCTGTATTATGTCACAATTGTAACTGGTCACATGTTTTGCAGTGCAATTGTAGCCGTAAAGTTACTTTTACAGTAACTACGGTGTGACTTCATCAAATGGCAGAGGTAAAATGACATGTGATTCAAGTGCTGGCTTGTGCTGTGCCTTCTCTCTTGTGGATACTGAGGCAATGATGAAGTGAATAGGAGGACCTTGGGTTTTGTACCACAGGCCAGAAGTTTGTGGGAGTTCAATTAAAAATTAATCAATAAAAGTTTCTATGTTGGGGGTCAAATGTGTCAAGAAGTAGCTGTATTTGTTGCTGTGTTGTTTTTCATTAATTGCCATCAACTTAATTTTGACTTAAGGCAACCCTATGAATGAGAGACCTCCAAGTCACCCTGTTGTCAACAGCCCTGCTCAGATTTTAGATTTAGGCTGTGGCTTCCAAGATTGAGTCTATCCATTTGTAATGCAATCCCCCTTTTCCACTGCCTTCTACCCTACCAAGCATTATTGTCCATTCTAATGAGTCATGAAATGTCATATAAATCCAAAATATGCCAGTCTCAGTTTAGTCATGTTGGCTTCTAGGGATAGTTCAGACTTCATTTGACATGTTCATTTGACTTTTGGCGTCCATGGTGTCCATATAATTCTCCTCTAGCACATTTCAAATGAGTTGATTTTCTTCATATCAGCTTTCTTCACTATTGAGCTTTCACAACCATACATAGACATTAGAAATACAAGATAGTTGTAAAATAATTGTGCAAAACCAAATAACAGCTTTACTTTTGCACCATTCTTTTTGAATCACTCAGTACATGGCATGGACAATCTGACTTTGGGCCTCTGTAGACTGGCCCAAAGGGCCGGCCTGGAGGCAGAGATGGGGAGGGGCAGCCGCACACTGGCTGCCCAACCCCAGCCCGACAACGTCCTGACACCACACGCCATTACACATGGCGCTGCATCAGGACGTGCTCCGGCGCAACGTTCTGACGAGTTGCGCCGGAAGGGACAAGAAAGAGCCGTGCTCCAGCTATTAGGGCGCCCTGTTGCCACCCCTGAAAGGAGCGGCATTTTTCGGGGCAGCAAAAGGGAGGATCCTCCACTTCCCAGGGCAGCCTAGAGCCGCATGTCTGCAGCCCCCCTTTGTTATTAAATTATATGTTTACATTTTGAGGTTATTGTCTAGTTTTTTCATAGCTGCCTTTCTAAATTATAGGAGATTATCACATCCCTGTCCCGTCTTTCCCACCCAATCGCAGGAAGGACTTTCACACATGACCCAGCATTGACCCGGCAGGGAAGCACAAGTAAAAGTGATTATGCAAATCACTTTCACATGAAGGCGGGCTGAAAAGCACTTTTAGCCATCAGCTGAAAGCACTTTCTCCTGTCATCTGCAGTCTTTTGTATTAGCAAAAAAACCCCTGTTAACCATAACAGCTGAAAGTGCTTTTCAGCCTGCTTTCATGTGAAAGCGATTTGCACAATCACTTTCACTTGGTTATGGACGTGATAAGGATGGGGGAGCGATCCCATCCCTATTCCGTTCCCTGTGTGATAATCTGTCTTGTTCTTATTGACTGCAGTCTCCATTTGGATTAATGACTGAACCAAGGTATGGGAAATGTACAGTCTGCCTTCTGACCTGGGAGTCTCATATTCCAGTACCATTTCTTGCTTTTGGATGAGCACTGTCATAGGGTTTTCATGATAAAAGACATTCAGAAGTGATTTATTGGTGCCTCCTTCTGCACACTACTAACATAAATTATCTGAAGTACAGTACCACTACTGCTGTCTCTGCCAGTGTTACCCCCCCACACTGCTGCCCAATAGTTGTTTGGCACATTCAGTGTGGCTCCTCAGCAAAGGTCTGTCTGACAGTGCATAGCATCTTATGTCATGGGTGCACGCAATGCCACCACCACAGAAAGGTAGTGTCATGGTGAGATTTGCTGCTTTACATCTCGTGTTTTTAAAAATTAAGATCCAAAGATGGTTTGCCCATCACATGATGTTTGAGTTGCTGTCTGCTCCTTTTCCACAGTATTTTATTCTTTAAAAAGTAAAGGTTTCCCTTTGATAAGGTTGTCAAGTCATGTCTGACTGTAGGGTATGGTGCTCATCTCTGTTACTAAATTGAAGAGCCAGGGTTGTCAAAGACAACTCTGTGATCATGTGGCCAGCATGACTGCATAGAACACTATTACCTTCCCACTGAAGTGGTACCTATTTATCTACTTGGACTTTTACATGCTTTCAAACCCCTAGGTTGGCAGAAGCTAGGACTAGTGACGGGAGCTCACTCCGTTACGCGATGCCTGGGCCTTGAACTGCCAACTTGCCAATCTTGCAATTGTAAGAGTCAGTGTCTTAATTGCTGAGCCACCTGAACTTTTTCCCAGGATTCTGTTTTTAACCAATACATTTGGTCATTATGACAATCAAAGAGGGCATATTCAATCCAGTTCCCTTCTACCCCATTCATGCCCCATTTTAATGTTTTTATTTTTATCTATTTATTGGGGGGGGGGGAAACTCTCCTTAGATATTTAATGATAAGCAGTAAATTCCTGTGCTTGGAAAAATCAGCCTTCTCCCACACTTTTTGTTGTTGTGTGCCTTCAAGTTGTTTCTGACTAATGGCTACCCTAATGCAAGCCTATCATGGAGTTATTGGCAAATTTCTTTAGAGGGGGTTTGCCATTTCGAACCCTACTCTCCAGCATCATAGTCCAATGCTCAAACCACTACACCATGCTGGTTCTCCACACAAGCTAGTTAATTTCTACTTGGGTTGAAGCTGCAAGATTGAGGAAGCAGGGCATCAGTGGAAGCTTACCTCAGATTGCCTGGTATGTGAGTTAATCTTTCTGAGCATAGAAATCTGCACTAGGGTCCTATTTTTTTTTTTAAAAAAAATGCAGAGGTGGTAATTGATAAGTACATAAAAGATTTGGTCTTATTCCTCTTTGTCTTTGGTACAAGATCACCCTCCCCCCCCCCCCAATACATGCACAAACAAGTAGTCTTCCCACCATGAACTGGGGTGATGAAGGAAACTGTCTGTGGAGGAAGTACATTCAGAAGGCTTCTCTCTCTGAAGAAACAAACACAGCTGTAGCACCATTACACCCAACCTATAAGCATTACCTATTACTGTATTTATTCAAGGGATTTATTTATTGCCTCTCGACCCATCAGGGCCCCAGAGGCAATGCACAATTTATAAAACTACTTAAAAATATTAAATAACTAATTTATGCCCCACTTTTCAGTCAAAAAGGCTCCCAGTGACTTACTAATTGTTACCTAACCCCAAATTCCTTGTCAAAAATAGTCCTAAAACCAGAAACTTTTAGAAACAGCCATGCACCCCTAATTTTAAGAGCCAAAGGCCACAAAACAGTCTTCACTACCTCTCATATCAAGTGACAAGATACAAGATTTGGTTCAGGACGTGATACATGCAAACCATTGCTTCCTCTTAATTCAACGGAGTGACAAACATATGTGTGCACAGATCCTATTGACATTGCAATCTACACTTTCCTTTTTTGATTGAATATGAAAGAATAGGCAATGCTGTAATTCAGTTTGCCCAGCCCTTCTTTTATCAGTGTCCTTTTTAGACAAATGTGATAAGAAGGAAATCTTCCTGCAGATGAAATATTTGGAACCATGTGTGAAACATTACAGGCATTTTGGCTTATGTGTGGTTGTTGTGTTTCTTCCATAGGAGACTGCACTCAAAGTCTTTGGGACTGGAACTCAACAGTGAAATTTCACAATTTCCAGCAGGTGGCAAGCTTCAGAATCTAGGTGAGTATGGCTGAGTTCCCAGGCTATTTGCTTATCTATATATACCAATATTGGGTTTTATCTGTGATTTGTTTTCTCTGCAGTGATTAGACTGCATAATTGACACAAATGAGAAACAGCTGTAATCTATCAGTGTAATGTACAATTATAGTCCTAGTAACTGATGTAAACAAATAATTAAAAAGGGGGGAAAAACTAAAGAAAACAAACAACAATATCCTTTAAAAAGACAAAGTGCTCAAATCCAAATTCTTCCCAGTAACTAGTTATTATGTTCCTTGGCATTATGCTGTCTGTCACTTGTGTGAAAGGATAGATTTCCCTCTAGGAGAATATTTTTGCAAACAATCCCTTGAGTTTAATATGCTGCTGTTGTTGCATATCAACAGCTAAAGGTGATAATAAGAGTACAATTTAGATAGTATTTTGAAATGTTTGGATGATGTTACAAATATTCTCAGCAATTCATTCAACAAAGCTTTAATTTGGGGTAGTTTTGATATTCCCAAACTGCAGGTGAGTTTTTAGCCCCTGGAATACAAGGCAGCACATGGGAGAGCTCTGGGTGAACAATATACTCCAAAAGGGCCCCTTTCACAGTACATAGTTATATGATTTCATTTTTATTGCCATGGCAAAATCCTATGAAATCCTAGGATCTGCAGTTCAGAGTGGGGTGCTTAGAATGTGAGTGTGGTAAGTAGTTTGAGCGTTACACTGTGATTCTGGAGACCAGGGTTCAGTTTCCAGCTTAGCCATGGAAACCCACTGGGTGACTTTGGGTGAGTCACACACTCTCAGCCCCAGAAAATCCCAGATAGGTTCACCTTAGGGTCACCACAAGTTGGAAACAACTTGAAGGCACACAGCAATAACATTTAAAATACTCATCTAGCAAGCTCCTGTAGTGCTTCACCAAACCACAAATCTCAGGAATCTATAGGATACAGCCATGGCAATTAAAGTGGAATCATAGTGTTATAATTGTGTAGTATGAAAGGACTGAGAGCCTTCATGGCATAGTGGTTTGGGCATAGGACTAGGACTCTGGAGATTGGGGTTTGCTGTGTGTCTTCAAGCTCCGCCATGGAAACCCATTGTGTGACCTTGGGCAAGTGACATCCTCTTAGCCCCAGAAAATCCCTTTAGGGTTGCCGTAAGTCAGAAATGATTTGAAGCCATACAACAACAGCAACAAATAAAAGTTCTCTCAGTCAGACGCTCACTTGTTTTCATTCCCTTGAGCTATAGACTCTTTTAGGATCCACATTTATTTACAAAGGTGGAAGATTTAAAACACAGCTAGGTGACTTCAAGGGGTCAGGAAGATACACTGCATAATTGACATAATTCCATGTCTACTATTTTCCCCACATAACCTACTCCATTTTGCTCTTTAAAATATTGACCTGGGGTGTGTATATGCAATTGGCCATGTTGGTCCATTAAATCCTGTGCAGGTGCAACTGGCCAATTCTGGGCCAAATCTAGAGGAACCTGTGGGGCTTTGGAGAACTACATGCAGCCTCCTACCTAGGAGTTTATCACATGGGGGAAAATTGGTAGTTTAAACAGTGATTAGCCCATCAAAATTGTGCAATCGAGATTAAAACGCGTTTAAAACACAATTAACATTTTCACACACAAGAGCCATTATCCTGGGAATAACCAGGGAGTAACCAGGTAATAAACAGCAAAAAATCAATCACGGGAAAATCCCATGAATGATTTGTTGCTGTTTATTGCCTGGTTATTCCCGGGATAATGGCATTTTAATCGCTTTTCACCGTGATGTCGTGTGAAAACCATTAGCTCAATTGTGCAATTATCACAGGATATTCCTGGGATTATCGCGCTTTGAACATGATATTGTGTGAAAATGTTAATCATGAATGTGCAATTTTGATGGGTTAATCACTGTTCATACTTCCAATTGTCCCTGTGTGATAAACTCCCTAGTTCTTTGCTCATCTTGTTTTAAGGGGAAAGTCATTTGATTGGAGCCTAGCATTGTTTTGTCTCTCTAAAAGCTCACGTTGGGCATCCCTCCAGCTCTAAAGACTGTGGAGATTCTGAAGAAGGATGTGTCATTCCAATGTTGGAACCAGATCCCTGGGCTGACAATATTGGTCTAGACTCATGGGTCTGAGACTTGTGGCTTTGAGGCTTCAGGGCTGGGGAAGGAACACAAAATTGGTTGTATAGTGGTGCTTGAGCTGGTTCCTCCTCTTTTGGTAGTTACTCTGCCTCTGAGGACTTGCTGTCCCGCTGCATTTGTACTACTTTAAGTATGGAAGTGTACTGGTTTGGCATAATTTCCTATCACACTTTTCCCCACAATAGTGCTTTGGCAATCCATGACCATGTGATCTTTTTTCCACACTGCCAAACACCACATTCAGTAGGAGGTGAGGAACAAGTAATCCTGGCTGCCAACCGCATCCTGAAGCCATCTGTTGTGTGAATGTGCTGCTCCTCCCTCTCCCAAAGTATGGGACTGCTGTGTGCACATTCAAACAGTAGCCCTGTGCTTCTGGATGAAGGAAAGGACAAGCAATCCTGACTGTCATATAGCAGCTGGCTTCAGGAAGCTGTTGTCAGCCCGATTGCTGTAAGGAAGAGGGGGAGAAGGACAGAATCACTCCTACATGTACCACGTGAATGCTTGAGAAGTTGAACTGCAGCAGAAGGGACCCATTGAATGAAGGCAGTAATGGAATAGCAACAAGATTGAGAGCCTGTTGAGAGGTTTTGCCCATCAATGAAAAGGTGCACTGCAGCAACAAATGGAATGCAAGGCAGCAGTAGGATGCACACGACATCATGTGATAAGTACCTGCCAAAGTCACTTTTATCCTGTTAAAATTTTTAGCCTCATGTGTTAAAGTCCTGAATCTGTGTCCCTGAGTCATGACACTAGTGAGGCTGAGGCTAAGAAATGGTTCCCTACTGAGGTTGTGGCAGAGGTTATGATAGGAGCAAGACTACACTCACAGCTGTGGTTCTCAGACATCTTACCCTTATTACTTGCTTTACATCTAAATGTGGACGTCATGCTCCCTCCACCCTGTTCGACATATGAATGAAAATATTTTTTGTTTAGTGTGAGTACGTTCATATATATTCATATTTTAACATTTGTAAGGAAATAGCACTCAGTCTCCTTCTCCCTCAGGCAGAGGCTCCAAGTGCCACCCCTTGCCTTTCTCTCATCTTCCAAGGCAGAAAAAGTTTGAAAAGGTGGGGGAGGAGGGATTAGAGCCTCTGAGTCTCATACACCCCTTGAGCAAATCTCATGCCCCCCTTAAGGGTCCTCCCCCACAGTTTGAGAACCACTGACTTACAGGATTGTCCTTTACTGGATTTACTTTGGAAAGATAGGCGTAGAATTGCATTAGCAATCTGTTAACAACTATGCTACCATAGCTCACTGCTGTGATAGAATATGTTAGGGAAATACAGTTTTTACGATTACTTCACTACTTATCCCCATGCAGCTAATTTCCTGTTAGGCAATGATTTATTGAGAAAAGATCTACCATGCTAGGCCATGCAGATTTTTGACATATTGTGATGGAGCCTTTTATCAAAATTGAGATCCTCATTGAGTCTGCTATATGGTGAATAAACAACAGCAACAATCCTGCCAAGTGAGAAAACTATTTGAATGAGTCTCCATTCCTTCTTCATTCATGAACAGAGAATCATGTTCTGTGCTCTGAATGTGCTCTTGGTGACTGCTAGGTTGAGCCACAGAGGTGGTTTTCAACATATTCTGGACTAATCTAGACTGTCAGGTTCCCAGGGTGGGCATGCTGCTAGATCCAGCCCTCAATTTCTATGTGTCCCAATGGCAGAAAGCTCCTTCCATCAGTTGCAAACCCACCTGGACAAAGAGAGCCCAATTGTAGTAAATGACAAATCCAGACTAGAGTATCACATTATATCCGATGAGGCTACTTTTGAAGTCTTCTCAGAAACTACCCTTGGTCCAAAATCCTTCTGCCAAGCTATTTACTGGAACAAGTCATACTGAACATACACCACTTCTCAAACAGAAGCACTGACTGCTAGTCTAATTTCCAAGCACATTTTAAAGTGGTGTTACATTTCAAAGTTATACGTACTTCAACTCCCAGATATCTGAAACATCCTTCCTTTATTAACCTGCCTACATATGTAGATGCCCTCCTCTGACTTTCTCTAGCTTTTAAGAACCTGAATCCTATTATTAGTACCAACCAGATACACCAGTTGAATCCCTGGGATTTTCATAAATGTTCACCACTCAACAATAGATTCAATGGATCAGCTTTAATTGAGATTATTAGTACAATTCAGACTGAAGTTCAATATGTAGTGACCAGCAAGAAGGCTTTTTAAAAATTATGGTTTCTTATTTATTAGCTTGCACACCACAATTTTATCCTTCATCTAAAAACTAGAGTCATCATTGTAGCCCTTCTTACCAAAATCATGTGAAACAGATTAAGTTGAAAGATACGGTAATGACCACATAATGATAATGAGTTTTGCGGCTATGCAACACTCTTTCCCAATAAAACTCTCCCAGTGGCTTTGCCAGTGTCTTTTCAGGACCAGGCAAACATACTGTACCTTCAATTGTCTCAGTTTGGCAGAGACAGTCCTGATTAATCCTCTGCCATTCAGTTTTTTTCAGATGCCCTTAAAATGTCCCCGTTCTCTCTTCTCATCCCATTTTATGCTTTCATCATCTTACTGTTTTTGCTGCAAACTGAGTTCAAAGTGCAAAAGTATGGGAGAGAAAGGATAGAATCTTCTTCCCAGTTGACTCTGGTAAAAGCAAACTGCTGCAGCCTCTTCTAGCCTGTGTGCTCTTCTTTGTTAATAACTTTTTCCATCTTGTCCACACTTTGATGTTGCTCTGATGTTGCTTGGCCACATCTGTCCTAAATTTCATCTATGATGTTGGAAGGTATCTATTTATGTAAATAGGGACCTTCCTATTTACTTCGGCCTTTTAATGGTTTCCATTTATTTGTAGCTTCCAACAGTAATTGTTCTGCTGTTTTAATGTGATTTGTTTAAGATGTTAAAAATCATGGTTATTTTTTTAATTTATTAGTTTTCTAAGGTGGTTTGGTTTAAATAGTTTAAAATAATAAATACAGTGAAATGAAATGAAGTGCAATAAACAAAATAATTGTATGAAATGTCTATCTCCTTTAATATGAGAAGAAAACCCACAAAAATAGCTCACAGCTGTTATTACAAACAAAATGCAAGACTCCTACTTATAGCAGCAAATGCACTGATGGAATTGGTGCCAATTTCTCACAGTGGTCTTGTAAAAGCAATGATCTCTTTTTTTGAACTAATAAGTACCATATATACTTGACTGTAAAATGACTTCATGTATAAGTCAAGGACAGGTTTGGGGGGGCAAAATTATGGATTTTGATATGATTCATGTAGATGGTAAAACTTAGGGACATGTAACAGAGGAATGAAAGGATGAAGGAAAGGCAAACAATGCCAAAGAACCTACCAAATTCCTGTAGGCATAAATGTTTGTGCTCATAGTAAAGGCTGGATGGATAAGAGAATGTGTGTGTGTCTGTGTCAATCCTTCCAGGACATATTATGCTCTTGCCTTTCTCCAGTGGATGATTTCTTTTTTATAGGAGTTAAATTACAGTGCCCATGGATAAGTTGACCTATTTTGCGACTAAAAAATTCTAGTTATACTTGAATTCATGCTCTAGATGTTTTTAGTCACTTTTTGACTAAAATTTCGAGTTATACTTGAATATATACAGTAGTTCATGTTTTTACTATACAGATTGTAGATACAAACAAATTTTACATCCTACCAGCAGAGTGCGCAGTTACACTGACTTTAGGATCAAATAGAGCAATGGTTGAATCCTCCCCAAAGGAAGAGAAAGGAACAAGAATCTGTGTTTCATTTCAATATTCAGAACAGCATTAAAAACAAAAATAAAATCAGATAAGGTTGTTCCAGAATCTAATAATGTATGTTTTGAGTCACTTTTTTGAAATTATAGTGAAGAAGTTAAATTATATAAGAATGTTGCGATTTTAAATTAGTTTCCATTATGTATGAGTGAGTGTTTGCCATGATTTGTTAGCTGTTTCCATTATGTTGAAGTAATTAGAACATCTCTTAACTTCCTCTCAAGGGAAACCTCGCATCTAGATCACTGAAAGGAAGTGATTTCCTTGCCTGGCAGAAATGAGTCACAGAAAATGACCTTCTGTGGAAGTCTAATTGTTGCCTAATTTAGACTTCAGAATCCTCAGTGGAGTCATAATGTGAACCCATACAGTTCTGGGCGCAAAGCAGCAACAAAAATTGTCCCTGAACCTGAAGCCACTTTCAGACCTTTCTGTTTAAATCAGCATGGAAGTACACATCTGTTTCTAGGATAAAGATCTAAGAAGAGTGGGACTTTCTTATTTGAGTGAGGAGATGATAATAGGAGACAACAGATCAGCCTGTAACAACTAGTGCATGAATTCAAAGATATAGCCATGTTAGTCTGTAGAATCAGTATGTAAAGAGATCTTGTAGCACCTTTGAGATCTGAAAGAAAGAAGCATACTTTCATAGACTACAGTCTAAATGCATCTGAGGAAGTAGACCAGGGGTAGGCAACCTTTCCTCTTTAAGGGTCGAGGGACTTCAGCTCCCAGAAGCCTCAGCCATGTTGGCCAATAGTCCCATGTTGGCCAATAGCTCCTGGGATTCTGGGAGCTGAAGTCCCTCGGCCCTTAAAGGGGAAAGGTTGCCTACCCCTGCTGCAGTCTATGAAAGTTCATGCTGCTAACTTCTTCCTTTCAGTTAGTCTCAAAGGTGCTACAAGATCTCTCTACATCTAGTGCATGAATTACTGAAGGCATAGGTCCAAAATGCACAGGTCAAATAAGGCAGCTTCCAGCCACTTTGGGAGTGTGGCGTTCAAATGATGCACGCCCCCAAAGTGTCCAGAAGCTTCTCTGCCGCCATGATCCAGTCCTTTGGACCAGATCAAAAAGAAGTGGATTAAATCTGACTCCTGGCAGTGCTAGTTTGGGACCGCAGGAGCAGCCTGCTTCGAAAATGGACCGTATGTTCACTATGGTCCTAGCCGGAGCGGCCTCTGGCAGCTCTTTACTGGCCATGTGCTTCAGCCTATAGAGAACTATTCATTAAATCCAGAAGTCCCAAATCTATTTTACCAATTTTTAGCTAAATCATTTCCTTCTGTAGTCTTCTAGAAATGCAAGCACTGGTAGTATTACTTTCCTCGGAAATCCACTCCAAATCTGTCTGATCCAGAATGAATCAATGAATCTTTTCCTAGGAAATTCTGCACTGGATTTCAGCAGACAGCAAGGTGAGTTGTCAAACTACACACTGCACTTCATGATGGTGTGTGTGTGTGTGTGTGTGTGTGTGTGTAGCAGTTTCCATTCAATGCAGTGAACAATTGTGCCATATTTATTTAAGATATTTATATCCCACGATCAGTTAGATGTCTTCCAGAGCATCCAAGGAAGTTTAAAATAATAAAAACAATTGCTTTAAAGATAACATACAAAAACTGTTAGGAGGAACAAATGGACTATACATAAAATAAAAGCAGAATGATATAAAACAATGGTGAATAGAAAGCTCTTCATCCACTGTGGAAGATTTTAGCAGGCTCCATTGCTAGACAAGCCTCTTTGGGAAGTGTGTTATATGTTAAATTTGTTGTTGTTCATCACCTTGATCCACAGGGAGACGTGGGTAAGAAATAACAACTGTAATGTTTTAGCATTAGGGTGCCACAACTAAATCCTTGGTCAATTCCCACCTCTTAAAGGCAATACACAGAGGGCACATGGGCTGGATACCAACCCTTTGGTATCCCACCTGCGGTTCTACCCACTTCTACCCATGGGCTGGTGCACCAATATCCACCCGTCACCATGCTTTGGAGCCATCACATGCCCTGCTGCTGTGTTCCCTCTGAAGGCTGCTGCCACAGGCAGGAACGGGGCACCTGGTTTTACCCACATGGTCAAGAACTCCCTCTTAATGTTACTGGCTGTGACTGGAGCCTTCAGAGGGAATGCGACAAAGGCAACAGATAAGGGGCGAACACCTGTGCGGTCTAGTGGCTATTGCAATGGAGTTTCCAGGATACTCCACCACAAAGTCAGTCTTTTTAAACCATGCTAAGGGCTAGGGTTGGAAATATTGGATCGGCATCTGGTCTGGCTGATCCCAGCCCAGAGTTATTGGCTTGCATCATCCATACAGGATGATGGCAGGCCATGGGGAACATGAGCATTTCGGCCCATGCATTCAGCTCCACAGACATAGGCCTCATTCACACTATGATCTAACTGGTTTGCAGATTGGCTTAAACCAGTTTATATGTGCCTTGTTCACACTTGGTCAATTTCAGACCCAACTGAGTCTGAATCGGCACAAGTCCAAAAGAATCAGTTCTTTCGGAAATGGATCTTTTGCCGTGTCTTTTGAAAAGAAACGGGTTGCAACATGTTGAACGAATGTGAATGCGTTTCTGATCACATTCAGAGCACACTGGAGGGGAGGGACAATGGGGCAGAGGGTGGGCAGAGGGGTGGTACCCATCCCACCACAGATGTTGGGCAAAGTGCCATTTTTTCCCCTCTCAGTGCTGCCATAGGGCTGTCATTGTGCTTCTGTGGGGCTGTGGATTTTGATTTCCATCACAGCCAAGTGGTCCCTTAAAATCACACTGTTGTCCTGATCAAACTGTGCTGCTGTTTTTCGGTTCTGTCAGAAAGTTTTCAAGAGGTAGGGCAAGTAGGGAGGGGGTGTTCCTTGGGGGGAGCATGCTGCAGCATGTTTTTTGTTTTTTTTTTAATGACAGTTTCTGCAATCGGCCACATTTTTGTGGGATCATGAGAGTGAGTAATGGGTCCCATGATAGGAATTCCTACCTGCCCTGGCATGTATTGATCTGTGGGTGCCTTGCTCAGCTGTTGGGGAAGCCGGGGGGGGGGGGGGCAGAACCTATGGGACTATGGTGCAATGTGTTTTTTGAAAAAATAATTTGACATTATCTACACACTGTTGTATTTGTGTGGGTTCAGGGGAATGAGTCATGGGTACCATGGTGGGAATTCTCTCCTGGCATGGGTACTCCCATGGGTGGCTTGAGGGGTTAATCCCAGGGATGGGTGCATCTATGGGCTGCATGGGGGTCTCTGCCCTGGCATGGGTTCATCCGTGGTGCCATGGTGGATTAAGCCCGGTGTTGGGCACATCCGTGGGTGGCAGGGAGGATTCAGCCCAGCGATGTACAGTTCCATGGGTGCCATTGGGGATTCAGCCCTGGTATGGGTCAGAGGAAGGGGTGGCATTCCCTGCTGGTCAAAGGTTTCTGAATCCCATCTGTGCCCTCCTCTCAACCCCTGGCATAGTGCCATTTTTAAAAGGCTCTCACACAGTTATAGTAGTGACTGGCTCAACAGCTCACAGAGCCCTTTAAAATCATCAGCCGCTTTTTTTGCCTCTTCCCTCTGAAACGATTAACGATGGCTGATTCCTCACGTAAAGTTCGCAGAGGGATTGATTGGAAGAGGGAGGAGACCATAGATTTAATTGCTTTTTGGGCCCAGGAGACAGTTCAGATGCAACTCAGGGATAGCCACCGCAATATAGATATTTATGATAATATTGCCACCAAGATGCGGGCGAAAAGCCATTATAGGACTGGCTCGGAGTGTAGGACCAAAGCCAAGGCTTTAAAGCATAGATTTAAGGAGGCCAAAAGCATCACAACATCAATGGAAGTTGTGCTCATAGCAGGAGGGACTACTGAGCAGGAACCCCACATGGCAGCAAAGGAACAGCATCAGCCCACGGATGGCTCTGAAGAACTCTTCTCACAAGGTTGCTAAAAAAATGTTTTTAAATGACAACATGTTTGATGAGTCAGTCAAATGCATGGTGCGGGGCCTGTTTTATTTTGTTTTACTTAGGTATAGTACAGATATGAAGACGTAGTGACGTGTGCCCTCTGTCCGCCATTGTAATGCTTGTTTTTTTAGGTGGCCACGTACTGTTGACAGTGTCTTGTAAAGTTATTGTTAGTGGGAATATGTAGTGACACCAGTTCCTTCAGTTCTGTTACAAGACAGCATATGTGTTTCTTTGGTCAACATCCACTCAGAATAAGACTCCATATTATCTACCCCCATCACAATATTACCTTGGGGTTACTTAATTGTGCAGAAGCAGCCAATTGGTTATTTTCACACATTGACCACTCCTCCTTTCTGCAGATTTCCCAGGAAAGTAAGAGGAATCGGTGATCATCACACTATCCCCCGTGAACCAGATGACAACGCAACTCAGGTGGGACTGCCACAGGTGGAGGAACCTGTTGCTGGTCCTAGTAATGAGAACCCTCCTGAAACTGGAATGTCCCTGGACACAGGACCAAATGGTTAGTACATATTTTATTTGTTTAGTTCTCATCGTTTGAATGTATCTCTATGGAACTGCTGCCATTTCAAGTGGCTCCCGCTTGATACTCTCTACAAAGATTAAACCCCAAAACCTCATCACCCCAGGAAAGCAGAGCTGACCCCCAGAGATACACATGCTTACACCAGTTCCATTTTGCCTTTTCGTTCCTCAAGCATCTATGTTTTTGTACGGAGAATGTAGAGTAGGAGAAATTTGTAAGCATGACTTCTTCACTGTACACCTTCCAAGTACTTGCGTCACACATACATGTGCATCATATGATTGACATTTTAAAAAAAGAACCAGGATGGATCGATTGCGTCCGATATTGAAAATCCATTTTGTAGTGGTGCAAAAGTAAGTGTGAATGTGAATTGTAGTTAAGTAGACACAAATTCATTTGGCAATGGAAAACGTAGTGTGAACTTCATTTCAGTTTGAATCAATTCTGTGATCCTGACTCTATGAAACTCGAAAAACTGTTTAAATGTAAGTGTGAATGAGGCCATAGAGAGAGAGAGAGAGGGAAGAGAGGGAGAGGGGGAACATCTGGCCTCTGAGGAAGACTTTAGTAATAGAACAGGCTTGCTTAAGATAATCCATTCCCTGAATCTCAAACCGTTTAGGAATTTAAGAGTAAGGGCCAGAATCTCAAATATTGAACCAAGAGCCTTTCACACTACAGAATTATATTTTTAAACTTTTGTATTTTTGTTTTTAAATAATGTTTGTTTAATAGTAATTTTAGCATTGGATTGGGGGTTGGGAAGGGATTAATTTTTAATTCTGTTGTATTCTATGTATTTTTATTGTTGTAACCCGCCCGGATTCTTTGTGATTGGGCAGGATATAAATAAATATCATCATCATCATCATCATCATCATCATCATCATCATCATCGTCATCTGTGCTTATTATTATTAGCTGTGGAACTTGGAGATCTGAAGTTTAGGGAGGGTTGTTTAGAATTCCCATCTGGAGAGCTATAGTACCTCCCCAAACTACAGACACCAGGATTCCATATGAAGCAGGCATGGCAGTTACAGTGGGCTTATATTGCTATAATTTTGTATTGTGATCATTTTTAAAAATTTACTTTATATATTATTGCACATATATCCCACTTATCTCCTAAAATAGGAGACCAAGGCGGCTTACAGTAATATTTAAAAGATCCAGCTAAAACATTAATTTACAAATATTAAAAAGGAATTAAATGTCAACATTATAAAAACATGATTAAAACAGCTATAACACTTAAAACATATTTAAAACAATTTCATGAAAGATTGAAATACACAGAGAGAGAGCACACAATTTCACAGACTGCAATTCCATAGTTAAAATTGAAAAGCCTGCCTAAATAAAAAGGTCTTCACCTGCTGGCAGAAAGACAGGAGGGAAGGAGCCAACTGGACCTTGCGTGAAAGGGAGTTCCAGAGCCTGGGAGCAGCCACAGAGAAGGCTCTTTCCTGAGTCCTCACCAACCACTGCGGAGAGAGTGATGGGACTGTAAGAAAAGCCTGCAGATATCAACACACGCTCTGGTTTATATAAGGAGATTGTTGTTGCTGTGTGCCTTCAAGGTGCTTCCAACTTATGGCAACCCTATGACAAACCTATATGGGGGCATTGTAGAGTAATAATGATTACCCAGAGGTTTTTATGGTATATTGATGAATTTTTGTCAGTGTCATCATTAGTCCCTAAGTGCATGATATTGAGAAAACCAGCTCTTTGTGTCCTTCATTTTTGTTACAGGTTGTGCCAGAAGTGACTAAAGGTATAAGATGTAAGATGGAGAAGATTGAGGCTTGCAGCATGATAAAGTTCCTGCATTTGAAGGGTAATAGTGCCCAGCAAATTCTTAATAAGATGATGGTAGTTTATGGAAACAATTGTCCATCTTATGACACTATTGTGAGGTGGAAAAGGAATTTCCAAACTTGTCCCTCACAGACAAGCCAAGACCTGGAAGACCATAACTGACAGACAATGCGGCCATAGTGAAGAAAGTGGAGTGTTTAATCCTGGAAGACAAATCAGCAACCATCCTAATGATCATTAATGAAACTACTATGTTATTGTAAAATGTTTTATATTGTTTATGTTTTTATTCTATGTTTATTGTTATTTTAATTATGCATTATTTAATGCTGTTTTAAGGGGGATGAGTTGGTTGGACAAATTGATGTGGGGTTTTTACTGTAAGCCGCTTGGATTGTTGCCAATAAGCGGGATACAAATAAATTTTATTATTATTATTTTATTATTAGTGTGTGGAAAAGTATTCATGACGAACAGCACATGTCTAAGGTGCCTGCACACAGGGTTCCACATTTGCTAACCCCTTTCCAGAAACAGACACGGCATGACTTTTCAAGACAGATGTTGACGATGTTGGAACAGGATGAAGAGGATTTTTTTAGTCATCTGGTAACCATGGATGAATCTTGGATCTGTCGGTATGATCCAGAGACCAAAACCATGGGCATGGAGTGGAAGCATGCCACTCCCCTCCCCCCAAAAAGGCAAAGGTGCAAAAGTCAGCAGGGAAGGTTATGCTCTGTTTTTTGGGACTGTTGTGGAGTCATTCTCACAGATTACCTTGCAAAGGGACAAACCATCACTGGCACATACCACAGCAATCTTCTGGACAAGTTGTGAGAGGCTCTGAAAAAGAAACGCCACAGTATGCTCTCCAGAGGCATTCGTCTCCTAGCTGACAATGCACAGCTCACTCATCTCAAGTTGCAGTTAACAAAGCAAGGGCATGTGACTTTGACATCTTGCAGCATCTGTCTTATTCTCCTGATCTTGAACCAAATGACTTTTTCTTGTTCCCAAAAATGAAAAATCCATTGTGGGGTCACCAATTTGGCAACACAAAGGATGTCATTCATGAAGTGGAAAAGTGGTTTAAGGCACAATCTGCAGACTTCTACAATAATAGTATTTGGAGGGTCAAGAAATGCTGGGGGGAAATGTGTAAATCTGGAAGATGGCTATGTAGTGAAAAGTTAACAACTGCAAATAAAAACAAATGTTCTGCCAATTTTTTTTAAAGGTGATAATTAAAACTTTACGATACCCCATCATATTATGGGGTTTTCTTAGCACATTTTGTTCAAAGGGAGTTTGCCATTGCTTTTCCCTGAAGCTGAGAGCATGTGACTGGCCCAAGGTCACCCAGTGGGTTTCATGGCCAAGCTGGGAATTAAAACCTGGTCTCCAGAGTCGTAGTTCAGTGCTCAAGCCAGTATGTCATGTTGGATTTCCATATAAGGAGACATGGTCTTAAGGTCTTTCACACAGTCTGGATCCAAGCCATGTAGGGCTTTAAAGGTAAAAACCAGCACTAAATTTAGGTAGAAAGTAACCCAATGGAACAATTGAAACACTCTGCTCATTGCTTGCCATTTGTGCTCGTCCACATCTTTATCTGAGCATGACAAAACACAAAAATATAATTGGATGTCATGTCATGCTTGACTGTTTTGAAATCAATGTATGTGTGTGAGTTTGGGAACAGAAATATCAATGAATCTTGGCTGAAAGAGGAATTATCTTGATTCATTTCAGTCTGGCTTCAGACCTGATTATGGGATGGAAATGGCTTTGGCTGTCTTGCTGGATGCTCTTTTCCAGGAAATGGATGGGACAGTGTGTCTGTTTGTTCTTCTGGATCTCTCAGTAACTTTCAATACCATGCATGGTAACCATCTGAGATGGGATACTGAGGCTCTATTTTACAATGGAGAAGGAAACAATCCAAGCTTATTAACTGTGATGGAGTTCTGTAAGGACAACCAAACTCCTCAGAAAACCCGCAGTTTTCCACAGCATATAATATTATTCTTCAGCCTTTCTGGTGGTCTTCCCCTTAATATCCATGACTCCTTAACAGAGTCCATCCATCTGGCATGTGGCCTTCCTCTCTTCCTATTTCCCTACACCTTTCCCAGCATTACTGTCTTTTCCAGTGAGTCCTTCCTTCTCATGATGTGTCCGAAGTATGACAGCCTCAGTTTCTTCATCTTGGCTTCCAGAGAGGTTTCCGGCTTGATCTGCTCTAGGACCCATTTGTTTGTCCTTTTGGCTGTCCATGGGATCATCAGCACTCTCCTCCAGCACCGCATCTCAGATGAATTGATTTTCTTCCTATCATCTTTCTTAACTGTCCAGCTCTCACATCCATACATGGTAGTAGGGAATACGATGGTTTGTATGATACTATCTTTTGTTCTGAGTTGTATATCTTTGAATTTTAAAATCTTTCTAGTTCTTTCATAGCCTCCCCATTCTTAATCTTATTCTGATTTCCTAACTGCAGTCCCCATGTCTATCAATGTTTGATCCCAGGTATAGGAATTCTTTTACTATTTCTATTTCTTCATTGTCTAGGTTGAACTTGTGAAGGTCCTTGGTGGTCATTATTTTTGTTTTCTTCATGTTCAACATTAAGCCTGCCTTTGCACTTTCTTCCTTGATCTTCCTTAGTAGGTGTTCCAGGTCTGTGAGGTTTTGCTAGTATTATGGTGTCATCTGTCATAATGGTGATATTCCTTCCTCCTATTTTCACTCCTCCTTCTTCTGTTTTTCTTATATGTTCTGCGTACAAGTTGAACAAATAGGGTGAAAAGATACAGCCTTGTCTGACCCCCTTGCCAATTGGGGACCATTCTGTTTCTCAATGATCTTTTCTGACCGTAGCCTCTTGTTCTGAGTACAGATTCTTCATCAGGACTGTCAGATGTGTTGGCACCTCCATGGCTTTAAGGGCATTCCATAGCCTTTCATGATCTATGCAGTCAAAGGCTTTGCTGTAGTCTATAAAGCACATGCTGATTTTCTTTTGGAATTCCCTGGTGTGCTCCATTAGATATCGTATGTTTGCAATGTGGTCCCTAGTGCCTCTTCCTTTCCTGAACCCCACTTGAACCTCTGGGATTTCTCTCTCCATGTATGTTTGGATTCTATGTTGCAGAATTTTGAGCATGCATTTGCTTGCACGGGAGATCAGTGCTATGGTCCTATAGGTGCTGCAGTCTCTTATGTCTCCCTTTTTGTGGATGGGGATGTATATTGATTGCTTCCAATCTGTTGGCCATTGTTTTGTTTTCCATATCTGTTGATATATATTGGTTAGCACTAGAGTTGACTCCGTCAATGTAGATTGCAGCAGTTCAATTGGGATATCATCTGTTCCTGGTGATTTGTTTTTCTCTATTTCACTTATTGAAGTTTCCACTTCAGTTTTTAGAATCTGGAGTTCATCTTCATATGGCTCTTTATTCCATGAGTCCTTCATTTTGTCATCTCTTTTGTATAATTCTTCTGTGTATTGCATCCAACGTCTTTTTATTCCTTCCTGGTCTTGGTGTTATTTTTATTGTCATAGAGCATCCCAGACCTTGGTTTGAATTTTCCTTTGATTTCCCAGATCTTCTGAAATAGATCTCTTGTTCTTCCCTTTTTGTTGTTGTCTTCTATTTCTCTGCATTGGTCATAGTAATTTTCCTTATTTTTCCGCACAAGCCATTGCACTGTTGCATTCATAATTGTTAGTTTGTTCCTATCTCCCTTTTGTTTTTCTTCTCTTCTCTTCTTTATCGTTTGTAGTGTTTTCTTTATCACTTTTAGTCATCTATGTTTTTTCCTCTTTCTTTTTGTTTATTAAAATTGTCTGTCTGCCTTCTTAATTTATTATGTCCCTGGCTTTAGACCACAGTTCCTCTGGCTCTTTGTTTATTATGCTTAGTAGTGCAAATCTTTTCTTATGTTGTCAGTAAATTCTGTTGAGATATTATTTAGATCATATTGGTATTGTTTTCTTCTTGAGTCTTACTCTTATTTTTGATATGAGTAATTCATGATCTGTGCCACAATCGGTGCCTGATCTAGTCTTGGCCACCAGTATAGAGTTCTGCCATCTTTTACTTCCAATTATATAATCTATTTGATTTTGTGTTGACTATCTAGTGATGTCCATGTGTATAGCCTTCTTTCTAGTTGTATGAAAAATGTGTTTGCAATGAATAGGTTATTGGCTTCACAAAAATCTATCAGATACTCACCTGTTTTGTTTCTTTTGCCTAATCCAAATCTGCCTACTGTTTTTGATTCTTCTTTGCTTCCAACTTTTGCGTTCCAATCTCCAGTGATCGTCTTGCCATCCTGTGTTGGTGTGCTGTCAATTTTTTCCTGGACTCCTTCATAGAATCTATCAATTTCTTCCTGTTCTGCCTTTGTGGTTGGTGCATAACTTGAATTATGGTGATATTCATAGGTTTACCATTGAGCCTTACTGAAATGATTCAGTCTGATGTTGCATTGTATCCTCTGACTGCTTTTGCCACATCTTTTCTTAGTATGAAACCCACCTCATTTCTTCTTGTCTTTTCATTCCCTGAGTAGAACATTATATGGTTGTCTGATTCAAAGTGGCCCATTGCTACCCATTTTAACTCACTTACGCCCAGTACTGCTATGTTCATGTGTTCCATTTCCATTTTTACTATGTCCAGCTTACCTTGGCTTATGCTCCTCACATTCCACATCCCTATTTTATGTGTAACGCTTCTTTGGATGCTATTTGCCATCCCTAATAGCAGTAGCAATAGAAGGTACATTTCTATACCGCTTATCAGTGAACTCAGCACTCTCTAAACCAGGGGTAGGCAACCTTTCCCCTTTAAGGGCCGAGGGACTTCAGCTCCCAGAAGCCTCAGCCATGTTGGCCAATAGTCCCATGTTGGCCAATAGGTCCTGGGATTCTGGGAGCTGAAGTCCCTCGGCCCTTAAAGGGGAAAGGTTGCCTACCCCTGCTCTAAACAGTTTACAATCTGTATGCTAATTGCCCCAACAAGCTGGATACTTATTTTAGAGACCTACAGAAAGATGCAGGCTGAGTGGATCTTGGAACCCCTGGGATTGAACTCACAACCTTTTGGCTTGCAGTACAGGTATTTAACCACTGCACCACCAGGGCTCCTAAATGCAGTCCCTGGGCCAATCACCAGTCCAATAAACAACTTCTGCAGAAACTTTGTATGTTTTGTGTTGGACCTGATATTTATAGTAACTCTTCATAAGGCACTGATATGCTTGAGTGGGAGCATAGGAAGTGTGTCTTGCAAATGCTAATCGGCAAGGAAGTACTTGGATATGCTGTCAATGTAAAAAGAGCCAGTCATCCAACACATTTTAAAATATATTCACTGAGTCATTAGTGCATCTTCTCATTCTCAGACCGTAGACTGATGCACCTGGATAATTCATTCTCTAATACTTGAATTTCTTATGCTATTTTTTTTTTTTAAAAAGCAACCTTAAATTAATGGTATGCAACTACAGATTGAGTTTCCCCTATCCAAAATGCTTGGGACCAGAAGCATTTTGGAGTTGGGATTTTTTTTTAATTTTGGAATACAAGTAGTATACATACCTGTATTGCATTTGCAAAGCAGGAGAGAGACACAAGGCTGAAGAGATAAGAGTCTGGAGAGATGCGAGAGTAGGAATCCAAGTGTAGCCTTGGTGCAAATCCACACCTCCCGCCATTTCAGAAATCCTCATGTCTCTCTCCAGCCACATCTCTCTCCAACCTTGCTATCTCTCTCCAGCCATGTACAAAGCCACTTGTGTATTCGGAAATCCAAAATATTCCAAAATCGAATTTTCAGTGTTATGTTAGTGCTCAAAAAGTTTTGGATTTTGGAGCATTTCAGATTTTGAGGTAAGAGGTACCCAATCTGTACTAATGTTATTTGTAACACTTCTTAAACTAAAGACTCAATTGTTTGTCCTGTGTGGTTCCAGCAATATGTTTTGTTAGTAGAGAGTGTAGGTTCTTCTTTTAGGAATACTGAGGGGTTTTTTAGTTAAGAAATGTTAAGCATAAGCAAAGGTACTGAATAGAAATAGAATAGAATGGAATGGAAGTAGAAATATTTATTATAAGCTGACTTTTATATGACAAGTATTTTTAGAACTGAGAGCTAGAGTGGTGTAGTGCTTTGAGCATCAGATTAAAATCAGTGGAGACCAGGGTTCAATTCTCTCATCAGCCATGGAAATCTACTAAGTGACCTTGGGTGAGACACACACTCTCAGTCCCAGAAAACCCCATGACAGATTCACCTTAGGGTTACCACAAGTCAGAAATGACTTGAAGGCACATAACAAGAAGAAATTTTAGAGCCAAGAACAATGCTTTGATATTTCTCTTTATGTTCTTCTGCAAAGTACAGACACATTATTGTTGTTGCTGTGTAACTTCAAGTCATTTCTGACTTATGGCAACCCTAAGGCAACCCTATAATTGGATTTTCTTGGCCAGATTTGTTCAGAGGAGGTGTGCCATTGCCTTCCCCTGAGGCTGAGACATTGTGACTTGCCCAGTGGGTTTCATGGCCATGTAGGCAATTGAATCCTAGTGTCCAAAGTCATAGTCCAACACTCAAACCACTACGCCATGCTGGCTCTTATGCACACATACTTCCTATTAATTAATCCCTGAAATCTGGTCTTAGGATACAGTCAACCCTCCATATCCAGGGATTTCTTATCCATGGATTCAACCATCCACACTTTGAAAATATTTAAATTTATATAAAATTCCAAAAAGTAAATCTTGATTTTGCCATTTTATATAAGTGACACCTTTTTACTGTGCCATTGTATATAATGGGACTTGGGCATCCATGGATTTTGGCATGGGGGTGTCTTGGAACCACAGCAGATACTAAGGGCCAGGAACATGTCTAATCACAAGTTCTTTATCATTAATGAAAGTATTTCACCTTAGTCTGGAGGATTGTTTGGTACCTATCTGGGACAGCTGGAATATACACAACTTTATATACCAACTATATACTCACAGGGATTCACAGCCAAATTCAGCTGAGTATACCTGTATGAGTGCTGTTTTCAAATATATGTTTAACGCATATACATAAAATCTTAATATGTGCAGAGAGGTGCTGACTTTGACATATTAAATAATTCTGATGGCATTCCTACTTCTTAGCAGTACATAAAAAGAATCAGAATACATTACCAGTTTATATTTATAGTGTGCCTTTATAGGATATTATTTATATTTATTTATATGATCATATTTAGCGTGATCCTACAATTATACTAATGAGTTGTACTGTGGAAATAATCTTATTCTAGGCCCTAACATCAGGAAGTGACTCACTCTGAGTCAAATAATATAGATCATGGGCTTAATAGGAGGACAGCAAACTATTAGTTATTTTATTAGTTAATATTGAATTTTTACTGCCAGAGAAAGGATAGTGGTACTGGAGACACTTGCTATCTCATATGGGAAATTAACATGGCTGGTTTTGGGTACAATGCGCCAAAAGGTGTGTGTGTTTTTGCGTGTGCGCAATTTGCTGCTCTGTCTAAGGTGGCAGAATGTCCTGCATTGGCCCTGTTTACCAGGGATCTCTTGAGTTGTCATAATAAGGGCTGCTGAAGGATGGCCAGAATCCTGTATGGTATAGCATACTGTAGTTCCACATGGAACTACACTACATCTGTAAATTTAACATGCCCAGAGTTACTTTTGAGCTACTACATCTCTCCCCCCCCCCCAGCCATTCCATGCTTTGTGGAGACATCAGAAACATGTATTGCTATGTCTGCAAAGCCACATGCAAAAATATTATATTATCTGCTGGGGTCCTTCAGAGATCTCAGCACCGCTGTAATCATTTTGCATACATGAATGGATCTTGGCTGGAAGACAAATGAATTATCTTGATCCATCAAATTACAGGAAAAGAGATTTCACCTCAACATTAGGAAGAACTTTCTGATAGGAAGAAAGTTTTTGTTCGATAGTGGAACACACTCTCCCGAAGTGAGGTAGAGTCTCCTTCTTTGGAGGTTTTTAAGCAGAGGCTGGATGGCCATTGGTTGGGAGTGCTTTGATTGTGTATTCCTGCATGGCAGGGGGTTGGACTGGATGGCCCTTGTGGTCTCTTCCAACTCTGTGATTCTATAATTTCAGTCTGGTTTCAAATCTGTTTATGGGATGGAGATGTCATATACCCTGGTGGATGCTCTTTGTTGAGGGACAAAGCCATACCTTCTCTGATCCTTTCCCCTGCTCTCTACCAGGCAATGTTATGGGTGTGAGGAGGGAGGTTGCAGCAGTTCAAAAGTACGTCTGAGAGGAACATTGGTTGTTGTGAAAGAAAAATGGGAATTCTGACCTCCACAAAGACCAAAAAACAACTTATTCAAGCATCAGGTGGACCTAACCCCCCCCCCCCCCCCCCAGCATTCCACTAACAGGGTGCCATCAGATGATTGAGGGCTGTTGTGTATGTGCAACTGCAGATGAAGGTTCACTTATGGAACTGGAACTCATACTCTGTTATTTATTGGAAGGGACTACATGCACAGATTCTACCATTTCAATGGTTGGTTGTCAAATCATGTTAGTCTGGCATCCTATTAGTTAATGGTATAAGTGATTGCCATCACAACTCACTTTTTTGGTTACTGTGAAGACTGGAATTCTGTTCTGACCATTTGACAACCAAAATCCGCCCCCAAACCCATCTTATAAGTAGTGTGCTCCCTCCTCAACATCACAATTCCTGTGTTGTTGGAGAGTGGGAGGGAGATCAGCAGTAAAATATCCACCTGTTTTCCTGTAACTGGACACACTGCAATGATAAGTCATCTGAGGAAGATACCAAGGGACCTCTGAGGTCCATGGGGCTGAGTGCCACAGCATGTCCAGCCACAGGAAAATAGCTGGACACTTCCCTGCTAATCTCTCCACTCTCTAACAACACAAAAATTGCTGTGCTGGGCTTTGGGGAATTAGCATTGGGAGATGCAGCTATGAAGACATAGCTATGTAAAACACTAATTTAAGAATTTACCTTGCTGTAGCTATTATTTAAAAACTGAGCATCAGAAATTCTGGCAGAACTAATTAAAATTGTGACCTAGTAGGGGATCTAAAGGTAAAAAGGTAAAGGTATTCCCTCTTGTCAAGTTGTGTTTGACCGTAGGGCAGGGGTAGGCAACCTTTCCCCTTTAAGGGCCGAGGGACTTCAGCTCCCAGAAGCCTCAGCCATGTTGGCCAATAGTCCCATGTTGGCCAATAGCTCCTGGGATTCTGGGAGCTGAAGTCCATTGGCCCTTAAAGGGGAAAGGTTGCCTACCCCTGCCGTAGGGGGTGGTGCTCATCTCCGTTACTAAGATGAGGAGCCAGCATTGTCCGAGGACTACTCTGTGATCACGTGGCTAGCATGATTGCACAGAACGTTGTTTACCTTCCCACCAAAGTGTTACCTATTTATCTACTTGCATTTGCATGCTCTCCAATATAAATAAATACTTATATTAGTACTCCAGCACAGGAAAATTGAAAAAAAAAACATTTCTAAAGGACTTTTTCCTGCAGACAATGTATTAATTTTCCCCAATTTTCATAAATATGTCATGTACGACTGAAGGTGAAAAACCTCTTGTGAAAATAAACATCTAGTAGATGGACTGTGAGAATAAGCCTTCCAATTAAAGAGTATGTAGCTCAATGAGAATTAAATAATTGTGTAGACTTGCACAATTAATACTTTTTGTTATTGTTCCTTCTGACTTACAACAACCCTGTCAGAGGGTTTTCTTGGCAAGCCATGCTTAGAAGGTTTTTTCATTGCATTCTTCTGATGCTGAAATAGTGGGACTTTTCAATTCCTGTTCCAAGACTCAAACCACTACACGATGCTGGCTATCTGACCTTTTACTGTTAGTTAAATACAGAAATATGGCCAATGGCCTCTTTATGGAATTTCAGAATACAGTACTGCCATCACTATGAATGGGGAGGAGTGTTCTCAAAGGGTGGGATGGGGATTCCTGTTTCACTTCTTGGCCATTGGTCTATGGAGTCCCTCTTGGTTTTGTCTTGCCTCTTATGCTATTCAACATATAGAAGAAACCACTGAGAGAGGATGTCCAGAATTTTGGGGGTTAGGTGTCACCATTATGCTGACAATACCCAGCTCCTTTCCACCTAATTACAAGGAAGCTATTTGTATGCTAAACCAGTGCCTGACAGCTGTAATGGACTGGATGAAGACAAACAAATTGAATCATAATCTAGACAAGACAGAGGTGCTCCTGGAAAATCAGAAGATAGATGGGGATAGCAATTCAGACTGTGTTAAATGGGGTACACTGTCCCTGAAGATGCAGGTTTACAGTTTTGGGGTATTCCTGGGTTCAGCCCTGAGCCTGCAGATCCAGGTTTCAGTAGTGAGCAGAAGTGCATTTGCACAGCTAAAGCTAGTATGCCAACTGCAGCTGTTCCTTGAGAAATAGGATCTGGTCATGATAACACATATTACATCTCATATGCACTACTGTAATGCATTCAACATGGGGCTGCCTTGGGAAAGTGCACAGAAACTTCAGGTGGTCCAAAGATCTACGGCCAGATTGTTAACTGGCTCTAGGGAATACACAGGGCCTAAGCAGACTGCCAGAAATAGTGCACATTAAATTGAGGCACTGCCCTGGCTCAGTGCTAGGGAATCATGGGAACTGTAATTTATTGTGGCACCAGAGCTCTCTGACAGAGAAGGCTCAATGTCCCAGAAAAAAATACAGTTCCCATGATTCCCTAGCACTGAGCCAGTCTGCTTAGGCCTACAGTTTCCTTGTTGCAGCAGCCCCATGGCTGCTGCTCCATTTCCAGACAGAATTCAAAGTGCTCATGATAACCTATAAAGCCCTTTATGTCATGAGTCCACAGTTTCTGAAGGATCATACCTCTTTCTGAGCCCATTAAAATGCTAAGATTATCTGGAGAGGCCCTTCGCTCTGCATCACCACCTTCTCGGACTCATTTTGTAGGAACAAGGGAGAGGGCCTTCTCGGTGGCTGCTCTGACTCTGGAATTCTAGAGAGAACAAGCTGGCTCCCCCCTTGGTTTCCTTCCATGGTCAAGTTAATTTCTTTTAAAGGCATCCAGCTTTTAGAAACTTATTGGGGTGGACATTTGAATGCTGTGCATGCTGTCTTTATGGTTTATCTACAGTGGTCCAAATCACCTTGCAGAAATAATCTAATTTGAGACTGCATTAACTTCCCTGGCTCAATGCTAGGGAATCCTGGAAATTGTAGTTTATTTTGGCACCAGAGCTATCTGGCAGAGATAGCTAAATGTCTCACAAAACTACAGTTCCCAGAATTCCCTAGCACTGAGCCAGGGCAGTTAAAGCAGTCTCAAACTGGATTATTTCTGCAGGGTGTTTTGGATCAGTTTTTACTTCATTAATTTTAATGTTTTTAAATTCATAAATTGCTTGTTTTTTTACATAAGTTTCATTAAATTTTTTGGATTGTTTTTAATCTTTTTGAATATATTGTTAGCCAGCTTGAGTCGCATTACTGGCAGATAGGTGGAAAATGTATGTTTATCTATGTGGAATGGGAAGGGAAACGATTCTACCATTTGTCTCATCCTCTAAAATATCTTGAGCCCTCTTTCTGTGCAATCTAGCCCTTTCCTCATAATAAGGGAAAGACTTTTTTTAGTAGCAAATATTAGCCCGACCAACATCCCATGTTCTCATGAGTGAAGGGAAATCGCCCGCAGTTGTTCAACAACTGCCACAAGGAAGTAACTTCTTAATGCAGGAAAGGTTACAGGGTCAGTAACCCAAAGTTTATTTCTGTTTCAAAGGATTCAGAGTTCAGTTTAGTTCTGGTACTGAAAACCAAGTCGTAAATATGCTCTGCCAACTCTGTCTTTTTCTGCACCTGGGTTCTGTTTATAGTTCGATCACTACCACGACTAACAACACCTGTGACAATTTATTGACAAAGAAATCTGGCAAGCTATAAAGTCTGCTTACCGTCTCTTACATAAGCAGGCCGAGGGGGCATGGATGTCCTCATCCCACGGATGCTTACTCCTGATTAAGTTCAAATGGGATGCGTAGCTCAGAGTGCATCGACACTGTAGAAATAATGCAGTTAGATGCCACATAAATTGCCATGGCACCATTCTCCATAATCTTGGGATTTGTAGTTTTGTGAGGCACAAACACTCTTTGGCAGAAAAGGCAAAAGACAGTGTAAAGCTACAAATCCCAGGATTCCCTAGGATGGAGCTACAGCTCTTAAATTAGTTGTCAAACTGTATTTTGTATAGTGTAACAGTAGTCGTTAATTGCCTTTGAGTCGACTTTGACCCATGATGACACTATATATGAGAGACCTCCAAGTCACCCTATGCACAACTGCCCTGCTCAGCCCCTGCAGATTCATGGCTGTGGCTTCTCTGACTAAATCCATCCATGTGGAAGGCGATCTTCCTCTTTTCTTATTGCCATCCACTTGACCAAGTATTATAGTCTTTTCTAGTGAGTCCTTTCTTCTCACGATCGGGCCAAAATACGACAACCTCAGTTTGGTCATCTTTACTTCCAGGGAGAGTTTCGGCCTGATTTGCTCTAGGACCCATCTGTTTGTCTTTTTAGAGATCCATGGTATTCTCAGAACTCTTTTCCAGCACCACATTATCTCAAATGGGTTTTCTTCCTATCAGCTTTCTTCACTATCCAGTTTTCACAACCATGCATAGAAATGGGAAATACAACGGCAGGGGCATGCATCACTAAGGGGTGCAAACTGCTCCCCAAATAGCTGCCTTTTGGCAGAAATGTGCCGTGGCATTTGCCTGAATACCTTTAAAATGCTGAAGAGATGGTGGGAGTGGGGAAAGGCTCAGTGGGAAGAGAAAGGAGAGGCCCCAGGTTTAATTTTTTTAATTAAAATTTAATTTTTTTTAAAAAAATTAAAAAATTAAAATTATTTTAAATTTTCTGTTAAAATATCCCATCTTACCAAATTTCCCCTTTAACCACATGAAACTATGCACATGTAAATATGTTTAGGTTGTGCATATGACATTGTAATTTAAAGATATGCTTTTAATTTTGCTAGTTGTTTACCTCACAAGTATTACCATGACAGCCAGTGGTGTACGGGGAATATTATTGATAGGTAATATTACTACAACAAACATTACTAAGGATTTTGGATAGTGTGGGATGGGAAAAGGTCAATGGGGAGGAGATGTTAAGAATTACTACATCAGGTGACACCAACCCTAGTGATGCCACTGGCATGGACTGTCTTAACCAGGGGTCAGCAACCTACGGCCCGTGTCTGGCCCCCGAGGCCTTTGGACCGGCCCCTGCCGACCCCCGTGCGCGTCACAGCCGCCATTTTGTTTCCCAAAATGGCAGCCGCAGCTCGTCTGCGCATGTGCAGGAGTACTGCGCATGCGCAAACGAATCATGGCTGCCATTTTGGAAAACAAAATGGTGCCTGTGACGCGCGTGGTGGCGGCGGGGGCCACACGTGCGCGCGCCACCATTTCCCCCCTCCTCGGCCCGCGGAAGACCTGGAGGCCTGCGGACCAGCCCCAGGTAAGAAAAACTTGCCGACCCCTGGTCTTAACTGTTAATTTAACTGTTGTTGTTGTTGCTGTCTTAACTGTTAACTGTTGTTGTTGTTAACTGTTGTTGTTGTTGTTAGCTGCCCTCAAGTCAGCCTCAACTCATGGCATCTTTGTGGATGAGACATCGCCAAGTCTCCCTTTCCTCCACTGTTCTTCTCAGCTCCTGTAGGTTTAGGCCCTTGACCTCTCTGGTTGAGTCCATCCATCTGGCATGTGGCCTTTCTCTCTTTCTGCTGCCCTCCACCTTTCCTAGCATTATTGTCTTTTCCAAAGAGTCCTCCCTTCTCATGATGTGTCCAAAGTACGACAGCCTCAGTTGGGTCATCTTGGCTTCCAGGGAGGTTTCCAGCTTGATCTGCTCTAGGACCCATTTGTTTGTCTTTTTGGCTGTCCATGGGATCCTCAGCACTCTTCTCCAGCAAGCACCGCATTATCTCAAAGGAGTTGATTTTCTTCTTATCATCTTTCTTGACTGTCCAGCTCTCACATCCATACACTGTAATAGGGAATACATTGGCTTGTATGATTCTGACTTTTGTGCTGAGTTGTATATCTGTGCATTTTAGAATCTTTTCTAGTTCTTTCATAGCCATCCTCCACATTCTTAGTCTTCCTTCTTCTGATTTCCTAACTGCAGCCACCAATTTAATTAATGTTTGATCCAGAATAGAACTCTTTAACTAACTTTAGTATTCATGGATACACCTTGACACCTCAGGATCTTGTCTAGTTCTTTCACAGCTGCCCTTCCAAGTTCTAGCCTTCTTCTGATTCCTTGACTACAGCTTCCATTCTGGCTGAGACAAGTATGGAAAGCCTTTCAACTACTTGTATGAAAGGGGATAGCTTCACTCATTTTGCAATGCAATTATAACTTCTTCATTATTTATGTAGTTACATGGGTGATACATCTTGACAACTGGAGGTCTGGTCTCCTTCCTTCCTAGCTGCCCTTCCAAGTCCTAGTCCTGGATGTAGCCTTAGCATAGTTAATGTGGCATTAACAGGGCACTTTGCACGCAGGGCCTCCTTTTCCAGGACAGGTCCTCCATTTCAACCTTCTGTCCAGGAGGAATTGCCAAAGCGCCCTCTATTTGGAGCACAAACAATAAGCATACATTTACATTTATATTAGAGCATTTAGCTCAGGGTGACCAGAATCGGCCCTCCTTTTCCAGGACCTGTCCTACATTCCAATCTTTGTTCAGGAGGAATTGCCAAAATGTCCTCCATTTGGAGCATGAATCATAAGTATGCATTTATATTTATACTCAAGCTTTTAGCTCAGGGTGATCAGGCTTGGTCCTACTTTTCCAGGACCTGTCCTATATAGTCCAACCTTTTCTGTCCGGGATGGATTTCCCAAATGTCCTCCAAAAATTGGGAGCAATGAATAATAAGCATGCACTTAACGTTTATATTATTAGAACTTTTAGCATTTTTATATTTCTATGGGTGTTTTTAACTGTATATTTATTTAGTCATGTCTTAATTTTTTTTTTTTACCAAAAAACCCCAAATCTCTTGAGTGTCCTCCATTCTGCAGTGCCCTGTCCTCCTTTAGCGGTCTGGACATCTGGTCACAATCCTTACCTTCCTATAAGCCAAGCCAAGCCAAGCCGCCGAGCGCGTTGCAAGAAGCAGCAGGAGCACCTTTGCTTTCCCGCCTCCGGAGCGCGCGCTCAGACCCTCCCTCGCGCGCGCGCCATCTAGCCCTTTTTTTTCCCCAGCGCGCGCGCGCGCACTCCCTCCCTCTCTCCAGTCCAGCTGTTGGCTTTTGCTTGCAATAAAAATCTACCTCTCTGTCTCTCTCTCATTCTTCCCCCCCCCCACGGTCCGGTTTGCCCCTAGAGAGAGCTTGACCAATAAGCAGGAGGCGCAGGGTTCCCATTAGCCAATAGGAATGCAGCAGTAGAGCGTGTATGCAAATATGTGTGTGTGTGAAGCGAAGGAAGAGGGCGAGGTGAGTGAGCGCGCGCGGGCGCGCGTGCGTCCCGGGCAGAGCCTGTGTGTGTGAGCGCGCGCCGTTGGTCCTGCTGCTGCTTGCATCGCGTTGCGCTTGCAATAGCTGCGGGTGCAGAAGCAGAAGAAGGAAGGAGCAAGAAAAGAAAAGAGAAGAGAGAAGAGAGAAGAAGCAGCCTCTCTTTTCTTGGCGGAGGAGCTGAGGGCGCAGAGGCTTTGCAGCATGCCGGTGGAAGAAGCCGGGCTCCGGGTGTTTCAGAGCGTCAGGATTAAAATAGGTATGGAGAGAAAGAAAGAAAGAAAGAAAGAAAGAGAAAGAAAGAAAGAAAGAAAGAAAGAAAGAAAGAAAAAGGCGGGAGAGTTACAAAGGGAGAGGGTGAGGAGGGAGTGTAGCAAAGGTTGGGAGGAGCTGAGTTGCATCTGTACTATTGAAATAACCCGGTTCGATACCGCTTTGACTACCAGGGCTCAAGGCTGTGGAATTCTGGGAATGGTAGTGTGTTGTGGCACTTGGTGCCACAACACACTACCATTCCCAGAATTCCACAGCCTTGAGCCCTGGCAGTCAAAGCGGTGTCAAATCGAATTATTTCAGTAGTGCAGATGGATCCCTGGAGTGTCCCATTGCTACCCTGCTGCCTTCCTCTCTTTCCTCTCCCTTTTCTCCCTTCCCTTCTTTCCTCTCAGCTGCTCTTGGCTCTTGGGAGGCATGGCTCCCTGCCCTGCTTTTCTTTTCCCTTTTTGGCTGGAAGGAAATGACAGATGTCCCAAGTGAAACCATGGCATCATGGACTAAGGAAAGGCATCTATCTCTGCAAGGGAAGGGGGAAAGGGGGGAAAGTGTGGAGCCTGGACAGTGGAGAGAAGAGACCAAGGGCATCTCAGGGAGGAGACTGAAGTCTAGGAAAGCTCACGCTGCCAACTTCTTTCCTTCATTTTTACTCTCAGAGGGCTGCAAGATTTCTCTTGACATACTGCTTTTACATACTGACAGTGCTATGTCTTTGGATACTGTCCCTCTTCCAGACACACACACACAATGTGACGTCTCAGCAGAAATGTCCCCCAGTGTCTCCTTTTTGAAGGGAGAAACCATGAAGGAACTTGGAGCATTGTCGTTGTTGCTGTTGTGCGCCATCGTCAAGTCCTTTCCAACTTGTGGCCACCCCATCGTGAGGTTTTTCTTGGCAAGATTTCTTCAGAGGTTTCCCACGGCCTTTCCCTGAGGTTGAGAGAGTGTGCACCCGGTGGGTTTTCATGGCCGAGCCAAGAATCGAACCCTGGTCTCTAGTGACGTAGTCCGACACTGAAAGCACTATGCCGCACGCTGTCCCGGAGCTACTTCTAAAAGGGAATTAGCTCTGTTAATCTGTAGCAGCAAAAATAAGAGTGTCCTGCGGCACCTTGAAGGCTAACCAGATTTAACTCCCCTCTGCTTTGCTGGATCACTTGGAAATCTCTCTCCTCCAGCACCCTGGGGCCACCCAGAGCTTGCGGCGTATGCTCCAGCCGAGCCCAGAAGCTCAAAACTCCACTTTTAAAAAATCCAGAACTGGGCAGGGTAGGGTTTCCTTAACATGTGCTTGGAACTTATGAATTTGTCAATGGCACGCTCAAATCTGTGGGAGACGCCGGCTTGCCAGTGGGTATGAAATTAATCCAGCAATATTTCTCCAGGTCTTTCACTCCTTTTCTGTTCTCTAGATCATAGATGGAGGACTTGTGGCTCTTCAGATGTTGTTGGACTTCAGCTCCCATAATCTCTCACCATTGCCAGGGCTGATGGGAGCTGCAGTCCACCAATGACTGGCGGACCACATCGTCATCACCTCTGATCTAAACTATATATTTAGTGTCACCATGCACATTACATGCATACCTTGTTGTCGCTTCTGTATCTCCTTCTCTGCTCCCTCCTGCTTTCTGCTACTCTTTGATGGTGCCTCCTTATTGTCCCATGGCCATCCGCACGGATATTTTAGTGGTTTCCTCTTGGCTATTCCTGCATCCCATAATGCTCCAGAGAAATCTCCTTGGGCCATCTTCTTGCCATTTCCTGTTGGTATAATGTGGTCATTGTGAAATGTGTAATGTCAGTTTTTGTTCCTCTTTAATGCATGTGTGTGTGTGTAAAACGCAATGAAAATGTACAGAACAAGCTCATGCAAAAGTCAGTCATTTGGATGTGCTCCCATGTAGCCGTGTAGAGAATTGCAGCTACAATGCATTATATCTTGTACTCCCATGGGCATCCTGCTATTTTAATGCTTTCTAGCTTGTCTGTATCCTGGACGTCCTCCGAAAGGGAAAATAAATTTTATTTTGCTATCTTAAATCCAGATGGTTAAGGCCTCTTGCCTTAACATTTTGAGAACAAACTTATCTGCTTCTGTGCCATCTTGTGTCATCTATGGTTAAAAGAAACTTCCTTTTTTCCTCCCTTCTGTTTTTTCTCTCTTCCTCTGCTCTAGATATGCAGAGCAAAGTGTCTTATATCGATTATTGGTACTAACAGTAAAACCACCAGGCAATTGGGCAGATCCTGTGGAAGAGCTACATGGTTAATTGTACAAGTTCAGAATGCAAATTACTATTTGCTTCTAGACTGAATATGAAAAAAATATGGCTTTGCAAATGTTGTCGGACTACAACTTCCATCAGCCACAGCCAGCATAGTCACATATAGCAGGCCACACATTCTGTTCTATTTCCTGCATGTATACAGTAGTGATATCTCAAATGCAACCTATAGTGGACACAGACTTGTTTTCCCATTCCCAGTTGGATTGCTATTTTGGGTCAGATATTTTGCACCAGCTTGAGATGGTTAAATTTGATGCCATGGAAATTCTGCAATACTGTTTCTGTGTCTCCATTTCCCCCCCCAAACCACCCACAGTCAGATTTTATTTTGTGCCGTGAACTTGTGCAGCAGACGTTACTGGTGGATCATTTGTGTGTATTAGATACTAAACAGATTCTGAGAAAGTGAACATAAAAGGACTTGTTGTGAGCTTAATAGAAATTTCCCATATTCCAGCCTGCTGTTGACTGTTCACAGTATGCAGTTTCTGTTTGACTATTACAGACAGTAGTTTAATTTGTTTGAAAGACGTGCTATTATTTTGACTGTTGAATGACTTCCAGACCGCATCATTAGAAAGTAAGCAACAGATGTCACTGTTGTAGATTAAAACTCACTCTGGTACTATTCTGACTGTACTGTATTACAAAGCAAATGCTGTATCCTTAACAAACTGAATCTGGTGGGAGAGCTCTCTCCTGTTTTCTCTCTCTCCCTTCCCATTACAGAAAGCTTGGCATGTTGATGCTTGTAAAAGCAAATTCACACCCATCTGTACAAATCTGGGTGGTAAATATTACCCCCATATGAAAATGATGGTGTGATAGCTTTTGCCAGAATGCTACTTATTCAGTAAACATGTATGCTTTCTAAAAATTCAGTCTAAACACATTGATAATAGGATGTGTTAGATTGTTTAACTCGTGCCATTCAGAATGCTGATGAGCCAGTATAACACAAAAGTTGCCTTCAGATTCCATAAATAAATACTGTATATCTATTTAAAGGGGCCTAACTACCCTAAAGGCACCAGATCCTGCATGATCTTGGAAGCTAAGCAGAGTTAGTCCTGGTTAGTACTTGAATGGGAAACAGCCAATGAATACCAGGGGCTGTAGGCTACATTTCAGAGGAAGGAACAGACAAAACCACCTTTGTCCAAGAAAACCCTATGAAATTCATGGGGTCACCATAAGTCAACAGGTGACTTGAAGGCACACACACACACCATGTTAAACACTGTATATTGTGGGTCCTTTTTAAAAACAATGATCTTGTTAATGCATTAAAGTCTGGCCCAACTAAAAACAAGACCTTATTTTTGATCATCTTGCCTCAGCCCTGCAAATCCAAGCAACTCAGTTTCTATATTATGTAAAACTGAACATGGCTGTATTAGCATATCTCTTAAGCCATGTATGCACACATTTGTACACACATGCACATCCAGCCTTTCTTATCCATTCATGGGCACTCACCATGGTTCCCTGATGCTGTTTCTTCATGAACTGTGAAGAAAACCATGGGAGTTCTTATATCAAAGGATTTTAGGGCTGAACTAGATGTCACACTAAATGTGACATTGGAAAGCACATCAGTTCAGTGTTGTTGTGTTTTTTAAAAAAATGACAGTTTAGCAGGTGGCCATTTTTGTTGGAACATGATTATTTGGAGAAGTATAATTCTTACACAAAACAAAGTGTATATTCCCCATGTGGTTTGTTTTTCAGTGAAATAGAGGCTCTAGTAGAAGATTTGCATCCTTCTGTTTCATGGTGGTAGCAGTGGGTGAAGCTCCTGTCAGTCTTATGGAAGGGGATTGGATTCCAGATCTGCTGAAATTGCCTGCTCTTGATCCATTCCCACACTTTCTGTTCACTAGTGTTGGCTAGAGAAATGGCCCCAGAAAGCAGTCAAGCAGATCATAAAGATGGTAGCCAGACAAGGCCTATCCACACAGATACTAGATGGATCTATTCTCCATCAATGTGTAGGGGCTTTTTATTTATTAAAGTATCTAAACACTGTATGAAGTACTACTACTGTTTTTCCTGTTTTGACTCTCTTATCACTAAACATGCAAATCTTCCTTGTTTCTCTTATTCTGTTCATTGTGTTAACATTAACTTTCCCCCCTAAAGGATTCTGGCACTGAATTTGGTGGCTGTCACTATAATACTTTGAGTATTCTGAGTTGATTGTTTCCTGTGATGTCTAGTCACATTAGTCACAGTGAGTTTTTAAAATTGTGTGGTTATAGGTGGTTTAAACCTTATCCATGTGCCATATACAGTAATAGAAATATGTTTTATACCAATGTCCATCATTTTGCACATAGTTACACTGAGTTTTATCTGCAATTTGGATAGCTCTTTTAGAACTATCTCCACGGTGTTCTTGGATAACATGGTCTTATATACAAAGACGGATAACACTCTTCATTATTTAAAATGATATATAATGTGCAGCTCAGTCTTATGGATGTTTACTTAAATGTATGTGCCACTGAAGTCACTAAATGTTAAGTTTGCTCATAAATGTGTTTATTCTTGGAGCCCAATGGCTCCAATGTATGAGGAAAGCCATATCACCATGCATTGTGAACTATCTGTTTGTTTCTATATTTTGGCTCTGTGGTCTTTATAGCAGGAGTAGGCAAAACCCACAGATGTTTGGATAGGAAATCCCATAGGTCTAAATCATCATGGCCAGTTGATCAGGCATTACAGGACTGGTAGTCTAAAAACATCTGAAGGATACTGGGTTGCCTATTCCATTTTTACAACTTCAATTCACCATAAGTTAAAGCCAACTTGACAGCCATTAAGAACAACAATAACAACAAGGTCTCACTTGCCAAACTCTTGTCTGTTCAGTTTCCCCAAATTCTCTGACCCTCATAACCTTTTGCTTTGCTGTGAATTACCAGGGTGTTGTGTGGATCCCTATACTTTCAGGGTATTTTTTTTTAAACGCAGGAGGATGTGATGGTGAGGAAGAGGTGGGGAATTCCTCATCTACAAGTGTCCTTGTATTTTATGCTGCATTGGCTTCAACACCTCAAAAGCAATCCTACGCATGTCTAGTCATACATAGTAGATAGGCTTTGTTCCTAGGGAAGCACTAGCAATTTAGTGGATTCAAGGACCAAATCCCCCATGAAAACCACCAAGGGACGTATACTCCCTGATCTGAATTCACAGTAGCTGGGCCACTCTCCCTCCCCTGTTAGCAGGATCAGGTTGCTGGCTGAAGACAAGGGTAGTCTTCCTTCTCTCCCTACATGTGTGCCATGTTAAACAAACAAAACAAACCCAAGTTTTCCTTCCCCACCTTTGAAAGTCGGGTGCACTCCTGTGCTGTTTTGGAAGTAATGTGATCCCATCAGTTCCAGGGTGGTATTCACCTGTGCTTCCCATGGAGCAGGAGAGCATTCACAATGGTTTGGTTAGTTGATTATCAGAATGCTAATATGGTGGAACTGTGGGTATCTCTCCTTTCATCATTATAAAGGGTATTTAGTGCTTCTGCAGCAGTCCTGAGTTCTTTTATACTTTGGCATCTAACTGTATTTCATCAATGGAGCACATGTTTTGTGTGGAGAACGGGGTTTCAAGACCAATTATGGGCATTTGGGTTCAGATCCCAAGCCATGAAGCTCACTGGGCTGTTGTGGTGGTGGTGCTGGTGTGCCTTCAAGTCATTTCTAACTTATGGTGATCTTAAGATGAACCTATCATGGGGTTTTCTTGGCAGGTTTTGTTGAGACGGGATTTTCCATTGCCATCCTCTGAGGCTGAGAGAGCGTGACTTGCCCAGTGCCAACCAGTGGGTTTACATGGCCAAGCTAGGATTTGAACTATGGTCTCCAGAGACAAAGGCCAAGGCCCAAACCATTACACCACATAGGTTCTCACCTCACTGCCTACTCTTTTACCTAACCATCAATGCAGGGTTGTTATGAGGATAAAAAATGACAAGGAGGGCCATACGTGCTACCTCAAACTCATTGTAAGGCAGATGGTTTATAAATATAAAAATAAATATCCAGTTAAAATGATATTTTGTACCAATTGGGGACATTATCTTTGATCAAAAGAGAAAGAGAGAGTACTGAGTTAGATCAACGTAATTGTTTACCTAGGCACTTTCTGCTGTGTCTGACTTTCTGAAGTGTTTTGTAACCTGACTGGAAGACACTTTCAGTGAGTTTTAAAAATTCTGTACTGTTTGGGTCACATAAATCATCCCAGTCTCCCTTCCCCCCACCCCTTTTCCTTAGTGCCTTTAGAAGTGTCTAGCATCTGGACTAAAGGGTGATTCACTTGTTTCTTCATGACTTGATAATGCATCATTGAATGATTTATCTCTGTTTCTGGCACCTGAGTATTTGAACCCTTGTCTTTGGGAAGGGCGGGTATGAAATAACTACGCAAGTTTCTAAAGAGTAAAGATATACAATTGAGCACTAAACTTAGAATCCTCCAAGCCATAGTATTTCCCATCACTATATAACGGAAGTAAGAACTCGGCAGTAAAAAAAAGCAGGTAAGAAGAAAATCAGCTCATTTGAGATGTACTGAAAGAAAGAAGTTGGCAGCATGAACTTTTGTTGTCTCTCCAAATGCACCTGAGGAAGAAGGCTTAAGTCTACAAAAACTCATGCTGCCAACTTCTTTCTTTAGTTAGTCTCAAAGGTGCTACAAGATCTCTTTACATACTGATTCTGCAGACTAACATGGCTATATCTTTGAATTCTATCATTTGAGATGTGGTACTGGAAAAGACTGCTGAGGATACTGTGGACAGCGAAAAAAGACAAATAAGGGCCTTTACAGACTGCCAGAAATAATGCAACTTGAGTCCACTTTAACTGCCCTGGCTCAGTGCTAGGGAATCATGGGAACTGTAGTTTATTGTGGCACCAGAGCTCTCTGTCGGAAAAGTCTCAGTGTCTCAGAAAAAAACTACAATTCCCATGATTCCCTAACACTGAGCCAGGGCAGTTAAAGTGGACCCAAGTTGCATTATTTCTGGCAGTCTTTAAAGGCCCTAAGTCTCCTTGGAAGTCAAGATGACCAAATTGATGCTCTTGTACTTTGGCCACATCATGAGAAGAAATAATGCTAGAAAAGGTAGACGATCGTAAGAAGAGAAGACTGCATGTCATATGGATGGACTCAATAGGTCTGAATTTGCAGGACCTCCGCAGAGCAGTGGAGAGTGGGGGGTCTTGTAGGTATCTCATCCACAGGGTTGCCATGAGTTGGGGGCAACTCAAGGGCAGTTAACAACAACTATTAAAAAGCATTGTGTTTTGAGGTGATGTGAAATGAAAGCTGTCTAGTTTTTATAAGGTGTAGGTATGTATACACACACACACAAACATACATTGATTGCATGATGTTTCATTCAGCAAGTGACAAAGTAAACAGTTCAGAATTAAAAAAAGAAAGCAGCTCAAGGGTGGGAATAAAATGTTGCATCTGGTGCTGGGAATTGTCAGAAAAGTAGCCAGAATGATAGATATACTGTATCCTTTGGATATTTTAAAAGCTCCTGAGCCCTACAGCAACAAATACTGCAACCTCCTGAAACATTTGCTCTATATGGATTAGCCCCCTTCCTGAATTAAAAATAAAATGCTAGTAGAACAATGACAGTATTTGTACTTATTGCTAGTAGTAAATATCTCTGCCTCTCACCATTTGCTTTTAAAAGAAATCCTCAAAAATTCAGCATATTGACTGAAAGCAAAGGGAATTCCTTTTATTGAAGATTCAGGGTTTTTTTTTAATTGATGTGTCTATTCTTCACTGATGCTGTATTTGAATTTTTCTCTGGCACAAGAATTTCTTTTTTTACTCAGATCCCTTGCACATAAACAAGACAAATGTGTCATGTAAGGTAAACAAACACTTCCTACAAGATTGCCACTTTGAGGAAGTGTGTGTCTCTGACGGTTCCATGAGTCACTGTACCAAAATCTGAAAGGAAACAGCATACAGCTTGTGGCAAATGATTGGCTGGAAAAACTACAAAAAAGATACTTTTGCTTGGCAACATAACTTCTTAATAAATATCATTAAGTATTCCTTAATTGCTGTACTCGCTGATGTAATTGCATATGTATTGTATGTATTTTAGGGGGTTTCTCAAAGCCTATAACTTGAAGCAGAGAGCAGTATTTTGCTCTGTTCTGCACATTTTGTGGCTGTCATGAAATACTGTGTTCTAAGAATTCCAGGCAGTCAGTTTAGATTACTCTAGGGCTCCTCTTCAGCCTTTATTTTACCAACCATGAACTACATTCTTGACAAACGGTTGTTGTTAACTACCTTCAATTCCATCTTGATGTATGGTTATCCTGTGAATGAGACATCTCCAAGACACCCTGTGCTCAACAGCCCTGCTCATTTCTTGCAGATTCATGAAGAGTCTGCAAAACTATCAGTTTTCTCACCATCCAGCTCTCACAACCACAATGATGGGAAATACAATGGCATGCACAATTCTAATTTTAGTATTCAGTGAAATAAATATCTTTGCACTTTAAGATCATGTCTACTTATTTTATAGCTGCCCTTCCGAGTCCTAGTATCCTTTTGATTGCTTGACTGCAATCTCCATTCTGATCAGTGACTGTTTCAAGTGGAAAATCTTTGACTGTTTCAGTTTCTTCATTGCCTACATCAGGGACCGGCAACCTACGGCCCGGGGGCCGGTTACCTGAACTTACCGGCCCAGGCAGAAGGTTGTCACCGTCGCTGCCGCGCGCCGCCGTTGGGGCACGTTTTCGGCCGCGCTCTCTGTGGCCGCCATTTTGGTAGTAAAAATGGTGGCCATGATGCGTTTGCGCATGCGCAGTACTCTTGCGCATGCACAAACGCGTCACAGCCACCATTTTTGACTTCCAAAATGGCGGTCGCGGCACGTGCCGTGGCGGCTGCAGCCGTGCAAGATATTGTGGTGGCGGCGTGCGCGGGGGGTTGTGCGCACGCGGGGCGCCATTTCCCCCCACCCTTGGCCCAGCCGAGACCTGGGCTACGGGAGACCAGCCCAGGTCTCAAAAAGGTTGCCTGTCCCTGGTCTACATTAAACTTATGTAAATCATCCATGCTCATTATGTTTGTTTCCTTTATGTTAGCATTAAACCTGCCTTAGCACTTTCCTCCTTGACTTTTCCTCAATTTTTGTTCCAGGTCTTTACTGTTTTCTGCTAGTAGTATGCTGTCATCTGCATATTGCAAATTGTTGGTGTTCCTTCCTCCAATTTTTATTCCTCCTTTCCTCTAACTCTAATCCTGTTTTGCATATGAACTTTTTGGCATACCAGTTGAACAGATATGGTGATAGAACGCAGCCTTCCCTGATGCATTTAGAATTGGAAACCATTCTGCTTTTCCATATTCTGTCCTAACAGTAGACTCTTGTCCTGAGTACAGGTTGTGCATCAAGACAATCAAATCTTGTGGCACACCCATTTCTTTATGAGCAGACCATCAATTTTCATAATCTGTACCAATGATCACAAAACCTTTTTGGGCTAATGTCCCCTTTCCTCTTGAGCAACAACCCTAGTGCCCCCGAACAACCAAGGTTTCAAGATACCTTGAATTGGTCCTGTTTACTTTTACTTCCCTGATTCTGATTTTTGTCAAGGGTGGGGTTCAAATGTGGTATGAGATACTGACAACTGCACAACACACATAAGGAAAGGAAAGAACTGTTCATTATAGATGACTGTGGATGGGGTAAAACATGTAAAGTTGTTTCCCTATACAAGTTTCTGAATGTTAAATGTATTTTATTAATAGCAGAATTTGTGTGTGTGTGTGTGTGTGTGTGTAGGGGTGGCTTGCAAAATCTTTAGTGCTTGTTGATTTTTGTTACTTTCTAATTTTATCCATCGGGCTTAATAATCTATAGTCTTTCCTTTCCTTACATGTGCTGTGCAGCTGTCAGTCTCTCGTAACAGGAGTATAATAGATCAAATCAAAGCTCCTTTGAGAACAAAACTTGCGTAGGTGGAAGATTCATTATGTAATTTGGCATGGAGGATACCTGGGTTCAGTAACAAGTTAGAACCAAAACTCTTAATTAATTAATGCATAAGATGTTTCCAAATGGTGCTTAAAAGTAGGCAATTTAATATCTGCTGTCCTATAATAATACATAAAGTCTTAGCAAGAAAGGACAATAAATCTTTAAAATGACATGCATGTATAATCATATTTATTAAATTTGTTTAATTTGTAATGTAGAAAGCTGCCTTGTTGAATCAGCCCCATTGGTCATTCTACTTCAGTATTGTCTATACAGATTGTCAATAGTTCCTTTTGAGGTCTTTTGAAGCCCTTCTGGTGATGCCATAGACTGAATCTGAGGTAAACCACAAGCTCTGTGGTTCATCCTACCTATCTTGAAGCTGCAGTCCTGGGGTGCCTCCAGGATATTAATGATGTATTGCTGTATAGTAGAAAGACTTTTTAGACATCTTTCCTGAGCAGACTATATAAATACTTGTAAAGGACACAGAAAAATGCTGGGTCTTGCTCCAGTGTTCCCAAACCTTGCAGTGTTCTCTAGGCCCAGAACCTACCTATTCCCAATATAGACTAAAATTAGGCCATACTACACTGACAACAATGTTCTCATGAAAGAACTCCATGCCATTTTTCTTTTTAATGGAAAGAAAATAATCACACATTCAGCCCTCAACTTTTACCAGGAATATGGGTGCAGGATCCCCATGAAAGTAGAAAAACTGTGAATATGGAGCACTATTTGTTTTTACTTGTTGGTTTTAACCTTTAAAGCCCTACATGGCTTGGGTCCATCTTATCTCAGGGACTGCCTCTCCCCATATGACCCCCCGCACACACTCCGGTCCTCTGAGGGGTATCTGCTACAGCCAATAAAAACCAGGCTGTCTCAAACCTCCCAGAGGACTTTCTCCGCGACCGCTCCCAGACTTTGGAATGGCCTGTCGGACGAGATCTGTTTCATTACTACTCTTGCTGCTTTTAAAAAAGCAGTAAAGACGGATCTCTTCCGGCAGGCCTTCCCAGAATAACTGCTGCTAGATGGGAGATGAGTCTTTCTCCTGTTTTTATTATTGCTGACTCCTTGTTGTATAGTTTTATTGTTTTATTGTATTGTTGTTTTTAACTCTTTCTTGGTTTAATTTTGTTTTAAGGGGATGGGAGGGTTGGGTTGTGGGATGAGGGAATGTTTTAATTCTGATTGTTTTAAAGGCTGTAACCCGCCCTGATTGCCGTGCAGAGGGGCGGGCTATAAATAAAAATTTATTATTATTATTATAACTGAATCTGTGAATGTTTGACCCGCAGACATTGAGAGACAACTGTATATGGCTACCACAAGGATGCTAGGACTTGGTTTTTAGAGATTCTGTAAGGCAAAGCATAATAGACAGGATTATACTTCTGACATACCTGATTATTCTACAAATGGACAAATTCAGGATCCATGGAAAGAAGAATTATGTTAAAGGACAATTGTGTACTCATTGCATTCAAGAACACATGAATTAACAGTATCATCTTGTTGATGCAGGAGTAAGCCCAGTTGATTTTCATTGGGACTTGCTCCCTAGCTCGGAAGCATTGGTGGGTGGTGTAGCTGGTGGCTTTCATGCCAGTGGTGTAGTGTGTCTGCATCTGTGTTTTAGACTGATCTTTACAGAAGCTGTGCAAGGCCCTGAATTTATTTTGGGATGAAGCTTCAGCACCTTGGATAGTTCTTCTAAAGTTCATGCTGAAACCTGGAATAGATACACCACCCACCAATGCTTCCGAGTATCCATCAATTTTTTTTATTATTAGATGGTCATACATCTGATAGTCCTGTTGAGGAATCTGTATCAAGCACAAGAGGCCACTGTCAGAACAGAATTTGGGGAAACAGAGTGGTTCCCAGTAAGCAAAGAGGTCAGGCAAGGCTGCATTCTATTACCCTGCTTGTTTAATAGCTGAAAACAACATAAGAAAATCAGAATTAGAAGTAGAAAAAGGAGGAGTTAAGAGAGGAGAAAGTAACATTAACAACCTAAGATATGTGGATGATGCCATAATATTAGCAGAAGACATTCAGGAATTGGAACAGTTAATAAGGAAGGTCAAAGATGAAAGTGCAAAGGCAGGTCTGATGCTGAACACAGAGAAAACAAAAATAATGACCACACACAATGAGAAAATTTAAATAGTTAAAAAATTCCCATATCTAGGATCAAACATTGACCAGAATGGAGACTACAGTCCAGAAATAAGAAGAAGACTAGGAATGGGAAGGGCAGCTATGAAAGAACTGGAAAAAATACTGAAGAGCAAAGACATACAATTGAGCACTAAAGTCAGAACTGTTCAGGCCATTGTATTCCCAGTTACCATGTATGGATGTGAGAGCTGGACAGTGAAGGAAGCAGACAGAAAGAAAATCAACACATTTGAAATGTGCTGGAGAAGAGTACAGGAGCCCCTCCGTTTTCACGGTTTTAATTATTGTCGGAGGGGTGAGCCCCATTGGCTAAAATGTCATGTGCGGGAGTGCATGGCCATTCAAGCCAATGGGAACTGAATATATGTGAGTTTCCATTTTCGTGGGGGGGTCCGGAATGGATCCCCAGTGAAAACAGAGGGGCGACTGTACTTAGGATACCATGGGCAGCCAAGAAGACAAACAAATGGGTTCTTGAACAGATCAGACCAGGGCTTTCCTTAGAAGCAAAGATGATCAAGTTGAGACTATCCTACTTTGGCTACATAATGAGAAGGCATGAATCACTAGAAAAAACAATAATGCTAGAAAAGTTAGAGGATAGAAGAAAGAGAGGAAGACCACAAACCAGATGGATAGACTCAATCGGGGGGGGGGGGCGTTATGGGGAAGGACTTGCAGGATCTGACAAGGCAGTGGAAGATAGGGATTCTTGGAGACGTCTCATCCACAGGGTCGCCATCAGTCAGAACCAGCTTGAGGGCAGCTAACAACAACAATACCTGGACCTTACTACCTAGTAAATGTGCTTAGGATGCAACCTACATAACTTTATACTTATCCTTAATCTTTATATTGACTAATTATTGGCACAAAGGGGTGCAAAGTTATAAGATAGTTACCAGGTGATCCACAGAGGACATCATCTTTCAGGGTTGCACTTCAAATGCAAGGACACTGCATTTGACCAATGCTAAACATTAGATATGATGCACATTGCAGGAAAACCTTGTTTGCTGCTACCACAGTTACGGTATATGAAATGTACTTACACAAAAATCATAGCTCCTTATTATGTATTGGTAACGATGCAGGATGATTAGTGGTGGAATTTCTCCTTCCAATTATTCAATTTATGGTACAGTTTTATTTTTTATTTTTTGTTTCCAGTCTTTTAATAGCTGAATACTTCTCATGGGTGTTCAACTAGCATCCCTCTATGAGTCTTGAACAACAGCAATTTTACCCTGCCATTTGGATAGATTTTGTTTTTGAATTATTATTATTTTGCTTAATTTTGGAGGCTCTCTCCCATTGTCATCATGAATCCTGATCTTCACATTGCCTTCGTATTACATAATTTAATAGGGACTTGTGAGACTGTTGTGCAAAAACAAAAAATAAAGTCAGCACACAGATTAAGTGATGATTTGCATAAGTCCTTGAGAAATGCTTGGTAGTGGAAGATCTTCACTCTCATACTGAAATGTCCAGCCACATTTTTTGAGTGTGAGAAGTTATAATCACCCAAAATACATCTGAAAATCAAAATCTTACTTATTTCCGCTGACTGATTTGTGCAAACTGAAGACCAAAAACATTATGCTTGTGTGTTTTTACAATAGAATTGTGTGTTTCATCCTTGCAATATTAAATGTCTCTTGAAAACAATACTTTGTTCTTTTGTTGCCATTCCTTTGCAATTTTTCTTTCTTTCAAATACTTCCTGAAAGACCGATCACTCTTAATTAGAAATCACAAACAGGTAAACACTTTTTTCTCTTTAGTATCCCTCCTCACCAAGTGAGAATGGTAGATTTGTGTGTGTGTGTATGTGTGTCTTCAAGTCATCTGTCAACTTATGGAGACTCCATAACCATCAGGTTTTCTTAGGCAAGGTATACTCAGAGGTAGTTTTGCCAGTTCCTTCCTCTGCCATAAAGCCTTCAGAATCTGGTATTCATTGACAGTTTCCCATCCAAGTACTAACCAGGGGTGACCTTGTTTAGTTCCAAAATCAGATGTAATCTGGTGCCTTTAGAGTATTTAGGCAGCTTTTTAGATTTTATTGTTACCAGTCTGTTTAGTGCAAACAAAAATTGAATAACAGAATGCATCTGTAAAGCTGCTGCTGCCTGAGTTCCCATAATGAAATTTCTCTGGAGAAAGCAAGCTCATTTACATAGCTCAGTTTTAATTCAAGCTGCTATTCTGAAATGAGATAAACAGATTCCCCCTCTCCCACCCAATCTTAGCCAAGAATACCTGTTGGAATGAAAAATGATCCCTTTCCATGACAATAATCATGGTGAACAGGAACATTTGCTGTGGAGGTTGTTGCTCATGCACTTGCCTCCCACCTGCTGAATTAAAACTAAAATTTAAAAAAGAGTCAAGTTCACTGAAATGGCAGGGAGCTTTCAAGCATGTTTAGGAACTTTAAGCATGTTTGGCATTTTATAAGTTTTGCAAAAAAAGTATTGCAGTTAAAGAGGGAAAGGTATTACAACTTAAAATAATAATGAGGGAAACTTAGGGGCTATGCAGACAGGCAAAAAGGGATGCTTTGAGGGTGACTTGTAGGTGTGGCCTTTAAATGACACATGCCTAAAAGTCTCCAGGAAAGCGCCCTCTAGCTGTTGTATGCCAAGAAAAGCCGCTCCAAAAAGGAGCCGCTTTTTTCCACACCCTTGCGGCCATATAAATGCACTGTCTCACATGTGGTGGAAATTGACTCAGCGATCCAGAGCATGCGCCCTACGATGCAAGCTTTAATTTAAAGCGGCCTATGGTTACAGGTGTGGATGCACTGGTACAGGTGCACTTGAATATTAGAATCATAACTCTAACCCTAATTGTAACCTTAATGCTAACCCTAATTGTAGCCCTAGTAACTGCCCTCTGTTATGACAATAAATCCATTCTGTTGGATGTACGCTTGCTGTCAGCATGCACATCAGTTTGCATGAAAGAGGCATTTGTGACCTCTTCTGTGCAGGTGTGCATAAGAAGGGCACACCACTTCCTGGCATGCTTGCTGGGGCTCCTGGAGTAACGTTTGCCCGTGTGTCCTGTTGACCATGTCCCTTGCATGACCACCTGCTGCATGTATCAAGTCTATCCACACAAACCTCCCTTGCATGTACCTCTCCCCTCCCCCCTGATCTATGTGAGACATGTTTTGTGGAGGATGATGGAGTGTCTTTTCTGTTGACAAACCCGTTCCTTCGCCCCAAGGGTGGCACAATCTGACAGTGGCATCTGTCTACTGCACCCACTCCTTGGGAGGAAGTGGAGGTCAGCGAATCCTTGCATGATATGTGGGTGTATGACAGATCCTGTGCTAGTGCACAGGGATGCCAAACTTCAGTCATCTTTGTGCACACAGAGTGACAAACAGGTCCTGTGCAGGTGCACAGAGATGTTTTCCTGCATAGATGTGCAGGTGTGGAAAGATGGACCTGCGCACGCATTTGAGAAAAAAAAATTAAAGCAGCCATTGCCAGCCCATGCAGTTGCTCCATCTCCCTTTGTGGCATCCTTGGGGCTGACAGTGCAGTTGCTGGGGCTTCAATACAGCCTCAGAAAAGCTGCATTGAGTCCCCTTAGTGCAGTTGCTCCGTCTTCATTTAGGGCAACCTCAGGGCAGGCAGTGCGGTTGCTGCAGCCTAGGGAAAAGGCAACTTCAGGTCACCTTTTCCTGCCCATCTGCATAGCCCCTTTAATACTTAAAATAAAAAAAGAAAATGATAAAATGGATATAAAGGATATGTTTTCAAAAGCAGCTATGTAGTTCTTTCAAATTCTTTTTTGAAAATTGACTTTTAAAACCTAACTCACCTGAGGTAGTTTCAGAAAGCTTAAAAGCCAGATGAAAAATCCCATGGACTAGATATGGATTGCTTTCCAATGTTGATTTGCCCTAGAGAAGCCATAGGAGATGGTTTCGTTTCTAGTCCCTTCTCCTCGAGATGTGTTCACAGTGATGCACTTCACATCTCTTATAAAGAGAATATCTCTTTCCCCATTCACATTCATTACTGAGTTCAGACGGGCTGGAACAGCTACAACCTGATGGTAAAACTGGAGTTAAGTCCTATGGTGAGGATCTTATATGCCAGGATTATGCAAACTAAAGACCATATTATTTTGATGATTTTGCTAATTTTTTGTGCTTTCAAAGCTTTCACATATGTTATCCTTACTGCAGCCTTAAAAGGTAGGCTAGGATTATTGCATGGCTTGCAAAAGGACATGTACTGGATTGTAGGTTTCTTTTGAGCAATGCCACTCCCTGCCCCAGAGCTTTGGCTAGATATGACTGCTTCCTCAGGCCCAGCAGAACTGAAAGCGAAAAGACGGATTAGGTTATCTGGGATGATAGTGGGCAGGGTAAACCCAGAATAGTGTAGTGGTTTGCGTATTGGACTACTGGAAAGTAGGGTTTGAATCCCCACTTAGCCATAGAAACCCACTGGGTGACCTTGAGGAAGATGCATGCCTCGGATAAAGGCAAAGGCAAACTCCGTCTGAACAAATCTTGCCAAGAAAAGCATGTGATACAGTCACCTTAGGATCACCATGAGTTGGAAATGATTTGAAGGCACATAAAAACAACAACGGGGGGTTGCAGACTGCCAGAAATAGTGTGAATTCAGTCCACTTTTAGGGTTAGGGTTAGAGTTAGGGAACCATGGGAACTGTATTTTATTGTGGCATCAGAGTTGTCTGATAGAGAAGGCTCAATGTCTCATAAAAATAACAGTTCCCATGATTCCCTAGCACTAACCCTAACCCTAAAAGTGGACTGAATTCACACTATTTCTGGCAGTCTGCAACCCCCCAACAACAACAAGGTGGCTTCATGGTTCTTCATAGGTTAATGGCCAATTAAAACATTTCCATGGTTCAGATGTGACTTGTAGTATATAGTTTGCCTCTTTTCCATAGTAGACAACATGGTGGGAAAGATCTTGCCACTGGGTGCCATTTTGAGTGACATCCTTGCAACAGTTCTAATTCAGTAGCCCAGCTTTTCATTGATCACAGGAAAAGATAATACCCTTTCTTTAGTTCAAGGAAGTGTCTAGATGAGGATGTGAGGAATCCAGTTCTCAGATCAAGAGTGGCAATGGAAAAAGAAACAAATCATGCTTAGGTGCAAGAGATTAATGAAAGGATGGATCAAAAGCAGAGAAGTGAGACTTAAAAAAAAACCAAACTATACCAGAAAGGTGAAGCCCATGTACTTCTCATTCAGGGAAGAGAGAGAGAGCAAATCAACCACCAGGCACTATGCCAGGAACTGTGGGAAATTCTTGGACATAATTAGAATGAGGAGAGAAACAAAAATACTTGCACAAGAGTCGAATCTAAGAGAGACATGCACCAGAGACATCAAAGCACAAGGTGCCAAAGCTTGTTGCAAAAGCTGAGATTTGGCTTCAAGCTAGAGCTGTGTTGGTCTGACTAGAAGCTTCTGTTCCTGAACTATCAGGGTGATTGAAGAATTTTTCCAGATGGCTCAGCGAGAAAGGACACTTCCCTTGAACTTCACAAACTTGGTTTGAAGTACTGCCATTCCTTGCCTGTGGGATTTGAGGCATGACTCTGATCTTCATTGTGACAGAATGGAATTCTTAAAAAGAAAAAGAGAGAGAGCAAAGAAAAGAAATGGATGAACTTCAGGGTTCTGGTTGATAAAATGTTTAGTGAATTCCTTTTGCAGGTTACACACCAACAAATACATATGCAGTGATGGTCAAGACCCTCTTCACCTTCCTCACAGAATTCAAATAGCAGAATATAAAATGACATTAGCAGCTTATGCTGTATTTATTGGTTTGGAGTAAAGTAGATAGGGATTGTCATATAATACAAAGGGAGCAGAATGGTGAGGCAGGCGAGGGTGGCTGACAGGCCTCATATGGAGAAAGTGGAATATTAAAGGAAAATAAAGATATATGTTGGTGCTTAGTGCTGGTGGCTGGGTTAAATAAGAAAATATAAAAATGTAGCACTACGTGAAGATAATGTCATATATTTTCATAATTCCACTACCACTTCCTTTTCATTTGGTGCATGACATACCTGATGAAAGATTGATGGAACAAATACTGCTAGATGAATAACAGTAGAATCTTATACTGTATATGGCTACCTATGTTATGGTTCCATTGCATTTAATGGGTTTACTCCTGAGTAACTGGGAATGTGATTTGCTATCGGCACTCTAAAGCAGTTGATCCAAATCTCTCACTGCAGGGAAAGGAGGTAGTAAAAATGGAGTAAATAATAGATGGGAATAGTGAATATAAAGACTTTGTGTCATTGAAGAAACTCACTCATCATATAATGTTCAACAACTACAGAATCATTTAGAATAAATAAAAATAATCATACACTTTGTTTCCATGCAGTGATTAAGGGCCTAAGCAGACTGGCGGCACGGGGCCGCCCTGGGAAGGTGCGCTGCGGGACCGAGGCATCCCCACGCCTCGATCCTGCAGGGCACCTTCGCCGCCCCTGAAAGGAGCGCTAAAATAGCGCTCCTTTCACAAGTCAGCGAAAGTGCGCCACAAAACCTTGTGGCGCACTTTCGCTGGCTTTTCCGCCGCAGCGTGTCCGGACGCTGTGGCAGGAGGCTGTCCTCGGAGCGCCGGCTGTGCGGAGGTCTGGCGGCTCCGAGGACGACCTCGGGAGGAGGAAGGGACGCCGAGCATGCGGCTGCCCCTCCCCTTCCCTGCGCCGAGGACGACTTTTTAAGCTGTCTGCCGAGGCCCTTAGTGTCAGTGACTCCACTATGTTATGCTATTGCTGCACCATTATGGATAATAAAACTTTGCTTCAGTTCTTAAATCATTTCCTGCAGTAGCCAGGCCTGTTTACTCTGTTCTTAGGTTATATAAATGGGAGGGGGGGATAGCAAAAAGAGTTACAGGTACTTAAAAGAACTCTCCTGTTTTGAGGGGAGTTTAATGTATTCACCATCAATCATGGTGCCTTCTACTCAGAATTTTGTTAAAAGGGCATCCAGAGAAAGGGGAAAAGATGTCCATATTAATTGAACATCAGCCATTAAACTGGACATCATTTCAAAATATAGCCTTCCCCTAATATTATAATCATAACGTTATAATTTTGGAATAAATCCAGTGTTACACTGGTGGTATATATATGAATTATGTAAGCTTGTATATATGTGTGAGTATGATGTTAGCATGATAATTGTACTGCCCATCTGATCCTACCACAAGGTGATCAGTTTGTATAGGTAACTCAGGCAGCATCTGCAGTGCAGAAACAATCTGGCTTAACATCACTTTAACTGCCATGGCTTAATGCTGTGGCATTCTGGGAAATGTAGTTTGGTGGGGGCAACAGAGCAGTTCCCAGAATTCCATAGCATTGAGCCATGGCAATTAAAGTAGTGTCAAACAGGTTTACGTCTGCAGTGCAGATATACCCTAAGTTTCAAATAACTAGTTATTTGGATTTCTTATCTTTTTGCCACAACTAAGACATAAGTTTCACTATGATTGTAACATAACAAAGGATAGCATCATTCCTGTGGTATCTGTGTTTTATTTACTTTTTACAAGCTATTTATTTTTGAGAACTAAAAAGGAAGATTTTTTTTAGTGATGATAACTGTAACTGCTTGAAGGGGACTTGTAACTAATTACCTTTTAAAAGTAACTTTCCAAGCTCTGAGGGTGATTGGGAGGAAGAAGGGCCGCTTCCCTCATCTTCCAGTCCTGCTGACTAACCTGCCAAAAACAATGCTAAATTTCAAAACATACCTATACAACCAACTGTCAAACCAAAATGGCTTGTCATTAAGGTTTTTTTTTTTAAAAAGCCACCCTAACAATGTATCATAACATCAAGCAATCTCTTATCACGTATGATCAAACCTAGTCCTCAAAGGATTTTTGAGCAGATAAGAACTGGCATGATTCCTGAAGGGCTGTAATGAGATCCTGTTGATGCGTGGGCTCAAGTCTCACAGCCTTTTGGCTTTGCTTCATACGGTTAGAGCAATCTTAACAAGACACCCCTGGACAATTCTGAAGCCTGTGAGAGGGCATAAAAGAAGAGGTAGATTGGCTCATGTTACTTGGTGGAGACGGATTCAGGTTTTGGACTGCATCTGGTCTCCATGGTGCAGGCATCATGCCCAGAAAGTAGCTAAATGAGTTCAGTTTGGGCTGCACATCTAGTGTGTCACTGATTCATGCTGGGTACTGAGATCTCCTCCTTGGGCAAAGCACCTGAATGAATCACGCAACCCCAATCTGCCATTCCTTTTGCTTCCAAGTGATGCCACCCAGTGACAACAGCAAAAGAGGCCTCACCACTAACTGCAAAGCAAACAAAACACAACACACTCCAAAAGGTACTTACTTGAAGGTGCAACAGAAATGGCATTAAGGAATTGTATTTCAGGATTGTATGGCTCTAGAGCAGTGGATATCAATTTTTTTACCCTTGTGACTCCCTTTACATCTATATCTGGACGTTGTCCCCCCTCACTTGATGAAGTATATGAATTAAAATATTTTGTTTGTTTAGTGTGCATATTTTTATTCACACATCCATATATATTCATATAAGGAACTGGCTCTTCTTCTCCCTCAGGCAGAGACTCCAAGTACCTTCCTTGTTTTTCTCTTCTCCTGTAGTTGTTATTTTTGTTGTGAACTGCCCTCGAGTCAATCTCAACTCATGGCGACCCTATGGATTAAACATCTCCAAGACCCTCTGTCCTGCACTGCTCTGCTTAATTCCTGCAACCCCTTAATACCCGTGACCTCTTTAATAGAGTCCGTCCATCTGGCATGTGACCGTCCTCTCTTCCTATTTCCCTACACCTTTCCCAGCATTACTGTCTTTTCCAGTGAGTCCTTCCTTCTCATGATGAGTCCAAAGTACGACAGCCTCAATATAGTCATCTTGGCTTCCAGGGAAATTTCCAGCTTGATCTGCTCTAGGACCCATTTGTTTGTCCTTTTGGCTATCCATGGGATCCTCAGCACTCTTCTCCAGCACCACATCTCAAAGGAATTGATTTTCTTCCTATCATCTTTCATAACTGTCCAGCTCTCATATCCATACATGGTAATAGGGAAGACGATGGCTTGTATGATTCTAACTTTTGTTCTGAGTTGTATATCTTTGAATTTTAGAATCTTTTCTAGTTCTTTCATAGCTACCCTCCCCATTCTTAGTCTTCTTCTGATTTTCCTGGCTGCAGTCACAATTTCTATCAATGTTTGATCCCAGGTATGGAAATTCTTTTACTATTTCTATTTCTTCGTTGTCTAGGTTGAACTTGTAAAGGTCCTGGATGGTCATTATTTTTGTTTTCTTTATGTTCAACATTAAGCCTGCCTTTACAGTTTCTTCTTTGATCTTCCTTAGTAGGTGTTCTAGGTCTGTGAGGTTTTCTGCTAGTATGATGGTGTCATCTGCATATCTTGGATTGTTGATATTCCTTCCTCCTATTTTCACTCCTCCTTCTGTGTCCAAGCCTGCTTTTCTTTTAATATTCTGCATACAAATTGAGCAGATAGGGTGAAAGGATGCCAATTGTGAACCAATGTGTTTCTCGATGTTCTGTTCTGACTCTTGTCCTGAGTACAGATTCCCCATCAGGGCTATCAGATGTGTTGGCACTCCCATGTCTTTAAGGGCGTTCCATAGCCTTTCATGATCTATGCAGTCAAAGGCTTTGCTATAGTCTATGAAGCACATGCTGATTTTCTTTTGGAATTCCCTGGTGTGCTTCATTAACCATTGTATGTTTGCCATGTGGTCCCTAGAGCCTCTTCGGGGGGAAGCAGACTGGCGGCACGGGGCCGCCCTGGGAATGTGCGCTGCGGGACCGAGGCATCCCCACGCTGACTTTTCACTGACTTTTCCGCTGCAGCATGTGCGGAGTCTGCGGCGGGAGGTTGCCCTCGGAGCGCTGGCTGTGCGGAGGGCTGGCGGCTCCGAGGGCAACCTCGGGAGGAGGAAGGGGCGCCGATTGTGCAGCTGCCCCTCCTCTTCCCTGCCTCCAGGACGGCTTTTTAAGTCGTCTGCCGAGACCCTTCCTTTCCTGAAGCCTGCTTGGACCTCTGGGATTTCTCTCTCCATGTATGGTTGGAGTCTATGTTGTGGAATTTTGAGCATGATTTTGCTTGCTTGGGAGATCAGTGCTATGGTTCTGTAGTTGCTGCAGTCTCTTCTGTTTGCTTCAAGGACAGAAATGCTTTGAGAAGCAGAGGAAGAGATATCAGGGCCTCTTAAGTTTCACCTCCCTCCACTTGAGCAACTTTCATTCCCCCCCCCCCCCCGGTCCCACCTCACTGTTTGGGAACTATTGCTTTAGAGCAGGGGTAGGCAACCTTTTTGAGCCGGGGGCTGGGTTGCTGTCCCTCAGATAATTGGAGGGCCAAAGCACCAAAAATAAATAAACAAACAAATAAATAAATAAATATAAAAAAATTAAACAAAAATTAAAAAATTAAAAAAATATGCATGCACACTCTCTCAGCCCCAGAAAAGCCATGGCAAAACCCCGTGGAGATTTTGCCAAGAAAACCCCAAGAACAAGTAATAACAACAGTAATCAATATCATCATGGCAGGCGGCGGCGGCAGTGGCGGCAGGATTGGCCTGGGGCCGGTCCAAAGGCCTCGTGGGACTGCATCCGGCCCCCGGGCCTTAGGTTGCCTACCCCTGCTTTAGAGAAATCCACTGTAGGACTAAGAAAATAAGTTCCTATGCAACTTTCACCTGTTAGAGCCTAAATTAATAGTACTGATCAGTGCCAGGGGTAGGCAACCTTTCCCCTTTAAGGGCCGAGGGACGTCAGCTCCCAGAATCCCAGGAGCTATTGGCCAACATGGGACTATTGGCCAACATGGGACTATTGGCCAACATGGCTGAGGCTTCTGGGAGCTGAAGTCCCTCAGCCCTTAAAAGGGACAGGTTGCCTACCCCTGAGTGAGACTATCTAAATATATAGAGAGATTTTGTAGCACCTTTGAAAGAAGTTGCAGCATGAGCTTTCGTAGGCTTCAGTCTACTTCCTCAGATGCATATCTGTTAGTCTCAAAGGTGCTACAAGATCTCGCTACTTATTGATTCCACAGACTAATACGGCTATATCTTTGAATTCTACTATCTAAATATATTATAGGCTATATAAAGAAAACATAAATCAGTATGGATTTTATATGTTTAAATAAAATTTCATACATTTTTCTTAGGACACCTCAAAATAACCAGTTGACAATTCTGTCTTATAATCTGGTAGGTTTGTTTTGAACAGGCAGATATGAATTTTAACCTGTTTGTCTTTTCTTTTTATGGTAACTGGTAAGAATACATACATGACCGCTGGTTTCTTTATGGAAACATTAAAACATTATATCTGGATTTTTCTTTTCCCTGGCAAACAAAGGATCTCCTAAGAAAATGGACATGAGTGGGCTTCATAAGACCTTAATTTGATTTCTGATTTGCACCTCACTGCTGGTATTAAGGTACATCTGGAATCTATGAAATTCCTTTCTTTGTTCCTCATTTCCTGCCTTATTTAGTGTAGAACTGTAGATTGATTTCTTCAAGTTGAATCCACAGGGCATAGTCACCAGTGAGAACCTCTTGTAGTTTTCATCGGTATTCTTGAAAGGTCAAGTAATTTTTAGGTTTGCCTCTCACAATATAGTTCTACTGCACTACTAAACTTCAAGAATGTGTCTCTTCTAGTTTTCCAGTCAAAGTGAGCTAACCCCACAGGCTTTGGCAGTAGTTCAGACTTCAAAAGATTAGAGAGTGAAGTAGCAAGAGGAAGAATAGTCTGAGCTCTACTGCATGAAAGGTGCCTTCTTTAACAGGCAACAGGGGACATTTTATACTGTTTTAATTGTAAGCCGCTTAGATTGATTTATCACATAAGCGGGATATAAATAAATTTTATTATTATTATTGTTGTTGTTGTTGTTGTTGTTATTAACAGTATGTATTCTTCTGAAATAGATACAGTTGGCCTTCTGTTTTCGTGGGGGATCCATTCCGGACCCTCCCACAAAAACGGAAAACCGCAAAATATTCAAGCCCCATAGGAAAACCGCAAAATATTCAAGCCCCATAGGCATGAAGGAGTGTGTGTGCCTGCTGGCGCTGGCAGGCATGCACCACAGGCATGCACCCCATTTTATCTCCCTCTGTTTCCTGCCCATGCTGGTTGAGGGGCGCAGACTTGAAGTCCGTGAAAATGGAGGGGCAACTGTAGTGGTTTTTAAGAAATGCAAACAGCAAGTTGCATGAGTTTACATTTTCAGTACAGTAACTGCAGTTGAATAAAACAAATGCCCTCTCAAAGTTTCCAGATTTTATTTCTTAAAATTATTTTGAGTTAATGCTTGAACTGTGGAACAAATTGTGGAACTTTTATGAAGTGGAACACTTCATAAAAACATTTATGTAGTCCTGACCCCTCCCCCAGAATGTACTTGATAAATCTATTCTGGAACATAAATTATGGTTTGTTTTTTAAAAAGCTGAGTTCAGTAACTGAAAGTGGTTAGCTGTCCTTGTAATACTAATATCAATGAAGTTTTATTTTTCTAGTCTAGATGTAATCCTTTGAATGCAATGTATTTTCAACTTACCAAATACCTGAGGAGAAGGTCAAAGGTGTGTCACCTGTTGACTTATGGTGACCCCATGAATTTCATAGGGTTTTCTTAGGCAAGGATCACTCAGAGTGGTTTGCCAGGGAGAGGGATTTAAAAAAAAGGAGAGAAAGAATGAACTATGATTCAAGTGTATACAGAAGTACTCGCCGTGTTCATTGGGCATTACTTGTTGTTACATGTGTAGATTTAAAGACATATATGCATAAATATAACAACATATTATATTTGACATCATGTTATATTAAATATAGCAGCATGTGTTAAGGATATGTTTTATTAAATGGTCTGACATAATCATATTTCTTAACTGCATACTAAAAGCTTCACACTTTTATTGAAAGAATATGGGAAACACAACCCTAACCCTACTTACCTCACTTTAGGCAGGAGGAGCATACAAATCAGGTTCAAAATATATATAACAAATGTTTATTATAAACTATACCACTGGAAGCAGACTTCAGTGTAATTGTGGTTCTGATTGATATGACTGTTATTCTGTTTGATTATGGATTACTGTACTTGCAAGACTTGCCAACTCTCCACTCTGCGTGGAAGACATTTCATATTAAACCGGATCTGCCTCCTTCTTGCACTTAAATCTGTTCTTTTCAGTTATGTTTTTCTCACTTTCGTGTTCATGGTGGTTTCCTATGTAATGTTACAAGTAAAGTATAAAATAGTTTCACATCTGTAGTGGTTCCCAAACTTTGGTCTTTCAGATGTTTTGGACTTCAGCTCCCAGAATTCCTGAATGTTGGCCAAGCTGGCTGGACCTGAAATCCAAAACACTTGGAAGACCAAAGTTTGAGAACCACTAGAACAACACACTCCTTGACTATTGGGCTCCACACACTTAACTGACATTGAAAGTTGTTTGTAGGCTACTGAAGATAGCCCAAATCATTTTCTTCAATGTTACCGGTAGTCTTAAAGTAGCTTAGATTTCCATTATCTCTTCCTAAGGCTTCTTAAGTTCAAAAGAATTTATTTCCCTTTTTCTTTGACAGAAGGTTGAGAAGAATATTGAACAGATTGAGGCTCACTATATGGGGAAGCAGATGGGCGGCCATGGGCCGCCCCGGGAAGCTGCGCCGCGGGGCCGAGGTATCCCCACACCTCGGCCCCGTGGCACAGCTTCGCCGCCCCTGGAAGGAGCGCTAAATTAGCGCTCCTTTCACAAGTTGCCAAAGGTGCGCCGCAAAAGGCTGCCGGCACACCTTCGGTGACTCTTCCACTGCAGCGTGTATGGACGCTGCAGCGTGAGGTCCTCCTCGGGGCGCCGGCCGTGCGGAGGGCCGGCTGCTCCGAGGACGACTTAGGGAAGGGGTTGGGGCGCCCACCGTGCAGCTGCCCCTCCCCTTCCCTGCCCCCAAAACGGCGCTTTTAGCCGTCTGCTTCCCCCCTATGTACTCAAGTGACATGTTTACTGCCTTTCTATAGTACCATCTAGTGCCATTCCAGCAAGATGTGCAATAATAAATGTTACTGGAAAGATGGATCACGTCATGTCTCCATCTACTTCTTTGATGTTTACTTTTGGTGGTGCTCACCTCCTATGACACCAGTCCTTTCTGGATATAGCAGAGGCACTGTTTAAATGTATGTACAGTAGTCTTCCAGACTACTTCATTTTAGCACAAATTAAATAATTAAAATAATGTTAAAATCATTGGGACAGAGCTGTTTTGTCAAATCTACTGCAAAGGATAGCTTGTTAAATGGCATGGATTGGAAACAACCTTACTTAAAACCCCGCATTATAGTCCCAGCAAAGCTAACATTTCAAGATAGCTCTATGTCCTTTATAGAGTCAGTGTAGTGTAGTGGTTTCAGGGTTCAAATCCCAGCTCAGCCATGGAAACCCCCTGGTGTGTTGCACTCTCTCAGCCTTAGGGGAAGGCGATAGCAACCTCCCTCTAAAGATACTTGCCAAGAAAACCTTTTGCCTTAAGGTCACCATAAGTTGGAAATGACTTCAGGGCATATAACAACTACCGTATTTTCCGGCATATAAGACGCTCCGGCATATAAGACGCACCCAATTTTAAAGGAGAAAAATCTAGGAAAAAAAGATTCTTAATAAAATACAGTCAGAGGATGCCTCCGACCCAGGCATCCGCCCAAGGAAAGCAACCAGGCTTTCCTTGGAGGGATCCTGGGGTTTGAGGCGTCCTCCGACCCACGGAGGACGCCTCAGACCCATGGCATCCACCCAGGGAAAGCAACCAGGCTTTCCTTGGAGGGACCCTGGTGTCTGAGGCGTCCTCCGACCCACGGAGGACGTCTCAGACCCTAGGATCCCTGCAAGGAAAGCAACCAGGCTTTCCTTGGAGGGACCCTGGGGTCTGAGGCGTCCTCCAACCCACGGAGGACGCCTCAGACCCTAGGATCCCTCCAGGGAAATCAACCAGGCTTTCCTTGGAGGGACCCTGGGGTCTGAGGCGTCCTCCGACCCATGGAGGACGCCTCAGACCCTAGGATCCCTCCAGGGAAATCAACCAGGCTTTCCTTGGAGGGACCCTGGGTTCTGAGGCGTCCTCCAACCCACGGAGGACGCCTCAGACCCTAGGATCTCTGCAAGGAAAGCAACCAGGCTTTCCTTGGAGGGACCCTGGGTTCTGAGGCGTCCTCCGACCCACGGAGGATGCCTCAGACCCTAGGATCCCTCCAGGGAAAGCAACCAGGCTTTCCTTGGAGGGACCTTGGGGTCTGAGGCATCCTCCGGCCCACGGAGGACAACTCAGACCCTAGGATCCCTGCAGGGAAAGCAACCAGGCTTTCCTTGGAGGGACCCTGGGGTCTGAGGCGTCCTCCGGCCCACGGAGGACGCCTCAGACCCTAGGATCCCTCCAGGGAAAGCCTGGTTGCTTTCCTTGGGTGGATGCCTGGGTCGGAGGCGTCCTCCGACCCAAGCATCCGCCCAAGGAAAGCAACATTGCTTTCCTTGGGGCAATGCTGGGGTTGGAGGCGCCCACCGACCCCAGGATCGCCCCAAGGAAGCTTTCCATGGGGCGATGCTGGAGTCAGAGGCGTCGTCCGACTCCAGCATTGCCCCATGGAAAGCAACCTTTTTTTCCTTGGGGTGATCCTGGGGTCGGAGGAGTGCTCCGACCCCAGGATCGCCCCAAGGAAGCTTTCCATGGGGCGATGCTGGAGTCAGAGGCGTCGTCCGACCCCAGCATTGCCCCATGGAAAGCAACCTTTTTTTCCTTGGGGTGATCCTGGGGTCGGAGGAGTGCTCCGACCCCAGGATCGCCCCAAGGAAGCTTTCCATGGGGCGATGCTGGAGTCAGAGGCGTCGTCCGACCCCAGCATTGCCCCACGGAAAGCAACCTTTTTTTCCTTGGGTGATCCTGGGGTCGGAGGAGTGCTCCGACCCCAGGATCGCCCCAAGGAAGCTTTCCATGGGGCGATGCTGGAGTCAGAGGCGTCGTCCGACTCCAGCATTGCCCCATGGAAAGCAACCTTTTTTTCCTTGGGTGATCCTGGGGTCGGAGGAGTGCTCCGACCCCAGGATCGCCCCAAGGAAGCTTTCCATGGGGCGATGCTGGAGTCAGAGGCGTCGTCCGACTCCAGCATTGCCCCATGGAAAGCAACCTTTTTTTCCTTGGGGTGATCCTGGGGTCGGAGGAGTGCTCCGACCCCAGCATGGTCCCAGGGAAGTCCCCCTGCGTCCTCGGTGGTTCAATGGGCTGCTCAGCCTCCGATCCCAGGAGCAGCCCATTGAACCACCGAGGAGCTACATTCGGCCTATTAGGCGCACCAACTTCCCCACCGTCATTTTGGGGAAGAAAAAGTGCGTGTAATATGCTGAAAAATACGGTATATCCTTTATCCATTATACTAATGAAATTGGGGGGGGGGTATTTTGATTGCACACCTTAAAGCATAATCCTTACTTATGCATGCTTCTTCAAAATAAAGTCCCCATGAATTCAGTGTGATTTACTCTCAGGTAGCTTGCATATAAGATTGTAGCCTTCACTTCTATGTTGTAGCTTTAACAAGACACAGGTGACATTTAAAACATAACCTTCAGCAGACTCTTTCCTCATAAGTGAAAAGTTCACTTCATTCAGTATTTTATTGTGAGCTGCTTGGATAAAATGAAAGCGCAACTACGGTATTTTTTTACTTGTTTAAATGTTTTTATATATGTATGTAGTGTTGGAGAGGACAGCTTTGCCACAGCTGTAAATATTCAGCAAGAACAGGGGATAGCTCTGCAATGTGGAAATGAAGCTCGTAGGTGCTAAATGCCAGTGCATGTCTAGTGTTAATATTCCTTCTGCCATAAATAGAGGAAGTAGTGATTCATGTTTAGCTCTTGATTCAGAGCCATGAAAGAACTTAGTATCTCTGGGACTGATCAGGCTCACTTGAGGTCATGAACACATTGCACAATCTGTCTGGCAAGTCACAAAACCTAATCCCATTTTGCAGCCGGAATGAAGGTCAGAAATATGAAGCACGGCTGAAGAATCATTTAATAGGCATGGATGATTTTCATTAACAGTATTAAAAACAAACAAACCAAAAGTGTTATTATTTTGGAGAGGGGATATGTAAGTTCAGGCCTGAAAAATATAACAGCCCATCAAGATGAATGCAGTTTATCAGCTGTATTTTTGGGCAAAAATGGGGTGGAGTAGTTTAGGTGGTCTGGTGCATATCTTGCAAGTTGCAACAAGAGTTTGGAAAAGTTACCTTTTGGACTACAATCCCTAGAATTGCACAAACAGCACCATAATCTTTAAATAACAACCCTATCCCCATGTTTTGGCTATAATCCAGAAAGTCAAATATATCACACCAGCCTGCCAGGTGTTGGCAGCCTCTTCTTGCAGTTTCAGGCAGGCAGAAAAATCTCTTGATTTATTAGGTTGTGTTCAATCATGTACTGTACAACCCAGGTCTTGAGAAAGTTATTTTTGGATTACAGCTTCCAGAATCCCCCAACCAATATTATTTATGGCCATACTGAATGAGAGATTCTGGGTGTTGAAGCTAAAAAATGTTTTCCATGTCTTTGTTCAGACTTGGATATAAGTAAGCAAGCTCAACAGAAGAACAAATTATTGAAAGTCTGTGGTGCTGTGCTTTAAGTTAGACTTGGGAAGTGCCGAGTTCAAATGTTTATGCATGGTGCTAAAGCTCACTGTGTGGCCTTGGGCTAAAGGCCTACTGTTAGCTTCATATGAAATGCTGATCTTTTCTCAGCAGGGAAACAAATTTAATAAATAAAAGTTAAATCCCTGCATGCTACAGATGAAACATAACCTGTTTGCCTTTACGAAAGGCAGTTTTGGCGTTTTCTCTCTTTCTCTGTATTAACTTTAAATGCTTTCTTACTGTTATGGAAAGAGATCTGTCTCTGATCTGTAAAGAAATCCCTCATTTGCTGCTACCTTTTTATTCAAAAGAAACATTTTGCTTATTAAAGCATACATCTCAGCATACCAACACAAATCAAAATCAGAAAGAGTAAGAAATGAATAGATGCAAAGCTATCAGTTACAATAATTGCACTGAGATCAGAAATGTATAGTAAAGACTACATTCTTACACAGTGTATTGGAATATTGATGTCCAGACCTTTTTTCCAATTAAAAAAAATATTTTAATTATATGCAGTGTACAATAGAGATTCTTTGAAAAGCTCAGTTTACAATGCAATCCATTACATGTCTTTTTTAAAATAAATGCCATGGAGTTTAGGTTGGGTTTCTCACAAGGAAATGAGTTATATGATATCAACCCAAAGTAATTTCATAATCTGGAAAAAAAAATTAAGAACAATTCCTTACTGAAAGGCTCAGGACTACCTTTCTCTCTACAGTTTGGGCCTCTACAGATGGGCAGCCGTGGACCGTCCCGAGAAGCCACGGATTGGGACCGAGGCTGCCCTATGCCTCGGCCCCAATCCACTCTTAAGGCACCTCTGAAAAGGAGTGCTAAAATAGCGCTCCTTTCAGAGGAGCCAAAATGGGCGGCAGAAGAGGTGCCGGGCGCCTCTTCCGCGCTCCTTCCGCCTCAGCGTGTCCGGACGCTGAGCTGGAACGACGTCATCAGAGCGCTCGCCATGTGCAAATGCGAGCGCTCCAATGACATCCTCGAGAAGGAGTTGGGGCGCCTGGCATCCGGCTGCCCCTCCCCTTCTCTGGCTCCAAGACGTCGCTTTGCGCCGTCTGCATCCCCCCTTTGTTAACAGATACAGAACTACATCCCAATACATGTAATCCATTGGTATTATTTTACATTTAACTGTATTTAGCAGGTTGGATTCAAATCCATTGCTAATGTTGTCCCCTTCCACATTTGCATTCTGTTAAGATTCTGGAATATTTATAATTTCTTTGTTGTTACATTTGTATATATTTGTAAAGTCTGCAGTTAATCTAGTACATTTCCCTGCTTTCCGCTTTCTGTTCGGTTATTTGAATTTCAGTTCCTCTCTAAAGGTATCATAGAAGCAGAGCATTTTTTAAAAAATATACCATATTTTTATATGATATAAATGAGATCATATAAACACTGTTTTGTATTATTTGCTTGGTTCCTAGTGGTCTTACTTGGGCTGGAGCAAGTTTAAAAATTACATAATTTATTTCTAAGAAAAGTTCAAGGTACACTATTTAAGGTGATTTTAGCCAGCAAAATCCTCAAGAGACACTTAACTCTTTTGACCTTTCTCTGCCGTTAATCTGAGGATGGGTTAGGACAAACTGTCTTATTGTTTACTAAGTAGTATTGTTTTACAACAATTATTCAGATGCAGAAATTATTCTATTCAGAACCCCCCTCCCGCTTTTGTTTACTAGAGGTGAGGGGGTATGTGAGAATAATCTCTTGCCAGTGATATTTCACTATGTAGGCTGAAAGTATGTTGGCAAACATATTAAGGTCATGGAAATAATCCAACATATTGATGAAGAACAGGATGGACTCCCAACTTTTTGTACCTGGACTGTTTGTATCTTCCTGGAGTCAACCTCCTTTATCCTCACCTCCAGTCTGCTTTAATATTGTACAATGGATTCATATATTCTCCCTGAGTCATTCAATGTCAAAAATAATACAGTTGTTTCTGTGACAAATTTCACTTGTTCCCTGAAGGCATGTGTCCATCCTGCCCCCCCCCCCCAATTTATTCTCCAGTATCATGTGTCATCTTCAAAGTGCTTCTTTCTTCTTGAGTTTTATGACAGATGAGAGTTGGAGGATGTGCGGCCCTCGTGCTGATATTAAATCTACAGCTCCCCTCAGCCATATCCAGCATAGTTCAGCTCTAGACAGGGTTGTAAAAAAAGGACTCTCTTGAACTTAAGATAGCCCAGTAGAGCTCCCAAAGCATAGTGAAAATGTTTCCCATATCCCCTACCAGTCATTTAGAGTATTTGGGAGCAAACAAATTTGATGTTTTTGCATGGGGTTCAGCTGGGTGTATGGCCCTCCAAGGCCTGATCTAGATATTGTGTCCAGTTCTCAGCAATACAATTCAAGAGGGATGTTGATAAGCTGGAGCATGACCAGGGGAAAGTAACCAAAATGATGAAAGGTCTGGACACCACCAAGCTCTATGAGGAGCGGCTTAGGGAGCTGGGTATGTTTGGCCTGTAGGAGAGAAGAATGTTTAGAGGGAACATGATTGCTATGTTTAAGTAGCTGAAGGGATATCATATTGAGGATGGAGCACGCTTGTTTTCTGCTGCTCCAAAGCCTAGGAACTTTATTGCATGAGCCTCGGTCCCAACACACTCTTGCCGCAATTGAGTTATTAAAAATCCCCCAAAACATACTGGTTTTGAAACTTTTAATATTGCACCTCTCTTCAATAACATGATGGGGCTTTTTGTACCCTTAAGGGTCCCTATGCCTTCTCTTTCTCATTCCCCTCGATCCTGCCTCCCTGCCCTCTGTGCTTCGCTGCCCACTGTCCTGCTAAAGAAGGAATGCAAATGTCTCCTTGTGTGGAAGCAGCCATTCCTTCCTTGGCATGCTGGTGGAGGGCATGGAAAATCCTACTCTCAAATAGGTAGGGGAAGAAGAAGAGGAAGAGGAGGGAGGCAGGGACTCTGGCCCACGTAACTGCCCAAAACTGTAATAGCCATGCCAGGAAGTTACCACACGTGGGGAGAAAGTCTACAGTAATGTGTTTGGGACTATATTGACGGGTGTTTAACGTCAATGAAATGGATTACTCTTACCAACAGAGAGATGAAATGGCTGTGATGTCATGTGGTAAGTATTGCCAAAAGTGCTATTCTCTAGCTTTAATAGCTGGTTTAAAGACTCATGTGATAAAAGTCCTAAGACATGGAGCAATGGCTTCAAACTACAAGAAAAGAGATTCCACCGAAATATGACGAAGAATTTCTTGATGATAAGAGCTGTTTGATATTGGAATATGCTACTTCGAAGTGTGGTGGAGTCTTCTTCTTGGAAAGTTGGATGGCCATCTGTTGGGAGTGCTTTGATTTTGTTCTCCTGCATGGCAGAATGGGTTTGGACTGGATGGCCCTTCTGGTCTCTTCCAACTCTATGAACCTGTGATCCCAGAGCATGTTAACACACCAGTCCAGTCTTCAAAAGTATCAGTTAGATCTTGGACAAAGGATTCAAGACCAGTCAAATGGATGGTTTCTTTGTCCACAGTACCCTTTGTTTAGAATCTCACTGATACTTTTGAAGATGGCTCTGGTGGTGCCCTTTATTTCAGGGGAATTTCCCTTGCTGCAGTATGCACTGATTTTTCAGGTTGTTCTAGAACCCTCACAACTTTCTTAGCTAATGCTCCATAGATTCAGCCAGTGGCAATTTATATACATTGCAAAAATTCCACCGCAGCATATTTAAATGGGGAAAATTATTCACACGAGGGGATGCCAGGTGTAAAGTATGCAGTCTTAACACAGGTGACCAGGCACAGAAGGACAAGTACAAATATTGGTCAAGTAGATTTGCCCTCAGATGAGATCATTCAGAAACCTGACTTCACAGACCCAATATCCTCCCACAAAGTCAACTTTGTGGCAACTTCCCCATATAAAAATGACAAAAGCATAAACTCCTGTGCTATATATCATTTATATGCTGTTCAGACCATTTAAACTGAGTATTAGATCCTGTTGTGGTTATGAAAACATGGATTTTGTGTGTGTGTGTGTGGGGGGGAGTAATTACCGTAACTGAGTTTCAGGTTGGAGTGTCTTGGGATGATCAGTTTTTTTACAGTGTTCATCCCTTTAATATAAATATAGTATTCTTTACTGATATAGCTAAAAATATTATTTTATATTGGAAAACTTGATGCTATATGTTTTCAAATATCCTGAGGTCATGTTTTCGAGTATCTTCTTGTTCATAGTGTTAACATATTTGCTTATATATATGGTCTTGGGATAAATGATTTTGCTATTGTGGTTTGGGCCTATCCATATAAAATTGCACTCTCCTTTTCTCTTGTTGCTGTTGCTGTGTACCTTCAAGCCATTTTTGACTTTTGGCAACCCTGTAATGAGATTGTCTTGGCAAGATTTTTTCAGAGAGAGTTGACTTTTGAGACAGAGAGTATGTGATTGCCCAAGATTAGCTTGTGGGTTTCCATGGCTGAGTGAGGGATTCAAACCCTGATCTCTAAAATGTTTCCAAAATTATTACCATAAACTAATTTGTTAAGTTACAAATTTTCACACTGCATAGTTACAGCACTATGATCCCATTTTTAACTGTCATGCCTGGAATTCTGTGGTTTATAGTTTGGTAAGGCACTATGGTTCTCTGGCTGGAATTTTAACTATCCTTCCCTAAACTACAGATCCCAAAATTCCTTAAACCAGAATCATGGCAGTTAAAGTGGAAATGTAATCCTAAAATTGTGCAGTATGAAAGGGACAACTTTTCCAAACTTTTTTCCTGTCAAAGCCATGAACTTGTTTCTACTTCCACTCTGCCTTAGGCTCCACCATTGTACTCAAATCAAACACAGGGTCTAATGTAATAATGCTGCACTTTTGGAGCAAAAATCATAAGGTCACATCATATTATAATGCTGAATTGCACTGCTCTGGAGGTAAGAGTTACTGCTGAGACGAACTAGAAATGAAGCAGACTGACATTTCTGTTGATGCTTCTCTCTCACACACACTGGTCTCTCTTTGTCAGTCAGAAACTCCAGATTTCTTTATCCATTTAGTCACATACTATTTCAGAAATAAATAGCATTTATTACCTTTTTACTGAATAATGCATTTTTTTTAAAAAAAATTGTTTGGAAATGCATTATTAGAGAGATAAAACACTGAAATTTGGCTACCTTTGATTATTGTGGTGCCATCTGTTTTTAACTTCTCTAGAGATGGTTTGTAGCTGTAGTAAATAAATCTCACTTGAGCATTTTAAATACAGCTTTTAATAACTAGAAGCTTACGGTATCTTGAATCTTTGGTTAGCTTGGATGTAACATGTAGTTGGATGTGGAGGAGATCGTATAGGGAATTCAACAACACCCTAAGTTACATTGCAGTTCAGTAGATGTTTGACACCAGTTTGTCATAATTGTAACATGAGAGTTAAAGTGGCAAGAGCATAAGCCTTGGCACACACACAGTCCTGCCTTTTGGACATTTTTAGAATTCACTTTCCAATTGGAGGCCTTAGTTCTCCATAATGATGAAGGGCAGATGGAGGTTATGGTTTTCCAGAACATTTTTCTGTATGATGATAGACTAGAGTCATAAAATTCTTGGTTTGCTAATGGTTTGTCTTTTTGTGGGTGACACACCCAGATCAGAAACGTTTTGCTGTTTATCCTATTTTTAGTAAGCCTCTTAAAAGAAGCTAAATTGCAGCCTTTGGGGGACATGCGAGCCATAACTTTGTTATTCTTATATGCATTTTACTTTAAATTGGCTAAGCTGTGTGTTTGCTTACAAAAAAAAAACCTATACATTTTCTTACTTTTTTGCTCAATGTATCTTGAGCCTGCAGATACATTTGTTTATGGGTGTTTATTTTTAATTGGGGGGGGGATGAATATCTCTTAAATGAAATTGGTTAAATATGTGCTATAATAAATTTGTTAGGCTTGGGTGTTGCAAGATTGCCAATTGGATAAGACATTGTTTCAACAAATGCATATTCATGTATCTGTTTTGCTCCTTTGGTCAGTAGTATCAGTTACATAGTCCTATCATTTTATGAACACATTTTTGTAAAGAAAATTATTTTCAGGCCAGTAGCAGATTCTGCTGACTTTTTAGTTATTTTACCATCTTAAAGGGAAAAGTGCTTGTAGAGAGGAAATTGATGGCTGATGCTTTAAACCTACTTAATCTGGATTTTTATATCTATGTTCCATATATGAGCTTTATGACACTCGTTGCTTTTAAACATACAGTACTTGCTTTCCTTTGGGGAGTTAAGGTGGTGAGTGGGAATGTCATCTGCTTTGAGAGGAAGAGACATAGGGGTAGTCTAGGACATCAGGATGCAAAGGATCTTGTAGCACCTTTGTGACTAAGGTCCAAAACACACTGCAGAAATAATCCAGTTTGAGACTGCTTTAACTGGCCTGGCTCATTGCTAGGGACTCCTGGGAACTGTAGTTTTGTGAGACATTTAGCCTTCTCTGTCAGAGAGCTCTGGTGCCACAATAAGCTACAATTCGAAGGATTCCCTAGCACTGAGCCAGGGCAATTAAAGCAGTCTCAAACTGGATTATTTCTACAGTGTGTTTGGACCTTACTTAATGAAAGAAGTTGTACCATAAGCTTTTATAGGCTTGATCTACTTTGCATCTGAGGAAACAGACAAAGGGGGGATGCAGATGGGTGGCCCTGGGCTGCCCTGGGAAGCAGAGAATTGGGGCCAAGGCTGCCTCCTTTCAGAGCTGGCAAAAAGGATGCCCCAAGAGCCGCCGTGCGGCTCTTCTGCACCCCTTCCAGCGCAGTGTGTCAAGACGCTGCGCCAGGAGGACGTTCTGACATTGCGTGCCATGCGTAACGGCGCGTGGCGTCAGGACATCCTCAGGGAGGGGTTGCGGCACCCGGCATGCGGCTGCAGCTCCCCATCCCTGTCTCGAGGACGCCGCAAAGGGCTCGTCTGCAGAGGCCCAAAGTCTATGAAAGCTTATGCTACAATTCCTGTCACTCATTTTCAAAGGTGCTACAGGATCACTTTGCATACTGCTTTGAGACGTTTGGGTTATAAATGTTCTGCAGTGTACACTGATGTGTAGTGATAATGTACAGCAAATGTAATGCAGCTCAGGTTGTCATACACTTGAGGATTTATTTTGGCTTTCTTTTACATCATATCCATTTGGTTGCAGTAATACCCCACGTTGACACTACCTTTCCATTTTGGTAGGATTGTGTCCTGCTGCAAGGCAATAGGGTGTACTGATGGTAGCTTTGCTAATACGGAACTTGCAGTTTTAGAAAGTGAAGTCAAAGAGAGTTTCAAAGCACTTGGGAGAAATAAATCATCACAAACAGATGGCATACCAAGTTTTGAAGATGGATTCTATCCAGATCCAAACAAAAATCTACTAACAAATAAAGAAAGCAAAACAATGGCCCTCAGACTGGAAACACACCATATACAGTTGAGTCCCCAAGAAAGGGGACATCAGGGATTGCAGTAAGCAATGGACTATTGCATTATTCTCCCATTCAAGCAAAGTGATGTTCAAGATTTTACAACAAAAACTTTTGCTATATATGGAGTGAGCAGTGGCAGGCGTACATGCTATATTGAGAAAGGGAAGAGGTGCTAGGCAACATATATTGCAAACATGCATTCTTTAATGGAATGCACCAGACAATATCAGAAGAAAAACAGCTTGTGCTTTATAAATTATAGCAAAGCCTTTGAGTGTGTAAATCCTGAGAAGATATACAGTGGTCCCTCTGGATTCATGAGGGATACGTTCTGCCCCCCCCCCCCCCCGTAAATCTGAAATTTCGCAAATATTCAAGTCCCATTGTCCCCAGTGGTATAATTATTTGTGAAATTTTCTCCCTCCCTCCCTTACTGGCATCTTCTCCATTCATAATCGGAGCCTGGGCCACCTTTCCCAGCAACGCTCGGAGCCCAGCATGCACACATGTGCGATACGTCATTGGCCTGCGGCGGAGGGAGCAGGGCATGCACACGCTGCGTCCCAAGCACTGCTGGAAAAGCGACTCCTGATGGCTGCCGAGATGAGTTACAAGCCCTTACAGCCCAGGCTTTGATTTATGTCCCTAGCGCCAGAGGGGAAAGATGCCAGTGAGGGAGGGAGGGAGCTGTGGCCTTGGCCTCGCAAATGATTGAAACCATGAGTGCCAAGGCCGCGAATCTGGAGGGACCACTGTAGTTCCTTCTAAAAGAAATGAGCATGTACAACATATGATTGTCCTGAAGTGTAACCTTTGATCTGGATAAGAGGTCACTGTCAGGGCAGAATGTGGAAAAAAAAAAAGAATGGTTTCCAGTTGACAAAGAGGTCAAACAAGGCTGCATTTTCAATTTAACAACAGAACATAACCTACAGAAAGCAGAACTAGTCTCAGATCAAGCAGACATAAAAACTGAGGGAAAGAACAATTTCAGACATGAAAATGGCACCATTGCCAACAGAAAACAACAAAGGTTTGAAACAGATACTGATGTAAGTTTAGAAGGGAAGTGCAAAAGGATTACAGAATAAGATCCTTAATATAAAGATACAATATCATTAAATATCAAAGTCAGAATTATCCATGCCATAGTATTTCCAATTTCTATATATGGTTGTGGAAACCGGACAGTGAATAAAGCTGATAGGAAGAAAAATCACTCTTTTGAAATGTGGTATTGGAGAAGAGTTCTGGATATCCTACAGGCCACCAAAAGGACAAATAAATGGGCCCTAGAGCAAATGAAGCCTACACTCTCCCATAAAGCCAGAATGACTAAATGAATGCTAAATTCAGAAACATGGCTGTGTTAGTTTGGAATATCGGTATGCAAAGGGAACTTGTAGCATCTTTGAGACTAACTGTACAAAAGAAGCCTACGGCTTCACATTGTACAAAAGAAGTTGTAGCACAAGCTTTCACAGACTTGCATCTGAGGAAGCAGACTAAAGGCCTAAGCAGACTGCCAGAAATAGTGCACATTAAATTGAGGCACTGCCCTGGCTCAGTGCTAGGGAATCATGGGAACTGTATTTTTTTCTGGGACATTGAGCCTTCTCTGTCATAGAGCTCTGGTGCCACAATAAATTACAGTTCCCATGATTCCCTAGCACTGAGCCAGGGCAGTGCCTCAATTTAATGTGCAGTATTTCTGGCAGTCTGCTTAGGCCCTAAGTCTACGAAAGGTTCTGCTACAACTTCTTTCACTCAGTTTGTTTCAGTGGTGCTAAATCAGGGACCGGCAACCTATGGCCTGGGGGCCGGTTAAGGCCCTGGGCCCCAGACTTACCGGCCCAGGCCATAGGCTGCTGCCGCCGCCGCATGTTTTCGGCTGCGCTTGCTGCGGCCGCCATTTTGAAAGTCAAAGTGGCGGTCGTGACACGTTTGTGCATGCGCAGTACTCTTGCGCACGCGCAAACGCGTCGCGACCGCCATTTTGACCTCCAAAATGGCAGCCGCAACATGCGCCATGGTGGCTGCAGCCGCGCGCGCTATGGCGCATGTTGCGGCCGCCATTTTGGAGGTCAAAATGGTGGCCACAACACGTTTGCGCATGCGCAGTACTCTTGCGCATGCGCAAACGCGTCGCGCCCACCATTTTGACTTCCAAAATGGCGTCCGCAACATGCGCCGTGGCAGCTGCGACCGCGCGTACTACGGCAGCGGCAGCGTGCACGGGGGGTCGCGCGCGGAGGAGGAGGGTGAGTGCACGTGTGCCGCCATTCCCCCCCCCCTTGGCCCAGCCGAGACCTGGGCGACAGGAGACCAGCCCAGGTCTCAAAAAGGTTGCCTGTCCCTGTGCTAAATGAAGGCTATCACACTTTAGACATATCATGAGATGACTTGACTCATTGGAAAAATAATGGTTGGTAAAGTAGAAAAAGAGGAAGATTAAATTTCTTTTTTTTAAATAATTTTTATTAAACACAAACAGTGTGTGTGTGTGTGTGTGTATACCTGCCATGAACAAACAAAACAAAGCAACAACCTAACAAAGCAAGAAACTACAAAAAAGAAACACTACTGACTTCCCCCACTCTGATGGTTATATCCCCCTATTACTATACTTTCTTTAACCAATAATACACATATGCTTCTACTAAATACAAATTTTACAAAACTGAAAACTGATATATGACCCCAATGAGATTGCAAAATAAATAAATAAATTATTCCCAGTCTTTCTTAAAACTGGTCAAAGATTTCTCCTTGATCAATATGGTCAATGTGTCCGTTTCAGCAAGTTCATCAGCCATTTTACTTGTGTTGGAAGAACAGTTTCCTTCTGTCTTTGAAGATAAACGATTCTTGCCGATGTAATCATATAGTGTAACATCTACATATCAGGTGGATTTATTCAGTAAAGGAAGCAAAGACCCAAGCAGGGCTGTTGATGACTCGGATTCATGGAGATCTCTCATTCGTAGTGTTGCCACATACGTCAACGCTGACTTGGTGGCAAATAACGATAACAACCAGGAGGATGATACGTTTTCCTAGCAGTGCACAAACTTTTACTCAAACTCTCTCATGGTATGCTGACAGGTCAGCAGGATGTCTGTCATCTTAATGCGATTTATTTTTACAAGGGGGTGTGTGGGTAACACTCCCTCTGTCCTGTTTCTAACAAGCTGCCTGCAGACCATGCAGATATATGGCAGAAAGGGAAGGGAATCATCATGGCCTTCTAATAGCTGATCACTACTGTGGTGGACCACTAAGTGGGTAGAAGAATAAAAAACCTCACAAGCTTTGTGAGGGTGTGACAGCCTCAGCTCAAAATCTTTTGGGCTGTAGCAGCATAGTTTGTGTCCTGAAGACCTTTCCTTGTAACAGCAGCTTACACAACTCAGTTGTGTTCAAATGGGTGAAGCAAAGCAAAGAGACTTTTGCTTTGTTTACCCTGGACAGAATAATGGTGAAATGGATGTAGACAGGAAGTGGAGGAGAAGGAGGATAATTGCTTTTTCAATGTAGATAATTTAGTCCAACTGTTCTGAGGCAGAGGGGGGAATTGTGTTATCCCTAGAGGAATTCCCTGATTTTCTTGGAGACCTTGAGATTCTGTTCCTCCAGCTAGCCACTTGTTATTTTCTGTATTTGGGATGAACTGGTTCAGTAGCTGAAGGAAGGGACAGCAATTCTAAGGAGCAGGTGAATTTTCCAAAGGCCACCTTTGATATCTTAGCATAAGGGGAACAGCTGTAGCACATCTGCATCCTTCACCACTCTAAGAATATGGAAATCTGTTTTAATGAGAATAAGTCCATGGTTTCTCCCATTTCGCCTCAGCTTCTTTGGGGTAATCCTGATTCAAGAATCACATTGCTGCATCTTCTTTTGTGGGCCACGGGATTTCTGATGTTCCCAAGGCAGTGCAAGAAGTTGAGATGATGTAGTGCCCCCTGGACTGCTTATGTAATATCACAGTGGGCCATGGGATCAGTCAAGCAAGCTATTCCTCTTTCTCCATTACATGATACAATGTTGGCCCTGTGAGGGGTCCTTCAGAGAACCAAGACTGAATTCAAGTATTTATACCTCCTGTATGTATATAGCATGCTGGTTCTGTGAGACATTTCTGCTCTTTAATCCAGGCAGAACGATAAATGCAGCAAGAAGCTTACAGGCTTCCAGTATACTCAGTGTTTTATAGAGCAAGGCCCTACTGAGTCAGTTTCACCAAAAGAAATTATATATTATGCCTGAGGCAAATAATTAAACATCTGGCTGTGGATTAGTCAATAAGTAAGCCTGTCTGTTTCTCTTTCCTTTTCTCTTTCTTTTCTTTCTTTTTTTAGGTTCAGAAGTCACCTGCCTGCCTTTTAGTGAAACCATTATCTAATAAATGAGTATAAACACACAGAATATAAATACATACAAAGTAGCTTAATAGAAAATGCCAAATCCCATTTAAGTTCTTCAGTGAATACTAGAACTGTGGGTGTGTGCCTGCATGCATGTGTTTAAAGATATTTTTTTTCATCTATAGAATTATGTCTGTCTTCAAATCTCAATGTCATAGTTCTAGGTTAAAGAAATAACTGGCTGTTGGCATTTGTACAGCATTTATTTTGGGAGCCATAAACTGAAGTGTTGCATTTAAATGCACCAACCTCTGAAATTTATTAGGTGTTGCTACATGGTTTGTTGTTACTGTGTGCCTTCAAGTCATTTCTGACTTACAGCAACCCTAAAGCAATCCTATAATGGGGCTTTCTGGGTCTGAGAGTATCAGAACTCATCCAAGGTCACACAGTGGGTTTTCATGACCAGGAAGGAATCAAACCCTGATCTCCAGAGTTGTAGTCTGAGTCTCAAATCACTACACCATGGTGGATGTGGTAATATGGCCTAAATACCCTAAAGACAGTCTGATATTGGAAGGTAAACAGGGTCAGGACTGGTTAGACTCTTGGAGACTGCAAAGGAATACCAGGAGCTGTAGGCTATATTTCAGAGGAAGGAACTGGCAAAACCACCTTTGAGTATTTCTTCAATAAGAAAACCCTATGAAATTCATGAGGTTGCCATAAATCAACAGGTGACTTGTAGATGCATGTATGTGCATGCGCACATGCATTTATTTTCACATCCATAAATTGTTGCATTCCTACAAATTCTATTTTGAGCTGTGTTTGAGTTGGAGAGTTTCAGATTCATTGGCACATTCAAATGACTTAGCATGCATGCATGCATAAACACGCATAGCCTGCCTTATGGCACCTTTTTAGTGAATTACAATGGTGTAAATTGGATTTAGCCCATAACAAGTTATTTTATGGTCAGTATGTAGGACAGAATTGTGTTCTGACAATAGAACAATCAAAATCACAGCTCCCCCAACGTAATCATGATGTGAAAGAGTGGAGTGTGGGGATAAGTGGTGAAGTGTCTATCACTGGCTGGACGTACAACAAGGTGTCATCTGCAGAGAGCAAGAACCTGTGGAGGTCTCTACAGATGCCTGTTGGTGTGTGTCCCCTTACAATAAGATAGCTGGATGCATCCCCATCCTTTCCTTTACTTTCTGACAATGCAGAAATGGGTGGGTGGGGGGCTGTGCTGTTGACAAGGTGAGTTTGGGGTGGGGGTTCTTCCAGACTTAGAAAATATGCGAAGAGTTAATGGTATTTGTTCCTCAGTGTCCCACTGAACGATGTGCTGCATCAGGCTATTTTTCCTAGTTTAGCACAAAATTCTTAAGTATTTTATTCCGACCTAAAAGGCATTATTAATAAAGAAACCTTTGGTTGACACCATTGAAATAGATGTGTTCAATACTTAAGCTCTCCCAGTTTTCCGGATATTCCCACTGCTTAACCTATTTCCCCCTTCCCACATCATTTCCTTTTAATGTTTTTAAAGAACTTTCTCTAGAACCACAGCAACAAATAGCAAGCTCATGTACTTAGAAAGTTCACTCCTGCACACATATGCTCGTGTACACACACACACACACATCAGGTTCCACCTGGGATGGAGTGTCAAGATTGGGAATGTGTGTGTGTGTGTGTGTGTATCAGTGGAAACTTTCCTCAGGCTGACTAGTATTTGTATATGGAGACTGATCTTTCCAAGAACAGATTTGTACTACTTTTGTGCTTAGGGTGACAGACTTTTAGTCTAAAGTTATAGTGCAAAGTAGTAAACTGTAACGGTGCTATTTCTGTATTTCCTTGGAGCCAAATCAACCCACCTCCTACTTCTTCCCTGTATAAACTGAGACATTGGAAGACATTGCTGAAAATTTAATAATTAAACAAAATTGTCCATGTGCCTATAAAACCTTTCAAGGTGCATACTTACACAGTATTTCTTACTCATTAATTGAGAAGCAAACACTTTAAATACATATTTGACTTTGAATGTCAATTCCACACTCCTTGATTAATTAGTTAACTTTGACTCAGTTGAAAAGATTTTAATTCAGCAGTCTTTCTTTGGGTACCATCCAGGTTGTTGTTGTTTTTATGGCAATTACTCAGAATTCATTAGCCAACATTGTCCTCGCTGTAAGGAGAAGCTTCCTAGATAGTTTTAGACAGGCTTTCTCAGTACAAATGGATTTTGGCCACTGTGAACCTGTTTGTGGTGTTCTGTGGTTTTCCCTTAATACTGTCATTATGTTCTGCTTGTCTACGCCTTCAAAGAATTATTTCTAACTTAGCATTTTGCATTTTCCCCATGTCTTTGCAAAAGATGTGTCAACAATTTCCCCAGTAGCCTTCCCAATAACCTCAGTGAAATGAAAGTTCATGATATCTTCTTCCACCCATAATGGTTTGGCTATGTTTATTTTCAAGAAAACCTAAGTCATTACAAATGGTTGTGTTATAGAATTACAGATTCTGTGTAACTTCATATTTAGGTTACATGGTTATCTTTACTTTTCTTACATAGTGATATAGTGTACTCTTTAAAAAAAGATTGACATTTTCTACACTAATAATCATATAAGTTAAAATTTGTTCCCTGTTCCCACAGGGTTGAAGAGGCTGAAAATAAATGCATGTCTATATTTCTCACAGATAACATTTTTTTTTTGAAAAACAAAATAATCTAGCATTTGGCTTTCATCAAGTTTAGTACACACTTCATTGAGTCAGTCTTGGTTTGAGCTCATTTCTTGCACCAAGATGCAATGTTTTTTTTTTCCTAACACAAAGTTCAGATTAGTCACTGTTTTGAAATTTTGTATTAATAACAAATCACACAGCACATTGTCTGGTCTTTGGTTTAGTTTGTGTTTTATTTTAAGTGTCCCTTGCTTTCAGACCATGGAAAATGAATGTTTGTTTATATAAATGAGAGCAGTAGGATTCTGTTGTTCTTTGTATAATGACAGCCTTTTTATACCAAGTGGGACTTTTGCCTTTACATATGGTTGCAGGAGAACCTGTGTCACATAGCACAAAGTGCTTTTGAAACTGTCCTGATATAAAGGATAAATCTTTTTGTTCCTTGGGGTTTGTAAAATTGCTTCACTTAACAAAAGCAAAGCAAAGCAGCTTATTTATATACCGCTTCATATCACGCTATGGGATGTCTAAGCGGTTTACAACTGTCAGCTGATTGCCCCCCAACAAGCTGGGTACTCATTTTAGCGACCTCGGAAGGATGCAGGCCTGAGTCTTGTATTGCTGTTTTCTTTTATTGTTCACAATCATCACAGATTAGAAATTATATAGACTATTAAAGCTATGGGTTGTGTACAGAATAATCCTATGCATATTTACTTGGAATGGGGTCCCATTTAATTAATTGGGCTTCCCTCAGTTAGTAACCCTCGAACGCTGATTCTGTTTGTGTACCCAGCCTCCTGTTGCTCTTGTCAAGTGTATACAAACTGGCTGTCATTTGAAGTTAAATAGCTCTCTAGCTAATGGTTTGTTTTCATTGAGCCAATATACAATACAAATAGAGGAGTAAACTTTGGATGAATTCTTTGGGCAGGGATAGTAAGGAGAACTGTTAATGCAACTTTAACTCTTGTCACTGGCAAATGTCTGACAAACCTTTAGTTCTAAGGAGATTCTTTTAAGAAAGGGCTGAACCTATATGAATTCAAGATTTACGCTTTTCTGGAGGTCTCTGTTTAAAAATAAATAAATAAAATGGTTGAGTGGTGCCCTGCTTGATGCAGCATTTGTGTTTGCTGTAGGTAATAAAGATACTGATACAATGGACCCAGGGCAAACATGGTTGCCCTATAAGTGTTTCATTTTTATGAGCCTTACATTCTTGTGGTGGTGGTTGGTAGGTAGTTGTTGTTTCATTTAGGTCAGGGGTAGGCAACCTTTCCCCTTTAAGGGCCGAGGGACTTCAGCTCCCAGAAGCCTCAGCCATGTTGGCCAATAGTCCCATGTTGGCCAATAGCTCCTGGGATTCTGGGAGCTGAAGTCCCTCGGCCCTTAAAGGGGAAAGGTTGCCTACCCCTGATTTAGATGTTATAAATGTTATATTCCAGTATTGGAGAACCTTTGACCCTTCTAATGTTTTGTACAATGACTCTCATGATCCCTTACTATTCGCCATGCTAGGTAGGGCTAGTGGGAATTGTCTGTCAAAACATCCAGAGGACCAAAAATTTTCAACCCCTGGTTTACTTGTTTCCATCTCACTATTGAATCTAATACCTATTCCTATCCCACTGGGTGTGCTATAATAAATTAAGACCATGACATGTAGATCTGGTGGTTCAGATTAACTAGAGTCCATGCCACTCATAGTGGAAATGCAAGCCTTTAAAACCTTAATTCCTTGTAAATTAATGTTTTAGTGTCTTTTTCCTTTGGATTATTGTAAACCACCTTGAATCCCATTTTTGGGAAGAAGGCAGGATATAAATTCAATAAACAAATAAAATTTGAATTCACTTGCTTTGCATATATTTGTGTTTCCTTTCTGTTTATTTACTGAAGATTGGATTCCTACAACTTCCTTTTTCAGGATAATGAAGATAGTTCTGGGGGAAATGAGCTTACAGTTGTAAACTGCTTAGACACTGGATAGCACGGTATGAAGTGGTATATAAATGAAACTGCTTTGCTTTGCTTAGTATCATAATCTGAAATATCAGTTGCCTGTCAGATCCCCAAAGCCTCTCTTATCAAGTGTAATCCACACTAACCAAAGTAGAAGAAAACTCTTACATAGTAGACCTATCACAACACAAACATCGTGCAAATTTGTGCAAGAGTCACATGACACCTTAAAAACTAGCAAGTTTTACATGGCAGAGTATGTCAAATAAAATGGGTTAGTTTTTTAAAGTGCCCCAAGACTTTTATTTTTGCTGCAATGAGTAACATCACTATCTCTTGGAGTAAAGGCTGTATATGTCCCTTAAGACTGCAATCTTATACACATTTGGGAATAGGTCTCATTTAATTTAATATTATTTTCTTCTGAGTAGACCTTATTTTCTTTTATTTGCATTTATTTATTTCATTTATATTTTGTCTTTCTCCCAGAGTAGGACCCAAGACATGTATAGGATTGCACTGTATGTCACATCTTCTGTTTTTGTATGCAAAACCAAAACACCTAAGAAGCTTTCCTGATTAACAAAGAAAAGCATTTTATAGGAAAAAGGAATCTTTTGCAATGGAAACTGCAGCTGACAAGTGTCATAAGGACATAGGAAGATCCCTAACAATGAATGAGACCATTGGTCTATTTAGCCCACTATTCTCAATTTTGACTGACCGTAGCTCTCTGGTGTTTAGGACAGGATACTTTTTTAGTCCTACCTGGAGATCCCTAGCATTCTACATACATGGCTATTCTAAATACTAACCAGGATAGACTCTGCTTAGTTTCCAAAACCATATGAGATCAAGTGTGTGTGGCAGTAATATATGAACTCTCTGTTAGTTAGATAATGAACATGAGCAAAGAGAATCACGGATTTTTAATTTCAGCATCCTGAAGTTAAAATAAAATTGTTACAAATGTAATTATTATCATATCTAGAGAAACAGTATTGTAGTTGGATTAGAGTATTACTAGGTTATATGTGAGTAAACACAGTATTGATCAGGACAGCGCTCTCTCTCTCTCTCTCTCCTTTCTCTCAACTTGCTAGACTTTTGTGAAGTTCATTTGGATCTTTGAGGAACTTGAAGAGTAGATGGAGTGAAATGTAACTAATAAAAACATTAATCCAGAAGGGAACAGAGATGTTGTCTCTATGTGTCTTTATTTATGTGGAACAAAGGAGGACAACAATGATTATTCAGTAGTAAGAGACTATGATTGCACTTCTGCACAGCATGGTTGGGCAACAGTGACCTTCTGGCGAAATCTAGTACTCAGCTTAATGTCCAGATCCTTCAGAAAGTGATCAATTAGATTCTGGCAAGAGCAGCCTATCTCCAAGAGCCTGCTTTATTAAATGGTATGAGAGACATAGAAGAAGTGGCCTTACATACTACTAGTTTCAGCTCTATTCACTGCCAGAAAGAAACAGGGCCATTCCTAGTATACACACTTATTTTATATGCATAGAATTGTGTTGTTAATTTTGTACTGTTTAAATAGTTCTTTTGCACAAGATCATATCATTTCCCTGAGATTGGATTAGATTGGACATATTTTATTTTTTAGTTGTTGTGTTGTGTGTGGCCTCCACTGATTATGTTACATTCTTCCATGTAATGAAAGCAGCCACCCGAGAGAGAGAGAAAATATCTTGTTACTCATGTGTAGAAAAACATTTACGGCTCTCGTCCTTCCAAGATATCCTTGGTTGCATCTGCACTGCAGAATTAATGCAGTTTGACACCATTTTAACTGTCATGGCTCCATTCTGTTGAATTCTGGGAATTGTAGTTTGTTGTGACACCAGAATTTATGTAATGATGTACCAGTGGCCCCCATCTTTCTGTGTAGGGGGAAGAAAATGAGAAATTAGCCAGGTGTGGCTGGAGAGAGAGAACAGTGTGATTTTGAGTTGGGAGAGAAGTGCCCACCACCTGCCTACCTGTCCATCCATCCTGCAAAAGGTGGCCAGGGAATTGGGGGAAAGGATTACTGTTGTCCTGCCTGCCAAGGCTGACCCCTTCCTCCCCACTTCTCTCTCTCAATTTCAGACCCCCTTCTTTTCTTTTCTTTCCCCCCCCCCTTTTCTGTCACTTCCCCACCCCTTCCTCTCCTTGCTTTCTTCACAATATACACCAAACTTGTAGGAGTTAATTGTAGGTGGATGTTTACATTGGCTCCCATTCCTGCACTTTCCATGTTGCCCAGGAGTTGAGGAAAAATGTGAGGTGGACCGAGGGAGGGAGTCCTGTGCACCTATACCAGCTGCTAAGAAAGAAGGGCTGCCAAAACGGGCTCCGCCACTGCTGCGCCTGTTTCCCACTGCCACGTGTTTCAGGGGTAGCCAGAACCACAATGTCACAAGACTGGACCACAATGTCACAGAGGGCGAAGCCAAGGCGCCATCTCTCTCCCCACCCTTGATTAGATGCCATCGGAAGGCTAGGGGACCAACAGAGAGGAGTTCTGGAAAGTGGGCTCTCAACATCTTTGTCAATTGGTTTGCTTTTCAGCAGCTGAAGGAGAGAGAGCAAAGGCCAATGGCATCATACATCAGAGCCAAGAGCATGCTTAGGCATCTGCTATCTGTCTGTTTCGTACACAGCTCCCTAGACTATAGGGACTCTTTATTTCCTTCCTTCGCAGACCCGCTGTGAGAACATCGCAGCCCTCTAGGGGTTCATGGACCAAAGGTTGAGAACTACTGGCCTCTATTGTTTGCTCAGGATGGTTGTGTGCCCATAGCCATGCTTTCTGCTGCCACATCATGACTTCTCCCTCTGTGGCATATTGTATTGTTGTGTGCCTTCAAGTTGTTTCCAGTTTTAAAAAGTGGAAGCTCAGCAGATGTACTTCGGTAAACCATAGGGAAAAATTATGGTATGGATAGGCATGGAATGCCTGGATTCTTCATACACTTGTTAACATTTTTGTTGTTTCCTCACTGCTTGATAACCAAAGAGGTTGCTAGCTAGACTTCAGGGATATTTGAAATGGAAACTGTCACTGAAGAATATGTGATGTTTACTTTCTCATCACTCTTTTCTGTGTTCCCATCAGAACTGCTTGCTCTCTCTTGACAGCTAGTTTTCAAGCTAAGCGTCTTTCAGTGGCCTTGGATGTTTTCAGCACCACATTATCACCTTGATGTTAAGTTCTTCACAGACTCATTATGGGAGCTGCTTTGAATGTCTGATGCGGGAGTTGCACAGGAAAGATTTATTCCTGTTTGTTTACATGTTAACATATGGCTTTCAGAGTAAAGACTGAATTACTGTATAAAATATAATAGAAAATCCACCAAACCCTGCAAATAAATTAATAACCGATGAAAAATAATTAAGAATGCATATTGCTTACTGAAAATAAGGCTCAAAATTACTGCAGCAAGTCAGAACTTTCACCCTTTACAGCTCCATGGGCTATCTGAAAACTGACTGCAGAAGGTTCAAGGGGAAAGCTCCTATATAATATAAAATATATTTTAAACACTTTCTTAAATATTTTTAGGGGTGAAGGCAACAATGCTGTGTATCTGTGTCTTTCTGTCTAACTGTGCCTTCAAGTTGCCTGATGGTGACTCCATGAATTTCATAGGGTTTTCTTAGGCAAGGAATACTTAGGTGGTTTTTGTGAGTTCCTTCCTCTCAAATACAGTGAGCCCTCAACATTTGATGGGATTAGGGGCACAGGACCCCCCATTACTGTGGACAAACTGCAAATTAAAAAAAATACTATTTTTTCCCTGAGAGAACACCTCTATAGGAATCTTTAGGTCCTCCAATGTGACCTGTGGCAGCCATTGACCAAAGGTTCATGCTGGAGGACTAGACATTCCAAGAGAGAATATATTATTCAAACCTGTAATAATCAAATCCACAAAAGTCAAAACCGCAAATGTGGATGGCCAAACCGCAAATGTGGATGGTATAGTTGCAGCACTTATCATTTGTAGTGATCTCCCATGTAAGTACTAATCAGGGGTGATCCTGCTTAACTTCCAAGATCAGGCAGTTTCTGGTGCCTTTAGGGTATTTAGGCCTATATGCCTGTTGTATAGACTCACAAGCTGAAGCTTACTATGCAAATGCCTTTTTGTACCTTATGTGGAGGTATAGCAACACAATCTCAAAGCTACAGGTAATGTAGTACTGAAATATTTGTTACTTCTCAGTTGTGCAGGTGCTTATCTTTCAGGTACAAAATATAACCCCATAGCAGTTAGACTGTAATTGACAAAATTATGAAAGGCTAATCTGCATTGCTAGAAAATACATTCTTGTTTTTATTTAGTCCAAAACTATCCCTTTTTTAGCAGCGAAAAAACAAAACCAATTAGGAGCTTTGAAACCATCACCAACAAGAAGACATTGCCTAAAAGTTCTGGGAAACAAAAGACCTTTAGTTGTTCCTGCAAGGATGATAGAGAAGACACTAGGCACTTCTTTCGAGCAAGACTATTACACAGAACTGGGGCTCCACCAGTAAACAATGCAGCATCCTAATAATGATGAGCCCTACTTTATTTTGTGATGTAGGTGAAACAAAGTCTCTGAGCAAGTCTTTGGCGGATTGATGGAGATCATAACTGTTTGTATACATTAATATATTCTTATCATACAGTGGGCCTTTTTGATCTGGGGGCTTCAGATCTGGGAATTTGACCACCTATGGCTCATCATGCCCCATATTATTAAACAGCATGGACACGCTGAAGCATGCACTTTCATTTAATAAATATGGGTGTGTCATCATCCGTGTTTTTTGCATTTCACAGGGTGTCTTGGAACTGAAACCCTGTGGATCTGAAGCACCCACTGTACATAGAATAATCAGAACAAGCAATAGGAGTGATGGGCTTTTATGAAATCTGTTATATTATTTTACAGTACCCAGCTAAATACTGAGAGTGGCTTGTTGTTGTTGTTGTATGCTTTCAAGGCATTTCTGGCTTATGGCAACCCTAAGGTAAACGTATCATTTTCTTGGCAAAATTTGTTTAGCAGAGATTTGCCATTGCCTTCCCTGGAGGCTTAGAGCATGTGACTTGTCACCCAGTGGGTTTAATGGCCAAACAGGGAATCGAACCCTGGTCTCCAGAGTCATAGTCCAACACTGAAACCACTAGGCCACACTGGCTCTCTACCAAATGTGGCACACACACATTATATTATAACTGTCTAATTTTTATTTTATTTTTTAATTCTATTTCAGTTTTCCCCCTTTTCATGGTGGAGAAATTAGAAATAATGTCAATTAAGTACCCCAAAATTAAAGTTAGCCATGAGAAAGTCCAAAATACTGTAGAAGGCAATGCCTATCATACCAACCACTAAATAATCAGCAAGATTTTGAATTCATTCAGTGTTTTCATTTGGCTAGATCAGTCTTCCCCAAGAGTCCTGCATATTTGAAGGACAATAGATTGGGACTGTGTAAGTGTGAGGTTACATGTATCACTGCTACCAGGCCTGCTGGGATTAGAAATGCAAACCTTAAATTGTGATTCTCCCATTTAAAAAACATGAAATCTCAGTCACAAGAGGCCTTAAACTGAGTGAAGAAGATTTCATACTATCAGAATATTCAACTTTATTTAGATAAATATGCATGGGAAGGATAATATATCTTCCAATTAGCAGGTTAAAATATCCAGTTTGTCTTAGAATCATAGAATCATAGAGTTGGAAGAGACCACAAGGGCCATCCAGTCCAACCCCCAGCCATGCAGGAACTCAAAATCAAAGCATCCCCGACAGATGGTATTTTTTATAGTAGACGTCTAAAGTAAATTAACTCCATTTGTGCAGATGTGACCTAGAATCATAGAATCATAGAATCTTAGAGTTGGAAGAGACCACAAGGGCCATCCAGTTCAACCCCCTGCCATGCAGGAACTCATCCCCGACAGATGGCCATCCAGCCTCTGTTTAAAGACCTCCAAAGAAGGAGACTCCACTACTCTCCGAAGGAGTGTGTTCCACTTTCGAACAGCTCTCACTGTCAGGAAGTTCCTCCTAATGTTGAGGTGGAATCTCTTTTCCTACAGCTTGCATCCATTGTTCTGGGTCCTATTTTCTGGAGCAGCAGAAAACAAGCTAGCGCCCTCCTCAATATGACATCCCTTCAAATATTTAAACAGGGCTATCGTATCCCCTCTTAACCGTCTCTTCTCTAGGCTAAACATACCCAGTTCTCTAAGTCATTCCTCATAGGGGATGGTTTCCAGACCCTTCACCATTTTAGTTGCCCTCCTTTGGACATGCTCCAGTTTTTCAACATCCTTTTTGAATTGTGGTGCCCAGAACTGGACACAGTATTCCAGGTGAGGCCTGACCAACGCAGAATACAGTGGCACTATTACTCCCCTTGATTAGATATTATACTTCTATTAATGCAGCCTAAAATGGCATTGGCCTTTGTAGCTGCAGTATCACACTGTTGACTCATGTTCAACTTATGGTTTACTAGGACTCCTAGATCCCTTTCACATGTAGTCTTGTTAAGCCAGGTGTTCCCCATCTTATATCTATGCATTTCATTTTTTGCCCTAAGTGCAGTACCTTACATTTCTCTGTGTTGAAATTCATTTTGTTAGCTTTGGCCCAGCTTTCTAATCTATTAAGGTCATTTTGAATTTTCATCCTGTTTTCTGGGTTATTAGCTATTCCTCCTAATTTGGTGTCATCTGCAAATCTGAGAAGCATGCCCCCTATTTTTTCATCCAAGTCATTGATAAAGATGTTGAATAGCACTGGGCCCAGGCACCCCACTGGTCACTTCTCTCCAGGATGAAGAGGAGCCATTGCTGAGCACCCTTTGGGTTCGGTCAGTCAACCAGTTACTAATCCACCTAACAGTTGTATTGTCTAGCCCACATTTTACTATCTTGTTTGGAAGAATATCATGGGGGACCTTGTCAAAAGCCTTTCTGAAATCAAGATATGCTATGTCTACAGCATTCCCTTCATCTAGCAAGCTGGTGGTTTTATCAAAAAAAGAGTTCAAATTAGTCTGGCATGACTTGTTTTTGAGAAACCCATGTTGGCTTTTAGTGATTATGGCATTCCTTTCTAAATGTTCACAGACTCTCTGTTTAATGAACTGTTCTAGAATCTTTCCCGGTATTGATGTCAGACTAACTGGGCGATAGTTGTTGGGATCCTCTTTTTTCCCCTTTTTGAAGATGGGGACAACGTTTGCCCTCCTCCAGTCTGGTGGGACTTCTCCTGTTCTCCAGGAATTTTTAAAGAATATTGCCAGTGGCTCTGAGATTACATTTGCCAGTTCTACATTTGTCTTCTCTTGTTCTTTTAAACACTGTATACACCTGAAGTTGTATCTCCAGTTTCCTAATATGAAAATGGTTTAGTTTATCTTCACTATTTTTCTGGATAGAGATGAGTGTGGTTTGCCTCAGGGAGACTGAAATAATAGCTGGAATTTATATTTTTAAAAAGGGCAGTGGTTGTTGTGAGAGAGTGTCCTGGCCACCAGGACCACTTGCCAGTTTTCCCACAATGATACTACACAGTTCTAAGGAACTTTTAAAAGGTTATTTTGCATTTAGTAGAACTATGTCCATATTTCACCCCACCTTGATTCTGTAAAAGGTAGGATGTTGAAAAACTGGAGCGTGTCCAGAGGAGGGGGACTAAATTGTTGAAGCGTCTGGAAACCATGTCCTATGAGGAACGACTTAGGGAATTGGGAATGTTTAGCCTGGAGAAGATGGTTAAAGGGGATATGATAGCCCTGTTTAAATATTTGAAGGGATGTCATATTGAGGAGGGAGCTAGCTAGTTTTCTGCTGCTCCAGAGAATAGGACTTGGAACAATGGATGCAAGTTCCAGGAAAAGAGATTCCACCTTAACATTAGGAGGAATTTCCTGACAGTAAGGGCTGTTCAACAGTAGAATACTCTCCCTCGGAAAGTGGTGGAGTCTCCTTCTTTGGAGGTCTTTAAACAGAGGTTGGATGGCCATCTGTCGGGGATGAGTTCCTGCATGGCAGGGGGTTGAACTGGATGGCCCTTGTGGTCTCTTCCAACTCTAAGATTCTATGATTCTATGATTCTAGGTCACATCTGCACAAATGGAGTTAATTTACTTTAGACGTCTACTATAAAAAATACTTACCAAACAGTGTATTGTCCAACCAAACTGCACAATATACTTGCACAATATACCAAAATGCACAATATACAATATACTTAAAAATATATATATATACTTGTTGCAAGCTTTCAAAGCTCCACTGGCTTCTTCATCAGGAAAGATGTTACAAACCAAACAGGAGAAAAACAATTGGAGATGTTAGTCAGATGACTGCATTTTTATGTTTCTGTCTTTAGTTAAGATGATAAGTGAAGGGTATCTTTTACAGGCTGTCAGTTGGATTTAGGCTCATACCGAGAACATCAATTACTTTTCCCACCTCTCACTTTTTGCTTTGGTTAACATGTATCATGATGAAGAATTCTAGAAACTTTTAAACCTTGCTTACTGTTTATAATATATTGGTTGATCTAACAAAGTTATTGCTCTGCTAGAGATTGTGAAATGAAAATAAACAGTTATTCTACAGCATTTTGTTTATTTGCACAATTAACGTAAGAGAAAGTCAGCTTCATCCTTGACTATTTTCTTCTCCTTTCAGCAGTTTTAACTCTTGAGCATATTAAATCAGCAAGCATCCAAATTAATTAATTGGGTTAGGCTGCTGGGAATGTCCCTCCCTGTGCCAGTTTTAAGTGCAATCAGAATCACAACTGAGCCTGATCTTTGGCAGTACTGGATAATAAAACAATATGTTAAATGTTGTCTAGGGTTAAACACCAATTATAATTGATTGGTCACATCCTTCCACACCTAAAGAAGAATCCCAGGCCAGAATACAGTTAAAAGATTTAAACTGTAGTAAGGAGAACCCTTTTTTTGTTGATATTGTCCTGTTTTGCTGAATTTCAGCTGTTAACATAACTAACTTTCCCTGATATTCATGTTGCATCATTTCCAGTTAATTTAAGCCTTTATAATAAAAAGTAAATAACATGGGGAGTACATTCACACCAGCGTGATGTAGTGGCTTGAGCATTGGACTATGGAGATTATCACATGGAGGAAAAGGATGGGAGCGAAGTGGATAGCTCCCATCCTTATCGCTTCACTGACATCCTTTTCCCCATGTAATAATCTCTTATGACTTTGGAGACTAGGGTTTGAATCCCCACTTAGCCATGAAAACCCACTGGGTGGCTTTGGGTAAGTCCCAGTCTCTCAACCTCACAAGATGGCAGTGGCAAATCCCTTTGAATAAATTTACCAAGGAAACCCCTTTAAAGGTTCACCTTAGACTCACCATAAAGTGGAAATGACTTGAAGTCACAGAACAACAACAACAAATATCCAAACACCGTTCACCATCTTGGCTGGGAAGGGGGCAAAGAAGCTTCCAGACCCTTTATGGGCTAGATTTAGTCCATCTGAGAGTTGTAGCACCCCCAGCATGTTGCCCTAATCCAGGGTGGGCAGCTGTGGAACGCTAGGGGGGCTCATCAGCCCCCTGCTGGAGACTTTGGGGGGCATACCTCCCCGTCATACCTGCTTCCATAAAAAAAAAAACCTATCAAAAATGTTTTTGCCCTAAAATACCCTCTAGGGAGTATGTGGGGCATTATAACCATGCCTGGGGCCTTCCTGGCCCATTTTAGACCCAAGAGAAGCATATATTTTTTTAACAATAGGAAGTGAGCAGAAGTCATCTCCTGTTTACCTTGTGTTACAAAAAAGACCTCTCCTGGGCCTAACTTTGGCTGGCAGGAGATATAAAATGTGGTAGAAATGAACCCCATCCTCTTTACAAGACATTTTGGGGCATTTCAAGACCAATATATTTTAAATTTCTTTTTGCAGAAATGGATTTTGACCCCAGCAGTGCCCCTCCAAACATGGAAGAAATGCCCTACACAGCCCTAGATTGCATTTGTGGGCATTACTTGAAAATAAATTTGATTCGAGGTAGGGATTGTGAGGGCCACAAAATGGCCCTAGCTGCACTTTTCCCTCCCTTGCCTTAATTGTTCTGATTTTGGTGTTAATACATCAGAACATCTTTCTTTTAAAAAATAATAATGGATATAAACCTTTTAAAACTTATGAATGTGGTCATAGAATCATAGAATCATAGAGTTGGAAGAGACCACAAGGGCCATCCAGCCCAACCCCCTGCCATGCAGGAACTCCCAATCAAAGCATCTGGTGGTTACTACTGTGCTAGAAATTCTATTTAAAAGTTAAAAATACCTACACAAGTATTAAAAAGTATTTTAAAAGAGTTGTACCCTCTTGTAGATGAGTAACTGGGAACAGAGAGGGAAGCTGTTCAGGTACAAGAAGGCAAAATGACACTGTGCCACATTTTTTACTAAAGCAATGTACTGCAATTTTTTTTAATGGTTGTGTTTTGAATGTGTGTGCGTACTACGTGCCTTCAAGTAGTTTTTGACTTATGGCAAGCCTAAGGGTTGCCAAGAAAATCATGGGGGTTTCTTGGCAAGATTTGTTCAGATTTGCCATTGCTTTCCCCTGGGGCTGAGAGAGTGTGACTTGCCCAAGGTCACCCAGTGGGCTTCATGCCCTAGCAGGAATTGAACACTGGTCTTTAGAGTTGTAGTCCAATGTTCAAACCACTAAGCAGTGTAGATGTGAGTACTTTCCAGGCAGGTACCTTTCTTCTTAAAGGGCATGGAAATAGTGTGATTTACCTCAAAGAGAATGCAGGATTACATGAGCCATTGATCTTATGACTCTTATCTGTCTGAAGTCATTGTTATACAGGTGGTATTTCTGAATGTTATCTTTTGAATAAAAGTCTAAACAGTAACTGTAGTCATATACTTGAATGCCAGCAGTTTGCATCAGTATTGTTGAGACTGAGCTGTGTGTGTTTCTATAGGCACTTTAAAACAATGATTATTTGGATATCCTATCTCCAACATGTTTCTCTAAAAGAAAAAATAACTTTAGTACAACAAAGTCATGGCTAATTTCAATTTATAAATGTATGAATTTATAAAATGTATAAATCAATTTATAAACATTTTATAAAGCTCAAAAATTGGAGGGGCTTAATGAAAGGCAAGTTCAAAGATAGGAGTCAGGAGGGTCTTTCTGTTCAGGATGCTTATTTGAAGTTATTTTAAAACAAAAATAAAAGCACGTCTAGAATGCATACTAAGATTATAGTCCAGGGCACTTCTGGCTCTGCCTCTGGCCATGCTTTCCACTGCAAAGTAGTTAGCAATAGCAAGTACATTTCTATACCACTTATCAGTGAATTAAGTGCTCCCTATACGGTTTACAATGTGTGTAAACTAATTGCCCCCAACAAGCTGGGTACTCATTTTAGCAATCTCAGAAGGATGCCAGGCTGAGTGGACCTTGAAACCCTGGGATCAAACTCATAACCTTGTAGCTTGCAGTATAGGCATTTAACCACTGCGTCTCCAGAGCTCCCTTTGTTGTCCTGGATGGAGCCTAGAAAAGTTACTTTTTGGACTCTAAGGGCCTTTGCAGACTGCCAGAAATAGTGCAAATTGAGTCCACTTTAACTGCCCTGACTCAGTGCTAGAGAATCATGGGAACTGTAGTTTATTGTGGCACCAGAGCTCTCTGACAGAGAAGGCTCAATGTCTCAGAAAAAATACACTTCCCATGATTCCCTAAAACTCAGCCAGGCCAGTTAAAGTGGACTCAGTTTGCACTATTTCTAGCAGCCTGCAAAGGCTGACACCTACAGACACACACATACCAGCCATGCTGGCAAGAGCATTTGACGAGTTGTAATCTAAAATGGTTTCATGCTTTGACATGTAATCCTAATAGAATACAAATAAGGTTTTGTTGGCTTTTGACTTCAGGCTTTGCTTGTGGGATTTCTGGAATTATTTCTTGGTCCTGATCAGAGCTTGAAATGTTCCTTTTGGGGACTAGACTCCCAGAATCAACCAGCCAAGGTAACCACTGTCTAGGACACAGTCCAGAACTACAAGGGTCTTCAGATACTGTTGAACTGCAATATCCAAAATTCTTTGTCATTGGCTGTGCTGGCTGGGACCACTGGGAGTTGCAATACCTGTTGCTGACTTATCACTACCCTAATGCTAACCCATAATGGGGTTTTCTTGTCAATATTTTTCTTCAGTTTGAATTTGCCTCTGAGGCTAAGAGAAAACTTGCCCAAGGTCGCTCAGTAGGTTTCCATGGATGAACGAGGATTTGAACCCTGGCCTCCAGAATCATAGTGGTTGAAATCACTACACCCCACTGGCTGTTATTGAGTGCATGAGAGAATTTGCACCTTGCTCTAGGGGGTTCTGCTGACTAGACATTTGGAAGCTGTAGTCCCAATGCTGGTCATGACCTATAAAGTCCTGTACGTACATTTTAAAATTTTAATAATGTCATCTTTTTAACTGTTTCAATTGTTTAATTATTTTTTAAACTTTGTATTTTTAATGTTTTATACTGTTTTAACTTAGACTGTTTTAATTTGTTAGCTGCTTTGAGTCCCTGTAATGGGAGGAAGGCAGGATATAAATAAACATTCATCATCATCATCATCATCATCATCATCATCATCATCATCTTAGGCCCAGACTATTTGAGAGACTGTATCTCCCTGTATGAACCTGCTAGATCCCTAAGATCTTTCTCTGGATCCCGCCAAGATCCCAGGCTCACTTGGTGAGGACACAAGAGAGAGCCTTCTTGGTGGCTGCTCCCACCCTCTGCAGCTCCCTTCAGTGGGAGGCTAGGCTGGCCCTCTCCCTGCTGTCCTTTTGCCAGCAAGTAAAACATGTTTATTCAGGCAGGCTTTTGAAAATCATGACAGTGGTTTTTATATGAGATGTGTATTGTAGTTATATTTCTAACTGTTGTATGTTTTTTCATGTTAATTTTATATTGTTTTAACTGGACTATTTTAATTGTTTTTACATCTTTCTTGTAAAGGTTTAAAAGTGTTTTTATCTTGTAAGTCACCTTGGGTCCTGTTCTGGGAGAAAGGCAGTATAGAAATTAAATATAAATAAAATAAAATAAAATAAAATAAATACTCCAGAAGCATCACCAAGTAACTTTCCCAAGCTGTGATTGCTGATAAAAACAGTCTGCTGGATGAGATGTACCTTTGATCAGAGCTAGCAGGGCTTTTATTCTGTCCTTAACTTTACATTGAAGTCCCTTTGGATCACAGGACACAGAGACAGGCAGTGCAGTGTAGTGAATTGAGCATTAGACTGCGACCCTTGAAACCAGGTTTCAAATCACCGCTCAAGCAAACAAACCCACTGGGTGACCTTGGGCAAGTCACATTCTCTCAGCCTCAGAGGATGACAGTGGCAAACCCCTCTGAAGAAATTTGCCAGGAAAGCTCTATGATAGGATTGCTTTAGGTCTGACATAACTCAAAAATAACTTGGAGGCACACCACAACAACAAGAACAACAGACATGGAGAGGACAGGTCTTTACTTTCTCCTTTGTAGGAGGGAAAAGCACTGCAACATCACCAGGATGGATCTAAATATTCTCATGTTAGAGACTTAGCATGGAACCAAAGAGGCTTGGAGTTTTGTGGATCCAAACCCTCCACTGATGCACACCGTGAATTCGCCTTTCTCCCATACCACTACAGTGGTCCATCTCAGCCAGTGGAGCTTACTGGCAGCATACCGAAAAGTGCTGCCTTGCTGGTGGAGTTCCTTTCTGCTTGCAGGCATCACTTCTGTGATACACTGAAGTCCTGAAGCGGCCAGCTGATGGGCTACAGACAGCCTAAATCTATTCCAGACAGTCCCAGTGCTTGGGAAAGATACTTTAAAAACAAAATACAGTTCCCAGCACCCCCTGGTCAGTGTTGGCTGGTGGATCCTGGGTACAGTAGTCTAAAAAGTGACTTTTCCAAGCACCATCTGGTATGGCCATTTAGCTGTTTCCCCAATCTTCCTTCTGGTGTTGCAAACCTTTAGAGATAGCCTTCTCTTCCATAAGCCTAGGCAGTCAGATAACATAATAGGGAAAGGCTGTCCTGTCACTCAGAACACAGCAGTTTCAGAGGTACTGAAGTTACTATCAAGGGGGGGGGGGTGGAATAGAGAGGGGGGGTTCAAACTAAAACACGCATGATTAAGAAAGCTTTTTGCTTTTTAAAAATCTCTTTCCGTATGGACATGACATGAAAATGAACTGAGAAGACTTTCACAAGCCTTTAGTGTTACATGTGTAATTAACACGCTCCACTTTTAAAAGAACTGCTAATAAAAACCACTGAGAAGTTTCTAACAAGAATGTCAGACTGAAATAGCAAATGAGATCACGGTTCCATGCTGTTAACTGTAGATATCAAGAACAGTGTAAATGCTAAAATGGCAGACAAGCTGTGAAAAAATATTTTGGAATGATATTTATTAGTCCGGCTCCCTGGTGGAAATGGAAAGAGCAACACAATCTTTTAAAGCCTCATGAAGTATTTTTTTAAGGCAAAGATGACAGATAAATGACAAATTTTAAAAACATGGTGAGATTGATGGGGAGTGTTTAATTTATCTAGATATATCTGAACTGGATGGATTGTATTTCAGTCTTTAGTATTTTTGTTGTTGTTAACTGCCCTCGAATTGATCTTAACTCATGATGGCCCTATGGATGAGACATCTCCAAGACCCTCTGTCCTCCACTCCCCTGCTTAAATCCTGCAACAGCTTAATACCCGTGCCCTCCTTATTAGAGTCCATCCATCTGGCATGTGGCCTTCCTCTCTTCCTACTTCCATCCACCTTTCCCAGCATTATTGTCTTTTCCAAAGAGTCCTCTCTTCTCATGATGTGGAAGACTGAGTCAATACTCAGAAGACAGGCAGACAGGTAACAAACGGCACTGAAAATTCTGGAAGTAGTTGTAGGCAAAAACTCCTTTATCCAAACAGAGTTATACTACACTGAGGTTCTTCCGAAGTGGCTTTTAATCTTAGTTGTAGAAAATATTGACAAGCATGATACAGCAATATTTACACCAGGGACCGGCAACCTGACTTACCGGCCCAGGCCATAGGTTGCTGCTGCCGTCGCCGCCGTCGCGCGCCACCACCGCTCGCCGCCGTCGGGGTGCGTTTTTGGCCGCGCTTGCTGCGGCTGCCATTTTGGAAGTCAAAATGGCGGTCGCGACGCGTTTGCGCATGCGCAGTACTCTTGCGCATGCGCAAACGCGTCACGGCCGCGATTTGGACTTCCAAACTGGCGGCCGCGCGCAAGTGCACGCATCGCCATCCCCCCCCTCGGCCCAGCCGAGACCTGGGCGACGGGAGACCAGCCCAAGTCTCAAAAAGGTTGCCTGTCCCTGATTTACACCATCCGACATAACGCTGTGCAACCATTCGACATCTACCACAATGCATTGGAACATTCTTCCTTACATACACAAACTCTGGCTAGGATTCTGACCCAACCTCCTGCCAGTGTTTTATCATTTTTCTGTCACATGTCCACAGTGATTGTGCAGTCTTAAACTTTGACTACACAACTTCCTGCTGAAGTTTCATCAGCTTCCTCTGAGTCAGCTTTTCACCTTTGTGCACACTCACCTTTGCACATACTGAGCTCAGGGCACCTTTCAACTTTGTCTCACATTAATAATAGTAGTAATAATAATAATAATAATAATATTTATTTATATACCGCCCATTGGTGACCCAATCCAGGCAGTTCACAACATTAAAATAATACAGCCTAAAACCAACGTATTTCCCACCACCCCCCTTAAAAAACTATTAAACCAGATTTAATTAAAAACATTGCATGCATCTGGGACATTTTACAGTCTGAAGCAAATTCTCATTGACAGTCCGAAGAATGACAGCCTCAGTTTTGTCATCTTGGATTCCAGGGAGGTTTCTGGCTTGATCTGCTCTAGGAACCACTTGTTTGTCGTTTTGACTGTCCATGGGATCCTCAGCACTCTTCTCCAGCAAGCACCACTCTCAAAGGAGTTGATTTTCTTTCCTGTCATCTTTCTTAACTGTCTAGCTCTCACATCCATACATGGCAATAGGGTATACAATGGCTTGTATGATTCTAACTTTTTTGCTCAGTTGTATATCGTTAAATTTTATAATTTTTTCTAGTTCTTTCATAGCCACCCTTCTTAGTCTACTTCTGATTTCATGACTGCAATCCCCATTTCTATCAATGTTTGATCCCAGGTATGGAAATTCTTTTACTATTTCTATTTCTTCATTGTATAGGTTGAATTTGTGAAGGTCCTTGGTGATCATTAGTTTTGTTTCCTTGATGTTCAGCAGTAAGCCTACCTTTGCTCTTTCTTTCTTGATCTTTCTTAGTAGTTGTTCCAGGTCTGTGAGGTTTTCTGCTAGTATTATGGTGTCATCTGTCATAATGGTGATATTCCTTCCTCTTATTTTCACTCCTCCTTCATCTGTTTTTCTTATAATATGTTCTGCGTACAAGTTGAACAAATAGGGTGAAAGGATACAGCCTTGTCTGACCCCTTTGCCAATTGGGGACCATTCTGTTTCTCCCTGTTTTGTTCTGACAATAGCCTCTTGTCCTGAGTACAGATTCCTCCTCAGAACAATCAGATGTGCTACTCCCATGTCTTTAAGGGCATTCCATAGCCTTTCATGATCTATGCAGTCAAAGGCTTTGCTGTAGTCTATAAAGTACATGCTGATTTTCTTTTGGAATTCCATAGTGCATTCCATTAGCCATTGTATGTTTGCAATGTGGTCCCTAGTGCCTCTTCCTTTCCTGAACCCAGCTTGGACCTCTAGGATTTCTCTCTCCATGAATGGTTGGAGTCTATGTTGCAGAATTTTGAGCATGATTTTGCTTACTTGGGAGATCAGTGCTATGGTTCTATAGTTGTTGCAATCTCTTGTCTCTTCCTTTTTGAGGATGGGGATGTATATTGATTGCTTCCAATCTGTTGGCCATCATTTTGTTTTCCATATCTGTTGACATATGTCGTTTAGCTCTAGAGTTGACTCTGTCAATGTGGATTGCAGTAGTTCAGTTGGAATATCATCTGTTCCTGGTGATTTGTTTTTCACCAATTATCTTATTTGCAGTTTACACCTCATTTTTTAGAATTTGGGGTTCATCTTCACATGGCTCTTCATTCCATGTGTCCTTCATTTTCTCATCTCTTTTATATAATTCTTCTGTGTAATGTATCCAATGTCTTCTTATTCCTTCCCAGTCTTTAATTATGTTATTTTTATTGTCATAGATCATCCCAGTCCTTGGTTTGAACTTTCCTTGGTTTGAATTTTTATTATAGTAATTTTCTTTCTCTTTCCACGCAAGCCATTGTACTGTTGCATTCATAATTCTTAGTTTGTTCTTATCTCCCTTTTGTTTTTCTTCTCTTCTTTTCTTTATTGCTTGTAGTGTTTTTTCTGTCATCCATGGTTTTTTCTCTTTCTTTTTGTTTATTGAAAGTGTCTGTCTGCGTTCTTCTTTTATTATGTCCCTGGCTTCTTCTGGTTCTTGATCTATTATACTTAGTATTGTGAATCTGTTTCTTACGTTGTCAGTAAATTCTGTTGAGATATTATGTAGAGCATATTTTGGTATAACCACTGGTTTTGTTTTCTTCTTGAGTCATACTCTTATTGTTGATATGAGTAATTCGTAATCTGTGCCACAGTCAGCGCCTGGTCTAGTCTTCGCTACCAGAATAGAGTTCCGCCTTTTTTTACTCCTAATTATATAATCTATTTGATTTTTGTGTTGACCATCTGGTGGTGTCCATGTGTATAGCCTTTTTTCTGGTTGTATGAAAAATGTGTTTGCCATGAATAGGTTGTTGGCTTCACAAAAATCTATGAGATGCTCACCTGCTTAATTTCCTTTGCCTAATCCAAATCTGCCTACTGTTTTTGATTCTTATTTGCTTCCAACATTAGTGTTCCAATCTCCAGTGATCAGCTTGACATCCTGTGTTGGTGTGCTGTCAATTTCTTCCTGTATCCCTTCATAGAATCTATCAATTTCTTCTTGTTCTGCCTCAGTGGTTGGGGCATATACTTGAATTATGGTGATATTCATAGGTTTACAATGGAGCCTTACTGAAATGATTCAGTCTGATGTTTTATCCTCTGACTGCTTTTGCTGCATGCTTTCTTAGTATTTTAGTATGCAATATATATTTTAATTGTTGTAATGTTAATATCTTCCAAATAGTGTTTTGATTGGTTTTTATGGTTTAATGCTTTTTAAACGTTTGTACTCCATTGTCATGCCCTGCTTCCAAGACATGGACATGAACTCCGATTCAGAGACTGAAGCAGTGGACATACTGGGACCTGCTGCTGAATTAAATCTCTTTTCATGTAGCTTGCATCCGTTCTCCCGGGTCCTATTCTCTGGAGCAGCAGAAAACAAGCTTGCTCCCTCCTCAATATGACACCCCTTCAAATACTTAAACAGGGCTATCATATCACTTCTTAATCATCTCTTTTTCAGGCTAAACATACCCATCCCCCTAAGTCTCTCCTCATAAGGTATGTTTTCCATTTGTCGGAGATTATCTGACCTACCTGACTCCCATCATGTTTCTAATCTCTGTGCTTGACCTGGACTGTGTTGGTTGACTCTGGATGCCATTTACCTGACTAAGGGGCTATGCAGATGGGCAGGAAAAGATGACCTGAAGCTGCCTTTTCTGTAAGCTGCCCCAAGGATGCCCTAAATGGGGACGGAACAACTGCACTGAGGGGAGTTAATGCAGCTTTTCCGAGGCTGTATTGAAGCCCCAGCAACTGCACTGCCAGTCCCAAGGACACCGCAAAGGAAGACAGAACAATCACATGGGAGGCAGCGGCTGCTTTAATTTTTTCCCCATTCTTTCAGACGCATGCACATGTGTGCAGGAACACATCCCTGCATACCTGTGCAGGACCTGTCATAGGCTAGTATACACTCTGTCACTCTCTGTGTACAAAGGTGACTGAACTTCAGCATCCCTGCGAACATGCACAGGACCTGTCATACACCCACAGATCATACAAGCATTCACTGACCTCGGCTTCCCCCAAGGATTGGGTGCCGTAGACAGATTCCACTGTCTAACTGTACCACCTTTGAGGCGAAGGAATGAGTTTGTCAACTGAAAAGCCACCTACTCTGTCGTCCTCCACAAAACATGTCCCACACAGATCGGGGGAAGAGAGAGGTACATGCAAGGGAGGTTTGTGTGGACAGACTGGATACATGTAGCTGGTGTCATGCAAGGGACATGGTCAACAGGACACATGGACAAACATTACTCCAGGAGCACCCCCCCCCAATCATGCCAGCAAGTGGTGTGGAGGTCTTATGCACACCTGCGCACCTGCACAGAAGAAGTCACAAAAGCCTCTTTCATGCAAACTACTGTGCATGCTGACAGCAAGTGTACCTGCAACAGAATGCATTTATTGTCATAACAGAGGACAGTTGCTAGAGCGCATGCATAGGGTTACAATTAGGGTTAGGGTTACAATCAGGGTTAGGGTTCTAATATTCAAGTGCACCTGCGCTAGTGCAGCCACGCCTGGAAGCATAGAGCACTTTAAATTAAAGCCTGCATCGTAGGGTGCATGCTCTGGATTGCTGACTCAATTTTCACCACACGTGTAACAGTGCATTTATACGGCCATTTTCTGGTGCATTGGTGTCGCTGCATACATACATCTTTGCCAAAGGAGCGGAAAAAAGCGCCTCCTTTTTGAAGCGGCTTTTCTTGGCATACGACCGCTCGAGGGCGCTTTCCTGGCGACTTTTAGGCATGTGTCATCTAAATGCCACGCCTACAAGTCACCTTCAAACCACCTCTTTTTGTCCGTCAGCATAGCCCCTTAGACATTGCTAAACTCTGTGTGGGATTTAAGGCTTGTATTTACTAAAGTAAGTGCTGAATTGTAAGCTTGCTCATAAGTTGCTGTGTTTGGGACATCCATCTTATTTTAGATGTTTGGTTTCATTTTATATTGTAAGCCACTCTGAGTCCCATTTGATAGGAAAGTGGGAAATAAATCAAATAAATAAATCATTCCATAGTAGAGAGGCTCAGTTAGATTCAAGCTTTAGAAGAAGCATTTTGCTGTATTTACAAGGAATATGATGACATTGTTATACTGAGTGATAACTTTCTCAAATGTTTGAGCTTCACAGAGGTCTCCTTCTTTACCATTTTGCCTCCCTAGGGCCAGTTCCCAAGTGCACATGGAAGAAAACTCAAAATGGAAGCAACAATTCATGTGGATTTTTAAAAGTGGGGAAGAGAGGCTGCTGAGTACTAGAGTGTGGCTTCTGCTGCTGCTGGCTTGTTCTTTCTTGTTTGGAGGGGCTGAGGTTGTGGGTATCACACAATAGCTTGCGTGAGAACAAAGGGGTTCAGATATAATGCAGGAAAGCACTGCTTTCTTTTTAAACAGTGTGTGTAGGTGCATCGCTATGGAGAGCTCCAACATTGTGTGAAGCAGTTAGCTAACTGGAAGGCTAATAAATGTGCTTCATATGAACATTACAATAAAGCCATGCAAATCAGACATACTCTTGTCCTCCCCCTCTTTCCACATTCTGCATAAGGACTCCTCTTTGGTCCCAGTTGCTTTCCACAAAGTCTTTGTGGCATATTCTAATCAGTTGTGTTATTCAAACTGTAGTCTGTTTAAAAAAAACAAACAGTTGTGATTAGAACTACTGACTTTCCTTAATGAGGATTATCTCTTTTGCTTCATTTCTGGATATTAAATGGAGCAAAAATCCTTAATGTGCATGTACGGATGTGTGCACGCACACATGCCTCTAACTATTAAAAGGCTGGCAGTAGTATGGTTTCTAAATCAGGTCATGCACAGCCATCTGCATACTGATTCCACAGCCTGAACCCTAGATTGTCAAGTGACCTGTTCTTAATATGAGCATTGCCTGCCAGCACCTTGTTGTTTGATGAAGCAGATTGAATTTTAAAAGTTGCATCCACTACATGAGATTTTTCTTTTATGCCTTCATTTAACACATGTTATGAAGTAGGACCTTTTAAAAAACATGTAACTTACCATGTACATCTTATATAAAGTTCTAATTAAGGTGAATCCTTTAACCTTCATGATCTTTCCCCAGAATTAGATGGAGGGGGGAGTAAGAGGTGAGCCCAGGATTAAACTGAGCCATAGCTCATCAGGGCTCAAATCTGGGATGTTATTAAAAGAATTATTTGAGCATATACAGAGTGTTTCTTCACTTCTGAGTAACCTTCTTGTGTGTCACAGCAGTTAGCTCTTCTTGATGAGAAAGGGCATCTCTACATATTGAAACACTTCACTGAAATGATCATGAGATTTTTCATTCCTGTGCAAGAACCAAAAAAAAAAAAAATGGTACTTTTTTGAAAGCAGCAGCAATAGCAAAACAAAACAAGAGCAAACCAAAAGTTTCATTTTGCACAAAACATATTTTGTGTGAAAAACTGTACTTTCAAGAATAAAAAGTATTTTTTGCATAAAAAATGTACTTTATGGAAAATGAAGGGTTGTTTTTTATTTAAAAAAACCACAGTTTAAAAAGTCCAAAATAAGGGGAAACTATAACAAATGTGCAAAAACTCTTGCTATCTTATTGGGGAGAAAACTTTTGAAATATTTCATACATCTGTGTGTGACATGCCAAGGTTTACAGCCCTGCTTTACCCACATTACTTCCGTTCAAGGTACACAAACAGGAATGGTAACTTAAAAACCACCGCTGCCATGTAACCATCTAGACCAGGAGCCACCTTTTTATAGATCTATAAGTCTGCACGCTGTATTTGCACACTAATACAACCTAAGTTAATAAATTTGAAAACATCTGGTTTGTGGGGACCTACTGCTATGGATGCAATTTTTTGCCCTTTGTCTTCTGGTAGGAAGGAAGCAGTGGTTAATTTTAGAAATTTTATTCCTGATGTGGTCTTAGAAAGCAATGCAGGTTTTGTAGATTATTTGTAGTTCCAAAATGCTGTTTTTTGCAAAAAATAATAATAATAATAAAAAATAACCATGTGTGAATTTTGTGCAGAATAAGTCTGCATCTACAGCATTTTCTGGACAGAAAATTACAGTCAGCCCTCCACATTTGTGGGCATTGGGCCACAGGACCCCAGCGAAAGTAAAAAAAAAAAAACACAGATGCAAATATAGTGGATTCAGGAGCAAGGCTCCCTCCCAGGAAGGCTTCTCCATTGGTGGCGCAGTGGTTAAATGCTGGTACTGCAGCCAAAACATTGAGTTTGATCCTGCAGGGCTTTAGGTTGACTCAGCCTTCCATCTTTTCATAAGTCAGTAAAATGAGTACCCAGTTTGTTGGGGGCAATTGGCTAACCCATTGTAAACCACTTAGAGAATGCTTAGCACTATAATGTGGTATAGAAATGTAAGTGCTGTTACTATTCTCAGGCTTGTGAAGTGGGCAACTGTAGCAGAAAAATGGGACTGAAGATCCACGGATGAAGGAAAGAGAGTTTATTTTGGGGAAAAACAAAATTACGCTAGCAGGCTCAACAGGAAATAGCTTTTCAAAAAAAGCTGAGCTTTGATTCAAGCAAAATGAGAATCTTATATAGTGATCTTACAAGCATATAGGAAGACCACTCCTTCTTCCCTCTCTAGTTCAGTCTTTGCAAACTGCCAGAAATAGTGCAAATTGAGTCCACTTTAACTGCCCTGACTCAGTGCTAGGGAATCATGGGAACTGTAGTTTATTGTGGCATCAGAGCTTTCTGACAGAGAGGGCTCAATGTCTCGGAAAAAAATACAGTTCCCATGATTCCTTAGCACTGAGCCAGGGCAGTTAAAGTGGACTCAATTTGCACTATTTCCAGCAGTCTGCAAAGGCCCTAAGTTTCACAATATTCTGCACTTTTTGCTAAGCAGACATTGTTTTCAAAACACAGGAATCTTAGAAAAATGTTTACAGTACAAGATGACTACGGCCTTATCAATGCAGCCTTGATGGCAGTACAGAGCACAGAGTTAAGAGAAACAAATAGACAGACAGAAGAATTTCCAAAGTCTCACCTAGAGTCCCAGTTGATTATCTAGTCTGACCCCAAATCATCGGCAATCATGGACAGTCATTTTAAAATACAATTTTCAAGCAATTGGTTCTTCACAACTAGGAGACTCCCAGGAGGAGGAGTTCAAAGAATGTGCGCCTGGTATTCAGGCTTCCCTGCTGCCACCTTCTCCTAAATCCCACGGTCACCATGTTTCCTGCACTTTGAGAGGAAGTGGGATGAGCAATGGCAGCTGTGTACACAGCAGCCCACTTCAGGAAGCACTTGGAGGTGGCTTTCCCTGGTGCTCTGCCCTCCCCAAGCCCAATGCTGCTGTGTGCACATTCCCACAACAATGTGGGGCTTGGGGAAGGCAAAGCAGCAGCGCCAACCACCCCCTGTAAACTGTTGCTCTGTGGGAAGGTGTACACCCTTTTCATCAGCCTGGTCTTTTTCACCTTCCTTCTCTCCCTAGTGAGGCAGAGTGGCCTCTGTGTGCCTGAAACTGGGAAGAGGTTCATATACTGTTTTTTGACGACTCCACTCCCATTTTCCCCTTCTCCCCACCACCTGATCTGGGGCAATTGCTCTGATAGTTCTCCGCAGAGCCTCAGCTGCTGGAAGATGGGAGGAGAGAGAGAGCATTCATCAAAAAGCAATCCAGCACACTTTCCCAGTTTCAGGCACATAGAGGCCACCCTGCATCACTGGGAGTGGAAGGAAGGTGAAAAAAAAGACCAGGTTGCTGAAAAGGGCGCACAGCTGTGTACAGCCCACAAAAGCTTCAGGAGGCAGTTGGCAGAAGTCATGACAATCACTGGTGCTTCTCCCTCCCAAAACCTCAGGCTGTTGTCTGAATGTGCATGTGGTGGTCTTAGGCTGGGGGAAGCGGAGGCTTCGGAAAGGTGGTGGCAAACCCACCATGAATAATCATATCCCTGGATCTCAGACTGGAGGGGAGGCATGGAGACTCTATATTTTCTGTGGAAAAAATGTTGTTTCCTGAAGAGAAGATCCTGTTTTCTGTACAAAACGGCCATGTGCAAATTTTGCATAGAAAAAGTCCCAAACTGAGAAGATTTTCATCAGTCCAGGATTCTTCTTTTCCCATTCCATGCCCCGCTGCCCTCATGTGCTGCATTTTCTGCAGTTGCCATTTTACCATGCCTACACTAATAAAGATAGTAAATAATTCCATACCCATTCTTCCTCCTCTTTTGTTGGAAAAATGCATAATTTCCAACTAACAGCAAAGAAAACAAAGGGTGAAGGACAATCATTTTCACAAACTCCCAGGCGTACCTTGAGCTCATGTTAAGAATCACAGTGTGTGTTCAGCCACAGAGAAGTGTTATATGCTTTAGAGTACAATATCTGTACAGAACAAAGATAAGACCCTATAGTAATGGTAAGAGCACATCATGGACCACATGAATACTATGATCATACCTTACATACAATGCACAAAGGTTCTGTTTGGTAGGACAGGAAAAATGTGCAAGATGCCCTTCAGAAAAGAAGCAAACTATTGCCCCAGAATATATTTTAAGCAAACATATGCACAGGCTTTACTGGAAAATTAACTCAATAGATGAATGGCGATGACATCAGTAACATAACATAATATTGGAGACTAAATTGCTGATATACAAAGAGAGTTCTGTTAGTCTTAATGATACCTAAGGAGAGTTGCAGTCATATAAATAGCAAGACATAGCAGCTGTCTCCAGAACATCATAGCATCCTAACCTATAGAAACTGGAAATTACACTTGATGTATCCCCACATGTTCCTGAAAAGAGTGTGTTGTCTTTCAAAATGACACATTACTTCTATTTTTAAAGAAATCTTTTTCAATATTATGCTAGTTTAAAAGTTGACACTAAAGTTGAGAAAATATTTGTCTGCCATAATGCTTTTGGACTGGCTCATTTAAGTGTTTAGGGAAAGAGAAAAGGAATCTTTAATCTCAAAATGAGTAAAAAATAATATAGGTGTGAGTGAAACCCAGAAGTTGAAAAAAGGTGGTTGTTGGAGGTATTTGATGTCATTTTAAAAATATATCCTGTTGCTGATGGTGGATCATCCTGTGAGTTCATGATTTGCTCTCAAACTAGTGATGATGGCTTGTGCAGGTATCACTTTTAATATATTTTTCTCTGTCAGATTTTCTGCATCCTAATGCCTGTAATCAAATCCTAAGATAAATAGCCCAGCTGTTGTTCTGAGTGCTTTTTGCCCTCTACATCCATTTGACAGATTAATTTGCCTTCTATATTATTTAAATATACGTAGCATGGTGTGTAGATGATCTGGGATCTCATTCTGTCTGCATTTGTAAGCAAACAGACCTGACCTGCACTTTCTGGACTAACACATGAATCAGAATGTACTCATCCTTCATTTCTTGCACTCTTCTGAATTTTGCAATACAGATCTTGGCTCAATAGTGTACCAAAATGCATATAAAAATGTGTGTGTGTATGTGTGTGTGTTACATTAAAATGTTGGCTGAGATGTGTACTTGATGTTTCTAGATGTATGCATATTTTAGGGTATGCACATAAAAACAACATTTTGGGAGAAGTACATTTAAAAATAATGTGATTTTGATCAGTTTCTTTCAATGAAAACAGTCCCAATGGTGAAATACTGTTCTTTTATAGCATGTTCATATACATGTGTCTGCTCAGTTTTGTCTGGCAACAAAGAAGGCAGAAGCTGAAATGTTTTTTCTTCAGATATAATTTTTACTTCTGTCTGTTAATCTTCAATAAATATATATCTTCAGTGATTATCTGCACCCTTCTTGGATTCAGGACAAACTTGGGAGAAGTGCTGTTGGTTTGTTTTTTAATCAATTATCTACTCATAAATAAATTACATTGTGTTCAGTGGGGTGCAGTCTCACAAACATGTAGGTTTGACATTTTAATCATGCAAAGGTAATAAACAGGAAGTAATTTACTAATGTGAAATCTCTTCCAGGTATCCGTAGTTTTAGATCATTAAGTAAGGGATATTTGGTTTAGGAGTAGAGGGAACTGTTGATTGGTTTGGGCATGCAGATGTATTGGAAAGTTTGCATTGAAAATATATAAGCTGATATCTTTTGATTTATTGACAGGCTCAATGAACACCCCTTTAATGTTGGGTGGAATAAACATTTAGAGCAATTTCAATATCGTGAGGAGAAAGACTAAATAAAGAGGTAGAATTTTCCCCCAAGATAGATAGAGATTTGAAAATGAATTTTTATTTGTTTAGGTTTTTGTGTATATGTTTTCTGTGTAGCTATTTGGTATATAATATGCTTACCCCACCCCCAACAAAAACAACTTGTGGACAAGTGTGAGTGTACCTGTGATTCTCCATGTGGATGTAGCAATTAAGGCTCCCATGGTGAGCATCTGAGCATCAAAATATGCCACTACACATTGATCCTGACATAGAGAATATAGAAAAATTCTCTAGAGGTTACACTTGTGTAACTTGTGCTTAGATTTCATTTGTCATCTTTTCCAGAATGTAGGTGCAAATAAGATTTAGTTTTTCCTCTGGTTTCTTATCAGAAACCAGAGTATCACCCAATAATAATCTCTCTGTGCTGCACACTTTAAAGCATACAGATGGAATTCATGCCTCCTCAAATCCTTAAAGGAAAAGAAACAGCTTTTCCTATAATAAAAACCACTCATGGGTTTTAAGGGTGAAGGAGAGAGTTGTATCTATTTCACTTTTTTTCTAAATAGACTTCAGCGCTGTGATAAAACTGGCTTCTGGATTTTACTGTACTAAGCAGATTAAGGATCTCCTTTGATGCTCCCTTCACAGTGTGGGAGTTTCTATAATGTGGCACTGCCAGCCATTTTGAGTGATGGGTGTTTGTGGCATGGTACTCTTCTATGATAGTGACTCTTGCACTGTTTTCTGGAAGGGTTAATGCTGATGTGGAAAGAAGCTGCACTTTGGATTCTTCCCACATGCAAAGGAGATGTGATTTAGAAGCTCCTATACTCCCTTCCCAAAAGGCAACATCAGAAGTAACTGTAATAAACTAGTACTGCTGGCAGTTGATAAAAGGGACATATCAGGCTAGGACTGGAAGAGATGGTTCCTGTAACTTTAATGGTTGTGTAGCAAAGGGAATTTCATCAAGTGTTGCTTATTACCTGGTTGCATGACAGGCAACAGCTGCTGAAATTCCTTCTTCTACAGGAACTCTGTTCAGTTTTCACTCTGGCACTCTTAAGTCAGGCTGATGTTATGATGGAAGAGTGAGATGGCATTTTCAGATTTATCCACTTTAAATCATATATGATTTTGTTTTAATCCCTTTACTCTAGAACTGTAGTTGGTTGATTTTTCATTACTATATCTTCTTGTTTCTCCCCACCCCCCCATGAAAACTCTGACATATGTGCCGTCTTTGTTCACAATACCTATTTGAAAGTTCAAGTACCCCTCCTGAAGATTATGGCTCTCCTGAAGAGGCAGCTCATCCTTTTTTGGAGAATAAAAAGAGTTGCCCGCAGGAAGACTGGGGCCAACAAAAATTGCCTTGGTGTTGTCTTGCCAAAAATGGCTTTGTTGAGTCCTTTTAATAAATATGGCACAGAGGTGGGAAAATAGCACCCTGTGTGTTTGCCTAGACATTTGTTGTCACAGGCTAAAGACAAGATGTCCCACAGACAGCCTTGCAGTTAAATCCTTTGGCAGTTGAGTCCTTTATCACTCCTAAAGGTATAGGGCATACAAAGTGTACTGTCTTTTGCTGCTCTCCTCACTGCCCTTGAGGGCAGAAGGCATAAAGAGTTAGGGGCAGCTACTGGTGCCCCAGCATCTGCCACTCTATGTGATTGCCTTATTCTGGGCCCTGGCACCCTGCAACTAAACTGAAGCTCAAGATAATGTCTGAACTGGGTCAGATAATCCATGTTGGCTACTGGCCTACATGTGAGGGGTTTCAAAGTACACTATGGACTTTATAATAGACTTTAAAGGAGCTATCCTAGATGCTGAACCTGTTTCAAGGTTCGGGTTCAGTGCCTTGGATAGTTCTTTTAAAGTCTGGAATAAAGGCCAGAGTGGATTCACTGACATTTCTATACCACTTTATAGTGCTAAGCACTCTCTAAGCTCTTTACAATGTGTTAGCCAATTGCTCCCAACAAATTGGGTACTCATTTTACTGACCTACGAAAGGATGGAAGGCTGAGTTGACCTGCAGGATCAAACTCACAATGTTTTGACCGCAGTACCAACAGTTAACCACTGTGCCACTACGGGCCTTTGCAGACTGCCAGAAATAGTGCAAATTGAGCCCACTTTAAGAGTTAGGGTTAGTGCTAGGGAATCATGGGATTTTTTTTTTTTGGTTTTTTTTCTGAGACATTGAGCCTTCTCTGTCAAAGAGCTCTGGTGCCACAATAAAATAGAGTTCCCATGATTCCCTAACCCTAACCCTTAAAGTGGACTCAATTTGCACTATTTCTAGCAGTCTGCAAAGGCCCTATGTCTCCCTGGATAGGACTGTCAACCAGCTGCTTCCCGATCAATAGTGGAACAGAGCCACATCAATTGCAGCAGCTGCTTCCCAGTAAATGAAGATGCAGAACTTTCATGGTCCCTATGTAGTCCCTAAACTATATGACTATGAAACAGTCATGAGTGTGTAACTCTAGGTTACACATTCGGAACTGCCCAAAAGGATTCTAGCCATCAGCTGTAGGGGAGCAATGACTCCCAATTTTCATGAGAGGAAACAACTCCAGAATTTATTCATGCAGTGTTTTATTTTAAATGCATTTCTCATTTTAATTTCTCCTCTTTTTTTCTTTTTTTCTTTTTTTCTTTTTGTTTTTAGGAGAAGCAAAAAATCTTCCTACATATCCAGGGCCAAACAAGATGAGGGATTGCTACTGTACTGTAAACCTGGACCAGGAAGAGGTTTTCAGGACCAAAATAGTGGAGAAATCATTATGGTAAAATTTATTTGAATTAAAATGTTCTAGCACTTACATATACATATTTAAATTTATTTAGGTTGTTATTATCAAGTTATTAATATCCCCCTGTTCAAGATGGAAACTTTCACAGAATCTCTTGCAATACAGCTATGACATAAATACAATGTAGAAACTGTAACATTTGATAAAATAAATATTTCAATTTTTAAAATATCTTAATACTGTTATAAAATTAGAAAACAACACTTTCAAATAATCCCTCCACCCCATTATTATAATGGATTATTATCTACTTATGTTCTCTGAGAGATGGTGAATCTGGTATGGCTATCAGGCATAGACAGTATAGATATCTCTCAAGGTACATTATTACACTGTGCCACTGTTCCTATATTATATGAAAAAGGACAGGACTTTCCAAGTTTTTGAGCTGCAGAGAACTCTGAAATTAGTCTGATCCTACTGTCTTCCAGGATATTATGGCAGGAGTTAGTTTTTAAGTAAGAGAATAGCTTCATGAAATCAACCATGGTTTAGAGAGCAATTCAAATTGGTGTCCAATATGGTTAAGAGTTAGCTGTGCTGACACTAAGCTGATTGTACCGAATCCAAGCCCCTCCCAGCCTACATTTGCTGGAATAGGCTTATCATTGCCCTGACCAAACTGGTGGTTGTGTCCCTAGACTGGAGAAAATTTAAATCTGGCATAACTTAGCTTCTCCATTGCACCACCCTTGCTCCTCCTCTCTTCATGCTCATCAGTAGAGCAAATAGGTTGACAAAATGCTCTGTCAGCAGATCTCTTAGATGAGTTGGCAGAAGGGCATTTCTACAGGCAGAAGAGCTTTATGCCTGTACTTAACCCCTTACAACTACTGCATCTTCAATTTAGAGTTGCCATGACAGTCAGGATGGGCAAGGGAATGACAACTGAAGACAGAGCACTGGCTGCTGATTTCATCCTCTTCATCTGACAGAAGGATTCTTGGCAAACTCTAGTGAAGCAATCATCACTGTTTTCATTTTGTGTTCATACATCTGCCACAGCAGCTGTCTGCTCACATTTAAGGTCCTGGGTCTCCTTAGCAACCTGTTTCCCCTTTGCTCCAAAGACCTGAGTGGCTTGTTCAACCAAAGCTTGTAAGTCTTTTTAGATGGGCTTCTCTTATACAACATAGTCCTATGTTGGTTGTAATTACAAGGGTATCATTTGTGTAATTTTAGTAGCCTTTCCATAAAAGAAGTCTCAGTTCTTTTTTTCTTTTTTCTTTTTGATATTAATTTTAAAATGAAAGGCAAACTGAGGAAGTCATTATCACTCTCAATGTGGTGGAATTAGGTATGGTGGGAATAGAGCTTGGAAGTTCTCTTCTCCCTTTTTTTTACAGCTCCCAAAATTCTGTTTGAGAAATTGTGTATTGTAGTTTAAAAAACAAAATTTACCAAATTCTAGCTTTCATGTCTCTGGATGCAAAACTGGCAATAAAAGACAATAAGCCAGTTTTCTGTAGTGTGATTACTTAGACAGCAGTTAATTTATTCTTGTTATTGCTGTTGTAGTTATTATTGCTAAATAATTTCTATGGTACTTTCAGTCTCTAGCGATGTCTGAGAGTGATTTCTCACATGGGATTCAGCAACAGCAGCAAGAGATTTAGGGGGATACAGACGGGCGGCCCTGGGCCTCCCCAGGAATAGGAGGATCGGGGCCAAGGCTGCCGGACACGTCGACCCCATTCCTCTCTTTTGCCGTCCCAGAAAAGAGTGGCAAAATGCAGCTCCTTTCAGAGCCGGTAAAAGGGCGTCCTAGGAAACACCGCACAGCTCTTTGGCGCCCTTTCTGGCGCAGCACGTCAAAAAGCTGCTCCGGAAGGATGTCCTGACGCCATGCGTAATGGCGTGTGTCATCAGGATGTCTTCGGGGAGGGCTTGAGGTGGCCAGCGTGCGGCTGCCCCTCCGCATCCCTGCCTCTAGGATGGACAAAAGGGCCCATCTGTAGAGGCCTATAGATAATTACAGAGGGGTACATTTCTGACATAAGTAACATCCCTTGACATGTGTTTGCAAACAGAAAGTCACTCTTTAGAAGGTTTGATTAAAGTCTCCTTACCCATCAACAATGAGAGAAGAAATTTTATATGCTAAATTTATATGCTGAAGAAGCATGGTAAAAGATAGTTCCTCAGTTTGTCCTGTGCCACAGAAAATGTGAATAGGCTCTAGGTATTTTTTAAAAAAATTAAATGACAGCTATAGGAAAGCAAGGGAAGTATTTGGATTGCCAATAGAATCAACTGGTTCAAATATCAGTGTTGAAAGGGATTTCATTGAGATATGTGGCATATGGTCTTTCTACCACAGGGGTAGGCAACCTTTCCCCTTTAAGGGCCGAGGGACTTCATCTCCCAGAAGCCTCAGCCATGTTGGCCAATAGTCCCATGTTGGCCAATAGCTCCTGGGATTCTGGGAGCTGAAGTCCCTCGGCCCTTAAAGGGGAAAGGTTGCCTACCCCTGTTCTACCATATTTTCCAGTGTATAAGACGACTGGGTGTATAAGAACTTTCACAAGTCACACACTCTCAGCCTCAGGGGAAGGCAATGGCAGACCTCCTCTGAGCGAATCTTGCCAAGAAAACCCCATGATCACCATAAGTCAGGAACAATTTGAAGGCACACAACATACACGTATAACCTCCAAGTTAAGGAACTTGGTTGTTCTTTAGAAAAATCTTCAAAGGTACACACTCTCTCTTTCTCATTGTGCAGAATTATTTGTTAAAGAAGCCATGCCCAAGCAGCACATCAACTTTGGCTGAGTCTGCATTGCAGAAATTTATTAAAGCAGTCTGACACCTCTTTAACTGCCCTGGCTCAAGTCTATGGAATTCTGGGATTTGCAGTTTTGTGTGATATTTAGCCTTTTCTATCAGAGAGCTCTGGTACCACAAAGCAAACTGCAGATCCTAGGAGTCCAAAGGATGGAGCCATGGCAGTTAAAGCGGTGTCAAACTGCATTATTTCTGCAGTGCAGATTCAGGCTGCATCAATACTGTAGAACTGGCTTCCTTCTCCTTCTCCTTCTCCTTCTCCTTCTCCTTCTCCCCTCGGCCTCCTCCTCTCTCCTGGCTCTCTTCTCTTTTTCCCCTCGTTCTCATCCTCCTCCTTCTTTCTTCTGGCTCTCTTCTCTTTTTCTCCTCACTCTCATCCTCCTCCTCCTCCTCTCTCCTGGCTTCCTTCTCTTTCTCCCCTCGTCCTCCTCCTCTCTCCTGGCTTCCTTCTCTTTCTCCCTTCATTCCCCTCCTCTCTCCTGGCTCTCTTCTCTTTTTCCTCTTGTTCTCATACTGGCTCTCTTCTCTTTCTTCCCTCGTTCTCATCTTCCTCCTCCTCTTTCCTGGCTTTCTTCTCTTTCTCCCTTCATTCTCCTCCTCCTCATCCTCTCTCCTGGCTCTCTTCTCTTTCTTCCCTCGTTCTCATCTTCCTCCTCCTCTTTCCTGGCTTTCTTCTCTTTCTCCCTTCATTCTCCTCCTCCTCATCCTCTCTCCTGGCTCTCTTCTCTTTCTCCCTTTGTTTTCGTCCTCCTCATCCTCTCTCCTGGCTCTCTTCTCTTGCTCCCCTCGTTCTCATCCTCCTCCTCCTCTTTCCTGGCTTTCTTCTCTTTCTCCCTTCGTTCTCATCCTCCTCCTCCTCTCTCTTGGCTCTTTTCTCTTTCTCCCTTTGTTTTTGTCCTCCTCATCCTCTCTCCTGGATCTCTTCTCTTTCTCCCTTCGTTCTCCTCCTCCTCTCTCCTGGGTCTCTTCCCTTTCTCCCCTCGTTCTCCTCCTCATCCTCTCTCCTGGCTCTCTTCTCTTTCTCCCCTCGTTCTCATTCTCCTCCTCCTCTTTCCTGGCTTTCTTCTCTTTCTCCCTTTGTTCTCCTCCTCCTCCTCCTCTCTCTTGGTTCTCTTCTCTTTCTCCCTTTGTTTTCGTCCTCCTCATCCTCTCTCCTGGCTCTCTTTCTCCCTTCGTTCTCCTCCTCCTCCTCCTCTCTCCTGGCTCTCTTTCTCCTCTTGTTCTCATACTGGCTCTCTTCTCATTCTCCCCTCATTCTCATCTTCCTCCTCTTCTCTCTCGGCTCTCTTCTTTCGTTCTCCTCCTCCTCCTCTCTCCTGGCTGTCTTATCTTTCTCCCCTCGTTCTCATCTTCCTCATCCTCTCTCCTGGCTCTCTTCTCTTTCTCCCCTCGTTCTCATTCTCCTCCTCCTCTTTCCTGGCATTCTTCTCTTTCTCCCTTTGTTCTCCTCATCATCATCCTCTCTCCTGAGTCTCTTCTCTTTCTCCCCTCGTTCTCATTCTCCTCCTCTTTCTCCCTTCATTCTCATCATCATCATCCTCCTCTCTCCTGGCTCTCTTCTCTTTCTCCCTTCATTCTCATTCTCCTCCTCCTCCTCTCTCTCCTGGCTCTCTTCTCTTTCTCCCCTCGTCCTCATCGTCCTCCTTCTCTCTCCTGGCTTCCTTCTCTTTCTCCCTTCATTCTCATCCTCCTCATCCTTTCTCCTGGCTTCCTTCTCTTTTTCCCCTCGTTCTCCTCCTTCTCCTCTCCTGGCTTCCTTCTCATTCTCCCCTCATCCTCATCATCCTCCTTCTCTCTCCTGGCTCTCTTCTCTTTTCCCTGACTTTTGAGACCCTTTTCCAGGGTTAAAAAGTTGTCTATTACGCCGGAAAATACGGTACATTCCTGTTGTTCTCCATCGCTCCTATTTACATTTCGTACCATGTACATGTCAAGTTCCTTTGTCACCACTACCCTGTTTAGAATGAATAGGAAGTAGAGATGTAATTTAGGAGGATATGCATTCTACCATGGTCTCCTTATGTAGTGAACATTGTTCATGAATGTGTCCATTGCCACCCAGTCCCAAAATTCATAGAGCAGTTATTTGCTAATGAATGGCAGCTATTTTGTTGTTGTTGTAAATTTCCATATCAGCGTTTCTAGTATGCCTGTCAAGTCATAATCTAACCATCAGTTATAAACATGTTCACATAAAAACAAATCCCACCGGAATATGTGGAACTTGTGTCTATGGATTTTACCACACAGGAAGCAAGCGTTCTTCTTCCATCATTAAATCGTCATTAAATCCTGTTAATCACATGATCAGGGGAAGATTATTACACTTCCGTACGCTTATCCTGTTCTTGTCCCATCTGTAAACAGTACTGGACCTGTCATTTTGTATTAATGGAAACTCCTGTTAATACCAAATGACGAGTCCATTACTGTTTACAGATAGGAAAGGAACGGGATAAGTTCATTCATGGGGTGTGATAATCTTCCCCCTTGATGGTGCGATTAACAGGATTTAATGATGATTTAATGACAAGAGGAGGACACTTGCCTCCTCTGTGTGATAATCTCCCATGTGAGGATGTCTCAAATGCACGTAAAGTTTCATGTCCATTTAGACATTTTCTGTTACATTCATAAGACTTGCAAGCAAATGTGTTTGTGTGTGGTGTTTAAAACTGTCACTTGAATTCATCTCTCTTGCTCAGAACATGAAGCTGCACAGAGAGCATTTAAACATTTCATTAAAATGGCTCACAGGAGGGTTTATTGTCTTCTTTGACGTCACTTGGCTGGACTAATCCAATAACCCTTTCCTATTGAGAAAATAAGTCCTTTGACGGGGAGGAGGAAAGAAAATGCTATTTTTAGGCATTCCTATAAAATGAAAGTGATGTGTCCAGGCTCTTCTGCAATCAAATTGCTGTTGTGTTTACATGGTGAAAATATCCATTCCAATTTGTTACCAAGGAGTGTTTTCCTTCTTCCATCCACCCATCATTCTCCACTGCATATCCCTCCCCACCATCTCAGCAAGGACAGGAGTAACTACATTTTCAAAGCCTTATCAAGGCTGCAGTACTTTGCATACCTGCCAGGACATTAGCCATATCAAATAGACTGACGTCTTTTGGGCAAATGTGCATTTGATCATACTGATAGCGGTTTTCACTATATTATCGGCTCTGTTTGTAACAACTTACCCAATCTCCTATTTTTCGATTTCCTCCAAGTTTCTTCTAACAGTCACATCTCAAAAAATTCTGTAGTCACGCTGCTGATTTCTCTCCTCAGCTACTGTTGTGCCTGGTTCACCTGCTGTTCTTGTAGCTCTGCCTCCCCACCCTAACCAATAACCTCCATGTACCTCCTCCTGGCACACTGTAGGTACACCCACCATATTACATCTCTGCCACACTGTATATCTGTACAAACTCCCTAGAGCTGATAAAATGAAGTAGGCAGAAAGACTAAATGGAATGAGGGAGAAGCACAGTCAGAGTAAACAAGTTCTTAAATTTTAGTTGGCTGTGCCTTGAACTTCACAGTTAAATTTATTTATTTTTAAAAAATGTCCACAAATGACTCCAAAGTCAAAATTTGAACAGCAGGCAACTCAAGAGCTAGAAGATGATTCTTTGGTTGACACACATTTTAAGAATGAATATTCTGATTCCTCTGCCCTACCTATGCTTGAAAGGGAAAGGGTGATTAAGGATGACTGCAGTTACATGCAGAAACTGCTGAAATGGATTTGGGTTACAGTTAAGCATAGTTATGCCTGATTGATTTCTACAAAACTTAAATCATAGTCAGTTCAGTAAGAGGTCTCTGAAAGATGTTGTAAGAAGCGGCAGCCAAGAAATAATAACTTATCCATCCTCTTGGCCATCAGCTTCTCATGATCAATAATATACAGTGATGTAAGCAAGTCTTTTGCTCCAAGTCTCAGTCAAATCTCAAGTTTCTACCTTTAACTCTCAGGTTGAGTCTAAAGTCCTTGCAAGATACTTTCAAGTGACTCTCAAGTCAGGAAGCCAACTTTGCAAGTTGAGTTGAATCAGTGTGTCATTTATTGCCAGGTCGAGTACAAGTTGAATCATTGAAGTGACTTGAATCCAAGTCAATTGACTGAGGGCCAAATCAGACAGCAGAAATAATCCATCTTGAGACCACTTTAATTGCCCTGACTCAGTGCTAGGGAATTCTGAGAACTGTAGTTTTATGAGACATTTAGCCTTCTCTGTTAGAGAGCTCTGGTGCCACAACAAACTACAGTTCCCAAAATTCTCTAGCAGTGAACCATGGCAGTTAAAAGTGGTCTCAAGATGGATTATTTCTGCTGTCTGTTTTGGCCCCGAGTCTATATCACTGATAATATATAATAAAAATAAAGAATAGGATGTCATATGAATCTCTTTTTAAAAAATCCATCCATTCCCAGAGATACTTTGTTCATAATTCTTCATCAGAAAATTGGCCTGTACAATAGATTGTGATCACCTCTTTTTTTGCCCGTATTTCTATCCTTCTGTTCTGTGGGGTTCTAAGCTTATTTGGTCAAGGGGCATGTCCTTTTAAAAATCATAATGTAAGTTTCACATACATACATTGGTTATGGTACACAAATGAGGGTTAAAAGTCAGCTAAGACCTTTGTGGCTTTGAGAACCTACAAACTGGGACCACTGCAGAACAGTTTCCCATGGTACACTAATAAAAACTTGTGATCTCTTCCTCTTTTTACAGCTAACATTGCAAGCTCATCATGAGCTTAGATTTCTGTTCCAATCCAAAACACAATGAATTATTGGCTTTAAAAGATGTTATGAAATAGCAACTTGAACCAGAACATGTTTCAACATGAGCAATAGCAAAAACTATATCTGTTCTGTAATTTGTTGTTGCATACCTTCAAGTCATTTCTGACTTACGGCAGCCAAAATAGTAGTGTATATAGAAAGCTGTCACTGTTGTCACCAAATTCCTAGGAACTGGCCATCCTGGCTAGTGATGAGAAGAACTGTAGTCCAACATATCAGACTGGAATAAGCTGAACTAGGGAACTAAGTATTTTTTGTTATATACTATAAAGATGGAAGTATCATGTTGTTGTGTGGCTTCAAGTCATTTCCAACTTAGGATGACCCTAAGGCAAACCTATCACTGGGTTTTCTTGGTAAAATTTGTTCAGAGTTGCCTTTTCCATCCTCAGAAGCTAAGAGAATGTGACTTATCTAAGGTCACCCAATGGGTTTCCATGGCCAAGTGGGGATTCAGACCTTAGTCTCTAGAGTCTTAGTCCAATGCTCAAACCACTAGACCACATTGGCACAGAAATTTGGCCAGGATGGAGTGGTGATAATTTTTTAAATGTCACATCTCATTGGGTATATTGTATAGTACATAATATAAGATCACTGGAACAATTGTGAACCACTCCTTGCTATTTGAGAACTACCTGAGGTACTGTTTTTTTTTTCAGCTCTTCCCACTCTTTCTTGAAGCAATTTCTAGATCCTATCCCAATCTCTTCAAAGAAAAACAAGACAGTGCTTATACCATTGGCTGTATATTGGTCCTTCCTGGTTTCAGGGAATTTCATATCAGGTTGACCCAATTTAGTTTGTTGTCATGAGACAGAGTGCCAAGATAGAGGGCCTAGCTGCATTTGAGACTCCCTCATATTGCAAATTGCTTCAGTAAATTGCTTTATTAAGAGCCATGTGTGCTAGTGCTACACAACCTGGCTAAGGAGAGATTGGGGATGAAGGAGAAATATCTGTGGGAGGATTGGTGGGTGGGAAGTTAGTGGAAAGGGAGGAAATGCAAGGGCAGAGCTGTTGGGGAATAGAAGAGACAAAAGCTTCAGAATTAATAGAGTTTGGCACCACTTTAACTGCCATTGTTCAATGCTTTGGAATTCTGGGATTTGTAGAGCTCTGGTGCCACAACAAACAACAAATCCTAGGATTCCATAGGATGGAGCCATGACAGTCCCCTGGGACTGTCCCCTGGGACTGTCATTTTGGTTTTCATTTAAAGACCACTAGGACCTGTATTTGATCATGGTGATGGTACTGTGAAAGGAGTGGATTTCTTCTGTAGAAATTAGTTCTGTAACTGGCCAGATCTCTACAATGAAAAAAAGTGCAAAGGCATGCTGGAAAACATTGTGTCACAAGAAATAGCATTAACTTCTACTATTTCACTAAGTTGTCCTTCCTGGCTCTTGGCCAGAAAGTATGAAAGTGTGTCACAACAGACATAAAAATACTTCAGAAGAAGCGGGGTATTTGCAATTCATGGCTCTCCAGATGTTGTTCCACAGCAAGTCCCATAATTTCTCACCATTGGCTGTGCTTCCTAGGGCTGCTGGAAATTGTAGTCTGGAGGTCTACAAGTTGCCTGTTCATGAGCTAGGAGCTAGCAGAGAGATTTAAGAGCAGGCCCTATTTAAACTAAGAAAATATTAGGAAACATCATGGATGATATTTATGTAACTCAGCATCCAAAACTTTCTAAGCTCTAGGTTTTAAAAGTCTTTTCCCTACAATTTCTAGCAGCTAAGAGTGGCATGCAGTGGGAGGTGTCAAGGAAATAAAGGATTCAAAGCTAAAATAACTGAGGAGAAATATAACATTACTGAAATTTAAAAACATATATTAAAAATCCTAGCATTTGAAGTCATTTTTAAAAGGAGCTTCATTCCCTGTCAGAGATTGGAGTAGGGGCTGATTGGGAGTAAAACGGAGAAGCTCTTGTCCCAAAGATATTCAGTTTTAAGGGTGTTGAGAGTGTTCAGGAAAAAAAGTTCACAAAAACATGGCCATTTTGAGTCCAATGTGGGGATGATGATAGATCTGCAGTTCTAAGAGAAGATTATTTGAAACTCATGCTTGTCCCTCTGTTCTTGTGTTCTCACACTTGTCTGGAGTTGGAAGAGATGAGTGTTTAAAGAAGCAACGTGTTCTTTAATACTGCATGAAAGCCAACATGGAACAGCAAAGATCTTTTCCAGTATGGAAATTTGTATGTGCACTCTGTCCCTCATTTCTTCCTCCTTAGAAACATATAATGATGAGGCAGAGCTTTACTAGCCTAAATTCACACATGTTTTCTGACGTTGGATAGGATTCATTTGCAGCTGATATGTTTTATGTTTTTCTTTTCTGCATGTGGGTTTAAGATCTCAAAATTTGTTGAATTTCAGAGATCCCACTGAAGTGATAAGTAATGTATAAATACTTCTATTGAATATTCTTACATATTTGCAATAAAGTGCAAATATGCTCCCTTCTACTCCCAATCATCCATTTAATATCTTGTTGTTTTAAAAACTTTCTCACGCAGTATCATCATCATTATTGCCATCATCTCTGTAACATTGTGAAGCATCTAAAATAAAACTGGATACTATAAAACTTTTTTAAAATCTGCCATAGTGGTGAAAGTGTTGGGCTGCAGTGCAGTCACTGGTGGGTGCAGGGGATGCAGCTCTCACTGGGTGACACCCCAGAAGAGAGGTGACACCCAGTTGGGCCCTCCTTCTGCTGAGTCCCTCCCAGCTTCTCTGCAGCAGTGGAGAACTCATCACAAGGAGACCTCCACCACTGCTGTGCAGGAGAAGGCCAAGCGCACGCACCCCTCACAGGTTTTTCGTGTTGGCAGAAGAGAGGTTCGAGCATGCCTCTCCCAGCTTTGGCTTGGTAGCAGAAGCCTACTCATGAGTAGACCACCACTGCTGTGGCAAAAGAGAAGGCCAAGCACACCCTTTTGGCTGGTGTTGCACTTCCAGCAGCGCCCCTCCACACACACACACACACACACCAGGAGACAGCAAGGGTGGGGGTGCCACTATTGGGCTAAATCCATATTCAAGGGCCTTTAAACTCCCAAAGACCTTGAAACTGACCTCGGAATCCTGGATTTGTAGTTTTGTAAGGCACCAGCATTCTTTGTCAGAGAAGGCTAAAGACTTTGTAAAACTACAAATCCCAGGATTCTGTACAATGGAGCTATAACAGTGTCACACTGCGTTATTTCCATAGCTTGCCATTCTCTGTTCCATTCTCACAGATACTTGAGTTATACAAGTAGCTTTTGTTTAGATAAGCTGGTTCCTTTATATTTGCATCCAGTTCATGAAGTAAACTCCTTTCCTGAGTTCATCTAGAAAGATAATCACACATTTCTGAACATTGCAGATCAGCCAAAAGATGTAAAATTCTCTGTGGCATTTTTAATTACTTTGTTTTTAAACACATTTAAAATCCATATGTAAGATTTGGTTTAGGATATTCCATTATTAATCACTGTATTTTTTGTCCTCATTTCATCCCAAAGAGGGATAGTGCTGCATAATAAAAATGAACCCTGCAATTGCAATTTCTCCGTGCTGAAAATTATATGCACTGTTTTATAAATCCTAAATTGAGAGACTGAATGGTATGAGATGATTTCTTTTGCAATAACATTTTAGGTGTTATTAAGTCTTTATATTTTAAAATGTTTTAAATAAATTCATCCCAAAGCAGAAGAAGCCACTTTAACTCCATAGATTTTGGCAAGAAGTTAATTGCTTAAGGGCTTAATCGCTGAACTTCATTATGTTTCAGATCTAGAAATTTAAAGTGAGAAATTTTCAGCAAAGAAATGCAGACTTTTATACTCATGTATTTAATCAATTTCTATCACTACATCTGAATAATAATTGCATTTGTAATCTTGATAGTCATTAATAAGCTTGATCATCATTTTTGCCATCACATATGCATAAAAGTCCATAAAAAAACAAAACACATTGCAGTCAAAATGAACAACCTTGGATACAGATTTCACCTGCAAAACTGGTTAAGAGTATGTAGTAGTGTGGGCACAAAGAACAAGTGTGTTTCACTGACTAGGAAGCTGAATCTTAGAACCTTATTGCATAACAAAAGAAAGCAGAGAGACAGCAAGAGAGAAGAGGCTTTTTCCTTGCCTCTCCACATGCCATCAAAGCACTTCCATTGTCTTCCCAAGGATGATGGTCATAAAAGCATGTATTTTGTCATGCTGGAAAAATCTGTTTGGCAAAAGGCATGCATTTATTACCATCTCCCTTGGAAGGAGGATGCAAGTGTTATGTCAGTATGTGGAAAGGCAAGAAGAAAGCCGCTTCGCTCTCATTTGCCTCTCACCATTCTTTTGTCATGCAATATGGCTCTTAGAGAAATGAGTCCAAGTCCTCCCCTGTTGTGGGGTCATTCTGAAGCTCTGTTTGTATCACTGAATGTCAAGCACACTTTCTTTAATTTTTGTGAAAAATGATAATATAGCTGTTACTACAATAGCATATTGTGGCCTAAATTGTGTTAGTCTTGACTAAAGTAGGCCCATTGAACCAATGGGATGTGTTTATTCACCATTCAACGGTTAATTGAATGGGTCTACTCTAGCTGGAACTAACCAACGGGATTCCAGCCACAGTTAAAATGGGAAAGAGCTTTGTACCTTGAAATTATTATGGAAATTGGGATCATCACTTCTGCTAGTCTGAATTTTAAGTAAATCATCTCCCCCCCCCCAAAAAAAATTAGGCTTCAGTCCTATACATAGAACTGCAGGATGCTAATGGGGCTTACTTATAATAATGCTCCCTCAGAGAGTGGTGGAGTCTTCTTCTTTGTAGGTTTTTAAACAGAGGCTGAATAGCCATCTGTTGGGAGTGCTTCGATTGTGCATTCCTGCATGGTGGGGGGTTGTTGTCTCTTCCAACTCTATGATTCTGTAATGGGTAGCTATAATACTTAGGCCATGATGCATTCCATATAAACTTTCCCATTAATTTACAATCTTCTTCAATAGTACTGTTATATGTCCCACTACTTGTGAAGGCTTTCTGTAGCATCACACCAATAAATGAGATTTCCTCTGTAAGGAGGCAAAATGGATGCTATTTTGGCATTAAAGTCCATTTTATGTAAGCTGGGGTTTGGTGGATCCTAAATGTTTTATTCCACTGTATGGTGGATGTTTAAAATATTATATGCTCTTTTTAAAGTTGTGTATCAGTTTGAGGGTACTAACATTGTGATTTCTAAAGTCTTTAACTTTTACATGTGTGTGTATAAGTTTGTTTGGGTGCATAAACAGGGGTGACTTTGACTATGCAGAAGTTATAAAACCCAGTTTCTCCCCTCCCGAATGCATTTAAAGTCTCCCTCTCCACACACGATTTCTGATAATTGGGATAACCTGCAAAATAAAATCAGGTATGGCATAGATAGCTGCAGTAACAACAAGAACAAAAACAGTAACAACAATTCTTACCCACCCTCACCCTATGGATTGAGGTAGGGAACAACAAAAATTAGACATTTAACACTAGTTACATGTGCATATAAAACCAAAACATATTTAAAAGAATCAATACATTCATTAAAATTCATAATTGAAAAATCATTTGGCTCGATAAGGAACCTGCAAAAATTAGGTGTTTCAGTGTGCACATGCAGAAGCATTTTCTATTAAGGGAAAGCCACCATTCTATACAACCCATGTGGAGGTGGTCATGTTTTATAAGTAACATGTAGAAGAAAGAAAGAAATGGGAAAAATCAACTCATTTAAGATGTTATGCTGGAGAAGAGTTCTGAGAATATGGTGGCCTGCTAAAAAAACCAATGGATGGGTCCTAGAGCAGATCAGGCCTGAACTCTACCCAGAAGCAAAGATGACTAAACTGAGGTTGTTGTATCTCATATATCATGAGAAGAAATGACTCACTAGAAAAGACTACAGCAGGGGTAGGCAACCTTTCCCCTTTAAGGGCCGAGGGACTTCAGCTCCCAGAATCCCAGGAGCTGTTGGCCAACATGGGACTATTGGCCAACATGGCTGAGACTTCTGGGAGCTGAAGTCCCTCGGCCCTTAAAGGAGAAAGGTTGCCTACCCCTGGACTACAGTGATTGGTAAAGTGGAGGGCAATAGGAAAAGAGGAAGATCATCTTCCAGATAGATGGACTCAGTCAGGGAAACCATGGCCATGAATCTGCAGGAGCTGAGCGGGGCATTTGAAGATAGAGGGACTTAGAGGTCATCATGGTTTGAAGTCAACTTGAAGGCAATTAACAACAACAAAAACACCTAGCCTGGTTGTTCCTTTAAAGTCCCAGAGATATGATTTTAGTGGTTTCTTTTCTATATCTACGACCTTGTGTTCTGACCTTTAAAACCTACATTGTCTTTCTTGCTTGAAGTATAGCAAAAAATAGTAATTCAGGTCTATTCTGCTAGACCTAAGTAATAATCTTATGCCAGTTTGAAAGTTCAAGCAGTGCTTTTTTTTCTAGGGAAAAAGGTGTACAAATGAGTCCTCTTGCTAACAGCATTTCTTTCTTTCTTTCTTTCTTTCTTTCTTTCTTTCTTTCTTTCTTTCTTTTTGGTAGCCAAAAGAAATACAAAGTATTTGCTAGTACAGTGGTCCCTCCAGATTCACGGCCTTGGCAGTCATGGTTTTGATCATTCGCGAGGCCAAGGCCACAGCTCCCTCCCCCTTTCCTCCCTTACTGGCATCTTCCCCCCAGCGCTGGGGACTTCAATTGCAGCCCAGGCCATTAGGGCTTATAATCAGCCCCGGCAACCATCAGGACTCGCTTTCCCAGCAGCACTCGGGGCCCAGTTTACGCACACCCTGCCTCCTCTGCCGCAGGCAATAGGTACCATCAGTGGACTACAGCAGAGGGGGCAGGGTGTCCTGATAGCTGCTGGGGGCAATTACAAGCCATGGTGGCTCGGGCTCTGATTAAAGTCCCCTGCACTGGGGAGAGGGAGGGAAATTGCCAGTAAGGGAGGGAGGAGGGAATTTCACAAATATTCATAGAATCATAGAGTTGGAAGAGACCATAAGGGCCATACAGTCCAACCCCCTGCCATGCAGGAACTCAAAATCAAAGCATCCCCGACAGATGGCCACCCAGCCTCTGTTTAAAGTCTTCCAAAGAAGGAGACTCCACCACACTCCGAGGGAGAGAGTTCCACTGTCAAACAGCTCTCACTGTCAGGAATTTCCTCCTAATATTGAGGTGGAATCTCTTTTCCTGCAGTTTGCATCCATTGTTCCGGGTCCTATTCTCTGGGGCAGCAGAAAACAAGCTTGCTCTCTCCTCAATATGACATCCCTTCAAATATTAAAAGAGGGCTATCATATCCCCTCTTAACCATCTCTTCTCTAGGCTAAAGATACCCAGTTCCCCAAGTCTCTCCTCATAGGGCATGATCACCATTTTAGTCGCCCTCCTCTTGACACCCTCGTTTTTCAACATCCTTTTTGAATTGTGGTGCCCAGATGCCATTGGGGACAATGGGACTTTAATATATGCGAAATTTCAGATTTGCGGGGGGGAGGGTGTCCCCAGAACATGTCCCCCACGAATCCGGAGAGACCATTGTATTTCATTTAGCTACATGCTTCTACTGTCTTTATTTTCCTCCTCCTAAGTAGAAAATATGAAGAACTGCCAAGAGTGCTTAGAATGTTTGCCCCACCTCAGAGAATTTATAGAATGGGAGTGAAGTGATATGATTTCAGTGTACAGTCTTCCCTCCTCATGCGTGGACTTGAAGTCTGCGGTCTTAGTCCTTCACGGACCGGCAAGCGGGGAGGGATAAAATGATGCATTTGCAGGAGCACACACCCATTGAAAACAATGAGGACTTGAATATTAGCGAAATTTCTGATTCATGCTGTGGTCCAGAACGGATCCCCCACAAATCAGAAGGGACGACTGTATACTGGTTCAGAAACTATTAGCAAAGCAAGACTTAAATACACTCAGCCATTGTGCACATCTTTTTCTTCAGAATCCTGCTTGTTTTTATCCTTTCCCCCAAATGTCTGAACTCACTTGAGGTTCAAAACTAATTCAAATTTTAGGTTTTCATTCACACTAAAAATGTGGTTTTTCATTGCTAGCTGAGAAAGGCATGTTTGAAATAAGCCTAGCAAAATTACTGTCTCACAAAAATTTCTAGTAATTTCTTTTTCCAGCTACATATAGGGTTGCCAAGTTACTAATATTCAACTTTGTACACATTCTGCGATGCTGCCTGATACTTCAAAGTGGCTGTCTGCTTTTCTTTCTCCTCCCACCCCATTTCTCTCCTGAATGGTCAAGTCAATGTTTCATTAAACACATGTACCAGCTTTCATTTTTTTATTTGTCAGGTAACAGTGCAGATATCACATTGCATCATATTTTTAGCTCCGTCGAACTGCTTTGGACTCATAGTTGATTTGAAACCATTTGGTAAAGAACAATGTATTAATTTAGTAAATAAATAGAAATAGAGGCATTTCAGTCCAAAATCTAAAATTGTGTCCTTAACATATGTCCTAACTTTCATTCTGGTAACCTCAGTGAAATCACCATGTTAGAAATTAAATGAATGCCAAATAGGTGAATTAAACTCAAAGGTTCATTTGTTAGGTCAGTAAAAGTGTGCTAATACTTACTTTGGTTTTTCCAGTGGCACATTTGTTCTTGTGGTCCACTAATTAGTAATTCATTTTATTATTAATGTATTGAGCAGTAGATTTTCAGTGATTTATACAGTTGTGCTGAGCACCATGGATGAAGGATTAGCACTGTTTTAATTTAATTAATAAGATGTGTTTTTTTTAAAAAAAACAGTGTGCAAGTGTGGAGACTATATTTTTTTAAAAAAATTGCATGCTTGCTGCAGCTGTCATTGTCAGCGTGGATAGTGAAGGAAACTATTTTTCTCCTGCCAGGGTTAATAGTCTCCTCCCTCCCTGCATTAATAGAATATATAAAAAATGTTATTTAAGCTTCCGAATGTAATTTATTGTGTTCTGCTTCTCATCTGTATCCAGTATCCTTTGCCATGTAGTGATAATTATGTCTTGAATGACCTGAAATGTCAAAATTGCCAAATTGTTTGAGTTTTGTTCTGAATATTTCTTTAATTTTGTTCATTGAAGAATAAAAGATTTAATACTAGTACTAATAGTTTAATTATGAGTGTATGAGAAGACCTGAATCATTGGGGGGGGGGGGGAACAATAATGCTTGGTAAGATGGAAGGTAGTCAGAAAAGAAGAAAACCAAATTACAAGTGGATTGATTTAATCAAGGCAGCCATGACCCTGAATTTTCAAGAGCTGAGAAAGCATGGAAATAACTGGGATTAATGGAGGTCTCTCATTCATACTGTCACCATAAATGAAAGCTGATTTGGTGACAAATAATGACAACAACAACCGTTTGTCCTAAGTTTGCAAGTCCTTAGTAGGGAGGTTTGTCATTCACAGGGCCACCATCAGTCAAAATTGACTTGATGGCAATTAGCAACAACAGGGGATAGTATTATTTATTTTTCAATACATCTGTCTTTAGGATATTTGAAGCAGTGCAAAGAATGCATACTTTCTGACTTCTGTTTTAGGGAGGCAGTGTGTTTTGAGTCCATTCTAAGCTCATCTTCATTAGAACTAACTTTGGGCTTGTTTGCACATGGCTGATTTACCTCAAATCTCCCCCACCCCAGCTGTCTTTGTCCTGTTTACCAAAACCCTGATTCAGGTATTGACTATCTTCATGATGCCTGCATACAATTTAGGTTCCTCTTCTTAACCCACATTTAAATAACTCATCTCTTGCTGCGGATTCCCAGCTTTCTCTGCAGAAATGGCAGTGGCTGCTTTTTTACTTGCAGTCCCTGCAAGCTATCCGGTGCCACCCCTACGGGTGCAAGTTGCTTTGAGGTCAGAATGAAGTGCTCAGCACTGCTAGCATGGCTGAACATCTCATTCTGATCTTAGCAACAGTTTGGGCAATGAATGGGGACCGTGTGAGAAGGCAGCCACCTGTAATTCACTGGAAGAGCCAAAAACCCACAGCAAAAGAGAACAGGTAAGGAGGGAATTCAGGGTGTGTGGGGGGTGGAATTTGAGGGCAGAATATTCTTGGGGCAGCCCAGAGTATTTTGGCAAGTGTAGACTCACCCTTTGAAAGGTGGTTTAGAAGATCCCATCTCTTTCATTCTGGATGACGCTTTCATTCAAACAGTGGCAATTTGTAGGGCAGCAAGTGAGATGAGTAGGGCAATGTGGAAATACAGGAGGAGTGTTTGTAATTGCTAGACGAAAGCTTTAAATGGGCTAGATGGGAGTTGGTGATCTCCAGTTTCTAATCATTATATTAAAGTGCTTCCTTTTTGTTTCACATAGCCCCTTCTATGGAGAAGACTTTTACTGTGAAATTCCACGGAGTTTTCGTCATCTGGCATTTTACATTTTCGATAGAGATGTTTTCCGCAGGGATTCAATCATTGGTATGTGTTTTTATGCTCGTTCAATTTTAAATTTAGTTCCAATATTTTCTGTTATTGCTGTGTGCCTTTTGATGCCTGTTACAGACAGCACTTTACACCTTTAGGAAATAATTTCTCTTAACAAAACAATAGGTATTTCAACTTCATGTTCCTTATGGTTGATTTTTAAGGTAGCATTTTCTAGTTTAAAGGACCTCCATTGTTATGTGGAATTTTATATAAATTGATATAAAGGAAAACTAACCCTCAAAATCAGGGTTGAATAAGGTTTTATCATGTCAGTGTGATGTGAAAGATGCCTTGTAAAAAACAAGCATTATTTTAAATAAAATCATTTACCTGAACATGCTATGAACTGCACCGCTTTATCTGTTAAGAAGGTTAGAGATTAGTGAGCTCTGTTAATGCAGAAAGGTTGGTTTAATATTTCAAACTCTTGTTTTCATACACTTAAAACTTTCTAAATTGGTAGCTGGAATGCTTGACTCTTTTTGCAGCATAAAGAAACAATAAGCACCACTCAACTATCTTTGGCTTTTTGTCTCAAGTGAAACAATACGAGGTTTGGTTTGGTTTTTATGAACATTCTGCCTTGGAAGTTTTCCAATCTTTGGATGAAGAGTGTATACAACGAGACGTGGCAGTGGAAGGGAGTGGGAGTGGGAGTGGGAAAAGCAAGTATTATGACATTATTTCAAGAGGAAAACAAAAAGAAAATGGGGATATCAAGATACTGGAGCAGGATGAAAGAGGTGGAAATACATTTTGTCCAAAATTTCTGTATGAGCAAGCATATATGATGGACTTAAGGATGAAGTCCTTTGATTCAAATTTTGGCCATGGGTGTAGTGGGTGAATGCTACTTTCTCTTAGAGGGTTATTTGTAAGAATCCAGTTGCTATTATAAATGTTCTTATAAGTAGAGGTGAGCTCCAGGGGTCACAATGGGATTTCAGAGTAAACATGCATAGGACTACACTGTTAGAAAGGTTATGCATATGTAATTCTTTGAGCACTTAGGAAACTAGAGTGCTTGTTGGTGGATGCAATAGCATATATTTGTGTAGCCAATAAAGTTGTGGATAGACTTCACACTTGTATGATCTGTTTTACTACAATCCTGAGATCTACCAATTGGGGCCTGGTACATAGGTATATACTAAGAATTAAAAAGATTCTCGGTTAAATAGTCCCTTTACAAAAAAGTCAATTCCTGGTCATGCTAGCTTTCTTCATTTCAACAGTATATTTTAGTGGGCAAGGGAAAGGGCACTATACAGTTATAGCACTGTAATTACACTTCAACTTCCATGGATGATTTCTATGGAATTCCTGGTGTTGTAGTTTTCAGCCCAAGATTCCATAGGCTTTGCCATGGCAGCTAAAGTGGGATCCTAGCATTATAATTGCATAGTGTGAAAGAGCCCTGGGAGATGGGAGTCAGAAATCTTTGCTAAAATGTACCTGGCAACCAAGCATCTTCTCTTTTTCCTTTTTTGGGGGGCCCACCACACATCACATTTCTTTGGCATAAATCTTATCCTATCTCATAATTTGCATTTTTATTTCTAGCCAGATGTGGCAGTATGATTGGTGTGTGCATGCAGATTTTTTCCAAATTCTGAAGAGAAAGGAGTATGTACAAGACATCCTGAAACAATTGCTGCACCAAGATTTTACCCAAGTAATGCTGAGAGGAAGCCTTTTGTTCTCAGTGTGCCAAATATGTAGTCTTAAAAAAAACCCAACGCCCTATTTACCTCTCAGGGAAGGCACATTTAACATTTTTTAAAAAATGAATGTGAAAGAATGGAAAACTGAAAGCTTAGTCCAGGGGTCGGCAACCTATGGCCCCCGGGCCGGTTCCAGCCCACAACGCTGGACTTACCGGCCCAGGCGGACCCCTGCCGCCGCCTGTATTTGTCGGCGCGCGACCGCGTGCGCCGTGGCCGGCATTTTTTCCTCCAAAATGGCGGCCGCGACGCGTTTGCGCATGCACATGCATGCGCAAACGTGTCGTGGCCGGCATTTTGGAGAAAAAAATGCCAGCCGCGGCGCTCTGTCCTGCGCCGACAAAAGCGGGCATTGGCGGAGGCAGCGGCAGAGGCCGAGGCGCCGCCTCCGCCGCCTCCGCTGCCGCCTCTGGCTCCGCCGCCGCCTCCGCTGCCGTCTCTGGCTCCGCCGGCACCTCCGCCGCTGCGCCCGCTTTCGTCAGCGCAGGACGCGGCCGGCATCTTGGTCTCCAAAATGCCGGCCACGTCCCGCGCCTGCAAAAGCGGGCGCAGCGGCGGCGGCAGAGGCGGCGGCGGCAGGGGTCCGCCTGGGTCGGTAAGGGGACTCGTGGGGGGGCGCACGCGTCAGTGGAGGGTGCGTGCACGCGCACATGCGCGCGGCCATTCCCCCCCCCCCCCTTGGCCCAGCCGAGACCTGGGCTAGTGGAGACCGGCCCAGGTCTCAAAATGGTTGCCGGTCCCTGGCTTAGTCCCTTGAAGGGTTGTCATTATGGTGATGCAAGGTACAGACTGTACCAGATAACACCTCAGGAGGGGAGTGACACCAGGTTGGTCCCTCTGTCCACTACAGCCACTGGTGGGGTGCTCCTGCCACTCGGCAGCCCATTCCTGGTCTGGTGGGGCTGCTAGCCAGGAACTTGAGGTGCCTGGAGCAGCAGTGGCACCACAGAATCCTCCCCTTCCTGTTGATATTGCCTCCCTTTCCCAGCTGCCAGGGAGCAGCAACAACTTGCTGCCACTGCTGCCTCCTAGCCATGTGTCTCTGCTGTCTTGAGCTCTCTTGACCTCAGCCATGAGAGCCCAAGGCAGTGGATAGCACAGATGGCAGTGGTGGCAGTGGTGATCCAGTGGTAGCAATAGCAAGACCACTTTACATTTATATACTGCTTCATTGTGAACTAAGCACTTGCTAAGCAGTTTACAGTCTGTAAGCCAATTGCCTCCAACAAGCTGGGTTGCCTGTTGCTGCTGCTTCTTCAGCCACCTCCTCTCCTCCTTTCCCCTCCTGCTCTTTCCCCATGTCGTATCCCCTGGAATTGCTGCCTGCCTGGGGGTGACAACATGAGTTTACCACACTAGGATAACACCTACCCTAATGGTGTGACTGGTCCATTGAGGCAAAGAGCTTTTTAAATGTTTAGCTTTTGAAAAGTCAAGGTTGTTATCCTTAGATATTAAATCATATTTGTGATATTAATTTAAAGTTGTACCTTTTTTCCCCTAACAGCTTCTTCATCTTTGTTATGTCAGGCAGATACAATATGCTGCTCTCTTGCTAGGAATAATTTTACCAATTGAATTTGGTTGTGGGAGATAGGTGAACATTTCATGTGGATTTCTTTTCATTAGAACATTAAATATGTTCAAATGTCTCCTCAAATATCATGAAAAGAACTCAGGATTTATTTTATTTTTCAAAAAAAAAAAGCACATGGATAGGATCAAAATTGACAGATCTATCCAGCTTGCTTACAAAATGTGCATGAGGTGATCTGAGGGCTGCCTTTTAAGTTAATTTTTTAAAAAGCAGCCTTTTTAACAGCTTGACAGTGCTAGACATTACAGCAGCTATAAGATGTGAAATGCCTCTGGAAAGAATAGTCCATGATGGCATGGATTTCCTCACAGGAGTGTTATATGGGGGAAAGGATGGCTGCTGTCAGGTAGCAGTGGAAGCACCCATCGGTTTCTACAAGGGCTCTGTGTGGGACAGAATGCTATTGCATACTGCCATCCATCTATCATCCATCACTTTATTTATACTTTGCTTTTTCCCCAGATTAGGATTAAAAAATGGTAAGGGGCATTTCTGGCGTCAAAACTATTTTTAATGCTTTTAAATGCAGTTGTTAGATACCTTATAGGATCTGCTGAAATGCGTACGGAGTGGATCTTCAATCCATAGATCAGTTTGTAGCTTTGGATCAGGTGAGTTTGCTCCAGAAAGCAGACTCCCATGCTTCTGCCAAATTTATCAAGCATTGTTTCTGCTCTGTTTTACTTTAGCAAGTGCTATAAGATTTTAAGAACAGGAGACAGGTAAATGGAAATTGGTTCAGATAAATATCCTTATTCTAGATGTACAGTTTAGTCTCCCCCCACCCCGGTCTGCTTTCTTTCATGGAAATGAGGATGCAGCCTATGTTGGTTGTACCTCTTTCTACACACTCGTTTTACTTATGCCCTGAATCAGATCCAGATCCAGACCTTATGCCCTGAATCAGATCCAGATCCAGACCTCCCTTCAGCTGACCACTCTGTGCTAATGGCTAAGAATGAATTTATTGTGGCTCCAATGGTGAAAGCCAAGCAAAATGGCTTTGCTTGGCCAAAATACAATGGCAATATCCTTTTGTTGCAATTGAAAAGGCCACAATTTTGTTGCCGACCTCTGAAGAGGTTTGGTCCAGCATGGGGCCAAATTAGTTATCTACTAATCTGCTGGCTAATGGAGACCAGTTTACTCAGCCCATTAGCTGGGTGGTTCTGGAATGGCAAACCTGAGTTGCCACATGAGCAGTTATTTCTACAGCCACCTGAGAATGAGGCAGAGCCGATAACCTGCTGCCTGGGCATAACTCTGATGGCTATAAACCCACAATTAAGGGAATGTGTCCCCCCAAAACTGAGTATGATGTATGAGTACAGAGCCTCATCTCCCCGAAACCAGATCTGATCCCATGTGAAAACTGCCACAGTTGTTGCAGATCAAAACTTCAGAAATGTGTGTAACACAAAACATAAGCATCACCTTTTGCAACTATAATCAGCCAAAGATGTAAACTGGGGGTGGCTGGGTAGGAAGCTAATCTAATGCCAACTAATACTTGGCACACTGGGAGTTGTCTTTTATTTTCTGGTGCCAGACTGGGATGAAGCCCCTATACTACCTGTGGAGCACCCCCTTGCCAACAAAGTGTATTGTCTGCGGTTGGCTTGTCTTCTCACTGCTTTCCCAGAGCCCATGACATATTGGGCTTATGGGAGAAGAAAAACCTGGTGTACCAAGAAAAGATGGGACCGGACCCCTGCTGGAGATTACAAAGGAGTCCCTTGCTAAATCAGGGAACTTTTCATCTCAGATGGCTGTTAAATACTAAAGGATTTGATGTGCTTTTCTGAAAGTGATAGTCTTAAGGGAAGGAACAAATCAGCTATGCATGTGCTTGTGTGTGTATACAGAGAAGACAGCTTTCAAACTGTTTAGTAAACATGTGTTACTTAATAATGTGGGAAATAATATTGCCATACAGGATAATTTAATTTAGAATTCAGGCTTTCTACATCTATAATGATTGTGTACTTGTTATTTATTACAGTTAAGAGATCACTTATGGCCCTTGACTTCATATTTTAATGAGAGTTACATGGCAATATTATTTCTATTGATACAGCATGTGTTTGCAACATTTTTCAGTGGCTTTCTTTCTTTTTGATTAAAAAAAAACTTGCCCTTTCAGTTTAAGGAAGCTTTATATTAGGTGATCAACACATTATTTTAAAAACTACAGAATTTATAATACTGTAACATTAGGAACAAAAAGACTGCAACAAAAATTTGCAATCTGTAAGCCGCTCTGAGAGCCTTTGTAGCTGAAGAGCAGAGTATAAATACTCTAAATAAATAAATAAACATTAGGATGTCATTATGTTGCCTGTTTCCTCTTTGATTTCTCTTACTTATGTCCCTATTTACTTGTGGTTTGGCCTGTTTTATGAGCAACTCCAAGCCAAACATTTCCAACCCAAACTTGATAATGTGTTCAAAATAGCTTAGCATCAATGACAAATTCAAAAAGCAAAAACCATTTGTAGAAAGATAACATTACAGAGCATCCCACTCTCTTTGGTACTGGTAGAGCAACAGATCTGAAAGGAATCATACATACTTATTTACAGTGTTGTCTTATATCAGTATACTTTCATATTTTTTGCATGATGATGGCTCTTTCCAGCTAATGAACTTATAGTGCAGCAAATCTGCATATGTCATGTGTATCCTGACATCTGACGTTAATAGATTAGAAAGTTGGGCCAAAACTAACAAAATGAATTTCAACAGGAAGAAATGTGAAATACTACACTTAAGCAGAAAAAAATGAAATGCACAGATATAGAATGGAGGATACCTGGCTTGATAACAGTATATGTGAAAAGGATCTAGGAATCCTAGTAGACTACAAGTTGAACATGAGTCAACAATGTGATGTGGCAGCTAAAAAGGCAATGTGATTCTGGCCTGCATTAATAGAGATATAGTGTCTTGATCGAGGGAAGTAATAGTGCCACAGTATTCTGCTTTGGTCAGGCCTCACCTGGAATACTGTGTCCAATTCTGAGTGCCACAATTCAAGAACAATGTGGACAAGCTGGAGCATGTCCAGAGGAGGATGACCAAAATGGTGAAAGGTCTGGAAATCATGCCCTATGAGGAGCAACTTAAGGAAATGGGTATGTTTACCCTAGAGAAGAGACAGTTAAGAAATGATATGATAGACCTGTTTAAGCTTGTTAGCTTGTTTTCTGCTGCTCCAGAGAATAGGACCCAGAGCAATGGATGCAAGCTACAGGAAAAGAGATTCCACCTCAACATTAGGAAAAACTTACTGGCATTAAGAACTATTTGACAGTGAAACACACGCCATTGTAGGTGGTGGAGTCTCCTTCTTTGTAGGTTTTTAAATAGAGGCTGGATGGCCATCTGACAGGGGTGCTTTGGTTATATATTCCTACATTGCAGGGGGTTGGACTGGATCAGGGGTCGGCAAGTTTTTCTTACCTGGGGCCGGTCAGCTGGTCCCCAGGTCTTCCGCGGGCCGGGAGGGGGGGAAATGGCACCCCGCGCGCACGCGCGCTCGCACATGCAGAGTACTTCCGGTGTACTGCGAATGCAGGAGCGAGCCAGGGGCGCCATTTTGTTTTCCAAAATGGCAGCCGCGACTCGTTTGCGCATGTGCCGAGTACTGCAGCGGTGGGGGGGGGCGGCGGCAGGACCGGTCCAAAGGCCTCAGGGGGGCGGATGTGGCCCCCGGGCCATAGGTTGCCAACCCCTGGGCTGGATGATCCTTGTGGTCTCTTCCAACTCTATGATTCTGTGATCTTCATTAAGGAAGTGATTCAGTTTGAGGAAATCATATCATGTTTTAACAGTGCTGAAATTTCAATGTGCAGTTATTCCCTCACCTTGTGAGGTCACTGACGTTTGGAACTATGTTGTGGAGACATTTGGCACTATTTTGTGGAAGTTGTGGTCCTAGGAACTTATTATTTATTTTCAGGCATTTAGGGATGGAAATGAATGAATATTATTCATTGTCAGGCTAAAAATGGGTTTCCCTAAAGTTGGGAAATCCAATCTATGAGAATAACACAGGAGTTGGCATTTTGCAGTTTTTGCCTGGTAATCACAGCTCCCAAAACATGTTGACATCTTATTCTGCACAGAAATAGACATTAGTACTTCTGTATGAAAAAAATGTTTTTCCTGCACAAAAATCCCCATGTTTTTCCACAAAAATTGTTTTTATGCAGAACTCCCACATTCTTGCATAAAAAAAAACACTGCTTCCAGAAACATAATTTTTGGGTGAAAATTGGTATGTTTATTGAAACAATTGTTTTTTGCAGGTATTTACCAGTGGTTTTATGAAAAAAACTTTAATTTTCTTTTTTACAAAAAACAAAATTTTTGCACCAAAAATTGTTTTAGGAAACAGTGGATTTTTTTTATTTTATTTTTTGTATGAAACACAAGTTTCTTTGCACCCCAAACACAATTTTTACACAAAGAAAACTTTGTTTACAGAAACACACTATTTTTTGGCCAAAATCATGTGTTCAAGGCAGAAAACCCCAATTTCATAGAAAATCTCACAAGACTGTGTGGACATTTTGTTTTTGTGCAAAAAAAAAAGTACGGGGTGTGTTTTTTTGCACAAAACATGATTTTGTTATGATAAACATTTTGTAATGATAAACTTTTTGCAAAAAACAAACAAGCATGAATTTCATGTAAAACCCTTACATGTATTTCTCCATAACCCCAAACACTTTGAGATTTCTCCGTAACCCCAAACACTTTGAGAAAACACTCTGCGATGTGCAAATACCTGGACAAAAATCTCCCAGAAATAATCACTTCTCCTGCAGTGGGAAGAAAACTCTGGGAATGCTTTCACATGCAAGGATGAAATACAGTTGGCCCTCCATATACACAGATTCTTTATCTACAGGTTCAACCATCCATGGATTGAAAATTTTAAAATAAATATACATTCCAAAAAGCAAACTTTGACTTTGCCATTTTATACAAGGGACACCATTTTACTATGGCATTGTTTTGACTGGGACTTAAGCATCCATGGATTTCAGTATTCATGAAGGGTCCTAGTCCTGGAACTAAACCCCAGCAGATACCAAGTGTCCAGTGCAGTTGAAAATATGCCAATAAAGAATAGTGGGGTCTAGATACCCTAAAGACACCAGATCCTTTCTGATCTTTGAAACTAAGCAGTACCAGCTCTGGTTAGTACTTGGATGGGAGGTGCTTAGGCTATATTTCAGATGGAAGAACTGGCAAAACTACCACTGAGTATTCCTTCTCTAATAAAACCCTATGGAATTCATCAGACTGCCATAAATTTACAGGTGACATACATAGATGTGCACGCACACACACACACAGGTATTTAATGGATAATCTCTCTGACACAAGTTGGGTGATTGTCCTGTTTCTCCCTCTCATCTATGTCATGTTACCCTATGATAAAACACACACTTTGGCTGCAGAAACCAGTTCCTGAAATCTGAATTAACCAGGTAGAAGGAATAGGAAAGACCTTTGCCCTCAGTTCTTGGAAAACCATTGTCAATCCTAAATTGATAGTACTGACCTAGGGATTCTCTGTATTACTTATGAACCCCGAATCCCCCTTGGGATTCACCGCATGATGTTTACATTATGCAGACTGAAAACCCCAAATCAGGTCCACACTGTTTACACAATATCCAGACCTGATTTGGGGTTCCACCCCTTGTCCCACATTAAAAAGACTTACGTTTTGCTCTTGGGTTTCCAGGAAACCTGGAGCAAAACATGGTGGTGGTGGTGGACAGCTGCTTTCCTACGTGGTCCTGTGAGCATCCCTGCTGAGTCGCTCTGAGGTCAGACCAAGATTGGTCACCTCATTCTGATCTCAGACTGACTCACACTCCCAGTGATGGTGCCAGTTCATAGGGACCACATTGGAAGGCAGCCACCCATCATTCATTGAAAACCCACAGCAGGTAAAGGGGGATTCGAAGGGAATTTGGAGCCAGAATCATCCAGAGGCAGTTTAAAATATTCTGGCAAATGTAGATGAGACCTTAGATCCCGTAATGATTTGACTTCTTAAAAAGGAATTTTATATGTTCACTTCTAAGAACTACTGAGTTCTGCTCATAGCATGCTCCGAGAAACCGAAGGGTAGGAGGTAATTTTCAATGATTTCTCTTTTCTCCTTGTTTTCCCACCCCACCAGGTAAATCTGCTGTGGAAGGTTGATGGACCCTTTAAAACAGTGAGAGATGATCCAAGGAGAGAGGGGAATCAGCAAAGGGGAATTATTTCTCTTTGTCTGCCAGTGTGACCATCCACTGGATCTCTGTCCCCGCTATGAAAAGATGGAGCCTTCCATTAGCAAAAGCATAGGTGTCGTGGGGCCACAAGGCACTCCTCCCACTCCATGCTTCTTGGAGGTATCCATTTCGGCGAAAGAAAGGGCAGACCACTTAAGATGTATGCTCTATACCTTTAATCTACTCGGAAACCCATTCACCAAACAGTTACTAAAAGAGGGGAGAGATGTTGTGCCACACTCTCTCTTTAATATTCTCAGTCCATTCCTTTAATCTTCCCCTTTCACCATTCCTCCTCCTCAGATTAGTCTTCAGCCTGCAATCCCTGCCCTGGAGGGTTCTAAGGGAAGCCCCTTATGACCAACACCCTGGTTTGGCTTCAATTGACTTCGGCCCTAGGGTTGTAAGAGCAGCGACCGGTTCCTCCAGAAGCCCTTCCCTTGGGCTGAGTTGGCCCCAGTCGATTACCTCCCCTTCTGTCAGTGTTTCTCTTTCCTCTTGAGCTCCCGTACTGCTCGCTTCTCTTTCCCTTCCACCGTCCGCCTCACCGAGCCTTCTTCCGCGTTTCTCCCTCTCCCCGAACGCCTCCTCCTTTTCCCTTTTATCCTTGGGCCCCTCCCTCCTGGGTCTTGCTTCCCTTTCTTCTTTTCCAGGTGTCGTTAGATCTCGTAATTCCCCTCTCTGGCTCCCTGTTCTTTCCCTCATTAACCCTTGCTTTCCAGAACAACCCTCTTCCATGGGCCAGCCTTCCTTCACTTTATCACATAACCCCCCCGACAAGAGGGTTGTTCCGTCTCCACAAGCCCACGGACCCTGTCGAGAAAAAAAATCAGCATTAGCATGATGTCTCCCCGCCCGGTGTCGGACCGTAAAGGCATAGGGCTGCAGAGCTAAATACCACCGCGTCAGCCGGGGATTAGCATCCTTCATGGTATGCAGCCACTGTAAAGGGGCATGGTCCGTGACCAAAGTAAACCGAGCTCCCCACAAATAATAACGTAGAGCCAAAACAGCCCATTTCACTGCCAGAGCCTCCCGCTCAATGGCTGCATACTTTCTTTCTCCCTGCTTCAGCTTCCGACTCAAATAAAGAACAGGGTGTTCTCCGTCCTCCCACTGTTGAGCCAGCACGGCCCCAATTCCTCTCTCGGATGCATCCGTTTGGAGAATGAACGGTTTATCAAAATCCGGAGCTCGTAAGACCGGCCGACTACATAACAGCCGTTTCAGGGTGTTAAAGGCCTCCTCCTCCCGGACACCCCACCATTGTCTCTTATTCCGAGATTTTCGTGTTAAATCTGTCAAGGGTCCTGCTATACTGGCAAAATGAGGGATAAATTTCCTATAATATCCGGCTAACCCCAAAAATTGCCTCACCTGTTTCTTGTTCATAGGCCGTGGCCACTTACTAACCCGGTTGACCTTATCTTCCATGGGCCTTAACTGTCCCCTTCCAACCCAGTATCCCAAATATTTCACTTCTTGCCGCGCCACCGCGCACTTTGCGGGGTTAGCCGTCAAGCCTGCCTCCCTTAATCTCTGCAGCACTTGTCGGAGGTGTTGAACATGTTCTGACCAAGAGTTGCTAAAGATAATTATATCGTCAATGTACGAGGCAGCGCAATGTTCTAGAGGGGCCAGGACCCGGTCCATTAGCCTTTGGAAAGTTGCTGCTGCTCCATGAAGGCCAAAGGGCATTCGTACAAAATGAAATAAACCCTTAGGCGTTGCAAAGGCCGTCTTTTCTCGGTCCCCTTCCGGTAACGGGATCTGCCAGTAACCTTTTGTTAAGTCTAAAGAGGACAAGAACTTAGCCTTCCCCAACTTTTCTAGCAATTGGGTAGTCCCTGGCATGGGATAAGCATCAAACCGCGACACCTCATTGAGCCTTCTAAAGTCTATACAAAACCTAATCGACCCATCAGGCTTCGGGACCAGTACCGGTTGACTTCGCCAGGGACTATTAGAGGGTTCAATGACCCCCAGCGCTAACATCTTATCCACTTCGTCGTTAATCCCTTTCTGTAATCTCCATGGCCAAGGTCTCGCTGGAACCCTCACCACCACCCCGGGCTTTGTAACTATTTTATGGCAAGTCATGGACGTGAAGCCCGGGTCCCTAGAGAAGACATCCGCAAAGTCCCGCCTTACCTGATGGATATGTCTAAGCTGTTCCTCCGAGAGGTTAGAGCAGATAGGGAGATCATCAGGACCCTCTTCGCGCCCAGCCTGTGGGCCTAACTCTTCTTCTACCTCGTCCCCCGTTACTACTTGAGCCAAAAAGGCTTCCCGCTCTTTCCATTCCTTAAGGAGATTAACATGAAAAACCTGTAACCGAGGACGGGCCCCCAGCACTTCCACCTCATAGTCCACAGGGCCCACCTGCCTTTTGACCTCAAAGGGGCCCTGCCACTGAGCAAACAACTTCGCTCTCTACGAGGGCAATAGTACTAGCACTTTTTGGCCCACCTGCAAGGACCTAGGCCTGACACGCTGGTCATAAGCCTCCTTCTGTCTTCTTTGGGCCTCCACCAGATTCTGTCTAGCTATCTGCCCAATCTTTTCCAAATGATCCCTCATCTGTAGCACTCTTCTTAACACCGTAGACCCTTCGCTAACCTCCTCTTCCCACCCTTCTCTAACCAAGTCCAACACTCCTCGAGGACGCCTTCCGTACAACAGCTCAAAAGGCGAGAACCCCAAGGATGTTTGTGGGACCTCACGATACGCAAACAAGAGAGGTCCTATTAATAAATGCCATTGTGATCCCTGTTCCATTACAAACTTTCTAAGCATGGCCTTTAGGGTCCCATTAAATCGTTCCACCAACCCATTGGCCTGTGGGTGATAAACGGAGGTCTTTAGGGGTTTGACTTTGAGGATAGACCACATCTTTTGCAGGACTCTACTCATGAAAGAGGTGCCCTGATCTGTAATAACCTCTCGTGGAAACCCCACCCTCGCGAAAATTGTCAACAACTCCTGAGCCACCCTACCTGCTTGCATGGATCGCAAAGGGACCGCTTCTGGGTAACGGGTGGCGTAATCCACCATCACCAAAATAAACCGATGGCCTGCTGCTGACTTCCCCAGAGGCCCTATAAAATCAATGCCCACCCTTGTAAAGGGTTCGTCTATGACGGGCCTAGGAATCAAAGGCCCCGCGGGAGCTCCCCTTCTTTGGGTCACCTGACAGCGGGGACAAGAGGCACACCAGTCTTTCACCTCTTTCCACACCCCAGGCCAATAAAACCTCTGTAAAATGCGACTTATAGTTTTATCCACCCCCAGGTGTCCCGACAGAGGAATGTCATGAGCTAAGGAAAACACCGCAGGACGTAGTGGTCTGGGCACTAATATTTGCCAGTGTGCCGCCTCTCCTTCCTTCATCTGTTGAACCCTATACAGTAAATTATTTTTAAAAACAAAGTAAGGTCCCTTCTTTCCCCTCTCCTCCTCTGGAACCGCTTGCTTAAACGCTTCCTGTAGGGTCGCGTCATTTTGCTGCCAAAAGGCCACTTGCTCTCTATTAACCCTGGCGATATCTACCCCTTCCGCCCTGACCTCTGCCGCGGCGTAACCCTCCTCCTCCTGGATTAATTCCCTCCAGTTGGGCCAATCCCGCCCTAGGAGCATTTCTCTTCCCATTGAGGGTACCACCCCCACCCTCATCTCTCGCTCCATCTTTCCCACTCTCACCCTCACCTTGGTGGTAAAATAGGTTTTCACATCCCCATGGATACATTTCACCGCCACCTGTGAACCATACGCCTTCCCTGGTACCCTCCTTACCAAGGAGCGGCTACAGCCCGAGTCAACTAGGGCTTGAACTCTCTGTCCATTGACCCAGGCCGGGACCACCCGAGCATCCCTACCTGTCAGGTCCCTACTTACCTGGGCTGCCTCCCAGGCGTCTCCCCATGCACACTCCATGAGAGGACAGTCCTTCTTAACGTGTCCCTCCATCCCACAGGTGAAGCAGTTGATTGGACGCCGGGGACCTTCCTGGGCACCCAACAGCAACGGTCTTCGGGCAAGGGTCGTTGGTTTGCCTCCCTCTACTCCTCCTTTCAAACCTTTGCTCGCGATTCCCTCGGCTCCAAATCCGTCTCCCGGCGCCATTCCCCGCCGTTCTGGTGGTCTACCCCCGGCGACTCTCATTCCCCGCGATACCTTTGGTTCCGCCGGTCCCCGAAGGTGCCCTAATTCGGCCTCCTCAGCCCCTGAAAAGGCCTCCATCAAAGTCACAGCCTCTTCCAACTTGGAGGGTTTGTGGCACCGCACCCAACGGCGAGCTGTCATTGGTAAGGCATTAATAAATTGCTCAACCATCACCATTTCAGCCACCTCTTGCGCCGATCGCACTGCCGGCTTCAACCATCTTAAACAGCTGGCTCTAACCTTTTGCCCCAGGGCACGAGGATGCATGCCCAGAGTCCATTTTAACTCGCGTAGTCGGCGTCTATAAGTCTCCTCCGAGATGTTGAGAGTAGTCAAAATGGCCTCTTTGACTTTCTCATAAGAAGAGGCTTCCTCGGGGGCTAAGGTATCCACTATCTCCTGGGCAGGCCCCGTAAGACATGGGGTTACTATAAGAGCCCATTGTTCCTTAGGCCACTTGGCAGCTATGGCCACCCTCTCGAAAGCGTGTAAAAATGCCTCCGGATCATCATTAGGGCCCATCTTGACCAATCTTATTGGGGCTGGGGCCCCTACCAGTGACTCCAAGGTAGGCTTTTCCCCCTCCCTTGGGAGCTTCAGCGCCTCAGCCATCTGCGTTACCAACTGCTGTTGTGTCACCTGCTGGGCTGCAAACATTTGCTCCATCAACCGCACCTGGTGAGCGTTCACACTCCGCAACAACTTTTCCTGTTGGTCAGCCAACCATGCAAACCAAGCCTCACTGGGTCCTGTAGCCCCGCCTTGTACCGGAGATCCCACTTCTGACACCAATGTCGTGGGGCCACAAGGCACTCCTCCCACTCCATGCTTCTTGGAGGTATCCATTTCGGCGAAAGAAAGGGCAGACCACTTAAGATGTATGCTCTATACCTTTAATCTACTCGGAAACCCATTCACCAAACAGTTACTAAAAGAGGGGAGAGATGTTGTGCCACACTCTCTCTTTAATATTCTCAGTCCATTCCTTTAATCTTCCCCTTTCACCATTCCTCCTCCTCAGATTAGTCTTCAGCCTGCAATCCCTGCCCTGGAGGGTTCTAAGGGAAGCCCCTTATGACCAACACCCTGGTTTGGCTTCAATTGACTTCGGCCCTAGGGTTGTAAGAGCAGCGACCGGTTCCTCCAGAAGCCCTTCCCTTGGGCTGAGTTGGCCCCAGTCGATTACCTCCCCTTCTGTCAGTGTTTCTCTTTCCTCTTGAGCTCCCGTACTGCTCGCTTCTCTTTCCCTTCCACCGTCCGCCTCACCGAGCCTTCTTCCGCGTTTCTCCCTCTCCCCGAACGCCTCCTCCTTTTCCCTTTTATCCTTGGGCCCCTCCCTCCTGGGTCTTGCTTCCCTTTCTTCTTTTCCAGGTGTCGTTAGATCTCGTAATTCCCCTCTCTGGCTCCCTGTTCTTTCCCTCATTAACCCTTGCTTTCCAGAACAACCCTCTTCCATGGGCCAGCCTTCCTTCACTTTATCACAATAGGTTCCAAGCTATAAAGGTGCAATCTCATAACACGTCTTCTTAGAAGAAAGACCTACTTAGGTCATTGGCTGCGTGTACATAATTACTGCCAAAGTTTTCTTTAAATTTTTTAATGAGTGAGGCTTGAGTTCTGTCTGTGTTAAAGCACTGTATAAATAGTATTACATGTGTGGTTACATATTATCAGGAACCTATCTGTGAATGTATTCTGAATATTTATTTTTTTTTAAAAAAATCTGCTCAAATATCCAAGGCAAAATGGATATAACATTTAGATGTGTTAAGTAGGGGCCTCAAAAATAACCAAAGGCCAAACCTAGAGAATAGCTTAATAACTGAGCCCTCAGCAAGCATGTAATAAAGAGTTCAGCATCTGTGATCTTCAGTTAAAAACAGGAAACATGCTGCATCATCTGATCATTTAGCACTTCTCTGAAGGAATAAAAGAATACTTATTCTGGGTGTCCTTCATGTGATAGATGCACAATTATTTCTGGCCTAATTTACTAAGTGGGGAGGCAAACGAAGAAGTTAAAGCTTTCATTTATGTCAGAAACATGTAAGCATGAGAATCCCTTAAGCATAATTTTCTAGGAGGCCTAGTGTTGGAACCTGGGTTCATCGAAATGCTGCTTGCATCAAGAATATTCTAAAATATAAAAAGATGTTGCACTACATCCTAGTTTGTTCAACTTCCTCTCTCCAGTTGGTAGGTTCTGGATCATGCTCTGTTAATGGGTTAGATCCAGAGCCTTGTATGGCATAAGAACACCTCCACTGGTGCAAAGTACACAGCTGAATTCCTTCCGTCTTTTTGTCTTGCTGCAATCTCACATCCCAGGATGTTCCAGAGGTGACAATCTTCCCCACATCCCTAAAAAGTAAAGGCACTCCTGCCCCAGTTCATATGTTGCACTGCCCTAGCATTACTGTCCATGTGTGGCTCCTTGCAGGTTGTTGGTGGCAGCACCTCAACAATATTCTTTCCTAGGACATCCATGTGCTTGTGGAGTTCCATGTAATCTTCTCTAGATCTAATGCGTCCAAGGATCCACATGGAGCTGAACCAATACCTAATATATGGGGGCAGGACCCTTGTGAAAACCTGGCTAAATTTATAGAAATCCTGAAAAAATGCATCAGTAACATAGATGGGATGGGCTGTTTCTGAAGGCATCATCACTGGACATGTTCATTTTTGGCAGCATCCCAGCAACATCATTTGACAGTATTAACAACCAGTTCTGGGGAAGTTTGCTGCTTCCTTGCCAGCATCCCAGGACCTGGCGATGTTGCTACTCCAGCCCCTTGTCAGCAGCTACCCTGGAAAGTGGGACACTCAGTAAAGCAAAAAAAGCAGCTTATTTATATACCGCTTCATATCATGCTATGGGATGTCTAAGCGGTTTACAACTGTGAGCTGATTGCCCCCCAACAAGCTGGGTACTCATTTTAGCGACCTCAGAAGGATGCAGGCCTGAGTCGAGCCTCAGCCCTGGCTGGTATTGAACTCGCAACCTAGTGGTCTGTGAGTGAGTGGCTGCAGTACAGGCATTTAACCACTGCGCCACCAGGGCTGATACAGGGCTGATACACAGTACATCTGCTTTCAAAGTGTCCCCCACAGCTATGATGATCTAGTCTTTCCCTCTCCTTTGATCATCCTGCTTCTCTGTCCTCTTTCTCCACTCCAGTCTTTTCCACCTCCACCCCTTTACTAGAGGGAGAGATGCAGGCCCAGCTCCATTGGGCTTAGATTTGGACTAAGAAGTAGATCCCTCCCTCATCTGATACCACCTGGCCTCAGAGGCAGAGAGTCAGGCCCAGGTCCATTGGGCCTAGCCTAGACTAAGAAGCAGAGCCATCCCTCAAGTCCATCTACCATGGAGAGAAGAACTGCTGGACCTGATCTCCTTTGCCATTCCCTTCTCCTTTTATGTCATAGTTTTTTAGACTGTAAGTCTCAGGATAGGAAACTGTCTAATTAACCATTTGTAAGCTGCTCTGAGAGTCTTTGTGGCTGAAGAGCGGGGTATACCGTAAATACTCCAAATAAATAAATAAATAATACTACCCCTAGTTCCCCTTTTAAACTCCCCAGCCTCCGTGCCTTCCAGCAATCTTAACAACCAGTTCCAGTGAACTGGTTTGTACCAGCTGAATGATACCACTGTGCATTCCCACTACCAAAAATCAGCTCCACTGGGGGAAAAATAATCTAATTTCTAAGCAGATGTGTAGGATTGCACTAATGTAATATCACTGCTGATCAGCCACACTAAGCAATATCATGACAAAAGCCTCTTCAAACTTTTCCTTTTAATATGGTCCTTCTTATACGGACCTAGTAGTTTAGTTTCTAATATGGACCTGAATTACCTACCTACAGAAGATTGATTGTTGGCTGATTGACTGTATTTTTCATTCCCTTTATGTCTCCCAAGGGGCCAACAGTGATGCACAATAAATAGTATTTAAAACTTCCATTCAAAACAGATTTAGAGGGGGAAAGATAAAGCTCATTTTAGAAACTAAAGAGCAGTTAGTGAATTTTGTACTAACTGCAGCTTCTGAACACTTTTCAAGGGCAGCCCCAGGTAGTATGTATTGTAGTAGTCTAATCAGGAGGAAATTAAGGCATGAATCACTGCTCTGAAACCATGCCTTTTTTTTTTAGGAAGGGTGCAGTTTGAGTTTTCTTTTCTAATTCAAAAACAACTTCAGGCTAGAAATGTAGCAAACAGCAATCACATTTACTATTTTTCAAGGAGGTAAAGGTGTTATGCTCAGACCTATTTTTTTTAAAAAAGCAGGGAAGTCATGATGGGATTTCAACATCCTATTTCTTCTGAGTGAGATCTAATGTCTCATTTTGTTTCATAGTGAAAATGTTATCTCAGGTCAGCTATTCAAGGCAACTTTCTTATCAAATGAATGCAGTCCCTGCCAACATAATAAGCCATAAACTTATCGCTTGATAAGATTTTTTTTTTACTTCAGTTCTGTGCTCACATTGGCAACCTGTAAGAAATTGCTAAAGAGTGAGCATTTATTGCTCTGTAAATGAGTTGTAACAGATCAAGTGTTGCACATGTCTTCCTCCAGTGAAAGGAAGAGAAAAAGAAAGAGAAAGGCAATATATTCTATTGGGCCAATTAATGCTCCTAATGCTTGAAACACCAGCTTTCAGTGTGCATTTGACATTTCTCAGGCATAGTTAAACATTTGTTTTTTCAGGCTGAGTCAGTTCTAATATCTCTTTTTCCCCCGGCTACCACTTTCCTTCCCTACCTAGTAATTTACAAAGTGCATGATAAATTAAAAGATTATGCATGGTGTATTTGCATACATAAAGTCGCAGGTGGCTAAACTGTAATTAACACTAAGCAATCTTGACTTGGGAATTTGTGATATTTAATTGCAAGATGGTGCCTTTACTCTATGAGAATTTTTTTTTTAAAGAAAATATCTATAGTAGTGATCATCAGTATTTTGCAAGCTGTACCACCTCCAAATGACCACTGTACCTCCTCCAAATCACCAGGCAAGCAAATTCTGGCAGGCTTGCTTGTTGACTTGGATTGAGGTGGATCTTTTTGGTCCCACTTTGCTCAATGCCTCACTACATTATGTTGGGCCAGTCATGGTGATGTTTACCTTTTTGAGTTTCTACCCTGCTTCATCTGACTGGCCGCTTTGTCCCACATTCTCCTTTGTCCTTTCCAAGCCATCTTGGATTTGACAGGCCACAGGCCTACTCACAGCTTGACCCTAGGTTTCCTTCAGTAAGTCATATCACAGTAGCAGTCTCTCCACTGAAACAAGCAACAGGGCAAGTGCTAGAGAGCCCCAGAGTGACCAGCTACTGGTAAAGCATGAATGAGAAAGAGGGGATGAGAAAGAGAGAACAGATGAATTTAGGACCAGTCAATTCTGGATCAGACCAAGAAACTAGTCCAGCATTCTGTTCAAACAGTGGCCAGTCAGGTAGCTGTCTGGGAGAATCCCACCATGAATGTGACTGCACCCTTTTATTTGTGTTGCCCAGCAAATGATATCCAAAGGCCTCTGTTACAAGAGGTGACGTGTAGACATTCTGACTAGTAAGACCACTCTTGAGCTGATTGGGAGCTTCCAGTGACCCCTGAGCCTTGAACTAGAGAAGACTGATCTGCAGCTAGGACTGAAGATGGAGAAGATTGATCAGCCTTTGAGCTCGGCCAAAATATCCTAAAGGCACCAGGTCCCATCTGACTTTGGAAGCTAAACAGGGCTAGTTAGTACTTGGATGGGAGACTGCTAACGAATAACAGGTGCTGTAGGCTATGTCAAGAGAAGGAACTGGTGAAAAGACCTCTAGTTTTCCTTGCCTAAGAAAACCCTATGTAATTCATGGGTTCACCATAAGTTGACAAGCAACTTGAAGGCACATGTATACACACACACATACACAGAGCTTACCTTTAAAATCTCCCATTTGAAATATGTTTACAACACATTTTTAATGTATTTTAACCCTACGATCGGACACAACTTGACAACCTTGTCAACAGGGAATACCTTTACCTTTAATATGAATAGTAAATGCTACAAAAACATACTCATAGTATACATGACTGGAAGTCATACATACTATGACTGGAAGTCAAATTAGCATCATAAATACTATAAATGAGTTTATTTAAATAATTTCCATAAGTTAAAAGAACTTTGCAGCAGAAAGGAATGATATACAGTACTGTATTCAGAGACATGGGGGAACCTGTCTATGCTATTCAGAGTGATGGTCTGTGGACCAGGGTTGCTCTAGAAGCTACCAGTTTGCAGAGTTTCTGGGAAAGAAAGAAACAGTAGTCATTAGGTACAAAGAAGGTGCTGGTCCCTGGCCCATTATTTTTAAAAAGGTGCCAGTTCCCCATCTAATTTTGTATGAGAATTATTGTTTTCCACATACAAATACATTGTGTATAGAAATGCATGATGTTTTTAATTTGATGTGTTTTCAGGAAAAGTAGCAATACTGAAAGAAGATTTGCAGAAGTACCATAACAGAGACACCTGGTTTCAGCTGCAACATGTTGATGCTGATTCAGAAGTACAGGTGAGATTGTCTTTTTGCTTACTCCATTGAGAGCTGCATAGTGTTGGTGATCACAACAAGTAAAAGGCAATAGCCATCCCTCCTATTCTTTTCCTCTCTGAAAATATTACTGTAACTAAAGGTGATTGCATAGAGAATGTTTCAAGAAATCTCTACATAACACTACTTACTGTACACTTACTGATGCCAGTAAGTTAATTTTATAAAGCTATCTGTGTTGCAACAAACATACTTCAATCTGGTATTGATTTCATTACAAACTACGATATTTCTTTCCACTTTGAAAGAAGAAATACTACAGATCTCAGATAACATTGTGTGTTTACTTTTGTTATATAGTTGCCATTGCTTACAAAAGCACATTCATTAATAGGTAGGATAATAATGAATTTATGTGCACACATGGAGAGGTTTGCTTGTTTGTGTATTTTACTGACTAAGGCCTACATGCAAAGTTAGTGGAGGAATACCATATACTATTCCTTTGCAGCAACCCTGGAATTTGTCTATACTATTAAAAGTAACATCAAGGATATTTACAGCAAATTCAGCTTAAGCGGCCACATGTTTTCCCCCTTCAGAGGTCACATCAGTATAAAATAGCAAGATTCCCCAGATTATTTTTGGCTACATGACATTGGCCACTCTGCATTATTATTTTTTAAACTGGCCATCAAGGATGCATATATACATTTTTAGGCTTTTGTTGTCACACTCCCATGCAAAGGGGCACAGATAAAATATATCCGGCAAACAGGTATATTTATATGTGGCCGTCCACACAAATGCCTTTCAAAGAAATTGCATCAAAGTTGATGTATTGAATCAAAATTGATTGACACTAGGATTTTAAATTTAATTTAATAATATTTATTTGCACACTCAAGGCAGAGACAGACAACTAGAACTCTGTGGTTGCTGGTAGACTGATAGCCCCATGGTGCAGTGGCATTCTCCAACCAGGGGACACTTCCGGGGTGGGACTTCCAGGGCAGGACTTCTGGCGCGTGCTGCATGGGAGCATGAACGCTTCAGAAAGGCACACACGTGGCCCCACAGAGCAGGCCCGTGGCCCCAGAAAGGCCCAGGGAGCAGGCCCAAGGTCCCTGAAAGGCCTGGAGAGGAGGCACACGGCCCTGGAAAGGCCTGGGGAGCAGGCCTGCGGCCCCAAAAAGACCCCGGGGGGGGGCGAGGGACTGACCAGGTGTTACCCAATCTTCTGGGGTGTCACCTCCTTCTGGGATGCCACTTGGTGCGGTCCGCACCCCCCCCCCCCCCCCAATGCTACTGCCATGGTGCTTGAGACACAGAGGTAGCTAGTCACTGTTGATATTTATTAACACCTGTGATGTTTTTCTGTATCCTCAGCAAATTTGTTTATTTATTTTTTAAAGTAAAGCCCCTGTTGAATCAACTGTTTCCTGAAAACTGATTGTTTATAGAAATTTGCTTCACCTTCAGTGTGGATTTCAGCAGCAAATCCCTTGCTTATTAAAGAAAGCCCTCCCTTCACCCTATCTCTCCTTTGATCTAAAACAGATGATCCCACCCCAAAACATGATGATATCCTCCCCCTATCCACACACTGCATAGAGATACATAAGGCTCTTCCCCCACCCTTGTTTTAAAGGTAAACAATTCAGTACATTTTTAAAGAAACTGACCAGGAGGTTATACAGTTCTTTAATTACATATGTGTGCTTGACAGTTAAACATGATACATTCTTACCTTTAAATGACTGTGCAATTTTGTTTTCCAGATTATTACTGAGAGTTATTTTATAAGAGAGAAATTTTGTCCTATTTTGTAAATTTATTTTCTGGGAATTGGCACAGGGATATTCTGGAAACGTAAGGTTCCCTTCCTTGTGATGAAGAAATTAGAAGCTGAAGCTGACCTCAATTATAACTTGAGGAAGGAAGCTAGCTACCATCAGTCTAGAAAATCAGAAGTGTGCCAGAACAATCTTTTAACAGGAAAGGGATAAACAGAACAAAATGTTGGATCAAGAGAAGGAAATCTGTTGAGGAACATAAAGGATGGGATGTATTAAATACCCACACCCAGAAAGGAGAGATTCATCAAATAAAACACATGTTGACTTCTGATTTAATGGGAAATCATTAGTGCAGTCTTAATTCAAGTACTGATTCAAACCAGGATATGAAATCACTGGCCTAATCTAGTTGTTACTCCCAACTAGAGTAGACCCACTGAATCAGTGGAATTTAGTATAAGTATGATTTCCCAAGTTCCCATTGCTTTAAGGGTTCTACTCTAGTTGGGACTAACAATTGGATGTAGACCATAGTTTGATCCTGGTTTATTTTCTGTAATGATAGTTTAAAGAAATCACAGCTTCCTAAGCTCAGATATCCCAGGGAACTGTGATTCATTTTAATTTGGAAGCAGATTTTCTGATCTAAATCTGATTTCCTCATGGAGGCATAAAAGTGATATCTACTTCAATTCCTATAGCACAACGTAAGACAGTAACTCAAGTATTGACCTTGAGGCCCATCAAAAAGACAGCATGTCCTGATACGGTAGCAACTCAGGGCCTCTGCAGACTGGCCCAAAAGGCCAGCCTGGAGGCAGAGATGGGGCTGGGCAGCTGCACGCCGGCCGCCCCAACCCCACGCTGGCGGCGTCAGGGAGCCCTCCCAGCGCAGCGTTCTGAAATGCTGCGCTAGAAAGGGCGAAGAGCCACACGCCTTTTTGCTGCCCCTGAAAGGAGCGGCAAAAGGAAGGATCCGGGCCACGGCATGGAGCAGGCGCGGCGCCGATCTGCTGCTTCCCAGGGTGGCCCAGAGCTGCCTGTCTGCAGCCCTCCTCAGTTACAGCCCAATGAAGGGATTTCCTATCTGGTTTCAGAACTTGCTTTAAAAAGCCTAGTAAAAATGAGGAGAGGAGCATTAAAGAGGTCTTTATCCTTTCCAAATTAAAATTAAGAAGATAGGAAAGATAACCAAAGAGGGCTGAATGTCTTGGTTTAAATGTCAGTTTCAACTTTCTATCTCCTGATCTCACAAACTAAGAATCCTAACTTAAACAGTGTTAGGTTGCCTATATCCAGGATGGGAAAAGCAGCTACAGTATACTGATGCAGTTCTGTTTGTAAGTATTTGATGAAGATACAGGCCTTGTCTGCATGGACCAAAAGACCAGATTCCTCCCCATTCTGGCATCATCCTGTTCAGACAACACATGGCCCAAACCCCGGTCCTGATGTGGGCAGTCCAGATTATGTCTGGCATGTCCCATACCAGAACCAGAACATAACAGGTTTAACACAGAGTAAAATAACTTACCTTTTGTTTCGGATCTTCCAGGAAGACCCAGAGCCCTCTATTTCCATGCCGTGGTGGCAATCTGTTTGGGCATCTCACTGGGATTGAGATCAGAATGAGGTGTCCAAAACTGGATTCCCCATTCTGAATTCAGAAACAAGCAACCTGAGGCAGAAGTGAACATGCGAGGTGGCCCAGTGGAATGCCCATGTAGACAGTGCAGACAAGACCAAGATACATATAAAAGTGATGCACATATAAGCTCCAGTGCTCTAGGCATTTACCCAGTCTGCCCATCTGTTCCTGTCCTGAGTTTGTAGAGTAAATACATCACAAATATAAAAGCCCTAGCTTAAAGATCAGATAAATAGTAAGAAATATTGCTAAATTGGCTAAATTCCAAGTAGCAAAGGGGTTGGGCAAGATTGCATTCTGTCACCCTGTTTATTCAACTTGTATGCAGAAAATATCATTATGATGAACAGGTTTAGACTCTGAAGGAGAAGTGAAGATAGGAAGAAGAAACATCAACAGTCTGACATAGAATCATAGAATTATAGAGTTGGAAGAGACCACAAGGGCCATCTAGTCCAACCCCCTGCCATGCAGGAGCTCCCAATTAAAGCATCCCCGACAGATGGCCATCCAGCCTCTGCTTAAAGATTTCCAAGGAAGGAGACTCCACCACACTCCGAGGGAGTGTGTTCCACTGTCGAACAGCCCTTACTGTCAGGAAATTCCTCCTAATGTTGAGGTGGAATCTCTTTTACTGGAGCTTGCACCCATTGTTCCCGGTCCTAGTCTCTGGAGCAGCAGAAAACAAGCTTGTTCCCTCCTCAATATGGCATCCCTTCAAATATTTAAACAAGGCTATCATATCACCTCTTAACCTTCTCTTCTCCAGGCTAAACATCCCCAGCTCCCTAAGTCGTTCCTCATAGGGCTTGGTTTCCAGACCCTTCACCATTTTAGTGGCCCTCCTTTGGACACGCTCCAGTTTCTCCACATCCTTTTTGAATTGTGGTGCCCAGAACTGGAAACAGTATTCCAGGTGAGGCCTGACCAAAGCAGAATAGAGTATGCAGAGAACACCAGACTACTAGCAGATAACATCATAAACTTGGTACAATTATTAAGGAAGATCAAAGAAGAAAATGCAAAGGCAAGCTTAATGCTGAACATAAAGAAAACAAAAATAATGACCACAGGGGACCTACATACATTCAACTTAGACAATGATGAAATCAAAATAATAAAAGAGTTCCCGTACCTTGAATCAAGCATCGATCAGAAAGGAGACTACAGTCAAGAAATCAGAAGACTAGGAATGGGAAGGGCGGCTATGAAAGAAATAGAAAGATCCTAAAGAATATATATGTACAGCTGAGCACTAAAGTTAGAATCATCCAAACCATTATATTCCCCATTACCATGTACAGATGCAAGAGCTGGACAGTGAAGAAAGCAAATAAGAAGAACATCAAGTTATTTGAGGTGTGGTGCTGGAGAAGAATGCGAAGGATTCTGTGGACAACCAAAAAGACAAACAGATGGTTCTTGAACAGATCAATCTTGAAATCTCCCTGGAAGCCAAGATGATCAAACTGAGGCTGTCGTACATTGGCCACATCAAGGGAAGGCACGGCTCATTAGAAAAGATATTAATGCTTGGAAAGGTGGAAAGAAGTAGAAAGAGAGGAAGACTGCATGCTAAGATGGATAAACTCAATTAGAGAGATCATGGGTATGAATTTATAGGACCTAAGCAGAACAGGGGAGCTTGGAGATTTCTCATCTGTGGGGTTGTCATGAATCAGGATAAACTCAAGGGCAGTTAACAACGGCAAAGTGCTAAAACCCCTCCGACTTTTACATTTGTTATTACTGCTATTGAAATTAAGATTGGAACTTATTATTTATGTAACTGCATCCTGCTGTTTACACTTCATTTTGCTATATAAATGCATGACTAATTATTAAAAGTCTGGCCTCTTGAGGTGTATCATGCAAGTGAAAGATACTTCTCTTGGCCTTAGCTAAATGAACAGCAGAAGTTTTTAAAAAAGCACACAGAGAAACACACAAACACTGAAGTACTAGTGTTTCTTCATATGAAAAATAAAAATTTCCCTTTATCATGTGAAGTAAGCCAATATTCATATGGCCCTTGTGGGTTCTTGATATTCACTGTAGTTTTGACATATTGCTGGAGTTGTTTGTCTAATGGTACTTTCTAGGCAACTGCTGGTTATTTATAATTTGAGCTCTTATGTATTTTAGCAACTGTTTGTGAAAACATCTAGTTAATTAGAGACATGGAGTTTAAATGCTAATGATAAAGACAGCAATGTTTCATTACTGTTTATTGCTTCCTCTGTTTTTGCTTTGTAAAAGCCAACTTCTTAATATCACATTTGGAGCTCACTGATAAGTGTTTTGAGGAAGTGGATTACATTATCTTTTATTCTTGTATGTTGTGGTTCTTTCTTTGTTTTGTAAATTGTCAAGAGCATAAAAATTGTAATTTAAATAAATAAAAAGAGTTGTGTACCACATGGGGATTATTCTTATGCATATACTGTAAAATGGGCCAGCATCTCATTGAAATGGAAAATTGCACCTTCTAATACTGGCAAGGAGCTGTGAAAGGAAGAACATGGTCAATGAAATATTACAGCTTTTTTAGTGTATATATGTTGAACCTTGTTGTTTTCCCCTCCCCTGCAAGTGAACCTGATTCCCACCATTGTGAGAATTTGATATTTATACCAAAACAATCTGTACCTACAAAAACTGTAGACACTACTACTAGGGCTGTTCGACAGTGGAACACACTCCCTTGGAGTGTGGTGGAGTCTCCTTCCTTGGAGGTCTTTAAGCAGAGGCTGGATGGCCATCTGTCGGGGATGCTTTGATTGGGAGTTCCTGCATGGCAGGGGGTTGGACTGGATGGCCCTTGTGGTCTCTTCCAACTCTATGATTCTATGATTCTAGAAGTCTGACATGGCTATACACTGTCAGCATTGGTCTGCAGGTAGTTGAGGCAAATATGAACCAAGTCCCTGGTAAAATCAGGCAAAGGAGGGCAGCATTACTAACAAATTCCAGAAATGTTTTCCCAGAAGGTCAAAGCATATGGAGAACCAGACAAATGTTAATGCAATGGCATCTTTTCCACTGAAAAGGCTCCAAGGTGGACATATTTGGAAGGAGTGGGGAGGTGGGGCTATTAATCCTCATTCTGCCAATGTATTTTCTCCAAAATGTCCCCCTATAAGTTGCTGAAACATATTCAACACTCCTAGTGATGAACAAAAAGTTGAAGCAGAAAGTGATTTCTTTGGTGTGTCAAAAAGAGGGCTGATACAAGTTTTCCATTTATTCCCCACTCAGCCGTCACTTATTCCGGTTCCAGCCCTAGCCATATAATCAGCTGTTGAACCCATACCCTTTGCTCCTTCTCTTGCTTTGGGATCTCCCTGGCAAGCAACATCGGATTTTTTTAAATCCCCAGATACACATTAGTTCTACATTTGCTGCACTGAACTCATAGTTATAAATAGAATAGCAATTGGATGTATGGCACGGTAGAGTCCAGATTGATTTACTGATGATGAGAAATGCAGATTCTAAACAACCTTCTGAACTCTATATTCTGTTATGGAATTATTTTTTTCCAAGGAGAATTTCTATCTCCAGTGAACTCCACGTAGTTCTTCCCCTCCCACTGTGGAGACCCTGTGAAATCTGCAGTTGTAAATGGGTTTCTACCAGCTTTTTACATATACAGGGGAAAGAAGGAGAAATAGACTTTTTTATTTTAAAAAACAGTATTTAAAGCAGTGGGAAAGCAGGATGCTATTTTGCACAGTTCAGAGGCTAGTCTACTCAGTTTTCTGCATTTGGTGCAATGCTTTGGCAGAGCGCAGCACATGGAGGTGCTTCACAGGAATAAACAGAGTTCTGCCTTCCACTATTGGGCATGCAAGATCATATCCAGGACATTGATTCCAAGTGATGCCCTGTCTTGCTTCTCCTGAAGGCATCTTCACATTTCTTCCCCAGGGTGCATACAGATCCCAGGAAAAGCAAGCATAGAGTCACAAGGAGGTCTGCAGGAGAACACAGCAGTGGATAGTTGTTGAGGGAAGGATGCAACAAAGGACTTTATCACACGGGGAAAATCCCATACAGAAATGGGATTTAAATGGAAAAATATTCGCAAAAGCAGGTAGATTCTCACACGACGTCGATGTTAAACTGCGCTTAACCCAAACAGAAAGTAGTCAAATGCCGCTTCTTTTTACTTTCAGAAAATCCTAAAAGTAAAAAGAAGTGGCTTTTCACTACTTTCCGTTCAGGTTGAGCACAGTTTAACATCGATTTGTGTGAAAATCTACCCACTTTTGCGGGTTTCCCCCACCTTTTAAATCCCGTTTCTGTATGATAAAGTCCATAGTCTGCTTTGGGATCAGTGGTCTGGTCCCATTACTGCATGCTAGGTGTGGCCTGGCAGGACAAGTGAATTGCAAGTAGTTCCATGCTATTTTGGATGTATGTGCTGGGCAGTTGTACACACTTGTTCACAGCAATGCTGCAATTCCTGAAGGTAATCAACAGATTTCCAAGTAAATCCATGAGTATTCCATAATTGGATTGGACTTTAAGATAATCCTAAATTTTCATTGGAACAGCCATAAGGATATACTATTGTGTTCAGCAAGCCTTTTGCCTTCTTTTGTTTAATGCTGCCAAGACAGCTTTCTATCCTAAATTATGTTTTGTAACTTTCATATGTGGATATTAAAATGTGCACATTTATATTATATGGTTTACATTTTGCATCTTTAATTTAAGTGAAGTGTACTCTCATAATTTGTGTATGAAGTACTGAAAATGAGTGAAGGCTATATCCCCCCACCCCGATCCTTTTCAAAATAGTCTGTATTTTAGAGAGCATAAAAAGTTGTTTTTAAAATGTCACTATTGTTTGGTAGTTGTGGTAAGAAAGCTTGCTCTACATAATTTGCATGCATCCCACAGAGAGTTTATTTGAATATAGTTAATCATTTGCGAGATAAGGATGTTGAATTGTAACCGCACACCATGTGAAAGTGAAAAAAAGCTATTTCCAGCTAATCTGCTCCTCCACCCAGGAAACAAAAAGGGTGTGACCACCTAATCTAACAAACAATAGTTTTCGCACCTTCTGATTTGTTTTAATTTTTTTGCAGTATACATTAGTGATTCCTGCATGACTGTTCAGCGGTAAAACAATTTATGTTAAATCTGCTGTGAGATTTAAAAAGTCTGAAATGCTGAAACCTAACACTGAGCCTAATTACAACACTGCTAAAACCTTTTAACCTTGTTTGTTCGGTTGGGGACACTGCTGTAGACATTTGATCCAACAGACGAATGTATTATTTTTTATCCTTTGTGGATACTCTTCAACCCCAGCAACTGTGGAGAAATTTATATTAGCTGCCAGTTGTGTTAGGAAGCTGTTTGATAGCTTTCATCAGGAATCCAGCCCACAGCTTCAGGTCATGAACTGGTGACCTGAGTGCTGGCAGGTGGCCATTTAGTTTGTGTGCCCCACTTGGCTTTAGCCAAAGGGAGATGGCAACACCAGCTCAGGAAATGCCATGCACCAGTAATCCCAGAGCAGTCAGTTGAGACTTTATGAAATCCTTGCTATTTTAGGGAACAAAGAAATATATTCTTGCTGCTCTCAGGCTTGCCTTTGACCTGCCTCATACTCAGCGTTTGCCCTCCTCCTCCACCACCACCACCATCCAGGAAGCAAACCTGCCCAGTTTTCTTTTCAAACTGTAGTAGTTCTCTCATCAGTAACAATACTATCATCTACATCCCGAAGTTCTACAGTCCTATTTTGTAAATCGAAGGCTATGTTTTACTACAGGTAACAAGGGGCTAGCAACATGGGCAGCAGCCGCTGATTGCTTTCTGCTCCCCAGAGATGCCCTACCTCATCTCACCTACCTGCTATTGACTCCCCTGCAGGAGCCAAGAGGCAGATAAATGGTACAGATTGTTAATTAAATAATATGGAAGGTGCTGCCAATGCTTATATTATTATTCAGACTGTTGGGGAGGGAATTAAAAGCCTTTGCTGGTGTCTTGGCTCACTCGGAGGATTTATTTTATTTTATTTTATTTATTTGGTAGTTGTTGTGTGCCTTTAAGTTTCTGACTTACGGCAACCCTGTTTTGGGGGCTGAGAATGTGTGACTCTCCCACACTTACCCAGTGGGTTTCCATGGCTCAGTGGAAAATCGAACCCTGGACTCCAGGATTGTGGCCCAGTGCTCAGATGCTTACACATTGCTGGCTCTAGAGATACATAATCAAGAACAAGGAGTTACACTGAGTCCCAAATGAGAACAATTTAGACTGGATCTGGTTTGCTGGCTCACTGGCGCTTGCTCAGTGGAAAGTATTCTGTCAAATGTGATTGCCTGTCCAGCCTTGCTTACATCTCCTTCTAACCCCATGTTGTGTTTCTTCCCCACACCAGTATTTTAACATGTATGTTTTAGATAGTCCTCTACCCAGCCAATAATCTTTTTTTTCCCAGGTCCAAGTCCTAGCTAGTTCCAATAAATGGAGCAGATGTGCAACTCCGTTGCATACATGCATCTTTCTTTTTCTTTTTTTTTAAAAGAGTGTTTATTAGATTTTAAAAACCTTTATTCATCAGTGTAGATCGAATGAGGAAAACAAAAATAATGTAAGATTCATTGAATGATGAGTAAAAAAAAAGAGTAATAGTTGGTGGAGGCAATTGCAGACATTACAAGAGAAGTATTGATACAGTATAGCAGAATAGATACAGTATAGATTTATACAGTATAACATTCAGACTCCCAAATGTAAAGATATTGGGATAAATACAAATACTAGGCCTGAGAGGCAGTGTGTCATATTGGTTTGATTGTTGGATTATGACTCTGGAGACCAGGGTTCAAATCCCTACTTGGCCATGGAAACTCACTGGGTGACCTTGGACAAGCCACACTCTCTCAACTTCAGGGGAAATCAATAGCAAACTTCTTCTGAACAAGTTTTGCTAAGAAAGCCCAATGATAGGGTTGCTATAAATCAGAAACAATTTGAAGGCACACAACAGCAACAACAACAACAAGAGGCCTACCTAGAGGAGACTTGTGGAATGGTTTGCATAAGTCTTGGTTTATCTTCAAGAGTTGATTTAGCAGTTCTACACTATTTGGGACTAGCCAAGAGGATTTAAGTTTGTTGTAACATTCCATAAGAATATGCAGTAGTGGAAGAATACATACTTATATATTCAATAACAGTTGGTGGCTTCATTTTCAATGGAGTGGGAGCTATTGAATATGATGAATCTGCTTTAGTGTCCAATGTTTGGAGTAAAATATAGAGCAGATTGACACTCCAGTTGCAAGAAACCCACCATCTCCCACTGTGTCTGTTTTCTTCTAGACGTGTAATGGAGGCTGCACCTGCACTGCAGAAATAATACAGTTTGACACAATCTTAACTGCTGTGGCTCAATGCTATGAAATTCTTGGATTCGTAGTTTTGTGAGATATTTAGCCTTCTCTGTCAGAGAGCTCTGGTGCCACACCAAACTACAAATCCCAGGATTCCACAGCATTGAGCCATGGCAGTTTTAGGGGTCTCAAATGACATTAATTCTGCAGTGTCTAGAAGGGAATCACATTACACTGATTCTGAAATACCTTCACTGGCTGCCTATTAGTTTCCGAGCGCAGTATAAGGTGTTGGTGTTGACCTTTAAAGCCCTACATGGCCTAGGTCCAACCTATCTGAGGGATTGCCTCCTTCCATGAAATCCACCCCGCACACTCAGATCTTTGGGGAGGAACCTACTCCAACTAAGAAAAACAAGAAAAACTAGTGGGAACCTCCCAGAGGCCCTTTTCTATCATCGCTCCCAGACTATAAATGCTTCGCCGGAGGAGATCCGTCAAATTAACCAGTTTGGATAATTTCAAAAAAGCCATCAAGACGGATCTCTTCCGGCAGGCCTTTCCCGAATATAATATACTCTATTAAATTCCTACCTCTCCCTCTTTTATACTTTATATTTGCTCGTATTAGAATACCAGACATTTTAACTATTTTAGCTGTGTTTCTAATTTATCATGTTAGTTTGTTGTGGGGACTGTTTTTATTTATGCTAACAATGGAAGCCGCCTTGATTGTCGTGGCAAAAGGCAGGGTACAAAAATAAAGTTTATTATTATTATAATCTGAAAGAAAACAACAACAACAATCTCAAAATGTTCTATAATTTCAGTGGCTGAGGAAGCATTACTTGACAGTCGCAACAGTAAAAAAAAAGAGATACTGTTTATTATCCTATGATCTTCTGTATTTCACAGATGAAAATAACTAACACATTTTCATGCTTTGTAAGCCCTCCTGCTTTCTCCACAATTACACACCATGAAAGGCTTTTCACCCCCTGATTGGGTGCTCTGTTCATTTATTCTCCATTAGCCATGTCCTCCTCTGGTTGAAAGAAACATCAAGAGGGCACCTGTTCTTTTGCTCTATGATACATGGGGAAAGCATCACTCTCCTACTAAATGCTATCATCAATTTAATATAGTCGCAATGCTTCAATAATATGTGGAATGGCAGGGCATACTCCCTATTGCTAAGGTGTTCATCTGTATCATAATTTAAAAAATAAATAAATCTATACTGCCTTTCAGAGCAAAACCTCTCCAAAGCAGAGCCAGGATACGTTTACTCACTTTCTTAGTGATTTAATCATGCCAAACATGGTCCAGTTTAAGGAAAAACAATAATTCAATGGTAGGTACATGCTTTATATCCATTATAAGCTGGTGTTCAATGCTTGGCACAATCTGATAAGCTCAGCAGTAACTGGAGGAGAATCATGACTTCTACTATACAACAACATCTATAAGGCCACAATAATTCAATGGTAGGCACATGCTTTATATGCCTTATAGGGCACAGCTTGGTGGACTGGGCTGCTTTCAACTTGGTAAGTTACAAATTGTGCAAATTTATGATATACTTGGTGTCTGCTGACTTTATAATACAAGACTTCTGCTTTGGAGAGCACGTGTGAATAGCTTTATTCACAAAGTTGTGTTGTTTTCATATTTAATCCACTTGCTACTATAGCAGCCGCTTGACACCATTTTTTTTTGTCTGAGATATGCATGAAGCTACAGATAGCAATCTTTGCTGCTTCCAAGAGGTTTTGATTGAGATTGTGCTCCAAGCCAAACAGATCCTCAAGCAACACTTAACTGCTGAACAGAAGAGATGAGGAATTTGAGTGTGCCATTGTAAAATCTCATTTTCAAATATAGTGCCCATATTTAAACTGAGCTGAGCAAAAGGGAAGAGCAGCACTGGTGGAAAAGCAGCATCAAAACATAACACCCATAAAACCTCTTTTTCAAAAAAGAGGAAAACATATCAAGCCAAAACTTAGAAAATAGAAATTTACTGTAATACAAAATACATCCAGAGCATGTTGTTGGGTTGTTTTCTACAGAAGCAAGAAAATCTCACAGCACCTTGTTCCATGGGCAATGACAACATGTTCAAAGTTGGCGTGGCAAATCTTCTTTCAGCCTGAGGATGTCATTCCCTAATTTATAATTTTCCAAAAGCCAACAGTGTGTTAGGTCATTGGCAAAAATGCAGAACCTTACAAACACCAAATTCACACACATCCATAGATTCAAACACTTTCACATATATCCATATTTCATTCACTCTGTCTCCCAATTACCCCATTCTTTTGGTCACCCCATTAATGTCTAAGATTCTCTTCAGTCTGCTAATTCATCTGACCTTTTTATGCCACTGCTTTTAACTTCAGTACTTTTTTCTTCCTAGTCATGCAAGTTTTCTCAGACTTCACAGAACATGTGCTTGCAGGAATCTCACACAGCCAGGTTTATGATGCACCACCAGTCTGGCCTCAGCCCTTTGAGGTACAACAAAGCAGTCCCTTGAGCACTGTGGAGGACAGTGGCATCTCTGTACCTTCAAGACACATACCCAGCAGCCACCACAGCTTTTGTATATTGCAGTTGGTACAATACTCAAAAATAGGCCTGCATCAGTCTTGACTATGCCTTTGGTTCCTCCTGAAATTAAGCTCATTATATAGAACCAAACTAGTCAAAGTGACTTTTTCGGGGACTATTGCTCCCTCAGTCTCTCAACCAGCATTGCCATGCTGATTGGGGGATTATGGGTGTTGGTGTCCAAAAAATGATGTAGTCTCACTCAATCCATGTGCAAAACATATTTGACAGGAGGCTAAATCTAGTACATGATATGCATAAATGAACAAATGCTTGTATTCATAGCAAAAGCCCTTCAGTATTTCTGAATGCATGTCAAGTGCTTAGTCTCAAGCGTGCTTCGCCCTTCCCTTACTTTCACCACAAAACAAGTCAGAAATATTCAGCCATGCCACTTGAAGGCCTTGAGACAACAGTGCCCATTGAAAGCACCCGAACCTGCCCTGCAGGGACCAGCAGTGGGAAGGTCTAAGGAAGAGAGGCCTTGGAGTCGATTGGGGTGTGCAGCAGGCTGGAGGTTTAAGAGACTTCCTACCATAATACCATAAGAGTCAGTAGCACAATATTGCCCTAACCTCCAAGTTTGAGCTAATTGTTATCACAGAATGTAGTCATATGGAAGAGCTCTGGGCATGGGTATGTAACTACAAGAGAGAGAAATTATAATTTGTTTCCTGTCCCTTTCCTCTATACAATGCAGTCTGTCAGTAATTTGGAAAAAGGATGAGTCTGGTGGAAGGCTATTCATGTAGGTTCCTGAGTCTTGCTGGGGCAGCTAGTGACATTCATTTCCAAGGGCACCTATCTTACTCTTCAGGATTTTTTTTAAAAAATGTCATGCTTAAAATATCTTAAAATGTTATATTGTTATGGGCTATTGGCACAGGCACAGACTTGTTCTCCTGCAAGCAGAGGAGTTCCTTCTGTTCACAGAGGGGTCTTTGTCTTGGAGAGGCACAAGTCAGAAGTGGGGAGAAGTGGGGAGGGGAGGCATTTTAGCAGATTTCCCCCTCTCTGCTGCAACACCTCATGTTACCTCCCACACTGCTTTCCTTCCAGTGCAGATGTTTCAAGAGGGACACAGTAGACTGAAGAGAGAAGGAGGAATTGCCAAAAATTACCTTTACATTCCCTTCCACCAGTGAGAGCATCCAGTGAACAGAATTGGATTCACTGCATATGATTTTGATTTCAACATTTATAACCATATATATAATCCCTCTTGCTTAGTTTTCTCCCACTCTTTCAAACAAGTAAATCCATTCTTCCTTGGATAAGATTATTTTTAGTTCTTGTTACTTTCTTCCCCCATTTTTTGTCTTTAAGCATATATACTTGTATATCGTGCAGTACTACGGTAGTTGTTGACTAGCTCTGGATATGATAGAAACCATGCCTATGAGATGAAATAATAATGAGCCACCCTGAGTCCCAGTTTTGGGGAAAGGGTGGGAAAAATTATTGTTGTTGTTGTTGTTGAATGACCCTGGCTGCATCCACACTGCCTAAACAATCCGGTTTGACACCACTTTAACTGATCTGGCTCAATACTAGGAAAGTCTGGTAATTGTAGTATTGTGAGACATTTAGCCTTCTTTGTCAGAGAGCACTGGTGCCACAGCAAACTACAGCTCCCAGAATTCCATAGCATTGAGCCATGGCAATTACAGTGGTTTCAAACTGGGTTATTTTTTGCAGTGCGGATGGAGCCCCTGATTTCAAGACATTTGCAGGGCAGATTGTTGTTCTTTGAGGGTGAATGCTTTCAAAGATTTTTTTCTCCAGTACTCTGGAGGCAACTCTAATTAGAGCACCTATGGGGAAATGATTGAATGGTCCCTTGTGTTTCACCTGAGAGCACAACTGACATGGATAGGAACATGCAGTTATGTAGGAGCAGCATTTAGTGCACAGCTCACTCAAGATTATTTCCAAGGTAAATGTGCTTTAAAATAAGTCCACACCTGAGTTCTGCAGCTAAGTATTTCAGGAAGAGTTATATGATATCATGGCCCTGAAGCTGCTCACCAGAGTATTCTTATAGCTTACATGTGTGTGTGTGTGTGTGTATGCACCTTCAAGTCACGTGCCGACTTACGATGATCCCCTTTATTTTTCATAGGCTTTTCTTAGGCAGGGAATATTCAGAGGTGGTTTTGTCAGTTCCTTCCTCTGAAATATGGCCTACAGCACCTGGTATTCATTGGCAGTCTCCCATCCAAGTCCTAACCAGGGCTGACCAGGTGCCCTTAGACAGGATCATTGGGTGCCTTTAGGGTTTTTATGCCACCTACTGCTTATATAGTAGATCTGTTTTAGAAGGTGTGATAGGGAATAGAGTCAGTCCTCCACATATGCAGGTTTGAACTTTATGGATTTGATTATTTGCTGATTTAATTAATATGTTCTCTCTAGGAATCTCTAGGTCCTCCAGAGCATCTCTGCCAGATTGTGTTTGTTTGTTCCTAGAGAAAACACTTCTCTAGTCATTTGTAGGTCCTCCATCATGATTGTCAAAAATTACCTTTACATATGGTCAAATTCTAGCAGATGGTGGCCATAGAGTTGCATTGGAGGACCTGGAGGTTCCTAGAGAGCTGTTCTCTTAGGTAAAAAGAATAGTGTGTTGTTGTTTTTTGTGGCTTTTCCACATTCATGGGGGGGGGGGTCCTTCACCTCTAACCCCAGCAAATGTGGAGGGACCACTGTATTGTAGAATCTCTCTATTTTCTCTCTCACTGTCATTTGCCACCCTCCAGGTGTTGTTTGGACTGTTCTCCCAAACAGTGGCTGTACTGGGTAAGGCTAATGGGAGCTATAGTCCAGTGAAACTTGGGGGCCACATATTACCCACCTCTTCTCTAAAATGTGGTGCTTAAAGTATCAGCTGTGCAACAGTGTAAAGAGCCAGAGGCAGCCTAATTCACCTTCTGCCTTAGCCATTTGCTTCCTTTGTAGTCTTGGGAAAGTTAATTTCACAACTCTTCTGCACAATATAGGCATCATTGGCTGTCCATATTCACAGATTCTGCATCCATGGATTCAACCATCCACAGCTTGAAAATAGTATAAATAAATAAATATCCAAAAAGCAAACCTTGAATTTGCCATATCATATAAGGGACACCCATTTTACTATACCATTTTATATAATGGAACATGAGCATCCATGGATTGGGGGGGGTCTGGAACCAAATCCCAGTGGGTACCAAAGGCCCACTGAGATAACTAATGATGCTTGAGGAATTCCCATAAAAACTGAACTGATCTTGTCTTCCTCAGCTACTTCATCCTCACATGTGAGAAAGAACTTTTTCCCTGTTCACTGCAAGAGAAAATGAATATTCTTCTGCAGTATTCTTCCTGTATTCAAACTATTTTCTGCACAGGAAACCCATTTTCTGCACAGAACACAAAATATTTTTGTGGAAAACCCCCATGTAATTTTCCTCAATATAATTCTGCATAACACTTCAGGGGGTTCAGGACCAGGAGAAAATTGTTCAAAATTTTATTCCTCCCAAAGGGGTTTCTCAGTTCTTGGAAGACCAGTTTTTCAACCTGGGAATGAATCATTACAAATATTCTTTCCATTCCTCTTCCAGACTATTGTGTGGGTTGGAGCTTAGTCATTCACCTGCTTTTATACTTCTCAAATACACTTCTTAGTTCAAAAATGTATATATTAAAATTTTATATAAAATGCATTATAAAATGTATATAAAACATATGTTTAGAGATGTGTATGTTGAGGAAAGAAATGTATTAAATGAAGATTTGATGCAATTTTAAAAAAACAGAATAATGCAGCAACAGGATAGAGCAGTTATGAGGCTTTCACATACTAAAGGGATGCAATATAGAGATTAGACTAGTTTTTCCATATGTAATCATAAGAATACACATCTCCAGGTGGTCTGCCATACATTGGGAAATAATTCTAAAGAACAGTTTATAACTGTAGCCCCAAAGCTAACCCCTACCCCCATTATACTACTGAAATTAAGAAAGCTTGGGATAAACAATAGTAAGCTTCAAAGTTTTTGGCCCTGAGTTCCCAGCTGGTGATTTTGGCATTCAGATGCAAAACGAATTTGGTCTTGCAAGGTTAGTGTCTTCAAACTTTTATGTAGAGTCATAGATGTTGTGCATCTATCCAGGTCCTTGTTTTAAAATAGTCAACATTTAATTTAAAAGGTTGAAATAAAATAAGTTCAACTTGTTTGTCTTTACTCTGAATGCCTGTAGATACTGCAGCTGCTATTGCTATTACAGTCAACTGACAGAAATATTATTTGGCTTATCAGATCGGCTGCTTCTTCATTGTTTAGTGGTTGAACAATTCTTATATCATATAATTATAGAGTTGGAAGAGACCACAAGGGCCATCCAGTCCAACTCCCTGCCATGCAGGAAATCAAAATCACGGCATCCCCGACAGATGGCCATCCAGCCTCTGTTTAAAGACCTCCAAAGAAGGAGACTCTACTACACTCTGAGGGAGTATGTTCCACTGTCGAACAGCTCTCATGTCAAGAAGTTCCTGCTAATGTTGAGGTGGAATCTCTTTTCCTGTAGGTTGCATCCATTGTTCCAGGTCCTGTTCTCTGGAGCAGTAGCTAGCGCCTTCCTCAATATGACATCCCTTCAAATATTTAAACAGGGCTATCATATCCCCTCTTAACCATCTCTTCTCCAGGCTAAACATACCCAGTTCCCTAAGTCGTTCCTCATAGGGCATGGTTTCCAGACCCTTCACCATTTTTGTCACCCTCCTCTGGACACGCTCCAGTTTCTCCACATCCTTTTTGAATTGTGGTGTCCAAAACTGGACACAGTATTCCAGGTGGGGCCTGACCAACGCAGAATACAATGACACTATTACTTCCCTTGATCAAGATACTATACTTCTATTAATGCAGCCTAAAATTGCATTTGCCTATTTAGCTGCAGTGTCACACTGTTGACTGTTGTTCAACTTGTGGTCTACTAGGACTCCTAGATCACTTTCACATGTAGTTTCACACGTGTCCCCCATCTTATATCTATGCATTTCAAATTTTTGCCCTAAGTGCAGTATCTTACATTTCTCTGTGTTGAAATTCATTTTGTTAGCTTTGGCCCAGCTTTCTAATCTATTAAGGTCATTTTGAATTTTCATTCTGTCTTCTGGGTTATTAGCTATTCCTTCTAATTTGGTGTCATCTGCAAATTTGAGAAGCATGCCCCCTATTCTTTCATCCAAGTCATTGATAAAGATGTTGAATAGCACTGGGCCCAGGCACCCCACTGGTCACTTCTCTCCAGGATGAAGAGGAGCCATTGCTGAGCACCCTTTGGGTTCGGTCAGTCAACCAATTACTAATCCACCTAACAGTTGTATTGTCTAGCCCACATTTTATTATCTTGTTTGCAAGAATATCATGGGGTAACTTGTCAAAAACCTTACTGAAATCAAGATATGCTATGTCTACCGCATTCCCTTCATCTAGCAAGCTGGTAATTTTATCAAAAAAAGAGATCAGATTAGTTTGGCATGACTTGTTTTTGAGAAATCCATGTTGACTTTTTGTGATTATGGCATTGCTTTCTAAATGTTTAATGAACTATTTTAGAATCTTTCCCGGTATTGATGTCAAACTAACTGGGCGATAGTTGTTGGGATCCTCTTTTTTCCCCTTTTTGAAGATGGGAACAATGTTTGCCTTCCTCCAGTCTGCTGGGACTTCTCCTGTTCTCCAGGAGTTTTCAAAGATTATTGCCAGCGGCTCTGAGATTACATTTGCCAGTTCTTTTAATATCCTTGGATATCATTCATCTGGTCCTGGAGACTTAAATTCATTTAGGTTGACCAGGTATTCCTGTACTACCTCTTTACTTATTCTGTGCTGCATTTCCCCTATTGTGTCCTCTGCTCCATTTTCCTCAGGTTAAACACCCTTTTCCTTTTGTGAGAAGACAGAGGCAAAGAAGGTGTTGAGTAGTTCTGCCTTTTCTCTGTCCCCTGCTAGACTTTCTCCATCTCCTCGGCACAGTGACCCTACCATTTCCTTCCTCTTTCTTTGCTACGGACATACCCAAAAAAGCCCTTTTTAGGCCTCTAGCAAGCCTGCTCATTCTGTGCTTTGGCTTTTGTGACTTTACCCCTACATGTGCTAGCTATTTGTTTGAATTCCTCTTTAGTGATTTCGCTCCTTTTCCATTTCTTATACATCTCCCATTTAAAACTTAGTTCAGGTTTCTTGAGACATCTCCCATTTTTCCTTCTCATTGGAACTGTTTGAGATTGTGCCTTCAGTATCTCCCTTTTGAGAAACTCCCATCCATCCTGAACTCCCTTCTCCTTTAGTATTCCTGACCATGGGATCGCTCCCAATGTTTTATGAGGGGAGAATATTGGTTAAACAGTGTCATAAATTGCCTATATCTTTTCTTTAAAAAAAAAAAGCATGACAACCTGTTTTAAGATTTACCTAAATTATATGTAAACTTATATTGTGATTTACTATTCTGTATTTCAGGGGAAGGTCCATTTAGAGTTGAGGCTGAGTGAAGTCATAACAGACACTGGTGTAATTTGCCATAAGCTTGCCACAAGGTAAGACACTGCATGGATGTATATCTGTAACTTGACAATATTTGCTTACATTGTTCTTACAGTGGTTGTTTATATATATATATATATATATATATATATATATATATATTAATGTAAAGCATAAATAGAAATTTAACTAGGTTAAGAAACCTTTGAGGTCCAGGAGGCCAGACTGACCTTGATGATAGCACTGGAAGTGGCTCCACCTAAGCCTCTCCCATACGTCATCAGGCCCCTTTCTTTCTTCAATGCCATTTTCAACTGGGGGGAGGGGGGCATTTAATTCCAAACCCTTGGAGGAACTTGTCCTAGTGCAGACAGACTTATTTCCTGTGTTGCACACTCTTTCAAGCAGTGCACAAATGAAAAGTGGCTCTTGGATCAGAAATGAGGGATCTCCCTTGGCAAAACATGCTATTCCAATGGATACATCAAGAGGAGCACCCAAATGCATTTTGCTATTGCTTGGAAGAATAACTCTTACAAGTGCTGGCTGAGTCCTTTGACTTAGTGACCAGAAGTAAACCTCACGTTATCTTCAGTCGCTAATTGGGACAGAAATAACAGTGGGATTTCCCCCACTGTTCATCTACCTGCAGGGATGCAGCTGAGGGGGACAGGGGGAGATGGAGGGCATTGCCTATCCAATAATTCTTTCCCGCTTCCATGAAATTTTCCTTAACTCCCCAAATTTCTAGCTTTGCAGATACCTAGAACTTCAATTGAGCATTTAGAAATAGAGTTTAGGCACCCAAAGAAAAGGGGCAGGCAATGGTACCAAGGGAATGCAAACAAAGCATGGGTAGACATTGGAGAAAAGGCTTCTGTTGACTTACTGTAGGCCAAATTGGAAGCCTCTGCAGCCTTGATTTGGCCCAAGGCTCCCACCCTTGGAATATAGTTTTTAAAGACTTTCAGTCAAGATACAAAGAACTATGAAGCTGATTTTATGACGCTGATCAGTTTTTCTTTGTATAGAAGTACATTCTGACACATGGAGAACTATACTTTGAAACCATGGTCTTTATCACATGGGGGAAATTGGGGGATTCAAAAGGCATTATGCAGGGAAAGTCGTGCAATCATTGCTAAGACTATCACACAACGTTGCGATTAGAGAGGACTTATCCCAGGAATAATCAGGGGATAACCAGCAATCCCATGAATAATTTGTTGCTGGTTATTCCCAGGATAAGTCCTCTCTAATCACAATGTGTGTGATAATCTTAGCTGCGATCGCACGACTTTTCCTGGATAATGCCTTTTGAACCCCCTGATTTTCCCCTGTGTGATAAAGTCCCATGAGTGCTGGATCAAAAAGAGTTCATATAACCTTCAAAGAAAAATATCTATTGGACAAATGTCAGTCTTTGGTCCAGAGAAAATTTGCTCACAATTACTCATGAGTTTGTCAACTTTCGTCACAAATTACATTTCTTATTCTCTAGAAATGAGTTAGCAAACTTGTTTTTAGACCTAAATTGATCAAAGTCAGTTGCATATAAAATGCAAACTTTACAACCCAATAGAATAGAATAGAAAGAAGATATCCTTGAAACAGCGTGCTAACTGATACACAGTTCACTATAAATTGCATATTGTTGAAACTTATCATAATAAACCGCAATGCATTTCAGTGGAAAAGTCACGTACTGAATTTACTTTTTAAAATATTAGAAGATATATAAAGGTGAGGTGTATTGATTAACACAGGGGTCCTGCCGCCGCCCCCGCCCCCCCCGCCGCCCGCCATGATGATATTGATTATTATTGTTATTACTTGTTCCACAGGGAGTTTGCCATGGCTTTTCTGGGGATGAAAGAGTGTACATGCATATTTTTATTTTATTTTTAAATTTAATTTTTAATTTTTGTATTTGTTTGTTTGTTTGTTTGTTTGTTTTTGGTGCTTCGGCCCCCCCCCCCCAATTGTCTGAGGGACAGCAACCCAGCCCCCGGCTCAAAAAGGTTGCCTACCCCTGGATTAACATTTCCTTTGGGTTTAGAGGTGACATGACAGTAGTGGACAATCCCCTTTTTATTCTCTTTTTCTTACTAGCCTTCCCTCTCTCTACCAGTTCAACCCCTTTGCTGTTTCTCATTTAAACTCTTTCCCTCTCCTTCTTTATTCCGTCAACAGTTCTGAAAACTGAAGTAGGGCAAAAGGAACTATATCTGAAATCACAGATGATCAGGGCTTTGTCAGCTTCATTAACTTAAAAACAGGAGTTTTTTAAAAGTGGGTTTGTAATACTGTAAAGAGAGACAGCATGGTATACCGTATTTTTCGCCATATAAGGCGCTCTGGCATATAAGACGCACCCAATTTTAAAGGAAGAAAATCCAGGAAAAAAGGATTCCTCCCTTTAGCCGGAGGCCGGTTGTTCAATGGGCTGGTGCTGGGATCAGAGAACTTCTCCGATCCCAGCACCAGCCCATTGAACTGAGGTCGTGGGGGAAGGAGGGCTCCTTCCCCCTGCGGCCTCAGTCTTTCAATCGGCTGGCGCTGGGATCGCTTCGATCCCAGCACCAGCCCATTCAAAGACTGAGGTCGCGGGGGGAAGGAGCCCTCCTTCCCCCACGACCTCAGTTCAATGGGCTGGTGCTGGGATCGGAGAAGGACTGATAGGAAATAGGGTTGGGACTGGAGAAGATTTGTAAGTTTTAAAGGTGAATTTGGAAATGACTATAAGAAAGTAGGTGAAGTAGAGGGCAGAGAAAGTAAAGAAGATTGGAAGAATGTTGAAAAATTAACATGGTTAATTTATGGGTGTTTTTTTTATAATCCATAGATTTATCAACTTATGGTTGTAGATATTATATGTTGGTTTGTCTTGTAGGTATGTTATTTGTTATTAACTGTATTGTATAAATGTGTTTTTGTTTTGTTTTGTAAATTTGGGATGTTTGGAATGTTTTGCAATATTTTAATTTGTATAATAAAATTACTAAATATTTTTTTAAAAAATCCCTTCCAGTCCATGGAAACTCACTGGGTGAACTTGAGCAAGTCTCAGCCTGAAAGGAATGCAAAGGCAAAACCCCTCTGAACAAATCTTGTAATGAAAACCCCATGGTAGGGTTGCCTTAGGATCAACAAAATTCAGAAACTACTTGAAAGTACACAACAACAGTATTGTAAGATGAGCAATGTTGTTTCGGGTATATGAAGGACCACTGGAACTGTTGTAAATAATTTGTGAACAACAAGCAATATGCTTACTTTTGTATTTCAAATAATTGTCTTTCTTTTATTCATTAGTTAGGCATTTTTCTTTATCTTCCATTTCTTGACATATTGTTTATGGTCTGGATGACCATGCTCAGCTGTGGAAAGTGAAAAGTGTCCTCCAGGTGATTAGACATGGCAGTATTCCTATCTGGAGGAAAAATGTCTCTTTCCGTTCAAATCCTCCACCTTCTATAATGCAAATGGATGAATATCTTCTTTCTTCATAAGCTTTATTTATGAATTTTGGTGTTCAGTGCCCATTTTTTAACTGGCAGCTAATGAATACTCTAAAGCAGGGGTAGGCAACCTTTTTGAGCCGGGGGCCGGGTTGCTATCCCTCAGACAATTGGGGGGCCGAAGCATCATAAATAAATAAATAAATTTTAAAAATATGCATGCACACTCTCTCAGCCCCAGAAAAGCCATGGCAAAATCCCTGTGGAGATTTTGCCAAGAAACCCCCAAGAACAAGTAATAACAACAATAATCAATATCATCATGGCGGGCCGGTCCAAAGGCCTTGGGGGGGCACATCCAGCCCCCGGGCCTTAGGTTGCCTACCCCTGCTCTAAAGATACCAGATCCTATCAGATCTTGAAAGCTAAGCAGGTCAGGCCTTGGTTAGTACTTTGATGGGAGATCAACAATGAATACAGGGTGCTCTAGGCTATATTTCAGAGGAAGAAACTAGCAAAACCACCTCTGAGCATTTATTGCCTAACAAAATCCTATGTAAATCATGGCGTTGCCATTAGTCAGTAGGTGACTTGAAGACACATACACACAATGAAAGGTGAATTAAGATGCAAAATTATGTTTAATTCATTATTTTTCTGTCTATCCTGGGTGTAGGTTGGGGGGCTAACTTTCATAACTGGGACCCCTATTGATATTATTTTTTGCTGTGTAGTCATTGATGTTTTTGCTTGTCTTGTTCTGCTTCATAAAACAAATAGACATGAGCCTTAGAATAGGAGCCCACAACTTGTTTTCCCCCTGTAAATTAGGGAAATAATGGTGTAGGAATAATAAATAAAGCATATTGTGCTTTTCACTAAGGTCTCATGCTGTGGCCAGTCCGGCGGGACGGGTTACAGGAGAGATACCTAAGATCTTCAGCTGTTCTTATGCCATGATGACAATGTTAAAATTAGCTCCAATCTTGTTTAAGGTCACATGTGTAATGCATGGTGTGCCAGATGTTGTTGGACTCCAACTCTCATAATCTCTCACAGTTAAGTATGGCTTTCTTTTATGAATCACAGGTCCCAGAATACCCCAGCTATAGCTGAGGAGAGGTGCAGCCCAACAATATCTGGAGGGGATCACATTCCCCACTTTTTAAAGAGAAGGTCTAAGTATGGGTTCTGTGATGTGCTATGAAAACCATTCAGGAAAGTACCTCACACAGGTATTCTAAAGAGATGCCAATGTAGAACACTGTTTCCTACATTATGAGTTAAAAACCAAAAGGTATTCCACAAAACTCTGAAAGAGACATTTCCCCTTCAGACATGAATACTGACATGCCTAGCTACTTGGAGGGCACTTTTCGCTTACCATTATTTTAAGGAGCTACTGTATTTTTTCAGTATCAATGTAAAATTCAAGAAGACCTTAATAATAGATTAGAAAGCTGGGCCAAAGCTAAAAAAATGAATTTCAACATGGAGAAATGTAAGGTACTGCACTTAGGGCGGAAAAATGAAATGCACAGATACAGGATGGAGGACACCTGGCTTATCAAGACTACTTGTGAAAGGGACCTAGGAGTCTAGTAGACCACAAGGTGAACATGAGTCAACAGTGTGATGCAGCAGCTAAAAAGGCCAATGCAAATTTAGGCTGCATCAATAGAAGTATAGTTTCTAGATCAAGGGCAGTAATAGTGCCACTCTATTCTGCTTTGGTCAGGCCTCACCTGGAATACTGTGTCCACAGTTCTGCACCACAGTTCAAGAAGGATGTGGACAAGGTGGAGCGTGTCCAGAGGACAGTGACCAAAATGGTGAAGGGTCTGGAAACCATGCCTTACAAGGAAAGACTTAGGGAGCTAGGTATGTTTAGCCTGGAGAAGATAAGGTTAAGATGTGATATGATAGCCCTGTTTAAGTATTTGAAGGGGTGTCACATTGAGGATGGAGCAAGTTTGTTTTCTGCTGCTCTAGAGACTAGAACATGGAACAATGGATGCAGGCTGCAGGAAAAGAGATTCCACCTCAACATTAGAAGGAACTTCCTGACAGTAAGGGCTGTTCGATAGTGGAACACATTCCCTCTGAGTGTGATGGAGTCTCCTTCTTTGGAGGTCTTTAAACAGAGGCTGGATGGCCATCTGTTGGGGATGCTTTGATTTTGAGTTCCTGCATGGCAGGGGGTTGGACTGGATGGCCCATATGGACTCTTCCAACTCTATGACTCTATGATTCTATTATTCTTTTTGCAGATCAGTTTTATCTATCCATTTCGTCCTGATTCATACTACTATGGTGAAAGGCAGTAGGCATACCATAGTCCTCTACACTAAAATAGATTGTTAAAGGTTGGATAGAGAATTCTGGAGAAGCAGTGATTCCAAAAAAGTAAGTTTCCCAAATTTTTGGTCAAGAGCTTCTTTATTTATTTAGGGGATTTGTATCCTGCCTTTCTCCCAAAATGGGATTACTCAGGTAGACCTGTTCATTCCCCAGCAGAACCTCTACATACATGAAATCCTGAAAAGCTAAACTATATATTTATTTTTTCCTACTCTGAAGGTTATTTATAGCAAATTGACAGTGGTGTTAAAAGTAAAGTTTATAAGTGAGGGTAATAGTATATATTTTAAGGATGATTAAAAGGGAAAAGAAGAAATGATATGATATGAAAGGAAGGTATAGAAAGTAGTTATAAAGTAAGAGTAAGTAGTTAGAAGGTAAGAGAATATAGGATATAGGATAGGAAAGACAAAGAATGGGGGGAAAGGTGAGCTAGAAGGTACTAGATGGGGAAGGAGGATTATGAAAGTAGACGAAGGAAAGAAGGAGCATAGGAGAGGTATATATAAGAAGAAGAAGGAAAGAATGGAATGGTATAGGAAGGATTTGAATGAATATACATTAATCAGTTTAACCTCACTCCTTCAGAATAGGAATTAGTTAAAGATATCTTTCTGGAATATTTTAGCCATTTTTGAATTGATATATGTATGTTTACACTACATGTATGTTATATGTATAGACAAAATAGGTTTTAAGTTGTTTGTTTAGATTTATTAATACATTTTTTGCTTAATAAAACAATAAACTATAGCAGTTACACAGAAGTTTGAAAACTGTGCTTTGATTTACCTGAATTACATGTAGAAGCAACATAGGCTGCATTCGCACTGCAGAAATAATCCAGTCTGACACTGCTTTAACTGCCATGGCTTAATGATGTAGAATTCTAGAAACTGTGGTTTTGTGAGATATTTAGCCTTCCTTGTGAGAGAGAAGTACCACAACAAACTACAAATGCCAGGATTCCATAGCATTGAGCCATGGCAGTTAAAACGGAGTCAAACTGGTTTATTTCTGCAGTGAGGATGTAGCCCAAGTTCCTTCCCAAGTGTAAAACCTTCTTTTTGTTGTTGTTGTTTCTAGTAGTAATTCGGCCACATGAGTTGAAGATTCTGTTCAGGCTTGTATTTATGGCAGTATTGCATCTGAAAGCATTGGGGGCCTTTCACTGGGATTTTTGTGTGTAAGACCCCTTTGACAGGGACAGGATGTGTGCATGAACACAGCTGTTCCACTGAGCAGCTGCCATTTACTTCAGTGAGGCTTGTGTCAATTTGTGTCTATATCTTTTATGCTGAACATTTATTTTAAGCAGAAATATGAAGTCTTATCTGAACAGGGAGGATGTCTGAGGTGGGCCTCCTAGATACTCTGAATTCTTTACCGGTGAGCTCTTTAAAATGACTGAAAATTTCAAGCAACTCATATTTTTTTTTATTTCAAAAAGGTTATAAAATGTCAGGAATAAAATCTGCAGATGAGAATCCAGCACAGCTTCCTTTTCCTGCTGAGGGCCTTTCCGTCCTTTTCTTTGATCTTCAGCTGATTTGAGCTCTCCTGTTCCTGCTGTGAATGGCCTATGAAGTAGTTCAATAGTCCCTTCACTATTTAGAGTGGGTGTGAGAGTCTGTCAAGCTCCAGGCAGATAAGCAAGCAAGAAAGAACAAAGAGTTGATCCAATAAAATCAAGAGCACAGCAGTGTACGGATACAAACACACACACACCAGTGTGCCCCAACCTGGCATCTTCCAGATGTGTTGGGAAGCAGCTCTCATAACCTTCAGCCAGTCTGGCAGTTGCTGCTATGGTTTGAGATGATGGGACTTTGGGTGCAACGCATCTGAGAGTACAAGTTTGGGTGAAAGTTCTCTTTATCTCCCATCCATATACAACATATTGCTGATTTCTGTAGTGCTTCCTTTCAACCAACAAAGGCATCTTTTACTGCTGGACAGTGATAAGTGGTACAACAACCTTCATTTCCTGCACAAAGATATTATTTTGAGGAAATTATTAATATTGAATAAATAAATGCCTTTTGTTTTGATTTGTTTTGGAGAAGGGAAGACCACCACACACGGAAATATGCACCCACTCACAACACTACACACACTCTTATACACACACCAGTTTCTTAGCCAGAACTAGGCCGAGAGATATTGTTGCATGAGGTGGATCTCTCCATTTACCCAAGTTGAGATGCTTAGTACTCAAACCCAGCCAACTATTTCTGGTATACAAAGAGGAACAAGTATCTCTTCCCATTCTGGTCAGTAAAAATACAACAGTCAAACACAAATTAAGTAATTGAAAGTCTGCTGCCTTTCGTGGCATCCAAATCTGGCACCTGAGGCATCTGCTTCACTCTTCCTAATGGTAGGGAAGGACACTTAAGGGATGAGAAATGTGCTGTCGGATCATGCTTTCTCCCTCACCACTAGCTCCCCTTTTCTGAGTGAATCTCTCCTGCTGCTCTTAGCCATCATTATTGTGCTAATAAGTGATATGACTGTCTAGCATTAATATTTTTCTCAGCTCTCTCCTGTGCCTACTGACATGGTACAAAATCAGGTATGTCTTTAAGCTAACTGAGCTTGTTTTCTGCCTAGTTCATAGACATTTTTGTACTGTTTCCTCAGTGCAAACTTCCAGTAAGGGTTTGAAATAGGGCTGGCTCATCCATGCCTATTCATGATTTAATGCCTGCAGCATCAAGTGATTATATATTTTAAAATGAGCCATTGAAGGCAAAGCTTTTACAAAATGTTTCTTGGAACTAACAGATCACACATTCAGCAGTTAGGTGTTAACAAATGAAGTGATATGTATATGTATAAATCAACACTTAGGGCCTCGGCAGACGGCTAATAGAGCCATCCTCGGCGCAAGGAAGGGGAGGGGCAGCCGCACACTCGGCGCCCCTTCCTCCTCCCGAGGTCGTCCTTGGAGCCGCCGGCCCTCCGCACGGCCGGCGCTCCGAAGACAACCTCCCGCCACAGCGTCCGGACACGCTGCGGCGGAAGGGTTGCTGAAAGTGCGGCGCAAGCTTTTGCGGCGCACTTACGGCGACATATGAAAGGAGCGCTATTTTAGCGCTCCTTCCTTGGGGCGCCGACAGTGCGCCGCGGGATCGAGGCATGAGGACGCCTTGGTCCCGCGGCTCACCTTCCCAGGGCGGCCCACGGCCTCCCGTCTGCCGAGGCCCATAGATATTCTTTGTTCTCCATTGTTTTGGGAAGATGCTCTTATGTGGTTCTCCTGACAAATTGTAACATGTCTGCCAAACAGTCTACCACTTATTATTATGGCACAGCCTAATTTAGCCACTGATCATATGCATATGGGACACATGCACATACATACTAATACAATTTGGAAAGGAAAAAAGCACCAATTATCAAAGGTGAATATATTGCATCTGAGCCAGCACCAGAGTGGTACAAGTATGCTACCGAAACGTCTACCAGCGGTTCTTAACCTTTGCTTTAACAGGGATCCCTCCTTAAATATCTTCTGTCGCTAAGACTTAACTCAAGATTAATAATAATAATAATAATAATAATAATAATAATAATAATAATAAATACCACTACCCGAGCATTGAACCATTAACAATTGCACCATCTGTTAAACCTTCCCTCGGAGGAGCTGGAGAGGGAGGGAAGGCTTTTCTGCTGCTTCTTCCTGACATTTTGCAGCTAGAGCAGATTGAACAGCAATGTGCAGGTCCGGCCAACCAGCCAGACAGCCTTTGCCTCGGCTCCTGTCACTTGGTTCCTTTGCTGCGGCAAAGAAGTGGGCTGAGCAGCCTTCAAGCCTTTATTGTCCCCTGTGAGGACATTGCAGCCCCCTGGGTGTTTGTGGACCACAGGTTCAGAACCAGTGGCTTCTACCATCTTGGATGCTGGCCCATTTTCTAAATCTTTACTACCAAGGTCTCTGGTGTTTCTGCTTGCAGCCAGTCAGGAAATGACTAAGATCCAGAGATAAAGTACATGTTTTCGGCAGAAGGACACAGCCTCAACCTGTAGCACCTTCAGTGAGGAAAAAGGACCTCAGTGTGAAACCCCCAAATGCTGATACCAGTCAGTGTAGGAAATATTAACTTAGGTGTATAGTTTGACTCAGCATAAGACAGTGTAAGAAGCACTTGAACCTGGGGAATTACTAAAGTCCAAGTCTCCAATGAGATCTTTTATCCTAAGTTTACAGAGGTGGGTAGGGAATAGACTGATAGAGACAGCACTTTCCAATGAACTTGTGATTTATTTGGGGGTTCAAACATATAAAGACACTCTAGCATTCAATCATACACACAAGAACTCAGGAATAAAGTCGGAGAGGAAACAGAAGGATTTCTAATGGTGATAATTACCTGAAGGAGGCTGTTCCAGAGATGAATGAAGGTGGACAGACTAAACCGTTTTGGAAAAAAAAGGACAATGGGAAGAGCTGGGACCCAGAGTTCACAGTGGCTCAGTATCACCATGAAATCTAACCAGACCCAATGTGCCTGAGATTTTGGGGATCTTTAGGTTCCTAGTATACATGAGTGTACAAGAGCACACAGCTCTTGTATAGTTGCTGTTATTTCTTTTGAGATACTATGTGATATTGAGATGGATGAGAAGTAGTTTTCACAAAACCTTTGTAGAAATGAGTGATCAGCCCTGAATATATTTTAGCATAATGCATTTGCATGTTTAACCCATCATTAGGGAACACAAGTTATTTTTTTAAAAACCACCACTTTTCTGCTTTTGCAGTAGGAAATTCAGACATCATCTTATTCCCCCACCCCACCCTGCTTCCATCTCTCAAAATCAGTGCATTCATTTTGGCCTAAATAACTAAGCTGATGATGCTTGAGCCCTGAGGCAGTGCTGGCCTCTAGCAGATGCCACAGATTCCCGTGCATCACATCTGCAGCGATTATGAGAGAAAGCATTAGCAGTGATGGAAGGTTTACCCTAAAAACACAGATGTAGTTCATCTGTCTACCATCCCTGTTCTTGGCTGATGATGAAAAACAAAACAAAAAAAGCTACTCCAGCCCAACCATTTAGATCCACTTTTTAACCCATTTATGTCACCATTTTAATTTCATGTATTAAAAATTATTATTAAAAAAGACATATAAGGCCAGATGCATATGAAAAAAAACTCAGAACAAAGGCCCTCTTCTCCCCCAGCACTGCATATTTAAAATTGTAGGTCATCTGATCTTCAGCCAGTTCCACTTAGCTACCATTTTTAAAATATATGTATTGATTACATTTATACGTTTCCTACTCAAAATGGTGTACATCAGCTGCATCCTCACAAGGTCAGACTGGAAAAGAACTCTTCAAATTTGCTCATGCTGGGAAAGTGACTGGCGCAAGTGAGCTGTATGGCTCACAGAGGATTTGAATCTATAGGTCCAGCACTGTACCACACTGACTCTGCATAAGTGCTTCTCTGGATAAGGCAAATGTTGCTAGAGGTTGTGGCATTTGTAGCTGTAGTTCTTAGTTTTCTTTTCAATAACAAGGCAACATCCCAGATAACAAGACAACTTCCCAGACTGTTTGCTGGCAATTTACTGGTATGAACAGCAACATTTTATTCCTACCTGGAGCGTGCCCCCCCACATACATATACAAATATTCCAGGATATATCTATAGCAATAGCAAATACATTTCTATACTGCTTATCAGTGAACTAACACTCCCTAAACGGTTTACAGTGTGTAAGCCAGGGGTAGGCAACCTAAGGCCTGGGGGCCGAATGCGGCCCCCCAAGGCCTTTGGACCAGCCCCAAGCTGGTCCTGCCGCCGCCGCCCCCCGCCGCCCGACATGATGATATTGATCATTGTTGTTATTACTTGTTCTTGGGGTTTTCTTGGCAAAATCTCCACAGGGGTTTTGCCGTGGCTTTTCTGGCGCTGAGAGAGTGTGCATACATATTTTTTTAAATTTTTTATTTATTTATTTATTTATTTATTTATGGTGCTTCGGCCCCCCAATTGTCTGAGGGACAGCAACCTGGCCCCTGGCTCAAAAAGGTTGCCTACCCCTGGTGTAAGCCAATTGCCCCCAACAAGCTGAGTACTCATTTTACTGACCTACGAAAGGATAGAAAGCGGAGTGGACCTTGTAGCCCTGCCTGGGATCGAACTCACAACGTTGTGGCTGCAGGACCGGCATTTAAACCACTGCACTGCCAGGGCTCCCTATATCATGGTTCATAGTGGGCTTTTTCTTACTCCTGCACGATGCAGGACCAACAGCAGTGATGTTCCCCTGTAGTTTAATGAATCGATGTTGTAATTCTCCTACTGTTGCAAACTTCAGGGGAAGAGAGGCAATCACCACTACCTCCCTCCCTCTCCTCTTCACCTGTTTCATGGCCACAGCATGCTGGACACAGAATGGTCCAGAATGTGCTGGACTTCTCAGTTTTAATGGAGCCAGCAATATCCATCAACAAGTGAAGAGCTCTGTTGCAAGATCTCTTACTCCATTCTGGAAGAGCTCCAAAGCAAATAGTTATTGGTATTTCAGTCCATCAATTTGTCTAAAACCTTTCTACTTTTTGGGAGAAGATAGCAGGAAGTGCCTACTTGTTTGGTATTGATTTTCTCAAGCATGTCAGTTCATAAAGAATGATTGTTTCACTGGAAAACACATTGCTGTAGTGCTTTGAGCGCAGACTACAGCCCTAGAGACCAGGGTTCGATTCTCCACTCAGCCATGGAAACCCACTGGTTATTGGTAGTGATGGTTAAACCATGAGCCTTTTTGAAAATCCCCATTTCGCACTGTTTCAGACAGAAGAGAGTGGAGAGGGGATCACACTTCCATGTAAGGAGTTCATTGTCTAACCAAAATTGTGAAAAGTTTCTATGGCAAGCACTCTTGGCTGTGCCCATCGCAACAAATAGTGGAACTTTACTCTCTGCATTCCAATATGCGATAGCATTTCAGAAGGCTTCCTACTCAGTCCCATAGAGCAATAGCGAGCCCTGAGTATATTCATTCATCAGTAATCAAAGTGCTGGTCCTGGGATTCATTGTGGAAATCCATACTTAATCCACTCAAGCAGGGACATTTCATTAACTGATCTTTAGCTGGAATTTACAGAGGAGTCAAAGGGCCTTCTGCTCTTGATATCCCACTTTCTCTAGTCACTTTAAATCACTTATATGGGCATGTACAGACATGTGCACGCACACAAAAATTAAACCTTACACGGTTTTCATTTACTGCTTTGGTATTTGTGTATAATTCAGGAGTTCGCAATGTATTTATTATTGAAGAAATGAAGCATTAAGAAGGCTAAACAAGCTGAAAAGCTACAGCTAATGACATTATCTTTTTTAATTTTATTTCTTATTTTTCTTTTGAAAAACCTCTGCAAAATTTCAGCCTGTAGTACTTTTAACATATCTGTACAGCTAAATTAGAAACCATTAGGGAGAATACTTGCTCACAGTTTGTATCAGCTGAGGGAAATTTCTGAAGTGTAATCTGCTTTTCTTGTGCTCTATCAGTGTACTTAGCTGGGAAATGCATCAAATTTTAAAAGATGAGTTAATTTTTTCTCTGTGAATATGTATCAATAAATGTCTTTGTGCTCTCATGACGTCAATTGCCGTGGCTCAGTGCTATGGAATTCTGGGATTTGTAGTTTTGTGAGATAACCAGCCTTCCCTGTCAGAGATCTCTGATGCCGCAACAAACTACAGTTCCAGGATTCCATGGATGTAACCATGACCATTAAAGCAGTGTTAAACTGCATTAATTCAGCAATGTGGCAGCAGCCTCGGACTCTGAAACTCATGGAGTGAGTTTGAGTTGGCAGTCGCTATCTCTCAAGCCATAAATCTGCCTCGGAGGATTGTTGCGTCAAGTGATGAGTGCTCTTTTCATTTTCGTTTTTCAATCAATCTTTTCTTCACTAGCAGAAAACTCTACTGTGTTCTGTAGGCCAACTGACTCATATTCCTTGGTTCCCCCTAGGCTTCCCACTTCTGCTTGTATCTCCTCTCAAGCTCTGGCCTACTGCCTACGCACTCCCCGAGGCTCCTGTCTAATGCTATTTTCATGTTTTTTCTTAGGTTTATGATTTCAAAAAACTTTCCCATTGTTCAGCTCTGTTTGTTTGTGCTTAAACTTTTAGGGATGTTGTGAGAACAGCTGTCTTTCTGTAAGCTCTCCAAATACAAGTGGTGATATTTAGTAAGGACCCAAAAAGACATAAATGGGTAACCAACTGGACATATTTATTCAATTGAACCAATATTTCTCCCAATATTATGATGAGCATTTTTCTTGACTGGGGCCCAAATCAACAGTCTGATTGATATCTTCCAAATCCTTTAAATTACCCCCAGGGATCACATGTTTTTACCATTTGATATTTTTATGTCAGTAATTGTTAGCCTATGTGATGTTGCATAAAGCCAGTAAGAGAATAGATAGCTATGCATTTTGTTACTGTGACTCACCAAAAAGAATGGAGAATTTATTCTGCTTCCTTTAGAAAATATTTCACAACAACAAATAAGCCATAAAGAGTATAACTATTCCAACATAAATATACATTTAGCTAGGCAGGATTCAGAGTTTTTTAAATAATAGCCAGCATTTATACAGGTGATGATGTGAACTATTAATTAGGACAAGTGGTACTAGAATAACATGATCCTGACAACTGTACTGCTTAATACATTTGGTTATGTAAATACTAATAAAAATCATCTATAAATTCATACATAAAAATATTAGATTTTATTCCAAAATACAGTGTCTTTCTGAATTTACTTCCGTGAAGATGTCATCGGCGTGGGGTTGGGGCGCCCTGCGTGTGGCTGTCCCTCCCCTTCCCTGCCTCCAAGACAGTGCAAAGCGCCATCTGTAGAGGCCCTAAGTATGGGCCTTTGCAGACTGCCAGAAATAGTGCAAATTGAGTCCACTTTAACTGCCCTGATTCAGTGCCAGGGAATCATGGGAACTGTAGTTTATTGTGACACCAGAGCTCTCTGACAGAGAAGGCTCAATGTCTCAGAAAAAAATACAATTCCCATGATTCCCTAGCACTCAGCCATAGACTTGCATCTGAGGAAGTAGACCACGTGTATGGAAGTTTATGCTGGCCCCCAGTTATGCTGCAAGATCCCTTTGTGTACTTAAATTACTATTACATTAGTAAAAAAAAATAAGTCAGGTGAGAATCCTCCATTTGTTGCTGGACTGCAACTCCTAGCATTCTTCTCACTAGCGATACTAGCTTGGGCTGATGGATCTGGAGCCCTGCAAAGGTCTTCATTTTGATTTAAATTTATCAGTGTTCATATGGAATTGGTATTTCAGACAAATTCAGGCATTGAAATAGAACATCACAGGTGGCCAGATTTGTACAGGATAAGCAGAGGCATGCTGAGCTGTAAAGTGGCACAGTTGAGATGATAAGTATAGTCTGACTTACGAGGAATAACGCTGTAGACCTTTAGACATTCTTTATCTTTTCCTTCTGTGTGAGATGCTTTTGTCCTGTTGATTTTAAACTAGAAATAAATGCAGCATTGAGATAGGTTAAAGATTTTCCATCTTTCTGTTAAACAATATTGAAGCAAGGTCTTTTAATTGTTTTTCCCCCTCTAACTTTGATGTTTTTCTCATTATTTTAAAACTCCTTTCATCAAGCAAATCTCTTTACCTCTTCAATATTTTAATATCCTGCTAACTTAATTAGGATTAGGACTCATTAACCTACATAACTATCCTATCTTCAATATGTTTCTTTCTTTCAATATTTTCATTTCTGCTAACATTGCACATTCTCAGGTATTCATGTGCTGGCTTTACCCATTCTTACCATTTGATTCAGTTTTTCTCATAGGGGACCTTCCCAACCACCCCTTTTGCTCATTCCTCATTCCAAAGAGATATCTTCTTGTTTTCCTGTTCTTGCATTGTTCTCCCATGCAAAACCATGTATGAAGCTGTCAGAGTCTGATTCTGAAGAAGAAACAATACCACCAGATTTGTATAGACTTTAAAAATGTTCACCAAGTCAGTCAGTAAATCCCGTAAGCATCTCTTTGTTAGTCCGTGTGCCTTCATTAATATTCTTGACACATCTTCAGCTGAGAAAATGTAATCTTACTTTTTATAGTAACACATGGAAATGGAGAGACTTTGTGAATGTGAATTTTTTAAAAAAGAAGAAGAAGAAGCATAGAGTCCTTTCATAATTGGCTCAGTTAAGCTACTAATGAATTGACATCCTCTCCAAGGACAATATTATGATTGACAGGCCCCCACTGCTGTCCTGCTTCCTTTATTAAGGCTCCCAGATGGTGCTTCAGGCTTTCTTTCTGAAGGCTGTTTCATGCTTTACAGCACAAGATGGGTCCTTGTGAATCCACTGGGAATCAAATGCTTTCTGTCAATAATATCTTAATGGTACCAATGTGTTATCTGAAAGCATCCAGGAAACACTTGTCCAGTACTCGGAGACAATCACTGATTCCAAGAGCATGTTTATTGTGTGTTTTAATGTAACATGAAAATGGCCTTCGAACACCATTAGACACCTAGCAAAGCAGCTGCAGCAGAAATATAAGGAGCCTGTCTTTTTTGTAAATGCAAAATAGCCCTCAAACAGCCTTGTGGAAAGAACAAAGAATCTGTCATTTTCTATATCAAATGGCACGTATTTTTAAATAATATTTTAATCCAGGGGTAGGCAACCTAAGGCCTGGGGACCGGATGTGGCTCCCCGAGGCCTTTGGACCGGCCCCAGGCTGGTCCTGCCGCTGCTGCCCCTCACCGCCACCGCCGTCACCCGCCATGATGATATTGACTATTGTTGTTATTACTTGTTCTTGGGGTTTTCTTGGCAAAATCTCCACAGGGGTTTTGCCATGGCTTTTCTGGGGCTGAGAGAGTGCATGCATATTTTTTAAATTTTTTTAAAATTATTATTTATTTATTTATTTATTTATTTATTTTTGGTGCTTCGGCCCCCCAATTGTCTGAGGGACAGCAACCTGGCCCCCGGCTCAAAAAGGTTGCCTACCCCTGGTTTGGATCATCGGAGAAGTCTTTCCCCCTCCTTTTCTCTCTTTAATGAAAACATTTGCTGTACACCTTTTAGCTCAGCCCCTAGTTATTAATTTCTGCATACAATTATTTTAAGATTGTTGCCCTTGTAGCATTTTATGAGTGTTCAGTACATTCAATAATTCTTAACAAATGGCATGATAGATTGTGTATCAGTATTCTTGGTTCCATATTGCTAATGCAGCAGGGGTCTGAAAACAGCTATAGATTCCATGGCTGAAGTGATTTACAGTGCACCATACCAGCTACACTATTTTAAAACGCATTCTACATTTATAACACACACTCTAAGTGATCATAGAAAATTGAGCTGCCACATGATTGAGCTTCATTATTGATATATTTTTCAAGAATCCTTGAATAGGCAAAAATACGAAACATTTTTGAAGGATTTGTCAACAATGGCTCTGAAAGCTAATGAGTGGATTAATCTACTAAAGTTTTTTTTCTATTAAATAGTGGAAGCAAATGTTGATGGGTATGAAATAGAACAACACTTCTTTTCTATTCTGAAGATATTGTGGCTCAAATGTGTTGTTGCAACGCGAAAAAGAAAGTATGAAAGAACTAGCTGTGTTTGCCAATGCAGTTTGTGGGAGTCAAACACTGTGTCTCTCCACAGCTTGGAAAACTTACTTTTTGGATTAAGCTTCCAGAATCTTCCAACCAGTAGATCAGTAACCATGCTGGCAGGTGGATTTTAGAAACCATAATCCAAAAGAAAAAAAAGGTAACATTTCCAAGCTCTGAGTCTACCTCTTCTTTCCTCTGTTCCATCACCTATGACTCCTCAGTTATTGCAGTAGCTATTACCATTGCCTATCAGGTGGAATATCCATTTTTGATGAGGATAGGTTGGTAAGGAAGCCACTTTGGAAATCCTTTCGCTTTCTTGTGAAATAAATGTTGCTTCTCTTTGTAGAATATTTCAAAATTAGAGGATGGAACTTTGGTATTTCAGTATTACTTCTGTTTAGCAGTGTACAAACCAATCCTAATTTCTTCCATAATAATAAGATTCAAGATACAACAAGTACAAAAAAACAAACACCCAACCATATTAAAATCAAGGTTGTTTTTCAGTGGCATACTAAATTCCATGAAATTGAAAATTCTGCAGTAATTAGGCATTTTGATGCTTACGCAAAGCCTACTTTGAAATGTGTTGAAAAAAGCAGTATAGTTTATAAATAATCCGTAATACCTGTGAGCTCATATCAGTCTGGGCAGCTGTAGAAGGCATGCTTAAACTTTTTATATTAACAAACTCCTGATTCACTTTACTTCCCAAAAGAGCATGTCAGCTTTATCTGTGTTTTTGAACTGGCATTTTAGTTATTTAATTGCAAAGTTACTATGCATACAAAGACAGTGTTCCAATATTATTACTATAGTTGGCCTTCCGTATCCACAGATTCAACCACTCTTGTTTGAAAATATTCAAAAATTAAGAAGTTTAAAATACAAAAAGCAAATCTTGATTTTGCCATTTTATATAAGCAACACAGATTTTGGTATCCATGGGGAGTTCTGGAACTAAATCCCAGTGAATACCAAGGGCCCGCTGTAATTCATTTCAGTTATCCTTCTTATGGAATAATAGTGCATCACAGTCAAACAATGATATATTACTTCCTCCAAAGACTTTTTGAGGGGGCACTGCAGCATTGTAAGGTTATGTTGATTTTTTTTAGTGAAATCTGTTTACCAATCTGCAGTGGGAGGATCGCTCTTCATGTCTTCCCTTTTCACCTGAACCACAAATACAGAGTATTGATCACCATTTCTCTGCTTTCTAGAATATATTTGGAAAGTTCAGATGTGTAAATATTTAGAATGTTGGAAAAAATATTCCGAGTGAATGTTAGGTAAAGTTCAATTACAATTCTGTAGTAAGCATAATATTATATATTTCCAAAAAAGTGAAGCTTAGTTTGCCATGGTTGAATAGAGAAGGGAATATATTACAATGGATGTGATGTTTGCTTTTTTTAGCGTTTCTCCAGGAGATACTTAACACATGAGTCATTCCTTTGCTTTCCAGAAGACCAAGACCAGAGTTAAATTAGATCTTATATTGAATGCTTAGCATGCAGAGAAAATTTTTTTTCCTTTTTATTCCTTATAATAAAGTAAATGCATGGGTCTGCTCTGGATTATGTGTACCACATACAAATAGGAAAGGTTTAAACCCCCTCAAGACTTTCCCCTTCTATACACCCCCATTGCATTGGCATTCCCAATCTTTCTCACTTTAGATGTTGAAGCTTCCTGTGAGTCTGCAGGGAGGTAAGCCACTGACAGAAAAATATGTCTATTATTGCCATTTTATTTGTTAACAGTAATATTTGTATGCTGCCTTTCAACAACAATGAAAGTTCCCAAGGAGTACACACAATGAAATTGACAGTAATTAAAACAGTCTAAACATTTACACATGTTTCGCCAGTAGTTTCATCTACACATTTCATCTACACATTTCCTTGAGACTTGTAAGGCTCATTGTGGAAACAGTATCTGCATTTCCTGACTCTATGAACCAGGGGCAGGGAATACATAGCCTTCCAGATGTTGTTGAACTGCAGGTCCCATAAGTCTCAGTGAACATGAGTAATAGCCCTATGAAGTTCTTGCTTGTGAAAACCCATCTCCCCATGCTTCCTGTTACTAATATTGTCAGGCATAACAAGATATTAGCATCCAAGGAAGGCAAGGATGGAGATTATCATACCAGGGCCAATTCAGCAGATTATCATACCAGGGTCAATTCGCGCTAGTGAAAAGAAAAGGGAACAATGGCACTATAATGCTCAATATTTTCACATTGTTGTGCTTGCACACAAAAGTGCAAAAATTCCGCGATTGGTTTTTGCACATACCAGGGAATGAATCAATATTATTGGGGACTTGGTCATTCTGCACATACTTTAAGGGTTAGGGTTAGGGAATCATGGGAACTGTATTTTATTGTGGCACTTGAGCTCTCTGACAGAGAAGGCTCAATGTCTCAGAAAAAAAAAACAATTCCCATGATTCCTTAGCACTAACCCTAACCCCTAAAGTGGACTCAATTTGCTCTATTTCTGGCAGTCTACAAAGGCCCTTAGACTCACACAGAGAGATACATAGAGCACCCTATTTCTATATGATTAAGACCATTGTTTGGCACTATTGCTTTTAGTGTGGTACTCAGCTTGCCTATAAATTACTGCTTCCCTCTTACATCATTTATTCTGTGTCCAAAGTCTGGCTGATAAATCACAGAGTAGAGTAGCAATTGAACCAATTCAACACTTAAATAAATTCTGTTAATTCAATGGGTCTACTTTAGTTGGGATTTGCACTTGGATTTAAGCCTATGTTTTAGCTCAACATTTGTTTCAATAAAAACAAATAGGATCTTTTGTGGATTATATCAATAAGGATGTATACTATTTCAAACTTAAAACTAGATGGAAATGAGGCTATACAGGGAACCTGGCTGCATATTTGAAGTTCTCTTGATTTAAGAGGTTCATGGGAGACACAAACTATCTGCAAAAAATGGTTTGTTTGTAATGTCTTTTATTTTTTAAAATTATTCGAATTAGTAGTTTTAATTTTCATTTGATTTAATACTGTTTTAAGGGGGGGAGGGATCATGTTTTGGGATATATTGTATGGTTTTATTGTTGTAAGCTGCCCTGATTGGGTCCCCAAAGGACGGGATATAAATAATAATAATTATTGTTTTTGTTGTTGTTGTTGATTTTAATTCATCTTTCACATGGAAGTAGTAAAAAAAGTCAGCATAGTTGGGTGTAATTAAAATTAAATACTAGATTCACATAGCTGTCAGGCAAGAATTAGCTCATAGCTTGCCCATCTTGGGCTTAACACTCATAGTTTGCCTTCTTTCACTTGGGGTCAAACTAGATGTGACACTAATTACATGAGAATTTACAGGCTTACGCATGAATATATATCCATCTGGCTGTTTTGGCACATAGTTCCCCTTTAGCTTTGTTTCCACATGCTTGATCATCCACTTTCCTTTTTTTCTCCTTGATGTTTGACTGCATAGTCACATCCCATGTCTACAGATTTTGCTTTGCTGAGAGTGTAGAGATTGCTTTATAGCAAATCAGATTTGTCTCTGTGGTTATTAAATCTTGAACATGATCCTTATCGTCATTCTTAAAGAATAAATCCTCTGTTTTAACAAAAATGTTAACAGAATTTAACTTTAATCTGATAATTGCCATCATTCAAAGCCAACTTGAATTAACAACAATAAATATAGTCAGCAAAATGGAAATCATAAGAAAAGTGGAAGTTGGTGAAACAAAGAATTCCCTGGATGCATTTAGGAAGAAGCTTTCAAGTAATCACCAATGTTTCAAAATGTTTTTGTTTACATATGCAAGACTTACCTAACCAGAATCCCATTTAGACCACACAATAATAGCACTACTCTTCCACTTTACAATCAGCCCTCCTCATTTGAGGCTTTGACTTTTGCAAATTTAATTATTCATGAATTTAATATGTGCTCTCTAGGGATTTCTAGTTCCTCCAACACAATTCTGTCAGCCATCTCTGCCAGAAGTCATGCTGGAGGACTTGGAGATTCCTAGAGAGAACACTTCTCTAGGCATTTGTGCAATTCTATGGTCAACCTCTGGCAGATGTTGAACATGGAGTTGTACTGGAAGACCCAGAGCTTCCTAGAGAGGTGTTCTCTCAAGTAAAAAGAAGAGTTGCTTTTTATTTGCAGCTTTTCCACTTTCATGAGGGTCCTGTACTCATAACTCCAGCAAATGTGGAAGGCCCAATGTAACTCGTTCCATCCTATAGAATCCTGAAGTTTTGAGTTTAGTGTGGCATTGGAGCACTCTAGCTAAGAATTCTAAATGCCCCTACCTAAACTCCCAATCCCAGGATTCCACAGGACAAAACTGTGACAGCAGAAATGGAATCAAAGCACTATAACTGTCTAATGTGAACGGGCCCTCTGGATGTTTCATTTCACATGTGTGTATTGTTTGCTTTGAACAAAAAGCTTCCTGAAACATGTTACACTGCTCTTTCTGTTTAGGTGTAGGAATCTAATAGTATTCTTTCCATCCTATTTCTGCATCCCAGTACCAAATTATCTGTTAAAGAAGGAAAGCCTAGGAACATATCTACTTCATTAACTGAGAGATACCTGTATTGGCATTTGACATTTATTTTGAAAAAGAGTTTTAAAGGCTCCAACAGAAGGAAAATGTTGGCAGGTTTTCTTGTGAAACCTCAAAGTAAAAGAAAGATTTTGAAGTGTCTATTTGTGTTGCATCTTCCAAGTATTATCATAAGTAATTTCACTTCATGCTTTATTCAGAGTTCTAGAATGCCAAGGGCTTCCAATTGTGAATGGACAGTGTGACCCTTATGCAACTGTTACCTTAGCAGGACCATACAGGTTAGTAGAACTTGCTTTCTCATCTGTTCTTGTTAAAATTATTTTTCCCTTTTACATACTTTTTGAAAGTGATGTGTAAAAATAAGCATTAAGAAAGTAATTGAAAGTATAAACAAATGTAAAGCAAGAACTGTTAAAAGCTCTGTGAGTTCCTACTAAATCTCTACTGACCTTCCAATGTGATACCTAAAACACAGTGATACTTCCTGTGCTGGTGCTTAGAATAACTGCAGGGTGTATATGTGTGTTTGTTCAATCGTTAGTCCCTACTAAAGTAAATCCACTGAATCAATCCACCAGCATCTGATGGCGTGATCTAGAGCCCTCAAAAGCCTATGCCAAATAAAACACGTTAGTCTTCATGATGCTACAAGATTTGGCCTAAATCCAGCTTCTAGTCTCAGTGAGAATAGACTCAATGAAACAATGAAAATTACACATGAGTGCTGACATATCAAGTTACCATTGATTCAGCGACTCTAGTATTCAAGGTGCAACAAAACTATAACAATAGGCAATTTTAAGTGCATGGAGATAAAAACATTTCCCTCCTACCGTAACACAGGAGTGGGAAAAGGCTGCATGTGTCCCCTAGGGCTGGTTTTGCAGCCTCCAGGGACAAAAAAAGTTTGCTTTTTCCCCCCAAAAAATGTTTTGTGTTCAGAAATAAAGACAAAGGTAAAGACAGGATAAGGGTTGAGATAAGGGTGGAGAAAAATTATTAAGTTTAAAATTCAAGATAAACAGAAAGATACAGACAACATCAAAATAAAGATACAAACTTATGAAACAGATTGATAAAACAAAGAAAAACTAAGGATTAAGATAAGAATTAACGATATCAAGATTACAAAAGGTGAAAATACAGACACAAACATTACAGCAGAGGAGACCATCTCTAGAATCTAATAAATCAATCTAACAAAACAGTGGACACTAATATGCAAATATTAGAGGAAATAAAAAAGATAAGGCAGGAAATGAAAAGAGATAAAGCTGAACTAAAACAAGATATGAAAAATTTGAGAGGAGAAATCAAACAAGATATAAAATCTGAAGTGAAAGAAGTGGTAAGCATAGTAGAAAAATTGACAATGGAATTAACACAAGCAAAAGCAAACATAAATTCACTAGAAAAACAGAATAAAGATCTACAAGAAGAAGTGAAGATGTTAAGGGGAAATCAGAAGAAAGAATAAGATCAGAGCAAAAGGCAAGAGAGAAATGCTTTTAAAAATAAGAGGATTAGAAGAACAAAAAGGAGAAAATATATACAAAAGACTAACACCAATCTTAGCAAATTTTTTGGAAAGAGACAAAGATGACTTCCATTTCAAAATTGACAAAATGTATTGAATAAACTCGTGGATGGCCTGACAGAAAAAAGTCCTGAGAGACATAGAAGTATATTTTGTAAAGACTCAATTAGAGATCAGTTATTAAGATTACATCTGGAAAAGAAACTTGACATTGAAGGATCAGAGATTCAAATATTTAAAGATCTACCAGGAGATACCCTAAGGAAGAGAAAAGAGTATTCTATTTTGACAATTTTTTTAAAGAAAAACAGAATATTTTTTATAAGTGAGAATGCCCAGAGGGCTTATCATTTAAATATAGACAAAAAAAGATACAAAATCAGTTCAGTATCAAAAATAAAAGAAATGATTAAAATTCTGGAAGATTTAGAAACAGGATGAGAGTTTCAGTGTACAAACAAACACAACAAAAACAAGGCAATTTATCAGAGCAAGAAAGTAACAAAGAAGAGTATTCTATGATAGGAAAAGGAAAATCTGTCAAAATGAAGAAATATTTGACAAGAAATAGGAAACAACAGAAAGAAGAAGAAATAGAAAAGGAAGGACAAGAAGAAAGACAAGGAAATACAAGTGCACTAATAGTAGAATCAGAAGACCTATCTGAGGAAGATGTTTAAGAACTCTAGAATATATATACATGAATGTTAAAGGACTAAATTCACCACAGAAACAAAAGTAAATATATCATTATTTAGAAAAATACTTGAAATACTCTGTACACAGGAAACACATATTTGTAAGAAAGATATTAGGCTACTAAAAAATTATTACAAAATTATTACAAAATTACAAAAATATTTGTAAGAAAGATATTAGGCTACTAAAAAATTACAAATGTTTTCGTCTCTGCATATGAAAAAATGAAGAAAGGTGTGGCTATATATGTGGATAGTAACATAGAAGCAAAGGAGCTATTTGCAGATATAAATGGACAGTTTTTGGGATTAGAAATTAAATGGGAAAATTTGGATATAATGTTAATTTGTGTTTATGGCTCATTAGACAATAAAAGCAAATTTTATGACAAATTAACTGAATAACATTTGTAATTCCCACATGAACAAATAATAAGGTTGGGAGATTGGAACAGGGTGTTAGACCCCACAATAGATAGAAAGACTAAGGGGAAACCCAATGAAAAACAAGGTAAACTCCCCAAACCTTTTTTTAGCTTATTGGATATGTTAGTTTAAGAAGATACGTAGAGACACAAATGTGGATAAGAGAGAAACTACACATACTACTGTAGTAGTCATGATTCATGGTCTAGATTGGACATGTTCTGTACATCAGCTTTAATCAACACAAAAACTGAAAAAATGGAATCTCTACCAAAAAATTTATCAGACCACTGTCTGGTAGTAATGACTTTTAAAAAATCGAAAAAAGATTTTTGCTGGAAACTGAATGATTGTTAAAAGAGAAAAAACATTAATTAAGGCTAAAGAAGCTTTAAATATCTTCTTTAAGGAAAATATAACAGAAGGTATGGACTTTAATATAATTTGGAATACAAGCAAAGCAGCAATGAGGCTTTTTTTATTAAACAAAATTACAAAATAAAATAAAAAGATGAACAATTGTCAAAATCACAGACAGATTTAAAGCAGATAGAAGATCAATTAAAAGCAAAGCCAGGCTGTAAGAATTTAATAACATAGTTGCGATTGTTACAAAAACAAATAACACTGCTGTTAGTGGATTAGGTAGAGAAGAAAATGAAATTTCTAAAACAAAAATATTGTGAATTTTCAAATAAGCCAAGTAGATGGTTAGCTTTAAAGCTGAAAAAAGAAAAGAGGTTAATTTCAAAAATTAAATGTAAAGATCAAATTCTCACTAAACAAGAATAAATTTTTAAAAAATGTTTTTATAATTACTTTAATAAAACCTTTAAAGAAATAGTTACACAAGAGAACAACCAAATGGAATATATAAATAAACAGAGAATTTCAGAATTTAAAGGAGAGGGGAAAGAGAATTAAATTGTGAAATAACCATATCTGAAATAATTGAGGCAAATAAAGAAATGAAATCTGCAAAAGCACAAGAACCAGATGGTCTTGGTGCATCACATTATAAGAATTTAGTGGTGATAGTGACACCAAAATTACAATTGATAATGAATAACGCAAAAAAAAAAAAAGGGATGATATCAGACTTGTGGAAAGCAGCTAATATTGTCTTGATACCAAAAGATGGGAAAGATCCTCTAGAAATGGGAAGCTACCATCCCATCTCACTATTAAACTCTGATGATAAAATCTTCACAAGTATATTACCTAAAAGAATTAAGAGGATTCTAAAAACGGATACATCAAGATCAAAGAGGCTTTTTGCCTAACAGATATATTAAACATAATACAAGAAACTTGCTAAATGTGTTCAAATATTTTCAAAGGAAACCAGTTAAACAAGTTGCATTAATCTTTTTCGATGCGGAGAAAGCTTTTGACAACTTAAAATGGTGTTTCGTTAAACAGGTTATCCGTAAAACAACAGGAGAAGGTAACTTTTATAATTGGATAGATGTATCATATCATAAACAAATGGCTCAGGTAATAATAAATAGTGAAAGAACAAAAAGTTGTAACATACTGAAAGGTACGCGCCAATGGTGCCCATTGTCCACTTTGTCATTTATTTTATCTTTAGAAATACTATGCAGTGTTATTAGAGAAGATAAAGTGATTACAGGTGTAAAAGTTAAAAGCTATGAAACTGAATTAAGGGCCTATGCAGATGATATAGTTATGTATCTATCTGAACCGTTAGAAGGTATACAGAATCTATTAAAACAAATAAAGAAGTATGGGCTATATTCAGGATTCAAAGTCAATAAATAAAAAAACAAAAGTTTTAACAATGAATATGATAAAAAAGATAAATATTGACTGTGAAATCTGGATTTAAAATAGAAAAGAAAGTGAGATAATTGGGCATGACAGTTACAACAAAAATTCTGACTTATTTAAAAACAATTATGTAGAAATGTGGGAGGAAATTAGAGAAAACCTGCAAGTGGAAAAAGTTATAGGACATATATCTGTGATAAAAATGTTTGTATTGCCAAAAATGTTATTTTTATTCCAAGTTATACCTATAATAATGAATGACATTCCATTTAAGGATTGGCAGAAGGATATAGCAGATTTAATTTGGGCAGGCAGAAAATCAAGAATTAAGTTAAAAATACTGCAAGATGAGGTGACAAGAGGGGAATTAGGATTACCAAATTTAAAATTATATTGTTTTGCTAGCGGTCTGGATTGGTTGAAGGAATGGTTATGTTTAGAAGATAGAACTCTGTTATTTTTGGAAGGTATTGAAAATCAGTATGGATGGCATGCTTATCTTTATTATGATAAAGTAAAGCTAAACAATGATTTCAAAAATTATTAAATAAGAAAATCATTATAGAGGATTTGGGAAAATATAAAATCAGGATAAATAGAAGAATTCCAAAAATGACATCTCTGAATGAGGTTTTTCACTGCAACAATGAGATGAAGAAGGACAAATGGTTAATATACGAAGATCTGCTAAGAGAAGAGAAAGGAAAACCACGACTGAAAACTAGGGAAGAACTAAAAGATGAAGACATTAATTGTAATGGTTTGTATATATGCAAATAAAAGAAAGATATAATAAAGATCAAAATTCAGTTGGTATAGTATGTAAAGAAACAGAGATAGAAAAATATTATTAAAAGAAACAGATCATGCTGTTTCAAAGATATATAAGATTCTATTACAATGGGAAATGAAGGACGAACAAGTCAAAGAATATATGATCCGCTGGGTGCAGGATTTAGGTAGCCCATTCCAATTTCAGGAATGGGAAGAAATATGGAAAAAGTGTACTTTATATATTGGCATGAAAGAAAGCTATTACAAGATATAGTACAGGTGGTATCTAATACCAGAAAGACTGTCTAAAATAAATAAAAATAATGATAATATGTTGGAAATGCAGAAAAGAGAAGGGCTCCTTAATTTGGTGGCAGTGTAAAATTGTGAAGACTTTTTGTCCCAAATCCATGCGGAAATACAGAATATATTACAAATACAATTAAAAAAAAACCCTAAACTATTTTTGGGGTATAACTAATGAAGACATAGACATAAAATATGCTAAATTCTTTTTTATATGTTAATGCTGCACAAGTAGTGTACACTAGATGTTGGAAGAAAGAGAAATTTCCATTAGTTATTGAGTGGTATTGGAAATTATTGGATTACATTGAAATGGATAAGTTTGACAAGTTTAATCAGAAATAAAACAGTAGAAAGATTCAATGATGAATGGTCCTTCATAATAAAAGAATTACAACTTAGACCAGGGGTAGGCAACCTTTCCCCTTTAAGGGCCGAGAGACTTCAGCTCCCAGAAGCCTCAGCCATGTTGGCCAATAGTCCCATGTTGGCCAATAGCTCCTGGGATTCTGGGAGCTGAAGTCCCTCAGCCCTTAAAGGGGAAAGGTTGCCTACCCCTGACTTAGACTATGAAAAAATTAGTTCATATATAAAGATTAGATCAAAAAATGTATAATAATAATAATATAATAATAAATTTTATTTATAGCCCGCCCCTCTGCTAGGCAATCGGGGCGGGTTACAGCATATTAAAACAGCACAGTTAAAAGCATTCCCTCCAAGCATGATCCCTCCACCCACCCCTTAAAACAAGATTAAACCAGAAAATAATCTTAGAAAAGAAACCTAAGAATATGGATGCAGAACAAAGGATAGATATAGTAATAGAAGTGCATTAAAGAAATAAAAAATAGATAAAAAAGAAAAGAAATATATGAAGGAAAAAATTATAAATATAAGGATAGAGATAAATAAACAATTATTAACCTTTTAATATATATGGAGAATCAAAAATCAGTTTAAATAGTTAGAAATATTTCAAGAAATAGATACTGGGATGTCTGTTATTAAAATAGATGGTTTTTTTCTTATGTTAGATTGATGTGTTTGAGATGTTTGATATGTTTAATGTGTTGGTACATTGTTAATTATATTTATGTATGTAGTATGTAGTATGTAGGTAGTATGATTGATGTTGAATTTTGTAAGCGTATTATAAGCGTAAGTGTATAAAATGAAAATTCAATAAAGATTACAAAAAACAACAATATATTTTTTTCAAAAATTTTGCATTAGTTTTTAAATGTTAGAAAATGTCTACTAGGGAGCATTTCCACACATTCTGCAGCCTTAGGTACAAGAAAGGATTTTTGAAGCCTAAAACATGGTGAAAATACCTTCATAACTGCTACAGGTGTATGGGGAAGATTTTTTTTTTTTTTTGCAAGAGAAGGTACAGTCACCCTATTTCTCCTAGAAGGCTAAGACCAGGGGTCGGCAACCTATGGCCCGCGGGCCGGCCCCGGCCCCACGATTCCTTTGGACCGGCCCCAGCCCAGTCCTGCCACCACTGCCCGCAGCCGCCGCCCGTATCGCCCCCATGGGAATCATGGCCCACCATTTTGTTTTCCAAAATGGCAGCCACGACTCATTTGCACATGCGCCAGAGTACTGCACATGTGCAAATGAGTCATGGCCGCCATTTTGTTTTCCAAAATGGCAGCTGCGACTCATTCGTGCATGCACCAGAGTACTGCGGCATACTGCGCATGCGCAAGCGAGTGTGCGCGCATGGCACCATTCCCCCCCCCTCGGCCCGTGGAAGAGCTCCAGACCAGCGGACCGGCCCGAGGTAGGTAAAAGTTGCCTACTCCTGGCTGAGACTGTGGCCCTGTAACCTTCCACCATTGCTCACCCTCACTTTAAGATATAACAAAGTATTCTTTCTCCATCACTTAGGAAGAGAGTAAATCCTGCCAAAGCAAGACATATTTCAAAGTTTTCCCCATCCTCCTCTATCTCTGTGTTTGCAATGATATTGGGAATGAGTTGTGGATTCATTGACTTCCTCTCTCTTATTTTCCTCACCGAGAAAGTGAAGAAATCAGGAAATCCATAATCACTTGAATACAGGATTCCTCTCCCAATTTCCTTACTTTGGACATTGGTGGTGGTGGTGGTCAGTCCATCCCTTGAAGCTTCTCTTACTAAAGTCACAAACATTAGCATCTTTTCAGTGTCAGATTAAAAGTATGTATTTTTCCACACCAGGGATTTTGATGAATAGTCAGTGGACTCCATACTTTTCACTCCCATTCTCACCCTCCTGTTTGGTCTTACTTCTGGCGTGATATATTTCTATATTTGGGAATATATTGTGGATTTTATGGCTATTTACTGCTCTGATACTGTTTTATGGTTTTCTTTTTGGAAGCTCCTTGTTGTGACTGCTGGGCAAGGCAAAGCAGCGTATGTATTCTTAAATAAATGAAACATGACTGTTTTTGGCTCACGTACATGTGGGATATATTGCTTTGGACATTGCTTTTGTTTACATGCATTGGATAAAGTAGACAAGACCAGAACAAACCTGTTCCCATTCTCGCTATGCAAGAGGCTGAGTTAAATGCAACTCAGGGCTAGTTTGCTTGAAGAATAAGTGAAGGAGTAAGCTTTGTAAGTGCAAAACAACTAGACATACTTTGTATAATTCTCTCCTATTACATCCTTTTTCCCCCTACAGATCAGAAGCCAAAAAGACAAAAGTTAAGAAGAAGACAAACAATCCACAATTTGATGAAGTGTTTTATTTTGAGGTTGGTATTTCAAAAGAATGGGTGATAAACTACAGTGCTAATAACTCTTTAGAAAGTCTTCAAGCTAGAGCCTGCTCACTAGATGTCTACTGAGACAAAAACAGTCCTGAGGAATGGAGTAGTAGTGCTTTTCTGTATAGTTTTTCCTCAGTCTAGTATGGCCTTCTGAACCTGTCTTTCAGTCTTTGACCCTGTGCTGATATGTGAGTGATTTGTAGACTGTGGTTTTTATATAGCTGCTCCACCCTCTCTTTTTTGGTCAATAGTGGGAGAGTTGTTTCACAGGAAATGTAAAAAGCTTTAAAAGCAATAGCAGCAAGCAGCCATTCAAAACGGAAGGTATTGGTTGCTTGCCAGCATGCTGGAACACAAAAGCTCTCTCTTTGCTTATATAGAAAGCACTTCCATCCCATTGAAAATGCCAGGACTTTGCGTAACAGGACTTTTAAAAAATAGTGAATGAAGGTAAAGCAAAGCCTAACATCATTCAGAACTTTGCTATTCCCATACTTTTCTTTTCCTTTTTTATTTTTTTTATTTTTGGTAATTAGATGCAAACTATGAAAAGAACTGTAATCCAAACACTGTACCAAGTTCATGAGAATCGGGATTTTGCTTTTGTGTATGTGCCCTGAAAAACCTTGTTTGAAAGAGCTTGTTTGTCATGATGTCTAAGTAAATCCTCACATAGAAATCACTATATATATGAAGCTGCTATGTATTGAATTGTACCACCAATCTAGCCCTGTTCCTTACCAATCTGACCAGAAGTTGGAAAGTTACTTTTTAAAAGTAACTTGTTAGGTAACTTATTGTAACTCCTACAACCCCATTCCCCCTGTAATTAATTACTGTAATCATTACACTGACAGAGGAGCTTACTACATTTCTCTTTACATTATTTTTATGTGGTGGGCAGACTTCCGTTCTGGTTCCACAACAAGCTACACTTCCCAGAATTCCATAGCATTGAGCCAGGGCAGTTAAAGTGGTGTCAAATTGAATTATTTCTGCAGTATGAATGCTCCCATACAGACTACCCCCCAACACTGATCTTTGTCACTTAAAATGGGATGTAAGGGTCCAAAGGGGTAGAGTCTTCGGGCCTTTGCAGACTGACAAAATAATGCAGCTTGAGGCCACTTTAACTGTCCTGGCTCAGTGCTAAGGAATCATGGGAACTGTAGTTTATTGTGGCACCAGAACTCTCTGACAGAGAAGGCTCAATGTCCCAGAAAAAAATACAGTTCCCATGATTCCCTAGCACTGAGCCAGGACTGTTAAAGTGGCCTCAAGCTGCACTATTTCTGGCAGTCTGTAAAGGCCCTTCCTCTGTTAAGGAAGGGGTCCTCTTTTAAAACCACTCTGGAAACAAGGAAGGAATCAAGAGGTTATCTAGGTGATGAATAAGTTCCTGCTTAATATCCATGTTAAAACTCAGATTGCAAACAGAAAAGGCATAATTTGTACCTGGTATAAACAAGCAGAAATTGATTTATTGCATTAATAGTGGTAGCACTAACAATAATATGCAGCATTTGCAAAGTTTGCTGTTTTGTGCCTTCAAGTTATTTCTCACTTATGGTGATCCTTATGGGGGAATGCAGTGGCTTAGTGGTTAAGATGCCAATTCTAATGATCGTAAGGTTGGAAGATTAGCAGTTCAAGCCCCGAGTGCTGTTCGGTGCAGTCATGCTGTCCAATGACCACCAGTGTAGTCCTCAAACATCACTGGTTCTTTGGCTTAGTAACAGAGATGAGCACCACCCCCTATAGTCAGTTACAACTAGACATTCATGTCAAAGGAAAACCTTTATCTTTACCTTTTAAGGCAAACCTATCATGGGAGGTTTGGGGGCTGAGAGTTTGTGACTCATCCAAGGTCACCCAGTGGATTTCCATGGCTGAGCAGTGCAAAGTACTTTGAGATATTAAGTATAATACGCATACTATGCATAGAGCCAGTGTGGCACATTGATTTGAGTGTTGGACTATGACTGTGGAGACCAGGTTTTGACTCCCAGATCAACAGTGAAACCTACTGGGTGATCTTGGGGCAAGTCACACAATCTCAGCCTCAGGAGAAGGCAATGGCAAATCTCCTCTGGACAAATCCAGCTAATACCCCATGATAGGTTTGTGTTTTGTTCTTAATTGCCCTTGAGTTGATCTCAGCACATGCCGACCCGATGGATGAGACATCTCCAAGACTCCCTGTCTTCCACTGCTCTGCTTAAATCTTGCAAATCCATACCTGTGACCTCCTTAATAGAGTCCATCCATCTGGCATGTGGCCTTCCTCTCTTCCTGCTTCCCTCCATCTTCCCTCCATCTTTCCCAGCATTATTGTTTTTTCTAGACATACTGTGTCCAGTTCTGGGCACCACAATTCAAAAAGGATGTTAAAAAACGAACGTGTCCAGAGGAGGGCAACTAAGATGGTGAAGGGTCTGGAAACTATGCCTTACGAGGAACGACGTAGGGAACTGGGTGTGTTTAGCCTGGAGAAGAGATGGTTAAGAGAGGATATGATAGCCCTGTTTAAATATTTTAAGGGATGTCATATTGAGAAGGGAGCTAGCTTGTTTTCTACTGTTCCAGAGAATAGGACCCAGAACAATGGATGCAACCTACAGGAAAAGAGATTCCATCTCAACATTAGGAGGAATTTCCTGACAATGAGAGTTGTTTGACAGTGGAACATACTCCCTCAGAGTGTGGTGGAGTCTCCTTCTTTAGAGGTCTTTAAACAGAGGCTGGATGGCCATCTGTCGGGGATGGTTTGATTTTGAATCTATGATTCTAATGAGTCTTCTCTTCTCATGATATGTCCAAAGTACGACAGCCTCAGTTTGATCATCTTGGCTTCCAGGGAGGTTTCCAGCTTGATCTGCTCTAGGACCCATTTGTTTGTCCACGGGATCCTCAACACTCTTCTCCAGTACCACTTCTCAAAGGAGTTGATTTTCTTCCTATCATCTTGGAAAAGTTGCATAAGACCACCATATAATTTCATGACTGAAATGCTACTTTTATTGTGGTTTTCCTGACTCACAGATAGTTTTACACAGCAAAGGTGGTAGTGGATCCATACTCATTTAGAATAGAAAAACAGCTGGCTCACAAAACTGCTGTTCTGGAAGTAATTTTCTTCTCGCAGAGCTTGCTAGTGTTCACCCCACCACAAAAATTTAAGTAGGCTAATTAGCTACTGTTTCTTCTATTCAGGTGAAAGCTTTTCTCTTTCAAATCCTGCAGCACATTTTATCATTTCATCTAAGTGTACATGAATGCATGCCATCATAAACAGAAGTTGATGAAAGTGGACTAATTTTTGATAGAATCCAACTTCATTATGAAATTCTTCCAGGATTCTTGCCTGTTCTGATTACTGAAGTGCAATGTTAAGCTGTATTGCTGCCTAATAGCCCAGTTTTCTGTCTTTTGTATATATTTGTATTTGTATCTCAGTAAGAGGCCAGAATTATGGCAAGATGTAACACCTATCATCTAAAAACTTCCAATGGCCTAAAGGAAGTCTTAACAGCATACCAAAATATCTGTGTGATACAGCCAGTTTATCTGATGTCTTTGGGTCAGTCTTGCCCACTGAGTAGAGGAGAATAAGGGCATATTGGTCACTGATTCCATCTCTGTCCACCCTGAACCTTCATATGGACCACAGAATGTTTAAAATGTAGCTATGCAAGTCAAGTCTAGTCCAGGTTAGTCTTGGTCAGGGGTAGGCAACCTTTCCCCTTTAAGGGCTGAGGGACTTCAGCTCCCAGAAGCCTCAGTCATGTTGGCCAATAGTCTCATGTTGGCCAATAGCTCTTGGGATTCTGGGAGCTGAAGTCCCTCGGCCCTTAAAGGGGAAAGGTTGCCTACCCCTGGTCTTGGTCATGCAGTCATTTCTCATACACTTTCTAGGAAATCGGAGGTGGTTGATGTTTAAGTTTGTTGAATCTGGTGTGTATATGTGTTCGGACACTCTATGTCCACATGGATGAGAGGGCAGTCACCCAGAGGAATATTTGCAGGAGCTACGTAGTCTATGACTCAGACCTAGTGGCTGAGTTTGCTCCCCTCCCTTTTCTTCCTCTCAATCTCTTTTCTTTTGGTATTGTGTCTTTTAGGCAATGTGAGTTTTAGTCTAACAACAAATGCCTAAATCATCAATTGTCACAGAGTGCAGTATCCTTTATAGCAGGTATGTGGTAAACTGTGACTCCCAGATTTTCTCACCATTGGTTATGTCGACTAGGGCTGATAGGAGGTACAGTCCCAAAATATTTGGAGGACCACATGATGTCGTCTCCTGCATTTAAAAAGCTCTAGGCTAAGTTATTTTATCCTATTTGAGATAATGGATTCACTGTAGTGCCTATGGTCGGTCCATTGGCCAGGTGGGAGATCCTCAAAAGGTCTACCTTCCATCTCCTCATACCATCCACTACTAACCTTGCAGACACAGTATTTCTTCCACCCCATCTAATATTTCTCCCAACTCTACCCATGTCTGTTTCTCTTTTTGTTCTCCCCTATCCTAAAGGCCCTGTCTCTTTGTTCTTGTTGTTGTTGTATGTCTTCAAGTTGTTTCTGACTTATGCCAACCTTAAGGTAATCCTATCATAGGGTTTTCTTGGAAAGATTTCTTGACTGGAGGGGGTTTCTATTGTCTTCCCCTGAGCCTGATAGTGTCACTTGCCCTAGGTCACCAGTGGATTTCCATGGCCGAGCGGGGATTTGAACACTAGTTTCCTAGTCCAGATTACTACACTACTTTGGCTCTTGCCCTATCTGTTATCATTCATCAGTTTTTGCCTTGTGAGTTGCTACAAAATCAATGAATAAAATTAATATTGTGGTGAAATAACTAATTGAACTCTACCAATTACAAAACAAATTAATAAAATAAGAAAGAGAGAGAGAGAGAGGAACATAGTTCAATCAAGACTTTTAGTGCATTTCTAATTGGACTACAAATATGACCAGCACTAGCAACCAGAACACCTGGATTTTTTTTGATTTTTTTTATTTATTTTTTTGGTGGGGGGAGCATAACTAAGGAAGAACACTTACCGTCCTTGGCACTGGCTTCTCAGCATTTACTTCTTGCTGCTGCCAACCAGCCTTCTTTGGAAAAAAGATGAGACACTGTGAAACATCTAGCCCGCTGAAAACACCTTCTTCTTCGTGATCTCTTGAGAATCACACAAATGGGTTTTGTCTGTGCATGCGCAGCTAGTTCGGAACCTTCTGGAATTGCTAGGCAGAAGTTGGATTCCAACTTTTTGGCAGTAGCCCCACCCACCTTTATATAGACCCTCGCGTTCCCACTCGCTCCTTAGTTCCTTTCGTCCGCCACTTTTTGCAGCTAGCAAGGAATCTCGCTACTGAGCAGTTTACTTTTTTTTTTTTAACCTATCGGCTTTTTGACCACGTTTTGGGCTTCTGACTATTCCTGGATTGCGACTTCTACTGTGTTGTTTGATTTTGACTGTTTCATGGCTTTAAAAAAACTGATTTGAACCGTTTCACGACTTTGGAAATTGGCTAGCGTTTTGGATACGACGACCATGGCTTCCTTCAAGCAATGCATCTTGTGCAATTCCAAATTTCCAACTTCGGACCAGCACGACGAATGTGTTTTTTATCTTGGAGAATCTCACAATCCGAAAACTTGCAAGATGTGCAGGAAAATGACTCCACAGGCTCTAAAAAATAGGATTATGAAGTTAAAAGCGGCCTTGTGGGAAAAGTCCTTTCAAGCGGAAACGCCGGCCAAGGCCTTGGCTTCAGTGGCCGCTCCTATTCCTTCCTCGGATCCCCCTCGAGAAAGGAGAAGATCCAGGGAGAGGTCTCACAAAAGATCCTCCAGGCACGATGAGAGAGTGAGTACTGAGGGCTTAGAAAGGAGTGGGAAAAAGTCTTCCAAGAGAAAGCACTTGGAGACTATCAAGGAGACCTCCTTTTCTTCAAAAAGAGCCCATTCTGCATCCCCTCTTCATTCCCTTGAAAGGGAGTAGTCTACATCACCAAGGAGGCGCTCTAAAACTGGGGTAAAACCTAAAACCCCACCTGTGTCGTCTCGCTCCACTCCTCCACCATCTGCAGTGCCTGTTTCTACTCCCACCATCCCGTCGGTCTCGAAACCCATGACACCGTTGGTATGTATTGACTCTGAATCGGAGACCGAAACTCAACCACCTCCGGCTTTAACGCTGCATTCACCACTTCCTCCTGCCGTTCCTTCATCTCCAGCCCATAGAAGTTCCGGGTCCGATGGGAGACGGTCTCTACCTCAATCTGACACGGAGCGGAAGCAACACCATTCCGACATGGAACGGAGACATCACTCCGACCCGTGGATTCAAAAACACCCTCAGCTCATCTTTGATGAGACCTCCAACAGCTACCTTCTCCCCATCCAGCCTGAGCATCTGGACCAGATGGAGACGCAAAGACGTCAGCTTCTTCCTGTTGTACAGCAGCCCCTTCCATCTCCACTTCTGCCGCACCGTTCCGACTCTCAATCACCTTCCCCATCGCCTCAACCTTCCCGACATCGTGACCGCTCTCAAACTCATCAGAAACGTATGGAAACATCACCATCCCTTTCATCGCCTGGGAGGCATCAACGCCACCACTCTTCCAGAGGTGAGCATAAAAAGTCCCATCATCCCCTGTCTTTCTTCCTATTGTTCGATCTCCTTAACTCCAGACGATGAATCCGATGCAGACTTTGATGTATCTCCCAGTCGGGCTCGACCGATGGTAAACCTCCAAGCTTACTCTCCTACCAACGATGCGTGCACTTTTGCGGATCAAATCCTCCGAATGGCATGGGCTCTCGAACTCGATGTTACCCAGCCTGATGAGGAAGTTTCTGATCAGCTTGAAAGATGGATTCAAAGCACAGTTGTCACCAGACTGGCCATTCCATACATGCCTTCACTGGCTAAAATACTCAAGAGATCCTGGGAGGTCCCATCCTCCACCTCCACTACGTCAAGGCGCATTGACAATCTTTACCGTATTTCCGAACCAACAGCACCAGCAAAATGGATGATGGATCACCCCCAGCAAAATTCAGCTATTGTTGAGGGTGCACAACTTATCTCCACCCCTAAATCTTCCACATCCCCGGCAGATAAGGAGAGGAAAAAGATTGATATGATGTCAAAGAAAGTTTATTCTACTTCAGTCTTGGGTCTTAAAGTGGCCAACTATGTTGGTTGTATGGGTGCATACATCCAACATTTAATGGAGAAGCTGGGTCCAATCCTGGATGAACTTCCTGAGGAGCATGAACTTTACACTATTGCCCTTCAGCAAGAAGCTCATGCGGTGGGGGCACAACAAATTGTTTTGGCGAGGAACTTCACCGATTGCGCAGCTAAAACTCTGCTCGCCTCAGTGTCTTTGCATTGTCATGCGTGGCTGCGTGCAGCTGACCTCACACCCCAGGCTAAGGCAACCATTGAGGATCTTCCATTTGATCAATCGGGTGTCTTTCACAAAGATACCAATGAAAAGCTGAACCTTAAATATAAAATGAAAACTGCTGCTCGAAAGCACGGGATGCAGCCCTCCACATCACATTTCTCCAGACGGCGTTTTGGGTTCTACCAGCAAAAATCCTGGTACCCCCTGAATCAATGCTCCTATCAACAAGACCCTTCACAAGCTCAAAGTCAACCGCGCAGGCGACCACCTTCCTGTTCCTCCTCATCTTCTGGCCTCCGGCAACAACAACAGTTTGGGCAGGGCTATAGCAAAAAGCCTTTTAACAGTGGCAAAAGATGACCATGATGGGATGCCACACACTTCGCTGATTCTCTGTTCGGAGACAGATTAAGGCCCTTTCTTGACACCTGGGCCCTCATCACTTCCGATTCCTGGGTGCTTAATATTGTTGACAGGGGCTATGCCCTGGAATTCGAAGAGCTCCCACCAACTGGAGCTATTGTCATCACAAACCCCTCTGACACCTTACTCAACGAAGGGCGCACTTTGATTGACAAAGGAGCTATCGAACCCGTCCCTACCTCTCAGGCTCGATACTGCTTTTTTCCCCGTCACTTCATTGTTCCAAAGAAAGACTCGGGCCTTAGGCCCATTTTAGACTTAAGAGCATTGAATGCCTTTGTTAAATACCAACGATTTCTTATGACAACCTTGTATTCTATTTTGCCCCTTCTGCAGAAGGACCACTGGTTCGCCACGGTCGATCTCAAGGACGCTTGCTTCCACATCAGCATCCGAGAGGACCACCTGAGGTTTCTGGCCTTCGCAGTCGGAACCGACTACTATCAATACAAGGTTCTTCCGTTCAGACTGTCATCAGCACCGAGGGTGTTCACCAAATGTATGGCCCCGGTTGCTGCCTATCTACATCGCAGAGGGATCATAGTCTTCCCGTACCTGTACGACTGGCTCTTCACGGTACCGTCCCGAGAAAAGCTCTTGGACGACATCCAGTTCGCTCTGGAACTGTTACATTCTCTCATACTAAAAGTCGACTAGGAAAAGTCAAACCTCACCCCTTCCAAGCAGATCAAGTTCATCGCGGAGATTCTGGACTCCAAACTGGAAAAGGCCTTCCTTCCGGAAGACAGATACACAGCACTCGCCGCATCCATCAGAGCATGCCTCAAATACAACAAAGTCAAGGCACATCTTGTTCAGACAGTAATGGGACACTTGGCCTCAACGACCTTTGTGACACCTTGGGCAAGACTGCGCATGAGACCCATACAGTCTTGGTTCCTGTCGTCGTTCGATGCTACATGCGACTCCCCCTCAAAATGGCTCACCATTCCAGCTCAAGTTGCAGCTTCTCTTCAATGGTGGCTCCAACCCGACAATGTCTGCAGGGGGACACCATTCCTTCCCCCACAACCAGACATCACCTTGACCATGGACGCGTCCATGGAAGATTGGGGAGCCCACTCCCGCGGACTGACTGTAAAGGGCTTATGGTCCAGAGAAGAAAAGACCCTGCACATCAAACCCCCACTGACAAAACTTGCCAAGAAAACCCATGATAGGTTTGTCTTAGAGTCACAATAAGTCAGAAACAACTTGAAGGCACACAACAACAGCAACTCTCACATCATTAGTATATTCATCTTACCCCAACCAAATACAAAAATCCCACAAGATCCTCTTGGCATCGCTGATTTTGAAAATATAGTATAAAAGTAAGTACTGTACATACTCATGTATAAGTCTAGAAATTTCAGACAAAAAATTGACCCCAAACCTCTGAGTTGACTTATCCATGGGTCAATGTAAATATTGTACTTTAACTCTTATTTAAAAAGGAACCATCCCTGGTGAAAGGCAAGAGTATAATCTGTCCTGGAAGCACCAACTCCCCTGTACTCTTTCATCCAGCCAGCCTTTAGTGTGAACACAAACAGTTGTGCCTGCAGGAATTTTGTAAGTTCTTTGGCATCGTTTTCCTTTGCTTCATCCTTTAGATTCTTATTTACCTGCCCCTAAGTTTTACTCTCAACAAAATCCAACTTATATATGAGGTTGACTTATAATTGAGTATATTCAATAACTCACAATTTGCTGCCCTTTCGTGGCATCCAAAATCTGCAGTGTGAGACAACTGTTTCACTTTCCAGTAAGACCAGTTCAGAGAACAACCTATGTCTTTCCAGCCCTCAAAGAATTCAGTTGATAAGATTACACCAAAATGTGGAAGGCTGATGTACAATTTTTAAGCTTTGAGTGAATCAAATGTTTCCAGACCCTGCTCTCTGTATCAAGAGTGAATGTAGTCAAAATGAAATTAATTCTGTGAACAGCAGTGAAAAAGTTCTACAAAACAGTGCAATATATGTAGAACTTCTAGAATACCATGGCATATTGAGTTACTATTCTCTCTGTCTCCATGGTGTATCTAAGTTAAATGCATAAAAAGGGACTATTTGGCTGCATCTGCACTGCAGAAATGATCCAGTTTGACACCGCTTTACCTGCCATGGCTCAATGCTGTAGAACTCCAGTAGCTGTGGGTTTGTGAGACATTTAGAGCTCAAACTACAGTTCCCAGAATTCCATAGCATTGAGCCATGGCAGGTAAAGTGGTGTCAAACTAGAATATTTCTGCAGTGCAGATGGCAGCCTTTGTTTCTAATGTTGCAAGTTCCCATTATTTTCTTCAGTTGCTGGCAATGCCTTTTAACTGTCCATTTGTTTGGCTTTATATCTGGAGCTGTATTTTTTTAAATCTCCCTTTTATGTTCAGTTGGTCTTCTGCTATGTGAAAATGAAAAATAAACTAAAATAACATTATTTTTAATAGGAAAAAATAATTTCTGACCCTAGAAACAACTTACATGTACAACAGGGAGGAGTATTTGAATATGTTCACAACTTGGTCAGAATAACCGTTTACTTTTGGTTGCGGTTACTGCTGGGTGGGGTACCCTCATGGTCGTTTCTGTATCCTAGGCTCATTAAAAATGAAAACCTCAGAGCTTTTGTTGTTGCCACTGAGTATGAGAAAGATTTGTAGATAACCTCATATTTAAAATAGCTTCCTCCTATGCTTTGTACATGCAGCTGCCAGTGAGGTTTTTGAAAAGCATCACGAAGTGTGCTTTGCGCAAAAGTTCAGAAGACAGCAAGGATGCATCTTTTTAGAAATTCAAAACCAGCTTTCATGGGCATTTAATACTGTCAAAGAGAGACAAATAAGGTATCAAGGCAAACTGCAGAACACATAGCTTTGCAGACAGAAATATTGATTTTGCTAATTAATTCTCTCAGATAAGATAAATTTGGCCAAAGTGAGAGAAAAACAAATAAATGTGGACTGCAGTCTTGAAATCTCCCTAGTGACTGGCTTTAACCTCTCTAGATTCAATTGATTGAAATGGCCCTTCACAGACATTGGCTTAACTGCTGAGAAGTTATAGAATGATTACAAATATTCTCACCACTCCAGCATTTAAATATTTGTCAACACACGAAAATGTATGAGTTTCAAAGGGCAGTTGTCTGGACACTATTTTCTCCTTCCCTTTTGTTTTTTCCTCTCACAGGGGCTTTTCTTGGGCCCAGAATAATGTTTATTCCCATTCCAGGTTTTTGTGCTTAATGTGTTCACACATGGCATACACCATTTCATATTATGTTTGATGATTGTCTTGTTTTTTATTAGTCATTCTGTGGCTATATTAAATAGTAGGAATTTCTGTCTTCCCTGGGAAACAAACGGCAGATCATAACATTACTATACTTCAGACTGGACTTTAGTTTCTAAGCCACTTTCCCATAAACTATACCGGTTTCCAGACTGCTCTTAATTTTAATGTGCATTATGCATCTATTTTCTTTTTCCCTGAACAGTGTCTTCCTTCTTGGAAACCTATTGGGGAGTGGGCAGCCAAATTCTAGCATCCTTCCAGATGTGTTTCTGCCACAAGTGGGGTACCCTGGAATGAGTTCCTCAAGGGTGCCATTGAGGTCAAAATGCATTCCTTGCTATTTAACTAAGCATTCAGATAAGCCAACCCTCAAAGACAAGTCCATCCACACTAGACTTTATAAAAGCAGGAGCTTTAGACAGGGGAGTTCAGTGTGAGTACCTTGTCTTTCACTGAACAGATTTTGCCAGACTAAGCTCCTTCATCTTACGCTCCTTCCCCAATCTTAAAACCAACCTTCTGACTTCCTTGATTTTCTGTTTTTGGGCTATTCTGATCTTCACTTGATAAGACTAATCCTATTATGGGGCAAACTGAGATAACCATCTCAGGCAGAAGACTTCAAATGCTGGGGAAAAGGTGGGAAAAGAGGAGGAGGAAAAGGAGGAGGGTGGTAATGATGATGGTGATGGGGCTTGTGTTGTCAACAGGAATGACTGGAACAATTTTATAAGAGCAATCAAGAGGGGATAAAGAGCAGTTTTCCAGAAAAGTGTATTCATTTTAGGAAATGAAGAACAATACAGAAACTTTCTTTGTCACACTGCTTTTTTCTTTCTTCTCCCTTGTAAGTTGGAAAACTGTAAGTAATTAGTTTGGGAAGCTGTAGGGAAAAAGAGAATGGAAATGGTAAGAAAATTAGCACTGCTATCACCAGGCCCTCCTGAAAGTTGGAGAAAGAAATTGGACTTTTCTTGTAATAGCTTAGAATTGTTTCTACATTATCCATTATAAACCTCCCCCAATTGCTAATTCCAGTTAACTGCTTCCCACCCATCTGAACACTTCCATATCAATATTGATCAGGCACTACGTAACTTCCACATCAATATTGATCAGGCACTACGTAACTGAGAAACATCAAATGAAAACTGCACGTGTTATAATTGGCCAGCTCCAAAATGGGGGCCTGTCATTGCACTAGATCAAAGAACCATACTTCTTTAAAAAGGCTACTCAATTGATTGCATCTTTGTCCAGTCACATTCCCTTAAATCCCAGATTCTGCCTGTCTGTGTGTCTTGTATCTTTTGAGGAAGAAATAGGCTGCATCCGCACTGCAGAAATATTCCAGTTTGATACCACTTTAACTGCCATGGCTCAATGCTGTGCAATTCTGGGACAGAAGTTTGTTGTGGCACCGGACCTTTTTGACAGAAAAGACTAAGAGCCTCTGCAGACGATGCAAAGCGCCATCTGCAGAGGCACAGAAGGGGAGGGGCAACCACACGGCGGCCACCTCAATCCCTCCCCGAGGACGTCATCAGGGTGTGCACTGTTATGCACGGCATGCGCCCCGAATACATCCTCCCGGCGCAGCATCATCACGCGCTGCGCCGGAAGAGGCACAGAAGAGCCACATGGCAGCTCTTGATGCGGCCCTTCTGCCGGCTCTGGAAGGACCGGCATTTTAGCGCTCCTTCCAGGGCTGGCAGAAGGGAGGATTGGGGCCGAGGTGTGGGGCAGCCTCGGCTCCAGTCCTCCGCTTCCCAGGGCAGCCCATGGCCGCCCGTCTGCATCCCCCCTAAATGTCTCACAGAACTACAATCGGCAGTTAAAGCAGTGTTAAACTGGATTATTTCTGCAGTGTGGATGCTGCCATAGAGTATTGCTTGTTCGGAATACTTGAATGAAAGTATGACTCCCCCCCTCCATACCTTCTGCATATGTATGCATTTTGATGTGTATTTAAGCCAGCATGGTTAGTAGAGTATATAAATAAAAATTCTGTTTTGTGTTTTACTTTCTTATATGCTTTTGGTTTAATGTGTTCTTTCTATCCTGTTCTCTTCACGTGCCACACATTTCCAGAATCCCAGAATTAGACCACTTGAAAACACATCTCTTTTGATATAATACAGAGGGGAATGGAATGATAGCTTGGAACACAATATTATGTAACTAAGGAAGATTCGCATGGAGCTACATCTGTTCTATTTTTGTTCATTGTAGATCTCCAGGAATTCCTCTCCACCTAGCTTATAAAATAACTGATTAAGTAGTGACAACTCTCAGATACACCAGTGGTGCACAGTTTTGGTGGATCTAGAGACTAGTTTTAGTCTCCTGGACTTTGCCATGGCACTCACTTCCTCAGAATTGGGGGAAATCACTTTTTGTTTATGAAAATCAAGGTGAGGGGAAAGTATGTGTATAGCTTTGCAAAGGAGAAAACTGAACTTCCTAGAAATTCTCTCAAATATTCTTCATGCACTGGGTTTTAATGTGCAAGTGTGTTTTTTGTTGTTGATGTTTGTTTGCTGATCAGAGGCAGTGACATCAGGAGCTGCAAAAATAGCAGAGAGGGAACATGAATGCAGCCCTTGGCCCATGTGACACCCACCCCAATATGTAGCATACTTGCTATGTGATCCTAATATAGTTAGAATGGCACTGTCAGGCACACACCGAAGAGGATAAACATCAGCAGATTTCAGGGGGCACTAAAATTTTCTTTAGGAAAAAGAATCTACAGTGGTATTCTATATACACACACACATTTACTTGGCAAAAACAAAAACAGTAATCCATTGAGAACTGAATATGTTCAGTGGGCATTTAATGCTCATGGATAGAAAATGCAGAGGTGGGTAAAGGGATTGAATAGTTCTCCCTGAAGACAGCAGGGAGCCAGCTAACCAGCCTTGAACAAGAACATTATACATGGCAAGGCTTTATTGCAGGCTCCACTTGTTATTCTTGAGCATTCAAAGTCACTTCAGACTGTTTTGCTCAGTGACTGATGTGTGTGACATAAGAACAGTGTATGCTACCATGACAAATTGGGTATGAAAGTATTAACATTAAGAATTTTTAACATATATTTTGCATTAACTGGTGAGTTGGATTTTAGCTTTGCAAATTCTCTGTTTCCATTTCTAAATAAAAATTGTTTCGGGTTTGGTTGTTTTTTTTAAAAAAAAATCTTCTTTTTTTTACAAATTTAGCATACATGATCAATTTTTTCTACCTTTTATGTCTCTGTCAAAGAGGACACAATAACATATCCCTTAGTAAGTGAATAACTGATAAGCTAGGAAAATATAAACCCACTTCAGGCATTCAGAATAATAGTATGGTATCATATATCAAAAGGAAGAAGAGTACCTTAGCAACCCTTCCAGCCCTGTTTTCATTACCTTCTGATGACCTTTTGAAGGGGAGAGACTTCTCTGTTTATGGATGGTTTACACATGACTTTCAAACCTGATAGAAATGAGGAGCCTGGATGGATGGAGAAAAGTGGAGCTTTCTGAATTAGTGGTTCTACCACTACCCCACTCCTTGTATGTTTATTTTACTGGGATTCAGAACACCTGAATAAGGTGACACAGTAACCATGTGTTTTCTAAATCAGATTGTGAGTGGTTTCCTCTTAAAACTCAAAGAGGAAACCACTCACAATCTGATTTAGAAAACAGGTGAGTGTGTGATAAGAAAATATGAGCTCTGTTTCAGGTTTTGTGGAAATCATTATAAAAAGTTTGTAGAGCTAAGATTGCATACTGATATCTCTATACCAGGGGTAGGCAACCTTTCCCCTTTAAGGGCCGAGGGACTTCAGCTCCCAGAAGCCTCAGCCATGTTGGCCAATAGTTCCATGTTGGCCAATAGCTCCTGGGATTCTGGGAGCTGAAGTCCCTCGGCCCTTAAAGGTGAAAGGTTGCCTACCCCTGCTCTATACCATATTTATCATACCTCCCAACTATATTTTCAGCAGAACATTGATTAGCTAGTTTCTGACTACATACTACAGCGTAACCCAGAACTTAGAAATAATGTGTTTCTTGTAAAGAGTCACTTTGCCAACTATTCCACCTCTTCACCCCCCAGTAACAGGCTAGAACAATGTTACCTCTTTGCCTGTAATGGCCAGGACTATCATTCCTTTCTTTTTAGTAAAATCACAGAGGTTTTGCCTTTTATTTACTACTAGTGGGTTCTGACTCAGCAATGGGAAGGAGAGGATGATGGGTCACATGAGTGTTTACCCATCTGGCCTTTTTTGTGGGTTGTTGTGCAGCTAGCGAGAGGCTTGCAACAAGGAGAGAGGAGAAGACACATTAAAAAGAGTTGCCAGTTGGATTTAAAAAAAAAAACTTTAAAAGTTAGTCTGCATTCTCTGCCTTCCTCCATTCTGCCCAAAAGGAAAGAATCTGCTACCAGAAAGACGGAGAGTCAGCATGAATGCTTGGAAGGGCTGTGTGTAGGTGTGTGCTGCCTTGGCATGCTGGCTGCTCCAAACAGCAGCATAGGACATGCACTTGGTCTGGCTGGGCTGAGCTGTAAGAGTTTAGATGAGGAAGAGTTCCTATACATGACTCAGGTTGGTTCATGTATGAGAGTTAGTGGGTGAGGGAGAAGGAAAAGGGAGAGGGATTGGATGAATGTCCGAATACCCAGCCAAAGCATCTGTGTGAAATACAGATGGCAATCGTGTGTTCAGTGATGCTGTGCCTTGCAAGAGCGAAGGGTCCAGACAAGGTAGTCTGATCAGAATTACAGTGATCAGATATGGGGGAAACCAGAGTTCATTTTCCTGAATTTTTCAGTGGCACAATGGTAATAATAATATACTAGTAATGAGTAATCCACAAGTAGTTTCTGGCCTGAAGTTAACAGTATCAAACTGGGTGTTTGATGAATAACACAAATACCCCCCCCGTATTTTCCGGCGTATAAGACGACTGGGCGTATAAGACGACCCCCAACTTTTCCAGTTAAAATATAGAGTTTGGGATATCCTCACCATATAAGACGACCCCTCTTCCAACGGGAGAAAATGCGAAAGTGTTGGGGGGAAGGACTGCCAATATACTAGGTGATGCATTCTGGGGTATGTACAATTTGCAGCCAAGTAAGTGACCCTGGGCATGTCATACACTCTCACCCTCAGGGGATGGTAATGGCAACCCCCATTTGAAGAAAAATGCCAAGAAAACCCCATGATAAAATTGCCTTAAGGTTGCCATAAGTCGGAAAGGACTTGAAGACACACAAGAACAACAAAAAAGTCTGCAGTTGTTTCATAGGTAGTACATGGGATTAGGATCCAGCATGGTGTAGTGCTTTGAGTGTTGGACTACCACTCTGGAGACCTGGGTTTGATTCCCCACTCTGCCATGAAACTCACTGGGTGAATTTGGACAAGTCACACACTCTCAGACTCAGAGGAAGGCAATGGCAAAGCTCCTCTGAACCAGTCTTGCCAAGAAAACCCCAGGATAGGGGTTCACCTCTTATCCGCTGCTGCTTCCTCCTCCTGCCTCACGCCACACCACACCACCCCTTCCTCCCCCCCTCCTCCTCTAACCTGACTTCCTCTCTTCTTCCTCCTCCCGCCTCGTGCCACGCCACCCCTTCTTCCTCTTCCCCCTTATCCTCCTCCACCCGGCGTATAAGACGACCCCCAACTTTGGAGAAGATTTTTCTGGGTTAAAAAGTAGTTTTATACGCCAGAAAATACTGTAATTACTTTTAAAAAGTAATATTCCGAGCTCTGGATTAAAATGGAACCGGGCGTGTCTCCTTTACTGGATGCATCCTTATATGTTTATTTAGAAATGTATTATCTGAAAGCTTTTGGGTATAGTGAAATGTGATGTTATGGCTATACACCTATGAAACCAGTGCACTGTGTAATCTGATTGAGCTTCCCTATATATAGTGACAGTTTAATGAGATTCTTGTTAAATAATAAGATCTTACTATCTTAAATGTTGTCATCTCTGCTAGGTTACCAAACCTTGTAGCTATAACAAAAAGTCCCATTTCGATATAGAAGATGCTGATGAAGTTGACAAGATGGAAGTCAGGTAAATGTGTTTACACACATATACACACAATAACTAACCCTGTAGTTAAAATGTACTGTTTGTGAAAAGAGAATAAGGGTTATCCATAATCTGCACAGCCATTGAATTCCTTTGTAACCTTGAAAAGTTATGTGTTCTCTGTTCCTATTTATTATCTCTCAAAGAAAGAAAGCATATATCCTGAGATGAAGAGAGAAAGGGAGAATATATTTACTTTTGTCCCTGCTAGCTCATTTTCTGGGCTTTGTCACTGAATCGTTTTCAGTGAGGAAGAGCTTGTAAACACCCAAAGATGCAGCTGCATTTTTAAAGGTATTAGAAGCCCAGAGAATGGTTCCAGTTTGGCAAGTGCCAGGCCCAACAAAGCCAGTGCCAGCACCTCTGTAAATGATGTTTCTAGGGTTCAGTCCTTGAACTGGAGAACTCTGGCTAAAACTGGATGCAGCAATTGCCCTCCTCAGACCTCTCCTTCCCATTTCTTGTGGACAGATGAATCATACTTCAGATGTGGCACCCAGAATAAAGTGAATGAAGGGATCAGTAAAGCTGGTGGAAGCATCAATCATTTGACTCAGCATTTCTCTTCTTAGTGCCAGGAGGACAATTTGAATAATCAAAACTGACATGCTTTTCAGCACCACTTTCCAAATAATGCCTGCCATTCCCACCACTGTCTGCTCCTGTAGCAGGATGGGATAGGAAAGTCCACTGGGGCGATCCTTTGTGGCCAGCAAGACAGAGCTCAAGGTGTCTGTGAGAAAGAAGTAAGCTTTGGTTAGGTCCTCCCAAGGACTTAAAAGCATTCCTCAGCATTCAGACTTTTGTTGTTTTGCCAGTTTTCCTTGGTTCTAGGGTTTGGATGTATTTCTTCACTTTGTCATAGTTTTTGTTTGGCAAGGTGACATGGGAACATATCTAGTTTGGGAAAGAATGAGTGTGCCCATCATTTCCTCCCTGGGAATCTCCTTGGGATGAAGACTACCAGAGTTATTCCCAGCTTTGGGGGGCTGTTGGACCTGCCTCACTTGGAAGAGGCAGAAGAAACCACACGGTGCCCTACACTCATGTGAAATCCAATTGATATCATTCCTGTGTTTCCCCTTAGCAATTGGGTTGAAACCCAGTGCATATTGGATGGAAGGTGTAGCAACAGATGCCTGGGTCTACTGCCCCTAACTTGGCCAGTCTTTATTGGCTGTAGCCAATACTTATGGTTAAGTACAGAAGATCACAACTTTATTGGCTATAGCCAATAAAGTTGTGATCTTCTGTACTTAACCATAAGTGTATCCATGCTCTTTATATATATATATACACACACACAATCTATGCCTACCATTTGTAGCTAGGGCTGCAAATAGTGCATCCTCTCTCTGTGATTTAAAATGATGAAGATGTTTGATATTCACGTGTAATTTTATACTTATAGTCTTCAGATGGTATATTTCTTCCCCCACCCCCTCCCAAAAAAAGAACAGCATGTTAGTACAAGCAATGTGTGGCTATATATTTTATAGCAATTTCCAACCAAGCTGTGAGACTATCTTATGTTGGCAGTTTCCCATATGAAAACTGTTTCTGTTCTCTCTCTTCCTCAAACTCTCTTTCTCAAACACTCACTCTCTTGCTTCCATTTTGTTGCAGAGTTGATCTTTGGAATGCAAGCAACTTGAAGTTTGGAGATGAATTTCTAGGGGAACTAAGGCTACCTCTGAAATGCCTCCGGCAGTCCAGCTCTTATGAAGCATGGTACTTAATTTTTAAAAAAAAAAAAAAATCTTACTTTTTAATATAAAATCATTTTTGCTTATTTGACATTTAAGTTTTTATTTAATAACAATAAAATAATTATTTAATAATTATATGTATAATTTTTAATAATTTTAATTTAAAGTTTAATTTATTTTCTTGTTTTACAAACTTCCCACCAACTATCTAATTTCAGCATAAAATCTTTTCCAGTTGTTACATGGCAGTATATCTTTATTTCTCTCAAAACCTGCAAATATAAGATTGGAGATGAAAGGCCATGTATGTAGTGTGAGATGTGCTATGTGTTTTTTCGCCATCGTTTAGGCATTTCCTGCAGCCCAGAGATAATGGAAACAAGTCACTGAAACCTGATGACCTGGGTTCATTGAGGTTAAATGTAGTTTACACAGAAGACCATGTTTTTCCTTCAGACTACTACAGCCCACTTAGAGACCTCTTATTAAAATCTGCGGATGTTGAGGTAATTTGCTTGCTGTGTACTCATCTTCACTCCTGACATTTTATAAATATTTCACAACAAAGTGGTGGCCGGTCAGGGTCTAGTCCAGTAGTGCACAAAGTCCAACCAACCCAGAGTCTCTCCATTGTCTAGTTGAAATTCTGGTCCAAGGACCATTTCCCTTCTGCAGGCCGTAATGTCACTCTTTCTTCAAACAGAAGTGATGTTCAAGGCAATGACTTCCCATTCTGTTTTTGGCTTTAAAAAAGATAGTTTTTCTTCATTTGTTGAGGAGGGGTTGGTGAAGTAGTGGAAGAAAAAGGGGACTCAAACTGCCATTTTTTTGTCATGGTTTAGGTGCTGGGGTGGCATATTTGGTTTTAAAAAAATCAGCCAGTTTAATTGGGGATTTGGGAGAGTTTAGGGGCACAAAAAAGGGGCCCATAGACTTCATTTTTCCCACCCCTGCTGTACATCTAGCAACCACTTCCCTTAAACACTCTGTCTCTAGCCTTTTGAACACTCATCTGCTATCCTCTTTTTGCATTTCATACAAAGAACCAATGCTGTGAAGTTCCCTTTTAATTCTCTTTCCTTTCCTTTCTCTCTTGCTTTCTCTCTTTCTTTCATTTTTTAAAACCTTATCACTCTCTTTCCCTTTTATCAATCACTTCACCATTCTGTCAACTTCCTTGCCTCCCAGAGTACATACTTTCCTAGGATCTCTACCTAGTCTGCAAGGTTTCCCCTTTTTAGGATTTTAATCACAGCTAAAATAGGGCACACAAAATAAGGTTAATATTCCACACCATTAGAGTAGCTAATTTAATCTTGATTAGAGCCTTCACAAGTCAAATGCAAGGCAAGTAGAGAAATGCTGCCTTAATATTGTTGTTCTTATTTGCCATCAAGTTGGCTTTGACTTATATGGAGCCAATGAATGAGAGACATCCCACAGGCCCTATTATTAAACAGTTCTGGTCAGGTCTTACAAACTCAAGGCCCTGGCTTCTTGATTGAAGGTGTATCCACACTGCAGAATTAAAGCAGTTTGACACCACTTTAACTGGCATGACTCCATCTTATAGAATCCTGTGGTTTCTCCTTTGGTGAGATAGTCAGCCTGATTTGTCACAGAACTGTAGTGTTTCGCCAAACTACAAAAAAGGATTTTGTAGGATAGATTCATGTCAAAGTGCTTGAATTCTGCAGTGTGGATACACCACCTGCATTGTGGTCTTCCTCTTTAGTGTTGCCTTCAGGTTAATTGGTTATTAACATCTTTTCTAATGAGTATTATGCCATCTCTTAGTGTGTCCACAGTTTGATAGCCTTTGTTTAGTCATTTGACTTCTAGTTAGGGTTCAGAATTAATTTGCTTCCAAACCTATTTATTTGCCTTTTTGGTATGTTTTAATACCTAAAATCCTAAAATGAGTGGTTTAATAGATGGAGAAGAAATAAAATTGTTTATATGCAAGTATGTTAGCAAGTTCTTTTTTATCCAAAATTTGCAGTGTACACAAATTATTTAGTGACGTGTACTGAGCTTCATGAAGAAAAATATAAGAAAACTCTGAAATGCACTAATTTCATTTTACTGCCTTCTTGTGATTAAATGTGCAGAACAGATTCTTATTGAGGCTTAAAATGCATCCATGCCACTGGGTATTTCAGCAAATATTTCAGAGTTTGAATTAATTTTAAAAATGTAGCTTCTTAGAGATGCACTCTGGGGCTTTTTACATTATTCCCCCCCCATTCCACTAAAGAAGCAGCGGGGGGACGGGAGGGTTGAAACATTTTGCATTTTTTTTACACTGGATGGTCTAGGGAGGCTTCAAATATGATAGACAGACATTTCCTCAACACCCCTTAACAGGCATTTTGGGGCAAAAACATGTTTTATGGGAGAAAACAATTTTTTGCAAAAATATTTTACCCCTGCAGAGCCTTGGAGCCTTCAAAAATGGTCTTAGGGCCCCTTGTGACCATGGGGCTACACTTTGCCCACTTGTGGTTTACACCATCACTATGCTACTGGGATTGTAATGCTGACTTTTACACTTCAGTTTTTGTCCCAAAATTGTAACTACTGCTACTACTACTACTACTGTTATTTTATTTTATTTTATTTTATTTTATTCATTTATATACTGCTTTTCTATAATGGGATTCAAGGCAGCCAGCAACATATTTAAAATAATGCAAATTTAAAACAATATAAAACCACTAATAAAAGTATATTATAAGATTTTAGCAAAAATTTTAAATTTAAATGTTTAAAATATTAAAACTCATTAATAGACTATATACAAACCTTAAAAACTATCATTTGCATGGTAGCTTCCCTGCATAAGGGACAATTTTAGATATTTTATCAATTACCTCCCCCATACATTTTCCTCTTTCACCTCACCTTGGCTGTTTCCCCGGAGGCTGTCATCACTTCTTTCTCCTCCCTGCTTGTTGATGCTAATCTACCTCTTTTCTGCTCTTAGAGCTTAAATGACCATGTATTTAAAACTGTTGTTTTTCTCCATGTTTAGCCTGTTTCAGCATCTGCTGCCCACATACTGGGTGAAGTCTGCAGGGAGAAACAGGAGGCAGCCATACCTCTGGTCCGACTCTTCTTACATTATGGCAAAATAGTGCCTTTCATTAGTGCAATCGCAAATGCTGAAGTGAAAAGAACTCAGTAAGTACAGCAAGTGCTTTTACAGTGGGCCCTTGGTATCCACTGGGGTTTGGTTCCAGAATCACACCCCCTCTCTCCCAGACACCAGAATCCATGGATTTTATATAGTAAAATGGCATGCATCCCTTATATAAAATCACAAAATCAAAATTTTCTTTTTGGAATTTTTCTTGGTGTGAATATTTTTCAAACCATGGATGAATTTGTGGATGCAGAATCCATGGATACAGAGGGCTGTATTTCCATGAATGAGAGTCACTGCTACATAAAAACATGGCCAGGACTGCAGAATCACAAACAGTGCAGTTGCTATCTAAATTGTTCGGGGGTGGGCAGGGAGAAAAGTAAATTAATGTCTCCTTATGGCTCAAAAACCAAAGTCTATGAAGGTAAAATATTTCCTGTGGGTCTCTTATGGCTTTAATCCTTAAGGTATGCTTATTTAAATGCAATTTCCTAGGAAATCAGTGGGACATACTTCCTATTGAATGTATGTAGCCTTTGGATGCCCCATTCTTTAAGGAGCTGCTCTTACTTTAAAATTACGTCTCACCCCACCCCCCCACCCAATTTCATGGCTTTATAGAAATCTTTGAATGCTCACACAGAACGTCCAGACTAACTTGCTTTTGTGGGGGTTAGGGAAGCATTTTTATCAGGCAACACTATAAGTCTGCCTTTATTTTATTTCCATTCCTCATGTATTATCCATTCTGCCTGCCACTTATCAGTGCCACAATTCCTAAGAGAATTTGAGTTGTCTGGTTGAAAAATGTGAAGCTTTTTGGTACATAGGTTTAATGCACATAGGTTGTCCCTGAGCTTCTGGGGGTTTATGAATGGAGATCACCTGCTTACAACTTAATCCATTGACTTCTTCCTGGTAGAAACTGGCATTTAACAGCAAGACCCCCTTTACACTGCAGAATTACACCAGGATTCCACTTTAACTGGCATAGATCCATCCTATGAAATCCTGGGGTTTGCAGTTTTGTTGTTGTGTTTCTTCAGGTTGTTTCCAATGTATGGCAACTCTAACAGATACCTATCAAGGGTTTTTATTTATATAGTTTGGTAAGATTTGTTCTGGTTGGCCCCCTTCCTGCTCTCTTTCCCCTGCAGATGGACATTTTTAATTATGGAGCGTGTGTGTGTGTGTGGTGTGTGTGTTAAGTGATGTGCTGCATTTCTTAATCTTTTAAATTAAAAGATTGTGTCATCATGGTGTAGTGGTTTGAGCATTGGACTTAGGACGCTAGGAGACCAGGATTCGAATGCCAGCTCAGCCATTGAAACCCACTGGTTGACCTTGGCCAAGTCACACTCTCCCAACCTCCGAGGATGGCAATAGCAAACCACCTCTAAAACAACTTACCAAGAAAACCCTATTATAGTGTTTTCTTAGGGTTGCCATACATCAGAAACAACTTGAAGGCTTACAACAATAACAACTGTTTTTGATCATGTTTGAAATAATATTATTTAATTCTTTTTCAACTGTTGTAAATCAGTGTTGAGCTTGATCTTTTAAAAGTTAGTGTAATCTGACTTGAATCCCATCTTGGGAGGAAGGCGGATATAAATTCAATTAAACAAATAAAATAATAAATACTCCACAAGAAAACATTTGAGAAATCTTTTTTAAGAAACAGACAGACCAACAGTTAAGAGTTGTCTTCAAATTCATCTTCATTTCTACTGATTGATCTATAATTTGTATGTCTCTTTGTCACTCTCTTTCTGAAATATCCAGTCCCTTCTTCCTTTCATTTCTCCACCTGTTTTTCTGTCTTACCACTCTGTTTTGTCTTTTCCTTCTTCTGTATTTACTCTGTACTCTTCCATATGTCTTTAGCCTTGTATGAGTCCCACTGCTCTTGCTCCATGTTTTTCTGTCCCTCCACTCCCCTTACTCTCATTTCTTATACACTCTTTATTGCTCACTCACATTTTCTGCATGGGCTGGCCTTCCTTTCTTTCAAGTGCATCTGTACTGTAAGGCAGCGTGTGGCAAGCTTCCTCTTCCTGCCCCTCCATCCTTTTCTTTGCTGCCAGTTGCACTTGCTTTAGGTTCTGATTTAAATCCTGTTGCAGTGTGGTTGATATTACTAGATTTGTTCCAATCCCTGTATCACAGAGCCTGCACTACACCTCCTAGACTAGTCTGCTCCAGTCAGATGTTCTGGGGGAATACTATCTGGTTGCCAATGTTAGATTGTCATTTTGTCCTTCATTTCAGAAAGTAAAATATGTTTTGCTTTGGGTTTACACTGGGAAAATCTTGGTTCATCTCTCCATTCCAGTATGAAACTTGCAGGTAGCCTACATAATCTGACTCATGTGATTGTCATGAGAATAAAATGGGATAACCATGGAGAAAGGGAGAATGCATATGAAATAAATATGAGCATCGCTAGTAGTTCTGTGCCTTGAACTGCTGCTTATTGATGGTACTACCTGGCTGTGTTTTTGTGTCCTACAACCAAATATGAAGCCTAGGCAACCTATGTTCCCTTTACCACCACTTAATTGTTTCATTTTATTTGCCATGAAAGACAGTTCTGTAACATTGAATGAGAGAAGCCTCCTTCCCTGCTTACTTTAACAGGAAGAAGATGCTGTGCCTTGTTAGGCAGGGTTAACAACCAGATAGCTATTCTATGTTTCCTTTCCAGCTTTGCTTCTCTCCTATGCTGCCTGTTCACAGTGAGAGAAAAAAACATGAGGAAACTTATTTAGAGCTTAGTATACATACAGTCTAGAGCAACGGTAGGCAACCTTTCCCCTTTAAGGGCCGAGGGACTTCAGCTCCCAGAAGCCTTAGCCATGTTAGCCAATAGTCCCATGTTGGCCAATAGCTCCTGGGATTCTGGGAGCTGAAGTCCCTCGGCCCTTAAAGGGGAAAGGTTGCCTACCCCTGGTCTAGAGTGTATCTGATTTTTCTTAAAGACCCAATTTGGAAGCCAAAGCATGAGCTTCATTGGAACAGCCTTTGCCTTATAAATGGTGGGATCCTGCTCTCATTATTATTGACTGAGGTCCATGGCTACCATTTTTCTCAGCTTGTAACATGGTCCTAAAATAGTGGATAACATATTTTGATGACACGCTCTAATGAACATCTCTTAGGCCTTGCTTGAAAGAAACTGTGTTCCAGCACCAGGAACTTCATCCATTCTAACATTTTTAAGATCTTAATGCTTTTTTTTTTTTACATGAAGGCTATATAATTTAAAATTATCTGCTTTCAGAGATCCAAACACCATTTTCAGAGGAAACTCATTAACATCCAAGTGCATTGATGAAACAATGAAACTGGCAGGAATGCATTATCTTCAAGTTACACTAAAGCCAATTATTGATGAGGTGAGACCACCTTCAAAACATTCATAAACATGCAGTCTTTTAAGAACATATTTGCAGTTTTGTCTCATTCTAAGAACATTTGTCTTGACTATTGTTCAGAGGCTGGGAACCTGTGAGAATCCTATGTAGTTGTTGCTTGCCCAGGATGTCACACTGTCACCTGGCTGCCTTACACTTCTATGAAATTATATTGTAGAGTGGCCACAGAGAGAAGCCTTATCTTACAAAAATAAGCATTTTGATCCAGAGAATGTATGCAGTGTACATACAAAGGAAGCAACTTACTAAAATGTGATTATTTTTAGATGGGTGTACGTCTTCTAGCTTGACAGTGCAGCATTATTTTATTATCTTTGCAATGCAGTTAGCCTGTCCTCCTTCCCAATGTCACAAAGACAGACCACAAATTTCCTTTAATTGATTCAGCATTTTCCTATCTAGTCTATTAATGTCAAGTCAGGTCATACTAAAGATCTGTAGAGTTTCTTTAGAACAGTTTTACAACATTGTTATTTCATTTTCTTAAACAAAAAGGAACATAGAAAAATGTTGCCTTAAGTGTTTATTTGGTAAAGCAGAGATTTGTGTTAAGGTCAGTTCCCTGCAATCATTACTTGCAAATTGAGAGCCAGCCTCTTTTCCCCTCTAACCTAAATTATTCTCTCCCCTTTCATGTCTCAACCTGAGCTATTGAATGTTACATCTGTAATGTAACTAGACTCAGTTTTCATCTTAGCCAGCATTTCAAAACAAGGTTTGGATTTCTAAACCCCTAGTTTAGAGAAAACCATAGTTAGTATTAGTGCTGTTTTGTATTACTAAGCCACAGTTAAAGCTAATAAGTTAACGAGGGAAGTTAGTGTCTTGGGACTTGTTCCTAACTTGAAAAGCAGAGGGGAAAAATCACACTATCATTCCCCTGTCCTACAAAAGCTAGACCAGTTAAAATAGAATTGATTGTTTGTGTAAGGAACTGCAACAAGACAAATCCCACATAAAGATAATCCAGTCCACTGATTGCAATTCTTCCTTTCTTTCCTCTTTTAGATTTGCCAATTGCATAAGCCTTGTGAAATTGATCCTGTAAAGTTGAAAGATGCTGAAAATTTGGAAAATAACAGGGTAGGCAGCTCTTTTTGTAGCCGAAAAACAGTTTTCAGTTTACTATAATTATTATTGCATTGGTATGATTTGTGTACTAAATTAGGTGGTTTTTGCAGCTGGAACAAGTGGCAGTCATCATATTTGCTATTCTTGTATATACTATTAGATTTATAGTACCGGAAGGTAACAGGTTCTTTCCAGATTTTTCTGTGCAGATGTTGTAAATCAGTGTAGCTACAACGGGGGTTTTCACTAAATTCATATACAGAAGGAAGTAACCTATAGGTCACGATATCTATGTGAGGGGGTTTCCTTGAAAGTACATAGTGGAAAGATTCAACTTTACTGTGACTTCCCAGAACCTAAAGAGCAGGTTTGTGCATAATAAACCAAAAACAAAATAAAACGTCTACACATTGCAATCTGTATTTGAGTTTCATGTAAGTCCTCGCCTCATTGCAGGAATTTCATCATGTATGAAGGAATTTTACATCAGATGTGCTTGTGCATCCAGCCCATATATATCATAAGTAAGACAGCAGTGTGTTATAGAGCTGGGTAATCTTTAGTATTCCAGATTGTTGGCCTGCAACTCCCATTAATCTCACCCAGAAAGGGGAATCGTTCAAGGACTGTGGGGATTGCAATCCAAAACTTTTGGAGGGCTGAAGTTCCTACCCATTTTCTTTAGAGAGAAAAGGTTAAATTTAATAAACAAAGAGTAAGGAAGCCAGCAGCATGTAGGAATAACTGCCATCATGATACAGAAAAAATGCCAGTTCAGAAACAAGGTTGTTACAAACAATGAGTTATCATTCCTAGTATTAAAGATACTAATAATTCAATTTTTAAGCACAACAGGTGCTACAAATCAAGAAGACAAATACCAAAATCTCATTAATTTTGTTTCATTGTTAAACATGGCAAGTCTAGAAAAGTAATATAAACTGAACAAGGAAAAGAAGGGGGGGGAAGAAATTTTCAAATGCTTTTAGTGACATAATTCTATCATAAGGTATAGAAAGTACTTTCAGAGACTGCATAGCCAAATGTAGGAGCTTTACATGTAATGATACAGCATTTTAAAGGCCAATTTGTTAACTAACCTATGGATCAAAAAACTAATTCAGATACGCTGAAAAATATATAAACATCAAGTAGGATTTTTAAAAAATCTCATTAGTTTGAACTACAGATTCCCCCACATACTTTACTTTTTCTTTCAACCGTGGTTTTCTACATGGCATTGAGGGAGTGAATGTTGAGAGGGTTATTTAGGAAAATACCAATCAAAAACCACTTTAAATTTCTGGAACTGAATGAATGGTTATCTGGATGAAGACCAATATTTACTGAATGCATAAATTATTGGTGACTTTAAAATACCATAAAAGAAATAAGTATAGAGACATAAACATGGCATAATATCTGGTCATTATAAGTTCAATTGATATCAACAGTTTTAAAAATGTACATTTTTTCAGTGCTGTAAAAACCTAGAATTATTTTAGCTTGCTTGTTTTATCTGATGGTTGTTGTTTTTCTCCCAGGAAAATCTTAGGCAATATGTAGACCGGATATTCACTGTTATTTCAAAATCTGGGGTTAGTTGCCCTACAGTCATGTGTGATATCTTTTTCTCACTGAGGGAGTCAGCAGCCATACGTTTCCAAGGTATGTTACCATGAGGAGTTGAAACTCCAGAATCTCCTAAAACAACATTAAGCTACTTTCAAAATTATTTATCTGTTCATGCAGTTAATCACAGTTGTATCTATCAAAATAAATCATTAGATGTTACTATATTTCACTACATGTTCCTTCTCTAATACAGATTGGGAGTTTAATTGGAAAAGCTCTTTTGTAAATGAATCAGTCTCCAGTTCCAGACAGAAATTCTCAGTGTCATTCTTTTCGTCTCCATGAAGTTTAAAAAAAAACAACCTTCCTCCTGTATGTTTTGTTTTGGTTTGGGAGAAGTAGTGTTCATTTTTCTGCCTTAGAACAGTGAATGTTTCTAGATTGCATGGACATTCCACCTTAAGCATTGACTGATATGCTAGAATTCCACAGAAGCTCAATGGGAAGGTACAGAAAATTAAGCTAGGAAGAGGTTGCTTTGTATTTTTTAAAATTCCAATTTAAGGTTAAATATGATGTAGGATTTGCTGGCACTCAGTCTCAGAATCTGATCTAGAATAGATGAGTCATTACACAGAATTATGCCTCTGATCATGTGTGAAGTACTACTGAATAAATATGGTCTGCTCCGCATTTCTACAAAAGGAACCAACTCAGTAACTAGTGTTAGTATAGTGGCTATATTATATGTTCAGTATCTTACTTTTTCTGTGGGTTTACTAGGATGTCTTCATGAAACCATGGTTCTGTGCGTGTGCATGTATGTGTACATGCTTTCAAGCCATCTGTCAACCTATGGCAACTATGGCAACCTATGATGGTTAAATGCCGGTACTGCAGCCACAAGGCTGTGAGTTCGATCCCAGGGGGCTCCTAGGTTGACTCAGCCTTCAGTCCTTTCGTAGGTCAGTAAAATGAGTACCCAGCTTGTTGGGGGCAATTGGCTTACAGATTGTAAACCACTTAAGGGCTGTGCAGAAAGGCAAAAAGAGGTGCTTTGAGGGTAACTTGTAGGCATGGCGTTTAGATGACGCACACTAAAAGTCACCAGGAAAGCACCCTCTAGCTGTCGTATGCCGAGAAAAGCCACTTCAAAAAGGAGTCACTTTTTCCTGCTCCTTCAGCGAAGATGCGCACCTTCACATGTGCATATGTATGCAGCAGCACCAGTGCACCACAAAACATGTGTGGCAGAAATTGAGGGGGGAAGCAGACGGGCGGCCATGGGCCACCCCAGGAAGCTGCGCCGCGGGGCCGAGGTATCCCCACACCTCGGCCCCGCGGCGCAGCTTCGCCACCCCTGGAAGGAGCGCTAAATTGGCACTCCTTCCACAAGTGGCGGAAGGTGCGCCGCAAAAGGCTGCCAGCGGACCTTCGGCAACTCTTCTGCTGCAGCATGTATGGACGCTGCAGCGGGAGGTCCTCCTCGGAGCTCCAGCCATGCGGAGGGCCGGCTGCTCCGAGGACGACCTGGGGAAGGGGTTGGGGCGCCCACCATGCGGCTGCCCCTCCCCTTCCCTGCCCCCAAAACGGCTCTTTAAGCCGTCTGCTTCCCCCCTGAGTTGGCGATCCAGAGCATGCGCCCTAGAATGAAGGGTTTAATTTAAGGCACCTTATCCTTCCACATGTGGATGCAACAGCGCAGGTGCGCTTGAATATTAGAACCCAAACCCTAACCCTAATTATAACCAAAACTCTAATTGTAACCCTAACCCTAATTGCGCCCTACCAACTGTTCTCTGTTATGACAATAAATGCATTCTGTCACATGTACACTTGCTGTCAGCATGCACAGCAGTTTCCATGAAAGAGACCTTTGTGACCTCTTCTGTGCAGGTGTGCATAAGACGGGCACACCACTTCCTGGCATGCTTGCTGGGGCTCCTGGAGTAACATTTGTCTGTGTGTCCTGTTGACCATGTCCCTTGCATGACCACCTGCTGCATGTATCAAGTCTGTCCACACAAACCTCCCTTGCATGTACCTCTCCCCTCCCCCTGATCTGTGTAGGATGTGTTTTGTGGCAGACGATGGAGTAGAGGTGTCTTTTCACTTGACAAACTTGTTCCTTCGCCCCAAGGGTGGCACAATCAGACATGGGAAGCCGAGGTCAGTGAATCCTTGCATGATATGTGGGTCTATGACAGGTTTTGCACAGCTGCGCAGGCATGCCAAACTTCAGTCACCTTTGTACAGACAAAATGACAGACTGTATGCCACCCTATAACAGGTCCTGTGCACGTGTGCAGGGAAGCCAAAGTTCAGTCACCTTTGTACACAGAGAGTGACAGACTGTATACTAACCTATGACAGGTCCTGTGCAGGTGTGCAGAGATGTGTTCCTGCATATGTGTGCATGCATCTGAGAGAATGGGGAAAAAATGAAAGCAGCCGCTGCCCAGCCATGCGGTTGCTCTGTCTCCCTTTGCAGCGTCATTGGGCCCAGCGGTGCAGTTCATGGGGCTTCAATACAGCCTCAGAAAAGCTGCATTGACTTCCCCCAGTGTGGTTGCTCTGTCCCCATTTAGGGCATCCTCAGGGCAGGTGGTGAGGTTGCTTCAGCTTACAGAAAAGGCAGCTTCAGGTCACTTTTTCCTGCCCATCTGCATAGCCCTTTGAGAGTTTTGAGTTCACTGATAAGCAGTATAGAGATGTAAATGCTATTGTTATTGCTATGAATTCCATAGGGTTTTCATAGGCAAGGAGTACTCAGAGGTGGTTTTCTCAGTTCCTTCCTCTGAAATATAGCCTACAGCACCTAATATTCATTGGCAGTCACCAAGTACTAACCAGGGCTGAGCTTGCTTAACTTCCAAGACAGGATCTGGTGCCTTCAAGGTAGTTAGGTCTTTAACCATGGTTCTACTCCCTCATTTTTATTGTAGTCTAAGGGCCTTGGCAGACGACTAATAGGGTCGTCTCCGAGGCAGGGAAGAGGAGGGGCAGCCGCACGAGCAGCGCCCCTTCCTCCTCCCGAGGTTGCCCTTGGAGCTGCCGGCCCTCCGCACGGCCGGCGCGCCGAGGGCAACCTCCCGCCGCAGCGTCTGCACACGCTGCGGCGGAAAAGTCAGGGAAAGTGCGCCCTACGCGTTTAGGGCGCACTTTCCCTGACTTCTGAAAGGAGCGCTGATTTAGCGCTCCTTTCAGAGGCGCCGACGGTGCGCTGCAGTGTGGCTGCATCGCTCCGGCGGCGCACCGTCCCGCGGCGCCCCCGACGCCATCGTCTGCTCCCCCCCTTAGTTTCTTCTTAAGATTAGAATTATAATTGGAAATTTGTATTTTGTTTCTAAATTACAGATGACCCTGATGTTAGGTACACAGCAGTAAGCAGCTTTATTTTTCTGAGATTCTTCGCGCCTGCAATTCTTTCTCCAAACCTCTTCCATCTTACACCACATCATCCAGTAAGTCTTGCACCTTCCTAATAGAAAAGTATTTAGGAAGTCCCAATTTAGATCTCAGTAACAGTATCTTTCTTCCAAATAAGCTGTTGGCAATTCTCTGAAAAATAAATCCTATATAGATTTGTGAAGCACAGATAAATATTTTGATTCTGGACATTTCAGGGCTCGGAGACAAAACAAGATCAGAATTTAGGTATTAATGTGTTGGACCAGCTGCAAGGAAGCTCTATCTTCTTCCTCACCCACCTCACAAGCTCAAGAGCTTTTTGAGTCATTTATTTTCTTCAGGGCTTTGAACTATATAACATACTACATTAGTGACTGGCACTAATATTTTAGTGCCATTATCTTCAAGATAGAATGTTATTCTTTATAAGTAAATATCTACTTTTCCTCTCCCCATTTCTCCCCCTCTGATTTTCCATTAAAGTACTACACTTGCAAATATAGTGTTATATGCTGCTATACAAGCTTTTGCTCTTACATGAAATCAAAGATATCTTGCTAGAATTGCCAGTTGTGTTAAGGAATGTTCAACACATATTTCAGTGTGAAAACTGCTTTACTCTGGTCACAGGTGAATGTTAGCTATGTGGTTTTAGGAGTTCCCAAACAAACTTTTAAACCAGTTGTGTACAGCTATAGGGTTCCTAGCTATGTTTTTTTTAATAAATAAAAAGCAGATTTTTTTTATATTTAAGTAATTAAAAGTACTTTTCAGAGCTTTATAATTGCAGTACCATGTTTCTTGTGAAGGGGCTTTTGGAAGTGAGATTCCAGTGGAGTGCAAATGTTCCTAGAATTCACATACAGAGAGCAGTCTTCATTCAGCTGATGGTCGCAATTCTTTATGGTCCAGTGTAGCATAGTAATTCCATATACACACCTATGCTACAGTTGGCCATTCACTAAACCCTGGACCCACCATCCAGTTGCTGCAGCCCTCCCCACAGGCTATTCCAAGTCTGGTGGACAACAAGGAATGGGACCAGAGAAGTATCTGGCTATGTCCCTGCAACCAGCTGCAAAATTATTTCATTATCTGTGTGACTTCCAAAGTACCCCCAGCAGACCTTAGCATAAGATATAATCATTTCACATCTGGCTGTGGGGACATAGTGAGATGCTTTGCTGATCTCATCCCCACTAGTCATGGAATGGCTGAAGAGAAGGTACAGTAGTTCTGGAGGGGTTTTGTTCAATGAGGAAGGCGGAAGGGAATACTAACATGTGCATGAACCAAAAAGAGACGTGCAGGGGCAAAGTTGACCTATGCCACTAACAGGATGTCAGCCATTAATGTGCAGGGCAAACTGAAGCAAGGCAGCTATGGAATCATTCCACTATAAGAAGCTAGAATTAGCAGCCCTTAATGTTGATTCTAGTTTTAATTCTCTTGTATTCTAGGTATAGGGCCACAGAGTGCTTTCTTTTATGTGTAAAACTGAAACTAGCATGGAAATATGTACATTTTTGTGGTTTCCTGAATGCTAACCATCATACAATGTTTTTCTCCCCCTTTTTTAGGATCCACAAACCTCAAGGACTTTGACACTGATTTCCAAGACCATACAAACATTAGGCAGCTTATCAAAGTCTAAGTCTGTAAGGATTTCACATTCTTTCCCTTTCCTAGATCACTTTGGCATTTCACACACACACCTTAATTTCTATTAATTTGTTTATGAGAATCAGGCACTTGGCATACAGTCTTTCCCCATGTGGGCACAGCATCCAAATTTAAAAGGAGTCTTGTAAGACAGGAGTGAAGAATGTATGGCCCACTGGATGTTGTAGAGGCACTTCTAGTCCCACCAGCCCTATCCAGCATAGCCAGTGGTAAGGGATGATGGAAGTCACAGTACACCCACATCTGTAAATCCATATGTTCCTGATCCCAGTATCTAGAAACAGCAGAGCTCTGCATTCTCTAATCTCCTGTCTGTACTTGATCAGACCATGTTGTTAGAGGGAATGCCAGAACATGTGTATGTTCTGTGTGCCTGTCCAGGCCTCCTTCAGTGTCTTGTCATCATGTCAGCTTCAGAGTTCACATTCCTTTACTAAGAAAGGAATATGAAAAAAAGGAATAGGGGTTTAGGTTTATGAAAGTGTATGATCTGTGAGCTAGCAGTTCCCTTGACTACCCAGCCTTTAAAAAGCCTGAGGGATGATTCATCACTCAGCTTGCTCATTCCTTTCCACAGTTCGGACTAAAGTGTAGAAATTATGCAAGGGTAACAGAACTTGGACAAGTTACTTCTTTGGACTACAGTTCTTAGAAACCTCCAGTTAGCTAGACCCAGCCTGCTGGCTGGGGGAGATCTGAGAGTTGTGGTAAAAAAATAGTAATAACTTTCCCATGCTTTGGGGGTTGTATACCTAAACTGTAGAAAAGTCTTGAATAATCATATTTGGAAAGAGGAAATAACTTGAGCCAGAAAGAAAAGGTCATTCCTGCCCCCACATAGTATTCCTTTGAAGTAGCCCTGAATTTGGCCCTAAATTTTGTGTGAATTCTAGTGTCAGTCTCCTATATCAACCCCTTATTGTCACTTTATAATTAATGACTAATTTGAGAAAATAGAGTTTGAACTGTATCCAGAATTTTAAGAGGAAACAGCTTGATTTGTGGGCTTGGGATGTGAAACAATACCTCTGCAATGTTTTTTGCCAGCGCTGAACAATCCAGTTCTCAGGGCCTTTTCATCATTTTAAAACATCTGCCCATGAATGAACAAGTGTGTGTTAATTCTTTTGCTGACTTTGCTGTTTTGATCTTATATACAAATTGTTATATTTTAAGATAAATAGCTAGTGGTGCTTGTATTTCAGGCCAGTTTCAAGGAATCCTATATGGCTATATTTTATGACTACTTTAATGAGCAAAAATATGCTGATGCAGTAAAAAATGTAAGTTTATTTTATTTTATTTTATTTTATTGCATAATAATATTTCTGGATTTGGATTTTTTTTCATTACAAAGACCTACTGTGGTGTAATTATTTTGATGGACATGTAAGGAGAATGAAAAGTAAACCTGAACAATAATGAAAACCACTTTAGGTTTAGATACTGCTGAGGAAAATTGAACATACTAACTCTAGAACAGGCATGGACAGCCATGGCCATGCAGATATTTCTGGCCTGCAACTTCTAGCAGTCCTAGCCAGCATAGCTAATGGTAAGGGGTTGCAGTGTAAAACCATCTGATGGGTCACAGTTGCTCACACTTACTTTAAAAGTTTGTGTATCAGTGAATATCAAGAGATATCTCACCATGTGGAATACTGTGGCATTGTTGATAGTTATGTAGTACTAATGCCTTTTGTACAAGACTGATCAACAGCTCATTGAGAAGGAAGGCAAGCCTTTAGGTCTTTTCTGCCCAGCCTGAAAGCAGTCATTGGATCCACAGCAACTACAAGTAGCAGAACATCTAAAAGAAATGTTAGGAATGAGTTGAGGAAAGAATGATTGACTGTGTGTATATGTTTTTCTTTGACATTACTAGAGGGAGGAATTATGAACAGAGCTTTGGAAAGTTACTATTTTGGACATCTACCAGGATACCCACTAATAGCCATGAGGGGTAAACGAATTGGGAGTCATGGTCCAAAAATTTAATTTTTCCAAGCTCTGATTAAGGTGACATGTAAGACCCACAATATGATTCGGTATAATAAGACTCAAAAGTTCATTCGATTTAAATGTGAAATTCTTTATTTACAAATAAAAAATTAAATTTATTTCTCATGAAGTGAGGCAAATAATTAATATTTTAAAATTCTAGCATTTCCATTCATACTTTATCAATTCTGTCTACAGGAACAATTACTAAATCTTTATTTCATATATATTAATTGTTTCACTTCCAAAGTTCTTAGATTTGATTTCCTCTTCTGGAAGAAGAGATCATAAGAGTATAGAGCAGCCAATCCTACTAAAGGAAGGGTGAGTATATAATACTTTTTTTAAATGCATTAAAAAAGTAAATGGTTCAGCAGCATCTCCTTGTAGTAAAGTAATAAATGGGTTGCCAGAAAGTTCATCCTGTATATAAACTTCCATTCTAAAAACAGAAAAACTATACGTGCAAATGCTGTCAAATTAGAAAGCATTGCACGTACCTTCAAGAGAATGATCATCAGTGAACATGCAAGCAAATTTGTTTTCACCAAAAACATTTCCTGAGTCATGAAACACTAAATATAAATGAGTTCAAGGTAAAAAGCCTGCCAGCTTCTCAATATATTCATTTTAATAATACCTTTGTATTTTGGTCTACCATCTAAAAGTTTGCTCCTTTTCAAAAAGGTTATTTTCACTTTCTTTTACTTTCAAAAATCAATACTTGTGATTTTGTAACTTTTCTCTCTTAATACTAAAATGTGACATTTCTATATCTGTCTTTCTTTTGCTTCCGTCTGATTTTTTTCTGTCTCTTCTTGCTTGGCCTGCTTCTTTTAAGGACTCTTAAACTAACAGTAAAGACAGTTGATGATAATAGTTCATGCAGGTAAGATGGTGAAGGCAGTTGGCATTTAGCCATAGCTACCTGCCAACGGTGTGCCCTCCTTTCGTATCGAGAGAGTGTGTTTAACTTGATTCATGGAAAGGAATTAAGCTGTGGTTAACATCCATACAGTATAGCTGAAAAACAAATGGGGACACTTCACAGTGTATTGTGTCAGCAGCTAATGGAGTGTGTACCGTATATTTATTCCTGGTGAAGGTGCCTCCTCTAAGATCTTTAAACATTCTGTTACAAGTTCTTAAAACTTCAATAGGATATTCAGTAATAAACAGACATGTTTCAATCCAATTTTAGTAGTAATGACTCAGTAAATAGTTCTCAAGCTGAAGAGATGGGGCTCATTCAAGAATAAGTGTTGAGAAAAATTATGACTTTGGTGGCATTTCAAGTAATTGTTTCAGTAGTTTTTATGTTTTCTGTGTGCCCTCTTCCCTGGTAATTCACTAGATAGTCAGATCAGCAATACTGATGTATAGTTTCTGAAATGCATCTGAGGAAGTAGACTGTCGTCTATGAAAGCCCATGCTGCCAACTTCTTTCTTTCAGTTAGTCTCAAAGGTACTACAAGATCTCTTTACATAATGAAATATTTGTGGTTTTTCTTTTTCTTTTTCTAAACTGGCATAGAGTAGGTCTCATGCAGTGAACAAATGGCCTATTGCCTATCTGATTCTTTTCAGAAGGGAGATGGCAAATTACATCCACATAATACTTCCAGAAAATGTTCTTAATCAAGTCTTAGTTTAAAACAGTGTACAGCTATCTGATTATCCCAAATGTGGTTATAAATGTTTTTAGCTCTTATGAAAACAATACAGCTGATGCCACCATTGAAATGGCATTTTAATTCTTGTCTTTGGGTTAAGTTGTACTGAGAAAATATACAAAATGTTATAAACTAAACATAAATTTGTGGTAGAATTACAACTATCTTGAACCATATACAGATTGAGTCTCCCTTACCTGAAATGCTTGAGACCAGATCTGTTTCAGATTTTGAATATTTTTAGATTTTGGAAAACCTGTATTTGCATATACGTACATAATGGAGATGAAACCCAAGCTAAAAACAAAATTCATTTATGTTTCATATACACCTTATACAAATAGCCTGAAGGTAATTGTATACAATATTTTTTAATAATTGTGTGCATGAAATAAAGCTTGTGCACACTGAACCAAAGCAAGCAAAGGTGTCATTCTCAGCCACACATGAAAAAAAATTGGGGTTTTGAAGTATTTCAGATTTCAGAATTCGGATAAGGGATGCTCAACCTATAGGTGGAACCACCTGGGCCTTCAGAGCAAACTTAACTTTCTGCTTTCTCCTATGTCATAACATATAAAATACAGTCTTCTAGTAGGACTTGTTTCTCAGCAGTAGGTCTGTTTCAATTTCTGTCATTTTAGATATTCTTTAACTCAGGTCTGATCTGCACTGCAGAATTAATGCCATTTCACACTTCTTTAACTTCCATTGCTCAATGCTGTGGAATCCTGGGATTTGTAGTTTGTTGTGGCACAAGAGCTCACTGACAGAGAAGGCTAAATAACTCACAAAATTACAAGTCCCAGGAATCCATAGCACTGAGCCATGGCAGTTAAGGGGTGTCAAATGGCATTATTTCTGCAGTGCAGGTTAGACCTCAAAGGTTTATGTGTGTTTTGGCTCTTGGCGTTCCCCAGTGCTTTGTCTGTTGGACATGTGGATTTAAACCCTACAGTCTGCACTAAGTTTCCACTGCTTTACATTTCATGCCGGTTCCACCTTAGGACCTAACTTTAGTATGTATGCTTTTCTAGGAGTCTGTTAAACTATAGCTGTATTAGTTTTCTTTAGAATTCTGTGCACAAATCATGCTCTACTTTTACCTATAAATCCTTGAATAGCATCTTAAATTACCTGTGATGTTTTTTCAAAATCTGCTGGGGTTATCTTCAGGACCATTGAATTTGGGCACCAAACTCAATTACAAGAGATGACAGACATGTGTTACCAAGATTACCTCCAATCATGAAATTTCTTCTCCTTAGACATTTAATTGGAAACATTTTAAATGCTGTGAACACAAACTATGACCTCCATTCCACAACAGCTGTTAATTCCATTCTGTGTACCAGAGTATGCTTGTACTTAAACATGAAGAAACTAGTCTACCAAACAGGGTTCACCCACACACTTGTTATTTGATAGTTGGGAATTTCTTCGGGGATTTTTGGAATTTCTTTGGTTTGAGCATTGGATGAGGACTCTGGGACACCAGGGTTCAAATCCCAGCTCGGCCAGTGAAACCCCACTAGGTGATCTTGGGCAAGACACACTCTCTTGGCTTCAGAGGAAGGCTAAGGAATTAAGCTCTGAACAAATCTTGCCAAGAAAACCCAGTGATAGGTTCATCTTGGTCAGAAGTCAGAAAGTACTTGAAGGTACACAGCAACAATTTCATTCAAAATCATTTTTTTTCCGGCAACCAGTCAATACAGGTTGCTGAAATAATTTTATCTGTTATCATCAGCCTTTGTTGAGAAATACACAGTGGAAATTATAGCATGCTGTAAGGTATCTGCAGTGGTGCCTCTCACAAAATATGTGGAGGAATGCATGTTTCAGTTTTTTTCTCCATTTAAGCCTCTTCCTTTATGGGGAATGAAGCTTTTAATCAGCTTTCTGTATAAAGCAGGGGTTGGCAACCTACGGCCCGTGGACCCCCGCCGCCATCACCGCCACCGCCGCGCGCGCTTCTGCGCGTGCCGCTACCGCCGACCACGGCCGCCATTTTGCTTTCCAAAATGGCGGCTGCTACTCGTTTGCACACACGCAGTACTCCTGCGCATGCGCGAACAAGCCGCGGCTGCCATTTTGAAAAGGAAAATGGAGGCTGTGGCGCATGCGGCCAAAATGGCGCCCCGGAGGAGGCCCGTCGCCGCCGAGGGAAGCCTCCCCGGGGGGACCCGCGGTGGCGCTGGGCCTCTAGGAGGCCCGTCGCTGCTGAGGGAAGCCTCCCCGGGGGGACCCGCGGTGGCGCTGGGCCTCTAGGAGGCCCGTCGCCACCGAGGGAAGCCTCCCCGAGGGGACCCACAGTGGCGCTGGGCCTCTAGGAGGCCCGTCACTGCCGAGGGAAGCCTCCCCAGGGGGCACCGGCGGCGGTGCTGGGCCTCAGAGGGAGCCCTCCTGGGGGGGCCACCGCCATGCGCATGCGCACGCAGGGGGCGCCCGCCATTCTTTTCAAAATGGTGGCACGTGTGCACGCGGGGTGGCGCGCCCGCTGGCCCCCAACGCCATCACCCCCCCTCCCCCCGGCCTGTCGGCAAAAAAGGTTGCCGACCCTTAGTATAAAGCCTTAGTTCAGATGAATGGTCCTTATCCTCTGCAAGCAATCTGACATGGTATAGTTACAGTAGTGAACTGTAAGATGTAGTTACCATCTTCCTAAAGCTGGATTAAAAGTTAGCCAAGGCTGATTAAATTCATTTTATTCTGTGCATCTTCTTGGTTTCCTATTTCTCACTGTTTGCTTGTCTCTGAGAACACATTACATTGCTCACTGCTAGGGAATAAATTTGTGTAATGCAGCTGTGATCTCGTTTGCAATAGGTTTATGATAAAGAGGGCTCAAGGCAGGAAACGATTTGGTATGAAGAACTTCAAGAAGAGATGGTTTCGACTCACTAATCATGAATTTACTTATCAGAAGAGTAAAGGTATTTTTTCCACCTTTTCTAAGAATACCCTACTAACAGGGCAGCAGTATCAGTCTACAAATGCCAGAATGTTTGTGTATGTTTGAGGGTTTATGGCTTTTGTGAGAATTGTACTTTTCTGTATCCCATTTTACAGTGATCCAATCCCCACAACTACAATGATAGTATATTTATTGTATCTGAGGATTGAATACTGTACTACATCAGTGCATTTGAGCAGATGGACTACTGTATAATCTGTGATGTCTTATGCTAAAATAAATCAGTCTTAAAAGACTTAAAGACTCTTCCCCCCCCCCCCCCACCTTTTCCTTTTCTTTTTAACTAAAGGCATTCAGAATCTGAAAAATGCACCAGAAAATCAAAACTAGACTACCTAGTTTCTTTTAAGTTTTATAATGGTATAAAATGAACTGTTGGGATGATCCTGGCAACCAGATGTGAAAAAATAAGCAAATAAAAATCTCTTTCAGTGTGTTTTTGTGCTGTATATATTACACAGTTGTTCTGGGTTTTTCCTTTTACTATTTTAAAGGCATTGGGGGTGTTTCATTGATATTTGTTCACTGAAATACTCCTTAGGTCCTCTGACATGACATGGAATCAGTGCAAGTTTCTGGACAGTTTTAAACAACCTTCTCTTTCTGTAATTACCCATTGCAGGTGATCATCCATTATGCAGCATTCCTATTGAAAACATTCTGGCAGTAGAAAAATTAGAGGAGGAGTCCTTCAAAATGAAAAATGTAAGCAGATTCCTACCTCCCTTTTTTATATTTAAGATAGTACAGCTTCAACAGCCATTTATGGTCAGTTCTTGTATGGAAGAGGCACTTCCTGCACGCCCTGTCCATTATCATGAGAATACAGCTATAGCTTGTCTTTTAGCCTTAGAAATGTCGATATCCAAAAATGCAACATGTTTTGACAGAAGTATATACAAATTCAACTGGTGGCAGCATAAATATAGTTCTTATTCCCTACTGATTATTGTGTTTATTATATCTGAACTTTGTTTAATTGCTTCTTTAAATTGCAGCAACTTATGAAAATTGTATCTGCTTCCCAGGGATAAAAGCATGTGATTTAGCCTTGGGAGACAAACATCCTGCAACATGTTGCAGATGAGCTGCAGAATATAAATAAGATTAATCTGTTTTGGTCATTTCTTGTGACAGTTTGTATGTGTGTTCACAGCTAATACAGAATAGTGTCACTTCTCTCTGCATACATAAGTAATGACGCACATGTTTACATTTGGGAATTTTCTACATCTTGTTTTACAAGATTGCTGGGACAAGTTCCATAAAATACACAATTAAAAAAGATATGTGTTTTAAAGGGTATGTAAGCACAATAGCCTATCTTTTTATTTAGAAGCCTGTTTCATAATTCATAGTACTTCTGCTGTTTTTAGAGTATAAAAATAATGCAAATTTTTGCTTCCATTGGTTTTATACATTTTCTAATTTTAAAAATGTGTAATTATTTGATTACCATGGTAAAAAGTTGTGATATTGATTTAAATAAATGAAATAAAAATAAAGTTCATCCTTTAACAATTTGTAATTAAGTAAGAAGTAGTATAGATACATTTTGTATTAAAATTACATTTCTGAGGGTCATATTTAGTTCTTCTCTATATGTTTTAATATATCAGATATCCGCTTTCATACTGCCTCAATACCTTAAAAACACAATATCCTTTGTGACCTCGGAATCTAGACAGGGTCAGTTCTGGTTAGCACTTGGATGGGAGACGCCAATGAACACCAGGTGCTGTGGGCCACATTTCAGAGGAAGTAACTGGCAAAACCACATTTGAATACAGTATTCCTTACTTAAGAAAACCCTATGAAACTCATGGGTTTACTATAGGTTGACAGGCAACTTAAAGGCACACGCACACACAAATCTGCTTTCACAGAACATCAGATTTTCATATTTTAATTATATGGAGCAGGAAATACAGGGAGCTTGTTCTTTCTGCTTTTTATGTTTATATTCCTACCATTTCTTTAGGGAGTACAGATGCAGATTCTTTTATTTTATCCTTATAGTAGCTTTTGGGGATTAAGATCACTGGCCTAAAGTCACAAACTTCAAGGCTTCATGGCTGAGCAAAACTGAGGTTCCTCTGGATTTAGTTCAGCACTCCAGCTACTCATTCAATTGTAGCTGTGAACTATGTTCTTCCCACTTCTTAAAAAGGGTTGAGGATTTCAATCCATAATCCCATGGTGTGAGTTTGGCACTTAACCCATTGAGCTGTTCAAGGACTAAAATGTGTGCCTCTATAAAGCTTCTCTCCGTAAGCATAGTTTTTAAGTGGTCTTTCCTGCTAATCATTTATTCTCTTTCTCTCTCTTTTTCTCTCTGTGCTTTCAGATGTTCCAAGTGATTCAGCCTGAAAGAGTCCTGTACATCCAGGCAAATAACTGTGTTGAAGCCAAGGACTGGATTGATATCCTCACCAAAGTTAGCCAGTGTAATAAGAAACGTCTCACTGTCTACCACCCCTCTGCATACCTTAATGGGCACTGGCTGTGCTGTAAAGCTACAGCCGATAATACTCCTGGCTGTACTCCCTGCACTGGGTAAGGACTTTCTAGGATGTTTCCTGTTCTAAATTTTGCTCTAAGACTGCAGATGATTAAAGCCAAGGAACTGATGCTATGTGATGAGAAGGCAAGTCTGTGTCAGTATGTGATAAAATCCTTCCTCGTAATATTCTCTGTCTTTTTTTCCTTCCAACATCTACATACCTGGTGACTTTGTAATGCAAGACAGGCTTATAAGTCTTATTCTTTGATTTATATATGGTTAAGGCTACAGTGTTATTTGATTGATTAATCACATTGACAGTGGTACATATCTTCTTATTGGGTAAAAAATGCCTAATTGGGAGGGAGATTTAAATCTAATTAATGAATGTATTTACAATAAATAAATACAAAATTGCAGTCTTCAAAAAGACATTCTTCCTCTCTTGCACAAGAAGTGATACCTACTCAAGTGCTGCAAAAATAATCCAGTTCAGTGCCACTTTAATTGCCATGGCTCAATGCTATGGAATTGTGGGAACTGTAATTTTGTGAGAAATTCAGCCTTCTCTGTCAGAGAGCTCTAGTATAAAAACAAACTACAATTCCCATGGCATTGAGCCATGACAGTTAAAGTGGTGTCAAATGGGGTTATTTCTGCAGTGTGAATACAGCCTAAGACAGTGCCACAACACATAGTCTATCATAAAAAAATATTCTTGAACTATTAGTTTATTTATATCTATATTGAATGATTAATCCATCACTCAGACTGAAAGCCTGAGCTAATCATTAACAAAAATTGCTCAAAATGTAAACCATTTACAGTCTGATAGCAAGGGATACATTCTTTTTAACATATTGTTGGTAATTGAATACTCTCCATATACACATGTATGGTTCAGTCTTGGAATGTCTCTTCATTTTAAGTATTCCATTTCTGAAGTCAGTTTGTTTGTCAGTTTTAATGAATCTGGGAATTTTTTTCTGTAATTCATATTATTTCATTTTGGACTCTTGTTCTGTTAATCAAAACTGCTCTTAAATCACAATGGAAAAAGATTGCTGAGTTTCTTAATTATATCTAAATGATTCTGTAGGGGCCTACCAGCAAATATACAGTTAGACATAGATGGAGACAGAGAAACTGAACGCATCTATTCCCTATTCAATTTGTATATGACTAAACTGGAGAAAATGCAAGGTGGGTATGCAAATGAATTATTCCTTTGAGTGAACAAATCATTTTAAAAGAAAACATTGTTTTGAACAATATCTTCCTTCAGATATTATCTTTATGTAAATTTGCATATATAAATGGTAACAGACCAGTGGTTCTTAAAACTTTTTCCCCATAGGCCCCCCTTTACATTTTCATCACATGTCAAGGCCCCTCTCACTCTACAGAGTATATGAATAAAAATATTGTTTTTTAGGGTGCATATTTTCATTCACACATTTATGTATACTCATATTTTAACATTTTATAAGGAAATAACATAATTCAAATTAGAACATTTTTATTTCAATAAATTCAATACCCAACTCAACACAGTGTTTATACTTGATGTGAGGCATGTACCTTTGGAAAGAGCAAAATGAATTTTTGATGGATTTTGCTCTTGGCAAGAACAAAAGGAAAAGAAAGAGTTTTAACTTTGCTCCTTCCAAAGACACAAACATGGGATTTTCCCTTTGGAAAAAGCAAAGGGGAAGGAGAGGATTAACTTTGCTCTTCTGATAGCTGAACTGCCAACAGCCATTGAAATTTGCCTTTGGAAAGAGCAAAGGGAAAGGACAGGGTTAACTTGGCTACTTTCAAAAGTTGAAACACCACCAGCTGATGGATTTTGCCTTTGGAATGAGCAAAGGGGAAGGAAAGGGTTTTTAACTTTGCTCCTTCCAAAAGCTTAAACGAAGGATTTTCCTTTTGGAAAGAGCAAAGGGGAAGGAAAAGGTTAACTTTGCTCCTTCTAAAAGCTGAACTGCCACCTGCCAGATGGATTTTACCTTTGAAAGAGCAAAGGAGGAGGAAAGGGGGAGACAACTTTGCTCCAACGCTCTCCAAACTGACATCATGTACACACAAGCCCCAGCTACCCTACTACACCCTGACACTTTCTTCTCTGCCTCTCTCATTCCCTGCCATGCAGTCTGAAACTGAAAGGGATGTTGAAAAAGTGTTTCTATCGCCTTCCTTCTCTGGAGGGCCAGCTAATCAGTGCCTGAGATTGGCACCCCTCTGAAGATACTGTCACACACCCTCAGGAGGCATGCCCCACCATTTGAGAACCTAGGCAACTGGCAATTTTTTCAGGTTCCCTAGAGGCAATTGTATAGCTTTTTTAATGCATAACTGCAACTCCCCCCCCCCCCCATGTAATGTATTTAACTACATGTTTGTATTTAACAACAGAGTCCTATGTCCATTTATACACTGCTAGTAATTTGTTCAGAATCAGCAATTAGGCATTGGACGTTACCACACTTGCAGTAAGAGAGCGGCGAGAAAGCTGGTCGGAATCATTTCGGAACCATTTTGGGCTCATTCCGGAATGTGCCCGGCAAGCGGAACACATTGCCACACTAGAATGGAATCAGTGAGGAATGTGAGATTCCGGAATGGTTCCGCTCCGGGGGCTCGGAACTCCTGTTCCCACACAAGTTGAAAGATCCCTACCTCGATCCGGCAAGGATGTTCATGCACATGCGCAGACAGGGCAAGGCAAGGGGTCCAGGAGGGGATCCCTCTCTGGCGCTGGCAAAGCAAAGCAAGGCAAGGGGTCCAGGAGGGGATCCCTCCCTGGCACTGGCAAAGCAAGGCAAGGCAAGGAGTCCAGGAGGGAGGTCCCTCTCTGGTGCTGGCAAAGAAGGGCAAGGCAAGGGGTCCAGGAGGGGATCCCTCTCTGGCGCTGGCAAAGCAAAGCAAGGCAAGGGGTCCAGGAGGGAGATCCCTCTCTGGTGCTGGGGGTCCAGGAGGGGATCCCTCTCTGGCGCTGGCAAAGCAAGGCAAGGCAAGGGGTCCAGGAGGGAGATCCCTCTCTGGTGCTGGCAAAGAAGGGCAAGGCAAGGGGTCCAGGAGGGGATCCCTCTCTGGTGCTGGCAAAGAAGGGCAAGGCAAGGGGTCAGGGAGGGAGATCCCTCTCTGGCGCTAGCAAAGCAAGGCAAGGCAAGGGGTCCAGGAGGGAGGTCCCTCTCTGGTGCTGGCAAAGCAAGGCAAGGCAAGGCAATGGACGTTACCACAAGTTCCCGGCTGCGCTCCAGCTCCAGGTGTGCTGGTGGGGAAGGTGTTGGTCCCCCGGCAGCCCCAGCACCTCCGCCTCTGCTCCCACTTGGGGAATACCGCAAGGAACCATGGTCCGTAAAACAAGGCAATGCGGAATGACAAGGATCTCGTGTTTATACCTATGCCGAGATCAGCGTCATTCCGGTATAGTGCCGACCGCTCGGGTGTATTCCTTAAAATTCTCGGAAGTCAAAAAGACTGAAACGAGGCTGAAATGACGCCGAGACGAGGTAGGGAAGGGCGGGGTTTGCTGCGACGTCGTGAGAACACACGGAAAAAAAGTCTGAAACGAGGCTGAAGTGAGGCTGAAACGAGGCTGCTTTAGGGCCAGTGTGGTAACGTCCATTGATGCTAAATCAAAGTAATCAATAAATTAAGAAATGACTAAATGGGATTTTTGTTAGACAGAGTTCTCTTACCTGGTAGCACATTGAGATTTCTCACAAATTCATTTAAGTTCTAATAGGCCACTTTTCCAGATTCATCAATGAAATTTGAGTGTTGGACAGATGGAGTATTCAATTAATGTAAAAGCAGGAGGGAACATCATATGACCACTGTGTTTCTTGGCAAGCTAGAGAACTATTTTGAACAACACTTTGCCAGACTTGCTTCAGCAAAGGGAAGGCTCAAGTTATTCTAAGCTAGAATATAAATATAACTTTATAGGATGTAAGCCAGTAGGGTCAGATATATTTAAACTTACTCTGACCCCTTGTAATTTCAAACCTATGATCTGTCATTCCACTTCTGAGCCACCCATCCCTTTGCCCTTATTTCAAATAAGTTTCAAATAAGTCAAAGTCCTTTGCCAATAAAGAGACAGTCTTGCTTCACATACATATGAAGTACATATGTACTGTTAGGGCCAGACTAGATATGAAGTTAATTGTGTGGCTGGGCCTTGCCAATCCCCCTCCCTCTTACTAAATAGCTGCCACATTGGGGCACCAGATCTGGACTGGAACATTGGGATGTTTCAATTTAACTTCTTTATTTATTGGATTTATGCCCTGCCTTTCAATCAAAGATTGTCTCTAAAAGTGTCTAACCTATGCCCATGCCATGGTCTGAATCCAGATCTTCCATCTTCTTTCCTTGTCGTCATTGTTTCTCTGGAAGGAAAACTCCCATTGGCACCAATGGAAGTTTTCTCCCAATTCAAATAGGGATGAAGGTTCACATCTGGACCATGGGAAAGGCAGTGAGTTAACACACATTTGAATTCCACACTTCTTATTTTAATACACCCATATCTCCTTTTTGTTAAATAAATGTTAAATAAAAGAAGAAAAGCAAGACCAGTTTTTTTGGCATTTCATTTTCCTTTCCTTTGTATTTGGTTTTCCTTTGCTACATACCTCTACATTTTACCCTAGACTTATCCGTGTGTCATATTGAAATCCATAAATTTGGCCCGTAAACCTGCCCTTGACTTATACATGAGTTCTATTTATAGTCGAGTATATTTGGCACATCTCCACATTGGTTTTTGATGGCTTCTATCTTAAATAGCTTTAAAAGAGAACTAGACAAATCCATGGAAGTTACATCTTTCATTGGCTCTTTATTATCCATGGTAGCTAAATGGAACCTCTGTTTTCAGAAGCAGTTAATCTCTAAATACTATGTGCTATGGTCAAACAGAGAAGACTATGATATTCACATCTCACTTGGGAGCTTTCAGAAGCACTTGACCAGCCATTTTTTAACATTGGATTTTGGACTCTTCTTGTTGATTGAAAAATGGCTTCAGCTAAACTTACATTAATGTCATAAGTACTTCTCCCTTCCTCCACCCCCATCCTTCTTTTCATAGAGGCTTGTGGCAGTAAATCTGTGTATGATGGGCCAGAGCAGGAAGAATATTCAACATTTGTCATTGATGACCCTCGGGAGACTTATAAGACACTAAAGCAGATTGTTGCTAGTGTTAAAAACTTGGAGCAAGAGCATGCCCAGTACAAGAGAGATAAATTCAAGAAGACAAAATATGGAAGCCAGTAAGTTTGGTTTGGTCTTATGTAAAAATGGACTTGAACTTGGGGAATTGTAATTAGCTGAAATAGCAGGAGGCAAACCCAATTTATACAGAGGGAGCTAAGGGCATAGATCCACAGAGACATGATTTCTTCAAATTGATTTGTAAATTTATTATGAGATCAGGCATACAAATACAAATGATCACTCACACATTCTCACAAGAACTCAGGAATAAAGCAAGTTAACATGGAATAGACATGAGGCTTTTCTAATGGTGATATTACCTGTCCAGAGTGCTCCAGGTGCACTGATGTATAGGTGGCCTCGACCAGATGAAGGGACAGGACCACAGAACAAGTCGGAGCTGGACCAGAATTCAGAGTGACATAGTGTCACCATGAATTCTAACCAATCAACTTAACCGGAATTTTGGTTGTCTTTTATAGGCTAAAAATAGCCCAGGGCAGAGGTTGATTGCTGTACATCAAAACACCCAAATTAACATAAAGGTTTCTTTTAAGAAAATAGATTCCAGAGAGGGGTAATGGGTCTTATTTATCTTGTGGCCAAGAGTCATCTAGGCCATACATCTTCTAACTTCATTGTCTCCGGAGGTGTGAATCTCTCTGTTTGCAATTTCTGAAACTAGTTGTTTGATCTGTAAATGAGTGCTGGGGTCTATGTGATCAGGTTGCTTACATGACCAACTTGCCTCTGGGGCCATGGCAGCAACTGGATTTCCATTTTAGGGTCATACCAGAAAACACACACACACAGAGGATGGAAAACACTTGATTTATCATAACACTTATGCAGTACTAAAATAGCAGTTGATTCCATCACATTCTTTGTTTTCTCAAATAATGAATGGTGTTTTCATTTTGGTTGGTTGATTGGCTGATTCATTGATTTTAAGAAATGCTTTGGTTTGTTGTATGACTTGAGTCAACTGCAACTCATATTCTGATTGTTCCATTGTGTTTATGCTGTTGTCAAACATGAGATGACCAACTTTTGTTTTTAAACTGCAGATCCTTTTTAAGCGTCCCTGGTCAGTAACATGCTGGTGCATTTGATACCAGATCGGCTTTTCTCTCATCCTCCCTTAGTACCTGTGTGTGCAGGATTGCTGCTGGTGATAGGGGTGTTAATTTTTCATCTCCATTCCTTTTTCTTTTATCACAGTATTTGGTGGTTTTGGCAGGAAAATGAATTTAGTTTTGGGGGAACTGGCATGTCTGCCCATCATACCCCATTTGGTAATCCCTTGAGCAGAGGTGTTTTGGGACATATCCAATGCAGGAGCTCTGAACCTGACTTTATCCCAAGTGACAAGAAGAACCAAACAGTGGCTTTCGTCCATGTGGAATCTCCACTCTGTCACTCCAACAATTAGGCTAGTAGGGGTGGTGGTGTCATTAGAAGGTGGGATCATCCCATGTCTGGATTGTGCCTTATGCTGGGACCAGTCTCTTCAGCTGTAACAAAGAAAGTTGGAGACTTTTGTATTGGTTGCTCTATGTATTTCATTGCTGTACTCCTGTACATCTTAACTGTTACCACCTTGGCCTTGAAGGGAGAGAAGAGCTGACAGTGTCTGCTGGACTTGTTCCCCTTTCCCACTGCCATTCCCTTCTCCTTTTGTGTCATATATTTTTAGATTGTAAACCTGAGGGCAGGGAGCTGTAAAATTAAAAATCTGTAAACTGCTCAGAGGGTCTTTGTGGCTGAAGAGTGGGGTAAAAATACTCTAAATTAATTAATTAATAAATACTCCAAAACAACCAATACATTGTTGGGGTTGCAAACACCTCTTAGTTGGTGGTGTTGATGTTTTTGCTTTACATTTTTCTCCTGCTCTGGAAAATTTAGAATAAATGTACCAATCTTCTCCTTTGTTTTTCCCTGCTCATTCTCTAGGGAACATCCTATTGGGGACAAAAGCTTCCAGAGTTACATACGGCAACAATCAGAAATCTCAGCACATTCCATTTGAAGTCTAAAGTAAATCACAAGACGGTGTTGCTGAAAGGTTGAAATGAAAAACAAAAGAGAAAAGCCACCTGTAGCAAGATGTGCATAACAAGTGTCAAGCTTGCTGAGGCTTGCTAAGTGTTTTCTTTCTCTCTCTTTCTCTCTCTATCCAAGAACTGTTACAACAGTTGCTATGCACTTTATTCATCTGGTGTTAACAGATGAAGGAACTCTGCCTTCTAGGCAGTTTTTTGTCATACATGTGGTGTGTGGGTGTGTGTTTTTTAAAAAAGTGTTGCTCTGATTTCTTGGAACTTAGTGATCAGTTCAATGATCAAGGTCTGTGGACTTCCTGTTGACACCTTCCACAATCCTTTACATGGTTGAAAGCATTTTTCTAGATATCATATTTTTGATTGGCTGACTCCTTTTGTGCTATGCCACACAGTCATTAAGGAAGGCTTTGCAGCATTTGCTTTTCAGGAGAGAGAAATCCCTTATTTTTTGGGTGTAGTCTCTCCACACTGCCACTTGCATTCCAAAGCAGATAGAAGAGCAGGATATTTCAGTCTTAGCATCATCAGCATGATGTTTGGTCAAAAGCTGGGTTTTTATGCGAAATTCTAGTGTTTCATGGTACTCCTTGATGTTTTTGAGATAGAAAGTTATTTCAACCAAGGTATTCAGTCAGTTTCTATTTTTGCTATAAAGTGGTGCCATAAATCTCAATGATGCAAGTTAATGTACAACTAAACCAAGTACAACTAGTACAAAGACATATGGAAATTAGTTGGTTTGGATGTCTCAATCATGGTTTTTCTTCTTTTTCTAAGCAGGTTTTGTACCGCAAAGGCAACATGCTTCCTACATCTGTAATTAGTTCTATGTTGGGGAGGAAAAAGAGTTTGTACCATGGGCAAGAGTTTTTTCTTTACAATAGAAAAGCAAAGATCTGACCAGTACATTAAAATGTGTATGTCACAGTGTGTATGTCACAGTCTCCTAGGAAACAGAATGGTCCCAAATTATTTTGAACCTTACCAGGTTCTTCCTCAGGGAAATATGAAAAGCTGAAAACTGCTGTATTCTTTCATAATACCTTTGCTAGAGGGACTGGCTGGCTAACTGCTGCAACCTGGATGCCAGTGCATTTGAGACAGAGAAGTAGATGTGAGTGAGGAAGATTCTTGCACCGTACGTACCTCTGTCCATGGTTCCTGCACCCTATGCAGAAGTATTATCCATGTAGGAAAACAACATTCCATACAAAGCAGGCTGAAAAGGGACAGAGTTGTAATTTGAGAACAACTTGTAATAGTCAGGAAACAGTGCTGCCTTAACATTGCAGGAGAAGAGCATTTGGGATAAGGGAACCTGTCAGCATGGTATGCACAAGGTATCCTAGACAAAAAGTTGTGAAGGCTTTTTGCCCTGAATGGTGTTTAAAACTGAAACGTGTATTCTCCTAGCACTACTTGATTGTGTGGCATAAGAAGGGAGGAACAAAAGTGATGATGGATTGTTGTTGTCGTTTTTAGTTGCATTAACACACAACTGTACTTTGTTAATACAGTCATGAGTGTAAATGAAGAAAAATAGCGTACCTCATAAATACAAATAAATGTTAAGGAAGGAGAATGAAGAAAAGATGTGAGTGTATGTGATACACACACAGAGAGAGACAAAAGTCCCCCCCTCCTCTCTCTCTCTCTCACACACACACGCAGTGGCTTGGACCTAGACTAATTTAGCCACACTTTGGTCCCAGTGACCTATTGCTGTCTTAAGTACCATAGTTTCCAGTTGAACTTAACCCAGTATATGTGTGTGCCTATATATTTATATAGACACATTCACACATATGCATTATTGTCAGGATCCATCAGGATTGTTGCACTGGTGGCAATGCTTCTGTCAGCAGAACGGCGACACAGGAGCCATTCCACCTCCCTCCTTAGCCCTTTATATATCTTCAAACCCTGCTTTGCAGGAATAGGTATCTCTCCAGAACATATTTTCAGGTGGTATGGAGGGCTGGGGAAAGGGAAGAAAGTCTTGTTGCACTAGCGGAGTGCCACATGCAGTATGTTCTTATGTATTTTTGCTGTTTTGTTGTATGTCATAGCCTCTCCTTTACAGGTTTGGTTCAGTGCATGCTGGGCTTTGATTTAAGCCTAAGTATCAGAATTTATGGGATAAACTTTTGGACCATAGCAATAAGCTTTCAGCTTGGTGTGAAGTTCTGTACCTCTGCATAATAGTGTTTCTGAACAAGTCATTGGTAGTCTCCAAGTGTGTGGAGGATAAAAGAAATATTGGAAGTAAATGTTTGCTGTCCAGCCCCACAATGTTCAAATCCCATAAAAATCGAATGAGTGGCTTCATGCAGCCTTTTTTTTTTTTTTTTTTAAGCAGTTATAGATTTTTGTTGTCGTTTCTTAGCATTAGAATACATTAGAAGCCTATAAGATGATCAACTGCCAACCTGACAGCTGGGAAAGAACTGTATTTTGTGCCCTGAACTGCCATTTGAATGCCAGATTTTTTTATGTATTTGTAACTTAATAGTCTTTTAATTAAATACTAATGACCTGCAATATGTGTTCTATTTGCCAATTAAAAGAAATGTTTATTTCTGAAAAGTCTGAGTGTGTATGTCACAGTCTCGAAAATGCTGGATGTTTGTGAAACCAATAATTTTATTAAGGGATGCCTGTATTCTGAAAGGTTACCAGCTTAATTCAGTTTAATCAGTATATTATTCTGTTAAAACTGCTGCCCGATTTTCACTTACTCAGGAGTAAGCACCATATTAAATACCACAAGGCTTGTTTGCACAAAAACATAAATCACAATGAAATCCAATTTTAATGAGCACCAGTAAAAAAAAGGCATACTTCTTATTTTTATTTCAGAGCTATTTTAATTCTGGTGTGCTTCTGTAATACATAAAGAAAGAAAACATTAAGGGTGTAATATTTTTGGTTTCTTAAATTGTAAGTTATTTTGCACTTCCTCTAGTATCTTTTTCTTTTAAAAAAATCTTTATTGGATTTTGGTAATATAAAATGTATTTATATATAATCTCTGTTTACTAATTAACTGGTTGGAAAAGAGATAATAAACTAAAATTGACAGCCTTTCTTGAATTGACTAGTAATTAATTATGAAAGAAGCAGACATAACTGTATTGGCTTTAAAACCAATGCCAAAGCCATATTCTGGTAAAACCACTATTAAACCAACCAAAAAAAGGAACAAAAATGTGTGCAAGTTTTGATAATCTTCAGCTTTTTTTCATCAGGCAAGATTGTATAAAAAACAAATAGTGGAGGGAGGAGGATAGAATACTTCATACTTGAAATCCCGATATTTGCAATTTAAAGGTGGGAAACTTAGAATTCTCACCCAGAGAGCATTTATTAATTTATTTATTTTCCTGTGTTTTTTTCCAGTTTGTGAATCAAGGCAGGTCACAGCAGTCAAACAGAAGCTAAAACTTCACAGGATACAAAAGTTAAAAATGTACTTAAACTATCAAAGAATTAAAACCTGTCAAATACAAAAGCTATTAAAAAATAAAGCAGCAATTAGAAAATCCAGCATATTTTCCAAGGCCCATTGCTCCTGAGCAGTCAGTCCTCAAAGGCCTGCTGAAACAAAAAAGGTCTTTAGCTGCTTACAGACAGGAGTGTCCTAGGGCTCGTTCCCACTATGATTAGAAGCGAATTGCAGATCGCTTTATATGTACTTCATCCCCATTTGAAATGGTTTCAGATGCAACTGCGACTGAGATTAATGCAAAAAAAATCGCTGTTTTTAAACACTAGTTTTTTGGCAGTTCTTTTTTTTTAAAAAAAGCAATTCAGAAGCGTGTTCAACAAGTGTGAATGAAGAAACTGAATCGCAGGGAGGGACAAGGTGCAGTGGGGCCAAGGTGCAGCTGGAGGGAGGAAGGGAGACTGGGCTCCCCCTGGCCATGGGTGGAAGCAGCCTAGAGAAAGCTGGAGCTGCAGGGACACCTCCTCGCCTCACATTCAGCACCAGCAGAACCAGTACTGCCGGGCTCGGCTGGGCTGGGCGGCTCCTGGTCAGCTCTGCTCTGCTCACCGGCAGTGGCGGAGGATCCAGGCAGGAGCAGACCAGCCACTGCCACCTCCACCACCTCCACCGTACCCAAACAGGCTGTAAGTGGTGGAAGACCGCCTCCCTTCCATCTCTGCGCTGCTCTCGGGGGACCCTCCTGCCAGCTTAGATTCTTTCCCACCTGCCACCCGCAAGCCCTATTCACTCACTTGGCATGCTCTTATTGAGCACTTCTGGAAAGGCCACAGCAGCCTCAAAAGTGGGACACGGGAAAGGCCACAGCGGCCTCGGAAGTGGAGCCTGTGGCGGCCAAGAGTAGGGGTCCCCAATAGCGGCGTGGGGATGGGAGGGAGCCCATCTTCCACTACTTATACAGCCCTCCCAGGTACAGCGGAGATGGCAGTGGCAGGCCTGCTCCTGCCTGGATCCTCCGCCATCGGTGATCTCAACCCTCTGAGCTCCTCTGCCTCGGGAGTCTCAGCTTCCAGCAGCTGAGCCCCCAGTGAGAACAACATGGATTAGATGCAAGATTCTCTTCCATAGTGGGAACTACGCATTGGCCTCAATCAAACTCACAACCCGGTATCAGAGCGATTCGCAAACCGGTTTAAAAATAAATGGGAATGAGTCCCAAATCTAACCTCCCAAGGAAGGAAGTTCTAGAGCCTTGGAACAGCCATGGAAAAGGCCATCTCCAAAGGTACTGTGAAGGTGGGGGGATAGAGAGAAGGGCCTCCTTAGAAGGTCCCAAAACAAAGGCAGGTTCAGGTGGGAGAATATAGTCCTTCAGGTAACCTGGACCAGAGCTATATAAGGGGACTCATATAACCTATATACACACATAGATAGATATATAGGTCGAGCTACCTTTTTGCACTAGTTAGAAAGAGAAATAAGAGCTGGGCATCTCTAAATAAGTTTTTAACCCACATTCAAAATAGAACTTGTTTATAGTAGCTGTATAAATATTGATGCTGGATAATATTTTGTTATATGATTACTTTTATTCAATTTTCCTATTTTCATATAATATTGTGATTCAAATATTTTATTTTAAATAATAAAAAGCACAGTTAAAAAAGAAAAATGTAGGACATTACAAAATGAAAGCTAAAAACACTGATATAAAGATAAATTCATGCTTCTTAGCCATGCTCAAAATGGAAGACATTTTGAAATTCCTCCTGGTCAGAATGTTGAAATGTAGTACATGTCCTGGCAAAGGAGGACATCTGGTCACCCTTACCAAAATATAAACCCCACAATGCCATAGGATACAATCATGGGAGGTAAAATGGATTCACATTGCTATAACTATCACATGAAATGGTAAGCTCAGAACTGTCTCCACTGTGTTCGATGCTCACAGGTTTCTTTGTCAGAAGAGACAGAACTAGGTGGTCCTTTTGATAACAGCTATAGATAACTTTGGATACTGAGTGAAATTCCCTAGGCTCCTTCAGTAGGTCATCTACATTTTAAAGAAGTTTTCTCAGAACCTGATATTTAAAGTGAGATCAAAAAGCTGATTCAGCCCACCTTTTATGATGTCATAAAAGTCTTATGACAACTCAGTGTGAACAAAAGGTACATGGTTTTTTCCTATTGTGCATCAGCTGACAGAGGCTTACAACATTCTCTATATTTGTTTAACATGAAGAACCAAAAAATATCAAAAGTTACAACTTTAGCAAACAGGAGAAGGCTACTAGGTATGCCTTTTGCAGCAAAACCATCCTCTGGGTCCCATCGGATTATAGAAACATCTGATCTTCACAAAAGCAAGTATGCCAGGCTCAGTGGTCACCCCCATAAGCCTGAGCTGGCTGGCCTAATTGAGAAGGCATTGCAAGAAGCTGGTAAGAAGCGTGATCATATTTGTTTATGCAAAATATCAGAGAGAGGAATAACATTTATGGCCTGTGTTTGCTCTGATTCTTTGTTTTCTTTCTGTCTTAGTAGCCCTAGTCAGCAACTGATATTGCCAAAGATTTCAGAAGAAATTGATCAGTGTCCCCACGCTCAAAGTGGCCTTTTGGTATCTGGGAGATCAGTTAGCACCTTTTATAGAAGAGATCTGGCTCAAAGTATCAGTTGCCAAGCTTCTTTAGATAAATCCATATAAATATTTATCTGTATTTGTTTGTTGTCATGTGCCTCCAAGTTATTTTTGACATGGCAACCCTAAAGCAAACCTATTACAGAGTTTTCTTGGCAGGTTTCTTCAGAAGGGCTTGCCATTGCCATCCTCTGGCTGAGAGAGTGTGACTTACCCAAGATCACCCAGTTTTTGTGCTTGAGTGAGAATTCGAACCCTGGTCTCCAGAGTTGTAGTCCAATGGTCAAAACTACCATCATGGTGCCTCTCATTTATCAGTATATATAGATACACACAGTTATTAGTTACATACAATTTTCTGTGTGTTTGATAGGGACATGCTTAAACCAATAGTTTATTACCCAATTAAAGCAATAGTTCAGTCAGTCATGAAATGGCATGGTGGGGAATACACTATAAGAAAATGCCATCCATCTAAAGAAAAACTGGATGCACATAAAACAATTGTGCATGCTATCCAGACTGAGCGCAATACGTCATAAGATAATGAGAACTGTTATGTTCTCAAAAATATATCAAATAGGTAAGCTGACATGTTTTGCTGGAGCCATTTAAGCAGGTATGTTAAGTAATTTAATTACAATGTGACTTGGAAAGAAACAATGATGCATGAACTTTCATGTTTGTAGACATAAATTGGTTTAATAAAATATTGTACCAATTATGAAGCATGCAACATCTTTTGGCTATATTTTGGACTAAAGCCATAATTACAGACTGGAAGAGAAAGAGGGCTGAAGTAAAGCAAGATGTAGGATAGGCTAAAGTTCCTCATGCTTTACCAGTCTTTTCTTAGCAGTCATCAGAGAACATAACCACTTTCCTAAAGAAAGGGAGAATAATGCTGCCCACCCCAAGTCAGTGAAGACAAAAGGGACCTGGCTGAAACTATTTAGCTTTGTGTGTGTCCTAGCCCAGAGATTGCCTTGTCTTTCTCACCAATTTATAACAGAGTTGGTTTCTTTAATTTTTCCCATCCAGACGCTGAGAACATGTCCAGATTTGGTTCTTCTGATAATAATTATTAAAATATTGAAGGAAGCAATTGCTGCTGAGATTTTCCTTTCTAGACACCTCTTAGGCCTCGTTCCCACTACGATTTCAAGCAAATTGCTGATCGGGTTATATGGCCGTCGTTCCCACTTGAAACCGGTTCCAATCCTATTGAGTTCAGTTTCAATTGCGGTGAAGCAAGGCAAACACCAAAAAACTCTGTTTCCTGACACTAGTTTTTTTGCATTTGTTTTTTTTTAAAAAAAATAATCGATTCCGAAGTGTGTGACACAAGAGGGAACGACAGATCTGAATTGCATCATTCTGGAGGGAGGAACTAATGGCAGAGGGGAAAGCAGCCATCCCCCCCCCCCCCCCGGTGCTGCCTTTGTGCTTGTGGTGTGACCTATGGGTGCATTATATATTATATAATATATAATATATAATATATAAATTATATAATATATAATAAAAACTTAACAAAATATGCAATCTATTGTACTTGCAACTACTTGCAATTATGGGAAGACTGCAGCTCAGCAAGGCAAGTAGCTGCAAAACCAATGGGTTGCATATCCTGTCAATTTTTTTAAAATATATAGTTCCCAAGCCAGGCTGTCAAAGGGAAAATGATGTGCTTGAGCAGCCTGGGTTGCTGAAGGGCAGAGAAAGGCTCAGTTGCTAAAGTCGCCCCACTTGGCACCTGGAATGGCCCCGTCCTCACCATGTTGCCGCTTGCGTCACCGATGACGCACAGATGATTGATATACATTTTGAAGTGGGGATGACAATCGTGCCAAAAAAGAAGCGATTACAAGGGAATAATGAAAAGATCCATTTTCATAGTGGGAATGATGGACCTTTTGGAATTGATTCACTGACACAGAGCGAAGGCGAATCACAAACTGATTTAAATGTAAGTGGGAATGAGCCCTTAAAAGTACAGGAGTGTCCTTGGGAATTCTTGCCCATGTTGCGTCTCCAGGTTTTAACTACAGCTCATTTGTTAACCAGCTGCCATTTTAGCTACCACTTTCAAATCTGGAGAGAAGCATGCAGCCTTTGATGTTTTTGAACTGCAACTCCCAGCATAATCCACCATTGGCTATACTGGCCAAGGCTGCTGGGAATGCCATTTCAGCAACAACCACACAATTCCCACCTCTGGACTAAATCTAATTGCTATTTTAAAGTAAAGTAGAGCCATTGGATCAATGGAACATATACAGTGGGCCCTTGTTATCTGCTGGGGTTTGGTTCCAGGATCCCCCGTGGATAACAACATCCATGGATGCTTGAATTTCATGAAATGGTAAAATGTGGGCTAGACAAAGTAACTGTTACATGGATTTGTAATTGGTTGACTGGCTGAACCCAAAGGGTGCTCAACAATGGCTCCTTTTCAACTTGGAAAGAAGTGACCAGTGGGGTGCCACAGGGCTCTGTCCTGGGCCCAGTGCTATTCAACATCTTTATTAATGACTTGGATGACGGTATTGGGGGCATAGTTATCAAATTTGCAGATGACACTAAATTAGGGGGAGTAGCTAATACCCCAGAGGGAAGGATCAAAATTCAAAATGACTTGAACAGACTAGAAAGCTGGGCCAAAGCTAACAAAATGAAATTCAACACGGAGAAATGTAACGTACTGTACTCAGGGCGGAAAAACGAAAAGCACAGATATACGATGAGGGACACCTGGCTGAATGAGACTACGTGTGAAAGGGATCTAGGAGTCCAGGTAGACCACAAGTTGAACATGAGTCAACAGTGCGATAAAAGGCCAATGCAATTTTAGGCTGCATCAGTAGAAGGATAGTATCTAGATCAAGAGAAGTAATAGTGCCACTCTATTCTGCTTTGGTCAGGCCTCACCTGGAATACTGTGTCCAGTTCTGGGCACCACAATTCAAAAAGGATGTGGAGAAACTGGAGCGTGTCCAAAGGAGGGCCACTAAAATGGTGAAGGGTCACCAGCACATTTGGTGTGTAGTGTATTTTCATTTGGACCATGATTGCAGGGTGGGGTTGAATGTAACCCTTCCTTCCACAGTTGTCATTCCAATTGTATGGCTATGGTGCATAGCAAAAACCTCCCACTGGCATCCTCAATCAATTTACTTTTACCAAAGACATTACACAACAAAAAATGCAATTGATTAATTCAAACCAATCCAGTCAGTGTTTATCTTTTGTGTACCTTTTGTTTCTTGTGATAACAAACAAAGCTTCTTATTCATCCAGTTACCATCGTTTTCCACATTAATTCCTTCCACGTATCATAAGACATTTGGCCCTTTTATGATAAAAGAATGGTAGCCTAGATTCTGCTTACAGAGGATACTGCTTACTTGATTTTCCCTTTCCTAGATGTTTTGGGTCGAGAAGGGACACAGCATTCAGAAGAAAACCTGAGCAGGTAATAAAAGCACTGCAGTATGAAACTTAGACACATAGATAATTCTGTACTCAAAGCATTGAACATTCATGCATAATCAAAACATGTCAAATGACTTTGTATTTCTTCACTGTGGCTAAACAAATATTTCTGGGAAACCTACAACCAGATCTTGAAGGTGGTAGACCTTAATTTTGTCTGCCACATTCCCAGCAACTGATGTGCTGCCTATGAGCCTGTGAGTCCTACTTAGCTATTAGTGCCTTTCATTGATTTAGTCTGCATTGCTTTGTCTAATCCTCTCCAAAGCACCCTGTGCTGTTGAGAACTACCATATCCTATGGCAGTGAAAAGAAGTATTTTCCTGTATCTGGCTGGCATCTATCGCTAATAAGTTGTTAACCCTAACCAAGTGTCAGTCAATTTATTCCGCAGCTCCAGTTTCTAGCATTATGGGAAAGTGAAAATTGTGTTTCAAGTACAGACATGCCATGCATAGATATAACAGCACCACTGGCCATCTCCCCACCCCCACCCCCACCTGCCACTCCTTTCACAATACTTCCTAAGCTTGCATTTTGCCATTTCTACATGACAAAAGAGTTAATAGAAAATGTGTTTTCATAAACTTTAATTGGAAATGTTCCAAAAGCAGCTTCTGCTTTGTAACAGTAAAATTGGGGAAGTCAATATAAAACAAGGAGACTAGCGCTGAGGTTGTGCAAATGGTAGGAAATGTCTCATTATAAAGCTAGTAAAGCCAACGAGAAAAGAGTCTTGGTAGGCCCCCCCAAAGAAAATTATCTCCAAACTATCAGCCATGTACCACTGGTGCACATGATCGATTCTGCTTTCTCATCCCTGTGGATTCCTAACAAACACAGTCATCATATATTAAAAGAAGTAGTAAACCAGTGATTGCTCCCAAAATTAATCCCAACAAAAGGAAGTTAGTGGCAGTGGATCAGCTCCATGTTTCTGGTCTGAATTTTAAAGGAATTACCCAAGGTGCTGAACCTATTTCGGGATTATGGTTATGTTTTTGGGATTATGGCACAGCTCCTTTGAAATTATTACTAAAACATGAAGCAGATTCACCACCTCATTGATATCAGAGCCACCCCCTGCTATTGGTTCCAAACTTGAACATCAGAACATTGGCAAATTCCTACATAGGAGCTCTTATATAGATGCAAGGACAAGGAGGCTCTTTGGGTAAATATTCTTGCCTCATGAAATAAAATCCCCTGTTTTACTGAAAGCCGATGCATCTAGACGTCTTTGTGTACAACAAACCCACACCAAAATGTAAAGAAACTATTTTTAGGACTATAGTTCCCAGAATTCTACAATGGCTAAGGGACTGGGGGGGGGGGTGTTAGTCCAAAAAGTAACATTTCTAAGCACTACAAAAATTCACCACATTTAAAATAACCACAGAATTGGTTGCCTATAAACCCGTTCTGTAGGCTTTGGTACTGCTAGACTCCATGTGCTCTAGAGACTAGAGACGTTATCACATGGGGAGTCGCGGGGAGAAAGTGGAAATAAACGGGCATGAGCGGAAGTCTTTAATTTACGGGATTTGTCCCATTCCGCCTCGTCTGATAACTAAATTCGAATTTAAAAGGAGGTTAATTCGAACGAAAACCTGATCTTTTCATTTTTGGGATTTTTGAGGATTTGAAAAGATCAGGTTTTTGTTCGAATTAACCCCCTTTTAAATTCGAATTTAGTTATCAGACGAGGCGGAACGGGACAAATCCCGTAAATTAAAGTCTTCCACTTGTCCCGTTTATTTCCACTTTCTCCCTGCAACTCCCCGTGTGATAACGTCCTAGGACACAAAGTAATGGATTCAAACTACTGGAAAAGAGATTTTACCTAAACATTAGGAAGAACTTCTTGACAGTAAGAGCTATTCAACAGTGGAACATACTCCCTCGGAGTGTGGTGGAGCTGCCTTCTTTTGGGAGTTTTTAAACAGAGGCTGGATGGCCATCTGTTGGGAGTGCTTTGACTGTGTGTTCCTGCATGGCAGAATGGGGTTGGACTAGATGGCCCTTGGGATCTCTTCCAACTCTATGTTTCTATCATTCTTTTTTGGTGGACTATTTGAATGATCTGGGTCTTTCCGACCTATTTGGAGATCCCTTCACCTAAAAGTATAGCAACTTAATTTTACTTGTATCAAGTCAGTGGTTTGTGTTTAACCTAAGGTCCAAAACACACTGCAGAAATAATCCAGTTTGAGACTGCTTTAACTGCCCTGGATCAGTGCTAGAGAACCATGGGAATTGTAGTTTATTGTGGCACCAGAGCTCTCTGACAGAGAAGGCTCAATGTCTCACAAAACTACACTGCCCAGAATTCCTCAGCATTGAGCCAGGGCAGTTAAAGCAGTCTCAAACTGGATTATTTCTGCAGTGTGTTTTGGACCAATGTTTTAATTTTGTTATGCTCTTTATTTAATATACTTCATGAAAGAACTGCAAATAAAGCATGCATACATACTGCTAACTAAGAGTTAAAGAGTTAACATGGTAGTGAGAGAATAATAATTTAAATAGGAAAAAGTTCAAAATACAAGCAGCATGGTAAATTGTAGAACACAAAAAGTTGCTTATCCTTTAACAAGTATTACCCATCCCACGAAGCAAAAGGACATTTTGCATGGTCATACTAAGAATGATCATCACAACCCAAACTTTGGCCAACATTCAGGAATTACATTTTGATGACCCACACTTCTACCTGAGAACGAAAAAGACTTTTACACACATTCATTTGATAGGTGATCACCTGAAGGTTTTGTTTTTGTTGTTTTAAATGATTATCCAAAATGTGCAATGGAAATGCCATATATACATATTTGAAAATACATTTATCTTAATGCAATGAAGCAGCTGCATTATGCCTCATTGCTGACTATTGATTTCCAGACCTTACTTATTGCTACACAGTGTGCAGAACAGCCTCAAAAATCTAGTTTTATTGAGATTGTAAGCAGACATCAGGACTAGGAGAAAGAATACTCCTCAGTAACAACCCAGTTGGTTCACCCCAGTGCTCCCCACAGGGGATAGAAGGAGACTCAACCTAAACTAGGCCCGCAAATTTCTGTAGCATAGTATTTTAGAGGCTGAGCTATGGAAGTGTTAAGTCCCTGTTTTAAATCTTGATCCTGTTAAGAGCTCACTAGGCTTTGCTTCAGTCCTGCATCTGCAGTATGAAAAATGATTTCACAAAAAGGATGAAGACTGCATTTTTCATCAACGCTTATTAACATAGATATTAATTGTGGGGATAAGGGGACTTGCAGTCCAACAAAGTCTAGAGAGTTGCTCTACAACACGAGTAGGTATTATATGGTCCTCCAGATGTTGTCAAGCATTCTGGCAAGGAGTCCTGTGCTGGTAAGGGCTGCTGAGAGCTGAAATCCAATAACATCTGTAGAGCCACGATCCCTATCCCTGCTCTACTAGATACTGCGGATCTGTTACTATTATTATTAATCTGCAGCCAGCCTTGGATGATGTGGTATTCAGAGTGGCTCCCCCCTCCCCCCCCAGCCCCAAAAATGTCAGAATTGATTAGATTCTATTATTTATCCTGTATTTTCATCAGCTCAAAACATATAAATAGATAGCCCTTCTCTTTGACTTGGTAGACTAGATGACAATTTAAATAATGTGAGATGTGCCACTTGAAACTATTGCTATTAATTTAGTATTTTGTTCAGTTTGTTCAAGCAAAACTCTGGGAACCTCTGCTGGATACATCAGTGTTCCTTCCTGCACAGTCTGAAAGAAATCAAGAAGAAAGTATGTGAAAATAAAAAGGATAAGGATGGTGGTCATGAGCGAGATGCATCTGTTCAATTGGACACCAGTGAAAAAAAGGTCAGCAAAGATTCGAAGTATACTTGCTGGATCCAAACTAGTTATGCTAAGATCAGACTATTAAAATCAGTGGAACTCAGGTTACTCAACTGCTGTGTGATCAAGACCTGTCAAAATAAATGGAAACTGTACTTGACTGAGTCTGGATTCAACCCATGATTTATTTATTTTTCTTCCTAGTGATCCTGCATTTATTACTACCCATCTTCTCCAAACTGATACCCTCTGAAGGTACTGGAGTTCAATTCCCACCATTCCAAACCACCCATGCTCACTGGGAGTGATGGGAGTTGCATCTTAAGAGTACTAGGTTGGGGACAGTCTGGTCTACACATTACACTATGAACCTGGGACCCAGAGCTGAGTCTGGTCTCAATCATGCTCCTCACTCGGTCCCCATAAATCTTACTGCTTCATGTTGTCAATATATCAAATTCTTGTTGGAAAAGGTACCTCCTACCATACTTTCAAAGATACTGAGAGCGTAAGAAGTGGGTAAGGATGCCAGAAGGCTTACAGCTATCTACACTCCTGGCCCCTGCTTGTTTAAGAAATTATTTTGATTTAATAATAATAATAATTAATATAATAATAATTTTTATTTTTATCCCGCCTCTCTGCAACGCAATCGGGGCGGCATACAACAAGTTTAAAAACATCACAACAAGTTAAAACAAGTTAAATAGGTCTACCCTAAATATTACAGACTTTTGTGTTTCTTCTGTCGGATATTCATCAAAAACTCACAACATGCTCAACGTGTGAGAAGAAAAGCATGAGTTAAAATGTGTAATAACTATACATATATCCCGGAAAGTTTCTCCTTCTGTATGATCATGTTCTCATTAAATATCCTTTGGGATCTAAAGTTGACAGTACATTTCCATACCACGTGAGTGGCAAAGGTGCAGGATTCAATCTTGTGACAGGCAAATCTGCTTTTTAATAATGAAGTCAAGTACAGGTGATACAAGTACACAGAGCCTGAAAAAGTGGATGGAGGATTTTGGGAATTTTGATCCAAAAAAAAAAAAAATTATGTCACAAGCCCTGCAAATACCATTTCACTTAGCACTGTCCATAAGTAATAAATTGCCTAAAAGCATGAGCCAAATGATATTTCTTCCATCACCTGCCAAATCAACACATTTTTCTTATACATGCTTGAAGGAAAAGGGCATTATATTGAATGTTGTTGTTGTTATGTGCCTTCAAGTCATTCCCGTTTGACTCTAAGACAAACCTATCCTGGGGTTTTCTTGACAAGATTTATTCAGAGGTTTACTGTTGCCTTCCCCTGAGGCTGAGAGAGTGTGACTCACTCTGGATACTAGAAGTTATTGAAGATTATGGAGGACTGAGCATAGAAAAACGTGGAGAAATACACATTCGCCCATTCCAAATGTCCCTATGTCTTTATGGCAGCAAATTAATTAATAAAATCATCTATCAGATAGAGATGGATTTGCCTGAGCAATAGATTATTTCCTTAGCAGTTACACACTCTTTAAGGGAATCTCTCCAAAGAAGCACTGTATTTTGTTTTATAGAATATTTTGTTTATTTTGTGAGTGAATAGTTTGACAGATTTAGTTTTCACTAACTTTCAGCTCCAAAATTTAGCCTTCACTAACTTTCAGCTGTATTCAGTGATGCAGCGCTGAAATAAGATGGAACCTATGTCCAGTACAACACAATAACATGTCTTTGCAATATATTGGCTGGAATCCTGTTGATCCCTTATACCCTGTCAAGGCAGCTGGATATTTTTTATCTAATATGGATCATTTTGGTCAAGGTTGCAGAGGCAGAATTGTGCATTTGGTACCATTGCACATGCTTAGGTATGTCCGGTTGGTTGTCCATTGGGTTGTATGTCAATTGGGTCCATTGGATTGCTAGTCAGGGTTGCCTGTCAATACAAAGATTGTTTAGCACAATGTATAACAGAAATTTACACTCTCTAAATCTGATGTAGGATCTTTCTCAATAGATTTCTGCCAATAAGAGACACATATCTCATGCAGCTACTTTTCCATTGGCTACTTTCCCAATGCAAACCCCCCCCCCAAATCCACCTTCTAAGCCACATAAACTCTGGTGCCACAACAAACTACAAATCCCAGAATTCCACAGCATTGAGCCATGGCAGTTAAAGCAGTGTCAAACTGTATTATTTCTGCAGTGCAGATGCACCCTTAGACAAGCAGCATTCTGACTGGCAAATTTGCTAAGGATGGTTAAGTGCTTGGGGCAGAGAGAGCAGAAGTTGTTCTGGCTGCATTTCTCTTCTCCAAAACTCCTAAAACTGAAACACCTTGAAATACAAAATTGTCTACATGGGTGGCTGAGACAGTGGCACACTGATGCTTCAACACACACAAACTTTGCTTCATGTACAAAAATATTTTTAAAATACTGTGTATGAAAGTACAGTGCCTTCAGAGTATGTGTATAAGGTGTATTGTAGTTGTTGTTTGCCTCCAAGTCATTGTTAAAGTGAACCTATCACAGGGTTTTCTTGGCAAGTTTCTTCAGAGGGGCGTTTGCCATTGCCATCCTCTGAGGCTGAGAGAGTGTGACTTGCCCAAGGTCACCTAGTGGGTTTTTATGCACATGAAGGGAATCAAACCCTGATCTCCAGAGTTGTACTCCAATGCTCAAACCACTACACCAGGGTATACAAAACATAAATGAATTTCATGTTTAGGCTTGGGTCCCATCTCCTAAAAGCCAGCATGCTTTGAGTGTTGGACTAGGACTCTGGAGATCAAGGTTCGATTCCTTGCTCGGCCATGGAACCCACTGGGTGACCTTGGGCAAGTCACACTCTCTCAACCTCAGGGGAAGGCAATGGCAAACCTCTTTTGAACAAATCTTGCCAAGAAAACCCCATGATAGGTTCGCCTTGAGGTCACTGTAGGTCAGAAACAACTTGAAGGCACACAAGTTGCATCTCCAAGATATCACAATATGCATAAGCAAGTATTCTAAAATCTGGGGGAGAAATCCCAAACATTTCTGGTCCCAAGCATTTCAGATAAGGGAGCCTCAACCTGCAATTGGAGAGAAACATTCGTATTACAAGCCCCATCATTCCCTTGGTTCCTGTCAGTATTTCCTCCATACATCCAGGGGGAGCCAAGGGGGAGGTGCAAATATTGGATTAAATAGGAATATTTGAGATGCAAGGAACGGTAGGTGCCAATGTGGGAGCTAAATTTGCAGGCCTCACATCAAATGTGGGTTAAAAACTTAGGCCTGTTGTCTCCAGAGTATATAGAACAGGGGTAGGCAACCTTTCCCCTTTAAGGGCCGAGGGACTTCAGCTCCCAGAATCCCAGGAGCTATTGGACAACATGGGACTATTGGCCAACATGGCTGAGGCTTCTGGGAGTTGAAGTTCCTCGGCCCTTAAAGGGGAAAGGTTGTCTATCCCTGATATAGAAGAACTCAGAGAAAAGGGTACAGGACACAAAGGCCACTTGCCACTTGTTGGTAATAAATATGCATGTATCATATACTGTTGTAGCTAGCTAAAAATATAAACTAGGCAGTCAGTAAGCTGATGACAAGTGCTTTTATTAATTTCACCCCCTAAAACAGGCAAGGGATCATGGAGCAAGGAAAAAGGAGGAGGCCTGTGTCACAAATTTACAGTGGGCCTAGAGAAATTATGGTTTTCCACTGTCTTTGTTGAACAAAAAACGACTTGCTGAGCACCTGGTATACTAAACCATATTCTTCTTCTTTTTTTAAATCTGTAGAATGCCAAGACCGAAACTGATATGGAAGATATTTTCCTCGAAATGAAGGCAAGTAATTCTCCCAGAATTGCTCAGCATTCTATTACTTGGATTTATCTTAAACTGAGAAATCAATGCAATTAAAAAATTGAGAATTCGCAGGTCTCGATGGCAAGTTTCAAGATGACTTTTCAAAAGGGTTTAAGTATGCCACAGAATTTTTACTCATGGCGTTTATTATTATACTTCCTAAAGTATTGAGTTTAAGGAAGACAAAAATAAGTGTGCTTTCATATTTAGGTAGGTGCTACTCCAATGAATTGAACTGGATAGATCGTCGTCTATAAAGCACTGGGCTGTTTCTGCCTCTGCTTTCTTAATGATATGTATAACAAAAATCAAGAAATACGATATATTGCTGTGTGGTGCAAAACGTTAGATCGGGGATATATATCCCCGATCTAACATTTTGCACCACACAGCAATATATTTCTTGATTTTTGTTATACATATCATTATATATAATCCCCAATCTAACGTTTTGCACCACACAGCAATATATTTCTTGATTGTTGTTATACATATCTTTATATATATCCCTGATCTAACATTTTGCACCACACAGCAGAAATTAATTCTCATTTGCTATGGAACGCTTTGCTAAGGATTACCAAAGCAAGCAATAAAAAGCATGTCAGATTACATGGCCAGGGTCCATCCAGTTATTTAGATTACATCCAATTCTATCAAAAGTAGTGTCCCCAGTCTTGCATGCAGCCCCCATGTATGTTAAAAACATGCTCCAGAGAGTCCCATTCCTCTAGAATAGGTTTTTAGGGTGTACAAGGCAACAAGGGGCTGTGGGAGGGGTCACCAGTTTGAGGGGACAACACTGGGATCCAGCCAGTCCTTAGCTGGACCATGGCCAGAGCAACTGACTTTTTAAAAAATAGCAAGGTGGACATAGGGAGTAAGTGTGATAATAGCAACCCTGTCCAGAATGGTTTCATCATATACTGTTTTTTGCTATTCTAGGGCTGTAAAAGCAGCTTATTGGGATGTACAAAATGTACTATACTAAATGTATAGATTTGTCCCTTTGCGAATTTATTTTATTTTACTATTTTTAAAAACTAATTCTCAACTTTTCAACAAGTTGTGAATTCATTAAGATAACAATAGAGTAAATTAAATCGAAAACATGGAGATGATTTCACGGAATGTGAAATATCTTCACCGTTGGGTATTGACTAAGGTCCAAAACACACTTGCAGAAATGATCTAGTTTGAGACCACTTTAACTGCCTTGGCTCAGTGCTAGGGAATCCTGGGAATTGTAGTTTATTGTGGCACCAGAGCTCTCTGACAGAGAAGGCTAAATGTCTCACAAAACTACAGTTCCAAGAATTCCCTAGTATTGAACCAGGGCAGTTAAAGTGGTCTCAAAATGGATTATTTCTGCAGTGTGCTTTGGACCTTAGTTAATATACCCAATGGTGAAGATATTTCACCTTCCGTGAAGTCATCTCCATGTTTTTGATTTAATTTACTCTATTAAACCTGTCTTGTCCACGGCTGCCTATTTCCCACTCCATTATGGGTATATGCAATCTTCTTACAAAATAATCTTGATATGGCTTTGCAGAGGTGACACTGCTCTGGTGTACTAAAGTGCTCACAACACCAATGTAGCAGATTGTGATATTGTGTTGACATAGTAGCCCTTTAAGATCCCATTTGCTTTACTATATAGTATTGTCAATACATTTCTCTGTTTCTGTCCGCTTTGTGAAGTTCTACCTGAATGCTGTAAACAGTTATAATGAAAGAGAATGATGTCTTTGGTCTCCACTTCACTGTCACTAATCATACATGAAATGAAAGCCCCATGGGCTTCTCTATTTTGGTTTAAAGACTACAGCTGCTTTCCTTTAGAACAGGGACAGGCAACCTTTTGGAGACCTGGGCCAGTCTCCCATAGCCCAGGTCTCGGCTGGGCCAAGGGGGAGAGGAATGGCGGTGCGCGCGTGCGCGTGCGCACCCCACCGCTGCGCGCCACCCCCACACACACGCTGCCATTGCGGCCGCTACCGCGGGCACCGCCCTAGCTTGCGCAGCCGCAGCCGCCACAACACATGTCACGGCCGCCATTTTGGTAGTCCAAATTGCGGCCGCTACAAGCGCGGCCGAAAACGCACCCCGACAGTGGCGTGCGGCGGTGCTGGCGCGCGGTGGCGGTGGCGCACGGCAGCGGTGGCGGCGCGCACCTGGGCCGGTAAGTTCGGGGGCCGGGGCCTTAACCGGCCCCCGGGCTGTAGGTTGCCAGTCCCTGTTTTAGAAAGAACAGTTTGCATTTCACTCATATATGTGTGCAAAAAATTTGTAACATTTTGTTATACCTTCTTTTATTTTCCTCTTACAGAAAGACTTGTCATCATTTGTAGAGATTGATCTGAGAGACAGAGTGGAAGAGGTAGGTAGGAACTGGGCACATATACCTTCAACTGGTTACATGTCCAGGAGACAAATTGGCTGGGAGGAAACAGCACTTCGAGCTATAGTATTATATTATGCTTTTCTGTCTGATAAGATATGTTCAAGGTAGTTGATAGTAAGAGAAAACTCAACACACAATTAAGATAAGGTGTTTTTTTCCTTTACTTTTCCCCTTAAATGTAGTGCTGAACGAAGAGTGTGTGGGATTATAGTTTAATGTATGTGACCTGGAACAGTGGAAATTCTAGCCCAACAAATCTGGCGGGTTCTAGGTTCATGAATGATATAAGGAATCATTGGCCTAACCCAATTTTACAATTTGTATGCTGTCGGTGATCAGATGATTTTTCACACAGTACTAGTCATCAAAGCAAAGCAGCTTCATTTATATACCGCTTCATACCGCACTATGCAGTGTCTAAGCAGTTTACAACTGTAAGCTCATTAATAATTAATAATTAATTATTATTAATTAATTATCAAATGGAATTACACCACTAGACTTATGATCTCTTGATTCCTCACAGTTTGTATTTATTGGTGACTTTTTATATTATTATTTCTGAATTTCCTTTCAGCCCAGAAAGGGCACCTAAGGCAACTTGTAGTCTAAAACGTTAAAGCAGAATAATTCAGCACCAATTAATAATTACAGAAGAACTTTGAGGGGAAAACTCAAAGAGCACAGCTAATATATTTAGCATAGTTCAAAAGCTATATGGAACAAGAAAGTTTTCTCAGCTCACCTAGCATTTCAAAAAGGGTTCCGTCCAAAAATCCGTCCAAAAATCACTTTAACCATCAAGGAAAGAGTTCCATAGTTGGATTGCCAATGTAAAGCAATCCCTGTCTTATGCTTAAATTTCTATGTGTATGGAAAGTCTGGATTTGTGTGTTCACACATGTGTGTGCATGTGCATGTATACTATTTACAGAGAGTTAATGGTGGTTATTCAGTTTAATCCCTATGAGAGTTTGGGACAGCTGAGGATATTCTGAGTTTTTCATGTGCTGTTCAAGGTCAAAACATGACCCCAAATTTTACATACAAATGCAGGTAAAATAAGCCTGATTCCAGTTGAAGGTTAACTGTGGCTGACTCTAGATGATATGTTAATGACATAATGTCTAGCTGAGCGTTTCTTCTTAAAATCATAAATATACACAAAGATTCTGATACAGTGGCCCCTTGGTATCCACTGGGGTTTGGTTCCAGAAGCCCTTGTGGATAACAAAATGTGTGGATACTCAAGTCTCATTAAATACAATGTTGTAGTAAAATGGTGGCCCTTATATAAAATGGCAAAATCAAGTTTTACTTTGGGGATATAGTTGAATCCATGGATAAAGAATCTGTGAATATAGAGGGCCAACTGCATATTGATTTGGCCCACTATGCAGAGTTAGGGAATGGTTTAACTTTCCCCGCCACTATTGTAAATTAAATTTTAAAGAGGTGGGGAGGGACCCTACATTGGTGCCAATGAAGGATGTTGCAGGCTGGTTATTGATGGCGGGGAGGGGGAAACTGCCTGAGGAAAGGCTTAATCCTTACCCTTATCCAGTGGAGCCAGTCCATATCAGGATCCAGATAAGTAATCATGAGTAAACAAAACTCTGTCACAGCTAGACTCAACATCATCCGTGTTCAGTTGCTGCAAAATAGGTTCCAAGTGTCAAAGTAGTTTACATTCAGTTAACTAAGCAAAAGGAAATGAAGAGGAGGGAGTGGAGTCTTGCCCTTCCGAATATGCTCATTTGGATATTTGGAAGAGGTGCTTTCACAGACTCAGTACATACATTTTAGGGTTTCTCTGCTTAAAATAGTCGTTTCTGGGTGTTCTTCCTCATTGAGAACTTTTAGCCTCATGCTGCCTGGCCACACAACCTTTTGACCATGCCCTCAAGTTGTTGGGCTACATGTATCCCAGTTTTCATCTGTGAAATGTTGGAGAGCATGCTACACATTTAATGTATTTTCCAACTGGACCATGGCAGTAGTATTGGCTGAGCAAGCAATACTGATCTTGCTTCCTAGGTATTTTTTCTTTCTTTCTGGAAGTAGAAAACATGGCTCAGCATGACTTCATTTCAAATGTATTGTTTTACATTTTACTTTCCATATGATCAAATCTATTTGTTTACCAAAGCAGTTCCATTCTACCTTTCCATTCAGAGACCCTCAAAATGGCTTACAATACAAAATGTAGAAACAATCGTTGTTAAAGTGTTAACAGTAAAAATAGCCATACCAAAAAAAAAAAAAAAATCAAAAAAATTAAATGTTCTGTGTTAATAACAGCATTTTTGGCAAGATGAACTTTCAATCTAAAAGTCACATTGAATAGTCTCTGATACACATATTGTCAACAATAAAACTTTGTGCATACATAGAAAATATTTCAGCTGTGCTGAGGCAGAACTAAAGGCACTTTTCCATGACATCCAAAGGGGACTTGAATTAAATACACCATTTGTCCAAAACCAGCAATGCAATGAAGCATGTTTTATATTTTTAAATTGGAATCGTTTTACTGAAGTCACATGTTTTGAACTATGTGTGACCTGGAGCAAGTATTTTGAGCAAGGAGGTTCCTAGAAAAGAACTGCCTGGTCACAGATTATTAGCTTGAAGCATTTAACAAAGAAATCACTATTTATTAAAATTTCTCTGACTCAGAAAACTGAAGATATCTTGACAGAGGACAAGCAGCATGAAAAGGAAGAAGAATCTCCTGACACTGTGTATGACACTTTTTAAAAAAGAAAATTCTTGTGCAAAAACATTGGTGGGTAGAGCAACCTTTAAAATCCAAACTTTCCCCCATGAAAATGGTCACAGTCCAGTGCATAACTTTGGAAGTTATGACTCAGTCAGTGGTATGTTCTTCCTAGTTTGTTTGTGGGTTTTATATCCCGCCTTTTTCCCAAAATGGGATTCAGAATAGCTGTTTAGGATTTTAGCTGAGGGTTTTACTCCTTGATCTTATTATTCATTTGTTGGGAAGGGCTGTCTCACTTTCCAGGTAGAGCTTCAAAATGTTATCTTTTTTTACTATTGTTCCCAGAATCCCTCAGTCATTATGGTCACTGCCATGCTGACTGGGGATTATGGGAACTGTAGTCCAAAACTGAGAGCCAGCATGGTGTAGTGGTTTGAGCATTGGACTACAACTCTGGAGATCAGGGTTCGATTCTCTACTTGGCTATGGAAACTCACTGGCTGATCTTGGGTGAGTCACGCACACTCAGCCCCAGCAAACCCCAGGATAGGGTTGTCATATTGGAAAGAACTTGAAGGCACACAACAACCAGAAGAAGAAATCCAAAATTACAATTTCCAAGCTCTGCTTTCAGCTGGCTATTCAGAGAACGATGCTTCCATCTATAGGGTTTTTACCTTTTCAGATATATGTGCCATGTTAATTGATGCCCCAGCCCACAATGGTGCTTCCAGAAGGAATTGCCCAGTTCTTTCAAGTGACTATACCTGATAATTTCATTTTACAGTACTTGGAAGAAGAAACAAACCACCCTAACAGTAAATTCAGTAAATTTAGTAGGGATTCTCTCGAACAGCGCTACTCAAAATGGTGGTACATGGAATTGTTTCTAAGCCGTAAGCTGCTAGTCCCTGAACTTTCCAGAAGCCCTTTTACACTACATAATGACAGTGCTATGATTCCACTTTAACTGCCAGGGTTCTATTCTATGGAAGCCTGGGCTTTGCAGGATTTGGGGGACGGGGGCATGGTGACATGTTTATAATACAGTTCTATTGCCTCACCAAACTGCAAGCTCCAGGATTCCATAGGATGGAACCCTTCCAGTTAAAGTGGAATCATACTGCTATAATTGTGCAGTGTGAAAGGACTCTGAGAAGAAAGAAATAATTCTAGCCAATAGGCACAAATATAGTACTGCCCCCCAGCACATAGTGTAGGATTGCCAGCCCTGCACATTGGATAGCTTAAGAAGCACTGCTCTAGAAGTCTTTCTCCTTGGCTGCTGACTGCCAAAAAAAACATCAAAACAAAATTAGGAATTAGATGGACCTTGCAGTAAAAGGTGTATTGTCACTTCTGGATGCTTCCAGGAGAGGCAATTCACCTTTTTTTGTTTGACCAGGACAAGGGCAGTCCAGGGAGTCTGGAGGACTTGAGGGCCTGAAAAAATAACTGAGGTGAGGGGAATGATAAGGCCCCAGGGCCACACTTTGCCCGCCCATGTTCTACAGAATCTGAATTTTTAAAAATACAATTACATTTCTATAATTAAACCTATATGTTAAGACAGGCTGAGTGAGATCAGCTGTGCGGGTGACCTAATGGTAGTGCAGGAATTTGAATCCAAGTCCAGTGCTTTATGTTCTCCAGCAAGTGTGCATGAGTGATCCTTGGGGGGGGGGGGCTTTGTGGACCTTGAAACTCCCCCAAAGTACCCAGAATACTTTTTCATGGGCAATTTTTTTTCTAACAAACAGTTGAAAACTGCCACAAAACAGGGCCATTTTGCCCCAATAATGTCCTCAAAACAAACAACACCTCCCATAAGCCAAAAATGAAACCAGAAGTGACATGTAATCACTTATGAAAGCTTCAGAAGTACTGATGTGGCCCATGGGTGCAGGGGGAGGTGTAGGTGAAAAACAGCCCCTTCCCGCCCTCCATGCCCATCCATGTTCTGTGGTATATGGATATATGATTATAACATACAGGGTCACATCTCTCATATCTTTGACAGCAGCTCTCTAGTCAACTATAAATAGTCTAGTACAGTGGTTCCAAAGCTTTGGTCCTCCAGATGTTTTGGATTTCAGCTCCTAGAATTCATGTCTGTTGGCCAATCTGGCTGGGGCTTCTGGGAGCTGAAGTACAAAACACCTGAAGGACCAATGTCTGGGAATCACTGGTCTAATATGTCAATCCACTCAAGAAGTAACAAGGTGTTTGCCCTTCTCTGTGCAAGATATAAATGTAATACTTAAATTACATTAATAATAATAATAATAATAATAATAATAATAATAATAATAATCTTCCTTGCTCTCCTCTTGGATTATCTAATTTTGAATATTAGAATGTATTTTTTAAAATATACAAGATCTAGTCCAAGCCTCTGCTCAGTGTGGAGCAGAGTTCAGAATCTCCAGCAGGTGAATGACTGAAAATGGAGAAGCTGAGGTCTGACTCTGATTTAGCCACAATACTTCCATATCATCTGATGCCTGATCCATCTAAAAGGAGATGGCAGAGATTGGATCCTGGCGCCTTCTTGTGCAATCTCAGTAGAGAAGATGGCTAGAGCCCTGCTGTGAGAGCCAAATGGATAGATATATATTGGGGAGAGAGCCAGTAATGGTTTGAGTATTGGACTACAGCTGTGGAGCCCAGGGTTCAAATCCCCACTCAGCCATGGAAACTCACTGGGTGATCTTGGGCAAGTTACTTCTCTCAGCCTCAGAGGAAGGCAAAGGTAAATCTCCTCTGAATAAATTGCCTTAGGGTCACCATAAACCAGAAACTACTTGAAGGTACATGACAACAATGTTGGAGAGGAGACATACCTTATTTTCCTGTGTATAAGACTACTTTTTTACCTGCAAAATCTGTGGCTAAAGTGGGGGGGTTGTCTTATACGCCGGATATAAGGATAATGAGGATAGAGGTGCTAAAACTCTATATTTTGACTGGAAAAATGGAGGGGTCGTCTTATATGCGGGTCGTCTTATACGCCGGAAAATACGGTAATTAACTGCTGTATCCAGAATTTGGGAAAGTTAATTTATTGGATTACACCTTCTGGAATGCTGTGGTCACCATGCTGGTGGCCATCCTAGTTGGGTGATTTTAGGGGTTTCAATCCCCCAAAGTAACATTTAACTCTACCACTTAACAATGGCCCTTCCCCAAGACAATGGTTCCCATTTGGCTTCCATGACAGAGCTCACAGCAAATCAGTGATGGCTAAATGGCTGCTAAATGGCCCCTTACTCCTGCCCTATCCTGTCCTACTGCCTTCTTCTGCCTGGCCTGGCCTACTGGCAGTAGCTCAAGTACCAGTAGGGTTGGAGGAGGTTATCTAAAGCCTTGCTTCCTAAGCTGGTATGTTTTGTGACCATTGGCTTCAAATGCCAATGCATCAGGAGACATACGTATATTGCATGGCTATAGCTCCGTAGCTATGTCTCCTAATGCTATCCCTTCAAAACCATCTTGTAAGCAGTGCATCTCCCTGTGCCCCTCAACTATTTCTGTATTGTCAGGCAGCGGTGATATCAGCAGGGACATGTCCATCTCTTTTCCTGTAGCTAGATGCACTGTGGCAGACATTCAGAGTGACCTCTGGGGATCCTGTGGAGATTCCTGTGTAAACGGTGTCTTTGCAGGAAAATAGCTATATATGCCCCACCGACTCCATCACGCCCAACAATACTGAAATGTCTGTGTCCGAGGGGCTGCACTGCTTTCAAGTTGAATTTTTGGGGTGTGTGTGATCATTTTGTGGTCAGAATAGAATTATGACCTCCACAACGACTTCCCCTATAAATGAGTTGCAGTAGCATATGGTCAACATACACCATCATAATACACCAATAGGATGACAACCCACTGTTTTTTTTTTTTTCTTTTCCAGAAATTCTCCAAGGACTGGTAACTGATGGTTTAGGGACTGGCACTGTTCCATGGAGCACCGTTTTGAGTAGCACTGAAAGGCATCTATCTTTCCTGACATCCAGAATATTAGTTTCTCAAGTAGGCACCAGGAATGTCTAGGAAATATCTTCCAGGACTTTTGGTCCCTGGGACAGGAACATGGCAGGTGAAAGGAAAGGGACCACCAGTTCTCTTTCCACACTACTGCCAATAGAGACAATGCTTTGAAAGGATTCCAAGGGACAATATCCTGTATTCAGAACTCAGTGCAACTTTGGGCCTCGGCAGATGACTAATTGAGTCGTCTGCGAGACCCGGAAGAGGAGGAGCCACCGCACGAGCGGCGCTCCTTCCTCTTCCTGAGGTCGCCCTGGGAGCTGCCAGCCCTCCGCACGGCCGGCGCTTCCGGGGCAACCTCCCGCCACAGCGACCGCACGCGCTGCGGCGGAAAAGGCAGGGAAAGTGCACCCTACGCGTTTAGGGCGCACTTTCCCTGTCTTGTGGAAGAAGCGCTATTTTTGCGCTCCTTCCAGGGACGCCGCAGGAGCGCCGCGGTCCGGCTGCCAAGGTCCCGCGGCACTCCGGACCAGGGCGTCCCCGACGCCCTGGTCTGCATCCCCCCATAATGGTACTTGTTGGCCTTAATTTAGTTCTAATTTAATTGATTTCCCTTTAGACTGTATTCTCAGGCAATTGGACTGTTAATATCATTCCATATATTCATATAAATATAGACAGTCTGTATATTTGTATACAGAAATGTATAGTGGGAATTTTATATACACTTGCCTTATCATGTCACAATATACAATAGTGATATTTAACATTTAATTTACAGGCCTCAGAGCAGCTGGCTGTGCTGTTTTCCTTTTTGGGTGAAGCTCAAGAAGCAAAAGGAAAAGCAAGAGTAGCTATGAAAAGGTTAATATTCCTATTCTGATTAGATTACAAATATATGAGATATTTATAGAATAGGGAATGTGTGGCCCACCTGATCTTGCTCAACTGAAATCCCTATCAGTATAGCCAGCAGGGCATGATGGGAGTTGCAATCAATGTCTGGAGGGCCATGTGTTCCCTATCCCAGCCTAAAGAACTGATTTGAAACCTCCAAATTTGTTCTGCCAGTCCTCACCCTCTGGTCTGTGAGGCATCCTACAATGCTATAATCCCTTGCTAAATCTCCTCCCTCACTAAGAATAGAGAAACAGGAGAGACAACACCGGCTCTAACAGCACCTCTCAAACTAATCACTTCAGCTTGGTGTGTTTTGTTCTGTCTTCACGTACTTCATCTAAGAACACAAGGGCAGAGAGAAGCCAATTTATTCCCCTGTGCCCAGCTTGAGACCTCTCTGGCCAGAGAAGACTGGAGTGCTTGCCAACCAGTCCCTGGGCAAGACATGGGCCAAGGTAGTGTTTTCCTTTTGGAGCCTTGGGAAAGAGGGGAGGGTTGGAAGATTTTGTGTAGGTGGACATTTTGAAGAGAGGGCTCCATCCCCTGAGATCATCTGATTCAGGGGTAGGCAACCTTTCCCCTTTAAGGGCCGAGGAACTTCAGCTCCCAGAATCCCAGGAGCTATTGGCCAACATGGGACTGTTGGCCAACATGGCTGAAGCTTCTGGGAGCTGAAGTCCCTTGGCCCTTAAAGGGGAAAGCTTGCCTACCCCTGATCTGATTGCTAGGAGATGTCTTATAGAGGACAATCTGACCTTCCTAGTTCTCCACCCCATTAGAGAAGGGGACAGCAAATGTTTTCCACCTGATAGTCATGCTTATTCCATCTAGCCAGAATCCATATTCAAATATTAACACTAAACCAGAGTTTTGTGGTACGTGTATAAGCAGGACCAGCATTAGCTCCTGACATGTTAAGGGCCACAAATCCCAGAGGAGCATTTTAAGAATGCCCCTTTTAAAATGGACCAGTGCTGTAAAGACAGGGTGACCAGATGTCATAACTGCAAAGGAGAACAAGGCCCCGCAAAATGTAGGGCATTACAAAATAAAAACTAAAAACACTAATATAAATATAAATCCATGCTTCTTAGTCATGCTCAAAATGGAGAACATTTTGACATTCCTCCTGGACAGAAGGTTGAAATTAGGACAAAGAGGACATGTGGTCACCCTGTGTAAAGAGGAGAAATGGACCAGGCAGCCACAGACAATCCTGTGCACAGTATGCCTATTAGGGCTAGACTTGCAGCAATTCCCAAACTTTGGTCCTCCAGGTGTTTTGGACTTCCTACTCCCAGAAGGCCTAGTCAGCTTGGCCAGAAGTCAGGGATTCTGGAAGCTGAAATCCAAAACATCTGGAGAACCAAATTTTGGGAACCACTGGGCTAGAGTAAGAAGCATTAAGGAGAAATAAGATGACAATGGTGGTTATAACTGCCTTGCATCACCATTGTTGTCATTGTCATATTTATTTATTATCTGCCTCTCTCTCTGTGGATGAGGTGGGGAACAACAACAAATAATACTTAACTATGGTCTAGAAATATAGCCAAATCAGATCATTGATTTAAACACACTTAAGCACGTTTTACATTTCTCTTGGGTTTACTGCTTCTCTCTTATGTTTCCTCAGATTTTAAGAGTAATCCGAAGCAAACAGCAACCAAGCAGCATTTGAAAGCTATAAGCTTATTTCATTTTAATATGCTCTAGGTTTTTTTGAATCTGAACGCATTTTTTGGATTGGTTCCTAAACAAGACGTAATGGAAGAAAACATTAAATCAAAAAGCCTCATTCTCCCTTTCCCCCCAACAGATAATTGAGGCCCACAAGATGACCTTTGAGTAAATTGCATGCATAATTTATTCCCAGAGTTGCCAGCATTTGATTCCAACAATTCTGGCCTCCAGGGTGAATTCAGGAAATAGAAGATTGCAGAATTTGGTGTGTCCTGGCAGATCTGGGCATGAGAAGAATAACAAAACCATTTTCTGACAAGGTTGTTCTGTCACAACGGTTTGACTTCCAGAATACAGTTTTGTTGGTCAGACCAGTAAAATGCTGATCAGTTGGAAACTGTGCCTGTTCTACCAAGTAAGAAAAATGTCTATGTGCATCCATGGATACAAAATGTCCATAGGTACAAAATGTTGGTGGCTGGGCAGGAGTGACACAAATTGGTTAGGTAGCATATATAAAGTAGATGCATTTAAAAGTTAAGCCAAATGCACTGTACTGTGACAAATATTCTACATGTTCTTTCCCAACAGGACTCCCATTTTTGAGAAAGCTGAGGTACGATATGGGAAGGAAAAGTCAGCTGAAGACTATGTATTTAATAAACTCAAATCCAGAACTAGACTTGGTTATCCCTTCAGTTTATTGAGAAACCACAACAGGCTGCTCATTTCTGCATTCTGGATTCAAAAGTAGGTTGCAAAGAACTGAAATATGATTAAAGCATCCAACATAATGCTTTCCAGCATCCATGGAGCTTGCTTTTTCATATGGTTCTCAAGCAGTAGGTAGGTTACAGCAGGAACATACACATCTTCCATATAGTGAGTAATGCCATTAGATAATCCAGTAGTAAAGCAATAGCATGTACATTTCTATACCGCTTATCAGTGAACCAGCACCCCCTAAGTGGTTTACAATCTATAAGCCAATTGCCCCCAACAAGCTGGATAGTCATTTTACCGACCTACAAAAGGATGGACAGCTGAGTCAACCTCGGATCCCTGGGATCAACCTCACAACCTTGGGGCTACAGTACCAGTATTTAACTGCTGTGCCACCAGGACTCCCATATTATAAATCAGTAATTATTCCAAGGACTGAGGAAGTGCCCCTCCAGAAACTGGAAAGTGGCTTGATACTGAGCAATAACCACGTTTAAAAATGATTGTATACATTCTACATTACAGGCTTGCGTTTATTCGTCTTTGTAAAGAAAAATGGATTGTTACATTTATTTAATGGGTGCTAAACTCAAAGTAAGAAGGAACTTTTCAGAAAGCTATATTAACTACAAGATTTTCAAAAGAGTAGATATAGTACAGAGCCACTTACAAACCATCCCTTCTCAGAGTGGGATTGGACTGCAATTTAGTATACCCTTTGCTGGCACTAACTTGCTAACTAGACATATATAGAGATGCACTGTAAATTCCATGAACTTTCATTATACCTTGTACATTCCATGTACTTCAGACTATTAGCAATGTCCAAGTGCTGAACACCTTCATTATGACTAAATAGGGTCAAAGTCAGGTACTCTGCCATACCTAATTAAGCAATGAGCTGAAAAAAAGCATATTATTATCAGAAAGCATCCCATACCCTCATCACTGTCATATTAGCCTCACTTATGAACCTGATGAAAAGACAGTTTTCTCCTTGGGGCAATTCCAGTGGATGTAAAATCCATTTGAATGCTAATGCACACAATTTTCATATTATTTAATTGGGGGTTAGACTATACTAAAATGGTGAGTAGAATTAATTTTAAAAAATTTATCCTGCAAAAGGCAAAGCCCCGACTCCTGTTTTTTATTATTTGGTACCCCTTTAAAAGGGCATTAAATGGTTTCTAATTAGGTGTCAAAAAGAAAGAGGAAAGCAAAGGGAGATCTTCTGGTACTCATTTTCCCAGCTAGTTGGGGTAGAATGTGGATGGGGATGTAAACTTACATCCACATGTAAATGGGGATGGGGATGTGTGAAGATAAAAACATATAGACATACAACTGAATGTGTTCACATCTGGGTACCTATTTAAAATGGGGATATTTCCATCCATATTGCATTACTTTCAACAGGATATACATTTGAATATGCAACCAAGCCTGCATCCCTATTTGTTTTCTGCCCCAGATAGTCATAGCTAAACATATGCAGGAGAAAGTGGTAAGCATTAGCTGCAGACAACGTCAAATTTCTGAGCATGGATGATGGATTGAAAATGCCTGTTCCTAAAGTGTGCAACGCAACACTTGTTTCCTTTCTTAACTGAAAAGCAAGGTAGTTTTCTTTTCTCTTGTCAAAATCTCATTTTCAGGCCCATTCTACACAGTACATGCTGTATTTATTCAAGATATTGATATATAAATAGCCTTTACTGAACCAATAACCATTATAATTAATGAAATACACAGACACTGACTGTTGTTTGCAAGATCGGCAGGTTGGCAGTTTGAGGCCCGGGTGCTGCATGATGGGGGTGAGCTCCAGTCACTAGTCCCAGCTTATGCCAAACTATCAGTTTGAAAGCATGCAAATGTAAGTAGATAAATAGATACCACTTTAGTGAGAAGGTAAACAGTAGTTTCTGACAATGCTGGCTCTTCGGCTTAGTAATGAAAATGAGCACCGCCTCATACGTTCGGACATGACTTGACAACCTTGTCAACGGGAAATACCTTTACCTTTACCTTTACCTTTACAGCTGGTTTCTACCGTATATACTCAACTATAAATTGACTCGTATATAAGTCGAGGTCAACTTCTGGGTCTAAAGGTATGGATTTTGATATGACCTGTGGATAAGTCGAATGTCAGACTTCCTGGCTGCAGAGAGGCTGCAGGGTGATCACTGTATTGACCCATGTATAAGTTGACCCAGGTTTTTGAAGTCAATTTTTGACCTAAATTTCTCTACTTATGCACGAGTATATATGGTAAATATCTTACTTACATTTATCCTCTCTTCCTTCAAAACATTTCTATTTCAAACAGCAAGAAGTATCTTTAGACAGAAATATGGAGGAATGAATTTGACCAGGTCTAAAGATATATATCTCCGTTCTCTGTCCCTTCAAATTCAGATTTATTCAGTCAACCCCTGACATTTCCTAGTATGCTCTGTCTCCCCTTTTTTTCTGGCAACACCACGAAATCCATTAATACTGGTGTCAGAAATGTCATTGTCATTATTAGCAAAAATAGCCCTAGATATTAGGACTATTTGATTCTACAGTGCGCTATGGTGTGAAGCATTCAGTAGAAAACAAAAATAATGACCATGGAAGAAATACATAAATATAACCTAGACAATGGGGAGATTTAAATAGTTAAAGAGTTCCTATGCCTATGATCAAAACCTGATCAGAATGGAGACTGCAGTCAAGAAATATGAAGTCTAGGAATGGGAAGGGCAGCTATGAAAGAACTAGACAAGATCCTAAAGAGTAAAGATCTACAACTGAATACTAAAGTTAGAATTGTCCAAACCATTGCATTTCCCATCACTATGTATGAATATGAGAACTGGACAGTGAAAAAAGCAAATAAGAAGAAAATCAACTCATTTGAGATGTGGTGTTGAATAGTGCTGAGGATACTGTGGATGGCCAAAAAGGCAAACCAATGGGTCCTTCAAGAGACCAAACCTGACATTTCCCTGGAGGCAAAGATGACTAAACTGAGGCTATCCTAATTTGGCCACATAATGGGAATGCATGACTCATTAGAAAAGACAAAAATACTAGGAAAGGTAGAGGGAAGTAGAAAGAGAGGAAGGCCACATGCTAGATACACGTAGGTCAGGTGTCTGAGTTCGTAGGACCTGAGATAGAGCAATGGAGGACAGGAGGTCTTGGAGATGCATCAGCCACAGGATTGCCATGAGTCGTGATCGACTTGAGGGCAGTTAACAACAACAACAACATATCCATGGCAAATCTCAGTCAGATCTCATCTGTAAGATTGTAGGTCCAAAGCAAAGGGACAGCTGAGTCTTGTCTGCTGTTTTTGTAGCCCTCAATAAATCCAAAATCCACATCATTTTACACTTTTCCTGCCCTCTCCCCCATAAGTTGCTGCTCCTAGATACCTCCAAGACCAGCAGTTCAGCATAGAACCGGCCTCCTGCACTGTTTTAATATCAGAAAAAGAAAAACAGGCCCACTGCAGTTGCCCACCCTTGACTCAGAAGAAAATCAGTCCATCGGGTATTTCAAACAAAACACAGGGAATCAAAGATAGCTGGATTCAGATGCACCACTCAGGCATGAAGTTAGGTATGTGGTCTCCAGTCAACCTTGCTTACATTTCAAGATGCGTGAGGGTAAGATAGCATAGGATACAGAAATGGGAAGTAAATAAAAAGTTTCTTGTTGTGCTTCTATAATCTGTCCCCAGTCTGTGTTGTCTGGGAGATGTGGTCCAGCACATCTGAAGGGCATGCAATTGAGGAAGCCTGAGAAGCACTCCCACCATCCTTATGATCAGGTTTTACATGTTTTGAGATTTCTGTTTTGTCAGAAAAACCAATGTGTGTGTCTCCAAGTTGTTCTGACTTGTGGCGACCCTATCATGAGGTTTTCTGGGCAAGATTTGTTCAGAGGAGCTTTGTCATTGCCTTCCCCGAGGCTGAGAGAGTGTGACTTGCCCAATGTCAACCAGTGGGTTTCATGGCTAATCAGGAATCGAGCCCTGGTCTCCATAGTCATAGTTCAGTGCTCAAACCACTACACCATGCTGATAAACACAAAATAACCAACTTTCTTCTAACAAGGCCTGAGTGGTTTTACACTTTTCAGGAATCTACTCAAGTTTGTTGGTAGTTCCTCAGATGGATCAATAGAGCCCTCTGCTGGTCAGAGAAAAAAACAGACTAGGATAATAACACTAAGAACAGCTGGAAATAAAACAATAGCAAAAATAATTCTCAGTCTACAGACTTTAGGTTAATTACTGTTCCACCGGTTTCGTGGCAGGCACAGTTCCTCCAAATATTGTGAGGTTATTTCAGTGTTTTCCCCAGAAGACAGACAAAATATGGACAACACAGCCACTTCTTTAAAGGGACATATGCATGTTCTTATAGGTCAGGGTCCCTAATGTGAGTACATTAGTACCATACTTGTGCATGTATATTTCAGCCACACTTTACAATGGGTAACTTCATAATTTTGAGAATTAAAACTGGAATCCATTTTATCCGATGACAGTTTTGTTAGAGGACTGGGAGATCTCTGCCGTTCATTGTGCTAGCATCTGTCAAAGGATATAAACAGGATAATTTGTCTTGGCTTCAGCAAACTAATTTGTGCTTATATGTGCTAGTTCTTCCCACAACAACAACAACAACAAATAAGGCAGACCAGCAAAAATAAATGAAAACACTAATCTATCCTGCTTTACATATTTGGAACATGCATTAATCAACATTAACTGCAATTGTCTTCCTTCCAACCTCTGTAATTCAAAACAAGTGATTTGGCTGATGAAGGTGAACTTTGTAGTTTTAGGACAAAGGATTTTTAAAAGTGAGAATGTATTGTTTCATTTTAAATGATCACAGAAGGATGCAGATTTAAAGTAGTAGAGTAGATCTATTAAAATCAATTGGATTTAAGCTATTCATGACTTATTAAGAAATGCAGGTATTTGGTATCTGACTGCCTGCTGTATAATTTTGGGCAGATTCTTTTTACTATTCTTTTTCTATGTTTGTTCCTCTGTGTGTTCTGCCATGTTGCTACAATGCTGAATAGAATAAAGCTCATGTACTACTGCTCATCCTCAGGCTCAGCCTTAAGGCTGAAGTTTGACTATGTACCTATCTGAAAGTTTGTTGTTGTTGTTAACTACCCTCGAGTCATCCCAGACTCATGGCAACCTTGTAGATAAGACTTCTCCAAGCCGCACTATCCTCCACTGCTCTGTTTATAGTCTTGTAGATTCATGCCCATGGTCTCACTAATGATGGCCTTTGCAGACTGCCAGAAATAGTGCAAATTGAATCCACTTTAACTGCCCTGACTCAGTGCTAGGGAATCATGGGAACTGTAGTTTATTGTGGCACCAGAGCTCTCTGACAGAGAAGGCTCAATGTCTCAGAAAAAAATACAATTCCCATGATTCCCTAGCACTCAGCCAGGGCAGTTAAAGTGGACTCAATTTGCACTATTTCTAGCAGTCTGCAAAGGCTTTGAGTCTATCCATCTGGTGTGCAATTTCCATCTCTTTCTATGTCTCTCCACCTTTCCTAGCATTATTGTTTTCTATTGAGTCATGCCTTCTCATGATGTGGCCAAAATACAACAGCCTTAACTTGATTGTCTTGGCTTCCAGGGACATTTCTGGTTTTATCTACTCAAGAACCCACTTGTTTATCTTTTTGGCTGTCCATGGTATCCTCAGCACTCTTCTCCAGCATCTCATTTCAAATGAATCAATTTCTGTGCTTTCTTCACTGTCCAGCTCTCACATCTGTACATGGTGATGGGGAATACAATGTCTTGTATGATTCTAATTTTAGTGCTCAGTTTTATGTCTTTACATTTTAGGATCTTGTCTAGTTCTTTCATAGCTGCCCTTTCCATTCCTAACAAAAATCCATCAGTGATACCTTTATTAGCCAACCAAAATGCAGAATATACTTGTTGCAAGCTTTTGAAGCTCCATGGGCTTCTTCCTCAGGCAAGATGTTATAAAGCAAACAGGAGAAAAACAATTGGAGATGTTAGTCAGATGCCTACATGTTGTTTAGTCTTTATTTAACATGATATATGGTGAGGAGGATATCTTTTGCAGGCAGGCTTCACCTCCTCCTTCTCGCCCTGTGGCTATAGGCAGATTTGCAAAGTCCAGGAAACTTCCCATTCCTGTTCTTCTGATTTTTTGGCAGCATTCTCCATACTGATCAATGTTTGATCCAAGGTACAGGAAGCTTTAACTATTTCGATTTCTTCATTTTCTAGGTTGAATTTGTGTAGTTCCTCTGTGGTCATAATGTTTGTTTACCGTACTTTATCTTCAGCATTAATCACAGACATGTAGGATTGTGCTGTCAGACAACCAACACCCCAGACAGTTTGAATGGCCAGTTTACAATACACATACTTTCTAGTTTGTCATATTTTGTCAGCAATATTGTATTGTTACAAATGGTTAATCTGCAACCAACTGCAAGTTCATATCCTCTAGCTGTCCCAGTTTTGCAGGGACATTCCCAGTTAATCCTCTGTCTTCCCACGTTTTCAGATGCATTTTAAATGTCCCAGTTTCCTCCTCCTCCCCCTCCTCCTCCCATATGCCCCCTTTGTCCTCAGCTTACTACAGTTGCTGCAAACTGAGTTCAAAGTGCAAAAGTAGTTTGTATGTAAATTAAAATTATAAATAAAGTAAAATATCCTTTGCCATCTTGACCACATTATGATTTTGCTTGGCCTCATATGTCCCAATTTTCATTTGTGAAATGTTGGAAGGTATGCAAGTTATTTCTACATTTAAATACATTGGTTTGCTATATGTACTAATTTAAATACTAGAAGCAGGATTTAACAAAACAACTTGTGGGTGAATTGGCAGTTTGTGTGGGTCACATGAGCTGCCCATCACCTACCTTGGACAGATTTGGCACCAACTTCTTTTGGTTTGTTTTTTAAATTGTAATGCCACAAACAGACTGACTCCAGTGCCCAGCATTCAGTGGGGTGCCTCTGCTGGATCCTGTTGCTTCTACCAGAATTGGCACAATTCACCCTCCATCCTACAGCCCTCAAACCTGAGAAACCCTCTGGATTCAGTTGCTGAAATGCTGGAGCGCCACAGTAGAAAAGGCTAGGGAAGGAGGTCTTAAATCCACTGCCACTGCCATTGGAAGCAAAAATTCACCATTGGAAAGATTCTGGTCAACATATAATAAGTTTTGTTTTTAAACAAGAAACCTCCCTATAATTTAAAGTCTTACGTCTGCACAGACTTAACCCTCTTGTTTTGCTTCACTTATTTCTCCAATAACAACAGCTCCAAAAGAAGTTGGAAGTCATCCAGACTTTAGACATTGTTAAAACAGTTTATATAATAGATCCAGAAGCCATGTAATTAAACAATTACTCTTTTGCACCTGGAAGAAACGCCTAAAAACTTACAGCTGGAAACCAATTGTTAGAGTTGTATAGTACCAAGATCTTAGGAGGGTTTTCACACAAAGTATTTACAGTGGAATAGCACTGAGAAAGACATAGCCTTGAATGGAGGCTATCACATGACACTCTTGCTCTCTGGCTTGTCTCCTTTCTAAATCCAGCTTTTTCTGTCCAAAAATAATCCATTAATTGACCTAAGTCACATTATACTTCTGCTTTTCTTTGCTATGCATAAAAGCTATATTGGTTGAGTGTTGCATTGTGGGTGTGTTTTGGTTGTGCTTTGCCCAAAGACAAGCCCCCAGTCTGCCATGGCACCTTCTCAGTTTATTTTCTGTTGGGAAGGCAGACAGGTCATCCCAGATAATGGCTTGTGCTTGTAGATGCCTGTATTTACTGTCTGTTGGTGGAGAAGTCCTGGACTGCTGATACGCTTCCATTTCTTCTCTTTCTACCTACATTTTGTATGTCTGTTCCTTCCTTTTTATTTTGCAGCTCCCAAAATGACTGCCACCCTGGATGTGTGTGTCTACCTTGCCTTTACATCCACTTTTTGTGAATTCTTTTTTCTTCCTTCCTTACTTTGGCTCTTTTCGTCTCCTTCCACAAGATAGGCTGCCTACCTTGTGTTCTTGGCTTCATACACACATCCCAATTGCACACTTTGGGATGGCACCCCTTTCCCTTATGGCACAGGATCTAAATCTAACACTATTTGTATTTTTTAAAAAACAATGTCAGCTGTACAAGCAAAACACATACAGAGACAAGAAGCCCAAGAAAAGGAGGACAGAAGCACACATTTATATATTTGCCAATGTATGGAATTGAGCAACAGTTTCACTCAACTTCCTGATGCGTAAAAGGAAGTAACACTTTAAAAACAACAAACAGCCATGATTCTTCACTTCCTCTGTATATGTGTGTGTGTGTGTGCACACGCACACGTGTGTGTGTGCATGCATGCATGCAAAAAAAGGGCAAGTTGCTATGAACAACAAACAAATCCTATTGGATTCCTGATATGTAAAATGGAAGGATTTTTAAAAAATGCTATAATTCCATAGTTGGGTTGAATATAATAAATTAATAATACAAAGAGATGGGTGACTTCAGCACATGTCCCAAACTTCCTGAGTTAAGTCCAAATATAGAAGATCAGCGGGAAGAAGTATGGAGGCAGCTACACAGACGCAAAGTGAATGGGTAAGGAAAGTTCAAGTGGGACCCAACACTATTCTCTCAGCATTACAGTGAGAAGTGTGAAAACAACGGTCATTTCCATACACATTCCAAGTAAAGAAAATCTTATTTTCAAATGGAAAAAAAATCAGCAGTGTGGAATGGCCTTTAGATTCTTTTCAGTGTTGTTCCTTTGTGTTTTCTTTGCTTCCACTTAGCTTGATACTGACATATTTATGGGAGTCAATGTATCAGATCTGATGAATGCTGATAAAATAAAGGCACTGTATCATAGGACGTTATCACATGGGGAGCTCCAAACAAAAGCCGGCTTTAAAGTGAAAGTGCTACTGCAAAAGCGGAAGCAATTAATTAGCCGGCTTTCCCCGTGTGAAAACCTCTTGCGCATTTAAAAGGAGGTTACTCTGAATGGAAAGTAGGCAGAAACTGCTTCTTTTTATTTTCGGAAGATCCCTGAAAATAAAAAGAAGCAGTTTCTGACGACTTTCTGTTCAGATTAACCTGCTTTTATATGCAACGTCGTCTGAAAATATACCCGCTTTTGCGGGTTATTTTCAGTTTAAACCCCCGTTTCCTCACAGGAGTTCCCCCGTGTGATAACGTCCATATACTTTGGTAGGTTCTTCTTGGGTTTAAACATTTTCCAGTTTCCCTTCAATATTGTGCCATGGACAAAATTGTGTCATAGTACTTGGTCTATACGGGATGCAGTGGCTCAAGTGGTTAAGACACTGACTCTGTTGATTGCAACATCAGTAGGTTGGCAGTTTGAGGCCCGGGTGCTGCATGATGGAGTGAACTCCTGTCACTAGTCCCAGCTTCTGCCAACCTAGCAGTTCGAAAGCATGCAAATGCAAGTAGATAAATAGGTACCACTTTGGTGGGAAGGTAAACAGCGTTCTCTGCAGTCATGCTGACCACATGATCACAGAGTAGTCTCTGACAACGCTGCCCCTTTGGCTTAGTAACGGAGATGAGCACCACCACCTATGGTCGGACATGACTTGACAACCTTGTCAATGGGGAATACCTTTACCTTTACCTACTTGGTCTATACCATTAAGAAGTTGTGACACTGTGGGAGAAAATATATCCTTTCCAGTTTGACCAACTGCTTTGGAAGAAAATCATTGGGTGGAGGAACTGGGTGGAAGGCACAGTAGCCGCATCCAGTGACGTTACAGAAGTTGGTGTGAGTCCTGGAAAGGTGTTTGAAGGAATAGACTGCCATGCCCTTCTTCCTTTCTTCTGCCTCGCTTGCCACTGCCTCTGGTCAGCTGCCTGCCATCCAGCCAGACCTCTGTGGTTCGACGCGGCTACAGGGTGAGTAGTACATGAGATTCTGATGTGGTTGTATCCCCCGCATCCGCCTAGTGATGCCGCTGGCTACATCCTGCTCTGCTGCCTAGTATATTTCAAAGGAATATTTTTCAGATTATAGGTATTCTCAGTTTCCAGGAAGAGACCTGGCAATTCTAGTAACCAATGGCACAGAATGTATATTTCCAATTTTTTAAATAAAGAATCCAAGTTTCACCCAAGCTTTTCATCAAATAAACATTTATGGTCCAATACTCTGGTCCCCAGGACAATGATGAGTATAGGTGAAGAGGCACACCTTACACCAGGGATCGGGAATGGGTAGGCCTCCAGATGTTTCTGGGCTGCAGCTTCCATCATTGCTCATCATTAGCTGCCTGACCTAGAGCAACTGAATGGCACATACCCCCACCCATGTTGGGGTTCGTAATACCTAAGTCCAGCCAAGTTATTTTGACCACTGAGGCAGCATATCCCACAAGCACTAGTTCCTAGCAGTAAAAACACAATGGTTTAATTTCTATTGATTAGTCCCAACCAGAGTAGAGCCACTGTCTCAGTTAGTGAATACTGAGTCAACTCATAGGTAAATCCCCTTGGAGCCATTGATCCACTGGAGTTAGGAGAAACACTGGAATTCAGGCCAGTTAATGAACATCTTGCTGATCTTTGAGGACACCCAACACCAGTTATCTGAGGAGATCACTTCACTCTGCCTAGTGGGAGGGCTACAGGTTCAACAGGCACCCTAAGCCTTAATAGCCCATCTGAACAGAAATCTGGCCAATATTGTTATGGGTACTTACCTAAGGCAATTATCAGTTGGACAGTAAGAAAATTAGCTATTTTGGACAAAGGCTGTCCTGATTACTCACCATGACCTGATAAGATAAGGGCTTCCTGGAAAGAATCATATCATTCATTTCTTGCTGGAATGCAGGTTAAATTGACCTGGACTACACAGTAACAGAAGAAAACTAGGGAAACAGGCTTTTATGTGCACCTTTTAACTTGATTCAGCCAAAGGTAAGCACTTCTAAGTCCCTGGTTTCAGTATAAGATTTCAACAGAAGAATTAAGTGTATGTTTTTTGCCAATTATAGGTGACAGGGATATAGCTGTCCCTCTGCCCTTGTTTGTGAGCGGAGTGTTTGGAAGGCTAATAATAATGCAGAGGTTAAAAGCTATTGCAGAGACTGCAGAATACAAGACATTGCCCAGCTGAGTTGTTCTGTTATAAGGCAAATGATTTCTCAATATCTCTAGCACAGATTTTCTATTTTCAAAGAATTTAGGTAAAATTGTGTTTAGCACTCCTTTCTGATTTGAAATCTACCAGCTATGCAGTCTTTCCAGCTTTGGGTCTCTAGATTTTGCAGGGCTATAAATCCCACACTCCATGCTCACTGGGGTGTAAGTTGTAGTACCATGACCAAAAGAAAAAAAAAAGCTAATGTAATGCTAGGCTACATCAACAAAAGTGATGTAAAGAAGCAAATGTACCAGTCTATTCTGCCTTAGGACGTTTTCACACTGGCCTTTTTGAGGACGCTAGCCGGCCTCCCGCCGGCCTCACTCCGGCGCCATTTCCCATGTGTTCACACACACGCGGCGGCAAACCCCGCCCCTTCCGGTGTCATCCCTGCGTCCGGCCGGCTTTTGGCTCCGTGTGTTCAAACACACGGAGCCCTAAGTCCGGCCTCACTCCGGCAGCGGCAAGCTAATTCCTGGCTAACTCCGGCTTCAGGTAATTCCGGGTGGCAAAAGGAATTAGCCTGCCGCCGCCGGAGTCATTCCGGTGTCAGCGGCACAGGGTCCAGCTGGCTTTAGGGGAAGGGCTCCAGCCGGCTTTAGGGATCCCAGTGTGAAAACGTCCTTAATCAGACCTCACCTAGAAGACTGGGTCCAGTTCTGGGCACCACAGTTCAAGAAGGAATATGTCAAAAAGAAGGTGACCAAGATGGTACAGAGTTTGGAAATCAAGCCCTGTGCTGAATGGTTGAGGGGGCTCTGTGTGTTTAACATGGAGAAGAGAAGACTGAAAGGTGATATGATGTCCATCTTTAAATATCTACAGGAATGTGATGGTGACAATGGAGCAAACCTGTTTTCTGCTGCTCCAAAGAATTGGACTTGAGCCAATTTTTAGTATAAGATTCTGATTTCAGCATGTGTGGAATTTTAAATCTTTGATTTTGACATAAAATGAGTTAATTTCACTTAGAATTCCACCACAAAACATAATAGTACAGTGGGCCCGTGCCAACCATGAGCTTGTCATCTGCAGATTTGAGCTTCTGCAGATGGTAAGCCCTGGCTTTTTAATGGGTGTGCATATATACAACTGCGTGCATGCACGCCCATTTAAAAGAATGGGACTTGTGGTCCCATGTTTTTTCCTATCCATGGGGGAGTCCAGAATGGATCCCCCAAAGATAGCAAGGGACCACTGTAGTTTGATCCTTGGCTGTGACTCTAGGCATTTCTAGGTCCTCCAGCACATCTGTATGATGAACGTCTGCCAGAAGAACACCATAGAATAGTACTGGAGGACCAATAAAATGCCTACAAATAATTTTTTTTTACATGAGGAAGTGAAATGGCAGGTACTGGTCCCATGGATACAGAGGTCATGCTGTATTTGGCATTTGTTGCTATGTGTCCAAGTAGTTTCCAACTTATGACAAGCCTAAGGTGAAACTATCATTTGGTTTTTATAGGTGGAGGATGTAGCATACTCCTTTGGAATTTGTGTAAAATTCCTAGAAATCCGAGAAACTGATTGAGGAGAAAACAAAGTGAAGGAAAATCCCTGAAAAGTGCCATTCAAGCTTGGGCCAGGACAAGAAATGAGGCAATAGCAAGAAACTGTAGTTTGCATAGTTCTAGCTATTCTGATCTTTTGACTGAAGTTGTTTGCATATGAACATACACACATATCCCACTTGACCTTTCTACCTTTCTCCTTGCCCTATCAAGTGTCTACAAATCTTGCAAATCTGTAGAGATGAAGGAAGCCAAACCATATCCATGCAAATTTTTCCACCTTGCAAAAAAAGAAAGACAGAAAGTGTTTGTCTTCTGTGCTTCAATTTCTGTGTCCTTTCCAAGTTCCTCGCTGTGAGGTCTTCATTGTTCTCTCCATTCTAAAAGTAGTGCTAATGTTATTGTAGGCCTGTCATTCTTAAGGCAAGAAGAAAACGCCTCCTCTGCAAGAAGAAGATGCCTCCTCTGCAGCCCATTAATAAGGCATATTCCATCTGTGGGAACTCGATATAATCTCAGTATGGTGGAGTAAACATATAACAATAAAAGTAAATGAATCCAGGCTAATTCCAGGTGTGAGTGTGCATACCCTCCAAATATCCTGATTTGGCAGGGATAATCCCAATTAATTTTCTGTCACCCCACTTTTTTCAACTGGTTTTACAATGTGGCAATTTCTCTCTCCTCTTCCACTTTCTCCCTTTGTCCTCTTTTTCTTCAATTGCTGAAAACTGAATTGAAAGTGCAAAAGTAGTTTGCACTCAATTGACTCAGGAGAGGAGGGAGCAGAATCTTACCCTCCCCAGTAGACTCAGGCAAAAGCAAACTGCTGCACCCTCTCCTAGTTGCATGGTTTTCCTCATTAATATATTGTGCCTTCTTGACCAGAGTCTGATACTTCTTATCCATATGTGTCCTTGGTTTTCATCTGTTAAATGTTAGAGGATATGAATGTTTCCCAAGCAAAGTGGGCTTCCCCAGAGCTTCCCAGGGAAAGCCCCATTCAGTCAGCGATAAGGGCTGTGCTAGGCCACTGCATTATCTCTGAGCTGCCCAGCATTTTGATTTTCTCATACAGTCAGTCTGGAACATAGTAGAAATATCAAAGTAGCTGCTCCCTACCTGTGTGGCTCAGATAATGATGATTGTGCTAAAAATGATGAGCAGTTACTGGACTTTTATGGCAAAAGGCTGCATGCAATCCATGGAGTTTTGAAGTAATCCCTCTGAAAATAATCACTACTTGTCTGTCTGTTTCTGTTTAAACAATCTGTACAATAGCCGTGGTGTGGACATAGACTATACCACTATTGGTTGCTTGCAAGCCTCAAATATTTACTTTTAGATATATTGTAATTGGTCTGACTGCTCAGCAGTAATTGGTCTGACTGCTGTATTAATCCAAGAGGTATAATTCTTGCCTAAAGTTTTTCTCCCCTCACAATTGGAAGAACATACCCCAAAAATTTCACAAGTTGAAAGTATTAGTAATCAGAGCGGGAAATAATGTCTTACAAGAAATACAGTTTCTCAGCAGGATGAGAACCATGGTAGTACTTCGATGAAGAATCACCATGTTACCCTCACTGAAATCTTCCTAATTTTAGTGGGTGCCTGTCTTTTCCTATGACCCTGAATGGACTCTGGACTATAGCTGCTATTATCCGTGAAGCAGAAGAGCACACAGGCACCAACATAAACATTTCAAAAAGATGTGTTTGGGAATTGCTAATGAAGGGACATTAACACCTCTAGAGTCAGAAAGATAGGTGACTTACAAGGCAGGAAACATTTTAGGTTTCTGCTGGACAAACAAGATAAGACTAATTTATAACGTCATTCTCACCCCTCACACTGCCAGACCAAGTGATCCTTTTCCAGGTAAATTCAGCCTCTTTGATGTAGGACAGATTCCTTTGTCTTCAGGCAGGAAGGAGAGCGAGCTAACCAGAGAGCAGGAGGACTCCATGTCTTTCTATATTCTGCTGTAATGACTTGCGCTGTCATCCAAGAGCTCCCAGCATATCTTCATCATGAAAGGAGCAACCTCATTTTGGTAAATAATGAAGCCTTTCCTATCATTTCCATTGCTCTTGTATGTGTGAGTGAGAGACTGTTTGCTGTGTGATTTCCCCTTTTAATAAAATACAGTTCCTTGGAAGAGTTCTGACTCTGCATCACTCTGTCCCAACAATCTCTGTATAAATATGGGAAACAACTCCAAGGGCTATTGTAGCCAGCCCATCAATTAACTGAGCTAATTAAAATTCCCCTAGAGAGACCCTTGGCTACAACCAAGAAATATGAGGTGCTGCAGGCTATATTTTAGAGGAAGGGACTATCAAAAACCATCTGTGAGGATTCCTTGCCTAAGAAAACCTATGAAATTCAAGGGGTCGTCAAAAGTCAACAGGTGACTTGAAGGCACATACCTACATATAACTGTCTACTTGGGGTGAGTAACAATGATAAAGCGGAATGACATGTCAAAAGCAATATAATTAGTAGAAACAGTTAATTTGGGGGTGTAATGGCTAACACTTTCTGGTTACTTTCAAAAGTACTGTTAATAGAAATGCAACAAACAGCTCAAGAAGAAATATAACTAGTAGCTTTTTGAAAAACAATGCAACAAGCAAGATCAAATGTATTACTTTTTGAGTACTGTAACAAGTAACAGGAAAAGGTTCATTTTAAAAAGTAACTTTCTTGCTCTGTTAGTAATATTCTTCCCAGAATTTTAACACAGATGTAGTGGGTAGCCACAAATTTATCGTTCAAATTCCTTCATGGTGATGCATTAAAATGAAATTGTTTCAAAACCAAAGTATGCCAAATGTATACATGCTTTTGCTTAAATCTAATTTGAGATTCCACACAGATTATATCCAAAATTGGCTCAGGAAAGCGACCTTTGCATGATCCAAGATTTACTGGGAAAACACTGCAAGACACCAATGAGATGTTTTTATAAACCAGAAATGACATTTGGTGATGTTTGCACACAGAATGTGTTTCCACAAACCAATTTCAGAAACCAGAGAGCTTGGCAACATTGGCCACAACAACACTTTGTAATACAAAAATAATTCTTCTGGTTCTAATCAAGTAGACTGAAGACAATAATAACACTGAACAGTACAGACACAAAAAATGATTGTAAAACTTCCTTTTGTTTCAAGAGCGACAGTACTGAGGCTCTACAAACTAGAAAACATGCTTGGGTAGCACCACAAGAGAAGTCCTTAATGGTAATAAAAAAAGTTCAATCCAAGCTACGTCTGCTTAGAAGTAAGTTCCACTTAGAGGGGTTGCAGACTGCCAGAAATAGTACAAATTGAGTCCACTTTAGGGTTAGGGTTAGGGGTAGGCAGGGGTAGGCAACCTTTCCCCTTTAAGGGCCGAGGGACTTCAGCTTCCAGAAGTCTCAGCCATGTTGGCCAATAGTCCCATGTTGGCCAATAGCTCCTGGGATTCTGGGAGCTGAAGTCCCTCGGCCCTTAAAGAGGAAAGGTTGCCTACCCCTGGGGTTAGGGAATCATGGGAACTGTATTTTATTGTGGCACCAGAGCTCTCTAACAGAGAAGGCTCAATGTCTCAGAAAAAAAAATCCCATGATTCCCTAGCACTAACCCTAACCTAAAAGTGGACTCAATTTGCACTATTAGTTGAAGAGACTTTTAGTCCCCAATAAGTGTCTATAGACTTTCTATTTCAGCATTAAATTCTCCTGATTTTTCTTGAAATTTTTAAAAACATGTTTTGGATGAGGAGGAATGTTCCAATTGGTTTTGAATGTCACTTTAAGCAAAATGTTGGCAACAATGAATGAACCTTTTGCAATGTGTTGGCAGTGCCTTCAGGTGTAGTACTTTGGAATTGGGCCTATAATTGACATTCCAGAAAAAGACACAATCACAATTTATACTCCTTTCCTCTTGCCTGGCTGTACTACAGGCAAAGCTGCATGAAGCTCTCCAGACACTTTTTTGCCTGATGAATGATATGAGAAACTTGGTGATGTCAAAAAGTATTTTATGGGTGTTTCTTCACAAATTAACATTGTATGTTAACAATGGTTGTGGTTTTTAATAAACTTCTGCTGTTGATTGTTGCGCTTCCATTGTTTGCTCAGAAAGCTTTCATAGCTGGCAATACTTACTGTTGTGTGAAATGTGGAAGAAGATATTTGCTCTTTCTTTCTTTCTTTCTTTCTTTCTTTCCTTTCTTCCCTTTGCTTTATCATGCTCGTTCGCCAAGGCACTCAGCATGATAGTCACAAATCTTAGAAGTAATAAAGAGTTATAGGATCAGGAAATACTGGGAGGAAATACACATAACAATAAGTAAGATCCTGAAAATTAACTTTCAAATTAAACTTGAAATTTATCTACTAAATATGATGCGTAAGATAATGAAAAATGATGAGAAGAAATATTGGAGGTTAATCTTATATATGGTAACCTCAGCCAGATTACTATTAGCGAAATACTGGAAAACTATGAAAATTCCATTGACAGATGAATGGTTACTCAAATTAGTAGACATGTGTGAGTTAGAAAGAACAAGAAAGAAGCGGCGGAAGGAGGACGGAGGACGGTGGACGGTGGAGGGGACATCGAGAACGGAGGGTTCTTTTTCTTTTTGGACAAAGAAGGAGAGGTGGGGGATGTGAAGACTACAAAATCAGAAGAGAGCCTTTGGTTTTTTTTTTGTTGTTGTGGTAATTATAGAAGCTAAGACGAGAGGTCCTTGGCACTTGGCACTTGGGTGGTAAAATTTCAAACTTGCTATTTTGACTTTTCGGATCTTTGGTGGTTTTTGGTTTGCTGTGGCTCTCTCTATTTTTGTTTTCTGTTTCTTTTCTTGAAAAGCGATCCCCTTTTGGCAGATTGGTGGAAAGCTCCTTACTATTTCCGTGTGTTGGATTGCTCCTTGTATTGTTTATTACTTTACTGTTATACAGTTCACCTCCCATAGAAGAGACTTATTGTGGGGAGAGCTTATATTTTAATACTTGTGAGATTTTATGTAGTAATTAATATATCTTGTGATAAATGATGGAATTGTTGGTTTAATATAGACAATATAACTTACATAGGTTATAAAAGATTGTGGGACAAATTTATATTTTTTGGATTTTTGGATGTTTTTTTTTTTGTTTTTGTTAAAGGAGCATATCTCTGTTTTTTTGTTTCTTTTCATGACAGTCATATCTAGCCAGTAATATAATTTTTATAAAACAAGGTTTGGGGACACGGTGAAAATTGGGCTATTGATATTGATATAGGTGGATTAACTTGGAAAATAGATATAAATATATTGATATAGAACGGTACTACGGTACAATAATATAAGGTTTAAGTTAAAAGAATATTAATAACATGGCAACAGGAGGGAAAAAACAAACAAATATACCCGCCCCCGCACAAAGGAGGGGGTCAACTGAGATGGGGACAAAAGATCCAATGCAGACACTTTTGGAAGAATTTCAAAGGATGAAACAAGAGTTAAGATCAGAGATGAAAGAAGAATTGAGACAATCTAGGAAAGAAGTAAAAGAGGAATTACATAAGGAATTGGAGGGATTTGGAGGAAAGCTAGAAAAGATCACTGGGGAGATGGAAAAAATTAAAGGAGAAGTAGAAAATATTAAGGGAGAAACAGAAGATCTTAAAAAAGCTACACTAGAACTAAAAGATCTACAACAGAGAGAAAAGAACTTAAATTTAATTCAAGAGGTCCGTCATAGGGAGAAGAGTCTGAAGCTTAGAGGGGTACCAGAAGTGATAAATCAAAATTTGTATGATAACATAATAATGGCATTAGCAGAATTCATCAGTTTCCCCAAAGAGATATTGAGAGATACAGATAAAATTTTTCGAATTAACACTAGGACAGCAAGAGAAAAAAATTTGCCAAGAGATGTCCTGGTATCATTTATAAGAACAAAGCTGAAAGATTTGATAATTCAAAAAAGCTACCAGGAGGATTTAATCATTGACGGTAGAAGTGTAAAGATTTTTAAAGATGTCCCTACAGAAATCCTACGGCGGAGACAAGAATACAAATTTTTGACAACAGAATTAATAAAAAGAGGAATAAGATTTTCATGGGACAGGATAGAGGGATTATCATTAACATATAAGCAAAAGAGAATAAGAATAAATTCTATAGATAAGGCTAGAGAATTTCTGAGAAAATTGAAGACAACAAAGGGAGAGGAGAAGAAGGAGGAGGAAATTAAAGAAGAAAGAATGAAAACTAGAGCAACTGCAAAAAAAGAAAAAAGACGAGAGGACCCGGATATTGAGTCAGAAGAAGAAGGAGGAGGTGTTGGTTTAGGTATGGGGATGGGAAGAGGAACGCCACAAGAAGGAAGCGATCTATCGAGAGATGGAAGCCAGGATGAAGAAGAGAGAGAATTAGAGACTGTAGAGTAAATAATTTATAAATTTACAATTTATAAAACAACTAAAATGACGACGGATATAAAAATAATTTCATGGAATGTAAAAGGAATGAACTCCAAATATAAGAGAAGTAAAATATTTCATTATTTGCAAAAGAAAAAGCCACAAATTGTTTGTTTACAAGAAACAAAAATAAGGAAACAAGAAGTTAAATATTTAGAAAACCCCAAATTTGGTCAACTATTTGTCTCCGCAGCAGAGAGAAAAAGAGGGGGAGTGGCGATATATGTACAGGACAAATACAAAGCTAAAGAAATTATGAATGATGCTGAAGGACATTATATTGGAATAGAAATTCAAATGGAAGAAAGAAGATATTTGATGATTGGAATATATAGCCCAATAGAAAAGCAAGTGGATTTTGATAAGAAAGTAAACGAAGAAATACAGAAATTTGAAAAAGAAAATTATAATTTGATTTTGTTGGGGGATTTGAATGGAGTATGGGATCCGAGGAAAGATAGATCATCCTCAAAGAAAAAGATGAAAACTCATGGGAAATTGCCGAAAACATTTTTTGATTTAGTAGAACAACAAAACTTAAAAGATGTCTGGGCAAGCTTATATCCTGGAGTGGATGGTTTTACATTTTTCTCAGAAAGTCATAAGTCAGCATCTAGAATAGATATGTTTGTAATTTCTCAGGAATTAATAATACAAACAGCAGATATGGAGATCCTGCCTAGATCAATCTCCGATCATAACCCGATTATGTTAAATATTAAAAATATGAGGAAGAAAGAGTTTAGATGGAAGTTAAATGACACAATAATACAAGATAAAGAATATAAGAAGAAGATGAAGGGAATGCTAAAGGATTATTTCAAACTAAACAAAACAGAAGAGGTGAAAGCAAAAACAATATGGGATGCAAGCAAAGCCGTCATGAGAGGATTCCTAATACAGAGAGGAGCGGAACTGAAAAGACTGAAAGATGGAAAATTAAAAAGAATTGAAAAAGAAATAAAAGAAGTGGAAGGGAAGTTGAATTTGGATCCGACAAATGATATATTGGATAAAAGAATGAAGTGGCTGAAAAAGCAATTGGATAGTATTTTATCAGAAGAAATAACTAAGAAAATGAAATTTATAAAGCAAAGGAATTTTGAATCAGCAAACAAAATAGGGAGATGGCTTTCGTATAGATTGAAAAAAGAAAAACAAAAAAGAATGATTACGAAAATAAAAATGGGAGAGAAAGTATATCACTTACAAGAAGATATACAAAATATATTTCGAAATTTCTTTTCCACATTATATAAGAAGGAAGAAATCAAAATTGAGGATGTTAGGAAATATTTGGAAATGCAGGATATAACAAAGATTACTAATCAACAGCGAGAAATTATAAATGCAGAATTTACTGAAGAAGAGCTAGAAAAGGTGATAAGGAGGATTAAGAAAGATAAAGCTCCAGGTCTGGATGGATTTACAGCACAATATTATAAAAAATTTTATGAAGAATTGAAACAACCACTGTTGGAAACTTTAAATAAGATAAGTAGTGAAGGAATCCCAGATACTTGGAAAAAGGCCAATATTACTTTAATTCCCAAAGAAGGCAAAGATGAAATGGAAGTCAAAAATTATAGATCAATATCATTATTAAATACGGACTATAAAATATTTGCTTTGATTTTGGCAGAGAGATTGAAAAGGGTTTTGGTTAATCAAATTAAAGAAGAACAAACAGGATTTTTACCAGGTAGACAATTGAAAGACAATTTAAGGAATATAATAAATATATTAGAGTATTATGAAAAGAACAATGAGAAGAAATTAGCTTTAACGTTTTTAGATGCAGAAAAAGCATTTGATAATGTAAATTGGACTTTCATGTTGGAAATATTGGAAAAGATGGAGATGGGACATAATTTTTGTAAGTGGATAAAAGAAATTTATAAAGAACAAACAGCCAAATTAATTATAAATGGAAACACATCAGAGGAAATAAACATAATGAAGGGAACACGCCAAGGATGTCCGCTTTCACCACTATTGTTTATAATGGTGTTAGAAATACTGCTAAATAACATAAGAAGAAATGAGTATTTAAAAGGTTTGAAAGTGAGAGGAAGAGAATATAAAGTAAGAGCCTTTGCAGATGACTTGGTTTTGATTTTGGAAGACCCGTTAGCACAGGTGGAATTAGTGGTGAAGACATTGCAAGACTATGGAGAGGTGGCGGGCTTCAAAATAAATTATGATAAGACAACGATATTGACAAAAAAATTGACAAAGACAGAAAAGATGGAGCTAGAAAATAAAACAAAGTGTAAAGTCAGAAAAAAGACAAAATATTTGGGAATATGGATAACAGACAGGAATTTAGACTTGTTTGACAACAATTATAAAAAGAAATGGTCCGAAATAAAAGAAGACATGAACAAGTGGTCAAAATTGAATTTATCTCTATTTGGAAGAATAGAAGCAATTAAAATGATGATTTTGCCTAAGATGAATTTTTTATTTCAATGTATCCCGATTATACATAACCAAAAACCATTTAACGAATGGCATAAGGACTTAAGAAGATTTATTTGGAAAAACAAAAAAGCAAGGGTGAATTGGAAAACCATGACAAGAAATAAGAAAGATGGAGGAAGGAATGTCCCAGACTTGGAATTGTATTATAAAGCTAACGTATTAGATTGGATAACCCTAAAAAGGAAAGAAGTATTAGAATTGGAAGGATTTAATAACAGATATGGATGGCATGGATATTTATGCTATGGGAAAGAGAAGGTTCATAAAGACTTTAAACATCATGTGATTAGGAGAGCATTATTGACAACGTGGAATGAGATAAAAAAGAAAGTTTATAGGAAAATACCATTATGGACCTCTCCACATGAAGCATTCCATGCAAAAACGACATCAATTCAAACATGGTTAAAATATAAAGAAATTATTAATATGGAGGAAGATTTGGAACCTGAAATAAAAACAATGGAAGAGCTGACAAAGATAGACCCTAATATCCAATGGTTCACTTACCTACAATTAAGAGAAAGATTTAAAATTGATAATAAACTTCAAGGTTTTGAAAGGGAACTGATAGATGTGGATAAAATAATGCTACAACCTTCAAGACAAAAAATAAGCAAGTTCTACAAGATCCTAATGGAAATGCAACAAGAAATGGAAAAAGTTTCAGAGAACATGATAAAATGGGCAACAGATATTGGTAGAATCATTAAGCTAGAAGAATGGGAAAAGACAAGGACGAAAACAGATAAATTTACAAACTCACAGGATTTGAAGGAAAACTTTTGGAAAATGGAACAGAGATGGTACCTGACACCCGCTAGATTAGCAAACATTTTTAAGAAAAAAGAAAAAGAATGTTGGAAATGTAAGCACAATGTGGGATCATGGTACCATGTATGGTGGAAATGTGAGGAAATGAAGAAATTTTGGAAAAAAATACATATAAGCATACAGAATATTTTGAAGATCCAATATGAGATGAGGCCAGAAATTTATTTATTAAACATGACGTGTAAATTAGATTCAGGTATAGAGAAAAAGTGGGGGAAAATTATTATGTATATGGTTACAGCGGCGAGAATGGTAATTGCTCAAAAATGGAAACAGCAGAATATGCCAAGGGAAGAGGAATGGCTTTTAAAATTACTAGAAATGAAAGAAATGGATGAACTAACTAAATTAATGAGAAATGGTGATAAAGACTTGATCAAGGAAGAATGGGCTCCAGTAGAGAACTATATCAAAGAAAAATGGAATATATAAACCAAGATAAAGATAAAGAAATAAGGGAAAAATATGGTTCCAGCAAGAGTGATATAGATATGAATTTTAAAATGGAGAGATTGAATTTATAAGGGTTTTTAGAAAATGTACTCACGGTGTTCCGAACTAAGGGAAGTTATGTAAATATGTAGATAGAACTATGTGATAGAATAATAATGTGATAGCGGGTTTTTTTATATTAATATCGTAAATATTATTATTTTGAATAAAAATAAAATGAAAAAAAAAAACAAAAAACAAGACTGTTTGAGACAGTAAATTAGAGGTCTAGAAATTAGAAGTCTAGAATAATGAGCCAAACAAATGTTTTACGAATGAATTCAGGAAATGTGTACAGATTTTGCTATGTTTTTTAGTTTGTCTGTATATATAAGTAAGTACATGTACGTTTGTAATTTGTTATTGTTGATTTTATGTTATTGTTGATTTTAAAAAATAATAAAGAATTAAGAAAGAAGTACAAGTGATGTATTATTGAAATGATAATCTGTTGCTCATTACTTTCAAGTTACTTATAGTTCCCTGTAAAGTTGCTGTAGTACCTTTAGTTTGCTTTTCCTCCCCCTTCCCCATGCTTTAAACCACTATTTTAAAAAGTATATTCTATACAGCCCAGCTTGGAACTTAATAAGCTCAGAGTCCAGTGGTGGTGAACGTATGGCACATGTGCCAGAGGTGGCACTCAGAGCCATCTGTGTGGGCATGTGTGCCATTGCCTCAGCACAGAGTTCTCCAGAGTTTGTTATTAGAAAGCCAGAGGGACACGGCACTTTGCAATAAATAAGTGGGTTTGGGGTTGCAGTTTTGGCACTCAGGGCCTCTACAGACCGGCCCAAAGGGAGAAATGGGGAGGGGAGGCCACACGCTTGGCCGCCCCAACCCCAGCCCGATGACGTTCTGACGCTGCACACTATTACACATGGCACAAGGTGTCAGGACGTCTTCCTGGAGCAGCATCCTGACCCGCTGCACGAGAAGGGGCGCTAAAGAGCCGTGCACTGGCTGTTAGGAAAGCGTTTTGCCGCCCCTGAAAGGAGCGGCATTTTGCCACTCTTTCAGGGGTGGCAAATGGGAAGATCGGGGCCGCGGCACACGGTTGCTGCAATCCCGATCTGTGGCTAGCAGGGGTGGCCCAGAGCTGACCGTCTGCATAGCCCCTCAGTCTCTAAAATGTTCGCCATCACTGGCTCAGACATTCCTTGAGAAGACCACTCTTCCAGGGAAGTGAAGTAGCTTCCTAAAGTCAATTTGTATGTTAGAACTTGGGGGCGGGTGTTACACTGGCTGCCCATGGGACCTTGAAAGAGCAATCACCCACAGCTCTTCTTGCCCTTTTTTTTAACTTTAAAAAATTGGCAATTTTTTCCCCTCAATTTTTGGCTAAATATGTCCCTGTGTCAACTTGTGGTTCACTTCCTGGTTTTAGAAAAGTGATTTTCCTGAGACTAAAACTGCCAGATGGGGGCAAAATTCAAGGCAAAATGGCCCCCATAAACTCTATAAATGGTGGAAATTGTAAGCCAAAACCAAGGGTTTGTGTGCTGGGGATGCAGGCAGGACTTATTCTTCCTACTCCTGTTGCACACCACTGCATGTATACCTGCAAGGAGATCACAAGGTGTTTTAGGATACACTCACATCTACTCTCCAACTGATCAGATTTGACAGAAACAATTCTACTTAGGATGCATTGACACTGTAAAAAGAATGCAGTTTGACACCACTTAAATTGCCATGGCTCCGTCGAACAGAATCCTGGGATTTGTACTTTCCTGAGGCACCCACACTCTTTGGCAGGGAAGGCTAAAGACGTTGTAAAACTATAAATCCAAGGACTCCATAGGATGGAGCTAAAGCACTTAAAGTGGTAACAAACTGCATTATTTCTGCAGTGTAGATGCAACCTTAATCTTCTATATCAGTTTCTCTCTCCTCCTTGCGTATCAGCCCGGGGAAAGAAGGTGGGTGGCCTCTTGCCCTTCCCAGCAGTCTCAGGTAAAAGCGAACTGCAGTCTCTCTTAGCTTGCCTGTTCTTCCTCATTAGTAACTTTTGCTTTCTTGACTGTTCTGATTTTGATTGGCTGGTCATGTCCTGGTTTTCATCCGTTAAAAGGCTGAAGGCTATGAAATTACTCCATGAACACTAAAATAGGAGGCCATTTTTAGCCAGCAAACTGCGTATTTGTGCTGAGGATGGGGAGGGTGCATGCAGCTTGCAGGGCATACTTTTCCTACTCATGTTGCATACCATTGTACATTCAGCTGCAACGAGAGCACAAGATGTTTTAGGATCCCCTTTCAGTCAGATTTTGGAGATGCTATTTTTATTTTTTTTATTTTTTGGACCTCAGCTTTCAGAATCTCCTAAGCACTATGTCTAGGCTGAGCCCTGGACTGATTCTTTCATGAAGTAAATTCATAGCCTAGCCCTAGATCATATCATCAAACTGTCTGCAGTGTGAAGTTGTGTGCCTTCAAGTTGTTTCTGCGGCGGCGCAGCGGGGGCGAGGACTACCACCCGGCCTGTAATAGGCCCCAAAGCCCCAAAATTACCGGGCCTCGGTGCTGCGGAGCACCGGAGGTAGACGGGACCATCTGGGCCTTAAAAGCGGCCCCATTAGAGCCTTCTCCTTGGCGGCAGCAGCGCAGCGGGGGCGAGGAATACCACCCGGCCTGTAATAGGCCCAAAAGCCCCAAAATTACCGGGCCTCGGCGCCGCGGAGCACCGGAGGTAGGCGGGACCATCTGGGCCTTAAAAGCGGCCCCATTAGAGCCTTCTCCTTGGCGGTGGCGGCGCAGCAGGGGCGAGGACTACCACCCGGCCTGTAATAGACCCAAAAGCCCCAAAATTACCGGGCCTCGGCGCCGCGGAGTACCGGAGGTAGGCGGGACCATCTGGGCCTTAAAAGCGGCCCCATTAGAGCCTTCTCCTTGGCGGCAGTGGCGCAGCGGGGGCGAGGACTACCACCCGGCCTGTAATAGGTCCAAAAAGCTCAAACACCAGTTCCTCGGTGGCTCCTTTAGTCTATAATCCCGCTTGTGGCATCAGCGGAGGTGCGACGCAGACCTGTTAAAGAAAGAAAGACTTTTTTGCTTAACATTGTGGCCCGGAGGGGGGGAGGGAACTAGAGGCTTATAACTATCTGGAGCCAGAAAATGCGGGGGGGGGGCAGCGATTGGAGTGGTACAGGGGAATGGGAGGTATGGCTGGAACAGGAGTAACATATGTTACAAAAGAAGGCGGGATCGCTGTTTAATAGCTATCCCACCTTCAGTTTCTTCTGCTTCCAAGGATGGTTTGGAGAGCAGACCAACCATTCCACAGAACCTCACTCTGCTCCTTTGCAATGCCAGGTCGGTGAAGAATAAGACTCATATCATCCAGGATCTTCTCCTGGATGAGGATGCCGACCTGGCTTGCTTCACAGAGACCTGGCTGGGGGAGGATAGCGCTGTTACATGGGCGCAGGCTCTCCCAGCCGGGTATTCTGTCAGTGAGCAGGTGAGGGGAAGTGGGCGAGGGGGTGGAGTGGCTCTGATTTATAAAAATACCTTGACCTTGACCAGGATACCTATTCGACACACAACCCACATCGAGTGTATGTACCTCAGCCTGAAGGCCAGGGATAGTTTAGGGATTCTGCTAGTCTACCGGCCACCCTGTTGTCTAGCAGACTCCCTGACCGAGCTGACGCAACTGGTCTCTGAGCTGCTGCTGGAGACCCCCAGGCTTCTAGTTTTGGGGGACTTCAACATCCCGCTCGAGACCAGCTTAACAGGTGTGGCTCGGGAGTTCATGGATACCACGACAAACATGGGCCTATCCCAGTTGGTCAACGGGCCCACACATTGCGCAGGTCATACACTTGATGCGGTGTTCTGTACCGAACAGGCATATCCGTGGGCTGAGGTGGTTGATACCTCAGCATTGTCATGGACAGATCATTTCCTGGTCAAGATGGAAGTCAGAGCCAATATCTGCCCCCTCGGGGGTGGCGGACCTATTCGAATGGTCCACCCTCGAAGGCTGATGGAGCCCGTTGGATTCCGGAAAGCCTTGGAGGGTTTAATGGTTGGAAATGCCGGTGATCCTGTCGAAGCCCTGGTTAATACATGGAATAGTGATCTTATCAGGGCTATAGACACGATCGCTCCCAAGCGTCCTTGCCATTTCGCTTCAAACCATAAGCCATGGTACACCTCTGAGCTTAGGAAAATGAAGCGATTTGGACAACGACTAGAGCGCACGTGGCGGAAAACTCGACTCCGATCAGACAGAACTCGCCATAGGAACTTTCTTTGGTCCTATCGGGAGGCAATACGTGCAGCGCAGAGGGCTTTCTCCTCTGCACGTATTGCGTCTGCAGAGTCCCGTCTGGCAGAGCTGTTTAAGGTGGTGAGGGAGATGACGCAGGTACCCCCTGCGCCAAATCCCTTGCTTAACCCGACAACGGCCTGCTGCGACGCGTTTAACAACTTCTTTGCAGATAAAATCTCTCAGATCAGAGCCGACTTAGACGCCACCATTAGTTCAGAGTCTATAGGCGAGGTGTCCATCAACTCCGCCGATGTAGTTATACTGGATCAATGGCAATCTGTGAGTACCGAGGACGTGGACAAGCTGCTTGGTAAGGTGAGGAAGACAACTTGCCCTCTCGACCCTTGCCCATCATGGCTGGCCGTCCGGGGGGGGATGCATTGGTGAGATTCCTCACGGATATCATCAATGCATCCTTCAGGGAAGGACATGTTCCATCATGTTTAAAGGAAGCGGCGGTTAAGCCGCTTCTGAAAAAGCCTTCCCTGGACCCCCTGGATATGAAAAACTATAGGCCTGTTTCATTGCTGCCATTTTTGAGCAAGGTGATCGAGAGGGTGGTTGCTCTTCAGCTCCAGGCAGTCTTGGAGGAAACCGATTATCTAGACCCATTTCAAACCGGCTTTAGGACAGGCTTTGGGGTTGAGACTGCCATGGTTGCCTTGACCGACGATCTGCGTCTGAGCATCGACAGGGGTAGTGTGACCCTGTTGGTGCTCCTAGACCTCTCAGCGGCTTTTGACACGATAGATCACGGAATCCTCTTGGGCCGCCTGAGGGGGCTTGGTATCGGGGGCACTGCTTTGCAGTGGCTCCGGTCCTTCCTCTCGGGTCGGTCCCAGAGAGTGTTGCTCGGGGACTGTAGCTCCAGTAAGAGGAACCTCACTTGTGGGGTCCCTCAGGGAGCTATTTTATCCCCAATGTTGTTTAACATCTATATGAAGCCGCTGGGTGAGATAATACGGAGTTATGGTGCTGGGTGTTATCAGTACGCTGATGACACCCAAATCTATTTCTCCGTGTCTCGTTCGTTGGCCTCGAATTCCAATGGCATCTCTTCTCTAAGTGAATGTCTTCAAGCGGTAATGGGCTGGATGAGGAAAAACAGATTGAAATTGAATCCAGACAAGACGGAGGTGCTCACAGTATCGGCCCCGAAACCAAGAATTGGGTTGCAACCTCCAGTCCTGGATGGGGTCACACTCTCCTCCAGTGACTGTGTTCGCAGTCTGGGGGTGCTCCTTGATCCGTCGCTTCTGATGACAAATCAGGTTAATGCGACGGTCAGGAGCGCCTGTTATCAGCTTCGGCTGATACGCCAGCTGCGCCCTTTTCTGGAAGTAGGAGATCTTGAGACTGTTGTGCACGCGTTGATAACCTCACGCCTCGACTTCTGTAAAGTGCTCTACATGGGGCTACCCTTGTGCTTGATTCGGAAACTGCAATTGGTTCAAAATATGGCGGCCAGATTAATATTTGGAACATCTAGGGGGGACCATATTACCCCGGTATTAAGGTCCCTCCACTGGCTACCTATTAGTTTCCGAACCCAGTATAAGGTGTTGGTAATTACCTTTAAAGCCCTAAATGGCTTGGGTCCAGGCTATCTTAAGGACCGCCTCCTCCCGTATAATCCTCCCCGCGCTCTCCGGTCCTCTGGGAGGAACCTGTTGCAGCCTCAAAAAACGAGGCTGGTAACGACCTCCCAGAGGGCTTTTTCTGTAGTTGCCCCCAAACTGTGGAATGGCCTGCCAGAGGAGATCCGCCAATTGTCATCACTTGACAGCTTCAAGAAAGCTGTCAAGACAGATCTCTTCCGGCAGGCCTTCCCGGATTAATTTACCAGCTTGGCCCCAGAATTTTTTTCGCCGAGATGCTCCCCTCTTCTGTGTTCGGGTTCCTCCATGAGCCAGCATTTATACATCCGCCTGCACTTTTTCTTATGTATTGTCTGTTCTTTTAATGGAGGAATCTACCTCCTCATTTTGTGTTTTTAAATTGTATTAGGTTTAATAATTTTTTAAGGGGGGGAGGGGGAGGAAATTGCTCTTAATTAACGTTTGACGATTTTATGATGTAAGCCGCCCCGATTGCGCACAGAGGGGTGGGGTATTAAATAAAAATTATTATTATTATTATTATTATTATTAAGACACTTAGATCACAAGGTTTTCTTGGCACAATTTGTTCAGAGGGGCTTTGCCTTTGCCATCTTCTGAGGCTTAGAGATTGTGACTTGCCCAAGGTCACCCAGTTGGTTTCCATGGCTGAGTGAGGATTCACATTCTGGTCTCTAGAGCAGGGGTCGGCAACCCATGGCCCGTGGGCCGGGACCGCCCCCCCGGCCTCTGGACCGGCCCCCACCGCCCCGCGCGCCGCCGTGCGTGTCGCGGCCACCATTTTGTTTTCCAAAATGGCGGCCGTGACTCGCTCGCGCATGCGCAGTACTCCGGAAGTACTATGCATGCACGAGCGCATGAGCGCACGCATGCACAGTACCTCTGTGTACTGCGTATGCCCACGCGCGCAAGTGCACACACCTCCATTCCCCCCCCAGCCCATGGAAGACCTGGAGGCCAGCAGACCAGCCCCAGGTAAGAAAACCTTGCTGACCCCTGCTCTAGAGTCATAGTCAAAAGCTCAAACTTCTATGTTACGCTGGCAAATATTCTATATCAATTAATCTAGAACCACACATTTCATAGAATCATATGGTTGGAAGGGACCACAAGGCCAGCTAGTAAAATCCTTGTAATACAGACACACCATCAAAGTACTCTGGAGAGCTAGTCTTCCAACATCTGTTCAAAGATTTATGTTTGAAGATTCTGACACACAGAGTGTCAATGCTTTTTTTAAACAGGTTTTGTTTTTGTTTTTTGTAAATGCAGTGCAAGGACTCTAGGCAATACAAGGTAACATTCCGTTTTGGATTCAAATATCTGTCTATAAACTGTGGAAGAAATTCAGTAGCTAACCAGCAATTGAAAAACACTAGGAGCAAGAAAAGGAATACGTATTTCTGTACTGAAGTGAGCAGCTCTGTGATTATTTGTTGTTCTTGTTGTTGCTTTTAATGCCTCCCTTTTGTTCTTCTAGCTCCTGTTGCATCTTTAGAATTTATGTATGACTCTGCACAAATGCACACACATACCTCTGCTTAAACTGGGCTGTACAGTTAGAGAGATTTCCAGTAAATCCTGTTTTACATTCAGATGCATTTTTGTTTGGGAAGCACTTGTGCAACTGTTTATCGGCAGTTTGCATCTGATCGTACTGCATGAGATAGACTTTAAATGCCTAAAAGATTTCCTCTGGGAACAATCACCACTGAAATAAGGTGGAATGTTGTGCAATGTTGTTTTCTCCACTAAAAAAGCTCTTGGACAAGCAGAAAAATAAACTGAACGTAATTTGAACTTGTCTAATTTTTTCCTCATGCCAAGATTAAAAAACATATTGACATTTGAATACACTAACCAATATTTTATTATTGTCCAATAAAATATTTACACAGAATATTTAGAGTTTAGTGTCATACTGGCTGCACCACAGTGATCTCTGTTTTATTTGAATTACTTTCATGTCTGTTTAGCTATTACAGGTTGAGTCTCCCTTATCCTGGATGCTTAGGACCAGAAGTGTTTTGGATCTCAAAGTTTTTTCAGATTTTGGAATATGTGCATATACAGTCGGCCCTCCATATCCACGGATTTTTTATCCATAGATTCGGCCATCCATGACTTGAAAATATTCAACAAAATACATAGATTCCAAAAAGCAAACCTTGATTTTGCCATTTGATATGAGGAACACCATTTTACTATGCCATTTATTTAATGGGACTTGAGCATCCACAGATTTTGGTATCTGGGGGAGGGTCCTGGAACCAAACTCCAGCGGATACCAAGGGTCCACTGTACATAATGAGATAGCTTGGAGATGGGACCCAAGTCTAAACATAAAACTCATTTATGTTTCATCTACACCTTCTACAAATAGCCTGAAGGTAACTTTCCACACAATATTTTTTAATAATTTTGTGCATGAAACAAGGTTTGTGTATATTGAACCATCAGAAAGTGAAAGTGTCACTGTCTCGGCCATCCATGAAAAAGGTTTGGATTTTGGAGTATTTTGGATTTTGAAATTACAGATAAGGGAGACTCTTATAGTAGTAGGGGTGAAGCAGATTTGCATATTCACATGTGTTATGGTTTTAAACCTTTTTAATGACAGGTTGGAAAGGTTTGCCCTCCAAGGTGACTTATAAATGTAAACATATAACTCGACGTAGGAGTTTATCACATGGGAGGGAAACACCCAAATCCCATGGATAAACAGGGATTAAATCTGGGAATATCCTGCAAGAGCAGGATTGTTTTCAGATTACATCCCCCTGACGTCGCCATTATTCCGGAATCAACTTGTGAATAAAGCGGCCAAAACATGCTTTTTATTTTGGGGATTATATTCCCAAAAATAAAAAGCGGCCAAAAAATTGCGCACTTTAATTAATGGGCTAATTCTGGGATAATGGCGATGTCAGGGACGTCATCTGAAAACAATCCCACTCTTGCGGGATATTCCTGGATTTAATCCCTGTTTATCCATGGGATTTGGGCACTTCCCTCCCATGTGATAAACTCCTATGCCGGATTTATGTTTTATTATATGTTTAAATTTATAAGTCACCTGGGAGGTCAAGCCTTTCCAACCTGTCATTAAAAAGGTTTAAAATCATAACATATCCTAGAACAACACAAAGTGAATTATAAATTTTAAACAACACAAAATGAATTATTATACAGTAACAATTTTAAGACATTTTACACTAAAGAATAATTCATTAGAGTTTTAAATAAGATAGGTATCTTGCATCAAACAAACTTGTATATAACCAAGGTATATATACTAGAGAACCAGCATGGTGCAAAGGTTTTAGCATTGGGCTATGATCTGGAGACCAGTTTTGAAATCCCTGCTTGGCCATGGAAATCCATTGGGTGACCTTGGGCAAGTCAAACTCTCTCAAACTCACAGGAAGACAATGGCAAGCCCCTTCTTTGAACAATCTTGCCAAGAAAACTCCACAATAGAATTGCAAGAAATTGGAAATTACTTGAAGGCACACAACGGCAACAACAACACTTGCTTAGCATATTCCTTATATTTTCCGTGGACCCAAATATACATCCATGCACAAAAGCCTGACTATGAACTAGCTCATAAATGAAACATTGTCCAGTGGCAATGAATGGGAGCCTGATAAATATTCTGCTTTTGCTGCTTGGTTGGGATTACAAAAGTTAAAAGCAGGGGTTGGCAACCTACTGCCCGGGGGCCGGATCTGCCCCCCGAGGCCTTTGGACCGTCCCCAGCCCGGTCCTGCCGCCGCTCCCGCCGCCATGCGCCGCCCCCGCCATGTGAGTCGCGGCCGCCATTTTGTTTTCCAAAATGGCACCGCGACTCGTTTGTGCATGCGCCAAGTACCGTGCATGCGCGAACGAGATGTGGCCGCCATTTTGGAAAATAAAATGGCGGCCATGACTCGTTTGTGCATGTGCAGTACTCCAGCGCATGTGCAAACGAGTCGCGGTGCCATTTTGGAAAACAAAATGGCGACTGTGACTCGCTCGTGCATGCGCAGTACGCCGGAAGTACTGCACATCCGTGAGCGAGCGTGCACACACACATGCACAGTACTTCTGGCGTATTGCGCAGGCACGCGAGAGCGTGTGCGCGCGGCACCATTTCCCTTCCTCTCGGCCCGCGGAAGGCCTCGGGACCAGCGGACCAGCCCCAGGTAGGAAAAAGTTGTCTACCCCTGGCTAAAAGAGTCAGCATTGTGTAGTGGTTTGAGTAGGATGCTGAGAGACCAGAATTTCAATCTTTACTTGGCCATGGAAATCCACACTCTTAGCCTTAGAAGATGGTAATGGCAAATCTCCTCTGAACAAATCTTGCCAAGAAAACCCCATGAACCTAGGGCTGCCATAAACTGGAAACAACTTGAAAGCACACAACAAACAAAAACAACAAGTATCAGTCAGTTGACATATTGCAGCCTATGGATGGTGATCTATGATTGTCAAACCCAGGTGCAAATGTTATGACAGGTCTGCATTTCCCCTTGGAAATATTATTTTTTGCATTACAGTTCCCAGAATTCTGCAAACAACATGGTCAGTGGCCTTAATGGCAAGGGGATTCAAAGAAATGTAGTCCAAATAAGTATTTTATATATGTGAGAAGGTGCCTCTGGCTTGTACAGACTATCCAAAAGGGCTGGCCTGGGGTGGAGTAACCACACACCGGCCGTCCCAACTCCACCCTGATACCACCATAATGCTGGCAAAGCAACTGCACGGCGGGCAGCAAAAAGGCACGTCTTCAGGGTGGCATTTATTCTTTTTGTGGCTTCTTTTTGCGCAACGGAAAGGCCAGATCGGGGTTGCGGTGTGTGGTTGCCATGGTCCTGATCCAGCAAGGAAAGGTGCGGCATCCTGCTGCCCCTTAGGGGCCATCTGTATGGCCCCTCTCTGTCATGCCTTTGAATGCAGTGGTGAGGAAAACTCTTTTTGTAATGAACTCCATATCTATCTATCTATCTTACTAATATCTAGAATGCATATCCCTCATTCTTATCCTAGACAGCTCTCTATATGAAAATTCTTATGGATTTTGTGCTCACTAGTATAAAAAAACCCAAGCTTCAGTGAATTTTAACATAATAAAAGAATTGCAAATTCTTCAATTCAATAAACAATCCCAATAATTCAATTTATCTGGTGAAAAAAGACAAGATTGTATTCAGAATTCCATTAAACCTGCCCTCAAGCTGAAAATGAACTTGATTTGGTAGGCTGGCTGTGAGTTTTTGAAAGTTCACAAGGCTGTTTTATTGTTTATTGTATCATGAATAAGATGTCAAAAGAGCTGGCTTTTTCTTCAAGCGTGTTTGTTTTGTAACATTTCCAGTAACACATGGGAGTCCATGTCTTTCAAGAACGTGCATGGACAAGAAAATTACAATAAACAGATGGAGCTGGGGCAAATGTTTTCTAAAATATTTCCTTCAATGCAAAAGTGCAAACACTTTCCACACTTAGGTAACTATAACTGTCCACACAATGTTCATCTCCCAAAACTCCATTTAAATAATAACTGTTAACATAGGAGATGATATACGACATTGAACAGACTGGACTGCAAAACAAGCTGTAACTTAAATATAGTGGCAAAGGGCTACTTCTTTTTTCCTTAAAATGTCCCTAAGGCAATGGCAAACCTTATATGAATAAATCCTGCCCAAAAAAATTCTGTAATAGGTTCATCATAAGTCGCAGTTGACTTGAAGACACACAACAATGACAACAAATCAAAGGAGTCAAATGTATTAGGGGGGTTGCAGACTGCCAGAAATAGTGCAAATTGAGTCCACTTTTAGGGTTAGGGTTAGTGCTAGGGAATCATGGGAATTGTTGTTGTTTTCTGAGACACTGAGCCTTCTCTGTCAGAGAGCTCTGGTGCCACAATAAAATACAGTTCCCATGATTCCCTAGCACTAACCCTAACCCTAAAAGTGGACTCAATTTGCACTGTTTCTGGCAGTCTGCAACCCCCCTTAGAGAATTTTACTTTCGGGATTTTCTGAAAGTAAAAAGAAGCGGCTTTTGACTACTTTCCGTTTGGGTTAAGCACAGTTTAACATCGACGTTGTGTGAAAATCTACCCGCTTTTGTGGGTTTTTTCTATTTAAATCTCATTTCTGTATGGGATTTTCCGCATGTGATAAAGTCCTTAATCTTGCTCTTTCATTCTTTCTTTCACTAAAATACACTCCTTGCCTGTCTCTTTCCCTCCAGGACAGAAAAAGTTTGGGAAGTGGAAGAAGAAGAAGAGGAAGGGGGAACCAGGGCCTCCAAGTCCTGCCCCACAGTTTGAGAACCATTAAGTTTTCAAGTTAAACTGGGACTTCATTTTCTGAGACAAAGCTATCCAGTTTGGCCTTTCTTGACTTGTTTTGCCTGTTCCAGGACCTGAATTGTGGCAGGCAACATTCTCGAGCTGCATGGACCTCCCCCAAATGCCAGCAGATAAATATTTTTTTAAAAAAATCCACAAGTGGCCAGAACTAAACTTCTGGTATTCAAAATGGGGTAATTTTCATGTTAAGACGAAGAGGTGGGGAGCTAGGACTGATTTAAAATTTGAACCGCTTGCACCTGGAGGAAATTTGCCTTCTTTTTCTGACAGAAAAAAGGCTCTGCACAGTGGGATGGGAATTAGAGGCTTCAGGAAAAATATGCAGTCCCAAGGCCAGAATGATCCATCCTGGCCTACATTTATCTTTACTCTTGACTATAAAGAGCAGGAGTGTCCCCCTAGGAGTTAAAAATGGCTTTAGAATGCCTCCAAATGCACTCTAGAGGGTGTGGAGGGTCTTTCTACCATGTATATGGAGGCTCTCTGGATCCCGTGGGATTCAAAAACATTTTTTGCAAATATATATATAGTATGCATCCTTTCACCCTGTCTGTTTGACCTGTATGCAGAACATAATATAAGAAAAGCAGGCTTGGACACAGTAGAAGGAGGAGTGAAAATAGGAGGAAGGAATACCAACAATCTAAGATATGCAGATGACACCATCATACTAGCAGAAAACCTCACAGACCTAGAACACCTACTAAGGAAGATCAAAGAAGAAAGTGCAAAGGCTGGCTTAATGTTGAATATTAAAAATAATAATAATAATAATTACCACCAAGGACCTTCACAAGTTACAAATATAATAATAAATTTTTATTTATAGCCCGCCCCTCTGCTCAGCAATCGGGGCGGGTTACAGCATTTTAAAACATACAAATTTAAAAACATTTGTTATCCTATATCCAACCCCAGTTCAACCTAGACATTGAAGAAATAGAAATAGTAAAACAATTCTCATACCTGAGATCAAACACTGATAGAAATGGGGGCTGCAGTCAGGAAATCAGAAGAAAACTAAGGGCCGATGCAGATGGCCCGAAAGGAGTGGCTCCCGTCCCTGGGAGCGGCGGATTGGGGCCGCAGCAACCACATGCTGTGGCCCTGATCCTTCTTTTTGCTGCTCCATTTTGAGGTGGCAAAAGGCTGCCCTTTCAGCTGGCATCATGGTTTTTTTGCGCCCTTTTGGGATGGGCGGATGGGGTCAGGATGGCATAGGAGTGGAATCAGGGAGACCGGCGGGCAGCTGCTCCACCCCAATTCCACCCCCAGGCCGGTCCTTTGTGCCCGTCTGCATCGGCTCTAAGAATGGAGAAGGTGGCTATGAAAGAGCTAAGAAAGATTCTAAAATGCAAAGATATACAACTCAGCACAAAAGTTAGAATCATACAAGCCATTGTATTCCCTATTACAAGATATGGATGTGAGAGCTGGACAGTCAAGAAAGGAGATAGGAAGAAAATCAATGCATTTGAGATAATGTGGTGCTGGAGAAGAGTGCTGAGGATCCCATAGACAGCCAAAAGGACAAACAAATGGGTCCTAGAGCAGATCAAGCCAGAAACTTCCCTGGGGAAGCCAAGATGACAAATGAGGCTGTCATACTTCAGACACGTCATGAGAAGAGAAGAGTCATTAGAAAAGACAATAATGTGGGGAAGGTGGAGGGAAGTAGGAAGAGAGGAATAATAATAATAATAATAATTTTTATTTATATCCCGCCCCTCTGCTAGGCAATCGGGGCGGCGTACAGGATTTCAAAACATCAGAACAAATATCAAAATTAAATCAAATTCAAATCTCATCCCCCCTTCCCACACCCTCCCATCCCCCCAAAACAATAAACTAAGCAAGTTAAATGACAATAATTAGAATATACAGTTTAAAAATACATAATTTTTTCAGTTTCATTATGATCTTCCCAGAGCCCAAAACAGTCCTCCGCAGCTTGAGAGTGCCGGTGAGAGATGGAAACAGGCAGAGGCTTTATGTCCACCGGGGCTCCTCCCCTGCTGCCTGCAGGTGCAGCATCTCAAGCCACTCAGGTGGTCCTCCGAGGGCTGCAGGACGCCCAAAACAGTTCTCCGCAGTTTGAGAGTGCCGGTGAGAGATGGAAACAGGCAGAGGCTTTATGTCCACCGGGGCTCCTCCCCTGCTGCCTGCAGGTGCAGCATCTCAAGCCACTCAGGTGGTCCTCCGAGGGCTGCAGGATGCCCAAAACAGTCCTCCGCAGTTTGAGAGGAAGGCCACATGCCAGATGGATGGACTCTATTAAGGAGGTCATGGGTATTAAGGGGTTGCAGGAATTAAGCAGAGCAGTGCAGGACAGAGGGTCTTGGAGATGTCTCATCCATAGGGCCGCAATGAGTCGAGATTGATTCAAGGGCAGTTAACAGCAAATACAACAAATTTCTTCCTGAAATGCTCCAAAATGTCCACTTTGGTGCATGGGGTGCATATTCACTATATTTTGCAATCTAGGCCCAAGACAGGTATTTTTGGAAATCCAAAACATTGTAAAAATGCTCCATACTCCTTAGGGGCATTTGGGTCGCCCTCAAAATTGACTGATTGATTGACTGGTTGATTGAATATTGATTGTAGATATTAACAAATAATTAGCAAATAATAATAATAATCGTGGAATCCTGATAATACAATTCAATCCAAAATGAAAGGCAAATTGCAAACTGTATCACAGAAGAATGTGAAATCTGGTGGCAGCAGATAGCACAGCTACCTATAACCTGTTATCCACCAAGCCAGGAATTGTATTATGTGTTGTTCTGTGCCTTCAAGTCATTTGTGACTCATGGTGACCCTAAGGTAAACTAGGGTTTTTGTGGGTTGGTTTTTTGTTTTTTGCAAGATATATTCAGTGAAAATTTGTCATTGCCTTCCTTTGAATCTGAGAGTGTGACTTGTTCAAGATCACCCAGTGATTTTTTTTCATGACTGAGGAGTAATTTGAACCTTGGGCTCCTAGGTCAATGCTCAAATCACTAAACCATGCTAGTTTTCCTTACAAAGCCAAGAATAACTCACCATTAATTAATGGGGTTGCCAGATAACTGATTATGCTTTGTTTTAGCAGTTAAAAGAGGTGGCAAGGACAGAAAGAATAGCTTCTAACTATCCCATCTTGGTCCCCATTAATCCTCTGTCATCCCACATTTTGAAGCTGCTTTTAAAATGTCCCAGTTTTCTCTCCTCCTCCCTCTTCCCCCTTCATCCTCCGCTTACTTCAGTTGGTTCAATGTGCAGAAATAGTTTGCACTCATTTGACTCAGCAAGGAAGAGAGGAGAGAAGGGATGAAATCTTGCCTTTTCTAGTGGGTTCATGCAAAAGCAAGTTTTCAACCTTCCCTAGCTTGTGTCTTCTTTCTCATTAATAGCTTTTGCCATCTTGACCAGACCCTGATGTTGCTTAGGCACACATGTCCTGTTTTTAATCCGCTAAGTGTTAGAGGGCATGCAGAAAGGAGACTAAAGCACCAACAGCAGAGGTGGGAACATATAGCCCTCCAGATATTTAACTACAAACCCCATCATCCCATTAACTATATGTTGGCTACAGTGCGATGGGTGTTACAGTTCAACCTTATCTGGAGGAGCATACATTTTCCACCCCTGATCCAAAAGGTTTCCATACATTTTCAGCTTGCTGGATCACAAATTATACAGATGTGAAATAACTTGTTCCGAAAGAGAGTTTCCCAGAAATATCTGTTTAAGTTCCACTGAGAAATCACAGCTGTGGGGTCAGTTAAAGGAACCAAATGGCACAAATCTATATGCTCAGTAGACAGAATATGGCAAGGCTTGGTTCATATTGTATCTCTCATCTGAAAAGCTAAAACTCTGTGAAAAGCAACTACACAGATGTCTTATCTTTAACATGTGCATTCCTTGGCAGTCAAGTGTAATCTTGTACAGAAAGTGATAATTAATTACTACCCTGGCAAGAAGTACTGGGAAATGATATATTTGCTTTACTAAACTTGTGCATCTCAAAAGTCAGTCTGAATGGTCTTTTAAACTTGAATAATAAACTGTATTCATATAAAATTTTGTCAAAGGTGTATTTAGTTATTATAAATATATGTATTTATTATTGGAAAGAAGTACTGTGTACAAAAAAATTGAATAAAGAGACTAATGTTCTCTCTGGCTACTTTTAATTTTTTGAAAACTAGCAATATGAACAGGGCTGCTCCAAGATATTTTGCTACCCAGCACAAGCACAGGGCAGCAAATGGTACCTGCCAAGCTAAGGCGCACAATACCCAAAGTCAGTGAAGAAACAAAAAATCACACAAGTCAGTTGTTCTCTGACTGAAGCATGTAACAATCTGAATACAGGGAAAGCAATGGCATCATCATCATCATCATCATCATCATCATCATCATCACCACCACAATAAAAATCATCCTACCAAGGACCACTTTTAAAGTACAATGAGAACTTACAAATCTCTACCATGGTGTCCAGTAAAGCTTACTTGCAAATAAGTGTGTATAAAATGGATAGCTTGAAGGCTTTGCTAAACCTGGTAGGACTCCACTACAATAGCTGTCTTAGGACGTTATCACACTGGCCCTAAAGCAGAAAGAATCCTGCATCATTCCTGCACCCTTCCGGTTCTTTTTTCCGTGTGTTCACACGATGTCGCACATAACCCCGACCATCCCTGCATCATCCCTGCATCCTTCCAGCATCATTTCAGTTCTTTGAATTCCGGGCATCTTGAGGAATTACAATTCCGCGGCCGGAAGGATGCCGGAATGATGCAGCTTTCGCCATATGTATGAATCCGAATCGTGGAATGAGGCCGGGGCCGGCCTCGCAGCTCTATGGGCGTGGTCGCCGAAGCGACAACTTTGGAGGCCAAGCCCAGGCCAGAGTTAAAGGGACAGCGCGTCCCTTTAACTCCGGCCTCGCTCTTCTATGGGCCTGGTCGCCGAAGCGGCGACCGAGCCCATAGAGCAAAGAGGCCTGGGCAAAAGGGACATGCTGTCCCTTTAACCCAGGCCTCGCTCTTCTATGGGCTTGGTCGCCAAAGGGGCGACCGAGCCCATAGAGCAAAGAGGCCTGGGCAAAAGGGACGCGCTGTCCCTTTAACCCAGGCCTCGTTCTTCTATGGGCTTGGTCGCCAAAGGGGCGACCAAGCCCATAGAAAAGCAAAGAGGCCTGGGGAAAAGGGACGCGCTGTCCCTTTAACCCAGGCCTCGCTCTTCTATGGGCCTGGTCACCAAAGGGGTGACCGAGCCCATAGAAGAGCAAAGAGGCCTGAGGAAAAGGGACGCGCTGTCCCTTTAATCTAGGCCTCGCTCTTCTATGGGCTGGGTCGCCAAAGCAGTGACCGAGCCCATAAAAGAGCAAAGAGGCCTGGGGAAAAGGGACGCGCTGTCCCTTTAACCCAGGCCTCGCTCTTCTATGGGCTTGGTCGCCAAAGGGGCGACCGAGCCCATAGAAAAGCAAAGAGGCCTGGGCAAAAGGGACAGTGCGTCCCTTTAGCCCAGGCCTCTTTGCTCTATGGGCTCGGTCGCCGCTTTGGCGACCAGGCCCATAGAAGAGCGAGGCTGGGGTTAAAGGGACACGCTGTCCCTTTAACTCTGGCCTGGGCTTGGCCTCTGAAGCGGTCGCTTCGGAGCCCAAGCCCATAGAAGACCGAAGGTTGTGGAATGGTTTCCACTTGTGTGTGAACAGGAGATACGGGTCCCCGGAGCGGAACCATCGCGGCATCGTCAATTCCGCAATGATTCCTGTTGCGTCTGATAACGATTTCCGTCTTGCCGGGTCCATTCCGGTATGGTTCTGGATTGATTCCATTCCACTTTCTTGCCGCTTTCTTGCTGCTTTGAGACCCCAGTGTGATAACGTCCTCAATGGTATTTGTAATCCTTGATAATTGTTGCACAGTTCTGATTGATAATTTCTGAAGGATCTCAACATTTTTAGGCCTTGGTGGTCCAATTTTAGCTGATCATTTCAGGGGGGCTCAGCATCCCCTAGTCTGGTGTTGGGGGGAAGGCTTGAGCCCCAACTCCCCACTTCCATGGTCCCTGAAAAGTTACTTTTAGAAATGCCCTGTTAATGCTTCTCCCAGCATCTGCTCCCTGAAGCAATTGGCTCACTTCACTCCATGGTAGGACAGCTTTTCCCCATTTTTCTGTTTCTACAAGTGCTACCCTATATGCTTCTATGTGCTTAAGTCCCGTTAGGTTGAATGGTGGTTGATTCCAGGTCAGTGGGCACTGGATTGCACCCTCCGACAAAGTTTTGTTTGTGATCTCGAACAAGAACGTAAATTCATCTTCCCAGTGACAGGAGTGGCTGGCGAAATGTTAAATTAATCTTACCTGTGATAGCAAGTAATACAATGGGTGGCATTTTGTTGCCAGGGACATGCTATAAATTTCCCTGCTTGTTCTGTTTTTAGCGGAGCAACTTATTATAAAAACAAACATATGTTGCTGGTAAGGTCACATCAGGAAAACTGAACAAAGCTTAACTCAGCCAACATTCCACTTTCTTCAGTTTGGGCAGAGCACATATTTTATTACTTTAGAAAAGCTCAAGGCCTAATTGCTTTTTGACTCTAGTGCAACAATTGCACAATGTTTCTTGTAAAAGTCCTTGTTCAACAAGAATAAGAGCCATGTGTTATTTTCCCTTCTCAATCAGTAGCTGATAACACTTGTAATTCTCACTGATAAGCTCCATGGTGTACCTTTATGGAAACCCACAGAAATGAACAAAGCGAAAGCAGCAACAACAAGCATGTCGTACTCAGCTTCTATCAGCATACTCACCTTCTTTGATTTCTTTTAAATATGAAAGTAAAAGACAAACACTTATTGTAAGTTGTTTGTCCACTCCACTCACTATTAAAGGCCATACACACACTCTGGACAGGTAATGATAGATTGATATTAGTATTGTGGATGCATGTATGTATAGATTTCACTTTTAAACTGCACAATAGCTAAACTTTCCTGGATAGTGTACAGGGAAATTTAAAACACAGGCCAAAATTGTGCATTGGGAAGCACAGCTACAACAACATTCCTGGTTTCCACACTCCAAAAAATTAAGAAGTTTGACACCACTTTAACTTCCATGACACCATCCTACAAAATCCAGGGTTTTGTAGTTTGGTGAGGTATTCAGCCAGGTCTGTCAGAGATCTCTGGTGCCTCACTAAACTACAAATCCCAGGATTCCACAGGACAGAATTATGACAGTTAAACTCACGTCAAACTGCTTCATTTCTGTAATGTGGAGACACTCATTGTTACATCTTATAGTTATGGCTCATAGAATCATAGAACCATAGAGCTGGCCACAAGGGCCATCCAGTCCAATCCCCTCCCATGCAAGAACACAGAATAAAACACGACAGATGGGCATCCAGCCACTGTTTAGAAACCTGAATACTACCCTCTCAAACATACCTTTTAACCCTCCCAATCTCCTCCAAAACACAGCCATTTCTGAGCTGTCAGAGAACAGGGGCAGTGGCGACTCTGGTGAGCCATGATGTCTTTGTCCCTCTTTCTGTAGCTGGGCAAGCAGCAGCAAAGACCTCAGGCCACTGCTTGTCACAATGCATCCAGGTACAGAACAAGGCTGGATAACATCATGGCTTTCCCTCTCCATCTTTGATGATTCGACCATGGGGAGTTGGAAGCTGAGTGGCTTAAAAGGTAGCTTCAGGAGGGTTTGTAGTTGTTGTTACTGAACAGGATGCCAGTCATTACAGTGGGACCTTTGTATCCGCTGGGGTTTGGTTCCAGAATCCCCTTGGATACCAAAATCCGGGGATGCTCAAGTCCCATTAAATACAATAGCATAGTGAAATAGTGTCCCTTATATAAAATGGTGTTCCTTATATAAATGGCAAAATCAAAGTTTGTTTTTTTGGGGGGGGCATTTATACTTTACAAATATTTTCAAGCCGCAGATGATTGAATCCGTGGATAAAGAATCTGTGGATATGAAGGGCCGACTGTAAATGCAAAATGATATCTTTTGATTAAAAAATAATAATACTAAAACCAAGATAAAACTAATGGCAAAAGATAAACACGAGGCAACACACACACTAAAACAAGCAAAACTGGCAGCTGCATAAAACAGATCTAGAAGGAAGGTGGTCAAAGACTGGCTGTGGGGCCACATGCATCCCCCGAGTGTTCACCTTAGGGAAATGGCTTCATGGCACAAAACAACAACAATATACACCAGGCTGAGGTACAACCAAAACTAACCTCTTTTCCTCCCATAGCTAGACCTATGCTACCTATTGGCCCTAATGCAGTGATGCCAAACCTTTTAGAGACCAAGTGCCCATATTAAGTGGCGTTCCCACACCAGGTGTCACCCGGTGCCAGGGGAGGGGGCTGGTGGGACTTCCGTGGGAGGAAACACGCAAAGAAAAAATGGAGGACTTGAGCTCAGCCATGAAACCCACTGGGCAGCCTTGGGCAAGTCACACTCTGTCAGCCTTAGGGGAAGGCATGACAAAAATCCCCTCTGAACAAATCTTGCCAAGAAAACCCCAGGATAAGTTCGCCTGAAGGTTGTAATAAATTGGAAACGACTTGGAGGCATACAACAACAACAAGCACAGAAGGCACACTACAATAACAAGAACATGGTGTCGTGGTTTGAGCAAGTGACTCTGGAGACCAGGACTCAATTCTCAGCTCAGCCATGAAACCCACTGGGTGACCTTGGGCAAGTCACACAGTCTCAGCCTCCAATGAAGGCAGTGGCAAAAATGGTCAGTTCTCTGAATTTGACAGTGACAGTGACAGCGGCAGCTTCTGAGGCCAACAAGGCTCTTCCAGGACCCTGGCAGCTGAGGGCAGCTGGAGCCAAAAGAATGGCTGATGGGAGAAAGGAAACAGTCCTTCCCACCCACTGGGTTTTTAAAACTCACCGCCGTGCCCCTTTCTCGCCCAAGGAATCCCTCAGCTTTTTACAAAGGTTCCTTCCCCACCCCTCCTCCAGTCAATAGGAAGCTGAGCCACAAGAAGGAATAGGAATATTGGCCAGTTGGAAAGGACATAAAAAGTTCTCCCACTCCCTCTGGGGAGATGGCTTGCATGCCCACAGAGAGGGCTATGAGTGCCCCCTCTGGCACATGTGCCAGGGGTAAGCCATCACTGCCCTAAATGCATATACAGCTAATGCCATATCTTGGAGTCATGCACATTGCCTCATTGGTCTCAGATGTGAGTGGGTATATAGGGGAAGATCACTTTCAAGTAAGCATTTAGGATTTTAAATTTTTAGGATATTAAAGATTAAAGTGAGCCATTATTGCCCCAATGCTAATTTCCATTACTCAATGCTAATTTCCATTAAAATGAGACTTACCTTGGAAGATGTTTTAGTGTAAAGGAATTCCAGAGCTAAGGAACAGCTTCTTTGCACATTCTTGTACTGTATCTATTAATATTAATGGGTGTGATTTCACCTGACAAAGTTGATGCTGATGAGCAATACAAAAACAAAGGCTGAACTGGTTCTTAATGGCCTGGAAATTGCTCTGTTTCACCAGTTTCAGTCTGAGACACTTATTTTGTCTGAGGTGCAGGAGGTACACAGGGCATAAGGAGACCAGGTCAGAATCAAACCATTCTTTCAGATCCTGGTTTCTCCTTAAACCATGAACCAAAGTACTTTCCCTGAGCCTGGACTGCCATTTAAAAAAATGAAACTTCAGATCTCTCCCTCTGACACAAGTGATGGGAAGGGGAGCATGTGAGCCCAAGAACCATTCCACCTAGTTCATACATTGGCAAACCATGGCTTCCCTTTCTGTCTGAAACAGATCAGTGCATTTGCCATGGCCTTTGCCTAGTATAATTAATTATAAACAGATCAATGTACTTTAGAATATAGTCTAAATACCCTAAAGCAGGGGTAGGCAACCTTTTTGAGCTCGGGGCCGGGTTGCTGTCCCTCAGACAATTGGCCGGCCGAAGCAAAATAATAAAATAATAAAAATAATAAAAATAAAATAAAATAAAATTTAAAAATATGCATGCACACTCTCTCAGCCCCAGAAAAGCCACGATGGCAAAACCCCTGTGGAGATTTTGCCAAGAAAACCCCAAGAACAAGTAATAACAACAATAATCAATATCATCATGGCGGGGGGGGCAGGACCGGCCTGGGGCCGGTTCAAAGGCCTCATGGGGCCGCATCCGGCCCCCGGGCCGCAGGTTGCCTACCCCTGCCCTAAAGGCACCAGAACCCATCTAATCTTGGAAGCTAAGCAGGGTCAACTCTGGATGGTAGACTGCCAAGGAATACCAGGTGCGGTAGGCTATATTTCAGAGGAAGGAAGTGGAAAAATTACCTCTGAGTATTCCTTGCCTAAGAAAAACCTATGAAATTAATGGGTCACCATAAGCTGACAGGTGACTTGAGGCACACACACACACACACACACACACACTTTAGGATATATTAGGCAAAGCGAGGCAACAGGGTTTGGGGGTCATGAAAGTGCAGCAAGATGGCAGGTATTTAATTTATTATGGTTGTATCATCAACATTTTTTTTCAGTTCTAGGGTAGGAAGAGATGATTTTGGGATTTTCTGTTATCTCCAGTACCACAATGATGGGGGAGAAAACCTTCCATATTATAATGCCAGTATACAAATCTATGTAGGGAGTAGTACACTGGTTGCCCCATCTCAATAAAAGGGGTGGGACTGCAGTTTGAATAGACACACAGAAAGGTTAAACTAAAATGCACTGTGGATTGGAACAAACCAATATTGACTCCAGTCAATATTCCTAGTGGTTTTGATTCCAATTCTAATACCCAGAAGAACCAGTGAGGTGGATCCATATGCAAAATGTCTTTTCTTCATGCTGAGCTTTCCTTTCATGCTTTAAAACATCTGCTATCACCCCTGACCAATGGTCATGCTAGCTGGGGATGATGAGAGCAGGAGTCCGACAATATTTGGCTGCCCACAGGGCATCCCTCTGCAAGCCCTGACCTATGGCACTGGTGATGTGCAACTAGGTTGTGTGATAAGGGAGAAGGCTATATCCAGAGATTGCCTTTACTTCACCAGAGAAACTTTGTAGAGCTAGAGAGAAGTGAGGGAATAATAATAAATAATAATAATAATAATAATAATAATAATAATAATTTATTTGTATCCCGCCCCTCTGCTCGCCAATCGAGGCAGCATACAGCAATTTAAAAAACCAACAGTTAAAACCCCTTTATCCCACACCCTAACCCTCCCACCCCTGTGACGAACCACTCCTGCCACCTTAACTATTTCTCTCTCTTACAATTATATGTGACTGGCTTCATAGCCCTCATCAGATACCGGTCCCAGAACTATTAATAACACACTGGTAGTGTTTGTTCAAAATTCTCACACAGAGGCCAAAATAGGTTTTTATAAAATATAAGATGGTTTTATTGTGTTTCAAACATATAGGCAATGTTTCTTGGTTTTCAAACTTGTTAATAATATTACTTGGCTACTATTTCAAGTGTAGTGTAGCTATTTCAAATACAACCCTTCAGCTGTTTCTTTGATTACAACCTAACCACACAGACCCTCTCTGCACTAGAGCTCTGTTGAACCACAAAGAGTTATTTTCCTTTTTCTTTTGACTCTTATCTTTGTTCTACTTAGTTCCCTCAGGAACAATCCGCAGCCTCTGGCTTAAGGTACTGCCTCACTGTACCGCTGTCTAAGGGGGGAAGCACACCAGGGCGTCGGGGACGCCCTAGGACGGAGCACCGCAGGACCGCAGCCTCCGCACTGTGGCGCTCCAGCGGCGTCCCTGAAAAGAGCGCAAAAATAGCACTCCTTTCAGAAATCAGGGAAAGTGCACCCTAAACGCGTAGGGTGCACTTTCCCTGACTTTTCCGCCGCAGCTTGTCCAGACGCTGCGGCGGGAGGTTGCCCTGGGAGCGCTGGCCGTGCGGAGGGCCGGCTGCTCCGAGGGCAACCTCGGGAAGAGGAAGGGGCGCCGCTCGTGCGGCTGCCCCTCCTCTTCCCTGCCTCCTAGACGACCGAATTAGTCGTCTGCCGAGGCCCTAAGTCAAATCCAACTGACACTCTCGAAGGTTCTGAGCCTTCTGTTCCACAGTTCCTAACTGCCTAACTCCCTAACTGACTATCTCCCTCACCGCCTGAGCTATTTATCTCTTTCCAGCTGCTCTCTCATTGGCTGATTCCAGCTGTCTCAGGATTGGTCAGCTGTCTTCTGGTCTTCACAGCTCCCTGCTGTCTTTCTGTTCATCACAACCCCTTAAAACAGAATTAAACTACATTGGAATTAAAATCAACAACATAATTAAAATACAATAAAAGCAATATTAGGTGACATGCCATTGATTCAATGGCTGTACTCTAGTGGGACCAACAACAGGACCAAGAACCCTGTGAAAAGACCATACTTGCAGGACTCTGCTTATGCAGCCATGAACTGAATACTTTCTTGCAAACGAAGTATAACTGCATATGGAAAGGAACTTACTTCATTACTGTACATTAGACCCACATCTGTATCAGGGACAAAGTGTTTTGGATATTCGAAATATTTATGCTTTTTCTGTGTGAAAATAAACATTCTTCCCAAACATCCTCTTTCTTGGTCAATATGGAATGGGGACTGCATATTTTTTTTTAAAGGAATATTTGTATTCCATATGCTATTTTGCTAAACATTAATGGCCAAGGCAGTTTTTCACCTTGAACAGCAGTACACTGTGTCCCATAAATCATATTTAATTTCAAAATGAGTCAGGAGGCACTCTAATGTATGAATCACGCAGGACTGAGCTCATAACCATCAAGGCATCTTGAGAAAAAATGCTTTATAAGCTGTTATGTAAAACAAACAAAAAACCCACCTCACAAACCCAAACTTTCTTCTGTCCTTGACCTGCTGCAAATCCATTTTACAGAGAGACGCTGAGTTCCAATATCATGAATGGCATTCATTATTAATATCTGCTCTCTTCACATCCTTCATAATTATCCTTACTCATCTTATTCTCAATTGAAGTTGCAGATTCATTATTTATTTCATTTATAATGTCATTTGTCTGCCAAAAAAAGACACCCTAGATTCTTCAGTCTTTCACAGAATAGTAGGAATTTATCACACAGGAGGGAAACGCCCAAATCCCATGGATAAATGGGGGTTAAGCTAGAGAATATCCTGCAAGAGCGCGATTGTTTTCAGATGACGTTGGGTGGATTGGGCATTAACGCGACATTAACTGTGTGAAAAGCAACAAAATAATGCAAAATAGTGCAAAATAATGTCATGTTAATGCCCATTCCTCCCGACGTCGTCTGAAAACAATCCCGCTCTTGGGGGAATATTCCCAGGATTTAAACCCCGTTTATCTATGGGATTTGGGCACTTTGCTTCCCGTGTGATAAACTCCACAGTTGGAGTTGGAAGAGACCACAAGGGCCCCTGTCATGCAAGAACTCACAATCAAAGCACTCCTGACAGATGGCCATCCAGCCTATTTAAAGACCTCCAAAGAAGGAAACTCCATCACTATTTGAGGCAGCATATTCTATTGTCTTACCATCAGTAAGTTCTTCCTAATGTTAAAGTGGAATCTCTTTTTCTGTAGCTTGAATTCATTGCTCCATGTCCCATTCTCTGGAGCAGTAGCAAACAAGGTTGCTCCATCCTCAATATGACATCACTTCAAATATTTAAACATGGCTATCATGTCACCTCTTAACCTTCTCTTCCCCAGGCTAAACAGATCCAACTCCTTAAGCCACTCCTCATAGGGCATGGTTTCCAGATGTTTAACCATTTTGATCACCCTCCTCTGGACGGCTCCAGCTTTTTTTTTTTAAGTCAAATATTTGTATTGGTTATGTCACACCTAATATGTAACACAAAACCAACAATACTTGTTCCACACACACAAGTCACACAAACATACAAAAATATACAGATATACAAAATATATGGACAAGTTACTGGATGCCTAGTAAAGCTTTCTTCAGAGGAATTTATAATTTGCCACAAAGATTTGATAATTTAACAGCTTCTGGGTTTGTAGATTAATTTGTTATTAACTATTCATGGGTGGAAAGAGTATATGACAAATGTGTTTTGTTAAAAGATTGAAAAGGAAAATGGTTAAATTTAATTAATAATGGACACACTCCAGTTTTTCAATATCTTTCTTGAATTGTGGTGCTGAGAACTGGACACAGCATTCCAGGTGATGTCTGACCAAAGCAGAATAGAGTGGTGCCATTACTTCCCCTGATTTAAGGCCTAAGCAGACTGCCAGAAATAGTGCACATTAAATTGAGGCACTGCCCTGGCTCAGTGCTAGGGAGTCATGGGAATTGTATTTTTTTCTGGGACATTGAGCCTTCTCTGTCAGAGAGCTCTGGTGCCACAATAAATTACAGTTCCCATGATTCCCTAGCACTGAGCCAGGGCAGTGCCTCAATTTAATGTGCGCTATTTCTGGCAGTCTGCTTAGGCCCTTAGACACTGTATTCCTACTGATGCTGTTTAAAATCATATTAGCCTTTTTAGCTGCCAGATCACATTGCTGACTTATTTTCAGCTTGTGGTTTATTAGATCCCTGTCACATATACTCCTTTTCCTCCTTTTCGTATACTCCTTTTCCTTTTAAATTTGACTTTGAGAAGTAAATTACATTTATGACGTGTTCCACATTACTCCCATGCTTAGAATTATAATAACATTTCATACCCACCCACCCCAAAACTAGTAATCATTGCCTGAACTGGGTGCCCAGCATTGACTCCTTGTTGATTTTAAAAGCTAGCTTTGCATGTCAAATATGACTTCCAATTAAAGGAAATCACACTGAGAATTAACTAAGGCACATACTGTGGGGACAAAACAGTTCAGCACTTCCTGTCTTTGAAAAACTTGCTCCATTTCCTGCACCTGGGTGGGAAATGCAATTACAAAACTAAAGCAGCCAGTTCCAGATTGGAATGTTTCTGATGCATATTTTGATACATTCCCAGACTGTACTGTATCTGGGATTTAAAAAAAAAACACCAACCACACCACTTCATTGTTTTGTTTTCAGTAACTCTTAATTTATGCATTTTACAAAAGTATTTCTCTTATAAAACAATTTATCTATTAACAATTATATGCACTGATTCGTCATTCTTATTGAATTGTTTTCTGGCTGACCTATTACAAGCCTGGGCCAGCTACAGATATTTATTATAATGAACCGACAAATTTAAGAAGCATTATCCAAATCATTTTCAAAGAAGTAAGCAGTCAAGCTCTATACAGAGCTTGGAAATTATACCCCACTTTTTGGATGAGTAGCCATGGTGGCTGAGGTATTTTGGGAGCTGTAGCCCAAAGAAGTAACCTTTCGAATTCTGACCCTATCTGAGTTTACTTGAAAGTTGCCATAGAACTGTAACACTAATAGACTTTGCCATTGGAAAATTAGAATTTTTTTTTTTTTTTGCAAACCTAGATTAAAGATACTTAAATACACAATTAAATTACTATAATGCACTCTATAGGGGGATGCCCTTGAAAAGTGTTCAGAAGCAGAAGATACGGAAAAATAGGCAACAGCTAGACTAGTGTTAGATGTGCATTTTACAAAACTTATCACATTGGTCCTACAAGAACTGAACTGACTTATAATTTGCTTCTGAGATCAATTAAAAGTGTTGGTTTTGACCTACAAAACCCTAACCAGCTTGGAGACAGGATATCTGGAAGATCATCTCCTCACCCATGAGCCTGCCCAAAATTTGAGATCTTCAGAGGAGGCTGTGTTGCGTGTCCCAACACCTCATGAAGTTAGACTGGTATGTACACATAACAGGGCTTTCTCTGTGGCAGCACCTCAACTGTGGAAGTCTCTACCCAAGAAACGTAGGCTGGCTCCATCTCTTTTGTGCTTCCAAAACGTAGGCAACTAAAACAACGTAGGCAACCAAAACAACACTGTTTTACATGGCCTTCAGTGTCTGAAACTGCTATGTTTTAACAGTTTGAAAATGGGAGCCCTTCTTCCGGTCGGGTAGGCAAACCAAGAGGACAGATTCACTTCGTGTTCTGTATGCTCAGCACGGTTTTAGGTGAATATATAACAGCTTTTTTTTACCGAAATTTGCTTCCTTGGTAAAGGAATGTCACGAAGGGGCTTCTAACAGTACTCCCTGAGTCTATGGACAGATAACCACGAGAAAGAGGAGGAAAGTGGAAGGAATGTGGGGGAGAAGAACTAAAGAACTAAAGAAACTAGCCGTCATGTCCGTGTTGAGGCTACCATAATTTATGGTGTGGAATGCCTCCCGACCTTCAAAATCTTTTCAAATTAGGAGTTGAAATTGCGGAGCATAAGCTAAAGGTTTATATTAATAGCTACCACAAACTTCAACCATTGATACAATTGTAAAGTTGCAACAGAGAAATAACATCTGGCTCCCATTTTATTAAATTGCAAGAGCGGGGCGAAGGATAAAGATATTATCAGAGAAAGTAAGTAAGGAACTTTGTTTTTTTATTTATTTATTTATTAAAAAAACATAAAAAATCCATTTAAAATATTTTCTTAGTCATTTTTACAGTACGTTTACCCATAATTCAAACTTCTCAATAGTTCTTTGAAAGTAAGTACATTTTTTCCCATTTTGCATACATCATTTCTGTATCTCTTACTTCTGTCATCATCGCAAATCCAGTTCATTTACACAATCTTAATAACTACTTAGCTGCTTTATTCCCATTTTCTATTTACATATTCTTCCACTGGAGCCCACTCTTCCTCAACCAATTCCACATTCTCATTATTCAATAACCTTGTCAATTTATCCATTTCCTTCATCTCTGACAGTTTCAATAACCATTCATCTATCGTTGGAGTTGTCTCCTGTTTCCATTTGGAGGCTATTAGTATTCTTGCTGCCGAGACCATATAAAGTATTACTCTCCAATATTTTCTAGTTATATCCGGTTCTAATTTGTATGTCATATTTAATAGATATAATTCTGGATATAGTTCAAATCTGTTTTTGAGTATATCTTGCGTCACCATATGTATTTTTTTCCAATACATTTTCATTTTGGGACATCTCCACCAGACGTGATACCAAGATCCAACATTGCGTTTACATTTCCAACATTTGTTCGTTTGCAGTTTATAAATTTTTGCCATTCTAGCAGGGGTGAGGTACCATCTTTGTTCCATTTTCCATTGATTTTCTCTTATATCTTGAGAACAAGTGAATTTTCTTGTCATTTTCCTTGCTTTCTCCCAATGATCTACCATTATTGTCCTACCAATATCTGTTGCCCACTTGATCATATTATCTGATATTATTTCTTTTTCTTGCTTTTGACACATTAATATTTTATATAATTTACTTATCCTCTTCTCTCTTGTCCCCATCCAAATTTTATCTATGTCTTTCAATTCTTCTTCCACCCCTTGCAGTTTAGTATCCATTTTAAATCTTTCCTTTATTTGGGTATATAACAACCAGTGCATTTTATCATCTAAATGTTGTATCTCAGACATGGCTTTTAATTCCAATTGGTTTCCAGTCTTTTCCAATATCTCTTTATATTTTAACCAAATTCGAAGGGCTGTCCATCTTCCAAAAAAAGCTTCGTGTGGTGAAGTCCATACTTTGTTGCTCTTACAAAAACTTTAAAGCAAAACTTTTAATCTTTCTTCTCTGGTGGAAGATACTCACAGTTGGTGAATTAAGCTGTGAAATCCCTTTTTTCTTATTTTGTTAAAATTCTGAGCTTTGCGGACTTGCCCTTTAAAACTTCAAACCTTAGATTCGAGATTGCAAAGACTTTTGGGACTTGTAGGCCTGGTCAGCAATGAACTAAGATCTCGCGAGACTTGGAGTGGAGTGGAAATTAAGACCAAAGGATTTGAAATCCTGCGAGATAAATGGACTGGAAGCACAACCCATTTTGCAATGCATGTTGGGGGATGTAGTTCCCCTTTATTTCATATGGATGAGTGCGAGGTCCGGTAAGAAAGGAAAAAAAAAAAAAGGTGGGGGGCAAGATAAAAGCTTGAAATGAGCTGACTGTGGCGTGATTCATGGGAAGAGGTAATTCAAATGCCTAAACGTCTTAAAGCCTAAACCCAAAAGTCCAGGACACAGCAAGTTTGAATTAGGTCGGAGAGTAGGCAGTGACTAAGAACACCTTGGAAGAAGTTATTGGCATTGGCATATGGAAGTTGAAGGAAGGTAACAGCTGCCTGGATTTGAACTGATTGAATGTGCATACAGTTTCTATAGTGTGATCCTAGAACTTTTATTATAAAAAAAAGAGCGAAGAGTGAAGACAGTGAAAAGAGAACAGATTATCTGATTTATTCAAGACCCTAAGGGATCTAATTTTACAATTGTTGGGGTTTTTTTGAGGAGGGGGGCTGTGTTTTGTTTTTTGTTTTGTTTTTTTTCTTTTCTCTCTTTCTTCCTTTTTGCTTAAATGAACTGATACCTCCACTAAATGCCTATGTAAAATATTTTACTTGTTAAGGATTCATATATGAAGATACCTATCTTGATTTAAGATTCTGCTTTTCCTATTTTTATTTCTCCAAACTCTTTTCTTATATATTGGCAAAATTAAGGTAACTGATGTATGAATAATAAGATAGCTGCTGGCTATCTTATTTAGCGGCTATTTTTCTTTTCTCTTATCTTTTCTTGATTATTGATTTTTTTATTTTATTTTTCTAAGTGTTTGATTTGTGCTTTAACACTCTAGGTAAAGATAAGCTAAATAGAGAGAAGGAGGGAAGGAAAAAAATATCAAGAGATGTCCACCAGGATTCAGACAGCTAAGGCTCAAGCCCAAACCTCCCAACAAAGAAGACCTTCAATAGAACAGATAAAAGGGGGGGACCCTATTACTAATCTTCTTGAGGAAGTTAGGCTGATTAGAACGGATTTAAGTCGAGAAATCTATGAATTAAAACAGGATCTGTCAGATTTTTAAGGTGGAGATAAAACGGGAATTCAAATCTGAAATGAAAGATGTAAGACACGCAATCGATAAGACAGCGACTGAGTTTAACAAAATGAAGACAAGAATGGAAGCGATAGAGGATAAACAAGGGAAAGTGGAGGAAAAGCTTGATTCCCTCCAGGATCTCCCTAAAGACTTAGAGGAAGAGAGGATTAAGGCTGAAACTAGATTAAGGGAGAGATCAATAAAATTAAGAGGCCTTCCAGAGGAAGAGGGTGAAAATCTGATGGAAATTATATCCCCTATTCTAGCACAATACATGGGTAAGCCGGAACATCTTTTCGACCTGGAAATCAATAAGATTTTCAGATTGAATTCGAAAATCTCCATACAAAGGAAGCTTCCAAGAGACATTGTAGTAAACTTCGTCAGAAAATATGTCAGAGATCAAATTTTAGTTAGGCAAAATGAAAATCCATTGATTGTTAATGATATTGAAATTAAAATTTTTAAAGATGTAGCCCCAAGTTTGATAAGAAAGAGAAGGGATTACTCCTTTCTCACAATATATTTGTGGAAATTCCAGATAACATATAGATAGTTAGTCCCCGAAGGATTAACCTTCTGGTATAGACGAACCAGAATTGAATTGAGATCTGTGATTGAAGCAAGGGAATTTTGGAGGAAATACAGAAGTGACTTTAAAGTGGATGCAAAATTTGAGAGTAAAAAAGGACAGAGAGAGAGGATAAAAAGACAGAAGAAAGAGAAAAGGAATTAACTAAACAGGAAAAAATAGATAAGGAGGATAGAGGAAAAGATGAATTGGAAAGAGACAGTGTTAAACCCAGAAGTAAGGAGACAGAGATAAAAAAGACAAAAACGCAGGGTAAGGCAGATTTGATCAGAGATAACAAAATGATACAATCTGAAGAGAAAGAGGATAAGAGTAAGGATGAAGACAGTGAAAATGAGGGAGAAAGTGATCAAGAGAAACGTCTGGAAGGGACAGAAGATGAGTCTGATGAAGAATTAGTAGGTCAAGGTAATTTAAATAATCCATTAAATGGAAAAATAGCCTTAACTATTAATCATGACCAAGATACATAGATTTCTATCTTGGAACGTGAAACGTTTAAATGGTTGTGTAAAGAGAAAGCGGATTTTTCTGTTATTTAAAAAAATTACGTTGTGAGGTTATATGCCTCCAGGAAATTAAAATAAAGATAGAGGATGCGAATTTATTAAAAAGTCCCAAATTAGGCAATGTCTTTTTTGCAGCTTCTAATAAAAGGAAAAAAAGGGGTCGCCTTATACGTTAAAGAGGAATATGAACCAGTAGAAGTTTTGAATGATTCAAAAGGACATTATATTGGTATTGATATAAAATGGAATGGTAAAAAAACAACTGTAATTGGGGTATATGTGCCAAATAATAATAAAGCAGAATTTTATAAGGAATTATTAAGATGAATGAATTAAATATTGAGTCTTTGGTTATATTGGGAGACTTCAATGGGGTCATTGACCCCAAGGTTGATAAGCAGTCCATAAGAATTATTAGATCAAATCAAGGGAAACTCCCAAATGAGTTTTTTCAGTTAATGAAATTTTATGATTTGGTAGATGTTTGGAGGACTATATATGATACATGCAAAGATTTTACATTTTATTTGGACAGGCATAAATCCTGGGCAAGGATTGATATGTTTCTGGTTACTAAAAATCTCAGCCCTCTAATTTTTAAAATGGAAACACTAGCTAAAGTATGGTCAGATCACTGTCCTATTATTATGATGACTAAAGAAAGACTGAAACAACCGAGTTGGAGGTTAAATGATATGTTACTTAAAAATGATGAAATAGTTAAAGATGCTAAAAAAATGTTTAGAAAATTATTTTTTAGAAAATAACCATCCAGAACTAACTATGGACATAATATGGGATGCCTCTAAGGCTGTTATTAGGGGCTTCTTCGTACAAAAAGGATCTGAATGGAGAAGGAAAAGGGAGGGAAAATTTAACAATATTCAATCAGAATTAAAAATACAAAATTTGCTATTAAAAAAGATCCAGCAAATAGCTTATTAAAAAATCGGATTAAGAGTCTAGAAGATCTAAATTAAATTGTAAATACAAAAACCAGTTGCATTTCATACCGCTTTTTTCTAGTTCTTCTCGAGTTTTTAATCTCCAAATATTGCCTTCTTTTCTCAGTAATTCTGTATATGTCAACCACTTATTTTCTATCATATAATCATTACGATGGAATGCTTCGTTTATAGATACGGTCCTAGGGATTCCTTTGTTGATTCTCTGTTTATAACGTTCCCATACTTTTAGCAGTGATTTAGAAAAAGAATTTGGTAAAAAAATATTTTATATGACAACAGCGGCTAGAATTACATATGCCACCCTTTGGAAACAAAACAAAATACCTGATATATCAGAATGGTGCTGGAGATTATTAGATTATATCCAGATGGATAAATTAACTGACTTATTAAGGGATATTCCTAACAAGAAACACAAAGAAAAATGGGAAGAGATTGAGAACTGGAAACAAGTATATTTACAAAAATAAGATTAAGGGGGGGGAAAACAATTATATAAATAAAATAGATAGAGGGGGGAAAATAAAAGGAACAAATAAACATTATAATAAAGACAAAGAAAAAGAGGAATGTAGCCATCAAAAAGGCTTATAAGATAATACGTACGTAGAAACAATGGAACAGTAAAGATACTACATATTTATTTTTGGGTTACTCAAGTATACTCTTTATTATATTATAAGAATATGTTGGTGCTATTAAAAGCAAAGGTTCTGATATCAAATATCAATGTTTATAGTAAGAATGATACTATATATATACTATATATATATATATATATATATATATATATACTATATATATATATATATATATATATATGATATTAAGGAAACTGTTTAATTACTTTTAAAATTTTTGGTAATGGAAATGCACAAATAGAAGGAAATTGACCAATGTAATTTGCAAAAGACATTAACTGTTAATTGTAGAGACAAAAAGAAACAATGATTAACTAAATAACAAACTTAAGGAAGTGCTTTTTTTAATTTAGAAGTTACATTCAGAAGATAAGAAGATGAAATTAAACATGAATACTTGTGAGATAACAAGAAAGATCGATAGAATGTAATCATAACTGACATCTGCTGTAACTTTTTTAAAACAATAAAGTTTGATTTAAAAAAAAAGAGTCTAGAAGATCAAATGTCTCTAATGATTTCAGAGGAAATAGCTAAAAATATGAAATACACCAAACAAAGATTGTTTGAAAGACTAAATAAACCTGGTAGGATGTTAGCTTATCAGTTGAGACAACAGAAAACAAAAAGAATTATATTCCAATTACGAAATAAAGATAAATTAACAACAGATCAAGAGGAATTGAAACAAGTTATTAGAAATTACTATACCGAGTTATATAAAGGAAAAAAGAGAAATGAAAAAGATTTAGAAAACTTCTTTGAGAGATGTAATTTAGAAGCTTTCTCAGAAGAACAAAAAGAGAATTTAAATAAAAATATAACCCAAGAAGAAGTTTTGAGGGCAATACAGAAAAGTAAGACTGGGAAAGCAGCCGGTCCCGATGGTTTCCCTGCCGAATATTATAAAACATTCAAGAACCAATTAATCTCCCCTTTGACTAACACACTAAATAACATAGATTCAGATGGAGGTCCAAAAACTTGGAAAGAAGCTTGCATCAGTCTTATACCTAAAGAAGGCATGGATAGAACAGAAATTAAAAATTACCGACCTATTTCTCTCATGATATTCATGATATTCATTTCTCTGCTAAACGGAGACTATAAAATATTTACATCGATTCTAGCTACTAGATTTAGGAAAATACTATCAAAATGGACCCATTCAGATAAAAACAGTTTTTTACCAGACAGGAATATTAAAGATAATATAAGATATATCTTAAACATGATAGAATATCATGAAAAAGATATTAATCGAAAGCTGATCATGATATTCATCAATTTCGAAAAAGCTTTTGATAATGTGAGTTGGGAGTTTTTGGTAAAATGTTTAGTTAAATTGAAGGCAGGGAATAAATTTGTTAAATGGATTGAAAATATCTATAAAACCCAGAGTGCTAAGGTAATAGTAAACTCAGAAAAGACTAGGCCTTTCCAGGTACAGAAAGGCACCCGGTAAGGGTGCCCTCTGTCCCCATTACTATTCCTGTTGGTTCTGGAGACTCTAAATCATAATATAAGACAAAATGAAGACATTGTAGGCATTAAAATTAAAGGCAGACATATGAAGCTGAAAGTGTATGCTGACGATTTAGTAATAATGATAACCGACCCTGCTTGCGTAGAAGAGGTTATGAGGGAACTAGAAATATTTGCCAACATTTCTGGCTTAAAGGTTAACAAAGCTAAAACTTCAATGTTAGTAATGAACCTCACGGAAAAAGAAAAAACAGACATTACGGAAAAAACAGGCTTTCAAATTAAAAAGGAGGTGAGTTATTTGGGAATTAATATCACTACCAAAAATGTTGATTTGTTTAAAAATAATTATTTGACGAAATGGCAGGAAATTAAACAGGAATTGGAAAAATGGAGTAAAATAAGACTTTCCTGGCTGGGGAAAATCTGAGCCATAAAAATGAATATTCTCCCGAAAATACTCTTTCTTTTTCAAAACTTGCCAATTATCAGGAATGATGTGCCATTTAAAACATGGCATCAGGATCTTTCTAAATTTTTATGAGGAGGAAAGAAGCCAAGGGTTAGGCTAAAAACCTTGCAGGACAAACTAGAAAGAGGAGGCCTGGCTATGCCTAATCTAAAAATCTATTTCGAAGCCTGTTGTTTTACCTGGCTCAAAGATTGGTTCTTTTTGGAAAATAAGGAGGTACTAACCTTAGAAGGTGCTGATCTTAGATGTGGATTACACGCCTATCTTTTCTATGATAAGGTTAAAATCCAAAGAGATTTTGATAATCATTTTGTCTGTAAGCCTTTATTACGAGTTTGGAACAAATATAAAAAGATCTTATGCAAGAGCATTCCATTATGGGCATCTCCTAATGAAGCCTTTTTTAAATGGGAAAGATTAGACTATAAAAGATGGGTGACATATGAAGAACTGATCATAACACATGAAAACATGGATAAGATAAAATTTAAAACAAGGGAGGAATTACTTTTAGAGGGGTACGAGTGTGGTTGGTTTTTGTATATGTAATTAAAGGAAAGATTTCTAAAAGATAAAAAAGAAAAAGATATTGGGAAATCAGAGAAGGAATTTGAAAAGATCTTAAAAAGAGATAACCACCCAATCATAGAGATAACCAATCATAGATATCCCAATTCTATGAACTGTTATTGAAATTAGATCAAGAAAGCGAAGTTATAAAAGAAAATATGATAAAGTGGGCTATTGATTTAAAGCAGAATATCCCATTAGAGCAATGGGAAAAAACTTGGACATATATAATTAAATACTCCTTAAGTTATACTCTAAGGGAGAATCTACATAAGATGTGCCACCGCTGGTACCTGACGCCTATAAAATTGGCTAAAATGCATATAAACATCAGTAAGAGGTGCTGGAAATGTCAAAAGAAACCTGGTACATTCATACATATGTGGTGGCAGTGCAAATCTGCTAAGAAAGTTTGGAGTGACATACATAAGATAGTTACACAAATAATACCGACGTTGAAAGATAAAGATCTGAAGCTATATTTGTTAAGCATGGTGGAAAATAAAATTATTGAGAAAAAACATGGTAAGTTATTGTTTTATGTGACAACTCGGCCAGAATTGTTTGGGCTGCTAAATGGAGAAATAATAACCCACCAGAAAGGAAAGACTGGTTGTATAAATTGTTTGAATGTATAGTAGCAGATAAATTAACCTTACTTGTAAGAGGAAAATCGTGGGAGGAACAAAAGAAATCATGGGAGCCATTAATAGATTATTTGAAACAAAGTGAGTACTGTTATCTAGCAATGGAATTGCTGTAATGATGTCTATAATTTTCAAATTTATTGTGCTTTCAGCTTATAAGCTTTCTCTGTATAGCTAATGAACGTCTGAAGTATTAAAGTTAGGTATTAAATTTAAGTACATGAAAATTTAGGCATTGAATTTGATTTATGTAAACTTATAAATGTAGAAAAATTTTGTGAAAATATTGCATTGTGGTATGAATCCTAGAGAATTATTAGTTGCCTTGGCTAAAACTCAGGAAGTCTAAGTTAAGTGTATATGTTGTATATAGTATATGTTGTAGTATACTTGTAGGTGAGGGAATAAAGGGAGGGTGGGAGGGGTGTGAAGAGGGAGGGTAGGATTCTACTGTAGCAATGTTTTGTTTTGTGTGATGTCTGTAATTTTGTTTTTGTATTGAATTATGTTATAAAAAAAAATTTAATAAGAAAATGGGAGCCCTTGTAGGCTGGGAGGCAATATCTTAAATAAATAAAATAAATACTTTGCAGAAAGGCATGTCAGCCCCAGAAGCTTTACTTGGAAGAACTATCATTTGCTATTTTATTTTATTGCAAAGTGGGCACCCATAGGGTCTGGATTACTTTTTCAACTAGGTGGTTATGCCTATAGGTATAATTTTACTTAAAAGACAGAAGAGTTTCTATCACCTTTTCAAAAGCATGCATAAGCTACAAATAAATCACACAGTTCAAATGTATGTTAAACTCCACTGATGGCATATCTAAGGCAATTTATACAAGTGATATAAATTGGACGTTTTCCCCTTAACAGGTAAAATTAAAAATCCACAGTTGTTAGAGTACACATTATAGTGAATAACTGGACCCCTTTTGGTTTCTTTACGTGAACACATTCAGAAGTCATGCTTTGCATTGTCAGATTATAAGACATTCTTTTTCTCTCTTATACAAAATAAGGCCATGTAAATATTTTTTGTCGAGTATAAGGCACCAGATCCTGTCTGATCTTCAAAGTTAATCAGGGTCAGCTCTGGTTAGAAGCTGGGGACCTTGAAACTGTGGTGCATGCGCTGGTGACCTCTCATCTTGATTTCTGTAATGCACTCTACATGGCGCTACCCTTGTACTTGGTCTGGAAACTTCAACTAGTACAGAATATGGCAGCCAGGCTGGTCTCAGGAACAATGAGAAGAGACCACATAACACCGATCTTAAGATCACTTCACTGGCTGCCCATTAGTTTCTTGGCCCAGTACAAGGTGTTGGTCATCACCTTGAAAGCCCTAAATGGCTTGGGTCCAACCTATCTTCAGGAGCACCTCCTTCCGTATAATCACTCCCGCACACTCAGGTCCTTTGGAAGGAATGTGCTGCAGCCTATAAAAACTAGGCTGTCTGCAACCGCCCGGAGGACCTTTTCGGCAATCGCTCCCAGATTATGGAATGGCCTGCCGGATGAGATCCGTCATATTACCACCTTGAACAGCTTTAAAAAGGCTGTTAAGATGGATCTCTTCTGGCAGGCCTTTCCTGAATAGATATTCCTGACTAGATATCCTGGCCATCAAGAGACAGCCCAACCTGCTCCCCTGATTCTGCTGCAGTTATTGTTGTTTGTTTATTTGTATTTTATTTTAAGTGTGTTTTAAATTGTCATTGTTTAATTGTATTTTAAGGGGTGGGTGGGATTGTGGGATATGAAATGTCTATTTTTAATGTTGTAAGCCACCCTGGTTGCATTACACAGAGGGGCGGGATAAAATTATTATTATTATTATCATCATCATCATTATTATTATTATTATTAGAACTTGGGTGGAAGACTGCCAATGAATATCAGATGATTTGCACTATATTTCAGAGGAATGAAGTGGCAAAGTATTTCTTGCCTAAGAAAACCCTATGAAATTCATGGGGTCGACATAAGCCAACAGGCAACACACATAGTGAAAGTTAGAAATGCGCCATAGAACTGATGAACAAGTAATGAAATATCTCATTAAGGCCCAGTGTCCCCCTAGCACCATGATACCCACACTTTTCTGTGCTTCTGTATCTTGGCTGCAACCTGTATCTTTCCCTTCTACTGTGCTCATGTACAGGAAGGGGTGAAACAGCAAATGTGTAGTTGCTACAGTCTCATTGTGGCACCTCTCCCTTTTCCTTCAGTCCTTTTTCTCATTTATCCCATCTGATTTATTTTCTGCTGTGCTGTGCATTCATGTAGGAGAGACCTAGGGGAAGGAAGGTGAGATGAAACAGAGATGAAAACTACCCTGCTTGCAGCAGAGAAGTGAGAAGGATGATACATTTTGGACAGACATGTCCTCTCCCTTCCTCCTTCCTGCCCTGTCCCATTCCATTAGGATCTGCTACGTTACGACAGAAATGCTGGGCAGGCATTTGGTAAATAAAGTGGCCTTGCAGAGGCAGTGTAAGATTAACTACATGGGCAAGGAGGGAGGTGTTGGAGAGAGGTACAGTCAGTTAACAAATCCTCTGATAAAGAAGCTCCAGTTTACATTTTTTAAATACCCCCACCTTTCTACTTTGTCCTTTGTCTAGCTGAAGGCTCTTAGAAGCATCAGTATTGGGAGGATGGTAAAGCGGGGCTGGAGAAACAAACTTTCAGTGCTTGGTTGGAGCAGTGTGTCCACAGTAAACAATCCAAAGAATGGGATTCTTTTCTAGCAGATCTTACTGTAGCTGTACATGCCTGGCTATAACAGGCAAGGTAAACAGCAGCTGTCTCCAGAATCCCTTACCAAGCATGCATGAACAGTGAAACAGAAATAAAGATAAAGACAGAAAAGCCTGCTTCACCAGTTGCCCGCAACACATTAAAAAGCATAGCTCTAGAAGTCTGGCCGCCAAAATGGAAATCATAAGAAAAGTGGAGACTGGTGAAAGAAAGAAAAAATCCCTGGATGCATTTTGAAAGAAACTTATAAGTGGTCTCTGGAAGGTTCAGAATATTTTTGTTGACTTATGCAAGGCTTACCTGACCTGTTTGTTTCATTTTGTATGTGCATAGTGTTCGTTTTGGATAAAAATGTTGTTGAAACACATTAAATTGCTCTTTTGCGGTATAGAAACCTATCTTTAATTTTTCCATGTAGTGAAGTAAATTGCTCTCTTAATTCTTTTCATTCCTGAAGAAAGCTGGGAAATGTAATTACTGTTCTCCCCACATGAGATGTATGAGATCTTTAAAATGTTTTGTCCCTCACACAGGGCAGAGCTCACCCATTCCAATTAGAGGTAGGGACACAATTAGAAATTTGACATTCTGGATATTTTTGTTGCTTTATTGCTTCAGTACTAAGCTGAGCAATTAACAGCAGGGATGCAACCTAGGGGCCTTTGCAGACTGCCAGAAATTGTGCAAATTAAGTCCATTTTCACTGCCCTGACTCAGTGCTAGGGAATCATGGGAACTGTAGTTTATTGTGGCACAGGAGCTCTCTGACAGAGAAGGCTCAATGTCTCAGAAAAAAATACAATTCCTGTGATTCCCTAGCACTGAGCCAGGGCAGTTAAAGTGGACTCAGTGTGCACTGTTTCTGGCAGTCTGCAAAGGCTGCTTAGCCTGGTGCTTTTGGGGGCCATATTAGATCATAATAAGATAAAAGCAGATAGTACATATATGTTGATATGTTGAAACTGTGTCTTCTTGTTGCTTTTGCAAATGACTGGATTCAAATTTGTCAATCCTAAAACAGAAAATGGCACACAGGGGAGGAGGAAGGTACCATGGTATATTTTATGAGGAGGCTAGAGTAAAGACAAGTTGGGATCAGTTTTCCAGTTCAGCTTCCTACATGTTGCAATCCAACCAAAATGGTCTGCTGAGCAAATGTTCTGTGTAGCTCAGGAAACACAACATTATTAACTGAGATAGTAACTCCCTGGAGTTTGGTGATAGTGGAGACATGCCTATATATATGCTGGGTCCCATTCCAGCCCGACATCCAGTGTCTCTATTAGTTCTCTGGATTTTAAAGAGACTGGAAGAAAAAGGGTGAACTGATACCTCATCCTGCATTTTCTGAAAAGGGAACTGACCACATGGACTTTATTGGGAAGCTGGGAGGGAGGGAGGGGAAATCTGTCTTATTCTATTTCAATGCTGCATACATAGAACAAGGAGGAGCAGCAATACACAAATACCCAAGACACACTCCCAGGTCAAATGTCACAGGACAGAAGGGATCATAAGCTGCTCCTCTCACTTCTCAAGAGATGAAACCACTCCTCTTCCCCTTTCTTAACTGGAAACCCTGCTTCTCAATAGCCACACCTCTAAACTGACCCCATGGGTTTGAGAAATGCTTTCCCTCCCAGGCCTGTGTTTTGATAAGACTATAATTCCTATAATACTTTCTTAGGATTGAGTGCCAGTGAAAACAACAGAACTTGCCTGCAATTATACCTGCAATCTCTACAGCAAGGATGGTCAACCAGCTGCAGTGGGACTGGAGCCATATTTAACTTTTTGGAACTGATTGAGGACCACATCTTTTAATGTTTCAATGTAATATTTTAATTAATTAATTTAATTACTTCCAACAAGTGCTTACAAGTAATTTCCAGCTTTGGCGACTCCAAAGATGACCATACCTTGGAATTTTTTGGGAGGGAGGGCAAGATTTCTTCAGAAGGGGTTTGCCATTGCCTTCCTCGGAGGTTTAGAGAGTGTGACTTGCCTGAGGTTCACCCAGTGGGTTTCCATGGCCAAACAGAGATTTGAACCCAGGTCTCCCAGAGCTCTCAAACCATTATACCACTGGCTCTAATCAAGTATACTTCATTCACTAAAAGTAGTAAAATGTATTAAATATAATATAGGAATCAAGGTATAACCTTCCTTTACCTATTGTAGAAAAATGCAACGTTTAACTGCAGTCTGACCACAGAATTAAAATAAAATAAAATAAAATAAAGGGATGCTTCATAACAGCTGCAGGGAGTGGCTACAAGGCGATGTCTTCTAATACGATGGGCTGCCAGTATGTACAGTACATTGACAGTGCAGCCTATGAATGCCTATTGAGAACTGTGCCCCACTGACTCAGACGCAGGAGGAGTGACAATAGGAGGAAGGAACATTTACAACCTCAGATATGAAGATGATACAATACGACTAGCATAAATCAACAAAGACCTGGAACAATAACTGAAGATCTTCTTTGGATTGCTAATGGACATTAAATTTCCTTGGCTTGCAAAATTTTCCAGCAACCGCATGGCCAAAGGAGGAGGAGCCAGCCTACAGATAGCCCTCCCCTAACATCTGAACTGAGATCAGAAACAGAAAATGTAGGCCCAAGACTAACATTTTCAATTTTCCCCCTCTTGTTTGCCTGATGATGAAGCCAGTGTGACTTCGAAAGCTTGCAACATGTAGTTATGCATTTTGGTTGGCCCCATAAAGGTATAATTGTTCGGATGTTTTTGGATTTGCTGTATGGCCAACACGGCTACCCCTAGATGTTTTTTTTTTGAAGAAGGCTGAGAAAAGTATAAAGATAGGACTAATGTTAAACATTAAGGAAAAATAATAACGACCATGGAAGAACAAGAATTCATCCTAGAGCCTGAAGAATTGGAATAGTCAAGGAATTCTCATATCTTGGATTAAACATTGATTAAAATGGGGACTGCAACCAAGAAATTAGAAGAAGAATAGGAATGGCAAGGGCAGCTATGAAGGAACTGGACAGGATCCTCAAGTGTAGAGATATAACTCTGAACGCCAAAGCTGAGGATTGTTCAAGTCATTGTATTCCCCATCACCATACGTGGATGAGAGAACTGGACAGTGAAGAAAGCCAATAGAAAAAAAAACATTTGAGATGTGGTGCTGGAGAAGAGTGATGAGAGTACCATAGATGGATTCAAGAACAGATCAGACCTGAACTCTCCCTAGAAGCCAGGATAACTAAACTGAGGTTATCATATTTTGGCCACAACATGAGAAGGCATGAATAATTGGAAAAGAAAGGTAGAGGGAAGTAGAAAGAGGGGAAGACCACATGCCAGATGGTTGGATTCAATCAAAGAGGCCACAAGATCTGAGCAGAGCAACTGAGGACAGGAGATCTTGGAGGCTTCTCATCCACATGAGCCAAGGCCACCTGGAGGGCAGGTAACAACAACAAATATAAGATCCCCAGTTATATCAATGTTATTTCAATTATCTCTTGGATCTGTAGGTGTTGTGCATAATACCTCCACCCTTTGCAAATAAGCTAAGGTCCAAGGTATGCCAATGACACTGGATTTTTTAACGGGTCAAATATATGTGGGTTAACCCACACAACTGGGTCCTTGGTCAGATCAGCCCTGTTAACAACAGTTAAAAACAAACAAAAACCCACACGTGAGTGAATGCTTTCTTGCACATACTAGCAATCCATGCAGGAAAGTCTGAAGAAACTGGGGGACAGAGAAGACACACACACATACACAAAAATCCCCACATTCCAGAGAGCAGTTATTTGCCCCCTCCCTGCTTTCTTTTCACCAACAAGCAAAAACATTTTTATTCCTACAGGCTTTTAATATATAATAACAACAACAACAACAACAATAATAATAATAATAATAATAATAATACTGTTGTTGTTGTTGTTGTTGTGTGCCTTCAAGTCATTCCCTAAGGTGAACCTATCACAGGATTTTCTTGACAAGATTTTGTTCAGAGGAAGTTTGCCATTGCCATCTTCTGAGGCTGAGAGAGTGTGACATGACCAAGGCCACCCAGTGGGTTTCATAGCCAAGCTGGGAATCGAAACCTGGTTTCCAGAGTCAAAGTCTAGCACTCAGACCACTATACGTATTGGGGAGCATTTCCCTGCCCCCGCCTGCGCTCCAAGGAGGAGCCCATAGAAAAGAGAGGCTGGGGCTAAAAGGATGCCGCTGGCGGCGCCCTTTTAGCCCCGGCTTCGCTTTTCTATGGGCTGGTCCTCCGAGCGGAGGAGTCCTCCGCTCGGAAGACCAGCCCATAAAGCAGTGAGGCCGGGGCTAAAAGGACGTCCTTTTAGCCCCGGCTTCGCTTTTCTATGGGCTCCTCCTGAAGCGCAGGCGGGGGCGAGGAAATGCTCCCCAATACGTATTGGGGAAATGCTCCACAATACGTATTGCCTGTTCATATTCATATCGGACTTACGGCAAAAGTGAAATGATTCCTGTCGCGCACTTGTACTTCCTCAAGAAACCGAAATTCAAAAGATCTCGATTCTTTCCGGATTCTGTCGGGGTTCTGTCGGGGTTCTGTGCGACATCGTGTGAACACACGGAAAAATAATACGTATTAGGTCGGGATTTCGTTTGGATTCTGTCTGCTTTGGACCCCGTGTGATAAGGTCCTATGTCATGCTGGCTTTTCTATGGGGTGTGTGTGTTATGTTTTAACTTGTGTATGCTTTTATGTTAATTTTATACTGTTTGAACTAGATGGTTTCAATTGTTTTTACATTTTTACTGTAAAGTTTTTTAAAATGGTTTTTGTCTTATGAGCCACCTTGGGTCCCTCTCTGGGAGAAAGGCAGCCTAAAAATGAAATAAATAAATAAACACTCAACAGTAAATAGTTCAATGGCTTGAAAAGCATCTGGGACACAAGTAAGAGGACCCTTGAGTGGCTGAGCCATTGGATGGCATGCTTTCCGAGGGGTCGCTCAGTTATTCCTTTAAGGCATGGTGAATAGAGGTCCTCCTTTTTTCCCAGGACATGTCCTCCATTTCAACCTTCTGTCCTTATCACTGTGGTAAGGAAAGCCAGTGTGGCCTAGTGGTTTGAGACTATGACTCTGGGAGAATAGGGTTTGAATCCCTGCTCGGCCATGGGAACTCACTGGGTGACCTTGTGGGGTTCACACTCTCTCAGCCTCAAAGGGTGGCCATGGCAAAAAAAAAAAAACCTGAGGAAACTGGCCAAGAAAACCTCATAATAGGGTCACCATAAGTTGGACACGACTTGAAGGCATACCACCAGCACCACATATTTAATTAACAAAACATTCAATTATTTTTGGATAACAAAAAGCAATTAAAATGTAACTGTAACAGCGGGACGTACAAAAGCAAATGACAGTACTTGCTCATAGGGAAGCCATACTTTCCCATAGAGAATAATTGGGGGACACTTGTCCATAGAGAATCACTGGGGAATACTTGTCCATAGAGAATAATTGGGGAATACTTGTCCATAGGTAATCATAGGGAACACTTGTCCACAGAGAATCATAGAGGAATACTTGTGCATAGAGAATCATTGGGGAATACTTGCCCATAGAAAGTCATAGGGGAATACTTGCCCATAGGTAATCATAGGGGAATACTTGCCCATAGAAAGTCATAGGGGAATACTTGCCCATAGAAAGTCATAGGGGAATACTTGCCCATAGGTAATCATAGGGGAATACTTGCCCATAGGTAATCATAGGGGAAAACTTATCCCTAGAGAATCATTGGGGAATACTTGCCCACAGGGAATCATAAAGGAATGCTTGCCCATACGGAATCATAGGGGAATATTAGTATTTCCCAATGATTCCCTATGGGCAAGTATGATTTCCCTATGGGAAAGTGCCATCATTTGTTTTAGTACGTCCCTCTAACAGTAACTGTTCCTGTGACCTTGAAACCATAAGAAAAAATATTATTTTTATTCACCACCACCACCACTGGGAATGTTTCCAACTTGACAATCTCTGAAATCTATCCTGCAGCCAGTGTGGCGTGTGGCGACTGTGACACTCTGGGAGAGGCCAGGGTTCGGATCCCGCCTCAGCCACGTAAACCCACTGGGTAACACTCTCTCAGCCTCAGAGGATGGCCATGGCAAACACAGAAAGAGAGAGAGAGAGATCCCAAATAAAACTTTCCAAGAAGACCCCCATGATGTCAGACCCCATAAGTCAGCAAGGGCAACAACAACAAAAACTTTCCAAGAAGACCTCCATGATGTCAGACCCCATAAGTCAGCAAGGGCAATAGCAACAACAACAACAGCAACAACAGCAACAAAGGGCTGCTGCCTGGCTGCTCTTGCTTCCCTCCATCATCCTTGCAGTTTAAGGGAGGGAGGGAAGGAAGCATCCCCCCCAAGGTGTGTGTGTATGTATGTGTGTGTCTCTCTCTCTCTCTTGGGTTTCCCAGTGGCAAACTTTCTCCAGCGATTGGCTCCTTGGTGCAAGCCTTGCCTCCCACAGCAGCAGCATTAGCATTATTAGCATTAGCCTTAGCTCCAGTCCCAGGGCACAGCCCCAGCCCCAGCCCCAGTCCCAGGCTCAGCCTTAGCAGCAGCAGCAGGAGCACCATGCATCCACCGCCATCGGCTGCCCTGCTCCTGCTCCTCCTGGCCACCGACTCCTCGCAGGGTAAGTAGCCCCATTCCTCCTCCTGAGAGCCCTTCTCCTTGGAAAGAGTCCTCCTTCCTTCCTTCCTCCCTTCCTTCCTCTTCTCTTCTTCCCTCCAGCGCCATTCCAGCCTCCCTCTTTCCCTCTCCCTTTGCAGCAGGGAAAGAAAGGCGCCTCCTCCATCTCCACCTTCTTCTTCTGTCCAGGAGGGATTCCCAAAAGGTCCTCCATTTCAAGCAGGGATCTACACTTATATGAGTGTTTTTAGCTCAGGGTGACCAGCTGCCCTCCTTTTCCAGGGCATGTCCTCCCTTGCAGGCTTCTGTCCAGGAGGAATGTCAAAAGGTCCTCCATTCCAAGCATGGCTAAGAAGCAGGGATCTACACTTATATGAGTGATTTTTAGCTCAAGGTGACCAGCTGTCCTCCTTTTCCAGGGCATGTCCTCCCTTGCAGGCTTCTGTCCAGGAGGAATGTCAAAAGGTCCTCCATTCCAAGCATGGCTAATAAGCATGGAGCTACATTTATATGAGTGTATTTCGCTCAGGGTGACCAGCTGTCCTCCTTTTCCAGGGCATGCCCTCCCTTTTAGGCTTCTGTTCAGGAGGAAGATCAGAAGGCCCTCCATTTGGAGGCTGGCTAATAAGAAGCATGCACTGACATTTATATCAGTTTGTGGCTCAGGGTGACTAGCTGTCCTCCTTTTCCAGGACATGTCCTCCCTTTTAGCCTTTTGTCCAGGAGGAAGGTCAAAAGGACCTCCATTTGGAGCTTGGATAATAAGAAGCATGGAGCTACACTTATATGAGTGTCTTTAGCTCAGGGTGACCAGCTGTCCTCCTTTTCCAGGGCATGTCCTGGCTTCTGTCCAGGAGGAAGGTCAAAAGGCCCTCCATTTGGAGCCTGGCTAATAAGAAGCATGCATTGACATTTATATAAGCTTGTAGCTCAGGGTGACCAGCTGTCCTCCTTTTCGAGGACATGTCCTCCCTTTCAGCCTTTTGTCCAGGAGGAAGGTCAAAAGGCCCTCCATTTGGAGCTCGGCTAATAAGAAGCATGGATCTACACTTTTATGAGTGTTTTTAGCTCAGGGTGACCAGAGGTCCTCCTTTTGTTCCCAGGACTTGTCTTATATTTCCACCTTCTGTCCAGGAGGAATTTCCAAACGGTCCTCCATTTTGAGCATGGGTTTACATTTCTAAGTGTTTTTTAGCTCAGGGTGACCAGGCATCCTCCTTTTCCAGGACCTACTTTACATTTCAGCCTTTCTGTTCAGGTAGGATCTCCCTCCATTTGGAGCATGACTAAGAAGAAGGGACTTACACATATATGAGTGATTTATTTAAAGCTTTTATTTGGTGGTGTCCTCCATTTGTGTCCTAAAACATCCTACATTTTGTGGTGCCTTGTCTTTTGTGGTGAAGGACAGACATCTGGTCACTTTGCTTCTGCCTGCCTCTCCTTTAAGGATTACTATGGATAGATAAATAAATATACAGTATCTACCTAAAAGCTCAATGTATCTATAAATGTAATCTGTATCTGTGTTAGGCTTTTGTGTGTGTGTGTGGTGTGTGTTTTTGTGTGGATACACACTCCCTTTTGTGCCCTCAAGGTCAGGGCATCCCCAAAGTCCTTTCTTTCTTTCAGGAACTGGGCGCCATGGATGGGCCAGACTCATCATCATCTCAGATTATAATGTCTCTTGTTTCCCTAACCCCCCCCATCGCTTTTTGAGTCCTTCCACTACAACAGGGCTTCATTAGGGGGTCTGACTTTACCATTCCAAAAAAAGGGGTGGCGGGGTACCAGAGCCGTGTGCTCTTGAGGGAGCAAGGATGGAGGGCGTGTGGGTTGTGGCATTGTTTGGGTTTTTGTGAGGCAGGGAAGGGAGATGGTGAAAGGCTTTCTGTGTGTGTTTGTGTGTATGTATGTATGTATGTGTGTCCTTGAGCGAGGGAGTCAGGGTCCAAGGGAAGTGCCATGAGGACTTTTAATGTCAATAACAACAACAACAACAACAACAACAGGGATGGGGCTCTTGACTTTTGGGGAGGTCCATTGCTGGCTTGCGGCAAATGGCTATTGCTTCTCCCTCCCCTCACAATGTGTCCTACCCACAAAGGAATACAAAGGACAAAATGGAGGGCATTCAAGGGGGAAATGGAGGACATGAGCACGTAAAAGCTTTTTCAAAACCTCCTAGAAATGTCAATGTCCTCCTAGAAGGGCATGTCCTGGAAAAGGAGGAGGAACCTCTGCTCACCCTGAGCTCAAAACACTCCTAGAAATGTAAATGGTCATTTTCCAAATGGAGGACCTTTTGGAATCCCTCCTGAACAGAAGGCTGAAATGGAGGACAGGTCCGGGGGGGGGGGGGGAAGGAGGGCCTCTGGTCACCCTCAGCTAAAAGCACACCTATAAATGTAAATGTATGCTTCTTGGTCATGCTCCAAATGGAGGACCTTTTGGAATTCCTCCTTGACAGATGGCTGAAATGTAGGGCATGTCCTGGAAAAGGAAGACATGCCTGGTCACCCTTTCCCCTCAGTGCTTTGTTCCTCTCCATTTGGGTAGCTAGGAGGGATGTCCCAAAACTAGCCATGCCCAATGCTAATCTCTGATTTCTCTCTTTGCACCCCCCTTTGTTTTGCTTTGTTTTGGGGGTCTGCAGCTATATTGCTCCACCGAGACCGGGCAGAGGCTTCCCAGTTCCTGCGGCAGAGGTCCCGCCGAGCCTACCAAATCTTCGAAGAGACCAAGCAAGGCCATCTGGAAAGGGAATGTGTGGAGGAGCTCTGCAACAAGGAGGAAGCCAGGGAGGTGTTTGAGAATGACCCTGAGACGGTGAGACACAAAGACACACAGAGAGACACACACAGACAGGGAGCCATGGGGAGGCAAGGTGTGCTGCCCATCAGTAGGATCTGGATCTTATATTATATGCGTCTGATTATACACACACACACACACACACACACACACACACACATATATGTATACACACACACACACACACACACACATTATATATATATATATATATATACAGTATTCCTTTCTAATGGACAGTGCTAAGTCCTGCAGCAGCAAGAGGAGGAGAAGGAATGAGGGCGCCAGCTGCTTGCACAGCTGGGGAAGTTGTTTGGAGGAGGAGCCATTAGATAAATAACTCAAACCGCAGAGGGTAACCAGCACTTCCATTTAACAGGATTGTATTTGGTTTGCCAGGCCAAGAAAGGAAGAGAGTAGCGACATGCAAAGGGGGCAGTGGGGAGGAGGAAGAGGAGGGGTTGTTTACATTGAATTAAGTTAGTATTAATCTCCTACATGGGAGTCCAGGTTGTTGTTGTTGTTTCAAAAAAAAAAAAAAAGCCTTTTCAAAGATGGATTGAATCCTGCTGCAGCCAGCTGACAGAATTTAGTTCTGGAAATTCAGAATTTAGTTACTGGAATATCCCAGGATTGGGGGGGGGGGGTGCAGGGTGACTAGATGCCCTCATTGCAAAGGAGGTCAAGGCACCACAAAATGTAGGAACCAACTAAAAGCTAAAAACATTAATATAAATGTAAATTCATGCTTCTTAGTCATGTTCAAAATGGAGGACATTTTGGAATTCTTCCTCGACAGAAGGTTGAAATGTAGGATGTGTCCTGAGAAAGGAGGACCTCTGGTCACTCTGGGTGGGGAGAAGGGGGAGTTGGTTTCACCAGCATAATTATTTAATGAAGTGAGGGGAGGTGCCTTTATTTTCTGCCCCTGTGTCTCCTCCCTCAGCACTTAAATATTTAAAATTCTTGCAAGTATAAGGATTTTGCCGATGATGTTTTTGCTGAAAAATATCCTAATTTAGGCAAGCAATTAAATGTTGCCCTGTGTTGGATTAGGGGATTTTGCTGATCTTGTGGGTAAATACTTAGAGGGAAATGTATGTATGTAGTTAATGAATTGATCATTAGGTAGAATGAGTCATATATATATATATATATATATATATGCAGTGATATATATGCATATATAGGGATGCAGTGGCTCAAGTGGTTAAGACACTGATTCTGTTGATTGCAAGATTGGCAGTTTGGCAGTTTGAGGCTCAATGGTGCTGCATGATGGGGCGAGCTCCTGTCACTAGCCCTAGCTTCTGCCAATCTATCAGTTCTAAAGGATGCAAATGCAAGTAGATAAATAGGTACCACTTTGGTGGGAAGGTAAACAGCGTTCTGTGCAATCATGCTGGCCACATGATCACAGAGTAGTCTCTGACAACGCTGGCTCTTTGGCTTAGTAATGGAGAAGAGCACCTATGGTCGGATACGACTTGACAACTTTGTCAATAGGGAATACCTTTACCTATATATCTATATGTTGACTAGTGAGACTGACATGGTTATAAATCAAAGCTGTTTAGTGCTCAAACTCTGCAGAGCATAGAAGGTACTTTAACATTAAATGATTCATTAGCATGCTTATACTATATCAGTTCTACTCAGATTGTCTGGTTTTGTTGCTGTGTGCCTTCAAGTTATTTCTGACGTACGGTGATCGTAAGGCAAACCTATCGCTAGGTTTTCTTGGCAGAATTTGTTCAGAGGGAAATTACCTTTGCCTTCCTCTGAGGCTGAGAGAGTGTGACTTGCACAAGGCAACTTAGGACATTATCACACAAGGATGGGCATTCATATCCCATCTGGAAAGTGCGAGTGAAAATGATTGCGCAAAAGGCTTTCTCACTACATCGCACTACATACCCTGTCATATCCTGTCAGTGAAGTGGAATTGTATTAACAGGATCTTCCATTAATACAAAATGATGGGAAATGAGGGGAAAATTCCACTTCATTCACGGGATTAGTGCGATGTAGTGAGAAAGATTACTTTCACTCACGCTTTCTGGATGGGACAATGTCCGGATAAGCGTGATTTAGTGTGAAAATCCTTCCCCTGATAATGCGAGAATCATGGGACAGGAACATGTGATAATGTCCTTAGTAGCTTTCTGTGGCCAAGCAGGGATTTGAACCCTGCTCTCCCAGTGTCCTAGTCCAACACTCAAACCACTACACCGTGCTGGCTCTCTAGATTGCAGTGCTTTGGCATATATGTATACTTCTGTTTGAATGATTGCTGAAGTATGATTTTTGATTTGCTTGCATCTTTTGGATGAGCTGTTTTAAAGAGGCTCTTTTATTGCAGGGATTATTTGGCATTAGTTTGGGGAATAAATTTCCTGGAGAAGAAATTGACTGGTGATTTTGCACGGGGCTGTGGATTCCTGTTAATGATTTGATGGGGAGCAGGCTGCTAGGATGAGTGCTATTTAGGTCAAAAGTACTGGGAACAGGAGGGACTTGGCTCTCCTATGTTGGAGAAGTTAATGTTTTGTATTCAAGGCAAAACATGTCTTGACATGTATACTTTTAATAAGCTTACAACACAGCACTATCAGAGCACAAAGAAAAGTTGCAAAACAATAGATAGAATAAACAGCAAAAGTATTCTTTTTGTGGTATTTATTTTGAACTTTTGACAACAGACTTCAGGTAAAGTCAAAGTTTGTTTGGGTAGAGCAGAAACAAACCAGTTGTAGTGTGTGTTGTTCTTGTTGCTGTTCTAGTAAAAGACACTATTAACTGGAAAAGACTACATATTACATTTACTAATAGCTATGCCATCAATTTTTTATTTTTTCCTAGCTATCTGTAAACCTTGCCTAATTTTTTAATATTACTGTTATTGCCACATGTAGTTTATAAGAAATCTTACTGAAATCCAAGTATACAACTGTGCTGCAGTATTACATATGTAGGGTGCCAAATACTTAAAAAGTGCCAATATGGTACTAGTTGTTGTTGTGTGCCTTCAAGCCATTTTTGACTTATGGCATTAGCATGCTTGTACTGTATTAGGCTTCACTAGTGCTCATATTGTCTGGTTTAGTTGTTGTGTGCCTTCAAGTCATTTCTGACTTCTGGTGACCCTAAGGCAAACCTATCACAGAGTTTTCTGTTCAAAGGAGGTTTGCCATTGCCTTCCTTTGAGACTGAGAGAGTGTGACTTGTCCAAGAGCACCCAGTGGTTTTCCATGGCCAAGCGGGTGTTTGGACTCCAGTGTTGTAGTCCAGTGCTCAAACACCACACCATGCTATCTCCCACTAAACCTAAATTACCCTGAGGATAAAAAAGTAATCTGAGGCTACCAGTTTGATTTGATTTATTGGATTGGGAAGGTTGCTGTAAATGAGCAAGCATGCCACATGTGTTGGCTTTGTCAGTCCTGCGTGACTGTTATAAACAGCCTGGATAAAATTGTGGCGTTCTGCTGTCGCAAAGGAGTATTGTGTCTATATTATGCTACTACATTTTCAGAAACAAGCACATCTGTAAAAAGAATTTCATATGTCAGTTCAAATTGTTGGGTCTTGCATTATGTACCATTTCACTTTCATTTTCTCCTCAACCTCCCTCCTCCAATTTCTACAAATCGTGATGCAATTGTGTACTTTCTGTTTGACTGAGGAGGAAGGGAGTGGAGGTTGTGACTTTATAATTTTCAGAGTGTAGGAGAAAGAGGGGAAGAACAACTTTCAGATACGGTGGCATACTAAGCTTGAAGATGTGATGAAATACCAACCATAAAATCATAAAAATCATAGCGTTCAAAGAGGCTCATGTGCTCAGTGCAGGATCCCCAGCTGAACCATCCCCAGCAAGTAGCTATCCAGCCTCTTTTTGAAGACTTTCAGAGCAAGAGACACCACCACCTCCCTAGACAATTGGTTTCATTGCCAAACTGCTTTTACTATCAAGAAGTTCCTTCTAATGTTCAATCAAAATCTACTCTCCTGTTCCTTCAAACCATTACACCTAGCCCTACCCTCTGAGGCAGCAGAGAACAGGCCTGCCTCCTCCTTTCTGTGACAACCCTTGAGGTGTTCAAAGAGTGCAGTCATATTGCCCAGCTTCTTCAACCTCATATGTTTAGCTCTCCATACTTCTTTTCATCCTTATTACCCTTCCCTGAATCTGCTCCAACTTATCTAAATCCTTCTTAAACTGAGGTGTCCAGAACTGAATGCAGGACTCCAGATGAAGCCTGACCAGTAAAAAATCTAATGTGACTATTATTTCCCTCATCATGGACTACATCCACACTGCAGAAACAATCTGGTTTGACACCGCTATAATTGCCAGGTGGTACAACAAACTATCATGCCCAGAATTCCTTAGCATGGAGCTATGTCAGTTAAAGCAGTGTCAAACCGAATTAATTCTGCAGTGTGGATACAGCATTGGAAACAATACTTCTATTAATGTAAGATAACACAGCATTCACTTTCTTTGCTGCAGCACCACACTGCTAGCTCATGCTCAGTTTATGATAACAATAACCCCAATATCCTTTTCACATGTATTACCGCTGAGCTATTTATTCACCATCCTGTACCTTGGCATTTGTTTTTTGTGGCCTAAAGATATAATTTTTCATTTTTCTCTATGGAATTTCATTTCTGCCCAATTTTCTAGTTTATCTAGGTCCTTTTGAGTTCTGTATCTGACAGCCCTGGTGGCGCAGTGGTTAAATGCCTGTACTGCAGCCACTCACTCATAGACCACATGGTTGCGAGTTCAATACCAGCCAGGGCTGAGGCTCGACTCAGGCCTGCATCCTTCCGAGGTCGCTAAAATGAGTACCCAGCTTGTTGGGGGGCAATCAGCTCACAGTTGTAAACCGCTTAGACATCCCATAGCGTGATATGAAGCGGTATATAAATAAGCTGCTTTGCTTTGCTTTGTATCTAGATTCAAATGGGTTAGCCATCTCTCCCAGTTTTGTGTCTTCTGCAAACCTGATAAGGATCTTCTCCAGGCTATCATCTAAAGGTGCATTTACACTCTAGAAATAATGCAGTTTGACACCACTTTAACTGCAGTGGCTCAATCTTGGAGTTTTGTCATGCACCAGCATCCTTTGACAGAGAAGGCTAAAGATTACAAATCCCAGGATTCCATAGGATAACACTGCAGCGCTTAAAGTGGTGTTAAACTGCATTATTTCTAGTCTAGATGCATTCTAAGTCATGGACAAAAATGTTGAAGAACCCTAGGAGAGAATCCTGAGGCACTCCTTTAGAGACCTCCTTCCAGTTTGAAGCGTAGCCATTGATGGCAACTCTTTGAGCATGTTTTGCTAACAAATTATGATGCACCTGACAGTGTCCCCATCTATTCTACATTTAATCAAAATATTATGGGGGACCTTTTATCCAATGCTTTGCTGAAATCCAGATAAATGACATCTATAGCATTCCCACCATTTACTAAACTAGTTACCTGATCAAAAACAGATATAGGAATTGTTTTGACAACCCCCTGCTGGATCCCATCGATCACTGTGTTGTCATCAAAATAACCTGTAGGTAGACTCCTATATAATCTGTTGTGGATTTTTTTTCTGGTATTGAAGTCAAGCTGACTGGTCTGTAGTTTCCTAGATCATCTCCTTCTCTTCTCCTCCTCCCCCTCCGCTTTTTGTTATTTTTGAAGAAAGGGACAATGCTTGCCCTTCTATATTCATCTAGCACCTCACCTGTTCTACAGGATTCCTAAAAAATGATGGCAAGTGATTCAGAGAGTACATCAGCAAGTTCCTTCAGTATTTAGGAATGCAGTTTTTGTGGCTCTGTAGATTTGAACTCACTTAGGTTAGCTAGGTGATTCTTGTCTAACTCTCTATCAATCTTGATTTGCAATCCAGATCACTTGCCAAGGTCTCTGCTGCTGCACAGAAGCACACAGTTCTCTTGTGTGTGTGTGTGTGGGGAACTGAAGCAAAATAGGTATTGAGTCATTTTGCCTTTTCATTGTGCTCTCTTGCCATTTTACCATCCCTATTGAATAGTAGCCTCACTGTCTTCTTGGTCGTTCTCTTGAATTTGTTGTATCTGGGGGAAAAAACATTTTGGTTCTCCTTGCTTGCATGGCCTGTCTGACCCCTTCTGAACTTTAGCTATCCTTATGCTATTCCTGCAAGCTTGGGCTACACATTTGAGCTCTTTCTTAGTGTTAAGTGTTTTCCATTTTGCGTCTTCTACAGGATTGTTTGTGATTGTGCTTTTTGTAACTCCTTCTTCAAGAATTTCCATCATTGGTAGTTGTCTCTTCCTTTAACATGTCTACCCAGTAATTCCTTGAACTTGTTAAAATCAGCTTTCCTGAAATCCAAGATCTGTGCTTTCTTTGTCCTGTCCCACAATTGTGATTTCTAGTATTACATAGTCACTTTCCCCAAAGTACCGACTACTTTAATTCCAGTGACCAATTCCTCACTATTGATTAGGTTCAAGTCTAGGATTGCTGACGCCCTTGTTCTTTCCTCTACTTTTTGAAATAGGAAATTATCTGCAAGGCACATCAGGAATTTGTTTCAGAGCCCATGCTTAGAAGAGTTAGGAGCTGAATAAACTGGCATAAAGAACCGACCTGGGGGGCAGAGTGGGGGCATGGTGACCACATGCCAGCTGCCATGACTCTGCCCTCATACCAGCTTCACGCCGCATGCCCCACCACACGGTGGGAAGCGTCAGGGCGCTACCTTGGCCCAGCATTCACACATCCTGCACCAAAGGAGTGCCGAAAAGCCGCTGGGGCAAGGGCAGCTTTTTGCTGCTCTAAAAAGGAATGGCATTTTTAGAGCGGCAAAGCACCGGATCAGGGCCATGGCCTGCAGTTGCAGCAGCCCCAATCCGGTGAGCAAAGGGCCGACTTGCCACCATCCCTTTCGTGCCGTCTGTACAGCCCCTTAGGGCCTCTGCAGACTGCCAGAAATAGTGCAAATTGAGTCCACTTTAACTGCCCTGACTCAGTGCTAGGGAATCATGGGAACTGTAGTTTATTGTGGCACCAGAGCTCTCTGACAGAGAAGGCTCAATGTCTCAGAAAAAGTACAGTTTCCATGATTCCTTAGCACTGAGCCAGGGCAGTTAAAGTGGATTCAATTTGCACTATTTCTGGCAGTCTGCGAATTCCCCCATAACTACTAATTTCTGCATCTTTGAGATTTCTGAAGTTTGTTTCTAAAAGCATCATCCACCATTTCTTCTTTTTTTGGTGGCCTGTAGTAAACTCCTACCACAATGTTGCATTTATTTATTCCTCAATCATGCTTCAATGATTGCTGCTGTAATATAATGATGGAGTGGTGAACTACATATGCCCCTTGTTTAAGTGTCATATCAGCCATGAAATACTTAGGTCCTCATATTCATCTCTCAAATCTGAGATTACAGTAGTACTATTTGGCTACCTTATGCAGTGTTCAGCATTACTTGATAATGTACTTGATGTATTTGGAACACTCTACATTCTAAAAAATCTACATAGATACTAAGCATTATTATTAAAAGTCTGTATGTTATTTAATGACTGTGAATGCAGATCATTTAAAAAAAACAGTTGCTATTATTTACTAATTACTTAAAATATTTATACTCTGACCTATATCAAAGATGTCAGGGTGACTTACAAAAAGCATTAAGGCAAGTTATACAATTTAAAATAATTAAATAAACTAAAAACTTATTAAACGGTAGTAATAAGTTAAAAGAGCCAGTGTGGTGTAGTGGTTTGACCACTGGACTATGACTCTGGAGATCAGGGTTCAATTCTCTGTTCATCCATGGAAATCCACTGGGTGACTTTGGGTGAGTCACATGCTCTCAGCCTCAGAAAACCGCATGATAGGGCTTAGGTTTTCCGTAAGTCAGAAATGACTAGAAAGCACACAACATCAGCAGTAAGTTTAAAACAGATGAAAAGGAGCCCTGGTGGTGTAGTGGTTAAATGCCAGTACTACCGCCACTCACTCACAAACTACAAGGTTGCAAGTTCAATACTAGTCAGGGCTCAGGCTGGACTCAGGCTAGCATCCTTCTGAGTTTGCTAAAATGAGTACCCGGCTTCTTGGGGACAATTAGGTTACAGCTGTAAACTGCTTAGAAACTGCATAGTATGGTATGAAGCGGTATATAAATGAAGCTTCTATGAAGCTGCTAAGTTAAAAACTATGTACCACTTATTTGGGATGAGTTAATGAGGCTCATAAGGTGTGATGAATAGCCAAGTTTTAACTTGGTGCCTAAATAATAAGAGTGTTGCTACCAGCTGTGCCACCAGGGAGTGGGCATTTCACAATTTAGGTGTAAAGGCTGAAAAGGCCCTCTCCCATGTCCAAACCCAGTGTATTGACTGCATTGGCGGGGTGCGGACGAGCCACTCTCTTCAGCAGAGCTTAATCCTTAGCAGGCACATATGGTGAGAGGCACTCCCTCAAGTACTGAGGTCCCAAGCCATTATAGGGCTTTAAATGTCATCACAAGCACTTTGGGGGGATGCAGACCAGGGTGTCGGGGACGCCCTGGTCCGGAGCGCCGCGGGACCTCGGCAGCCGGACCGCGGCGCTCCTGCGGCGTCCCTGGAAGGAGCGCAAAAATAGCGCTCCTTCCACAAAACAGGGAAAGTGCGCCCTAAACGCGTAGGGCGCACTTTCCCTGCCTTTTCCGCCGCAGCGCGTGCGGTCGCTGCGGCGGGAGGTTGCCCCGGAAGCGCCAGCCGTGCGGAGGGCCGGCAGCTCCCAGGGCGACCTCAGGAAGAGGAAGGAGCGCCGCTCGTGCGGTGGCTCCTCCTCTTCCGGGTCTCGCAGACGACTCTTTTAGTCATCTGCCAAGGCCCTTAGAATTCAGACTGGAGACATTGGCAGCCAGTGCAGTTCTTTAAGACTGTTATGATATGCTATCTATATTGTCCTCCAGTCAGGAGTCAAGCTTCTGCATTTAGCACTAGCTGCAGCTTCTGGGCTTTCTCACATAGAGTGCATTACATAGTCTGATCAGGAGGTTATTGTGGTTGGCTTCTCTCTGTTCAGGAAAGATAGTAACTGGCACACCGGTCAAAGTTGGTGCCAAGCATTCTGTGCCACACTTAGGCCTCCAGTGAGAAGGATAGATCTAGGAGCACTTCCAACCTATGTACCTGCTCCTTCATGGGGATTGCCACACCATCCAGAACAAGCTGTTCATGGACCCTAGAACCACCAACCCACAGAGCCTCCATCTTATCAGGATTCAATTTCAGCTTATTGGCCCCCGTTTAGCTCATTACAGCATCCAGGCACTGGTCTAGCACCTGCACAACCCCAGCTGACTCCGATGATAAGGAAAAATAGAGCTGAGTATCATCAGCATGAAGCCTATAACGCCACCAGATCTCATCTGAGATTGGATGGTAAACAGGATCAGCCGTGGTTACTACTTGGAGGGGAGACTGCCAGCCAGTACTAGGAACTGTATTACAGGATGTATTTCAGAGGAAGGGACTTGCAAAACTAAGTATTCCTTGCCAAAGAAAACCCTATGAAATTAATGGGGTTGCCATAAATTGACAGGCAACTTGAAGGCATGCACACAATCAGCATACTGATGGCACCCCACTAGATTAACAATACATCACTTTAATGTTAAATATATATGTTGATAATGTGTGATTTAAAACCATCCTATCTTTGTAGTGAACAAGAACATCACAATTATTGCCTTGCTAGTTGGATCAAAGGCTTTATTCTTAGCTTGAATATTAAGAGGCATTAATAGGCAAACTTATTAAGGAAAAATCTATTCATAACAACCTCACTACACTAGTGGCAGTCTGTTCTATCAGATAAAATTTGTTTGTTCAGGCCATGTTATAACAAGAATTTATATGAAGTATACAGACGATCAACATAGTAGAGTATGTGCAATGTGCGAACACAATTATTCCATTTTTTAAAGGGCTGATCAGTTTTAGTGGGTGCTAATGAAATTGTTTTGAAAGTGGGAATACTTTCCATTTCTTCCATACCAATTATAATTTTATAATCTGCATGATGTTTTTAGTAGTTTACTCTTCAACCCAAAATATGCATCTCCTTTTTAAAAAAACTTTTTCCCCATAGGAAAAGGTTTTGATAGGGAAGCAATTCTGCTGATAATTTGAATTGCCATTTATGTGCATTCTCTGGCTCTGGATATTTTGCCTTATGAATATTAGAATTGTACACTGAACCCCAGAGCATACTTTAGATGAGTTTAATTTATATATAATATTACAGTACTTGCTGGTTTATTTCAGGAGAGTTGACAGTGATTTCTAATATCAGATATGTCTTTCTTAACTGTTGTAGCAAACAGCTGATGTTTTCAATGGGTCTAATCTCAGTGCTCCCATGTTCTCATTTGGTGCTGAAAATAGGATGCATTTGTGTTCAGGAAACACAATGAAACAATGTACTGTATCGGTCAGCAAACTAATGGAAGGAACATTCTCATTGGAACCAATTCTGTATTGTTTGGGGATGGAAACTTTGTAGCTCTGTTTTATAGTTAATATATACAAGATTCTTATGTAGTAGTTTTTCATATTTGGTAGGAAAAACCACATGTCTCTTTATTCACTCTTTGTCATAAGCTTTCTTATGTTTTCCAAATAATAATAATAATAATAATAATAATAATAATATGCTATATGTTATTCAATTTACAATATCTGCTAGGGCAAAAGGACATTATTTTTTTATGATGCAGTGTGGGTTTTTTTTGTGGTTTTTTTGTTTTTTGCAGGAAAGAATTGGTTAGGAATGTCAAATTGCATGAGGATTTAAGAAGGTTTGCAAAAAGCATGACATATTTGTTGTAAATCCGGTTTATGCCATGCTAGGACAGCTGCTATATCCCATTTATATGCTGGCACAATTACTATTAGGCTTTAGTCATTAGGGAATTTCAAGAGATAGTTTTGATATAGCAGTAAAGGGGGGGGGGATATTTCAACTGATTGTTATGGAAATTCAGAGAGCTTTATGAAGGTATAGATGTTATAATAAATGCTGAATGTAAAGAAAATATCTGTAGGTATAAAGCTTTAATAGAGAGTTCATGGCAATGTTTGTACATTTTTGAGAACTGCAAACACACTTTATTACAGATTAATCATATAGAATGGAAGCAAATCTTAAGGAAAAGGCTGAGGAACTGAAGTCTGAGTTTACAATGTTCAGACAAGTAAAAATAATTGACTTTTAGTATTCAATCAGGTTTTCAAGGTTGTTAGCAGCAGCTCCTGGGATTTTTTTGGTGACCTAATCTTAAAAATCCTTGCTAAACATCTGAGTACAGAAGTTTACTTTACGGATTACAAATAAAGGAAACCACAGCCCTGAGTTTGCAAGACCTGAGCAGGCTGTTGATTAGGACTCTTCAAGGTCTCTCTTTTGCTTAACCTTAGCTAGATCAAGCCCAGTCATAAGAACATGATTGTAAAAATGCTTGGGTCAATGCATATTATAATGAATTTTCTTATGGTGGTACAGCTGTGATTATTTGAGATGCTCTAATATTAAACTCTTATGTCAAGGATTTGTGCCAGTGACTAAGGGCCTTTGCAGACTGCCAGGAATAATGCAAATTGTGTCCACTTTAAGGGTTAGGGTAGTGCTAGGGAGTCATGGGAATTTTTTTCTCTCTGAGACATTGAGCCTTCTCTGTCAAAGAGCTCTGGTGCCACAATAAAATACAGTTCCCATGATTCCCTAACCCTAACCCTTAAAGTGGACTCAATTTACACTATTTCTAGCAGTCTGCAAAGGCCCTAAGCTGTTTCAGTCCTAGAGAGGAGCAGAGAAAAGGTTCTAGGAAATGAGGAGTGGGAAATGGCCCAAACAAATTCATGCAAGACAGGATCTATTCTAAACAAGCAAGCTGCTTGAGAGGGGAACACAAACTTGGGAGAGAGGAGAATATATCTCTTACCTGCAGAGATTCAGGATGCTGATGTTTGTGTACATTCAGATTTCACTAAATTTAAAGTGTTAAGGAGGCTTTTTAAGAATTGAATTGTAAAGACATCAATAAGTGATGTTAAGACACACTGGTTATCATTTTAAAGGCAAAGCTGATCCCTACCCCCCATCTTTACAGTCCAGTAGGTTTGTCTGTATTCCTTCTATCCCTTCTTACAACTGATCCTAGGTAATTATCTATGCAGGATGGGAAACTCAAGCTAAAAGGATGTTTCTTGTCTAGGACCCCACAGTGAGTCTACAGTTGACCAGGCTTGTAGCATGCAGCATATGCATGCATACGTAGCTTGAAGCATGTGCTTGTAGCATGCACCCAATAATGCAGTAAATAGCTTTTGCAAACTCTGGAAAATGTAAGCATGTATAAATGAAACTGTACCAGAAGATTGATCTTGGCATTTATTGCATGCAGTTTGAGTCACTGCAAGCGGAGGAAAGAAATTATGCACACAAGATGTTGTACTGCGTGTTCTGCTATGGGGAGCTACAACACTTGGCATGATAAAATATAATTTACTGACATTTTGGTCATCCTGCCATTTTCCAAATCATCATCATAATCAGCTCCATCTTCTTCTCCTCCTCCTTCATGGTATTGGTCATGACTAATATTTTTAAAATCCTGAAAAGTAGTAGTAGCTAGTACTGAAAAGTAGTTCTAGCTAGATAGTTTAAGTACTAGCTCAGGGGTTGGCAACTTTTTGTTGCTGGGGGCCGGGAGGGTGGGGAAATCGCGCCGGGGGCCGGCATGTGCACACTTGTGTCCAAAATGGCGCCCGTGCTTGCGTGCGGTGCAGCAGCACGGGTGCGGTGGCAGCAGCAGCTGGACCGGCCATGGGCTGGTCCCAAGGCCTCTGCAGGCCGCAGGTTGCTGACCCCTGTACTAGCTAGTACTTAAGCTATCTCCCTCATATTCAAGGGGAAAGCTGAGAAATGGTGGCTTGCCTGATCAGGAATATAGGAAACAACCGTATAGTAGATGAGATTTCTGACTGCAAAGTGTGTGTGGTCTACCACTGAGCTTTAGCACTGTAAGGAGTTCATATTTAAGTAGAATACAAGAAAATCCCAAATCCATAAAACAGTGATATGTTTATTGGCCAACCAAAATGCACAAAATACACCATGGAAGCTTTTGAAATTTCACAGGCTTCTTCATCAGGCAAAGATGAAGCAAGCAGAAACCCATTAGCAACAGAAATTGAAACTGAGTTGAAATTTTATAATTTGCCCTTCCTCTCCAGTCCCCATATGGCCAAGAAAGGGAGTCTGCCTGCTCTGAGAGTCCATAATCTTAACGTATAACAGCTAAGTGACATCTGAGACAAAATGTAGACCTGTGACTCTAACATTGTTGCTCTCGTTCTCTTCTATAATTTTAAACATATTTGCCTGATAAAGAAACCAGTGAAACTTTGAAAGCTTGCATGATGTATATTGTGCATTTTGGTTGGCCAGCAAAGAGATCATTTTGTGGATTTTGTATTTCGTTGTATTTTGCTACTTGGCCAACACAACTACCACTGAATATGTTTCCCATATTTAAGTGGAGTTATAGTTTTTCAGTAATTTGTGTGGTTTTTGGACTACGACATTTAGAATTCCCTACCCAGTATAACAATTAGCTATGCTGGCTGGGGATTTCCATGTTCTTGTGGAACATAAATCCAGATCTGAATAGATAGTCCAGAACTCAAGCTAGTAACTGGAGTTAAGACCTGAACTGGTTACTTGATTTAAACCAAGTCACTGCACCAATTCTACTTTTTTAAGAAATGTGATTGCATATTTGGCACTATTAATCCCCATTGCATATTCTGCTGTAACAGATGTTTAGTATTAGTGAGGAATAACATGTAGTACTGGACAGGATTATGAATGTTCTTTCAGCTCTGGCTTGTGTGTTGGTGCACGCGGGCACATATGCAAGGCAATAAAGCTGCAAAAAAACTTAACTACACCAAAGAAAAGGATGAACTATCATGTGTGTATGCAGTAGACTTTCCAGGTGTTCAGACACCTCTTCTTTGTATGCCAAAGGTTTGTTGTTTAATTGAATGGGAATTAATCAACCTAGAGTGGGGAGCCATATGAGTAAAACAATAACATATTCATAGGCCTTTTCAACCTGGCTTTTCAGGAATAAATGCTGTATCAGCATTCTTTCAACACAATTCAAGTTTTATCATGGATTTCTGAAATAAAAACTGGTGCAGTGGTCAGTGATGAAGGAAGGTGGATATTTGATCTGCATGTCTAGATTCATTAGCATATGTCATAATTAAGCAAAGGTCACCCAATGTATATGTTTCTCAGTGATCATTAATATAAATGAGCTATCAAAATGTTATTGCTATAGAGCTAGTCATACTGTCCAGTGCCATATCAAATGCAGAGCTTTTCAGTAGTGTGATTCATGCCTTCAGGTGTCACTGGCAAGAAATTAGGTGGTTCATATTCATGTGTAAATCAGCCTGTAGCCTGAAAAAGTGGAAGCACGAATGTCTTCAATAGCAGCAAGAAGTGGCAGAGCCAAGCCCAGAAATTTTGAATCAAAGAATAAAATGGAGCCCTTCCCCCATCTATGTGCATAGTCTGACCATTATGGTAGCTGAAACTTGATTCAACACTGACAGTGGGATAGCGTCTATAGATGTATCTCAGAGCAACTGGATAGGCACAAGGTAGCTTTGGGGATTTAGGGAGAGCAGTAGGAAGGTGACTTATGCTGACTCTTAACACCTGCTGCCTAAGGCTCTTATCTGTCTGCCTAATGCTATCGTTGGAACTTGTAAGAGGTTTATTGTGTGCCTTCAAGTTGTTCCCAACTTATGGTGACTATAAGGCAAACCTATTGTAGGATTTTCTTGGCAAGATTTGTTCAGAGGAGGTTTGCCCTGGCTTCCCTTGAAGCAGAGAGCATGTGACTTGCCCAAGGTCACCGACTGGGTTTCATAGCCGAGCAAGGAATCGAACCCTGATCTCCAGAGTTGTGGTCCAGCACTCAAACCATTACAAAAACTTAATGATTGGAGAGTATTTCGATAGTAATTTTTAGACACCTATCTACTATAGATATGAGATGTTTAACAGGTGGCCATGATGCAGCCAAAATAAATTATTTTAAAATCTCATTGAGCCAGTGTGGTGTAATGATTTGAGCATTGAATTATGACTCTGGAGATCAGGGTTTGAGTCCCCACTTGGTCATGGAAATCTATGAGATGACCTTGGGCAAGTCACATTTTCTTAGCCCCAGAAAACCCTGTGATAGGTTTGCCTTAGGGTCGCCATGAATTGGAAATTACTGAAGGCACACTATCGCAACAACAAAAATTGCATTGATTTTAAGTCGAAGAGCTAAAGGTGTGCTCCACTGTCTCCCATTGAAATCAATGGGATTTGCATGCTTAATGGTGGTGGGATACTGTATCCACTTTATCATTGGCCAAGGGAAATCTAAACATAGCACTTGTATTTACAAATATAGTTTCTTGCATTTCCCCTAATATGTTGTTAAAATTTTCTGTAATGGGTTCTTAATAGTGCTAGCATTGAACAAATGATAAATATAGTACTACTTACTGATCTTTCTTGTTGTAAAGGCTGCTTGCCAGCCAGAATAGTGAGATCACTTCTAATCATGGAAATATTTAGATATAAATGGCTATCTAAATGTTTATTAATACATTAGAGAATGAGGAAGGAATGTAATAGTGGTGAGGGAGAGGAGGCAGTAGAGGATTAAGAGTGTATAAAATGTCTTTGGTTATGTTGGTGAACATATGCAGTCTAGACATAAATATGACCTAAGTTTAGCCATTATGACAACATATTTTAAGGTATAACTCTTTTAAATCTGGTAAAAAAAACTCTCCAGAAGATATCCTTGGATAATTTTACTTTATAAAAAGTCTTACAGGGTTCCTTGTTTTGTTTTTTAGCTACCTGGTTTTCTCTCTCTCTGTGCACTCCTTATAGTGGAGTGCATAAGCCAGGAGTTTGGATGAAATCAGGCATTTTGGTTTAAAAGCTTCAAACATTGGATGGATTTATGTTGCTGCTGCCTAAATATTCCTTTGCATATGCATTCCTTAGCTCTTGCAGTGGTGGCTGGAAGGGCCCAACAGAATTAAATAATACGTTTAAATGAAATGCTCATACACAAACAATACAAAAGGAGGTGCATAAATGTTCAGAGTACTATGTAATCCTGTAACTTCCATTTAAATGACTGTCACTGATATTCTACATTGGTTCCTTAGTTATGGTCACATAACTAGGTACTGTCTCCTTGCCCAACCCCCTAAGCCCACCTTGATAGCTGGTAGCCAGATCGGAAAAAGGACGTCTGTTCAACTGCTGATTGGGGCACAAGGAGGATGATGTTTCCAATATACTCCCACCAACAAGCAAGGCTGTAATGAGGAGTTGTGATGGAATCCTGCTTCTGAATGTTATAGCCTTACTGAATGGTGGGAGGAGATCACCTCCTTGTAACCTGATCAGCAGCTGAACATACCTCCTGCTACTGGCTCCTAAGATGGTTTTGCAGAGCGGGGGGAGTGCATTTACAGTAAGTCTTAATGAATACAGTGTATTTGTAGATCTGTGACTTCAGGTTGTGGATCCATGACTGCAATACAGAATGTCAGCCTATAGACGCAAGTGGGTTAACTACAAAATGAAAATATCAACAATTTAAGATGTGCAGATCATATCATACTACTAGCAGAAAATAACAAAGACTTGGAAGAGTTACTAAAGAAAGTTAAAGAAGAAAGAAGGCAGGTTTAATGTTGAATGTCAAGAAGACATAGCAATGCTTATTTTTTAATGAATGGAAGGAAATCTCAAAATGAACTACAGTTGCCCCCCCCCATTTTCATGGGGGATCTGTTCCATACCCCCCCACAATAAAATGGAGACTTGCTGATATTCAAGCCCCATAGGCTTGAATGGGGTATGTGCGGGTGCATGCTGCAGGAGCATGCCCCATTGAGCTTAACAGAGGTCAAACCGCCCCCCCCCCCCCCCGAATATTCAAAACTGCAGATCTCAAGTCCACAAGAACAGAGGGGCGGCTGTATACCAGAAACTGATGCTTAAATAAACGTAATAACAAAAATACAATAGAATACAGTCCCAGTCTGTAGAAAACGATGATAAATGTTTTAAGCAAAAGTTGATATTTTGAGATGCAGTCTTTAATTCACATTGATTATCAATTCCAATGCAAACTGGCTGTAGTCCACAAAAATGGCAACTTTAACTCCGATCTTCAAGTAAGCTTTGCTCCACAAGCAGGCTTGAATCCACAGATGCCTACTCCCAGGCTCCACAAGAGCTTCATCAAACAATGTAATACAGTTGGACCTCTGTATCTGCAGGGGGGACCCCCTCCCCCCAATACCAAAATCCGTGTATGTTCAAGTCCAGTTTTCTTAATGGCAGCATGTGCTTGACATCCACAGATGGCTAAATCTGCTGATATGGAGGGCGGACTGTAATTCTGATCATCAGCAGACTTCAATGAAATAACATAAGCTGGCAACATTTACTAAGGGGGGATGCAGACGAGGGCGTCAGAGACGCCCTGGTCCAGACCGCCACCGGAGTTCAGCCTCCGGACGGCGGCGCATCCCCGGCGCATCTAAAAGGACCACCAAAATGGCGATCCTTTTAGATTCTGGCGAAAGTGCGCCCTAACAGCTGCGGGCGCACTTTCGGCGGCTCAAACACCGCGGCGCGTTCGGCTGCCGCGGCGTGAGGGCAACCCGCAGTCGCCGGCCGTGCGGACGGCCGGCGCTTCCAGGTGCGCCCTCAGGAAGAGGAAGAGCCGCTGAACGTGCGGCGGCTCCTCCTCTTCCGGGCCTCGGAGACGGCGCAATTAGCCGTCTGCCGAGGCCCTAAGAAGGTGGTTGTTATGTTCGTTCAGTTCATTTCCAATTTATGGTTATACTAGGGCGACACTGGAATTTAGCATATGGGGGAATCGGGGATTTAAAAAGGATTATCCCAGGATAATCCCCTAAATTTGTGCAATTATGTGCAATAATTTCACACGATGTTGCATAAAATGCATTATTAAAGTGGTAAGAAAGAGGCATTATGCCACATCTTTTTACTTTTGGGATTTTATCATTAATGTATTCACAATATCGCTTTATTCACGCAATTGCTATGGTGTGAAAGCCAAATTCGATATATTTGTGTGATAATCATCCTTTTTAATAATGTTGCTGTTTTTCCCATGGTTTTTTGGGGTGGGTTTACTTCCTGTGCTGCTTTGGCAACAGACATTGCTGGCTGGCAAGAGGGTCGCTGCCCTTTCTTTTGCATACTGTGGATTATATCTTTCTGGTAATGTTTTCTGTTGTTCTGCATGTGGCAGAATGGTACTTCTGGAAAATTAGGAAAAGGGGTAGAATTTTGTATGGAAGGTAGGGAATAGTTCTTTATAACATTGTTCATTTCTCAAGGAGATGCTGCCAGTGTAACATAAAAGCCAATGTACAAGCAATGTACAAACAACGCAACAAAAGAAAATTTAACAAGTGAAAACTCCTTAGGATGAGTGATGCAACTACCATGTTTTCTTCTGTGCATGTGCAAGAATACCATTTCCATATTATTAACGGGATGTCTCCAACTGTGGGTGAAATGGAAAACCGCTTGCTCTTGTTGTTATCGCATTATGCGTTAGTTCTTGATGAGTGTGAAAATCATTTGCGTTACTACACGATATTAGCGATTTAATTGCAGAATGCTTCAATCACACTTTAATGACAGGATGGTGATGAATGTGGGCCCTGTTTGATAAACTCCACTATCGGGGTTTTCTAGGACTGAGAGTGTGTGATTCACCCAAGGTCACCTAGTAGGTTGCCATGGCCAAGAGTGGAATTGAACCCCGACTCCACAGTCATAGTCAACACTCAAACCACTACACCACACTGGTTCTCTTTCCCAAGGTTATGCCAGTCTTTAAAAATACTAAATAACATGGAAAAATAATGATACTTACAACAAGAACAAATCAATACTAAAATACCAGCCTGAAAATGTAGCACATGTGCAGATAGCTTAGCCCTGAGAAGAAATGACTTCATATGCTAAAATATTCCAGAGCAGCCAATGTAGGTGTCAGTACTGGCCCTTTATAAATACTTTGGTGACCAAATTGTGACCATGGATTAAAGGAGGCAGGATGCTTTCACAGCAAACCCTCTTATAAAAAATAAATCCTGCAAGTGAACTTTTTACTGTGCTAAATCAAGCAAGTGAAATAAATGACTTCTAAGAACCAACTGCAGAACAGTTAAGTGATTTGAAAAGGGCGGAAATAATATAGATATTTAAAAAGGAAAACTTTTTAGAATGGGAAAATAAGTGGCGCACAATCACTTGTATAACCTGGAGTTATGCCACTGTAATGGTCAAATAATATTCTGGCCTGTATCCAATGAATGTTTTCTTCACTGGTTCTTAAGTTCCATCAGCATCTACTCTTCTTTCTGCAGAATCTTGTTAAAGGGGCTTTTCTCATGCTGTTCTTGCTGATGGATTGTCCTGATTGTGTGCTGTGTAAGAAACTAGCAATTTTTAAAATTTGTCAAATTATTTATTTGATTAATATTTGGAGATTATACATACATACATACATAATTCATACAAAATTAATTAACCTCTAAGAATTCTAACACAAAAGAGCACACAAGTAAAGAGGTCCATGCAGAGCATATACCTATCAAATCTGTCACCGTTAATAAGAATTTTGGTAAAGTGTCTCTCCAAAAATCAATATGAGAGGAGAGAGCAAAAATCAGCATTCCTATTTGCATAATTAATATACTTATACCATGCTGCTTAAAAGTCAAGACCTTCTTCATTATTTTCCTTCATTCTTAAAATATCAATTAACCTCTCCATTAACATAATATTACAAATCCTGTATTTATAGTAAGATTGTATAGTGGGCCCTTGTTATCAGCTGGGGGTTGTTTCCAAGACCTCCTGTGGATATCAACATCCGTGGATATTCAAGTCCCATCATAAACAGTGAAGTAATAAAATGGTGACTCTTATATAAAAAGGCAAAATCAAGGTTTGCTTTTTAGAATTTAGGCAGACTGTTAAGCATAAAATAAGCAATTAACTGCTTATAGAAAAGACGCTCATTGGCACTTTAGAACAAAGATTGTAAACTCAGCTCTAACCTGCAGTGTTGGTGGGATGATTTTGACTTCTTCTTCTTCTTCTACTACTACTACTACTACTACTACTACTACTTTTACAACAAATGCCACTTTACTGCATTGATTGTAGAATCCAGTGATTTTGTCATTCATAGTACTACAAACTTTTCAGCATCTGCAATAATATTATCAGAAATAGGTGTTCCAGGTTCTTCCAGTGCCAGAAATGTGGCCATGACTTCCAGTAATAGGTTTCATGTATCACAAGCTAAATGTTTGCCTTTCTGAGGTAAGAATGAGTTGGTATCAGACCCATTGGGTGTGGGTCTGTATGCTTGGCAGTGGGTGGCCTATGCTCCTATGAGAATTTTGTCCAGTTGCAATGGTATACCACTCAAAGGCCATTCTCCTGGAGATATAGATGTGCACTGGGACATGTGGAGTGGCACAGTTTCTACTATGTTAGTTACTGTGCATCTTGAATAATAGTATTTACAACGGAGTGCAGTATTTCAAACTCTGGCATCCAGTAAAGTGTCTGCTGGATGTGATTCTGTAATGTCTCATTAAGATTACTCTTCTGGAGGCTGCTATATAAGATTAGAAGTAGCCTAGCACTTTGGGATGCACACCTTCAATTGCTTATTCATTTATACATACTTTGGCTATTATTGGCATGGACCCACATACCTGAAAGTGTTGTGCATACAAACAAATTGCTGTTATTGTGTGTCACTTTTGCAAGATTATTTTACTATAGCATTGTGTGTATGATATGGAGTGGCAACATATTTATTATGGGGCATATGTGTCCAGTTTCATGCATTAAGTGTTATTGGTATGGGGAACCATGCTTCCTTGTTGTTGTGCAATAAAATAATGAGTGTGGATGTAAAGATATGACAATTGTAGTGGTTGCTCCCTCTCCAGGAATACAGCTAGGGTTAGTCCAAGGCTCATGTGGTGCACACCTCCAACTCTGTATTAATCTTTGCATACATTGAGTACTATCAGCATGACGGTGTCTTGTAGCCCTTTGCAGCTTTAGGCCTGGTGTGTGTTATTTTACAAAATACATTGTCCGTTTGGTTGGATATATGATTTAGGATGCCACAATGCTTAGTGTAGGATTTGGGATGCACATAACATGTCAACATGTGTAGGAGCAGAAGCAAAGAGGTGTATCAGAGGTAGGAGGGTGGATTTCTCTGGCAGTGTGCACATGCACAGAAAAAGGTCTTCATCTTCATTCAAGTGTGAAATACAATAATTTGTCTTATTTGGACTTCAGATATTGTTAGTTATGGAGAAATTATGCTTGCAGAGATCAGAAGCTAGATTTATACATGTGATTTTGGGCAGTTTTGATACTGAACATGTGACATTGAGTACTGTTTTGTGTAACTAAAGCTGGCTCTGGTGTTTTTTTCATCTTCTTGCCATTGTAAAAACGGGTAATTGTTTTATTCGTTTGTTTGTAGCTGTAGCTAGATTTCATTCTGTGATAAGCTTTGCCATCAAAACAAGGAGTGATTAGCAGCCTGTTATACTTTGATGCTATAGAGCAGGGGTAGGCAACCTTTCCCCTTTACGGGCCGAGGGACTTCAGCTCCCAGAAGCCTCAGCCATGTTGGCCAATAGTCCCATGTTGGCCAATAGCTCCTGGGATTCTGGGAGCTGAAGTCCCTCGGCCCTTAAAAGGGGAAAGGTTGCCTACCCCTGCTATAGAGTTTGAGTAATTAATAGATCAATTGTATTTGCAAATTGAAATATCTTTACTTGTTCAAATTTATTTTAACATGATCTTCATATATAGTCATAGCTATATAGCTGTACAGTAGGCCCCTTGTATCTACCAGTTATTGGTTCCAGGACGCGCGCGCACACACACACACACACACACACACACCAAAATCCATGGATGCTCAAGCCCCACTAAATACAATGGCATAGAGAAATGGTGTCTCTTATATAAAATAGCAAAATCAAAGTTTGCTTTTTTGGAATTTATGTCTTTTTGGAATATTTTCAAATTGTGGATAGCTGAATCTGTGGATAAAGAATCTGTGGATATGGAGGCTGATTGTATATACCTATACAGGTAGGTTGCCTGCTAGGCTGGGGATGATAATGCAATGTGCATTTTCCCAAGCCACCAACCTGCAAACAATTCCCAGTATCCACAGAGAGCAAGTGAATACTCATATTGGCTGGGGTAATGGGAGCTGTAGAGCATAATCTCTTGAGAACAGGAGGCTTGGAAGGATAACATATAAATTAAAACACTTCTTTTAAAATTGCTGAATTAAGTATAAACCGATACATAGAGCATATGTCATCCTCATATGGACACATGGATTTAACAAAGCCCTATTTTCTTCCTGATCCTCATCGTCTCTTTTCAAAGATGAGCTAGCTTGAGGATACTGGAAGGCTACAGAGACATCTCGTTCCCTACGTTACAGTGGTGTATTTTCCCTGTATGAAGGCTGTGGTTGGGGTAGTTGGGATCTGTTAAGCCCTGCAGTTATCCTCCAGTGAGCATATGTGTATGTATGTGTGAGAGTAATTTCTTTGAAGAGTGCTCCCTTAAACCATGTATGAGCTGTAAAGGATGTCTGCAAGGGAGACACTCTGTGACACCCCTATATTTCTGTTGGACATAAGTCTATGCAGGTGAGCATCTGATAGATTTTTGTGAAGCCAACAACCTATTCATTGCAAACACATTTTTCATACAACCAGACAGAAGGCTACACACATGGACATCACCAGATGATCAACACAAAAATCAAATAGATTATATAATCAGAAGTAAAAGATGGCAGAACTCTATACTGGTAACCAAGACTAGACCAGGTGCTAACTGTGGCACAGATCATGAATTACTCATAACAAAAATAAGAGTAAGATTCAAAAACAAAACAAAACCAGTGATTATACCAAAATATGATCTAAATAATATCTCAACAGAATTTACTGATAACATAAGAAACAGATTCGCATTGCTAAGCATACTAGACCGAGAACCAGAGGCATACTAGACTGAGAACCAGTCTGAAGCCAGGGACATAATAAAAGAAGAATGCAGACAGACAAACAATAAACAGAAAGAAAGAGAAAAAACTATGGATGACACAAACAATAAAGAAAAGAAGAGAAGAAAAACAAAAGGGAGATAGGAACTAAACATGATGAATGCAACAGTACTGTCAGGGACAGCCAGGCGGAGGACTTGGAGGACTCTGAAGGGGAGGATGTGGGGCCAGATCCTAGCTTGGTGCTCCCAGCCCCCATGGACCTGGCTGAACCTGGACCTAGCTGTGTGGAGCCCATTGAGCAACAGCCTAACCTTCCTCCTCAGCAGCCTAGCCTTCCTCCAGCAGAAAGCCTTTCCCCAGCAGAGGCTGCAGGCCAGGAAGAAGCAGAGGAGCAAGAGATTGAAATCCCTACCTTTGCTCAGAGGAGAACAGATAGGGAGGGGCTGCGGCGTTCTCGAAGGTTAGCTGAGAAACGCACAGCTAAAGAGAAACACCTGGGGGAGAGGAGCTGAGGCTAGATAAGCAGCTAGGAAAAGCTAAGCTCTCCGTCAAGGCTTATCTTGGATTCCCCGGTGGAAGCTCTTGGCTCTCGGCTTGACTTTAGACTGTTTATATCCTATGACCTTTGGAACGGCTCTGGACTATCTGCTCGCATTAACCCTGGACCTTGGATTGCTCTCTGACCTGCCTTTCGGAACTCTGGACTTGTTGGTTGCCTGCTGCAAACATACAGTGGTACGTCACTTGCACTGAGTTGTTATCTTGGAAGAGGCCCTGTCTTTATCAGCTACGTGTTGGCAGCTTTCCCGGACAAGTACAACGGCTTGTACGGGAAGATAAAGAAAATTACTACAACAACCAATGCAGAGAAATAGAAGACAACAACAAAAAAGGAAGAACACGAGATCTATTTCACAAGATCCAGGAAATCAAAGGAAAATTCAGACCAAGGACTAGGATGATTTATGACAATAAAAATAACATAATTCAAGACCAGGAAGGAATAAAAAGACGTTAGATGCAATACACAGAAGAATTATACAAAAGAGATGACAAAATGAAGGGCACATGGAATGAAGAGCCATATGAAGATTACCAGCAAATTGGAAGCGATCAATATACAACATCCACAAAAAGGAAGACACAGGAAACTGCAACAACTATAGGACCATAGCACTGATCTCCCATGCAAGCAAAATCATGCTCAAAATGCTGCAACATAGACTCCAACCATACATGGATAACCTCCCCCAGATGTGGGTAGCTCACATGAATACTGCTTGTTATGATGCTGATGCTTTTCGAAATTTTATATGATTTTGAACACCATAGAAATGCAATAATGCTACAAACTCAGTAGGATATGAACTTCTATAACTATTATCCTGATTTTGATAGCAATAGTAATGGGCTTGCATGCAGTAGTCTACAGGTTTTTTTTTACAGTGTGTGTTTGTGACTAAGCTGTGATTTGAACTAGGGTCTTAAGTTCATAGCTTCAGCAATTAATAGTGCAACTTATAGAAATACAAATGAGTGTTCACTGCACTAAATTATAGAATTCATCTCTCTTTCTTCTCACCTACCCTCTGTTAAATTTTTACTGGAAGTTTGGAACATTTAGGAAATCTACCTTTGTCAGATTCACAATTGGCTTGATTTTTGAATTTTTCAGTTCCTTCCTCAGTTCCTCAAATTTTGTACCATCTAAAGTTGAAGCATTCTATTGAACTTAAAAGTTATAGCCCTGGTGGTGCAGTGGTTAAATGCCTGTACTGCAGCCAGTCACACACAAACCATGAGGTTGTGAGCTCAATACCAGCCAGGGCTCAGGCTTAACTCAGGCTTGCATCCTTCCGAGGTCACTAAAATGAGTACCCAGCTTGTTGGGGGCAACTAGCTTACAGTTGTAAACCACTTAGAGACTGCATAGTGTGGTATGAAGCAGTATATAAATGAAGCTGCTATTGCTAAGTTCACCATGTCTTTGACATTGTAGTTATCCAAATGAGTAATCTACAAATTGCATAAAACATGCTACTGTAAGCAAGAATATAGTCTGATGTCACAAACTGTTCTGTAGCTTCAAGATCAAGGTTCTCCACTTTCCTTCAAAATATTTTGACATTAGCTCTTAATATCACACACATCATATTTTGTGTGATTTAATATTTATATTAAATGTTGTTCTGTTGGTTGTAGCATAGTTCAGAAAGCCCTATCATCAGAAGATTTAAATGGGAATCTGATTATTTTTGTCTTTGATTATTCTGATTTAAATCTAAGGATTTGGGCTAGAAAAACATGTATAAACATTTAGTTTTATGTCATAACAGCTGAGACTGAATCTTGATGCATGTTCCCTCTGCATCAGAGGAGATAATTTGGTGTATCTATAGGGCAAAATCACCTGCGTTCTGTATCACCTTGACCTTAACTAACTTTTTTCTGTATAGAATGCAATTTGCTCTTGCTGCCACTTTAATCCGTTTGGTATAAGATGAACAGAAAAGCCAATCCACTGAGCTTCAGAAGCCTGAATAAATGGAAATGTCATGTGCAGGAAAAGGCTGTTTCCAGTCCATTTTTTTTAATTCTTCTCCCCACTCCAAAGTAAACAAAACTGCTTATGTCATGCAGTAGGTATTTAAAGCTACAGATTAATACCTCCAGAGCAGCCCATTTGAATATTATAGAACTATTATGGATTAAATGGGTTACAGACTCCAATACAGGATGTTTAATGAGATTTGGGGGGGGGGGGAATAATCAGGCATCATAAATATTTAAAATACAAATAATTTAGAATAGTTTTGACTTTTATTGTGGGCATCTCTCTCGATTTTTGTCTTTGCCTTCCATCCCCACTCCATTTGACACCCAGAAGAAGTACTTGCCATATGTACATCCCACTTTATTTTGCCATTGTAATATATTTGCCACAACTTCCTTCCCACCATATTGTTTCCATTACTTTTGCTTGCTGCCACCATCATGTATATACCTCATTTGCCATTCTTTTCTTTCCCTTCTCTGACCACAAATGCTACTTAGCAGCCATTGAAAACTAAAAGTTTCAAGCAAATACCCATAGAGAAATCTCAGTACTGTTTGGCTGTTTGATAATAATATTCAGGGCTAGTCTGTTGCTCTTAACCTTTCCTGTATGCTAGAAAAAAATAACGTTCACAATATATTTGAAGTATTTCGCCTAGCTATTGTTACTGTGGATGTTTAAGATTAAGCTTTCATTATCACACTGGCGTCCAGCCTTAATCAATTAATTTTATGGTGGCTTCACATGATGTTGTTGTCTACTTGCAATGCTCCCTTGTTTTTCCCCCCACTAATGCAATCTTTCTCCTGGTGGGATAACTTTACAGTACTTTCCTCAGAGCTTGATCAAATTACTTTCTTGGACTACAGCTTCCAGAATCTCCTAGCCAACATGGCTAATGATAGCTAGCTAGCAATTAATCCTTCTCTCTCCCAAGTTTCTTAAAAATGGAATTGTTTAAAATCTCATTGCCTACTTGGCCTGTGGCTTTATACTATCATTTGCAGTGCATTGACTAGATATATCCTAAGAGCTCATGATGGTTGTAACCAGTCTGAGGTGTGTGTGTGTGGATTTGTGGGTTTCTGTTTCATGCTCCACTTTAAGGTTTGGTGTGGGAAAAGCCAGCATGGTGTACTAGTTTGAATGATGGACTGCAACTCTGGATTCTAGGTTTCAAATCTCTGCTCAGCCATGGAAACCTGCTGGGTGATTTTGGACAGCTCCCATGCTCTCAACCTCTGTGGAAGACTATAGCAAACCTCCTCTGAACAAATTGGGTCAACAAAAACCCATGATAGGTTCATATCAAGGTCACCATAAGTCAGAAATAACTTGAAGGCACACAGCAACAAGTGGGAAAAGCGAGCATGTCTTCTAAAGAAGAACTCATTTTTTCTTGTAATGTTCAGATTTGTTAGCTAGGAGATTTCTTGATTCCCATGTGAAATGAAGTCTTCCTCCGTCTGGTACATCTATGTTCTTGTCTTTGCTGGTCTGAAAACTTGAAATAATTTCATTTTAAGCAGCAGGAGGAGGAACTGCTCCTTAAAATCACCACTGCCTTTGTTTGCATGAAGATTATGGGTTGGTAGCCCTGGAGCAAGAAATAGAAATGCCCCTTCTTATTGTTGCTGCTGTTCCAAGAGGGTCCATTCTTTTTTAAAGAGCAGTCATTATGGCTGCCCTTCAGTGATGGTGGCCACCTCTCACAGACATAGACACACACACACATACCTACTTCTGCTTACACCCTCCCTGCCATGGAAGGAGGATTAGCAGAAAACAGTGGTGATAGCAACTCTTCTTGGCCTGTTTATACTTTGCCAACAGGGAGGGTAGCAGAGGCTGCATAGACACTGGTTATTGCTTTGAATCTGTGCTGGAGCCAAGCAGTAAAGGGGTGGGATTTGGAAAAATTGCCTGTGCCTGAACACAGCTGCTTTTTCTGGTCTCCTTCTCTTTGTTCCAGCTGACATTCAAGACAATAGCTTGGCTTCACATCACACCTGCATCCTTTTCTCTCAGTGATGTGTCAGTGGGGAAGGCACTAATGCAGTCGTCTTTATCATTTTCATCTGTCTTTCCTTCCTTGGCAAGGACTGGTGTGGGTTGAGGCAGGCACAGTGGCACCACAGGATGTGGAAGGGCTGCCAGCGAGGAGCAGCAATGGCCTGCTGCTCCATACTGCTTCCTTCACCTGTCCACCCTCCTTGGCCAGACCTTGTTAGGGCTGCCAGGAAGCAGTGGTAGCAGATTCCCCTGCCTCTCCACCCCTTATGTTGCCTCTCTTCCTCTCTTGCTTGCCTGGCTACCTACCCAGGGCAGCTGAGGGGTCAGCCAGGCAAGTGAGGCAGTGGTAGGGGACAGAAGGGGTGCATTTGTCTCTCCTCCTCCTCCTCCTCCTCAGGAGAAAGCCGGGCAATGGAGAAGCATTGGGGGGCAAGTGTTTGATCCTCCTCTTCCTCAGGGAGGAAGGGGCTGGGGGGGGGGTGCAGCAGCACCAGTGCATGCACATCCCCTGGAGCGGGAGAAGGGCCTGCCAGAGTATTACCCCTCCTCTGGGGTGTCATCTAGTGGGGTTCCCCACTCCCTCCATGACACCACGGGATGGGCAGCCACCAACGTTCTCCATTGGCTGGCAGTCTGTTGGCTAGCCTTATTCTGCCACTGCCTTGTCAGGCCTGCAGCAAATTTTCCAGCTGTAAAGACTGCCATTTTCATCTGGGCAGCTAGGACCCTGGAACACACTCCCTCTAAGAGTGATGGAGTCTCCTTTGGAGGCTTTAAAACAGAGGCTGGATGGCCATCTGTTGGGAGTGCTTTGGTTGTGTATTCCTGCATGGCAGAATGGGTTTGGACTGGATGGAACTTGAGGTCTATTCCAACTCTATGATTCTATAATCTAACGAATGAGCACCACGAGTCAGGCTATTTATGCACTAAGTATTCTGCTCCTACTCTTTGTAGAAGTGACAGCACATCTGTAAAGAGCAGCATCTGTAAAGAGCAGAGCATTACAGAAGGAAGAGGGCAAGAGGAGTTGCTGGTCCAAAATTCACTGCAGAAATAATCCAGTTTGAGACCACTTCAACTGCCCTGGCTCAGTGCTAGGGAATCCTGAGAATTGTAGGTTATTGTGGCACCAGAGCGCTCTGGCAGAGGTTAAAGTCTCACAAAACTACAGTTTCCAGAAATCCTTAGCATTGAGCCAAGGCACTTAAAGTGGTCTCAAACTGGGTTATTTCTGCAGTGTGTTTTGGACCACTTTCTCTCTGTTCCACCAATGTGGAGTACAAAGATACAAAGTCCAAATTAAGACAACACTGTTGAGTTATCAAACTATCAGCAACTATTTTAGTATTAATTGCAATTATAGATGAAATATATTTTTCCAGTAATTGTTTGCTTTTTCCTCCCCACAGGATTATTTTTACCCGAAATACTTGGGTGAGTTGCAGTTATACTTTGAATATTTGGTAGTAGTATTTTCTTGTCCCTTTTAAAAAGCTGTATCATAGAATTTCAGTATAACCGCATGCATTTATCTATGATAAAACAGGATATTTTTTTAAAAGAAAGTCAGCACACATTTCTATCCATATATTTGTAACAATTGGCTGTGATTCAAAGGTCTGTGTTTGTAGTTTGTTTTAGTTTATTTTAGTTTGTGTTTCCCTCAAGTGAAGCTTATTTCTGCCTGCCCTACATCCTGCCTCCCATTATTAGTCATTTTTAAAATTAGGAAATATTTTGTAAACTGAGTGGAGGGGACTGAAAGCAGATTGCTTTGTAGGGGACTCACTTTGCTGTAGAGGAATTGAAAGGCCCGTGTAAACTGTTATTTGTAAAAGAATTCACTGGATTGCAAAAAAGAAAAGGAAAATACCCCCCCTCCCCTCTATTGGAAATATACACAGAAATGCACATGTATCCAAGAGCTTAAAATCCAGTTTGAGAGACAGCTGGATTTGTTAAACAGCACTGATCTATTCTTAAGGTTTTTTTTTCAATTATGAATTTCAACACCAGGATATTTTGCTTGAGCATTTCTTCCTGCTGGATAAAGGTGACCACATGTTAGTATTTAGTTTATTTCCATAAGATATTCTGTGTCTTGCAGCAAACTTTTATAGGATGCTCACTTGAATATCCCTTAACAGGAATAGTAGGAAATAATCTTGCTTCTTCAAAATCAGACTATTATACTACTATATTTAGACATGTGAACACTAGACTCTTAAGAAAGCTGTATTCTGTCTTGAGTTGGGTTTCTCAGACTATTTCCAGCACCTTGAAGTAATAAGATATTTAGCACCATTGAAAGATCTGGTTAAAGAATGATACCGTAAAGCACTATTTAACCAAACTTAAGCCCAAATGATTTAACCAACCTTGAACCCAAATGTTTTCCAGAAATTAAAACATTTTTATTCTGGGAAATTAGAAGTCAGTTTATTTTTGGCTTCTAGTTTTATAATATTTTTGTATTTTGTTTTTCAGCATGTATTCGGAAGTATGGGTCACCATATACAAGAAATCCAGATTTCCATACATGTGTACATAGTAAGCTGTTTTCATATTTCTGTGTTAGAAAAATATAGTACATTGTTTTTATCCCAATGAGAAATCATTCCAGTTCACATTCAGCTTCATTTACACTTTCTCTTCTCATTTGTTTCATTTGCAAAGGCATGGAATGTTTGCATCATATCATACAAATGGTTTTGTGTTACAAGATAAGCTGCAAGAACCCTCAGTTCCCCCATAGTTTTATTTTCCCCTCTCTCCAGCATTCCTAGGAGGTGGCTATTGGAAGCTTTTGTTTTGCTTTTGGTCAACTAGTCTATCATTATGTGCAAATTCTAAATTGTGATTAATATTAATCATGGTTTATAGAAATAAACCCAACAACTGAAACAGTGGTTTCTTGGCTTGTTCCAAGAAGCCAAGATTAACCACCTGTGTTTGAATAATGTAGCAAGTAGTGATTAATTGAAAAATGGAAATAAAAGCTTCCAAACTCCTCCTTGAAGTCACACTGAATGATGAGATAGAGTGTATAAGTCCACAGCTCAGCTAATCACCTAGGTTGGATGCTACTTGAAGAGTTTTGAGGTTATATACAGGTTATATGATATTGTATATAATGTTTCAGCCAATGAAAGAAGAGGCTGAGTGCTATAGTGCTGCCAGAGAAAAACAGAGAGGAGCCTAAAAGGCATTTTGTGTTTCCATGGTGGCAGTTTATAATCCCCACGTAGTCATCTCAGTAACAACTTGAATAGGAAAAGTGAAAAGGTCAGTTCACTGGTTCTTGAGGAACTCATTAGGGGACAGGAGTGGTTGATTAATTTTGGCAGAATGGAGAAATATGTGCAGGGATGCTAAATCAGAAAGGAAGACTGAGGAATGGAAAAATGGTCTAAGGGGTGTGATTGCTTAATAAAGGAAAAGAGCAAGCTGTGGCGGTAAATGAGTAGAGGAGGCTAAGTGGGGGGAAAACAGGAACAAAGTGACTTATCAGAAAAAAAAGTCTTAGAAGAGTTTGGGGACGCCTCAAAGATGAAGCTTAGGGAGAAGAATGTGTCCTGACCAGGCATGGGGTTTGTATAGGTAAGACAGAGTCTGGCAACAAATAAGGTCAGATATGAATTTCACACTTTGGTTAGAAATGTCTACAGAGTTTCTAGCAGAACACAATGTAGTATGGTAAATGTCAGGGGTAGGCAACCCAGGGCCTCGGGGGCTGGATGTGGCCCCCGAGGCCTTTGGACCGGCCCCAGGCCGGTCCTGCCACCACCTCCGCTGCCTGCCATGATGATATTGATTATTGTTGTTATTACTTGTTCTTGGGGTTTTCTTGGCAAAATCTCCACAGGGGTTTTGCCATGGCTTTTCTGGGGCTGAGAGAGTGTGCAGGCATATTTTTTAATTTTTTTAATTTTTTTAATTTTTAATTTTAATATTTATTTATTTATTTATTTATTTATTTTTGGTGCTTCGGTCCCTTAATTGTCTGAGGGACAGCAACCCGGCCCCCGGCTCAAAAAGGTTGCCTACCCCTGGTATATGTTATCACCTCACGGGCTTTTCATGCAAGAAGACCTTAAAGCTGTCTACATCTCTGCTTTTAATCCTGTAGTTCTTGCATTGTGATCTATAAGCAATATCCTCCACCACAGAGACTTAAAAAGTAAAAAGAATCCAAAGCTAAGATCAAAAATGAGAGAAGACTGTAAAAAAGAGAAAAAGGTGAAGCTGCATGCTTAAATGGGGTGTTAAATTATATTAGGATCCGAGTACAGGTAAATGGGATAAGTGTGTTATCAAGCTGGACATGATAACCTCAACAAGACAACAGAATTCAGGGATATTAGGATAATTAGGGCAATTTTAGCTGTTGCTTTAAACTGGAATGTTTTGAGCAATAATATATATTCCCCTTTTAGATCCCTTTAAATTTAGTGAATATTTTGCTGACAGACCACATTCCTATCCTGGCAGAGAGCTGCTTCTGTGTAATGTTAACTACAGAGCTGAATGAAGAAAAGGGGAATGGAGATTCTCTTTTTAATTGTTCAAAACTTCTAACAAGGAGGAAATCCCAGTTTAAGTGGAACTATTATGTAGGCTGTATTACAATGTTTTTATTTTGGAATTTTATATCTCATCTCCAGCAGAAGTCAACAGATTCATGCTACTTGGTAACAACCCTTCCTGTATTTGGTTCTTTCCCTGTACTTTTGATTAACAGATAATTTTCCAATTACAAATTCAAGAAATTCACATTTGGGTGAAAAAGTTTGAATAAAATATATTACTTTGCTTTGAACTTGACTGTTCTAGTGATTTGGCCATTCTTTTCAGTTGAAATGAGTTTATTATTTGTTTCTAAACCATTAGAACCCATAATGAAACTCGGACATGTTTTGATCTCTCTGTTCCTCTCCACTCGTTGAATAAGTTTTAAAAGAACTATTTCAAGGCTTACAGAAAGACTCTTTGGAGTATGGTAGGATAAAGAAAAAACAAAAACAAAATACATGCAGTATGATTTTCCTGTTTCCATTTCCACCATCTTTTAATGTCATGCCCACTTGCTGTAGTGTTCAGTCCCCATTAGCAAAGACACATGTGTCCAGTACTGCATATTCCAGAGAACTGTACAAGGAAAGTGATCCATCTGTGATGGTTTAGTTCTTTGTTTCCTAGATATGATATGAAAGATATGAAATAAACCATTTGTTTATTTATTTGACTAAAATAAGTTTTAACTTTTCAAAGTTTAAAGTGGCTCTGGGACCTTACATTTTGCAAGGAAACAATTTTTTAACAATTGCAAGGAAACAATTTCACCTCTCCACCATTACAGGGACCAAAAGTGGAGAAACTGAATGATACCTTTGATGTGTCTGATAAAGCACTCGACTCCAGTGCTACTTGGAGTGATGGGCCATGGGCTGGTGCCAATCTAGGAGCAATTGACTGCCAGTCCCTGGTTAGTTTCCAGGAAAGAAAGAAGCATTGCCAATTGCCAAATATATTACAAGTCCCTGGCACACTGGGGAAAAATATAAGTGCTATTTCTCCACACAACTTGGGAAACACTGTTCTACTCCACACTTTACATAATATATTTGTTTATCTCAAAGTGTCATGAAGTTGTCTTTGCTGCAACCATCTTTCTGTCTTTGTTACTCCTGTTGTCTCTACTATATAAAAGCTTGAGGAAAAAAATGCTAATGTTTAAGAAATAGCAAAAAGAGTCTGTAGAAAAACTCTTTCCACCCTTCTGCGTGATCAATTTCTTTTATTTACCTTTCCATTTTTCCTGTAGTAAGCTTGAGGTACCTTATGTAGTTCTCTTCCTCCCCACTTTATCTCCATAGTGATTGTATAATCTAGATTAGGCTGAGAGAGAGTGGTTTGACTCAAGATTACCCATTGAGTTCCATGGCTGAGTAGGGATTTGGTCTTCCAAATTTCAGTCCAGCACACCCCCAATTACAATATACTGGTTCTTTGGTTCTTTAATTTTTCAAAATTATGCAGGGATATGTATGCCATTTGCACCTCTGCACATTTCATTGAGCCCAGTGTATTATAATGTTTTGAATGCTGGACTATAATTGTGGAGACAAGGGGTCAAATTCCTGCTCAGCCACAGAAACCTACTGGGTGACCTTGAGCAAGTCACATTCTCTTAGCCTCGTGGAAATCATGGGTAAACTCCCTCTGAGCAATTATTAAGGATTATCACATGGGAGACAGGACATCATTGTCCTATCCTTTCTGCGCGATCACAGGAAGGACTTTCAGATGACATCACGCTTATCCAGATATCCTATCCGAAAAGTACGAGTGACAGCAATCACACAAATGTTTCAGATGACGTCGCGTTGATCCTATCATTGTCCCGTGATTGAAGTGGAATCATCCCGTCATTTGCCAGCATTTTGTATTAACGGGAGAAACCATTAATACAATTCCACTTCACTGACGGGACATGACTGGATCAGCATGACATGTCTGAATTTCTTTTGTGTGATCATGATCATGGATGGGATAAGGATGGGGGAGTGATACTGTCCCTGTGTGATAATCTCCATTGTTGTTGTCCTTGGGGTTATTTTGTATAGTACCATCACTGTACATGGTACTTTACAAGTAAAAGAACAACAAAACAGTTCCATAGTCTAAGGCTTAGAACCACAGAATCATAAAGTTGGAAGACACCCCAAGGGCCATCCAGTCCAACCCTCTGTCATGCAGGAAGACACAATGAAAGCACTCCCAACAGATGGCCATCTAGCCTCTGTTTAAGGATCTCCAAAGAAAGAGACTCCACCGTTCTCCGAGGGAGTGTGTTCCACTGTCAAACAGCTCTTACTGTCAGGACGTTCTTCCTAATGTTTAGGTTGAATCTCTTTTCCTGTAGCTTGTATCCATTGTTCCATGTCCTGTTCTCTGGAGCAGAAAAACCAAGCTTGCTTCTTCCCACCCTCCAAGGCCATAGCAGTGGCACTTAGGGCGGAGGGGATGGCCTTTCATCATCTTCTGAGCCTAGGCATGATGGAGGTGTGCCTACGTCTTCTTCTCTGAGTCCAGGGCAGTGGCAGTTGGGATGGAGGGAAGATCTTAGCAAATACTGCCATGCCAGTGATGTGGTCACTGTAGGTTCACCATATGTTGGAAATGAAGGAACACAACAACAGTTTCCTTAGTTTTTAGTTCTTTGTCCATTCACCTACTTGTTTCAGCATAAAATACATCTGCCTCCTTCAGGATTTCATTCAGTCAAACTCATTAGATATATGTAGGTTGATGAGTGCAGTCCACAAGCTGAGTGTATGCTAAAAAAAGAAAAAAAAGAAAAATCTGGACCTATAGTTCCCAGTAGAGGAAGCACCTAGGAGACATACAGAGATTATTACAGAACAATGAGAGGCAAATTAAATTAAGTGTGTATATGTGTGGGTTTTTGTTCTCTGAAGTAACTTATGTTCATCTCAGTATTCAAAAACCTCTGGAAATTTATGTAGTTCATATTTTGTATTTGAGGAAATAGTAGTAATTCTATTTTTAAATAAATAAATAAATAAATAAATGGCACATGCAGATAAGGAGTATGCTGAGTGGAACAGAATTACTAGGACATTTCTACCTTTCGCCTCCTTAACAGCATAGATAAATAACATGTGCTCAGAAGTAAGCTTCAGTAAAATTCAGTTCAAGAGAAAACTGCTTTCCTTAGTATTCAAAATGCCTTAATGTACACTTATGTCAATAGTCCTTAACAACAGCCTGTAAAGTTGATGTGTAAAGCCAAGAACTCGCTAGGTCGCCTTAGGCAAGCCACTACCTTTCAGTTTGAGGTTCAGCACCTGGTCACACCTTTAAAACATTGAGAGATAGCACTTTGCCAAAGGCAACCTAGTGTGTTGTAGGATTTGTGGTATTTGAAACAGAAAAATGACACCTTACATTCTTTTGATGTTGTTAACTGTCCTTGAGTCGATCTCGACCCATGGCAACCCTATGTATGAGACATCTCCAAGACTCCCCTATCCTCCACTGCTCTGCTTAAATCCTGCAAACCCATACCTATGACTTTTTTAATAGAGTCCATCCATCTGGCATGTGGCCTTCCTCTCCTCCTACTTCCCTCCATCTTTCCCAACATTATTGTCTTTTCCAAAGACTCCTCCCTTCTCATGATGTGTCCGAAGTACGACAGCCTCAGTTTAGTTATCTTGGCTTCCAGGTTTCCGGCTTGGTCTGCTCCAGGACCCGTTTGTTTGTCTTTTTGGCTTTCCATAGGATCCTCAACACTCTTCTCCAGCAAGCACCATTCTCAAATGCATTGATTTTCTTCCTCTCATCTTTCTTAACTGTCCAGCTCTCACATCCATATATGGTAATAGGGAATACAATGGCTTATATAATTCTAACTTTTGTGCTGAGTTGTATGTATATCTTTGCATTTTAGAATCTTTTCTAGTTCTTTCATAGCCACTCTCCCCATTCTTAATCTTCTTCTGATTTCCTGGCTGCAGTCCCCGTTTCTATCAATGTTTGATCCCAGGTATGAGAATTCTTTTACTATTTCTATTTCTTCATTGTCTGGGTTGAACTTGTGAAGGTCCTCGGTGGTCATTATTTTTCTTTTCTTTATGTTCAACATTAAGCCTGCCTTTGCACTTTCTACTTTGATCTTCATTAGTAGGGGTTCCAGGTCTGTAAGGTTTTCTGCTAGTATTATGGTGTCATCTGCATATCTTAGATTGTTGATATTCTTAAATCCTTAACCACTAGATTATATCAGAGGAATAAGTACTGAAGCTGAATGCATGAATGCTGTGTAATTAGTGCATAATGTGGTACTGGAGATGAGTGCTGAGGATACTGTGGACACTCAAGAAGAGAAGCAAATGGGTTCTAGAACAGATCAAGCCCAAACTATCCCTGGAAGCTGGGATGAATAAACTGAGTCTGTCGTACTTTAGCCACATCATGAGGAAAAATGAACCATTAGAAAAGGCAATGATGCTAGGAAAGGTGGAAGGCAGTAGAAGGAAAGGAAGGCCACATGTCAGATGGTTAAATTCAATCAGGGAGGACATGGGCCAGGGCCTGCAGGACCTGAGCAGAGAGCTTGAGGGCAAGGAGTCTGGGAGAGGTCTCACCCATGGGGTTGCCATGAGTCAAAGCCGACTTGAGGGCAGTTAACAAAAACAAGTTCTGAAGAGCTAATTTGGAGAATGTAAAAAACAAGACTAGGATCACACATTTGCTTGTTCTTGTCCTTGTCCACTAGAACGTTTGAAATTGGTATATGAGAGAGCAATGGGGAGAACTAACTGTAAAGTATTTGGTAGAATAAGAGAAAAAGGATATATGTATTTAGGTACAGGTAATAGAGTAGGTACATACATATATATATGTATTTGTGGAAAGGGGATAATAGAGTAGAAAAACGAGAATAGGGGTTGTAAGAGTTGTAGAAGCATTTAGTGATAAGATGGAAATGAGACAGGCTATACAATGTGGTAAATGGAAAGATGAAGTTAAAGAATTAGTATTGCGGGTTAAGACATAGTTTAAAGTTTGATTATAAGTTATGAAAAATGACTTTTTAATAGGATCGATAGGGAGAAAGTATAGTAGTAAAGAAGATAAATAAATAAATAATTAGATTGATATAAGGATTTCAATATATTAAAAATATATTCATGATTGATGAATTAGGTATTAAGAAGTTCAACTAATAGGTATATATAGGAAAGAAATCAGCTGGGAGGAAGCGAACTAATTCGGAAGAGTATGAAGAGGGTTGAAAGTAAGGATGAGGAGTGAGAAGGTAAATGAAAGTAGAAGAGGGTATGAAGGTAGGTAGAAGAAGGTAAAGAGAAAGATAAGAATGGTAGAGAAGGTGGTGAGTAAGTTGAAGAGTGGGAAGTGAAGTGTGAAGAGAAGGAAAGATAGGGGAAGGAAAGGAGGGTTGAGTGAGAGATGTGGATAGGAAAGCTTAGGGGGATAGGAGGGAGGAATTGGAGAGGGTGTAAGAAAGGTACTGAAGAGAGGATGAAGGAAAGAGAGTTGAAAAGAATGGAAGAAAAAAGAGAAGTAATTTGGTAGATTAAAGGGATAAAAGAATATAAGTTTTGTGGGGATATAGATTTTAAATTGGGTATTTGATAAATGTTTTGGTATGTTGTTAAAATATCTGCTAGTATTATGGTGTCATCTGCATATCTTAGATTGTTGATATTCTTAAATCCTTAACCACTAGATTATATCAGCGGAATAAGTACTGAAGTTGAATGCATGAATGCTGTGTAATTAGTGCATAATGTGATCAGGCCTCACCTGGAATACTGTGTCCAGTTCTGGGCACCACAATTCAAAAAAAAATGTGGAGAAACTGGAGCGTGTCCAAAGGAGGGCAACTAAAATGGTGAAAGGTCTGGAAACCAAGCCCTACGAGGAACGACTTAGGGAGCTGGGGATGTTTAGTCTGGAGAAGAGAAGGTTGAGAGGTGATGTGATAGCCTTGTTTAAATATTTAAAGGGATGTCCTATTGAGGAGGGAACAAGCTTGTTTTCTGCCACCCCAGAAACTAGGACCCGGAACAATGGGTGCAAGCTCCAGGAAAAGAGATTCCACCTCAACATTAGGAGGAACTTCCTGACAGTAAGGGCTGTTCGACAGTGGAACACACTCCCTCAGAATGTGGTGGAGTCTCCTTCCTTGGAGGTCTTTGGCCATCTGTTGGGGATGCTTTGATTGGGAGTTCCTGCATGGCAGGGGGTTGGACTGGATGGCCCTTGTGGTCTCTTCCAACTCTATGATTCTATATGTAATATGTTGTATGTTTGAATATGCAATAAAATTAAAAGTTTTTAAAAAAAAGAAATTGGTGTATGTTTATGATTTATGTCTAAAAATAAAATGGAGATCGTAAGCATGATCATTAGAAAGGAGAATGTTGGTTCCTTGCTATATTTATGCCACAGAAGAAAAGACTAAAATAACATAATGTGCCCTGGCTTTCTTTTTATTTTGTTTTTATGTGAGATTTCAGTATTGCACTGTAAGAAAAGTGTACATACAGTATTTCCCCTTGCAAATCAGTGGATTACAATACATCACTATTAAAGTGAGCGCTGGCTTTGGCAAGATGCAAATAGGAATTCAGTTAGGTTTACCTTGACACAGCTGAGGTATTTCACTGTACTGACTGTTTTAAACATGACAGTGTGATGATCTCAAGTGACTGTGAGATACCTAGGCAGCATTAGGAAAATGAGTTAATGTCAATCATTTGTCTGTTCTGTTATGTAAATGTTCTGCATCTTGATAACATAAGAACTGTGTTGAATTGTGGTGCATACCTGTAGCTGCAATGTCTTTCAGACAGAGGGAGGGAGCGAAGATGCTAATTTTTGTCATTGTCTATTAACCTTAGCCACCATCTGATAGGTGGAGTTGTGATACATAGAGACTGTCCCCCAGTACATAGTGTGGGGACTTATAATACAAAGTAGAGTTATCTGAAGAAGCCAATTTCTCTTCTAACTATGACAAACTTTGCCTCTGATATATCTGGATAATACCATTTGACTATATTCTAGGGTTGTAGCAAGCCACTCTCAGCCTACACACATGCACACACAACATATTGAGGAAATTCTGGTGGACTACATAGCAAAAGTGTTGTAAACTACTTTTCCTAACCTATGAGTATATAGCAGGATTATTGTAAGCCATTTAAGCATAGTCCTCCCCCAGCTCACCTGCAATTTGAGGATAATAGCCATGGAATTTTCATTTCCAAAACAGAGTTTAAAAACAGAAACAGTCATTTAAAAATATTAACCGAAAAAAGTACAATAAGAAGTCTTTTTTCTCATACAAGAAGACTGTGAAAAAATCTTTGGTATTTGTTTGAGGGGGAGGTCAGCTTGCCATTGTCAAATGACCAGCTGCCATAAAGTCCAGGATTTCTCAATTCTTTCCTGTTAAGTAGCTGCCAGATCTTTCCTTCTAATAAGAAAATAACAAACATGATGTCAAAGTAACCAGGATGTCCTGTCTGCTGACAAAGGAATTGTTGGTTTACTACCCGTTGGGTTTCTATTTCTGTTACATTCTGCTGAATAGAATATGTATCTTTTAAGAAAGGAAGGAACAGTAGAATACAACAGTAAGCCAACATTACAGTGATACAGGCTGCTTGATTCCATCTGCTTCACCTGTTCTGTAAGCTACTAAATCAGCAATGGACCTTCCACAAGATCAACTTTTTAATTTTATTTTTATTTTATTTTATTTTTGTGACATTAGATTGTTCCTTGTTTGCATGATATGAACCATGAGTGGAAGATTTCTAACTGGTGGGGAAGGTGCAGAGTGTAGGATTACTTGGAGGCCCCAGAGAACAAAAATATATGGGGAGGAGAAATGCACATAAGGTTTACGAGTGGCTATTTTGCTACTCTCCCCAAGACATTTTAGGCCCAGAACAGACTTTTATTTCTGATAGAAAGTGATCCATATGTTGATTTGTTTAGTTTCTTCATGAAATAAGAATTAAGTCGAAGTGGTTGAGTAGCATATTCTTTAGAATTCTGGTTTATCGTGTGTGAATGAAGCCAAGAATATCATGGTAGAGTTTGAATAAAAGACTGGTGGGGTCTTTTCCTCTGGGCAGGGATCAGGTCTAGTTAGAGTGACAGCTGTAGTCTAATAATGCAAGGTTTTTGTGGGTTTTTCGGGCTGTGTGGCCATGTTCTAGAAGAGTTTCTTTCTGACGTTTCGCCAGCATCTGTGGCTAGCATCTTTCTCTGAAGATGCTAGCCACAGATGCTGGCGAAACGTCAGAAAGAAACTCTTCTAGAACATGGCCACACAGCCCGAAAAACCCACAAAAACTATGGATGCCGGCCATGAAAGCCTACGACTTCACAATGCAAGGTTTGTTCTTAACTATTGGGAATAATGTTTTAGCTATGCTCAGGGTCTCTAGATCCTCATGTGGAGCTTAAAAACTGCATGAACCAGAAAAGGGGTGAGAAAGCATTTTGGTTCTTGATTCCAACTCTGCTTTTATTGTTCTCCTCCCCTCTCCCCCAGCCCTGTATGATTTGTCAATATCAGTAGTCCACCTAGAATCCTCTCTTGTGCTGCCTTAGCATTCCCCTTTTCAAGGTGATCTTACCATTATATACCAAAAACTGGGAGAGCAATGTACAGTATTGTATTGACCTTTGTGTGTTTGCCTTTCAGTGAGTTTTCTTTTGTGATTAATCAAACATTGTTACAGACATTATAAAAAAACCTAAGATTTTGGAGTTTCAACTATTAAGGATGTGACTGCATTTGGCTTAAGGAACAGTCATATGCTGTTCCTTAAGAATTAATAGTTCCTTCTGCTTTCTGAAAACAGAACATTGTGTTACAATTCAAAATAAGCTTTTATTTCTACAGGATGGACTCTGAAGTATTCTTTGTTTAGGCTGAGGGTGTAAATTGACCTCCCCATTAAAACAAAATCAAACTAGAAATGAGAATTAAGAAATTACCATTCTAATATGTATTCAAACAGCCATCCCAAACTTAGCACCCTCCAGATGTATTTGACTACAGTCCACATCCTCCATAAGAGGCATACCCACTCATGCTGGCAGGGATGATGGGATTTGTAGACTACTTGTCCATATGGTACAGCATTTAGGAAGGCTGTAATAGAATTAATAATGAGTACATTTCCAGCAATCATAATCTTTGAGTGGCCAAACTAAGGATAGTTTGGGGATTCTGTTAGTATACTGACCATCCCGTTGTCTGACAGATTCCCTAACCGAGCTGACACAGCTGGTCTCAAAGTTGCTGTTAGAGTCGCCCAGACTTTTAGTTTTGGGCGACTTCAACATTCCACTCGAGACCAGTCTGTCAAATTTAACAGGTGCAGCTCAGGAGTTCATGGAATCCATGACAAACATGGGCCTATCCCAGTTGGTCGTCGGGCCCACTCATTGTGCGGGTCATACACTTGATGCAGTCTTCAGTACGGAACAGGAATATCCGTGGGCGGAGGTAATTAAAACCACCGCATTGTCATGGACGGATCATTTCCTGGTCAAGACTGAACTAAAAACCACTGTTCGCCCCATCAGGGGTGGTGGATCCATTAGAATGGTCCGCCCTCAAAGGCTAATGGAACCAACTGGATTCCAGAAAGCCTTAGAGGGTTTAATGGTTGGTAATGCCGGTGATTCTGTTGAAGCTTTGGTTAATAGCTGGAACACCGATCTTGCCAAGGCTATCGACACAATCGCTCCCAAGTGTCCTTTCCAACCCGCTTCTAACTGTAAGCATGGTATACGGAAGAGCTTAGGAAGATGAAGTGGGCTGGACAATGACTAGAGTGCATCTGGTGGAAAACTCGACTCTTATCCAACAAGACCCGTCATAGGAACTTTCTTTGTTCCTATCGAGAGGCAATACGTGCAGTGCAGAACTCTTTCTCCTCTGCACGTATTGCATCTGCAGAGTCCCGTCCAGCAGAGCTGTTTAGAGTGGTAAGGAAACTGACACAGGCTCCCCCTGTGCAGAACCCAGGGGTAGGCAACCTTTCCCCTTTAAGGGCTGAGGGACTTCAGCTCCCAGAATCCAAAGAGCTATTGGCCAACATGGGACTATTGGCCAACATGGCTGAGACTTCTGGGAGCTGAAGTCCCTCGGCCCTTAAAGGGGAAAGGTTGCCTACCCCTGACTTAACCCAACAACGGCATGCTAAGACACGTTTAACAACTTCTTTGCAGATAAAATCTCTCAGATAAGAGCTGACTTAGATGCCAGTGTTGTAACATAATTAATTGACGAGGTGTCCAGCAACTCTGTTGATGAAATTATACTGGCTCAGTTTCAATCTATGAGTACTGATGAAGTGGACAAGTTCCTTGGTAGAGTGAGGAAAACAACCTGCCCTCTTGATCCTTGCCTGTCATGGCTGGCCATCCAAGGGGGAGATGCCTTGAGTATGTTCCTTAGGGATATTATCAATGCATCCCTTAGGGAAGGTTATATTCCATCCTGTCTGAAGTAAGTTTTTTTCTGAAAAAATCTTCCCTGGACCCCTGGACATGAACAGCTATAGGCCAGTCTTTCTACTACCTTTCTTGAGCAAAGTGATCAAGAGGATGGTTGCTCTTCAACTCCAAGCTGTCTTGGAAGAAACCGATTATCTAGACCAGGGGTCGGCAAGTTTTTCTTACTCGGGGCCGGTCCGCTGGCCTCCAGGTCTTCCATGGGCCGAGGGGGGAGGAAATGGCGGCATGTGCACTCATGTGCGCGCACGCTGGCCCCGCCGCCACCGCACACGCTGCCACCGACTCCTGCTGGTGCTGCCACACACGTGTTGTGGCCACCATTTTGTTTTCCAAAATGGCAGCCATGACTCATTAGCGCATGCGCAGTACTGCTGCACATGCGCAAACGAGTTGCAGTCACCCATTTTAGAAAACAAAATGGCGGCTGCGACTTATTTGCGCATGCGCCGAGTCGTGGCCGCCATATTATTTTCCAAAATGGTGGCTGTGGCTCGTTGAAAAATAAAATGGCAGCCGCAACACACACAGCGGCGGTGGAGGGCAGCGGCAGGGGCCGGTCCAAAGGCCTCAGGGGGCCAGACCCGGCCCGTGGGCCATAGGTTGCCAACCCCTGATCTAGACCCATTTCAAACTGGCTTTAGGACAAGATATGGAGTTGAGACTGCCATGGTTGCCTTGGCTGATGACCTTTGTCTGGGCATCGACGGGGTAGTGTGACCCTGCTGGTGCTACTGGACTTCTTAGCGGCTTTCGATACAATAGATCATGACATCCTCCTGGATCACCTGAGAAGGCTAGGAATTGAAGGCACTGCATTGCAGTGGTTCTGTTCCTTTTCCTCAGGCAGATTCCAGAGGGCGATGCTCGAGGACAGTTGCTCTACAAGAAAAGAGCTTAACTGTGGCGTCCCACAAGGCGCCATCCTGTCCCCGATGCTATTTAATATATATATGAAGCCACTGGGAGAGATAATTCGGAGACATGGGGCGCGTTATTATCAGTATGCTGATGACACCCAGATATACTTCTCCATGTCTTGGTCCTCAGATTTGACTTCAGATGGCATCTCTCCTCTTAATGACTGTCTTAAAGCAGTAATGGACTGGATGAGGAAAAACAGATTAAGACTGAATCCAGATAAAACGGAAGTAGTTACAGTAGCGGCCCCGAAACTAGGTGTTGGCATACAACCTCCACTCCTGGATGGAGTCACACTCTCCTCTGTGTTCGCAGTCTGGGGGGGCTCCTGGATCCGTCGCTCCAGATGATGAATCAGGTAAATGCGACGGTTAGGAGTGCCTGTTATCAGCTTCGGCTGATACGCCAGCTGCACCCTTTCCTAGAAACTAGGGACCTTGAAACTGTGGTGAATGCGCTGGTAACCTTCTGTCTTGATTTCTGTAATGCGCTCTACATGGGGCTACCCTCGTGCTTGGTCCGGAACCCCAATTAGTACAGAATATGGCAGCCAAGTTAGTCTTGGGAACAACAAGAAGAGACCATATTACCACTGTTTTAAAATCACTTCACTGGCTGCCCATTAGTTTCCGAACACAGTACAAGGTGTTGAATATTACCTTTAAAGCCCTAAATGGCTTGGGTCCAACCTATCTCTGGGACCGCCTCCTTCTGTACAATCCATCCCACACACTCAGATTCTCTGGGAGGGAATCTGCTGCAACCTCTAAAAACTAGGCTGTCGGCAACTGCCCAGAGGGCCTTTTCAGCAACCGCTCCCAGATTATGGAATGGCCTGCCGGACGAGATCCGTCTTATTACCACCTTAAACAGCTTTAAAAAGGCTGTTAAGACGGATCTCTTCTGGCAGGCCTTTCCTGAATAGACATCCCGGCCCCAAGAGTTAATTCATCTTTCTCTCCCAAACACTGTCACAGTTATTGTTATTGTTGCTTGGTGTTCTTTGACTTATTTTGAATATGTTTTAAATTCTTTTATAATTTAATTCTATTTTAAGGGGTAGGTGGGTTTATGGGATTTGTATTGCATTTGTATTGTACTTTTAATGTTGTAAGCTGCCCTGGTTGCGTCCGCAGAGGGGCGAGATGATGATGATGATGATGATGATGATGATGATGATGATGATGATGATGATTACGGTATTTTTATTTTCAAAGCCATCCCTTTAGAAAAAGTTGGAAATTGTTAGTATTTACACATTATTATGTTATGTCTTCTTCTTTGATCTCCAATACTGGTAGTAGAAGAAAATAATATAAACAGCACATATTTGGGGATTACCTAGTCTAGATTAGATGATGGAACTTGACAACTAGGAATGTGAACGTTTGTGTAGTTAATTCACTTTTCAACCACGGTAAGCTGATGAATGCTCCTGAAGGATCTTTCCTCTTCCTTGAACTAACTTAACTGATGCTGCTAGGGATCAATGCTAGTTGGTAGGTTGCACTGCTGGTAATAGGGTGATGCTGTATGCTTATGCATGCATGCATATGCATGACTGTGTAACCTGGAGCTGTGTTTTTGTTTTGTTATGTTTTTTGTATTGTATCGTGTGGCTTAGGCACACAGGCATTTGGAAGTGTTGGTATACTTAGTATTAAATATGTATGGATTTACTGGCTGAGTTTGCATCTCTGTAAAAATAGTACACTCAGCATGTCCTCAGCTCTGCCTTTCGTCCATTCATTGAACATGTTATTTAACTGAAAGATGTATGTATAGAATTCAACCATTCTGGCATCTTTTAAATTTAAAACACTGCTTTAAATATTTAATATTTAAAATACTTAATACTGCAGGTTGAGTATCCCTTATCCAAAATGCTTAGAACCAGAAGTGTTTTGGATTATGGGTTGTTGTTTTTTGGCTTTTGGAATGTTTGCATGTAATGAGATGTCTGGGAAATGGTACCCGAGTCTAAACATGAAATTCATTTGTGTTTCATATACACCTTATACAAATAGCCTGAAGATAAAATATTTTTAATACTTTTGAGCATGAAGCAAAGTTTGTGTACACTGAACCATCTGAAAGCAAAGGTGTCACTATCCCAACCACCATGTGAACAATTTTAGATTCTGGAGTATTTTGGATTTCGAAATTCCAGATGAGGGATATTCAACCTGTACTACATTTGTTCTAGATTCTACCCCAATACACACACAGAGATTAAGAGAGAGACACAGAGAGAGAGAGCTTGAGGGCTTCAGGTAAGATAGCTGTATTCTAGAAGTTGTAAATGTGTCCAGATGTTTTGCTTTTGTCTGCAAAAAAACATTGTAGTCCAATTTTGCAATGCATAGTTTCTCAGAATCATGACTTCAAAGTCAGAATGAGGATGGTAATTTCAGAAATATTTTCCCATAGCATGTTTTCTTCTTTTGAGAGGAATTTATCCAGGACAGACATTGCTGATATTAGTTTGGCAAATGCATACTTTCTCTGTAATTGGAAAGACTGCTTAGAAAGCAGCATAGTCTGGTGATGCAATGCCACTATTTTAGTTTGTTGATTATATGACAATAGAAGAATAAATACTTTATATGGTGTGTCTCACCCACCTCCAGATTTGCCAAACCAGTGTTCACCTAGTCCTTGTTATAAAGATGGCACTGTATCATGTGAAGACTTGAAAGGTGGATATCTTTGCCATTGCAAACCTGGCTGGCAGGGAGACAGATGTGAGAAAGGTAAGTCTGGCTCTGTACATTGCATGGCTCTGTGTTCCCTACAGTGAGATGGAAAAAGATGTAGCTCAGCAGGAGAGTATGTGTCTTGTATACAAAGGTGCCAGCTTAATACTGTGGCCCTCCAGGTAGCATAGGGGAAAGACCACTATCTGAAGGGCTGTAACCAGTCAGTGTAAAAGCAGCAATGGTAAGATGCCCCATTATGTGAATAGACATGTTGTGACAGGAAGAAAAAGAAGGCCATGCTGGAAAATAACTGATTTATAAATTGCTTTGTCTTACTTAAAAACACTTTTTGGGGAAGTGGAGGTAGAAAGTCTTAGGTATAACTAAGTTTGTTGTGTCATGCAGCTTTTAAGTTGCCATGGAAGTTTGATAATAGTGCATTTGGTGATACCTATCGCACAATACTGTCTCCCTGTTGTTGCTGCCTTGTCATCCAATTGTGGTTAGCCTTCACTTTGCCATTGACAGGGAAAACTCCTAGTTGCAGTAGTTCACAGGGCCTGTGGCAGTTCCAGGACTGTGTGGCCACATGGTGTTGGTGTCTCCTCCTCTCCTCTGTCCACCCTCCCTTTAACTATTCCAGAACTTCTGTGGGTTTTGTTGTTGTTTGCTTTTATTCTTTAAAATCATGAAGTTAGCATAACTTCGGAATTGTGTTAAAAAAACAAAACACACACACAAACAAAAGGCATGCTGGGTAGGGCATAGGGTGGGGAGGTGAGGTTAAGGACAAACACAAGATACCAGCAACAGCCCAGTCGCTCTAATGAAGGGATGTGCAGTAGGGAGTGTTCCCAAACCCCTATGTATGCACTTCTCTTTATTAACGTGATTGCGGTGAGAACAAGGGTCATATGATAAAGTCCTTAAACTTGTTGGCTGATCTGACACATGTAATAATTTGCTCATTGCATCTTTACTCATAGCATCTTTTATTACCAGCTGATTTCTTAGCTGCTTAGATTCTTGCCCGTATTGTTTTTGCCTTTTCACCAGCTGTAGAATACCAACTTGAGAATGAAAACAGATTTAATTAAATTAGCATTGTATATGTTGAATTCATAATCTCTGGAATTTGAAATCTGTTGTCAATGAGAGAGAAAGAAGGAGAGGGAGAGATTGGCTTGAGTTACTTTCATCCTGACCTGATATGATTTTGAATATTCAAATAATTTTTCTCTCTTTCCAGATATTGATGAATGTAAAGATCAGCATGGTGGCTGTAAACACATATGTTCCAACAAGCAAGGCAGCTATCATTGCTCTTGTTATAATGGCTATGCTCTTAAAAGTGACAATAAATCTTGTGAAGGTAAGACATGAAGCAGTTTACAGGACTGCTGGATACTGTTTGACTCTGCATGGGAAAAAAAAAACTACAGGCGTGCCTCAGTTTACAAAGTTGATGCATTTCTGAGTATTATTTTTTAAACAGAAACTTTGGTACCAGAGGCAGAAATAACATGGAAAGAATAGGGATAGATAGATTCCTACACCACAAGCAGTTCAATATATTTCAGCAAACTTTTCATTCAAAAATAACAATATGCATATGTGAAATGAAACCATGTCAGGCAAGCCTTGCATAAGAAAACAGAAACATTCTGAACCTTCTTGGGATCACTCTAAAAGTCTTCTTCCAAAATGCATCTGAGAATGGCTTTTGTTTTCACCAGCCTCCACTTTTTTATTTATTTCAATGGACAAACATACAGTTTGTGCTTTTTTAAACATGCTTGAGGGTACCTGGAGTGGCAAATTGGTCTCCTCCGCCCTTCTGCTATTCACACATGCTCAGTAAAGGATTTTGGAGGCAGATGCTTTTTATCTTGCCTGTTTTAGACAGGAGCAAATATCCTATGGTAGGATTGTCTAGAATAAAATGCAATTCTTTCTCAGTTCAAGCTTTATTGCACTGATTAGGACAGACACACTTTTGTAACCTGACACCGAAATTTTGTTTGTCCTTCATCCTGCTTTCAGTGCTGATGTTGTTTTTAAAAACCCTTCTAGCTAGATAAGAGGACCAGGAGGAAAGGGGTGGGGTGGGGGGCTGGGTAGGCATAAAAAGATTTTGCAAAGAGGGAGCTTCTTTGTCAGATGCTTTGTTAACAGAGGTATGCCTGTATGTAATCTTCCCTCCTCCCTACTTAGGGTTGCCATATCCCAATTTTGGGTGTGACAATCCCAATTTTTCAGGGTCTTTGAATGTCCCAGCCCTGTTTTAGGACCATGCCCTGGATCCCCGCTCCTTGCTTCTCCCCCACCCCCAGCCTCTCCTCCGGTCTCTCTTTCCCAGGAGGTAGCAACTGGCCAGGTGAGGTCTCGACTATCCAGCCAAGCCAGCCCCAAGACATCCGGGCGAGGCCTCCCTGGTGCAGCCATGCAGGGCCTCAGTTGGCCAGTCAAACAAACCCCAAAGACATCCAGGGGCTGAGGCCTTCCTGCCGCGACTGTGCGGGGCCTCAGCTGGCTAGCCAAACCACATAAAGGTCCAGGGCAGTGAAATCTTCCTGCTCTTGGCTCCAGCCAGCCAAGCCACAAGAAAATCCAGGAGATCCCAGTCCCAAGGAGATCCAGCCCCAAGGTTATATTTAATGTTATATTAATGGTTTTTTTAAGTAATGTTTTTGGTTTTTAGTTGGTTGTGTCCTCCATTTTTCTTGAATGTCCTACATTCCATCCTACATTTCCCCTCCATTTTGTCCTGGTTTTGTGGAAGAGAATTATGGCAACCCTATCCCTGCTGCATGTAATTATTCTCCTCTTGGTGGGAGGCAAACTGCATAGTTTTCTGATTCAGACAAAATGGCAAATGAATACTTAATGTCAGACCAAGAAAGAGGAAGAGAATTCCCATGTACATGGGCAGGAGTGAGGCAGAAGGAACAGATATTATGCCTGAAACACCCCAAAAAGTTAGGCTTCCTTTATTTACTATGGATAATAATACATTGATCTTTCTGCATAGCTTCCATGCATACCTAGAAGCTTTTTGGGCAAGTGCCATTGAAATGAAGGAAAACTATGCATTAATGCTGCATTAAAAATTACTTGCAGTATTATGAATTGGTTGCCATGTTATTTTGTGCAGGAAAAAAATGAGAGCACCTACAAGATTATTTTTTAATTTTATTATATCCCCCTTTCTCCCAATATAGGGACTCAAGATGGTGAACAACATATTTAAAACAATACAATTTAAAAACAGTCCAATGTTAAAATGTATAAATATAAAATTTAAAATGCAATTAAACCATTTTAAAAGTTAAAACAGTTATGAGCTAAAATAGATTAGTAGGTGAATTGTGCATACAAATGAATTTGCATCTAATCAAGTGGGTTCTGATTTATGGGACACACACAAAAATTGTATTCATCTTGAAGATGCCATAGGACACTCTGTTTTCTTTATTAATATGTTAACACTGAATACTAAACAGACCTGATACTAATGCTTCTTATTTTCTTACCACTATGGTTTAAGATTTCAGTATGAAGAGCCAGGAGTGCATGCCCAGGCATGTCTGTAGCCACACCACAAAACTATTCAACACCATAGCTAAGTGGTGATTCACAAAAGATTTCTGTGTTGGACTGGGCCCAAAGTTCCTGGCTAACCAGTCCTCTCTGAAAATGCAAAGCACTACCTGGTAAAGCAGAATGTAATTCATTTGTTTTTAGTCTTGCTGTACTGGATTGTGTTAGAGTATAACATAGATTGGGGGCCAAAAATATGTGAATCATGTGAATTCTGGTACAGGTATGAATCTCTATCAAGGTTAAAGGTTTAAGAAGTATTTAAGAAATGGTCTGGTGATAGGGTGATGGTAAATCAGTAACTATAAGATTGGGGTTTCTTTCCTGTTTATGGCTTCAGTGATCTAAGAAAAATGTGTAACATTAAGAATCTGTTGCAAACAGTAATAATTGTTTGTCCTGCACACTGAAATAAACACTTCCCTCCCAAAGATAATATTGCCGAATTAAAAGGGAAAGAGAGAACAGAAAAGCAAGACAGCAAGGAAGAGTAAGGAGGGAATGTTTCCCCACCTTATGTTTATCTACTGCAAATTGCTGCTTAGAAACCCAGTCACAGGAATGGGAGAGCTTAAGTTTAGGAATTCCAATTTGGAGAGGCCTTGGGAATTACATTTTAGCATTACACAGGACTGAGACAAAGTTGTAATTCTTACCAATTTTGCCATATCTTCACTAACTATACAAAATTATGCACATCATAGTATATACTTCACATACTTTGAGGTATGCCGAGTACAACTCAATAGTATGTTATCAGGAGCAGGCCCCCAAGCAAGAGCTTGGGTTGCTCACCAGAGCTTAGTTCTCAAAAACTGGAATTTACTTTAATAGTAACTACTCTGCATAATTTGGATCTTGGTGCTGTCCCTAGTGTCCAGTTCAATGATTCTGTGTTTGTGCCATTAAATAAACCCAGACTGGGCATCTTGCATTTCAATTATTATGCTCTCTAGGCCAAAGAAAAGGAATCTTCAGCCAGTTAATACCACTGGCATTTACGAGGAGATAATTCTGTGCTGGGTTTTCTAGGTGCTGTGGAGCTGGGTGAGGCTGATTCAGATCTTGAGAGCTTTTGTGGTAGCCTCTGCAATTAGATGATTTTTTTTAAAAGTCTGGATATTTAAGTGTTCAGTTTATGTCTAGATATTTTTGCAAGGAGATCCCATTTTATTCTCATAACTCTGTGAGGTAAGTTGGGCCAAAAAGTAGTGATTGCTCCAAAAGGACCTAATAAATTTCATGTCTGATGTGGGATTTGTGCTCTAGATCGACTGAGTAATTCTGCAGGCAGAGTAGATTGTTTCAGCAGAACTGGGCAGGAGGCAATTCTGTCTCATCCATGTAGATTACCACATACGCTCAAAATCTACTCTAGGAAGCTGAAAAACTCATGGACCTAGGTATATCATTCTAACACTGAAAATACACAGAGAGAGAGAAAGAGAGAGAAAGCATAAGCTTCCTCTCATGCTGCATTGAAAAGGTTTTGAAAAACACATTGGCTTTCCCCCTAAGCAAACAAGTTAGTTATATAATCCTTTATTAAAGAATTGTTCTCTCCCCACCTGAGATTTAAAAAGGAATGTTCCTACTTTTTAATACCTTTGCCATTTTTAGCCAATGGTGCCTTGTGACTTACAGGATATCCACCACTAGTTTCTGGGAAAGGTGAAGTCATTTTCTGCTTCAGTTATTTAAATGTGGCAATGAAATATGAATTGACTATGGACCTAGATGTGATTTGGGAAAGACAGATACTGAAACAATGTTGACATTCTGATTGTCGTTGATTAATTTTGGCTTTTCTTTTTTTCCCCCCAGATATAGATGAATGTACAGTATCAGCGGACATCTGTGGAGAAGCTCGGTGTAAAAATTTGTTAAGCTCTTATACATGTGTTTGTGATGCTGGCTACAAGTATGATGATGTAAGAAAGGTTTGCCAAGGTTAGTTGATGGGATAATTTCTAATATTTGATATATTTTACTGATGCACTAAAGAGGTTCTGCTCATTTGCTAATTATTTAGTCTTCCAAAAAGCTCCTTATTTTTGAATAGTGACTGTAAATTTTAAAAGAATGGTGGATCAGACAGTCTGAGGATGAGGACTGAAGATTAGGATCATCTGATTGTAGATAGGGAATTGAGGATAAGGATTGAGGGTGGGAACGAACTGATTGAAGATGGGGAATTGAGGATGAGGACCATCTGACAGGTGGGGAATTGGGGATGAGGGTTGACCATCCTCAATCAGATGGTGTTTCTTCCCACAGTGGCCAACCAGATGTCTTTAATACAGAAGTTGGGAGAGTATTTTTTTGGACTGTAACTCTCAGAACATTTAACCTTTTAGCTTGCATGGCCAATGACCATGCATATCGAGGGATCCTGCAGTCTATAGTATAAATGTTTTAACAATTCCAAGCACTGATTCAGAGTAATGCTGTCTTTAAACCTGAAGTCTACATAGAGCTATCATGAACACTATATAAAATTAGTTGGAGGCATACAGTTTTTCTTAGCAACATGTTTGAATGACCATAACCTGGTATAAATGGACGGACCACCTTCATTTAGATAAACACAATGTTTTGCATTTTTAATGACTGCAGAATTTAGTAATTGTAGGGGGGAAGCAGACGGAGGCGCCGGAGACGCCACCGGACGGAGCGCCGCGGGAACGCAGACTCCACACCCCCGCGCTCCTGCGGCGTCCCTGGAAGGAGCGCTAAATCAGCGCTCCTTCCACAAGACAGGGAAAGTGTACCCTAAAAGCGTAGGGCGCACTTTCCCTGCCTTTTCCGCCGCAGCGCGTGCGGTCGCTGCGGCGGGAGGTTGCCCCGGAAGTGCTGGCCGTGCGGAGGGCCGGCAGCTCCCAGGGCGACCTCAGGAAGAGGAAGGAGCGCCGCTCGTGCGGTGGCTCCTCCTCTTCCGGGTCTCGCAGACGACTCAATTAGTCGTCTGCCAAGGCCCATACTTTGGAAAATACTGAAGTCTTATAATCCATTTCTCCTAGAGCAAAATTTCAGGTTAGAAATTAGCTGGTTAATTCATATGATCACATTGGGAGCTATTGTGTGTTAATACGGGAATGGGGTGGCCTTGTGCTTAGGCAGAAGGAAGCAGCCACATCAGGTGTCATGGAAGGTCAACAAATTGTTAGTCACTTTTGTTGTATTTTTACTGATAGGAAGGGAGAGATGTGTTTGTGGGATTTTGTGCCTAGGGTATTTATGCATTTTGACTTGGAGACTATTTGTAGGGGTTTCTGGCTTTACCTTAGGCAGCAAAATGTCTTAAACCAGCTTTGCTTCTTCAGTCATAAAAAGTAATGATCGTAGATGGGGATGTTATGGCTTCACTTTGTATAGAATAGGGCTTTCTCGGTGATAGCTTCCAACAGAAAATTAAGGTATTAAACAGATAGATATGTGCATGTGTATTGACTATTCAGCTTTGATTAATCTGCTGTTTAAAGTATTTTACTTCACTTATTTTACCTGTACTGCTTATGTTACTGTTTTTTATCATTTCTGTGGCTATTGCTTGTGCATAACAATATTCTAATATATAGTAGAATTACTAATTCTGGTTACAGTTAGAATGATGATCAATTCATGCAGCTTAAGTGGACTTGTGGTCTGAGTGAATGTGGTCATGATTGCAATTAGGTAGGTTATTTGATTGCTTTGGAATAGTCTTGCCTGGCAGCCCAGTCCACGTTTGCTGCATTGTTTTTGGCAAAGAAGAATAGTTCTTTGCTCAAATACAATGAAATGGATATGAATGTGAGAAGTAAACCCCACTGAAGTCAGTGGTACTTACTTTTGAGTAAAAATGTTTAGGTTTGTGGAGTTAGGATCTCATTAGTTCTATAGGCTGCAGTTTTTTGGCTCTCCTGTTTCTGTCTGTGATGATTTCTGGTAATTAAGGCACCAACTCTGCACATACTTATTTAAAAGTAAACTTTCTTAGGACTATACTGCCCATGTCTGGTTTTTATGTATTTTTACCTACAAGACTGAATTATTATGGAATATAGAGCTAAAGATTTCAAGATGTGTTTGATATTATTTAAGACACCACAGGATTTTTAAAAAGTGCTTTTACGATGAATATGAGAACCTGTGTCTCTATTTTATCTCCTTTTGGTGGCATACAGATGTGGATGAATGTGCACAGAACTTCTGCGAGCAGGCTTGTGTCAATACACCAGGAAGTTACAGCTGCCACTGCAATGGAAGAGGTGGAGTTAAGCTTTCAAGTGACATGAACACATGTGAGGTAGTGTTGTGTTGTTTTGTTTTAAATCATCCTGAGCATCAGAGTTGTGGAGTTGATACACCAAACATTTGACTCCTCTGTTTTTGTGAAGTCAAAGGCTTTCACGGCTGGCATCCATAGTTTTTTGTGGATTTTTTGAGCTATGTAGATATGTTCTGGAAGAGTTTATCCCTGACATTTCGCCTGCATCTGTAGCTGGCCACCAACCTCTGAAGATGCTAGCCACAGATGCAAGTGAAACGTCAAGGATAGAACATAATATATCTGACTAAAATTTATGAACAAGAACTCTTTCTTAAATTCCTATGAAAGAAAATATACAACAAGCTAGGCATTTAATAGTATAAATTTTTATTTTAAAACCAGAGTTGGAGTTGGTACATTTCTACCGACTCCAATGCCACCCAAAATTACTTCTGACTCCACAACTGCTGAGCAGAACAGAGGAATGTTGTCTCAAAAATTTGAAACAACTCTATGCAAAGGGGAATATTTCAGCTAAATCACTGTTCCTAAATTGAAATGGGTTTAAAAATAGTTTTTTAAAAACTGCAACTATACAAATAATGTGTGCCTACAGTGGACAGGAAAAACATTTATGTAGGACTTCCCTTTCCAGGGTCCTGTTGACCAAACATAAGTTGTCTAATTTTCTCACAACACAAATTTCAACTAGGAGGACCCAGAGCTTGGAAAAGTTAGGTTTTGGACCACAACTTTCACAATCACCAGCCATGTTGGTGGAAGGATTCTGAGAGCTGTAGTCCAGAAAAATAACTTTTCCAGTCTTTCATAATTAAAATAGGCTGTTGATTTTTATCAAGTCAGGCTGTGTGTTTTTTTGTCTAGCTCAGTATTTTCTCTCTTGACTGGCAGCAGCTCTGCAGGTTCTCAGAGATGTGTTTTTTACATCCCTTGCTACCTAGTGCTTTTCACCAGAGATGCCAGGAATTGAAACTGAGACATTCTGCATGCAGAGCATATGCTATGTCATTGAAATACATCCCAATATATGTGGTTCTTGTTCAGCTGTGCCTACTCAGCTATTTCTGTGCCAACCTAAGAATGGAAACAGATGAGGAAACATGTAGTAGCCAAATGAAATGTTTTGTGCAGCATTACTAGCACAGAGATGGTCTTGTCCAACAAGCTGTAATGCAGGTGTTTTGGACTTCAGCCCCCACAATCCCCCAAAAGCACAGCTATTGTGAAATATTATGGTGGTTTTAGTCCAAAGCAGGTGGAGGGGCTTCTCTACCTCTGTTGTAAATCCAGCTTTAATATATACACCCTTCCTTTAGGCAGTTGTAGTACTATTGAAATATTGTATGAAGATAAAATAATTATTTTGGCCATTTGTCACCTTTTGCATGTATTTAAATGTGACATTTTTGTGTATTTGGTTCCCCCCTGCAGGATATTTTGCCTTGTGTGTCCTTTGCTGATGCAAAAAGTGTTAAATCCCTCTATCTTGGAAGAATGTTCAGTGGCACACCTGTTATCAGGCTACGTTTTAGGAGGAAACAGCCTACACGGTGAGAATTCATTTTTTAATTAAAAGAGAATAGCCTCCCTTTTATCCCTAAATGCATGATAAAGTAGGGTGAAATATCTTCTCATTGCAATAACATTACATCATTTTTTAGACTAGAATTTAGAGGGGGAACTGTGGTTGGAAAAACATAAAGCAGAATTGGGTTTTGTTTGTTCGCCGCCTTGTTCTCTCTGTCTTTGTTCCCTTATTCAGCTTGGAGTAAGGGCTGATGTGAGGATGGGAAAAGAGCAAGATGTCTACTTTGATTTGGGATTGGTCCTCCCCCCCCCCCACTATCTGGCATGATTGCTTAATGTTTTAATTAATGATTTTTCTTCCATTCTTGGATAGAGTTAAAATAGGACTGGAAGAAAAGCTGTTTTTCTAATTTGACAGAAGGGCCACCTACTCTGTCCTGAGAAGTTGGGGAAAGTTTCTCAGTCATTGTGATTAAGACTACAAACGAAGTTTCTCCTAAGACAGAAAAAGATAGAATTTCTCCACTATGTACGTCATACTTGAGAACATTAGACTCAGTGAATATATCCTTGTCTGTCCTCAGAGTAAGTTATCTGGCAGGTCAATGCAGACCTTGTTTGCATGTTTTCCATGTGTGCAGTCTACAGAGAAGCAGGACAGTCAGAGTGAGACTCTACCTTAGGAAGCAGATTTGGGATGTCATGACAGGGCAGCAAATTTTTACCTATTTAATTTATCATTATTGCATTTTAATACCTCTGAGTGCGTGGCTTGCGAGATTTTTAATTATGAGTGCCAAATAAATGTGACTCCCTGCATGAATTGATGTTGGGTGGGTGCCATTTGTGTCTGCCTCAGGCAGAAAAACGTCATGATCCAGTCCAAAAAGAAATGGGAGAAACAGGGAACAGGACTAGGCCTCTGCTCTGCTTTAATGTCACGAACACTATTGACCCTCCTCGTGGCTTCTCACCCACTGAGTGTGACTTTGCATAAAGGAAGCCTGTACCTATGAACAAATAGCATTTTCTACACAAGTTGGACAGTTTTCTACATAAGTAGGAACACTACATGATTAAGTATTGCAGTTACTTGGAAGTCTACACGCATTCAGCTGTATGCATGTTGGTTTCCCTTTTGCAGACTTCTTTAATGTGTGGGCATCCAGGAGATGCAGCCAATGGCGCACATCATACAGGTGGCAGAGGCAGCAGTTCTGTCCTGGTCTTCCTTTGTTTACGTGTATCTTGTACATATGAAGAGATCTAGAGAGCTTAACATTTTTTTCTTGCTTCTGATAGCACAATTTGGGCCTTCAAGCACTATTCTTAGTTTTTGGTAAGCACCTAGCAGGGTACCACCCCCACACCAGCCTGTCATTTTTCCTCTTTCCCCCCGTTATACTGCTTATTACCTTGCTTCTTCTGTTTCTCCTGTGCCACATCAACTAGTACATAGCTTCAGAGTGCCTCTCTCCCTTGCTGGTATGGTTGCCCATCTCCACTCCTTATTGTCAGGAATACCTGACACTTATGATGCTTTGGACTATATTTTCTAACTTCAAGAGCCAGTAAATGAGGGGAAAGTTATGGGGTTGGTTCAAACTTCTAACAGTATTGTCACTAATTCTCATGGAGAGAGGTTTAATAGAACCCACGTAAGTTTTTGTGGTTTCTTTTTGCCCAAATTTATTGATATTAATTTAGAGATGTGAATTGTGCCTGGCATTAACTGTGTCATTTTGTGTGTGTGTGTGTGTGTGTATATATATATATATATATATGTGTGTGTGTGTGTGTGTGTGTGTGTCAGATGGTTATTAATTCTCTGAATCTAATGTTAGTTGTATGGAAAGCACACTGGGTTTGATCCAGATTTATTAAAATAGTAAACCCATTAACATCAAGGAAACCTAAGTTATTTGTGACTAATATAATTCCATTGGTTCAAGTATGATTAAATATCACCCCATCTTGGTGGGTTTCCCCCCCTCTAAAAAGCACTGTATAAATCTAATACTCCCCCCGCTTTCTTTACCCATGTGATCAGACTTGTGGCTGAATTTGACTTCAGAACCTTTGATCCTGAAGGCATCCTTTTCTTTGCTGGAGGCCATCGAGATAGTACATGGATAGTCTTGGCTTTGCGCAATGGCCGATTAGAGCTGCAACTCAAATACAGTGGAATAGGCCGTGTGACCAGCCATGGACCAGTTATCAACCATGGAATGTGGCAGACAGTGAGTATAGTACAGGCTGCTGTTCTCATCCCTATAACTCTTATGTCAGGTCAGCTCCATCCCTACCGAGTTTTTGATAGGCAGTGAAAAAATGCACTGTTTCACTGGATATCAATATTTTGGATTCGTTTAAATTTATCTTTTAAATTTACTTATTCAGGATCTACCTTGCTTCAGGTCACAGAAGGTGCCCCTTCTAATTTCCAAGGATTCCCTCCACCTGCACACTCACAACTGTTCACCCCATGCAATAAGATCCCCTAATCCTCTGTGTAGCATTTTCAGGATCCTGGAAGGGTTGCTGTGGGACGGAGGAGGTGGAAATCTAGTTGTATCCACATAATTTAATTGAATCCATTGTTTTACTTTGTACATTGTTTTGCAAGTTCCACATATCCTAACAGTTTGTATGGTGATCTTTATATTTCCCAAAAGATGCTTTCTGAAATTACCTGTGGTCTCCTATGTATATCATCTTAAAAGTAAGGAGCATTGAGCTCAATAGGGCTCTTATGTTTTAATACATAATTCTGTCTTATTTTTCTGAAAGTTGATATTAATTGTTGACTTCCAAAATAAACCCTGATACCATAGTTCTAAACCTATTACAAACTATTACAAAGCAAGTTCCATGTAGTACTGTGGGATTCCTACTTTGGTGGGGGAGGATTAAACACAAAACTGCTTGTAAATGATAAGCTGAATAAACATAAAATTATGAAATATTCAAATTTTTAAATGCATAAAATAGAGACATTGAGAGAGCCTCCTTATTATATGAGGAAAATAATGGATAAAACACATCTTCAGATATTTCCAGTTACACCCAATCATGTCTGGTTCAGTTCCTTATTTTCACCAGAATAAATAATTTTCTCCATCTGGTTAAGCATACAGTAAAATTTCAGAAAAACTGAGTTTAAAATTTGCTTTAATTTAACTTTTAATATACAGTATATATATGCTCAGCCTAAAGGTTTCTGCAAATAACCAAGGTTTGATTTTATGGCAGTTCCTAGAGTGCTGCAGAATGCTATGTTTATTAACTGTATTTGTCTAAATACATTTGTCTAAATGTCAAATGTATTTATTTATAAATAGGTATGACTTGAGTGGAAAATATCTACCACAGCTAGCACGCATGGGCTTGTCAGCTGCAGGAATCAAACCAGAACTTCAGGGTTGCATAATAAATGCTTTTTTAACCAAAAAACTAACTTATTATGATGTAATCCCAACTTTGAAAAAACAACATTACATTTATAAAAATAAATCTTTCAGTCTGTTTATTGGACAAGTGAACAATTTATATGAAGATACTGTGGTCATATGGAGCATATGTCAAATCTAGTGCTTATAATACTAAATATAAGAAATTTGAACAGCATTTATTTTTTAATTTGATGAAATTACAAGAGCTTTTCTGATAGACAGAGCAACAGTTTTAATCCCTGTTAATCTTTTTTTTTTGCCCTGCCAGAAATTGTTCTTTTAGTTACAGTGTTTTTCTTGGTAGTTTTTTTTTTTTAAAGACCCACACTGAAATCCACATGTTGTTGAAAATGACAGCTACATCAGGCACCGTTTATAGTCCTAAAGGCACCAGATCCTGTCTGATCTTGGAAGCTAAGCAGGTTTTGTCCTGGTTAGTACTTGAATGGAATGCTTCCGATGAATACCAGGTGCCATAGGCTATATTTCAGAGGAAGGAATTGGCAAAACCACGTCTGAGTATTTTTTTGCCTAAGAAAATCTTATGAAATTCATAGGGTCACCATACGTAAATAAGTGACCCTATGACCCTTCTTGTCATTTTTTTTGTAAACATTTTATGATAAGTCATAGACCGTAGGTGTAATGTTCTCAAGCCTTTTTTCCCTTCAAACATTTTGGAGTTACACAGTCCTAAAAGTTGCTTTCCCACAATAAGTCAGATTAGAACATTATTTGCTAGCCGTTAGCAATTGCTCTGTCTCATACACCATGTGTGTAATAGGCCTTCAACATCATTAAGAGTATGCATGTCTGCATGTGAGGTGTGTAGAAAATTCCAGGACAGTGTGTTTTGATTACAAAATCTAGAAAAAAGGCATTCAGATTATTATGCTATCTGGTGGTATATGCCGAATCCATATATGAACAGCTTCTAGATACTGAGGTCGGGGGGGAAGCTTTTTGGAATTTTGTCATTTCTGTTAAGAGTCTCAAATGTCAGAATTCTCTCAGACCAGATTTGGTGACTTATGTGCAGTCGTGAAACATTAAAGACAATGGAAATTTACTTAAATTCATTTATGGAATAAAGGTTAGATCCATCTTGAGACTTACCATCTTATCTTAACCTCTTTGTATCCCTTCAGATATCAGTTGAAGAAATGGAGAGAAATTTGGTTATAAAAGTCAATAAGGATGCTGTTATGAAGATAGCAGTCTCAGGAGATCTGTTTACTTTCGACCGAGGTCTCTATCAACTAAACCTGACAGTGGGAGGTGTTCCTTTTAAGGCCAAAGATCTTGTTCAGCCTGTAAGTATTGCGGTCAATGATATACAAATTGTACTCTGGTGCAGTGATTGCTAACTCATGAATGGCCCCTGAATGTTATCTGAAGTAGGTTTATTAGTTTTGTGGCACTTGTAGTAAATTGTAATAAAATGTAATTGCGAATTCAGCTAAAGTGGACTTGTTGAATCATTGAAACATTAAGTGTTGATTTACCAAGTTCCTATTGATTCAATACATCTGCTGTAGTTGTTACTAGCAATTGGATGTGAGCTATTATCTATACTACCTGCTTGCTTCCAAGCCAAGCCATTAGTGCTTGTGTTCAGAGTCCTAAACAGTTTGGGACCCAAATGTCTTCTTTTAAAGAAGTAGCCATGTTAGTCTTACAAAAAAAGAAGAAGGAAAAAATAGTCTTGTGGCTTTTGACTAGGGGATTCTGGAAGTTATAGGGGGGAAGCAGACGGGCGGCCGTGGGCTGCCCCGGGAAGCTGCGGATCGGGGCCGAGGTATCCCCACACCTCGGCCCCGCGGCGCAGCTTCGCTGCCCCAGGAAGGAGCACTAAAATAGCGCTCCTTCCACAAGTCGCCGAAGGTGCACCGCAAAAGGCTGGCGGCGCACCTTCTGTGACTCTTCCGCCACAGCGTGTGCGGACGCTGCGGCAGGAAGGCATCGTCGGAGCACCAGCCATGTGGAGGGGCCGGCGCTCCGACGATGCCTTCGGGAAGGGGTTGGGGCGCCCACCGTGCAGCTGCCCCTCCCCTTCCTTGCCCCGAAAACTGCGCTTTGCGCTGTCTGCTTCCCCCCATAGTCCTCAAAGTAACTTTTCCAGGCTCTGCTCACCCTCTGACACTCTCCTCAGTTGTTATTCCCCCTTTTGTGCCCCAGGGTGGCTCTACATTTCTGGTGACCCTCAGCAACATGCTCCTGCCTTTTGGTCATCTTCCTCAAACTTCAAGAATGGGGATCATACACACATTTCTGCTGGACTTGGGATTTCCCCCCCTGAAAAACTCAACTGCTTTCCAATAGCTGAGGGGAGCCACATTTGCTATGTTTTGTTTTGAAGAGCCCCATGCTTTTTTGGGGTGAAGACAGGGGTTTTCTTAATTAGGAAGTGACCGGAAGTCCCTTCTAGTTTCGGAAAAAAGGTCCTTTTTCCAATCTAAAACACTTGGTTGTGCGTGTGTGTGTGTGTGTGTGTGTGTGTGTGTTAGATGTGCCCTTCTGGCTCCTAGGAGTGCAGGAGGGCTTCCCCCAGCAATTTTTAAAATACATTAACCAAAAACGGGGCCTGTGCAATTATACCCGAGCCAAAAGCTGCCCGCTGGCCACAATTTGCCAGCCTTGCTATGTAACACAGCTTGTGGCACAGCAGCTTTGCAACAGAAAGAGGAGAGGTAGTATTCGTGGGGATGACTACAACTGCTAGTAGTTACTACCCTGTTAACCAGAAAAGGGAGAGGCTTTTGCAATAGCTTCCCCTGGGTATCCCTATACACTCTCTCTCTTTGGGAGCAGTGTAGCCTCTGCTGTACTAAAAAAGTATGTACTCTCAAAGACTTAAAAACTTTAAAATTTGGGCTTTTTTAAAAACCTACAACCTCATTCCTAATTAACTAATAATTTGAGGTAAATAAGTATGCAAAGGGATTTTGTAGCAGCTTTGAGACCAACTGAAAGAAAGAAGTTAGTAGCATGCGCTTTCGTAGACTTGAGCCTACTTCTTCTGAAGCATGTCTTTGAATTGAATTCAAGGTAAGTTTCCTTTATCTTGTTAGATCAATCCCCGACTTGATGGCTGTATGAGGGGCTGGAATTGGCTGAATGGTGAGGATATGACTATACAAGAGACAGTGAAACTGAATGATAAGATGCAGTGCTTTGCAGTTGCAGGAAGAGGCTCTTTCTATCCTGGCAATGGTTTTGCTGTCTTTAATCTCAGTTATGGTAGGTGCTTGGTTTTGTACTCTTGTGTAATATGTTCATTTTAATTTTGTCTGGGGAAGAAATGGGTTAACGCCTTGTGGTATGGAAAAGGAGGAAGTAATAGTCCTACAATAAAATAAAAATATCCTTCAAGTGTACAAGTTGAAATGATACAAAGGAAGTTGAATAAGAGGTTTATGCAATAAGGTATATGATTGCAGCTTAAAACCTCACATAGTATATGCAGCTCTGGTTTACTTTTTGCATTTTGTACTTTAACAGTGTATTTTTATCTCTCACAAATATCCTCCCACATTTCACTTTGGCCTTCTTTCATTTAGACCACTGTCTGTCGTGATTTGTTGCCTGGAGAGAAACTCACTAATGTAATGTGGAGAGTCATATCCTCTTATCAGTCTTCTGGCTGTGTTGATTAGGCACAGAGTCAGCATGGTCACCTTTTCAATGCCACATGCTTCATTTTGACTAACAATCCTGTGTTCAGCAGAGGATGAATGAAAGGCAGACATGAACAGACACACACTTTCCAACTGAGGTTAACATTTACTTTTGCTACTTGAGCAATACCATTTGAATGTCATTTCAATGTTACTTGCAAGGAGAAAGTAACATTTTAAGGGGAAGGCAGGGGGAATAGGCATAGTCAAGAAGAAGGAGAAGGATTCCTCTTCCTAAGGAGCAAGGGAAGGTTGAAGCTCCCAACATTTTGAGTCTGTTGCACTGAAATCCACCTCCTGGGCATAGAATTTAGCCACAGGATCAAACTGAAAAGCCTCACACGTTAAATCAAAAGTCGATAGACATACTGATGTATTTGAAGAGGTGAGGCAAACCAAAAGAGACTTAAAATATAGGATATTTGTGCAAATTTCTTTATAAGTAGCAGTAGTTCATTTCTGTAGAACAAATATTTAGCTTAAAAAATCAGAGACGTAGCCATGCTAGTCTAGAATATCAGTATACAAAGGGATTGTGCAGCAGTTTTGAGACTAACAGAGCAAAAGAAGTTGCAGCATGAGTTTTCATAGACTTGTCTACATGCATCTGTTGAAGCAGACCAAGTCTACGTAAGCTCATGCTACAACTTCTTTCACACAGTTAGTCTCAAAGCTGCTACAAGATCCCTTTACATAAAAAAGGGTTAGGTTTCTTTTTAATTCTGTTTTGTTTTCATAGGAACACAGGAAACCTATATTGAATCAGTCATTGGTCTGTATAGCAGCTAGACTCTTATACTATATTGTCTATTCTGATTGACAGCAGCTAGCTATAAGTTAAAGGATATATTGGTATCTTATACATGTGTGCCAGAGTGCAAACTGTGTAGCTTGTGTGTTGTTTTTAGCCTCAAATCCCTTACTGAATAGATTTTAAACATGTGGTGAGGTTATGTCCTTTTTTGGGAGGATTCATCCCTCCCCAAAATAGCCAGACACCCTCTAGCCCAAGAGGCAACGGTTGCTCAAAATAGTAACTGTGGCAACACCTCTGGATTTACAGAGGAGCTAAAAATCAGGCAGTGTGGAGTGCCTCTTTTCAGAGCATGCCTATCCCAAGATCTACCTTGAACATTTTGTTCCAGTTTTCTGCCATTTTCTGTTTTTGAATTAGGACACTAGAAGTTACCCGTCAGACCTCTTCCAGTTAGTGCAGTATGCACACTGACCCAGAAATAAGTCTTACTGAAATCAGTGAGGTTTACTATTCAGTAGTAACACCTAGGATTGCACTGCAATGGCACAAATTCTTGATTGAGTTAATTGTTCGCTTAGGACTGATGATCAATTGAATAGTTTCTTATTAGTACCATTTTCCCCCCTCAAAAAGTCTCATATGGATTATACAAAATATCTTTATGCACCTTTGTTATCTTGCTGTGTCTGCAAACTGTGAATCTTCTCCCCAGGAATGCTGCCCCATCCAATTCAGCTGATTTTGCCCATCTTGTCCCTATGTCACTATTTACAGCTGACAGGAATTGGACTGGGACCAATAGTTTCCCTATTTAATTTCCCACAATGAAGGCACTAGGAATCCTTTCATGACCCAGCAGGGAACATTGGAAACTGCCATTACGTTGTTTGTTTTAGCAAGAGCTTCAGTCTCTGGCAATATGAGACTTCTTTGAAAATGGTTGTTTTTTTAAAATTATAATCTTCTATTTTGACAATACCAGTAGTATTTTAAATCTTCTCTGTTCTGTTGCCAACTTTGAGAATGTGTTTTGTGATGGCAGTTAGTCTGTATTCTGCAGATATAAGACTTTTGATCAACAATGAGTTGTCTCTTTTCAATACAAAGCAGACATTTTCCAAATAACTATACTTGGGATTTTGTTTGTTTGTTTTACTGCAGGCAATTACCACTACAACCTAAGCAACATTTAGTTAGAGAAGTGTGTATGTGAACAAACCAGGAAAAATATGATTTAATATATCTAGATTTACGCCATAATAAGAAACAATATGCAGCAAATAAAGATATATAGTGCTCCCGCGCCATTTGCAGGCTTGCCGTATGCAGATTTGAGCTTACACATATGGAAAACTCAGGAGGACAAAATGGGAGTGCACCGCCAGAGGAATCAATAGGATTCCAGCATACCCATTTTTTCCCATACGCGGTGGTGGGAATGGATCTCCATGTATAGGAAGGACCCACTATATATACTTTTGCCCAGATTTATGATTCCCGTTTTCAAAATTGTATAGTATCAATTAACAAATCATGACGCTAAAGTAAGTGAGAATAAAACCCAGATAAAATGAAGTGTATTTTGTTTCGATCTGTTTTGTTTAGGCTTGCAATGTTTATTTGTTTTGGGAACCCTTGGGTCACTTGAAATTGCATCACTCAATTATTTCCTACAGCTCAAGGCTGATACTGAAGCCGTATGACAACCATTGAAACCATTTGACAATTAAGTGCTCTATTTGATTGACCCTGGCAATCAAAGTCTCCCTCCTGGATAAGACACTTGACCATAGCCATAGCACTTTCTGTGAAATTGACCAAATGAAGATGTCACATCTAAAATTGAGAAAATATTTTATTTTATTTTATTTTATTTAAATAAACATAAGTTATAACAGAAGGGCTTAAACAATATGGAGTAGACAAGATTAAATAAGCATTAAATCATCAACTTCATTAACATGCTGTTTTTAAACTTTTTATCATTTTACTTTTAAACTTTTTATTATTTTATTTAAACATGTAAACTTTTGCTTTTTATACAGTTCTCTTATTTATGCAAACATTCACCATATAAGACGCACTTTTTCTTCCCCAAAACGGGTGTGGGGGAGTTGGTGCGTCTTATAAGGTGAATATACATCTAAGGAACCACCGAGGCCGCGGCTAAAGGGAGGCCTCCTTCCACCTGCTAAGTAGAGGTACCACTGTATTTGGTTAAGAATCTTTTTTTCCTAGATTTTCCTGCTTTAAAATAGGGTGCGTCTTATGAAAAATACGGTAACTGTTGCTTAGTCATTTGTTTTCCTTTCTTTCTGTAGCCAAACCACTTGACAGCAATGAAACTAGGAAACAGTGGGAAGTAAAAGTAAACATTCTTATTCGGCCAGTCACAGACACTGGGGTACTCTTTGCTCTGGTCAGCACTGAAGCCACAGTCCCTTTGTCAGTGGCTTTGATCGACTATCATTCCACAAAGAAACTTAAACAACAGGTAAATGTGTAAATGTATATTAGATTAACTTTTTTAAAGATTGCATTTGGTATAATATCTAGGTTGTAGGGAATGTAGGGATTGGAATGGTTCATGCTGACCAAAATCACAATTCAGTTGTTAATTAAGCAATTACTGTATTTTCTGGCGTATAAGACTACTTTTTAACCCAGGAAAATCTTCTCCAAAGTCGGGGGTCATCTTATATGCCGGGTGGAGGAGGAGGAGGAGGAGGAGGAGGAGGAAGAAGGGGTGGCACGGCGTGAGGTGGGAGGAGGAGGAAAAGAGGAAGTCCAGGTTAGAGGAGGAGGAAGGGGTGGCATGGTGTGGTGTGAGGCAGGAGGAGGAAGCAGCAGTGGATAAGAGGCGAAGGAGGCAACAGCGGATAAGAGGTGAACATCTATCCTGGGGTTTTCTTGGCAAGACTGGTTCAGAGGAGGTTTGCCATTGCTTTCCCCTGAGGCTGAGAGTGTGTGACTCATCCAAGTTCACCCAGTGGGTTTCATGGCAGGGTGGGGAATCAAACCCAGGTCTCCAGAGTGGTAGTCCAACACTCAAACCACTACACCATGCTGGCCCCTATTCCCATGTACTACCTATGAAACAATTGCAGACTTTGTTGTTGTTCTTGTGTGTCTTCAAGTCCTTTCCGACTTATGGCAACCCTAAGGCAATCTTATCATGGGGTTTTCTTGGCACGTTTCTTCAAATGGGGGTTGCCATTACCATCCTCTGAGGCTGAGAGTGTGTGACATGCCCAGGGTCACTTACTTGGCCACAAATTGTACATACCCCAGAATGCATCACCTAGTATATTGGCAGTCCTTCCCCCCAACACTTTCTCATTTTCCCCCGTTGGAAGAGGGGTCGTCTTATACGGCGAGTATATCCCAAACTCTATATTTTGACTAGAAAAGTTGGGGGTCGTCTTATATACCCAGTCATCTTATATGCCGGAAAATACGGGTATTAAGTAGTTACCTAGTTTGGTAGAGGTTTAATACTCTTATTTAAGTCAGTGGGAAAGCTTAACTTTGGTTGGTTTATAGCTGAAATAGCCAAATACCTTTAGCTCTTTATTAAGAACAGTATAAATAAAAGGAAAAAGAGTAATACAGCTAGGATTTAGCCCAGGACTGAAGGACTAAAATTATTGAAGTGCAAGAACTGTGTGTAACGCTACTCATTGTTTTTTCTATAATAATCTGCAGCCTGAAAGGTATGTTTCTCTGGGGCTCTCTGACCCATACAGGGAAAGACATTGTGTATGCTGTGTACTTTCAAGTAGTTTCCAATTTATGGTGATCCTAAGGCAAACTCATAATGGGTTTATCTTAGCAAGATGTGTTCAGAGCGGGTTATCCAGGGAGACCTTTTTCAGTAACAGCCTCAGCACAGCCTCCTTTAGGCGGGATGGAAACTTCCCCTGCTATAGCGAGGCGTTCACCACTTTCCTTACCCACTCGGCCAATCCCCCTCTAGCGGCTTTCAGGAGCCAGGTAGGGTAAGGATCCAGTATGCATGTGGTGGCCCTCCCTTCTCCAAGGAGCCTGTCCACATCCTCAGGCTGCATAAATTGAAATGTATCCAATAATACAGGATAAGCAGGTACCCAAGTTACATCCACTGGACCTCTCAACTATAGCTTCCAAATCAGAGCGGTTCCAAGTGATTTTGTCTGCAAAGTGTCTTGCAAATTCTTCACCACAAACTGTCAAGTGGTCTTTATTTTCTTCTTGTGGGCCAGAGTGTAAAAGGTCCCTGACCACTTGAGACAGTTCAGCTGGACGGCACTATGGAGATGCAATGGTGGCAGAGAAGTATAATTTCTGTGTTGCCACAGTCACCACGGCCTAGACCCTCCAGTGATCTCTAGCTATGTTTGGTAGGACTTACGCTTTGTCTTCCGCTGTCGTCACTCCACTCTCCATCCCATTCACTTCATCACTGCCAGCTCCCTGGTGAACCAGGGGACTCATTTGCCTCCACTTTAGAACACAGTTAGGGGCAATTGTGTCCATTGCCCTGACCACTTCCCTATTCCAGAGACCAGCCAGGGTTTTGATAGCCTTGTGGTTAATTTCAAAGGAAACATTCCATAGCTTGTCCAGTGGATGAGGACAACAAAGTGCCACTTGGTGTTCGCTACAATTTTTATTGATCTATATGTTTGTTAATAAAATCTTTTAAGCGCCTTAAGTGTTTTTAAAATAACAGAGTGGGTTATTTTTTTGTTTTGTTTTTATGAGTGTGTACAACTTCCATTTTCCATTTTGTTCCTTATTCTCCCTTGGCTGTTCAGTTTATTGTCTTGGCAGTGAGGAATACAGTGGTATGCAGACTGGCAGTAAGCATTTGTGATGAACAGGAACACTTGGTTGACATTTCCATCAGCAAGGGCCAGATATTGCTGACAGTGGATGGGACTGCAGGACAAAGTGAACTCAACCATTCACAGCTAGAAGACAAGCTGTCTGTCTTGGATGATTACCTGCAGTCATCAGTCAAAACCTATGTGGGAGGATTGCCAGGCGAGTATCCATTATTGCAGTCTAGAATGTAAATGCTTTGTATTAGGTGACAGAACTGGCGGCTAAGAAAGCAGTCAGTGGAAACTGGTGTACTGTCCTACACAGACTAAGGAAGCCCTTTATTTAGTGTCAGGGTTTTGTGGGGATCTTTTAAAATTACAGTGCCATGGAAGGGTTGTACTTCTTTGGACACAGAGTGAAATGCAATTGAACCTGCAAGTGTTATGTTGTTGCTGCTAGTACTGGCGGTGGTTATGATGCTATGCATATGTGTGTGTCTTAATTAGGAAAGAGTGGGAAAGTAATCTGTTCCCATAGAGAAGGGGTAGGCAACTTGTGGACCTCCAATTATTTTTAGTTTGCAACTGCTGTCAACCTCAGGATTGACAGTACTGGCTAGGCTGATGGGACTTGCAGACCAGCACCATCTGGAGGACAACACATTTTCCTGCCCTAAATTAGTTTGCGGGGTGTTATACTATATTGCCTTCAGTACAATATTGCACACATTTGGTGTTACATAGGTGTCCCATCAAAAGCCAGCAGTACTTCCTTAACATTCTAATATGACAGCTTAGAATGAGGACCATTCACCTACCATCTATACTCAACTATAAGTCGACCTCATGTATAAGACATGGGCAGGATTTGGGGCCAAGATTATGGATTTTGTTATGATCTATGGATAAGTCAAGGGTAAAATTTAGGGGCATGTAACAAAGGTTATAAAGGATGATGCAAAGGAAAATAATGCCAAAGAACTTAGAAAATGATGGCAGACATAATTGTTTGTGCTCATCTTAAAGGCGGGATAGATGAGAGAGTAGAGTAGATCCATGTTTCTTTTGGGTGCGCTCAGCATGGACTAAGCTCTCACCTTTTACCACTATATTCAGAGTATGAGTTAAAGTACAGAGTACGTACATTGACCCGTGGATAAGTCGACCCAGTTTTTTGGGGGTCAATTTTTTTACTAAAATTTGTAGACTTATACATGAGTATATATAGTAGTTTACTTGTTTCCAATGCAAATGTATAGAATCCTACTATTCCTGCCTTTAAGATTGTTATTTTGTCTAGCACTCAGGAAAGACTGGAATATTTCAACAACATTCTGCTATTCCTATGAAAATATTACAAGTTAATATAATTTTCTGTTAAATTTAGTTCCCAAGCCTATCCATACAATCACTGGGTTTATGCTGGCTATAAATTTGCCATTTCTCAATCCATGGTGAAGACTGTATTGTGTGTGTATTGATGCTCAGAGACAATCCTCTGTAGGCTGCGGCCACCACACACAAGGTTTTTATATGGGTCTCATCCATTCAGACCATCAAGCAAACAGTAATTGCCTCCCTGTCCACTAGCAGATGTTTGCTAGTTGATTTGTAGATGCTGGCTTGGGCAGACATCAGTCTGTGTGAACTGTGCTAGCCCACACTTTGGAAGAGAACCCTGAAATGGTTTTTAAAGCAGATTCAAACATTCAGATGTGCTTATTCCAGTTTCTTTGGCTGCTGCAGCCTTATGACATTAAAGGTACATTGGGGAGCAGTACTGGCATTGCCATTCACTAAATCTTAGCTTCCAGGTACCTCCCTGGTAACTCCAGCTGCAATCCAAAGAAATGATGTTCTACATGATATTAAGCAGCAAGTCTATACAGGCCAAAAAACCCCAACCCACTCTTCAGTCATCTTTTCTCTTTAGTACAAGGAGCTGTTGTATATTTTGACCACATGACAAGTTCTATGCCTCATGTTCATATCAAGTCTTACATTTTAAATGGTTCCACCTGACTGTATAAAAAGCATTATACTATCACAGATTACTATATGCTTCATATACTTCTTGTATGTACTTGGTGAACATAGGCCACAACTATAACCATTAATATAAACCCAAATTTGTGTGTGTAAAAAATTTGCACTAATGGGCAGCACTCCAGGTATCCATCCACATTCCTGCACAATTATGATCTGCCTTGAAAGTTATACATAAGTGATTCATTCACACATCCTACATCATGTATATATTTTATATTGCTGTGTACATTACTGCACCAGTCCTTTTAAAATGATTGCGTTAAAGGCTTGCAAGTTGTAAAGCTGAATGGCAAACACAGAATTTAAGGGGGAAGGGGAAGAATATTGTTAAAATGAGTATGTAGCACCAGAAATAATTTTCTTAACATGTATGCAAGCTACTGAGTTATTTTGATTGTTCTAATAGAACACACAAACACATACGCACGCTTATATTTTTAAGCTAAAGTACTTTTCTCAATTAATGTTGCCCCATGTTCCTCTCCCTCCCCCATTTTTGTCTTCTGAATGATTAAATCTTAAAATATCAGCTTGTAGAAAAACAAGACCTAAGATATCTTGGTTTGCTGACAAATCCTTTGCACTGGAGAAGTGGAATGGAAATACCAACAGATGTCTGCCTTTGCTTAAATGTTCTTGCCCCACCTCACCAAAATATTTGTGCAATTCAGCTATTTTTCTCCAACCAGTCAGTCTTTCTGATAAGTGCAAAGTTCTTGACTCTCTCTGGCCTGCACTAAAAGCCTAAAAATGAAGCTTCAGGCTTTCATGTTTACCTGAAGGAAGACATTGATTGCCATAGGACCAGTACAGTACATTTATTTCCATATAAAGCTGTTCCAGTGTTGAGATACCCTTTAAAGGTTGGAGGCTGTGAAAAATTGGGTAGTGCTTTTAGGTGGTAGCATTAAGGCTTTCGAATCTCCTCCCCAGGACATTCTTTGTCCAACAGTCTGATAACTTTCTGGCTTCAACTGAAGATCCTTTTATTTTCCCAAGCCTTTTAGATACTTGTTTTAATATCTCTTTTAATCTTCCTTGGCTCCAGCTACTGTTAACTTTTGTTTAAATGTGGTATTTTTTGTTTGGTTTGGTGGTTTTGAATACTGTTGTTTTGGAAACCAGGGTGGAAGATAAGAGCTGAAGTGTAGAAATTAGTAAATAATTGTGCATGTGAATCATCTACCAAGTGGGCTAGCACTAAATGTGGAGGGTTTGAATTGTGTTAATAGGTTACTTTTTCTTTGGTTTGATGTTTAACACAGCCCATTAAAGATCCTTTGCCAAAGAGTCTTTACTTCTGTGAATGACCCACAACTTCATTAATGAGATGTTTTCCTGTGTTACCTCATCTAAGTAAAACAACAACTCAAGGATCTTTTGTGTCACCAGTTGTCCCTTTCCATCTTTATTTTATTTATTTTAGGCAAAGTTTCTTTAAAATCAGCTTTAAAAATCATTGGGGGGGTGCCTTTGAATTTTGCTAGAATAGTTTTAACATAAGTATAATTAAGTGACAAAAATATAATCACATTGATAAATCCAAGTTGTTATCCCTTCCTAAAACTATGGATTTTAAAATTGTTTTCATTGGAGAAAGTCTTTTTTTTTTTTTTTTTTGGCAAAAGTTTCTGGTGGTTTCCTCAGATGTTATGATTGCTGTCTTAACAGGAACATTTTGCTTGTGCTATTTGGTATCTGCTGTGGTTTGGTTCCAGGACCCCCTCCCCCCGCCATGGATACCAAAATCCATGGATGCTCAAGTCCTATTAAACACAATAGTAAAGTGGTATCCCTTATATAAAATAGCAAAATCAAGGTTTGCTTTTGGAATTTTTATGTTTTTGGAATGTTTTCCAGCCATTGATTGTTGAATCTGTGGATAAAGAATCCATGATTCTGGAGGACCGACTGTATAGCGAGATTTCCATGACCTCCAGAGCTCAAACAACAAAAAGCCTTACTCCATTCCACTTATTGTGCAGCCTGAACCAGTCCCAGCAGTTCTGTCTTCAGCAGGGGTCTAGACTGCAGGAATTAACAGGCGATGGTTTTCTTTACACCATGAAAAGGCTCACTACTTATTCCTGCAAATCAAACTTTGCTTCATGGGATTGGTTACAGAGTCTGGTTCAGAAACAGGCACCATAGTGTGTGCGGGCATATATGGCTACAAAAGTGATGCTCTGTAGGTTAAATTGCAGCTGAGTTGTGGAATAGTAGTAGTAGCAATAATGTTGACATAAGCTGATTTCTTCATGTATTGGCTTATACTAAAATCCTGTCTCTCTCTTCCTGCTTCAGTGTTTACATGGATACTGGTAGGCATCTAAAACAAGATTTTTACCACTTCCACCAAAGTTTTGATCAAAGATGTATAAACAACATATTGCCTTAAGCTTCATTCATGCATCTTGTCTTTAGTGCCTTTTACCATTTGGGTTGACTCTTAATAATTGTAAGGCAGATAAACATTTCCATAGGTTCTATTAATATTCTATGTCTGACAGGTTGGCTTTCTCTTTAGCAACCACCAAATAAGTGTATTGTCTTACATTTGTATGTGTAAGATCTTGTACATGTTAATGCCTCTGCTGCCATCCTCACTAGAAAAAGAAAGGCTACTTTTTCCTGGTTCCCCAGTGTCACACTTGAGATGAGCCACCCTATATTGGAAAATGTGTCCACCTTCTTCGTTACACTGGCCTAGGAGACTGTTTTTGATTTCTCATCCCCCAAAGCCTGGGGTGGGGGGCAAACCATTTCTGCAGTTGTAGTCTGCTTGTTCTGAGCTTTAGGCAATTCAAATTGATGTGTGGCAAGCAGAAAATAAACACATTATACCAGGGGTAGGCAACCTTTCCCCTTTAAGGGCCGAGGGACTTCAGCTCCCAGAATCCCAGGAGCTATTGGCCAACATGGGACTATTGGCCAACATGGCTGAGGCTTCTGGGAGCTGAAGTCCCTCGGCCCTTAAAGGGGAAAGGTTGCCTACCCCTGCATTATACTGTGGTTTAATTATCTATCAGGTAGTTACACTAGAATATAAGTCATCCCAGCCCTCTAATACAGGGGTAGGCAACCTTTTCCCTTTAAGGGCCGAGAGACTTCAGCTCCCAGAAGCCTCAGCCATGTTGGCCAATAGTCCCATGTTGGCCAATAGTTCCTGGGATTCTGGGAGCTGAAGTCCCTCGGCCCTTAAAGGGGAAAGGTTGCCTACCCCTACTCTAATATATAATGGTTAATCTAGACCTTCTGCCCCTTCCAGATATCAGGGAGCACATTTCCTAGATTGAATCAGTGCAGACGTTTCTAAAAGGCAAGGGCCCAGCTGGATAAGCTTGCCTTGGTGCTAAAACTTACTTAAAGATTAAAGAGAAAACCTTGGAAAGAACTACTGGAAGAAAATTTGAAAAAGAAAGAAATAGTGAAAAAGACCTCTACTTAGAACAAAAATTTCTAATTCTTTATACATGGAAAGAGAAATTGACTTAGTTCCTCTTTGTGATTGTTTTCCCTGAATTATGCAGCCTGTTTCTTTAGGTAGTTAGTCATAGACCCATAGAGTGCTAAAAGAAAGAACATTGAATTGTTTTGTTTTGAAAATTTAAAAGAATGAGGAACTTGACAGCAGTGTTTATTGAAGATGTTTTCCTTCTCTTTTCTTTCTAAAAAACAACAACACAGATGTTCCTGTCACTTCAACTCCAGTCACCGCTTTCTACCGTGGCTGCATGACGGTGAAAGTTGACAAGCAACCTTTGGATCTAGATGAGGCTGTCTACAAGTCCAGTGACATCACATCTCATTCTTGTCCTCCAGCAAAGACTGACCAATAGAAGCACACACATGCGCGCAAGATTTATATTCCAAAAAAGTCAGTTTTGATGCTTATAAATTATTCAGACTTCCAGCACTGCGTGTGTAGTTCTCTTGAACACTGAAGTTATGTAGCAGCTACTGAAACTGAAATGTCAGATTAATTATTGAAATATTTCTTTGCTTGGGAAAGTTCAATATGTGTAATATATTTGTAAATAGTTGAAAAGACTAATATTATTAACCCAAAGCTGCAAATTATTGCCTAAGGTGAGTGGTGAAGAGACAGATCATATCTGTCATGTGACAACTGGTAATATATTCTGAGTGGACTGGAAGATTTAAAAGTATGTATTTTTTTATTACCAAATGCTCCTTCCTGACTTACCAAATATGAAAGAATAAAACAAAAACCTTTTTTTGAATTAGTTGAAGCAAGGACAGCCTCTGTTCTGGGTGGAGTTTCACTTTACTTTGTTTTTGCTCCCATGGGGTTTAATTATAGTTTTAGAATTAGTACAATTTTATATGAAAGATTAGTTGATTCATTATCCAATATCTGGTTTCCCATGCAGGATGCACACTTCCTTTTTCTAAAAAATCTGGGTGCCCATACACTTCTCTGTGGCTTTTGGAGTAGCTGTTGCAAGATGGAACAGTAAGGTGCAAATGACATGGAGCTCTGTATTTTGCTAATTCGGTGTTCGGTGCTTAAGCATTATGATTTACAATTACACTGAAAATACAAGAACTGCACTTCCTTTGTTTATAATGCAAACAGGTTGCAGTCTAATAGGATGGTCCAGAAGACTTCCCTAGTAATAATAATAATAATAATAATAATAATAATAATAATAAATTTTATTTTTATCCCGCCCCTCTGCATAGCAATCGGGGCGGCTCACAACAATTAAAATACAATAATTAAAATACATTTAAGTATCCCAATCCCTCCACCCATCCCTCCCACCCCTTAAGACCGAATTAAACTAGAAAAAAATTAAAACAAGGTCAATAAAAACAGAGTGATAAAATAATAGTAACAACACAACAGAGAGTCTGGGGAGAGGATTCAATATTCATTCCTCAAGAGGATCAATCTGGGAATGCCTGCCGGAAGAGATCCGTCTTAACTGCTTTCTTAAAAGCCACGAGTGTAATAAGACGGATCTCATCCGGCAGGCCATTCCATAGTTTGGGGGCAGTCAACGAAAATGCTCTCTGCGAGGTCTGATTCAGCTTGGCTTTTGGTTGATGGAGTAAGTTCTTCCCGGCTGACCGAAGGGCACGGGGGGGCTCATATGGGGAGAGGCGGTCCCTAAGATAAGTTGGACCCAAGCCATGTAGGGCTTTAAAGGTCAAAACCAACACTTAGTGCCTTTCCTTGGGCTCTCTCACTGTGTACTACAAACATATTCTCTCATGCTTTAAGGGATAAAGCCATGAGTAAATCCCTCTACCACCTTCTTACTGTTCCATGTGTGTGTGTGGTTCCTTGTGCCTAGTAAGTCAGAATCTGCATTATCAAGAAGGTATGATAAAAGCTCATATAAGCCAAACCTCTGTTCCACAGGTAGCATCCCTATCCTACAAAAAAGATGACAGGGGCTGGTAACCTAGGTTAAGCTGAAAAGCAGGCAGATGTTGGCTAGTCTCTCTTGGATGTAGGCTAGACTTCATTAGAAAAAGTGGTTAGTATTCTGTATCAGCTATTTAGTTAAGTAGTTTAGAAGGGAGTTATGACTATGGCAATAGTTTCACAATCATGACAAAGTAGTGGTTACCTAAATCTACTCACCCATAACTGTTCCACATTCATAATTACTACTTAGTCACAACTGTGATATTGTCATGATTGTAACTCTTCCCCGCACGCACACACCTAATTTACTGAGCTTCACTGCATGGGAAGGAGGAGGCCCAGTCTACTAGTGATCAGAATATGGGTGAATGACGCTACCATCAGGTTATGAGGTCTGGGGGTTGAGTCAGGAGAGATTATTTAGTTATGTGTATCATAATCAGTATTCTGTATCAGCTGCTTAGTTTATACTGGCCATAGTCTTTATTATGAAACCAATGCTGGTTTCCTTGGGGAATGTGCTCATGGACTGTCAGCAGTGGTTGTCAGTCACATCAAGATCAGGATTTGGACCAGGCGACTATTAAAAAAAAATCCATATATGGGAATGAGTGCTGTTTATTGCAACAATTGTTTACTGATGTTTATGGCAACATACTTGAGATTGTATGAAGATGTGGAAGGCAAATTAAGTTACTGCATTATATGTTTATCTGTCCAATATGATTAGTCACAAATATTTGCCAGCCCTAAATTATCCAATTACCTTTTTATTGTAAGAGGATTCCCAAATGACCTTTTTCTGTACCTTGTGTATGATTTTTGCTTGTCTCTGACAGTAGATTTATTCCAAACTAATCATTTTCTTTTTATTGCTAATTATATATTCTAGAGCAGTGCTACTCAAAAATGCTGGTCCTTGGACTGGTGTCAGCCCCTGGGGTGTTAGCTGCTGGTTTGTGGTGAGTTTCCAAGAAACTATGCAAATACAATAACAATATAGTACAAATATGGTATTGGTCCCTGACACATGAGGGGAAATTGCTACATCAGATAGCTTGAGAAGTACTGGTCTAGATTATGTTAAATTGTTCCCTATATCGTAGTTCATTCAGAGCAGCTCTGAATCATGCAGCTCTACAGATATTGTCGATTTGCAACTTCCAGCAGACCTAATCAGCATCGCCAATGGTATGCTGGAAGCTGCAATTCGGTAATATTCGGAGGGTGGCATGATTCCTACCTTGTTTTAAATGAACTATTTTACAGAGAAAAAATAGCTTTTAAAATGTTAAAATAATCCCTCTGTTAGGTGACAGTTACTGAAAACAAGACACGAACAAAGCAGAACAATTCCACTACAGTGATTATGAGGGCTCACCAAGTCATAAGGCATGGGATGGTAAAATTATAACATGGAGATGCGGGGAACTGGCATTCTTTGAAATTTGGTATCACATCCGTGCATTTGATTCTTTAAGCTTAGGACATATTGCCAGCAATGCAGATACAAGTATGTGCCCTTACTTTCTGTTTCTCATTTTTCATATACCTCATAGAAAGGTTAGTTGTTGTTTGCCACGAAGTCACTTCTGACTTATGGCAACCCTAAAGGGTACCCTTCGTCATGATTCGAGAGCAGGGTTGCTATTGTCTTCCTCTCAGGCTGAGAGAGTGTGATTACCCAATATTGCCCAATGGGTTGCCATGCTCAAGCAGGGATTCGAACCCTGGTCTCCTGGAGTCCTAGTCCAGCATTCAAACTACAAGGCCACACTGGCTCGCAATGTAAAAGTAACCTAACAATTTTCCCCTGCTTTACTTAAACTGGGTGGACCTTTGGTCTGATCCAGTACAGCTATTTTCTGCTCCTATCTCTGTTTTACTGCTGTCTTCTGTATATTCCAGGGGTGGGAGTTGTGTGGGCTTCCAGATGTTGTTGAACATCAGCTGCCAGCATTTCTCACGATTAGCTGTTAGGCTAAGACTGTTGCAAATGGCAGTCCAACCACATGGGGTAACACATGATTCCCAACCCTAATGTAACCAGTCCTTGTTTCCTGATTATTTACACAATCCTTATTATTCTCTTTTGTTTCCATGCCTCCTCCATCTTCTCCCTCAGTATGGTATGAGACTCTTTAAATTAGAGAAAGGCAGTCAGTAGATTGGGGACTCAGGCCAGTTTGTCCTGGAGTCGATCCTGAAACCATCACTCTTTTTCCATTGTGAACCTCACTCAATGAACTCTTTCCCATACACCTCCTCCCTATGAATAATTGTAGAAATATTAACAGAGTCCCCTTACTGTATACCATCATTACACACTGTATTCAGATTGTTGAATTTGTAGCATATGGAAAAGATAACTTTATTTTCAGTAGTATTAAGTACAATAAATACAGCACAAACTATTCAGACAAGAGATTAAATCCAACTCTTTCTTTAAATACTTTGATCCTTCAATATTTACCATTTGGAAAAACTGTTCAGAATAACAGATACTCCTCTCTCTCCTTTTCTTTAACACGCATGGACCAAAAAATACTATTACGTATTACACACAGCATATTTTATTGTAAAATAATTGTGCCACTCTTTTGGAAGATATCTTCACCCAAAAGAAGATATTAAATTAATGCTAAGAAGAAAAGCTTCTTTCCCACACTTTGGTTGCATCTGTACTGCAGAATTAATGCAGTTTGACAGCACTTTAATGACCATGGCTCAGTGCTATAGAATTCTGGGATTTGTAGTTTTGTGAGAAATTTCACCTCCTCTGTGAGAGAGTTTTGGTGCCAGAACAAATGACAAATCCTAGGATTCCATAGGATGGAATCATGCCAGTTAAAGTGGTGTCAAACTGCATTAATTCTGCAGTGTGGCAGCAGCCCAAGGCAGTTGGTTATTTGTGAGTACATCACAGTTTAGGTTCTAAACAAGAGGGAAAATACCCAACTATCCATAATGTATAAGAAAATGAATTTAATAAATTTTTGCATCCTGATTCTACAGATGAAGTGGCTTTTGTTACCAGCTGATGAACAGAATATGACGTTCAGATACACATTGGATTGTTAGTCTTTCTTGATGGAGATGGACATTCCTGGCCTTCCTATCATACAGATGCTAATGTGTATTGTGTTTGTCACAAGCCAGTGATCACAGGCAATAGATGCATTTGGATGTAACAGTAAACTTGTTTATTACAGGAGTGGATGGGCAAAATTCCAGTCCTGGGCCTCATGGCCTCTAGAGCCCCTAAAATGTTGTGATATAGTGGTATGAAACCTAAAAAATTCATGAACTATTTATTGTTAAAACATGGTGCACAAGAAGCAAAGGCCTTGTTGCAACACTGAAGGGTTGTTTTTTTCTGCAACTGTAAATGAAAATAAAATTAGCAGTACAGCAAGATGTAGCCCATTATGGAATCTTGAACATGGGGGGTGAATATGGGCCCTAGACCTGCCAAAATTGCCCATCCCACTTATTCATTACAATATTGAGGTTAGGCAAGGCTCAGAGTTATACATGTTTCCTGTACCCCTGACCCTACCATGGTTGCAAGGAAGAGACTGGAAAGTTGCACTTCTTTTATTTGTTAAAGCCAGCTTAGCATTATGCCTGATTACATACAAAATGAGGTTACTTTTAAGTATGGTTTACTGCAAAGATGAGGAACCTCAGAACTGCCATCCTGTGACTCTAATTGGTTCTGTGGGCTTCCTCAGATGGCAGCAACACCTTCTGCATGACTGCATTGTTGGGTGGTTTCCCAACTTTTTGTATTGCCTCCTTCCCCACCCCATTTTGAATGGCTGAAATGCTTGATTATTGGCAGTAAATGCTTTCAGCTTAAATATTGCTGGTATTTTTGGTGAGACTGTTTTGCCTTTGGCTCTGCCCGCTACTGGAATGCAGTTCCTCTAGAATACAATCTAGCCCTTGGGTTGAAAGAAGTTCCTCATTCTTGCTTGAACCAAGATAGCTTCAAAATTTTGTTCAGTGAACTGTCAGAGGAAAGGTGCAGAGGAAAAGTGCAATATTCTGAGTACTATAAAACATCATTTATTGGTACATCTGCATGCAGCCATTACCTTACTAGTGTCTGGCTTTCTCTGGATCCGAGTCCTGTTGGAAATATTTTTTTTGCTCTGCAGGTGCTGAAACTGTGATCTGAGAGCATGGCAGCTGAGATGGTAACTGACTCCATGCAGTATGTGACTGATTGACTACAAGCAGATATGCCTCCCCATTTTTCAGCCATTTTCTTGTTAACCATTATTTTTGAATTAAAATAGAGAGATACCATGCCAAAATGAAGAGATTTTTAAAAATCAGCTCGCCTGGTTAGCACATATGGTTTTACCAGGGGTCTTTTTCTTTTGAAACCTATTATCTGTTGACAATCTCATGGCTATGGGATGTATGGTGGAGGTTTTTCACCTGACAGAAAATAGGCAGGTGTGTACAATGGAGGAGCATTGGGAGGAAGGCCATAGGAACAGCTTGTTTGCGATGGAGGCTGGTTGTCATCTGATAAGGATATATCAGTAGATGATGATGTTGGGAAACTGCTGGCAGGCTGTAGTGAGATAATGAAAAAGATTTCAAATACAAATTGCAAAGTGGATTGAAAAGTGCCATTAAATACATAGGCATGCATAGTGCATGAAACAAACCAACATTTGCATGTGTGCTCTTACACACATGCACACACATTTGAGCTTTTAATTCCTCCCTCCCTCCTCCAGGTCTGATTAGTCTGTGCAGTTTTGATTCTGGATTTTGCATAAACCCCATAATGTATGTTACACTGTAATAGTAATAAACAGCTTAAATCAGGGTTTCTGAAGCCTTAGGTGCTGCTGAGAGACAGTGCCTTTTGTTTGGGGTCCAACAGGGCTGCTCCCCTGAGCAATTATGCCAGACCCCAAAAGTCTTTCCAGAGGCTACATCACACTCCCACCCTAGCAGCAGTCTTGCCAGGTGGCGGCAAGTTGGCCAGGGGAATGGCAAGCAAGTCATTGGAAGGGAGGGATGCTGGTGGGGCAGTCCGCCTCCCCACTACCCTTTGAGTGACACCAACCACAGGGACACCACTGGCCCAGTCCACTTCAGACCAGCTGCATGATTAGGCAAAGGACATCCATTCAAGCTGGGTGTCAGGGCTCAAGGAGGATGACGTTTCCACCAGCCTTTTGCTGTAGTGAATGAGCTTGTGACTAACAGAAGCAGCACTCCTCTTACAAGTCCTTGTCACAACTTGGCTCACTGGTAGGAAGAGTTTGGAAATGTAATTCTCATGTGCCCCAATCACTAGTTGAATGGAGCTCCTTCACCTGATCCAGCGGCTGACTTTAAGGGGTCTGGGGAGGGTCAGGCAAGGAGACATTATGTGGTAGTCAGTCTCAGGTTCCCTGAGACCTGAGAATTGTATCAAAGGTTTCTCCAAAGTAAAAAGTTTGAGAAAGGCTGGTTTAGCTGAATCACTGCATAGAGGCACAGTTTTTTTTCATGTTCCATTGAAAATACACAGTAGATCCCTGGTATCCACTGGGGGTTGGTTCCAGGAATACCAAAATCTGTGGATGCTCAAGTCCCATTAAATACACTGTTGCATATAGTAAAACAGTATCCCTTCTTTAAAATGGTAAAATCAAAGTTGGGGGGGAAGGTTGGAATGTATTTTTTTTTTAACATTTTCAAGCGTGGTTGGTTGAATCCATGGATAAAGAATCCGTGGATACGGAGGACCAACTCTACATCACATGGATGAAGGAATTATTTTGAAAAGAGAAACCATCATTGTCTGTGTTAACCTTTCATTCCAGATCTGAAACACCACATGCTTAGATATACAAAGCCTCTCTCTTACCAACAGAATCCAGTAATGTTGTAGAAGGATTGGTGGTAGGATAACACAAAGCAATATAGTAGAATTCCATCTGTGTTCTTACCTGGAGGGGTAAATGATAGGAGGAATAATGAGGAACAGCTGCTGCAGAAGGACAAAATCCAGCATATGTCAAAATCTGCTGAGCTGGATTGTAAAGAATCTGTGGAGGAGCAGAGTTGAAGGCAACATGGGAGACAGGTACCTGTGGAGCACAAGAAGTGAATCAGTTTTGCTTATTTTCACGTTCCTAACATTGATACTCAGCAAGTATTTTTTTACCCTGTCCTCTGGAATATTAATAGGAAATCACATGCAAAGCTAGAACAAAATTCCACCCCATTATACAAAAACCTCAGTTCCTTGAAAATCAACAAGTACAATCTCTTCCTTTTAGTTCAGAAAAAAAAATCTTGCAAAAAACATTTAAGGAAGAGGAGATTAAATTGCAGCCCTCGAGATCTGACTGCTAAGCAACAATACCCATCCTAGTCCTAGCTAGCATTGCCAACAGTCAAGGATGATGGAAGGTACAGTCCAACATCATTGAAAGGGCTGCAATCTGACCACTCCAGGCAATGAGCAGGTGGTTCAGGCAACATGAGTGCTAGTCTAAGGAAATTACACTTCTGAGGAAAGACTATGGAAGGTTCTAAAACCTTTGGGCCAGGAGAAATGTATGTCTGTAGAATGTATGTCCGTAGAAATGCCGTACACTATGCTTATTTTAAGGTAGTTGTGTGGAGAATAAATTGTTTGGCTAAACACTCTTTTTTTTCTGAGCTCTGCCAATAAAATAACCAATGCTGTCGAGGAAAACAGGACGCCAACACAGATAGTCAGATATTCAGGACTGTTGCAGAAATTAATGCCTGTGGTCAGAATGGTTTAGATGGGAAAGGGAGCATGGTGGGATTGACTGTTTTCAAAAAGTTTTAAAATTTGTCTAACTATACTTACTCTGCCTCAGGTGCTATCCTTCTGCAGATCTTTTTCCTGCTTTTCAAATACTTGGGCCATAATGAGTCACTGCCCAGTGGCAAGTAGTAAAACAATCATGCTCTACTCATGACTACAAGTTTTTCTCCTGGCCCAAACCATCTTGTTTGAAATTCAGCCTTGTAGTTCTGCTTGGAGGCCTTTTAAGAACTTGAGAACTCCCTTGCTTTCACTTATTTTTACTTTCCTACATCCTTTTGGAGGCATTGCCTTGTATTATATGATATCTTATTCTAGTTGAATCTTCAGCACATAGCTTCTGCAATTAACTGAACAACATACCAGATTCTAGAAGACGGTATGATGAATACTATGAAATTATTTTCTGCAGGATATTGCAACAGTTAACTTGCTTTGTCAGTATTTTTCATTTTCTTGTTTGCTGATATCATACAGTGCATCTATCCTCTTAGGGAAAAATTGTACTTATTTGCTTCCACTCTTGCATGACAATTTTTTTAAAAAAGAATATATAAGCTGCTTACTCTGGTCAGTGTTGCTGAACTGAAATGAACTTGCAGTTCAGCATAAGGGGGCTAGAACACAACTGCTGCCATATTTTATTTCCTTGACTTATTGCTTAATCTGACAATTTAGATTAAGACTTGCAGAATGTGGAATCTTGTATCAAAAAGGATTTTGTTTCTCCTCTATGTAGACTAAAGAGCAGGAAGACAACCTAAGATATGTGTTGTCACAGACTACAGCTGTTCCACGTTAACAGCATAAATAGAAATTGGATGTTGCATTACCTGAACCTCTAGCCCCATTATTCTACCAAGATCTCAAAACTCAAATGCAGGAACAAGTATTTGAAACTCTGTGAATAGTATTATCTATTCAAATTGCTGCCTTTATCTCCCTAGCAAGCCTTGATAAGGATGTCTTCTATTCTGTATTTGTCAGCGTGTAGTGTGCCTTAGAGCTGCAGAAGTATGGTGGTTGGAAAAATTGGTTGAAATTAATAGCTTTAGAGGTTAGTAAAAAAAACAACGCACACACACAGAAGTGTAGCCAAAATTCAAATGAGGTCCATCAATACAGAAGTCTAATAGCTCAGGCCTGTAAACAAATTGGATGGAGATCAGTGTGACATGGCCACACATGGCAATGATTCTGTATGTTATTACTGTGTATGGACGTTATCACACGGGGAGTTTCGGGGAGAAAGTGGAAATAAACGGGACGAGTGGAAGTCTTTAATTTACGGGATTTGTCCCGTCCCACCTCGTCTGATAACTAAATTCGAATTTAAAAGGGAGTTAATTCGAACAAAAAACTGATCTTTTCAAATCCTCAAAAATCCTGAAAATGAAAAGATCAGGTTTTCGTTCGAATTAACCCCCTTTTAAATTCGAATTTAGTTATCAGATGAGGCGGAACGGGACAAATCCCATAAATTAAAGACTTCCGCTCGTGCCCGCTTATTTCCACTTTCTCCCCGCGACTCCCCGTGTGATAACGTCCTCTGTTATTACTGTCAACTACTGTGGACGAGCAAGCTCAAGCAAATTCAGTTATGTTGCATTGCCTGCAAAATCCAATGTCTTACAGTCTGCAAGCTTGCATGTGTGTGACAGAGTGACCTTAGAGAGAGAACATTACGAGCATGCCAGGCATCAGCATATAAAAGAAACATAGTTTTTGTAAAAAAAAAAAAATGTGTTGAACTAGAAAATGGATGATACTTGCTCTACATTTGGTTTACTGCAGTGCTACAAAACATTAAAGCAACTTAACTTTCTTCTAAAACTCTACAGTGCATGATACTTGATGCAAACTCAGAAGAGTATAAAACACTATCATATTAAAGAAATCCTTCCATTTCTATACCACTTTGAAAAGAAGCTGGTTCTTAAGAATTTATGTGTCACTCAAAGGATTTGATGATAAGACTAAAAGGGAAGAAATTAAACAAATGCTGCTCCATACTTTTTCTGTACTTGGCCTCTGTTCAAAAGATTAACATTGTAAGCAACATTTTCAGGCATCTGGATCACAAGAGTAACTAGGCTTTTTAGAAGTGATTCAGGAAATAGCAGAACATATCTCTTGGAGATTAATGATTTGCCCATGTAAATGCACATATGCAGTTTTGTAAGACTAAACCAGGCCAACCTCCCTCCATTAAAAAGCCTCCTAAAATGACAATTCTAACCCACTGGAAAACAAGGGAAGGGGAGGAACAAAAGTGGAAAAGTCTTGAACAGATTTAAGTTAGATTAAACCCTGATTAAATCAATTGGTTTGTGTACAGGTTTACAATCAAGGACTGAGATCCCAGATGGTTGGACATAGCATAAGAAGGAATTCTGCATTCAAAACGCTGCTATGGCTTCCCTGTCACCCCAGACTCCCTGTTGTGTTGCAGTATCCCCACCCATGGCCAGTCCATTGTTGATTGATATTGGCTGGGGGGTGGGGGGAATTAGAGAAGCACCTGGTATGCTCCAGAGCCAGAACAACCAAGGACAGATTATGTCATTGCTCTGCACCTGGATATGGGAACATAGCCAGATGCTTCTCCTATTGCTTGCACCCTCCACCCGCAACAGAGTGGCCATGGGTGTGGGGGGGGGGGCATTACAGCACAACATCCTGGTGGGGGGCTTGGGTCATTGTGCAAAATTAAAGACCACCAAAAAATACACAAATAGGATGTGGATTTAATAGGATGCTGCCAAGGGCAACTTTTTCTGGAGAAAATTAAATGTATGGAACCATGCATTCATTGTTGGACTGCTTTATTTCTGTCTCCCCTTTCTTTGTCTACTTTCATGTCTGTTTCCTTGTGGAGTCCAGATATATGCTGTATACTTTAAATATCAAAAAAAGGTACACACATGGCTTTCTCTTTCTTCTGAACATTCTATCTCATTTGTTTAATTCACATAATTCCTGGTAAACAGAGGCTGGAATCTTCCTAATGACTGGTGGAGTCGTGCATTATTTTATGTCAGTGTGAGTACCTTTTAGAACACTGAGGAAGGAGGCATCCAATTCCTCCTTGTGCAATGGCTTTCCCTAGAGTGTGCAGTGGAAGCCAGAACATGCTGGGAACAGCTTTGCCCTTCCCCGATCCAAGCAACCACTGACTGGCCATGGGAAGGGGATGACACTGGGAGATCTCTGCTGCTCCATATCTTCCTCTCCTGGACCTCCTGCATCCTTCCATCCCAGACCTCTAGCATATACACTCTGCCAGTGTTAAACAAAACATTGACCACACAGAAAGACAAAGCTTCAAGGTGAATGATCAATCAGGTTGTTTCTTAAGAACTAGCTATATGTACATGCAGCTTTAATGGGCCAGTGAATGCATTCAGCCACCTCTAAGCCACTAAATAGTCAGATCATTTTTGATAACCTCACCCATTTGGGAGCAGTGGTATTCAAAATAATTAGCATCCAATTCAGTCCCCATGGCTCTGCCACGGCTCTGGAGGATCCAGTTCTTCCCTTCTTCTGGCCCTCTCGCCTCTCTATCCTCCTCTTCCTCCCCTTTGCTATATCTGGTTCCTCCCTTTAACCTCCCGGCTTCCACATCTTTTAACAATTGGTTCTGGCGAACTGGTGCAAACAAGCTGAATGACACTATTTAGGAGTAAGCAAAACAATCCGCTAGGAATAAATGATAGGCAAAGCTTACATGAAGCCTTTCTATGAAATTAGTCTTGATAAACTCAGGAACGGTAGATGTAGCTCTTCATACAGGTAGAGATAAACATGCTTCCCTGTGTATCTAAACCCTAGGCTCTAAAACTTCTTAAACTTTCTGGTGTCAGGGACAAGCAGAGTACCAAGACTGGTACCATCGTCCCCAGTATGGGGGAATCAACTAGCTAAGTCCTTTGCCTCTGGCTGACAAATTTGAACCAATAAGACTCCTATGTAGTTGAGCCTCCTCAGAAATCATCAATCAGAATGATCAGGTACTAAGAAATACTGAGAGTGACTGTCATTGAACTCTCCCAGAAATAATAAAGGCTGCATGCAATCTATTATGCGGTGACTTCCTTAGAAGCAAGGTGCATTGAGTAACTTACATTGTGTTCATATTTAAGATTGTTCAGTGATACTGGATGGGGAAAGTAATTCCCCCCCCCCCCCAGTACGTGTAAATAGGGAACATTAATGACAACCTGCTGCTAATACTGAGCTGCTTCTTTACCTTAAAGACAGTTCTGGGTCACTGGTACCATATTGTGCCAATTGGTTGCAACTGCCTCTTTTTTCCTGGACAGGCACCACAGACAAAGCCAATGGCCTGCAGATTGATACTGGTCCATGGACCACTACTTTGAGTAGCATACTGACATTCTACATTGATAAATCCCTTCAGTATGAAATGTCACAAAGGCTGCAAGACTTACCACATCTTTAAATGCCCCAAGCATGGCTGCTGTGACTATGCCAAGAAACAATCCAATTATGTTCAAAACGGTAGAAGACCAGAGCAGACGATACAAGTGAACCACATCCTGACAGCTGTTCACACCAAGGAACTCATAGTAGCTGGTTGAATGTTCTGAGCTGATGAGAGAAGGGGTTTTTCATCAGGAGAAAATTTACATGGTATTCCTTCCTTCTGCCACTGTAATCAAAGCCCTCCCTTCCCGTGAAGCTGGTGCACACAGCTGTTCCATGTCTCACGGGGAGTGGGCAGGATTGGAAAAGCATCAAGCTATGTTCATGTAGCCAGATGCAAAATGATTACAACAGCACTAAGAGCCCCCCAGAGGACCTCAGTAGATCTCAGCACTAAGGAGCCCTGGTGGCGCAGTGATTAAATGCCAGTACTGCAGCCACTCATTCACAAACCACAAGGTTGAGAGGTCATCCCAGCCAGGGGCTCGGGGTCAACTCAGACTGGCATCAAAATGAGTACCCAGCTTATTGGGGGCAATTAGCTTACAGTTGTAAGCCACTTAGAGACTGCTTAGTCCAGTATGAAGTGGTATATAAATGAAATTGCTATTCCTACTAATGTAATCATTAAATGTCTTGCTTTGAGGACATAGCCAGATAGTTCTCTTATCCCCAATCATTCTGCACAAGGCACAGAAAGGTAAGATGAGGGAGCTTCAGAGGCTGTATGGTAAGTCCAGGAAGTGGTATATGCCTCAGCTTAGTGGAGGTCCACATGAAGAACTACTATGGTATGTTGAACCATGCAGGATCATAGCCAATGTGTACAACATACAGAATAAGTTTAATGGCCTTAATACTTGTGTTTCAGCATTCTGGAGATTGCTGTTTACTGCCTATCAGAGAGGATGAGATAGAAATTCAAAACCAAAACATAAAATAATTGCTGATATTCAATGCATGCAAAACCAATGTCTCCTTGCCTGACTTGCCCCAGCCCATCTTAACAGCCAGCAGCCACATTTGGCAAAGAAGGTCTGCTCAACTGTTGATGCAGGGTGCAAGAAAGAAAATGTTTCCAGCCCCCTCCCACCAGTGAGGAAGACTGAAACAAAGAATCATGAGGGGGTTTGTTCTTGATTGGTGGTAAAGGGCTGAAAATGTCCTCCTCGCATCCTGATCAGCAGCTGAACAGATCTCCTTCACCTGATGCAGCTGCTGGCTGTTAAGTTTGGCCAAAGAGTATTTATGTAGTTTTACTCTAAGACTACATAGTCTTACTCAGTAAGGAGCTGTTATGAATTCATAACGCTATGTTTCAAATCCATAACTGCAAATACAGAATGCCAGACAATTAAAAAATACCCTTTAATGACTATATTTGAGCAGTGGCCCAAGTAAGCAAAGACACATGTCTGAGTAAAATCTGGGTTGAATGTAAAGCCAAGAGCTTGATGGAAAGTTAAAGTAATCAATTTTTCTATGACAACAAACTTCACAATTCTGCTTTCAGCTGGCTCCTCTCCCTACCTTTTGATCTTTTTACAGAACATGACATTTCTCATACTAGTGCTGGCACGTGTATCTGTGAGGGAGGATGTTTTGGGATGAAAGCATGCAGAGCAAGCAAAAATAAAAATTGCTAGTAGTTGCCATTTCCACACTGTGTGTGTGCTTAGTAACACACCATCTGAATTGCAGTAGAAAAGGCCAAACTGATGTATTACATTGGCTCAGCTACACTGGGTTTGTATTGGAGTGCCAGCTAATGCTGCTGGGAAGCTTTACTGTTCTTGATTCCAGCATTTATGGAGAATATTATAAATGCATGCCTGTGGGAACGAATATGCAGGAAATAGGAAGACAATTCCTCCTCCTCCTCCTCCCTATCTGCTGGAAGAACTGTCCTAGGATTACATCAGACTGTTTTCCTTCAGGGGCTAAAGAGGCAAAGACTAGCAGGAGCTTTCTAACAACTTCTCTCCACGTACTTACTTTTCACAATTGTACAAATCACAGCAGTAGCATGTGTTACTCTTCACTTTCAACTGACACTTGCTGTTTAAGGTGTAACATGTCACCTGAAAGAAGAGGAAAAACCAAAAGAGCTTTATTCTGGCTAATAGATATTCTGGACACTAGTTCAGATGCAAACTCTGTGATCAAGTGTGTTTTGCCCTGAATTAACAGCACATTTGGCCCCCCCAGGAGTTTTTGTGGCCCTTGGGGTAAAATAAATATTATGTTGCTCCAAAATGCCTTCTAGGACAGCGACAGGCAACCTTTTTCTTACCTGGGCCGGTCTGCCGTCGCCCAGGTCGCGGCTGGGCCAAGGGGGGAGAAAATGGCGCCGTGCGCGCTTGCGCGCACATGCGCACCCGCCGCCGCCACACGCGACCCCCCGGACATACAGCCGCCGCGATCGCTACTGCGGTCGCCACCGTAGCGCGCGCGGCTCCAGCCACCACGACGCATGTCGCGGCCGCCATTTTGGGAGTCAAAATGGCGGACGCAACACATTTGCGCATGCGCAAGAGTACTGTGCATGCGCAAACGTGTCGCGACCGCCATTTTGACTTTCAAAATGGCGATTGCCACGAGCGCACCCGGAAACGCACTCTGGCAGCAGCGGCAGCGCACGGCGGCAGCGCACGGCGGCGGCGACGGCGGCAACCTCCGGCTGGGGCCGGTAAGTCCGGAGCCCGGGGCCTAAACCGGCCCCCGGGCCGTAGGTTGCCGGTCCCTGTTCTAGGAGGTGTGGAGGACATTTCGACCATGCTACAAGCCGTCGGGTCTCCCATGGAAAAAACAATATTTTTACCAAAAAAACCCCCACCAAACCCCAAACATTTTTGCCCCAAAATGCACTCTAAGGGATGTAGGAGGTTAGGCTCAGGAGACACCTTTAATAATATTTATAAAACAGGAAGTGAATTGAAGTTGTTTAAAAAGGCCTCACCTAATATGCCCCAGGAGAGCCCAAAAACATGATGGAAATGCCTCCAAGTCCCATGAAGGGTATTTGGGGACACAAAATGATTATTTTGCTGGAGTGGATACAGCAGGGAGGATTCCTCCAAGGTATCCTAAGGGATTGTTGTGGCCCTGTACTCTTCAATAGTTGCCCAACCCTGCCCTAAACAGTATGTGGCAATAGACTAAACTGCCCCACAAGCATTCGTTTTTTTCTCAGATCTATAAACTGAAATTTCATGTTTTATTTTCCATAAATGGGATGTGGGGGGAACAATTGTTGTTATTGTTGTTGTTTGTAAGAAGAATGTAAAGGGAACAGAAACGGAGAACTACATTTGAAGGACAATATGAAGATAGTCCCACCAATGACACTCCTGTTCTGCCATGGTGAGATTGTGTGTCCTGTGAGCCAAGGGGTTATGCTGACTGCAGTAATGCTGCTAGTCGGGTCTACCAGTCTTTTGCTGAGGATACAGACAAAATGTGCCAAACAGCAACTGAGGAGCAGTAGTGGGGGAAGGGGTGACACTGGTGAAGGATCTCTCAGAGACAAAAGCAATGGCACCATAGCTATGCAGATGGAGGCAGAGTAAAGACTTTTAGACTTTAGACACAAAAGGTTTTGGTTCTTTTGCACAAAAACCTTATGATGAGACAATCCAAAATGAAACAAGAAATAGTGCCAGAAGATGAGATTCCCGGGTAAGATGGCACTCAAAGAACTACTGGAATACAGCAAAGGACAACTACTAGTAGCACCATGGCTAATGAGGCAACTAAATTCAAGGTGTAAGGACATTCAGCTGTTGATGTGCACAGAAGTGAAGGAAAAATCTGAAGCTGCACAATGCCTATTATAGGAACATTGAACATCAGAAGCTTGAATTGCTAGACACAGTAAAATGAGAAATGGAGGATACAAATATTGCAATATATGGGGTGAGCAAGCTAAAGTGAACAGGAATGGGACATGTTCGGTCAGATAAATAGTGTTTTATTCAGGAAATGAAAATCTAAGAAGACACGGGGTGGCATTAATGGTGAGGAGAGAAGTACCAAAAACAGTCAAAGGATATAATGCAAAGTCTGACCAACTCATATTAATAAGATTTCAGGGAAAGCTCATCAGTAGAAGTATATTCCATTGTTATGCTTCAGCTACAGAAGTAGCAGAAGAAACTGGAACATTTTATGCTGGAGTTCAGGAGGAAAATAATCACACACCAATGCAGACTTCTTGTTAAGCAAAGGGGATTGGAATGCCAAAATAGGAAACAGAGCAGAATCAAAGATTGTAGGAAAATTTGGCCTAGGATCAAGAAATGAAGCAGAAAAGCAAATGACTGAATTTGCAAGGCCAACAATTTGTTCATTGCAAACACATTCTTGAGGCAACACATGAAGAGACTGTATAAATGGACATCACCAGATGGCCAATACAGAAATCAAATGCACTACATAATTTGAAGCAGAGGATGGAGAAACTCCACTCTCTCTGAAAACACAAGACCAAGTGCAGATTGTGGCACCAACCATGAACTACTATTATCAAAAATTAGAGTAAAGCTAAAGAACACCATATCCACCACCATGGCTAAATACAACTTGAATAACATTTCTCTAGAATTTAAAGATAATATGAAAAATAGATTTGCACTATTAAGCCTAATTAACTTCAAGCCAGACACTATCTGTAGCCAAAAAGAAAGAGAAACATCAGTGAATGACAGGAAACTCTTCAGGCAGTTAAGAACAGATAAGAAGCAAAAGTAAAATGTGACAGATATGGGGTCAGAACCTAGAAAATAACTATTCAGTGACTTTTGTGCAAGGACAAGAATACTCAATGCAGAGAAATAGAAGGTGATAACAAAAAAGGAAGAACAAGAGATGTCTTCCACAAGATTAGAGTTATCAAAAGGAAATTTAAACCAAGAGTAAGGATGCTATATGACCAGCAGGGGAACATATTACATGGCCAAGTAGAAATAAAAAGACAGTGGAATCAATAAGAGAGATGAAAGGATGACAGGTTTATTCAAGGAAGAACCATTTGAAGATGAACCTACAATTTTTGAAGTGGAAGCTACACTCAGAACACTTGGGGGAAATGAATCACCAGTCATACCACTAGATGTCCTTCAAGCTACAGAGATCTACACAGATCTAACTAAAATATTTCAACAAATATGAAAAACAAAACAATGACCCACAGATAAGAAACGCTCAATATGCATTCCAGTCCTCAAGAAAGGGGACACAATGGATTACAGTAACCACAGGACCACTGCATTAATCTCCCATGCAAGCAAACTGATGGTCAAAATTCTACAACAAAGACTTTTACCTTATATGGAGCAAGAAATCCCAGATGTCCAAGCTGGATTCAGGGAAGGAAGAAACACTTGGAATCATCTAAAACTTATGTTGGATAATGGAGTGCACCAAAGAATTTCAAAAGAAAATCAGCTTGTGCTTTATAGATTATAACAAAGCCTTTGTGTAGATCATGATTGCTCATAAACACTTGGATGTGCCACAATATTTGATTGTCCAGATGCGTAAGCTGTATTCAGAACCCGAGGCTACTGTTTGGACAGAATACGGAGAATGGCATATGTCTGCAAGGCCTGAGCAGGGCTATTGAAGACAGGGTGACTTGGAGCTCTCTCATTCATAGGGTTGCCATACGTTAAAGTCAACTTGATGGCAACTAATGACAAATGAAAATGAAAGTTGAAAATGAGCACAAATTGTCGAAAACGGAACAAAGCTCAACTATTTCTTGAATGTGTATAAACAAAAACTCCTCGCAGCTTTCTGTTTCCATGAATAGAGAGAGAATTGAATGTGTCCAAATTAATTCAGGTATCAAAATGCCCCATATTGCAGGAAAAAGAGGAAAAACAACTAATAAAAATGTTTGTAAATTGAAATGAGAACACATAAGGTCCTGGTTGAGAAGTGGTCTTATCTACAAGAGATGTTTAAAATATGTTGTTAGTTGTTGATTAAAGGAATAATAACATACAATTTATTTGGAAATTATCTGCATTCTTGAAGCTCCTATGTTTGCCTTATGCCAACAAGTTGGCTGTAGTGACTTTAGCAAATCTGATTTAGCTCAACAGTGCCACCTAAAGTGTCTCAGTCTAACTTTCTGGTTAATCCCAAGTAAGCACATAACCTGGATTCTCAATAAATATCCAGAACATAAGTTGTTTTCACAAAACTGGAGCTAGCAGGCCAATTTTTGAGCCAACAGTTTTTTGCGGGAGGGAGGAGTATGTCTGTCTTCATTCAGACAGAGGATTGTTTTAATGAATCTTAAAAGTAAACTCTCCACATGTAATTTATATTTGACACTGGAAACAAATCTACAAACACAGGGTTCTCCTTATTTACATGTACTTTTCTTACTGAAAAGCTTGTAATGTCTGTTCAGTTATGTAGGTTGCTTTATGATCTTCATTGTGAAAGATGTGAGAACTGAGTGCAATTTATACAACTTTGAGATATATTAAGCGCACTTTGAAAACAGTATACATATGCAACAGTATACATATGTTGACCAAGATCATTGTGGTATATACGTAAGAAATGAGTTTCAAAAACTTTCCTCCATGTGAAAAGTAGTTTTCCAGTAGTAAAGAACTTTTGTATTTCAATTCAACAAGAAGCAGAATAATATGGTAAATATGCTATTTACATTTACTTTTGCATGTTAACTAGTCCTCTTCTGTGTTTCATTAGCCACGCTCTAATCTTTTCATGCCTTGATTATTATATAATTCAATCCATTCAGTAGTTCATTCAAGGTTTTTTGGGGGGGGGTCAGCAAAAGCAGTGGAATAAAATGATAACATTTCCAAGAAAACTCCACCAACTACTCTTATATTTTCTATGGAAAATTTGTGTTCGGTAAATGGGGTGAAATATAGAATGATAAATCTCACTTTTTAGTTTATTTCTTTTTTACAGAGAAAGGAAGAGGGAAATAAGAAAAAATGTCAAGACCAATTTAGACAGGAATTCAGAGTTAAAATACCGAAAGCCATGAAAGATTTTCAGACCAATCATTTAAAAGTGTTGTGACTATCTATAGCTTAGTTCAGCAAGAAATAAGATCAATCACAAGCCTGTATGGCTCAGTGTAGATTTGTGAACATATCTATGCTAGGTTGAGTCGTATATCACCCCCAAACCTACTGTATGCCTCTGAAGCCCCCACCCCACATCCTTCACATGCCTCCTGAGCAGCAGGCAGGATCAGAGAAGCCCCTTGCTATGTCCCTCCCTGTAGGCTGGGGGTGAACAAAGTGTGTGGCCTGCAAGGTTGTTTACATGCTCCCCCAGGGCCTTCCCAGAGGTCATTTATTATTTATATATAATATAAATTAAATATTTATATATTTAGTTATTTTGCAAGATAAATATTCTGAAATTCCCAAAAATTAGCTCGGGGGTACAGAAGGCATTTCCATCATGTTTGGAGCCTCTGGATCCCCCCAGGGGTCAAAACAACATTTTTCAACACCCCCCCATCCCTTTAAAAGTCCCCAAATGCCCTCTTTTTGTGCCCCCAAAAAGGCATGTACAGATGTAAGGGAAACTTACAAATGTATATGCCACTAACAGGAAGCCAATTACTGAATCAGTCAAGACCCTCAAAGAGTGGAGACTAAAGTTTATGACTCTATAAGAGCATATCATTTACAACACTGATACTATTTAGATCTCACCAGCATTACTGTCCTTTCCAATTCAGCAATGTTTAGCAGCATTTTCAAAACCTATATACGTATGTTGGTATCACTGCTGTGTGTCTTGAAGTCCTTTCTGACTTACACCGACCTTAAGGTGAACCTATCATGGAGTTTTCTTGGCAAGATTTGTTCAGAGGGATTTGCCTTTGAGGCTGAGAGAATGACACTTGCCCAGTGAGTGGGGATTCAATCCCTGGTTTCCGGAATCATAGTCCAACATTCAAACCATGCTGGCTCTCATAGATACATATATCAAGATAAAATTCCAGCCAGTCCCCTCCATATAATTCAGGTAATACAGTTGGCCTTCTGTATCCACGGATTCTGAATCCACAGTTTCCACCATCCACAGCTTGAATTTAAAAAAAAAAAATCCAAAAAGCTCGATTTTGCCATTTTTATAAGGGATTCTACTTTACTATATCACTGTATATACCGTATATATTTGTGTATAAGTCAAAATATGTATACTACAAAATTGACCTCAAAAACCTGGGTCGACTTATACAAGAGTCAATACAATAATAAGACTGCAGGGAGAGTGATCATTCACTCCCCAATCTTCTTCCCAGGCTGGTTACCTCCAAGGGGACAGCTGGGCTGGGAAGATGCAGGACGAAGGAGCAGGACATCCTTTACATCCATGGTTACGTGCCCTTAAGTTTTACCCTTGATTTATCCACAGGTCATGCAAATATCCAGAATTTTGGCCCCCAAACCTACCCTCAACTTATACCCAAAGCCGACCTATACACAAGTACATACGGCAATATAACATGAGCATCCATAGATTTTGGTATTCATGGGTGGTCATGGAACCAAACCCCAGCAGATTATCAAGGGCCCACTATATCTATGAACACCACCTCAGTTACTGACAGCCAGCCCAATGCTTCTGAAAACTTTCTCAAATATGCACCGTGGTGATTCTCTTGAAGGGGGAGGAATTCTGTGGTTCCAAAATGACCAACATAAATGGCCTGTATTGGCTATTTGTACCAGTACTGTAAGACCTGAAACACAGATAGTACAGTGGGGAGGGGAGGCTGAAGTGATAAAGTAGGTCAATCTTAGCATAAGTGAGGAAGCTTTCACAAAACCAAGCCATTTAACATTTACTAATGATATCTAAATTCGAAATGGCATTAGCCCTTCCCACTTGGAGAAATCATTAATAGTGGCTGACTTATGTAAAAGATTTGGAGCCAGTGCTGAGGTGCATTGATGAGATGCCTTAAGCAAAGCACAGGTGGGTAGAAAAACTACCCCTACTACTGCAAAAGACCTGCGATACTGGATCTGTGTATGTGTGTGCGTGCATATGAATTTAACAAATTGTTGATGTAATTTAACTGTTTACTGTCTACTGCAAAAAGACTGATGTAATTTAACTGTCTACTGCAATTTAACTGTCTACTACATGATGCTTGCTCTGAGGTGGTATGCACACAGATGTACATACGTACATACATCATAGCAATCCTGTATTCTTATAGTGACAAGTGGAGTAATTTAGAGTAGTGGAGTCCTTTAGATCCAGCATGGTGCAGTGGTCTGAATGTTGGGTTGCGACTCTGGAGACCAGGGTTCAACTCAAGTTCCACCTTGGGCAAGTTACTCTCTCTCAGCCTCAGGGGAAGGCAATGCAAATCCTCTGAACAATTCTTGTCAAGAAGCCACTATGATAGTGTTGCCTTACAGTTGCCATAAGTCTGAAACAAACACACACAATAACAATAGTCGCCTTCTTTGGAAGGTTTTAAACAGAGACTGGATGACCATCTATAGGACTGCTTTGATTGTGCATTCCTGCATGACAGGGGGATGGACTGGATGGGCTTTGGGGTCTCTTCCAATTCTATGATTCTAATTTCTCTTCATTGCCTTCTCTAGTGTGATACAGATCATTCTTTTCTTGCAGCTAAAATAGCAGCAGGTTAAGAGCAATCTTTAAAATTGGCAGGGGTGGAATGTGGTGGTGACTGGGGGTGCCAGGGTACCCAGAGGAACCTACACACCAGTGTTATTTGTAATAGTTGTCAATAATAATAATAATAATTTATACCCCGTCCCTCTGTCAACAATCGGGGTGGCTAACAACAGTTAAAATTCCATACAGTATGTATAAAACGCAACCCTAATCCCACCCACCCCTTAAAAAATATTAAACTGAAAATATCTTAAAACATCATAATTAAAACAATATAAATAAAATTATGATTCTGATTTAACAAAACTACTAGACAAATATGAATTATGCAAGCAGGGAAGTGGCTACATCCAAGGAGGGAGGAAGCAGAATGGGGAAATTCCTGAGGCCAGGATCAATCAGGAAAGGCCTGCCGGAAGAGATCCGTCTTAACGGCTTTTTAAAAGCTGCTTAAGGTCTTAATTTGACAGATCTCATCCGGCAGACCGTTCCACAATCTGGGGGCGATTACCGAAAATGCCCTCTGGGAGGTTGCGGACAGCCTAGATTTTAACGGCTGGAGCAGATTCCTCCCAGAGGACCGGAGAGCGCGGGGAGGATTATATGGGAAGCATGGGGAGGATTATAATTGTTCCCAGATATCATTTCTGAGTTATGAAAAGATCTCCAATGACCCATGTCTGACTTTCTGCAAGATGTGCCATTTGATTTCCCCCCCCTTTTTTTTTTTTTTCTTTTTCTTTTTGGTATCCTGTAATCATCACCATCCTGGCATTTCACTTTACTTACAAATACTATACATCCAGCATAAGTCTTTGCATCGGGCACTACAGAAAGGAAATCAATTTTGTCTTTTAAAAGAGTAAGTTGATGTACAAACCAGAGTTGTGTGGGGAAAAAATAAAATTATACATCAAGAGATGATACCTAAATTCAGCAACTAAAATAACTTACACAAAATGTGCAAATTTGGATTTGTTTAATTTAAAAAACAAAACACCAGAGATATACAGGATTTAAAGACTTAATTATAAGGAAAACAATGTGATTTAGAACGTAATTGGTTTGCCAGCAAATGCTAGTGAGTTGGGCTTTTCAATTGTGCACTTGTTTTTGTGGTCCCATCCCTAGGCTACTATATATGCAATTGTTTGTATAATTAGCTGTGCAATTAGTTTTGTGCAGCCAATTCTGCAACCAGAAATTGCATTAGAACTGCATGATACAGAACTAGGAGTCCACGGGTGTAGAATAATTTGCTCAAGTAAAACTAGATACTGGAAAAGGTAGGAACAGTGATTATAAAGCAGTAGTAGAACAAAAATAAGATATTGGTTCGGAATGAGGAAAAGCACCCTTCAGATATAGAAAGTCATATTCACTATCTTCTGAAAGGTGACTTCAGCAAAGGGCAAGAACACAAGTCAATAGTGTGATGTGGCAGATAATAAAGCCAATGCAATTCATATTATATGACCTTTCCATAGGTCACTAAAATGAGTACCCAGTTTGTTGGGGGCAATTAGCTTATACACTGTAAACTGCTTAGAGACTGCTTAGTTCAGTTGAAGCAGTATAGAAATGTACTTGCTATTGCTATTAACCATTCCTTAAAACAAATGAAATGCAAGTTTATAGCCCTCAGGGTGCAAGGACAGGCTTGAAACATCAGATTTTAGATAGGGCGTCCAGAAGAATTTTGTGTAGTCTCAAAGTAAAATTTCTGTATCCTGCAGAGATCTTTTCCCTTTCCCATTTCCTGTAGAAGTGGGAAAAATATGCAAACCTATGTAAATATAATTAATATGTATAAGTGTTACATCAGAAAAATCACATTTTTTAATGTGGATTTTAGATTATTACTTGGGGTTTTTATTTCTGTTGCACAACTATATAGGAGAGTCCATTCTTCTGCATGTATGTTCTACATAAAATGTACAATAAAAGGAACAAAAATGTTTCTTTAGTTTAAGATTTCAATCAGAACTCCATTTGCACATGATCACTCCTAGTCTTGGCTGCTGAACAACAACAACAAAGGTCTGAATATAGAATACATTCTTGGACTCTGTCAGTTCATTACAATGGAAAGTTGTGGTTGTGATGGGAGGGAAGCAAAGTACATGAGAATTAACATGACCTGAGTACATATGATAATGTGCTACTTAATAAAAACATCCATATTTTTAAAAAATAGCTTTACCTAATGCCAAGGATCATTATGCAACAGGAATGGAATGAGAACAGTTTTGATTCCAAAGCAAACATGTTTGTTACAAATAAAATAGTCAGGTTGTGTGTGTGCTCTGGGTTTGGAGATGAATCCCCGAGGGATGGAGTGCTGCATTTAGAAGGCATTTCCACTGCTGGTCACCTTGCTAGGAGCCTTCCCATTCATGAACTACAGATTGAGTAAACTACAGCTGTTTACCTCTGTCTGGTAGGCATCATACAAGAATCCTATTCCACTTGAGTAATACTGGCATCTTTTATTATATAAAGGCCTAGGCTCCTGCAAGAAGAAGAAGAAGAAAGACAATTATAACAATTTTAAAGCCTTACCAGCACTGCAACAAGGCCTAACTTCATCTCCTCCCCACCCTCCTCTCAAGCTCACTGCCAATTTTTCAAAGTTATGAAGTCCATTTAGATAATTAGGCCACCGTGAAATACTCTACCATATGTTTCCTTTCTAGCAAACATTTCTTGGCTGGGGAGCAAGTTAGTACTGGTTGTATGTTGCAAGAAGGATTATGTGCACTGGAAAAATAAAGAACCATCATTGGATCCAAGAATGGCCATCCCTGAACAGTAAGAGCTACACTCATAGAAGGTGTGTTTGCAAATTTGGTGGGAGTGGGTTCTTTCCCCCATAATGTAGTTTATCCCATTCAGCAGAGTCCCTCAACCCTGAAGAAGAGAAGAGATGCCTACTTCTGCCAGCCCAGTTGCATACATCTAAATCTGGAGCCAACCCTCTATTTCTTTATTCTGTTGGGGAGAGAAAAACTTTACTTGTTGACTAATAGTCCCATAAGGAACCAAAATAAGTTGAAACAGGTATAGTTCCTCAGTCTTATCTCTTTAGACCGAGGAATTGGGGGTCCTTGCCACTTATCAGCTAACCTGGATTCTGTCTGGGATTATGTTATCACCTTCTGGCCACCTAATCATCCAATTTGTGATGGTGGTTAAAACCAGACAGGCAGAGTTAACATCAACAGTACACTTAAGTATTCTTAAATATTGGAATATCAGGATATTTCTATGGGATAAAGAGCAGGCTATTGGGTAACCCTTTAGGCTATTTATTATATGCAATCCTAGATATAAAAACATATACATTCCCCTTCAGAAAGAAACACAGACATGACTTTCATCACATTACATTACATTGTATTTAAGGCATCATATATTCATTACATTTCATCATATGGCCATTAAGATGTTATACTTGTATAGAGACTGAACCTTTATATCTCTTCACCTCTTTAACAGGCTTTTAAAATAATTATTACATAGATGAACATGACCATCATCAACAATATAACAGCCACTTATCCATCATCATCAGGTTATTTCATATTTTCCATACTGTCTGTTATTATACAGACCTTTCATAAAGGCCTTCCCATGTACATAATTCTGTCCCTTGCATCATATCCATAACCATCTATCATCAAGGAATACAATCCTATCTTTTGAAACACTACACATCTCTAAACAGGCATCTGTGAATACACAGGCATCTAAGGATTAATAGACTTAGCAGCATCAATTGCATATCTATTAACATTTATAACATAATCATAATGGGAAATATATTTATTTTAGGGTAGCCTAGATGTTTCTTATCAGTAATATCTTTCAGCATGTCTTGGCAATTTATCAGTTATCAGGAACAACACAGCTGTCATGAACAGTATTCTTCATATGGTGCAAATTGCAAAGAAGACTAGCTTGCTAGCTCTATCTTGGCTCCTTTTATTTTCTCTCTAGCTTTGCCCAGACTATCAGTTGTACAATCAAAACAAAAGTGCTGACTGTTCATCATTTATGATATTCAATCAAAGCAGATATCTTGAGATATGACTTCACTTTTGGTACACTTGGGAACTTTGGCTTCCAGCCTTCCTAACTGCACCAGCTATTACATCTGCTATGAGGTTATTTTCAGTTACATCTGCTCACATCTCACACTGTTGTTGTAAGTGCCAACATTCTCATCCCTTATCTTGTTTAAATTCTAGTAGGCATTTTGCCCAGGCTTAAATTATCACTAGGTTCACAATAATACACACACAATCTCATCAAGCCTTCCACAGTATATAATATTCTATGTGCTATACTCTATAGGTCATACTAGTTTACTCTATACTTCATTGATCTATTCCCAGGCCTCAAAATGCAACCAAATAAGCCTGGCTTGTAATAACAGTGGTACAATGTGCTTTTGGTATAAGCTCCAAAACCTGACGGAGCTTCCAGGAGGTTATAATATTAGTGTGCCTGGAAGCCATTGTTAAAACTGGCTAACACCCCAGCCTCATAAGGATGTTCTTGGCCAGTTTATCATATTTCTTTCCGCTTCCCAGCCTGCACACAACACATTCCAAAACTCCCTCCACCATTCATATGGTCATCCACCCACCATGGCCTTGAACACACACACACTTCTCATACCATGATATCCTAAAGAAACAAATGTTCTTGGAGACTGGAGGATGCTTCTTGCACCCTCGGATTTGCAAGAGCTATTACTGTCTACTGCCCACTCTTGCCCATTTTTCAGCTGAGAAGTGAAGAGGCAGGTAGTGTGTTGGTGTTGCTGCCTCTGAAACTCCAGCAGCCCCAGTCATTCCAGACAGGACACAGGCAAGGAGGATGCCTAAAGCCTGTCTTTTCTTTACGCCTGAAACAAGAACTCATGCGTCTCCAAAGGGGGTCCTGGTTTTCGAATAGTTCCCGGGATCCAAACATCTTCATCCAATTTTATAACTATATTTCAGAAGAAGAACTGGTAAAACCACCTTTGAGTATTCCTTGCCTAAGAAAACCCTATGAGATTCATGGGGTCGCCATAAGTCATGACTTGAACACACAGATGGGACGTGATTTCAATGTTAGAAAGAGCATGCCTGCCCTCTAGAGGGAACTAGATGTATCCTATTTCACCAGTTAAAGGGTAAAAGGGGACAGAGAAGCTTATAGTTGCTAAACAAAATATTCAAACCCCTTTAAGAGACAATTAATTCTACATAGCAAATGAGTTGCAATGTGGTAAAATAGTAAAACAGGAAAATAATAGCTGGTTGAAGGAGAATAATTTGGCTTCTTTAGTCATTTGTATTGATTTTTCACAGTGCACTCCTAGGCAAGTCTTCTCAGAGGTAAGTTCTTCCCAGAGATGTGTATAGAACTGAGGCTTCATTCCAACCTGAGAATGGAGAATGAATGGCCCTTCAGATGCTGTACTATAATTTGCACCATCATTCACCATTAGTAATACTACCTAGGGCTGATGGGAAATGCAGTCCAATAATATTTGGTGAGCCACATATGGCACCGGGTATCTAAGCAATAAATCGTAAGATAAGCTGCGATTCACCATTTCCAGTGAATCATTTACAGTAGGGCTTGGAAACATTTCAACAGATGTTGTACTGCAACTTTTCTACTTTTTAAGTAAAACTGTACATTCAGGTTTATTCACACATAATAGTTGTAATTCACTTTGAAGACATCTTGATCATACACTCTTGACTACTTGACTACACTCTTGATGGACCCTGTGCATTCTAGTTTAAACAAAAAGTAGGCCACACAAGAGTAAAGACAGCCCCCTGCCACTTCTTGAGGTATAGATCATTAGCAGCTGAGTCTGCCTTCAGCACTGACTTGCATCATAGTAAGCTATCCATTTGTTTAACCTTTCACTTATTGATTTTTAATTTAGTTTAATTTTAATTTCTTGGCTCTTCTCTTCAGTGCAGGAATACAGATCTGGTTACTCCTACAAAAGAGCATTGTTATTTAGGATCCTGTATATAGTTCTACTCACACTGGATCTCAATGATGAGACAATGCCACAAGAGCCAGGAAGTATTTGGGATACGTTGTGCCTGGAACTTGAGGGTGTGTTGACATTACTCAGATGGGAGACTCACCTTTCTATCAAAATATCCACACTTTTTTCTATATGTATTCTCCACTGTGAGAACCAGCATGGTGTCAAGATTTGATTGTTGGACTAAGGCACTTGGAGACCAGGATTCAAATCCCGCTTGGCCATGGAATCCAACTGGGTGAACTTAGGCAAATTACACTCTTTCAACATCAGAGGAAAGGCAAGGGCAACTTCCTCTGAAAAATTCTGCCCAGGAAACCCATGACATTAGGAATGCCATAAAATAAGAAAGTGCTTGAAGGCACACAACAATAACTCCCTACTGTCCACTATTCTAGTAGTACAGATGCCTTTCTACATACTGCTCTATATTGGTACACATGTCCACATGAAAATAATACTCATCCAGCAGTATGCAGACAAAATGCTAACGCTAGTAACTTGAACAACTAATCCAGTCAAATCACAGTGTACTGCTCTAAGATCAGATAGAGATGTGGAGGCAGATAATCAGAGCTCTTTATGGGAATTATGATTGCTTTGATGTTCTCAGTATCTTTTCTTGGGCTATAAAATCTACTCTGTGCATCTGCTACATTTGCTTTCGTGGTACTACATGAAAAAAGGTGGGGGATGAAACCTCTTTATTATTTTAACATTGTAAAAGCACCACAGATATTATAATTGACCAAAAGTGCCTGTACAAGTAATGGTGAAGTAATTTCTGCCAGACCAACTTAGCTGATTTATTATGGCATTGAACATATGCTCCTTAACTCATGGCAACTCTGTGGATGAGACCGCCAAGAACCCCTTGTCCTCCTCTCCTCTGCTTAGGTCTTACAGGCTCAGACTTGTGGCCTCTTTAATTGAGTATCCATCTGGCATGTGTTCTCTATTTTTGCTTGCCTTCTACCTTTCCTAACATTATTGTCTTTTTTAACGAATCATGACTTCTCATGATGTGGCTAATATATGACAGCCTCAGTTTAGTCATCCTGGCTTCCAGATAGAGTTCAGACTTGATCGTTCAAGAACCTATTTGTTGGTCTTCTTGGTATCCTCAACATTCCTCTCCAGCACCACATCTCAAATGAGGTTATTGTCTTCCTATCTGCTTTCTTCACTGTCCAGGTCTTACATGGTGATAGGGAATGCTATGGCTTGGACAATCTTCACTTTTGTGTTCAGAGTTATCTCTGTCCAGGAAAGTCTGGAGATGGCACACCAGTCAGAGCTTTTGTTAAGCACTCCAAAACCCAGAGTCTGCTTGGGCCTCCAATGGCAAGAGACAGATCTGGGAGTACTCCCAAACTATGTACCTGTTCCTTCAGAAGGAGTAATACCCATCCAGGGCAGATCATTCACCCAGTTCTCAGATTTGAGAACCATCAATTTACAGACCTCCATCTTATTAGGATCCAGCTCTGTTTATTGGCTCCCATCTTGCCTATTACACCATCCAGGCACAGACCCAGCACTTGCACAAATTCCAATGACAACAAGATGCAGAACAACTTAAAGGCCATGGGGCTGAACAGGAATCCCCCAACACTACTCTCTGGAACTGGACTTGCAGATAGAAGTGGCATCACTGTAAGGCAGTGCCCCCTGCTCTCATCCGATGCAGCCAGTCCAGTAAGATGCAGCTGGTCCAGTAGGACACCATGATCAATGGTATCAAAAGCCCCTGAGAGATCCAGGAAGATAAACAATAGTTTAATATTAATGTTTTGTAATTTTAATCAGTTTTTATGTTGGTTTTGTTATCCTTGTTATTCGAGAGTTTAGAAGAATGGTGGGAAATACATCAAACAGATGAATAAAAATGTCAACAACTAAGAAAATGCATTTCTTATGTGCTCTGATGGAAATCTGTGAAGCCCCATTCTCGCTAAGCTAGCTTTATACTTTTGTGTCCTGTTAGTAACTTTGTTTTCCAGTAATGAGGTATAAACTATAGCTATGTTAACCTGTTTTTTGTTTGAGACTAATCCAATTTATCCTCCAATTATTATCTGCTATTAATTGAAATGGTCTTACTGGCAAGATCAGAAGCTGTTTTTACTTAGCTCTGTGGGAGTGAGCCAGAACCTTCAGAGGATGTAACATGTACAGCTCACTTGGAAGGATGCTATTAATAGTTTAAAGAGAATAGTCAACACTTCATATAACTAGGGACACATTTTCAAAATAAAGGTATACCAGGGTAATTGCACATATATTTTTAAACAATTAAAACACTGAGCCCTGACATTTGCTTTAATACATCGTCATCCTTAATTTAGGTGCTCTTTCAAAAATAAAATTTAAAACTTAAAATCAAGTTACTTTGAACAAAATAATATATAAAAAATAAAATCTAAGCCTTGAAAATGAACTAGCATTACTTTCCCATTAAGAATGATTGGTTCTAATTTCATTTTTTCCAAAAACTACCATATGAGTCAGGCAATTATATTAATGACTCATTCAGGATGAAATTATATTAAAAATAATTAACTATGATTTTGCATCATGCAGTACTACATAAAAAGGCAAATACATCCACCATTTTCCTCTAGGGGTGCCTTGCTAATTTAATTGAGGGGACGCACTGCATATTATTGGAAACAATTTCTTATTACCTTACTATTTATCAAGGGAACAGTTTATTTTTTCAGAAAGGAAATAAAAAGTGTTATTTTACAGAACTGTTTTTTCCTAAAATATCCTAATACATTTCAATGGAAAAAGAATGGTGTGTGTAAGGAAAGACAAAGCCAGTGTGGCATAGTGATTTGGGCACTGGACTATGACTCTGGAGACCAAGGTTTGAATCCCCACTCAGCTATTGAAACTCACTGGGTGACCTTAAGTAAGACACTCTCTCAGCCTCAGAAGAAGGTAAAGGCAAAGCCCCTCTGAACAAATCTTGCCAAGAAAACCTCATGATCTTAGAGTCCAATAAGTCGGAAATATAATTCCAATGTCATTACTCCCCACACTTCCCTATCCCTTTTAACCATCTTAAACTGATAAAGAAACGTGTGTTTCAAAAGTTTTCACTCAGAATTTTGTTTCTTTTTGGTAGACCTAATAAAGGTATTGACACAATATAGACTTTGGAATTTGTCTCAACACATCTACTCCTATCTTTCTATGACTTTATGTGTTTAAGCCTCTTGATGCACAAAATGATGAACAACACTAGGACCTAGGAATGGTACGAGGTGTTGTTTGCTGCTGTTAACTGCCATCAAGTTGAGTTGGATTTATGGTGACCTCATGAATGAGAGACTCCAAGTCACCCTGTCATCAACAGTGCTGCTCAGCCTCTTGTCTTGAGTATATATTGCATGTCAACAATCAAATGCTGTGACACACCCATTTTTTTTAAAGTTGTTCATGATCTATATCAGGGGTAGGCAACCTAAGGCCTGGGGGCCGGATGCGGCCCCCCGAAGCCTTTGGATCGGCCCCAGGCCTGTCCTGCTGCCGCCGCCGCCATGATGATATTGGTTATTGTTGTTATTACTTGTTCTTGGGGTTTTCTTGGCAAAATCTCCACAAGGATTTTGCCATGTCTTTTCTGGGGCTGAGAGAGTATGCATGCATATTTGCTTTGGCCCCCCAATTGTCTGAGGGACAGCAACCCGGCCCCCAGCTCAAAAAGGTTGCCTGCCCCTGATCTATATAATCAAAGGTTTTGCTATCACTATAAAGCACAGGCTGATTTTCTTCTGAAATTCTTTGATGAGCCCCATTATCTAATGTATGTTTGCAATGTGATCCCCAGTGCCTCTTCCTTTCCTGAATCTAACTTGGAAATGAGTTAACATATATGTTAAAAGTCTATCTTCTAAAAGTTTGAGCATTACTTTGTGTGCATGGGAAATTAATGAAATGGTACTGTGGTTACTACAATCCATGGTGTCCCCCTTCTTCCAAGTACTCTGACAGCAGCTTCCACTTCACTTTCTAAAAGTGGAGGTTCGTCTCCATATGGTTTTTGCTCAAATGAATCAGTCATCCTTTCATCTATTTTATATAGTTCTTCTGTGTATTGTTTCCACCATCTTTTATTTTCTACTTGGCCATATAATATGTTGCCCTGCTTGTCACAGAACATCACCACTCTTGGTTTAATTTTCCTTTTTATTTCTCAGATCCTGTGGAAGAGGTCTCTTGTTCTGCCTTTTTTGTTGTCATCTTCTATTTCTTTGCATTGATTATTATAGCAGTTCTCCTGCACAGATATCCTTGAACAGTTGCATTCAGCATTCTGACTCTATTTCTGTTGCCTTTTTTTTTTCTTGTTTGTCCTTCTCTTTCTTTTTGGCTGCACATAGTTCTTTTCGCATTCCTCCCTTAAAATGTCCCTGGCTTCAGTCCAGAGTTCTTCTGTCTCCTGGTCAAGTAAGCTTAATAATACAAACCTATTTTTCATATTATCTTTAAATTCTATAAAGATGTTTTTAGGTTGTATTTAGCCATGATGGGTGGTTTACTATTCTTCTTTAGCTTTACTCTAATTTTTGATATTAGTAGTTGGTACTCTGTGCCACAATCTGCTCCTGGTCTTGTTTTTGCAGAGAGAATGGAGTTTCCCCATCTTCTGATTCCAACTATGTAGTCTATTTGATTTCGGTATTGGTCATCAGATGTCCATGCATACAAGCTTTGCGAGTTGTGTCAAGAATGTATTTCCAATGAACAAACTGCTGGCCTCGCAAAATTCAGTTACTCACTCACCTGCTTCATTTCTTGATCCTAGTCCAATCTTTGATTCTGCTCTGTTTCTTATTTTTGCATGCCAATCGTCTGTGATTAACTAAGTCATGTTTCAGTGTGTGATCAATTTCCTCCTGGACTACAGCACAGAATCTTTCAGTTTCCTCTTCTGCCTTTGTATTGGAGCATAATATTGGATTAAGGTTATATTAATGGATTTTTCCTGAAGTCTTATTGATATGATTTGGTCAAATGTTGCATTACATTCCTTTGACTGCTTTTATTAAATCTCTCCTCACTATAAATGCTACCCCATATCTTCTTGATTTTCCTTTCCTGAGTAAAACACTGTAATTATCTGACTCAAAATGACCTATTCCTGTCCACTTTAGCTTCCTCACCACAAGTATTGCAATGTTTGTACCTTCTATTTCTTGTTTTACTATACTGATTCATGCTTCTCACATCATATTCTAAGTTCCTATAATATATGTTGTCCTGCTTCACACTTTCCTTTCACCTCCAAGCACATCAACAACTGAATGTCCTTTTGGCTTGAGTCCAGTTGTGACATTAGCCACAGGACTACCCACAGTTGTCCTCTGCTGTACCACAGTACCTTTTTGAGTGCCTTCTGACCTGGGTGTCTCATCTTGTGGCACTATCTCTTGTTTCATTTTGGATTGTCCCATAATAGGATTTCCATGGTAAAAGACATTCAAAAGGGATTTATCATGCATTCCTCTGTGCAATGCTAACAAGAGTTAGCTACAGTGTCTGTCCATTTTCTGAGAAATCCTCCACCAGTGTCACCACTCACCACTGCTCCTTCTCAGTTGCTGTTTAGCACATTTAGTCTGGCTCCTCAACAAAAGTTTGCCTAACATGGGAGACCCTGTTAGCAGCACTGCTGCCATCAGCATGTCCACTTGCCTCACAGAAGTACACAATCCCACCACTGTGGAAAAGTAGTGCCATTGGGCTGTCCTCATACTGTCCTCCAAATGTACCATAGTTATGTCCTTCTATTCCCTTTACATTCCTTTTTTTAAAAAAGGAATGTTCACCACCATCTCATTTACTGAAAATAAGCTCATAGTGCCATTGGTGAGTGAGGGGGGGTATTTCCATTAGCCAGATGAGATATAAATAATAGGAGTGTCACCATATGAAGCTGTCTGCTCAGTGCCCTTCCCCACCCATATTAGTCACTGAGGACTCTTTCGCACAAGCCCCATTCTCACAGGAGTTGCACTACTAAAAATAAAATAGGAACATACCACTTCAAGGCAGCCATCATCGCACCTCCCCAAATTCTGGCAACTTGATCTGCTGCCCCCCTCACATTGTCTTCCTGACTCTCCCTTAACCATGCCTCCCTGTCTTTTATACTTGATCCGCATGCCTTTAGAGTTTTAAAAACAATTCCACACTTTCTTTGCACAATTCTGGAGCTCTGCTACCATGGTTGAAGTCAAGAGAAAGAAAGAAAAGAAACAGAAAAAAAATTAAAGGTACGAAAGGTAATCCAGAATAGTGAGAAATAGAAGGGATGTGAGGGAGAAGGGGACACTGACACCACATGACTCCCAATCGCACAACTGCCCTGGGAGCAAAGTTTTGCCTTGGGGACTTGCACACTTGCCAGGTCATTGATGATTTCCTCGTCTGTGAAAAGGGACAGGTTGGGGACAGTGCAGCTAAAGGTCAGAGGCACTGTTGTGCAATGAAGATGGTCAATGCTACTTCTTACCTGGTGTACCGTAATCACAATTTAAAATTCAAGTGTAGTAATGTCCTGGGTAAGCAGAAGGCTGGTGAGATATAAATTAAGCAAACAAACATACATATATGGCTTTGATCTGATTTAGTAGGCCTCTTCTTAGGTTTTAGTATCAACCAATTGTCTATCTGGTTCAATATTTCTCCCTGTCCCCAGTTTGTTGTGCATGAATGCATACATTTGTTCCACTATTAACTGTACAAAAGAATAAGCATGTGGTCTCACAAGGTAGTCTCCAACATGAAAGTACAATACCTATAATCTTATTCTAAGCTCAAGTATCACATGCCTAATCACTTCTTAAATGACTGGCACTACCTTATCCCCTTGCTTGGTTTACCCTCTCTGGTTTCTTCTGGAAACTCATGTTACCTCTACCTGCTATCCAGCCTCACGTTAACAGGCTTTTATATTAACCTCCAATGGTAGTGGCCTAAGAAGGCACACAATAGTGGGATCCCTGTGGTAGGCCTGGGAGACTCTCTATTTTACAAGTTGTCAATTGCAGATGACCTGTCTTTTTAGTGAAGAGGTGTCCCTTGAAAATGTTAATTTCTCCCTTCCTAAACCACAGAAGGAATCACAAGGGATTTCCTTGCTTCCAAGCAAGAGGAATTGGTCATTGTGGAGGGAGGGAGGGAGGGAGATTTAGTTTTGTAAAGATATCAAGATTTGCAATGCTAGATATCTCTACTGCTAGGTAACAAGATACCTCAAACAAACATGATTCAAGATAATGGATTTCTGTAATTTGCTTTTCTTTTCTCTTCTGAACTAACATAATTACAAGCTACTTCCAGATGTATTTATTTCATTTGATTCAGGCATTCTAATTTTTTTGAAAGGTGAAAAGTGGTTTTGAATACACAAATGCTGGATTGAAGTTAACATAACAAATTGTATCTGCATGTATTATGCTTTTTCAGATGAGACAGAGGTACTTTAAATCAAGCCACTTTCACATCAGCTTCTAATTTTGTAAGTGGTTTTCCATAGTACATTCTATTAAGTGAAGTGTTTTCCCCCTGAATGGAACAAATCATGTCATTATACATCCTTCTATTCTAACAGTTATCTTTCCTCCACAGCAGTGTTTTTGCTAAATTTATGCTATCTTCAAATGTAAGAATAAAGACTCCCCTCCACATGTCATCTTTGCTTTATTAAAAAGAGAAGACAAATAAAATATTTTATCATTTTTTATTATTACTATTGCAACACAAACAAAATGTCATATTATTTATTTTACTTATGATGTGCTTGATAAAATCCACTCATGTCACTGTATGTTTCTTATGAGATAACCAAGATTTCTCATCAGTTTTGACTCATGATTTTTTTAAAAAATGTTCTGAAATGCATACATTATTTGCCACCTCATAGTTTTGAATCACAGAAGGAGAAATCCAATACTGGAGAATCCTTCAGTATTCCATTATGGAAGAGAGCAAAATTTCTTGTTTTTGTTCTCCTTATGCGCCACATATATACCGTATTAAACTTCATGAAGAAAGAAAGAAAAAAGAAAAACTCCCTGTGTGTAATAGGCTCTTTGTTACACATTTTTCTTCATCCTCTTGGAAACACCAAACTGCTCAAGAGTCCAGAATCTTTCACCATTCAGCCTCAGTTGATAACCCTCAAGTGCCACATTGTGAGAGAGGATGAAAAACACAAAATCTCACTCTCAGTTTTCTCCACACCATGGATAATTTTTATATACCTCTGCAATATCTTTCCTTTATCATCTTTGTTCCTAAGTTTAATAACAGTCAAATGCCGTAACCATTTCTAAAGTGTCATGGCACCACAGATTTCCATAAGAGAACTGATGCTGGAAGTTTCATTTTTTATTGTTTTCAAACATAGAATTTGCCTTTTTCATAGAAGCCATATACCAAGTTAACATTTTATTGAACTCTACACTACAATTCCAAAATCACATTCTTCCTCCACTGGTGATAGCTCCTAAGTGTCTATCTGAAGCTCGAACTTTTTGCCGCTAAAAGCAACATTTTACATCTGCTTATACTGAATCTCATTTACCATTAAATGGCCATTTACCTAGTTCAGAGAAATCCTTTTGGAGCTCTTTGTAATCTCTTTTTCTTCTCACCACCCCGAAACATTTGAGTTCATCAATAAATCTGGTCATCTCACTACTCATCCCCAATTCCAGATCATTCATGAACAAGTTAAGAAGCACTTGTCCCTATACAAATTCCTGATGGACCTCCCTGTTCACATCCCTCCATAAAAAGAACTGAACATTCATTATTCTGCATTTCCTGTTCTTTAGCCAGTTTCCATTCAAGCTGAGAACTTCCTGTACCCTATGACCACTCAGCTTACTCAGGAGTCATTGGTGATTAACTTTGTCAAAAGTGTTTTAGAAGTCTCAGTAAGCAGTGTTGACTGGCTCACCCCATCCATAAATTACTGACACTCTCAAAAAGTTCTAAAAAGTTTGCGAGTTTAGATTTATCTTTGCAGAAGTCACGTTGATGCTTTTTCAACAGAATGTTTCCTTCTATAAACTTGAAAAAATATTTTTAATAACATTTTTCACCAATTTACACAGAACAGTTGTTAAGATAAACTGACAAAGAATAAGGTGGCCACATGCATTCTTTTTAAACTGAAATTTGGTCCAGAATGGTTGACTTATGCATTTACACCAGTGACAACTGGTTTGGTTAAATCCAAGTCTCAGTTCCAGTTCTTATACATCTATACAGTGGACCAAGCATGGCTTTACAGCAGACTACATACTTCAAACAGTTTACATTTTTATATCATGTCATGCCTTAATGGTGTTGTGCCAACAGGACTACAGATAAGCAAAATTTTGGGGAGACAACCACAAGGAATTTGGTGAGACTACTTGTATGTAAGCGTAAGATCAAGCTGCATATTTCTTCAATAAATAGATCCTACCATGGGACGTTTTCACACAGGCGGCTCTAAAGCCGCCTGGAAGCCCCCTGGAAGCCATCAGGAGTCATTTCGGCGGCGAAAACAGCAGCCGCCGGAATGACTCCTGATTGCCTCCGGCAGAAGTGCCTGTAATTCCTTTTTAAAAAAGGAATTAAAAAGATGGGGCTAAAGCCGGCTAGCGGCAGGGATGGCGCAGGGATTGCGCAAGATGGGGCGGGGCTTGCTGCGACGTCGTATGAACACGACGAGCAAGACCCCGGAGTGAGGTAGGGATGGCGCAGGGATGGCGAAGGATGAGGAGGGGCTTGCTGCGACGTCGTGTGAACTTTTCCTGCACAGAGCCGGAGTGGGGCCAGATGGAGGTAGGAATGACTCCCTTTTTTGCCCCGTGTGAAAACGTCCATGGTCTAATGAATTAAGTGACCAGATCCCAAGCATTCAAATATTATCAGCAGGCACAAGCATTTTTGAATCATCAGGGGAGGAAAGAATATCAAAGAGCATACTTACTATGTGTCGTGCAGCAAACACACCATCAACAATTGCACAACAGAAAGCTGCCACCACTCCAAAGCTGATAAACACAATGGATGCTATCAGCTAGAAAGAAAAAAGCAGACATGCATTATGCATTCCATACAGTTATTGCAATACTGCTTTTGATTCTTGCACATCTGACTATTCAACTTGTTGTCAGAATCAGAATTTTTGGTAAGTACTCTAAACTGCAGTCAAACGTCTTCCATCTGTGTTGTATAAAACTTCTTAAAGAAGGCTGAGTGGCTAACAATATACCTGACATCCATGTCAGGAAAACCTTAAGTATATTAACAATCTGTACAGACAAAGAAAGAGTAATTAGACCATTCAGTGTGGTCAGACATTGAAACAAAAGGGATTGAGAAAATCACTTTTCAGATGACAACTCCCAGAATCTTTCAGCCAACAAGGCCAGTTATTTATTCTTAAACCTAAAATAGACTTCTTCTTCTTCTTCTTCTTTTTACAAATATGTTAGTTCTTTTGCACTTGCAGTAAATGTTTTAATTCAGAAAATGCTAAGTGCCAGGTATATAGCTTGGACTAACACAGCCTGTTTTAACAATTCACTCTGCTGCTTGTTGTAGAGATAACAAAGCTTTCAAATTGTAAGTTTATACAGTCGGCCCTCTGTTTTTGCGGGGGATCCATTCCGGACACACACATCCCGTGAAAACAGAGACTTGCCAATATTCAAGCCCCATAGGTTTGAATGGGACATGCCCCCACAGAGGCGTGCCCCATTGATTTAACGGAGGTTGCCCCTCTGTGAATATGCAAAAACCGCAGACCTCAAGTCCACAAGAACAGAGGGGCGACGTGTCTTCATAAATTTCTTTCCATGCATGATACTGAATGCATCAAAAGTTCTGTACATCAAAAGTAGTCTTACATTACTGCTTGACTTACATCATTTGTTACTAAACTTACATCATTTGTTACTAAATTTACTTATTACAGTAAGTCCTATATTAAATTTTAGATAAAGTGCTGCTGTTGAAAACACCACCTCTTGAACAGGAAGAGAGATGAGATAATGCATTATGCTGGGAGAGAAAAGGAAGGAAGGCTGTCAAACCTAAGAGTTTAGCAATTTTATTATGCTGGCCAATAATTATGTTATGAAAATGACCCGTGCTAATTAGAGTCCATTCAATTAGATTCCAATTCATACAATACCATATTCCAGAATGGATCATTTGGAAAACTTGTGACTTAATTTCAGATTTTTCTAAATTTGAAGAACAAGGAAGACAAACACAGGTGCAACATGGCAGAATTTCCATATAGTGTTCACCTCTATCCACAGCAATACAAGCATTTTCAGTAAATGCCAGAATCATAACCAGAAAAAACATGCCTGCTGCTATGACAACTAAAGAGCGGTAGACATAATACTGTAGGAAGGGTATTCACAAAATTGAGCCTCATCATATTCTCCCTGAAGTGCAGCTATCTATGCTGAGGCACCTGTATTGTTAGCTAGTATGAGGGTGAGATGGTAAGACCAGGACCAGGCATCAGCCATTCGTTTACTTTGATACTATGTCATGTCTTTCTGGAAACTCAATTCTGTCTCTCCAGTTACAAATGTCCTGAAATGTGGACTCCACCTTCACTATAAAATATTAAAATACAAAAGCTCCTGCATGGGTGCCCACTCCTCAGCTATTAAGGCAGCTTATCGCTACAGTAGGCACGAAGCCTCACAATTTATGTCCTGACAGTCTATTCTTTCCAAAGGTCGGTGCCTCAGTAATAGCACTGCTGTAATTGAGACTTCACTAGAGAACTGTCACACTAGAGAAGATATGATTATGTCATGGGTACTGGGTGCTCATTATTCATTCATGTCTATTCTAGCTGCAGCACAGGGCACAATTACAATGGATGTCTAGTGAGAAAAGGATTTGTAATACTGCTTTATTATAGCTATAGACCCACTCGAGTTGGGATGGAGATCACTTTAAAAACTAAAAAACTTTAAACCGACTGAAGTATCCTGATTGTTTGAATGATCATCAGGATAAAGTTGGAAAAAGTATACTTTTTAACTGCTCAAAAATATATATTGCATATACTCATGTATAAGTCTAGAAATGTTAGTAAAAAAAAAAAAGTCAACTTATCCATGGGTCACTCTTATTTTATTTTATTTAAAAAGGAACCATCCACTGGTGAAAGGCAAGAGTGTGGTCTGTCCTGGTAGCACTGAGCCACCCCCTTTATTTTCTCATCCATCCAACTTTCAGTATGAACATAAACAGTTATGCCTTCTGGAATGTGGTATGTTCTTTGGCATCCTTTTCCTTTGCTCCATCCTTTAGATCCTTTGTTACATGGCCCTAAGTTTTACCCTTAGGTGCCCATGGGTCATATCAAAATCCACAATTTTAGCCCCAAAACCTGTCCTCGTTCTATACATGAGGTTGACGTATAGTTGATTATATATAGTATATTTTAAAAGACTGAGGGATTGAGGGTCCTTTGCCATTTGCAAGCTAATCTGTAGCCTGTTTGGGGTCCCATCATCACCTTCTGGCCATCTCGGTATCCAACATGATGATGGTGATATCTAGACAGGCATTCAAGAATGCAGTACTTAAGCATTCCCAAGTACTGGGCTCTCAGGATATTTATACAGGAGATAGAGCAGGCTCTCTGTTAATCCTTAGGCCATTATATGCAGTCACAGATATACAAACATTTACAATTTCCTTTGGGAGAAACACACACTCACATAGCAATGTCTGGGCACTTCCTTTCATCATGTTACATTATACTGCATTACATCTCAGTACATGGCAAGTAAGATGTCATATTCTCACAAGGACTGAACTCAATGCCCCTGCCTTTGGCTCTGATCTGCTTCTCTTGGAACATGACCTTGTTTTGGACTACTCCTGCATTTTCACCCTCTAGATTGGCAGTCAGTTCCCCCTAGGCTTCAGCACCTGACTTCCTGAGGCAGACCCATAACATTTTCTAAACAGCAGTACCTCCTTTACATGTCCTGATTGCATAATTGATTCTTCATGAGTACATAGACTGTGAGGGTGCCTTACTAGCCCAACTCTCCAAATTATGTGGCTAGTAGTTTTCATATCATTAGCATCCAATCAGTCTTTGTACTGTACGGCAGTAGTTCTCAGACTTTGTTCCTTTCGGTGTTTTGGACTTCAGCTCCCAGAAGCCTAAGCCAACTTGGCCAAGGTTCAAGGATTCTGGAAGATGAATCCCAGAAAAACCTGGAAAATCAAAGTTTGAGAACCACCATTGTAGGGGTATGGACATATTCATGTTCCTGTGGAAGTAAATCATGTGCATTTCCCTTACAAATATATACATATGTGTGTGTGATATGTGGGTGGTGGAGAGTACATACAGTGAGGAGTGGGACTAGCAATTCCAGTACCCATGGAGAACTCTTCACACAAATAATTTGGAGAGAAGCAGGGCCTTCTTAATCATGGCCGGAAGAGTTTAGAATGGCTTCCATGCCAATGCTTCTCTAAGCACCTGGATACAGTACTTTATGGGAGTCCAACCCTTCACCTTGTCCAGTCTCCCTGCTTTCCTATTTTTTTTGGGGGGGGGGTGTGCTGCAATAGTATTGAAGGTGTTGCTCCCCCTCTTCCTATCAATCTTTATGTCAATCATTTCAGCCCTATACCCGAATGCATCCCTTTATTGGTTTTGGTAGCAACAATAGCTTATCTTAGTTGGTTCCAGGTTATCTGAAAGACTGTATCTCCCTTTCCAATCCCACTAGAGCACTGAGATCATCAGGAGACGCCCTTCTCTCTGTTCCGCCATCCTCTCAGGCTTGTTTGGTGGGAACAAGAGAGAGTGGCTGGTACCAGGCTCTAAAACTCCCTCCCTAGAGAGGCCAGGTTGGCCACATCCCTGCTCTCCTTTTGGGAGGTATATAAAACATTCTTATGCCACCAGGCTTTCTCAAACTGACAAGGATTGGATTTTAAATGCTGTGCAAGAGTTGTATATAGTTTTGTATAGAGGTTTTTAATATATCTTAAATTTTAATGTGCAATATTCTTAACTTTTTAAAATTGTTTAATTGTTTTTTAAACTTTGTACAGTGGGACCTCGGTAACCATGGGGATCTGTTCTGGACACAACCACCACCCTGCGGATACCAAATCCATGGAAACACAAGCCTTCATTGTCCCCAATGGCGGCACATACACGTGGCCGCACCACCATTAGGGAAAATGGGACTTCAGGTAAGCCTCTGTTGTCCCTAATGGTGGCACAGCCATGTGCATGCACCACCATTGCAAACAACGCAGGCTTGCTGTCCGCGGATGCTTGAATCCGCAGATGGCAAGTCCACAGATACTGAGGTCCTACTGTATTCACATTTGAATGCTTTGTATTGTTTTTAATTTGTACTGTTTTAAATTTTGTTAGCTGCCTTGAGTGCCTATGCTGAAAGAAAGGCAGGATATAAATAAATAAAATACTAACAATATAATAATTAGTTGTTCTTCCAGAGAAACATAAGTTTGTCTATTAACATATAAACATATACAAAGCTGCTTTATAGAACATTAAACTGTTTTATAGCACTGAACAAATAAATGATCTATCTAGTGCAGAATCAGAATGATGTAGGCAGCAGACCACCTCATGAAGCATTTGGGGGAATTCTGTGCAGTTCTTAACATCATCCCCAGATATTTTTAGACCACCCTCATTCTCCCTGCATGATTTTTTTTAGCTTCCCGATATTTGTTTTGCTGAAACTCCTATCTGAGGGTGCAATTTTAGCGTTCAAGGCTGTTCCAACCCCCCCACCCCCAAAGGATCTGGTAAAGTCAAAATTGGCCTGCTAATCCTCAGTGCGTGTCAACCCCAATTAAATGGTTAGATTGTAGCCCATCACTGCCTACTCTGACAGGTCTCTAACATCTCCATCATTTGCTACCCTTTGCAATTGTATCAAAGTTGTGGCAGTGAAGGCATACTCTTGAATCACCTTGCCCCATAATGCCTTACCCTTTGAGGAAATACCATCTTCTATGAACACAAATCTGACACTGCCCATGATGTCACAACTGAAAAAAGCATGCTGAAGGTGGCCATATTCAAAACAACTAATTTGCAGCAGACCTCTCCTTAGTCATATCTTGCTAAACGCCTGTAAAGAGCTCACAGATATGAGACTGGAAAATAAGACCAGGTGTGCATTTGCCAACCCAGTGCAGAAAGGCAGGATGGCTTTTTTTTTTTTTTAATGTTGAGCTTGTTTCACAAGGCAAGACATTTGAGAAGTACAAATAATGTCAGGTATTTTAGGGGCAGAACTTTTTATACTCAAGAAAAGAAAATACAGTGCTTCTGGGCATAAACCTTTGGACTGATGTGAGTGGAAAACAGGGCTGGGGCAATATGGCTTTCAGAGTGTGTGACATTAGACTAAGGGCAGGAGGATCCAGAACAGTTGTGCTAAGCCCAGAAAGCCCAAGCGTGGACATGAAGAGACTAGTGATAAGAAAAAATAGCTTCGTATTTGGCCAGGGATGGGGAATAGGGTTGCAGGTTAGGAGTATCCCAGGTCCTGGGATGTCAGGGTCTGAACCTGAGACCTAGGGGGTGACACCTTGTAATGTCACAAGAACAGACACTGTTGGTGTTATAAGGCAGGATTCATCAAGCATCAACCACAGTTACATAGACTATGCCATTCAAATGTTAAAAATCACAAAGTCTAACAAACATACACAGACGTACACAGACTTTTCAAGACAGTGCTCTTAACCTACATTTCCTCCCATTCACACTGACAGCTGGAGAAAAGGGGCCAGGCCCTGAGATCTGAAAACCTGAGTTGGGGCAGGGGGAGAATGAATATATATTCACACCCACACACACACCTCCTATATGAGAGCCAGCATGTTGAAGTGGTTTGAGTGTTATACTGTAACTCTGGAGACCAGGGTTCAAATCCCAACTTGGCCATGGAAACCCACTGGGTGACCTTGAGCAAATACACTCTCTCAGCCTCAGAAGATTACAATGGCAAACTCCCTCTGAAGAAACTTGACAAGAAAACTCTGTGATATGTTTGCCTTAGGGTCGCCATAAATTGGAAACAACTTGAAGACACAACAACAACATATGTATACACACATACATACACACACACCCACACACACAAAGATAGAACTAGCTACAAACATAACTGGCTACTCTAGCAGAGTGCTTATAAGAATCACTCCTGGCTTTAAAATGTGTTTGGCTCCACACCAAATGCAATATGAGAAGTGATACACGAGCACAAATGAGAAATGGTGGCCGCTTTACAGATGGTATGTTAAGATTCAATTTTACTTCCATGACTATAGCAAGAAAGGGGCTTGTGTAATAATCTCCTCAGTTTAGTTATCCAGACATCTACTCAGAGTCCAGGTTCAATTTGCTCTTGTTAACTGCCTTCAAGTCAACTTCAAACTCTGGTGACCATGGGAATAAGGCATCCCCAAGACACTCTATGCTCAATGGACCTGTTCAGTTCCTGCAAATTTAGGGCGATGTCCTCTTTGATTGAGTCTATCCATCTGGTGTGTGGTCTTCCTCTCTTTCTGCTGCCCTCTATCTTTCCAAGCATTATCATCTTTCCTAGTGAGTCATGTATTTTCATGATGTGGCTAAAGTACAACAGCCTCAATTTAGTCGTTATGGCTTCTAGGGAAAGTTCAGATCCAATTTGCTCTTGTAGCCATTTGTTTGTCCATTTATCCATCCACAGTATCTGCAGAACTCTTCTCTAACACCACATCTTAAATAAGCTGAGCTTTCTTCACATCCAGCTCTCATATCCACCACCTCTGTGGGCTGCTCATTCTGCAGTCAGAACAAGGTGCCTAGCCCATGGGAGTGTAGCTGGGTGCCTTGTTCTGACCTTAAAAGTGAGCAACCCACAGCAGAGGCAGAGGAGACAGGATGCCTGTGGAGATAGCTGCCATGGCCCCAGGAACAGAGACCGAGGTAAAAGGGGGCAGGTTGGGCAGCTGTGGAGGTAGGATACTCCAGGATGCCCTTGGAGTATCCTGGCCAGTGCAGACAAGGCCAAAGAGCAGGGGTAGGCAACCTTTTTCAGCCGGGGGCCGGGTTGCTGCCCCTCAGACAATTGGGGGGCCGAAGCACTAAAAACAAACAAACAAACAAACAAACAAACAACCAGCAGGCAGTATTGGTGACTGTTGTACTCAGCAATACTCTAGGAGACAATTGTTTGAATCTCCACTGGGGGACTTTGGGCAAGTCACACTCGCTCAGCCTTAGAGGAAGGTAATAGCAAAGACCCTCTGAACTTATCTTGCCGAGTAAATCCTATGAAGATTCATCTTAAGGTTACCATAAGTAAAAAATGACTTAAAGGGACACAACAGCAGCAAAGTAGCCGGCAGGAATATAAACATGAGGATGAGAAAGTGAAAATACCACTGGAAAGAGAAGGAAAAGTCAGGAGGAAAGAAGGGATTGGATAATCCTGCAGTGAACAACCCACAAAAGAAACAAGATGAGCCACCTCATGAAGCACACTCATTGAACTGCATTTTGCAGATTTTCTTTTTCTTTTCTTTTTTAAAAAGTCACTTTCCAAAAGGGAAATAATGGAAAATAATTAGTAGAACAACATTTTTATCTTGAAAAAAGAAGAGCCATGGACATCACCAAAACTCAACACAGTTGACCAGTATGGACCAACATTTATTAAGTATTTAAAATAACTTAAATTTTTAAAACAGCATTTAAACATAATACTTGCTTACCATTTGCTTCCGATTCTCTACCAGATGAATACCAATAATTCCTAGGAACGATCCGAAGCCAAGCTATGTCAAGAAAGAAGAAACTGGGTTAGCTGTGTATATGTTGTAGAATTAATTTTAGAAAGGCAAGGAGGAGAATGTAAAAATGTGCAAGAACCACAACTCCATACTTGGGCACATATGTGTATAATTCTGGGCACCTCCATTTCAAATACATAGTTTCAAATATCTAATTGGGAATAAGAATTAAAAAAGTTGCCACCAGCCAGAATTGATTGCCCTAGACTAGACAGACCAATCACCTAACTCAGTACAAATTAGTTGCACATTAAACAGAGAAAGCGGAAGCAATCGCACACATACACACACCACAGAGTGCTCATATAACCATTAGGTTTACCAGTTCAGGATCATCTCATGCCCTGAGGTTTCCAAGCCAAAACTTGAAATCTAGGAATGACCCCAGTGAGTATGAATTAAGTAGTAAATGTAGTTACTATGTGCCCTTCAAATGTGCACATACACACAAACAGAGCATAAATGAATACCCCCTGAGAGTCTCTGCAAGTTGCAGTAAGTAACCAATCAATTAATCCTGGCAAATTCTAGCAAGCTGCTGCTCCACTAGCTAAACTGGATACAGTGAGTCCTTGGTATCTGCTGGGATTTGGTTTCAGGACCCCCTGTGGATATCAAAATCCATGGATGTTCAAATCCTATTAAATACAACAGATAGTAAAATTACATCCCTTATATAAAATAGCAAAATCAAGGTTTGGTTTTTGAAATGTATATATTTTTGGAATATTTTCAAGCTGTGGATGCTTGAATCTGTGAATAAAGAATCCATGGATATGAGCCAAATGTATTTGCACACAGCCTGCTCCTCTTACCTGGAACTGAGCCCCCCAAAATTTGGTGGGGAGATTTGTACCTTTGTCTCCTGCCTGGAGATGACCCACAAAAAATAAAGACCCAGGTCCACGTCCTGAGAGCTAACAACCCTAAAACCTTTTTTACCCTTTTCTTACAATGCAGGTTATGAACTTGAGCTTGTTTTGTATTCTCAGTGTTAAGGCATCATAGATCTATCTATGTTAAGCACAATAGGAAATAATACTTTATGTGAACTCATACTAAATTTCAGAGATCTGGAACTGAGATAGATTTGTAATATTCCCAACAACACTTCCACTGCGGCCCTGTATCTGTCTTCTTTCCCCTATGAGTGAGTTGAGTAGAAAAAGTACTACTTCACTAGTCTCTCCTTTACACATTTAATCTTCTCAGGTTAACATTCGACTGCACTAGAATGGCTGCCAAATTCCTCAAAACTTTTACCAGCTGTGTAATCCTAGCTTGAACAATGCAGCAGGACACAAAAATGGTGTTACTCTGGCATCATAGGCAGCAATACTGACACAAACATTTAGGTTAAAATAATTAGCAGCTCCCTCAGTTGGATTTACATCTCTGCTTATTTCAATTTATTGTGTCTGGTTCATTATACAGCACAGTGCTAGGAATATTGGGAAACCTAAGCGATTCCTACTTCACTTACAATTATTCCTGGGTAGTAGCCACCCACAGTTACATTTTCTGTTCTTGTGGTAGCTGCCAGGCCTATGGTCAATATGAAAACAGACACCACCAACAGAGAGACTGTAAACCAAAGAGATGTTTTCTTTCTTTTTGCGAAGTGTCCTGTGAGGAAAAGAAAACATATTGTAAATAACATATGAACAACTCATACAAATCTCAAGGCAGCTTGCTTTCTAAATTAGTACCATACTCTTCCTTTAAGGAGCTCCAAGACTGCATTTGCACTGCACAAATAATTCAGTTTGACACTACTTTAACTGCCATGGCTCAATGCTATGGAATCCTGGGAATTGTAGTTTGTTGCAGCACCTGAGTTCTCTAACAGAGAAGGATGGATGTCTCACAAAACTACAATTCCCACAACTCCATAGCATGGATTCGTGATAGTTAAAGTGGTGTCAAACTGCATTATTTGTGCAGTGCAAATGCGGCCAAAGTGCTGCAGCAGCCTTACACTAGGTTGTCAGGTAACCAGCAATTGGGAATAAGGCCACCCAGTGACCTTCATAGGCATGTATAGTTTTAAAGTATCATATTCTTATATCCAGCCCTGACAAACTAGGGCAGAAGAGGGAAACATTTAATTTGTCTTTCAAGGGTAATGGGGAACTACAGTGTCAAAGAGCTAGAACTTGGAAATGTTGTTGTTGTTTTACTATGTGCTCTTTCACACTACACAATAATAGCACTATGATTCCATTTTAACTTCCATGGCTCCATCTATGGAGTCCTGGGATTTACAGTTGAGGATAGTGCTTTTGAGAGCTAGAGAGCTATAGGGCTCACAAAACTACAAATGCTATATGAGTTAAAGTAGAATCACAGTGCTATATTTGCAGTGAAAAAGGGCCATATAACTCCCAGAATCCCCTAGCCATAATAGTCAGTGCGTATAGTGTAAAAAATAACATCCCCATGTCGTGGACAGAGCCCAAATTGGGAAAGCTCCTTCTTTTCTCTTTGCCATTCCTTTCTCTCTTTTTGGTGCTCCTTACTCCCTTTCTATCAAAGAATGAAACTTTTTCACAGAGGTCTTCAGCATCCAATTCACACACAGAGAGATACTCACACACAAGCATTAACAGGATGGGTTAAGCATCATCTCCTCTGAGCTGCTTCTGTACTCTAAATTATATTCTCTCCTAGAATCTTTTTGTTTTTATTTTAAATTACCATTAGGGTTTTATTACCTGAATCCACTGGGAGTATTTAGTTGGGTTCTGTAGAAAGGTGATCTTAAGAACTGCTATTCTTTGGGTTATAAAATAAGAGTAGTCATTACTCTGAAAAGGTCTCTTCAATAACTCTCTTGTCCTTAGCCAAGGTTTTCAATAGCGGCTGCTGACATTTCTCTTCAAAGAATTGAGACAAGTGAAGCATAACTCCAAAGTGACAGGCATTATTGAGGGTGAAGTTAGTTCTTTGAACCTGGATCTTCTACACACAAAACACATTAAAGGCAGAAAAACTCACACTACAAAACAAAAGAGGGTTCTTTTTCTTCCTGCTGCATCTTCAGATTCAACATATTTCTGCAAACCACTAAGTTCATATTTTAATGATATCTAAAATAACATATAGGGTTTTTAAAATCAATGTACAAGTTCAACTCTAGGTTGGCTACATATAGTTATACAATCATATGTCTATAGGCTCTCAAGCACAAGCCAAAAAAAAAGTGAGGAAAAGTGCCACTGGATTTCCATATAGTTTCTTCTTAAGGCATATTTATTAAGTTTGGGGGCAGGAAGCTTTAGTTGTACTTAAATTTTTCTCTATGTAGTTTCTGATAAAAATTGCCTTTTTATTAGGCATCATACTAAAAATTCAGTGTACAAGTTAAACAGATTTTTAAAAAACCAAAGCCTTCAAGAAACCCACAAGTGTATTACAGATTGGTGTTTTATAGGTAATTATAACAACAATCAATTTCATGTGAAAGTGGGTTAAATATCATTTCATAAAAGCCCTGAGGATAATCCACTGAAATCTATTTTAGCTTAAGCTTTACCTTCCAATGCTGTTCACTTTACGGTAACATGTGCTCATCAAAAGTCAATACTTAACCTTCCTGAATCTTTTTTCCATGTTAATATTTCAGTAGGTGGAAAACAGTTACTGAATGGATAGGAGAGAGTCTTTGCCTTCTCTAGCATCTTGGCCTCTATTACTGTAAATGTATAGACTGGTATGATTACAGTTAATTCACCAGCTCTGTAGAACAAGCACAATTATAGTTATATGATTCACCAGTACTCTGTAAGGCTTAACTATTATAGACTGGTTTGAACTCCACAGAGAAAACATTTAATGTTTATAAAACATTTTGTTGTTGTTAACTGCTGTCAAATCGACTTATAGTGAATCTATGGATGAGAGACCTCCAAGTCACCCTGTTACCAACAACCTTGCTCAAGTCTTGCAAACTTGGGGCCGTGACTTTCTTGATTGAGTCTATCCACCTGTAATATGGTCTGCCTCTTTTCCCGTTATCTTTTACCTTGCCAGTATCATTGTCTTGTCTAGTGAGTAATGTCTTCTCATGCTATGTCCAAAATAAGATTGAGCAGACGGCTTCTTTGCACCAGCTTGGGGGCAGCATCTCAGCGCGGCATTTAGATGCAGCACACTCTGACACCGCCTCCAAGCCGGCATCACACCACCCACCTGACCACACATCAGGCAGTTTTGCGAAGCTCTGGCGGTGTAGCGTTTACATACCTCATGCCACAGGAGACCACCAAGCTGCTGAGGCGGAAAAACTGCCTTTTTTCTGGTGCAAAATGGAGCAGCATTTTGCCACTTCTTTTTGCACTGGAAAAAAGCCGGAGTGGGGCCATGGCATGTGGTTGTCGCAGTGCCTACCCAGCTTTTTAAGGGGTGGTGTGATGCCTCCCCTTTGGGATGGTCTGTTTTGCCCCTTAGTTATCTAGGCTTCCAGGGAGAGTTCAGATTTCATTTGTTCTTGAATCCATAATTTCTTTTTGGCAGCCCATGGTATCCACAGGTCTCTCCTTCAGCACCACATTTCAGATGAGTTGATTCATGTACAGCTGTGAGAGTTGGACAGTGAGAAAAGTGGTTAAGAGGAACATCAATACTTTTGGAAAGGGGTGCTGGAGGAGTGCTGAGGATACCATGGACAGGGGGAAAAACAAAAAAATGGGACCTAGAACAAATCAAACCTGAAATCTCCCTGGAAGCCAAAGTGATGATGTTGAGGTTCTTGTACTTTGGCCACATCATGAGAAGGCACAACTCATTGGAAAAAGACAATAATGCTAAGAAAGCTGGAGAGATGTAGAAAGAGAAGAAGATTACATGCTAGACTGATGGACTCTATTAAGGAGGTCACAGGTATGGATTTGCAGGAACTAAGCAGAGCAGCAGAGGACAGGGAGTATTGGAGAGGTCTTATCCATAGGCCAGTCATTAATGTTCAAAAGAATATTCCACTACCTGTTCAGTCAGCATTGTTACATGGAATACGAGGGCACTATCTTGTTCTTTACCTAAGACAGCAACGTTTCTTGGCTCAACCCTGATACATATTTTAGAACAGTGTTTCCCAAACTTTGGTCCCCCAGGTGTTTTGGATTTCAGTTCCCAGAAGCCTTGCCAGTTTGGCCCACATTAAGGAATTTGGGGAGCTGATGTAAAAAACATCTGGAGGACCAAAGTTTGGGAACCACTGTTTTCAAACATGAGCAGAAAAGCACAAAGCCAATGGTCTACATGTAGCCTCAAGTCCATATTTGTGCTCCATTATGAAAAACCATGCTGTGAAATTTCACAGGCAAATTATAGTCAAAATTCAGTCACAAATTTTAAAAAGCCTTTAAAACAAAAAATGCCTACTTCAGGGTTTGTCATATATCAACCTCCTTTTCAAGTAAATAGCAGATCTAGAACAGGACTTCATTCTAATTTGGATGCAGACTCTCTTTTGCTTCAGCGATGTAAAAGAACTCAGACAACCCCAGATAATGGTGGAACAATTTCCCTGACACTTAATTTCTATAAATATCTAGCTTTGCCTGGTGTACCAGCTCAACTTGCTTTTTGGTGCATAATGGACTTTCTTTTTCTGTGATCTTATGCATTTGGAATACATAGTATACTATAAAATATAATTGTGTTTATTGGCCAATAAATCCATCCTTGCACAATATGGCAATAGATGTAACAATGTTCAGCCACAATATAAAGTTTTATTTATGTAACTGTATAGATAAAAGTTGTAAAATTTGTATGGCTACATCCTATCCACATAAACAGGATTCACCTCTGAGTAAGTATGCATAGACTTAGCACTATGCACAGTGAGAAGCAAGAAAATGGTATATACTCCAGTGCCATAATCCTTAAATATATTTAAGTTTGGATTTGAACTCTTGGATATTACCTGGCGTTCTCTAAAAAAAACTGTACAGTACTATTTAATAACTTCTAACATGATAACATAGTTATAAAAATAAAAGAATACAATTACACAATACACACATACTATCAGTAAAACTGTAACATTCAATATTTAGTGTCTGGTATTTGTTTAGTGTCTGGTATTTGTTTCAGTGAAAGGATGGTATATGTTTTTAGAAGCTAAATCAACATATAATTTACTACTTACCAAGATCATCATTTTATTACCTTAATATCCAAACAATTATACCTTTTTTGGGCCAACCAAAATGCACAATTACATGTTGCAAGCTTTTGAAGTCACACTGGCTTCTTCATCAGGCAAACAGGAAAAAAAATTGAAGATGTTAGTCTTGGGGCTGCATTTTCTGTTTCTGGTCTTAGTACAGATGGTAGGGAGGGCTATCTTCAGGCTGGCACCTCCCCCTTTGGGCATGTGGTCACTGGGAGATTTTCAAAGTCAAGGAAATTTAATCTCTCTATTTGCAACTCAAAGATGATGCCTCCTTCGATCCAGCATGTCTCCTTCCTTTCTTTCTGATGAAGAAGCCAGTGTGACTTTGAAAGCTTGCAACATGCAATTGTGCATTTTGGTTGGCCCCATAAAGGTATCATTGTTTGGATGTTATTGGATTTGCTATATGGCCAACACAACTACCTCTAGACATTTTATTACCTTGATACTCTTTGGTTATTTTAAGCTGCATATATAATAAAAAAATGTATTAAGGTAGATTTAATTAATGGTATAATGTTATTTCAGCTCAGCCTCGGACAAGTCAATGGCAGACTTCCTCTGAACAAATTTTGCCAAGACAACCCCATGGGTTGCCATGAGTAAAAGATGGCATGAAGGCACACAACAACAACAACAACAACAACTAATTGTATTATAAAACTAAATGTGATGGACTAACACATGCAAAGAGATCTCAAATTTGCTTTTTGGTGATTGCTTCCTCTGATTAAACGCTCAATTTGTCCAGCATGCAGAAACTAATTAACCACACATCCTTCTTGAGAAAGCCAAGACAGCAACCATGATCAGTGCAGTTTCTTATATTTCTTATGAATATTCTTATTAATATTATACTGGTGTTTATATTCCATATGATCAGCCTTACCTTGTTAAAATTTAAGGAGAAACACACACATACTGATTTGATGTTCTCAATAGTTCAGGAGTAACACAATATCACATTGACTCCATAGCCTTGGTATCAATTACTTATTCAATACATAATTTAAAGAGTGGTCAAAATAACAGGATGCTCATTGTCTTTATTGCACCCTCCTTTTAGATATTCTTTGTCTTGTCTTACAGAAACTGTTTACCTCATACTAACACTATTTAAACAAGAATCAATACACAGATATTTTACATTCTGTTGGCTATAAGGAACATTAGAGAAGCAATAAAATTTCTGACCTTTCTTTTACGTGCCATTTATATTACTTTATGAGAAGACAAGATGAGGCAGTCAAGGGCAGGAAAAAGCCAGGTAAGAATATTTTATCAAAGACGTAATCTAGGATAGCCGAAATTGAAACATAAATCCAGTTGTCATGTGAATATGACAACAACTACAATCAGATGTACAGAAAGAGCTTTTGCTTTCTTTGAATAACCTTGGCCCACTGCTTCAAGAGAGCCAACATGATGTAGCATTCTGCATATTGGACTACAGCTCTGGAGACCAGGGTTTGATTCCCCATTCAGTCATGGAAATCCACTGCCCCCCCCAAACCCCATGAAATCTCACACACACCCCAAAAAAACCCCATGATAGGTTCACCTTAGAGTCACTATGGAGGGTTGCAGACTGCCAAAAATAGTGCAAATTGAGTCCACTTTTAGGGTTAGGGTTAGGGAATCATGGGAACTGCATTTTATTGTGGCACCAGAGCTCTCTGACAGAGAAGACTCAATGTCTCAGGGGGGAAAAACAATTCCCATGATCCCCTATCACTAACCCTAACCCTAAAAGTGGACTCAATTTGCACTATTTCTGGCAGTCTGCCACTCCCCTATAAGTCAGAAATGACTTGAAGGCACACAACAACAATTGCATCAATTGCAAACGGAAGAGATCAAATCCTCTGTCTAGTACAAATTCAGCTACCAAAATTGAAAATGCTGTAGCCAAAGTGGGACAAGTTAGAAACAAGAGGGATGTATCAACATTTTTGGCAGAATCCCATTATTTCCATGTGTAGAAAATGGGGGGGGGCTATGGGGACCAAAAGATGAAAACACAAGCCCAATGAAACCTGAGCCACTTGGCATGGGGGATAGAAAGGGAAATGTAATAGAGGATCATGAAATGTGGCATGACTAGCTGACTAAAATCCTGAAAGTCAGCACATCAGACAACAACATTTTGTTGCAGGTCCCACTTGTCATGGCCAAACAGCAAACATATCAACAGAAGCACACCAGCAATTTTTTAATCTAAACGATAAGAACTGCACATATATAAATAAAATTGTGCATTCTTACTAATTCTATTATTTTATAAAACCATGACCATCATAATTATGAATAAAAATTAAGCACAGTGTTTGAAAAATCTTGTTGTGAGATTAGTGTAAAAGCTTGCACAGTACAGCTCCCCAAGAACTATTATATAACCCTGTTCTAACCCTTTATATGAGCACCAGCATGGTGTAGTAGTCTGAGTACTGGATTAGGACGCTGGGAGACCAGCATTCAAATCTCTGCTTGGACATGGAAACCCACTAGGTGACTTTGGGCAAGTCACACTCTCTCTGCCTCAAAGGAAGGCCATGGCAACTCTCCTCTGAACAGATTCTATCAAGAAAATCCCATGATAGGTTTGCCTTAAGGTTGCTATAAGTTAGAAATGACTTGAAGGCACACAACGTGGACTATCCTCTCTGTCCCAGACATAAATATGTCCCAATCTTACATTTCTTGGAAGGAAGATTGACTGAAACCAATATTTTTCCATGTATTTATTTTCAGAATCAAGGCAATGAGGAAAACTTATGAAGATATACTGAACTTAATTAAAAGAATCATATAGCTCCCAAAAAAATGCTTAACACGAAAGGATCAAAAAGAGAACCCCCGTATTATGACAGAATCACTTTTGACTGCTCTTTTCCTGAAGATGTTACACAATCTTATTTTGTGGCTCTTATGGTAGGTAGCCACAAGTTAGATTTCTAAGTGTAAAATAATTTCATTAGCTATATCTAAGAAATTAGTAAATATACAACATTGCCTTTTGTTTGGAGAAGGCTGGGTTAGCAAGACAGGGAATGTTGCTCTACAAGGCAAGGAGAAATATAAACCATGGGCCCCACCATCACTTTTTAATTCCAGTGAAAAAGAGGTAAGCAGATGTCATTGGAATTAATGGGACTTTCAATTGTTTAAAAGTACCTACATTGCTAAATGCATGGCAATAGCTGTAGAAGTATTTCCACCTGACATCTGTAATTTATAAAACACATCTATAACTGGCATAGATGGATATTCCCATTCCTTGTCCAATCAAGAATAAGACTCATATCAAGAATAAGACTCATATCGGTGAAGAATAAGACTCATATCATCCAGGATCTTCTCCTGGATGAGGACACCGACCTGGCTTGCTTTACAGAGACCTGGCTGGGGGAGGACAGCGCCGTTACATGGGCGCAGGCTCTCCCGGCCGGGTACTCTGTTAGTGAGCAGGTGAGGGGAAGTGGGCGAGGGGGTGGAGTGGCTCTGATTTATAAAAATACCTTGACCTTGACCAGGATACCTATTCGTCACACAACCCACATCGAGTGTATGTACCTCAGCCTGAAGGCCAGGGATAGCTTGGGGATTCTGCTAGTCTACCGGCCACCCCGTTGTCTAGCAGACTCCCTGACCGAGCTGACACAACTGGTCTCTGAGCTGTTGCTGGAGTCTCCCAGACTTCTTATTCTGGGGGATTTCAACATCCTGCTCGAGACCAGCTTAACAGGTGCGGCTCGGGAGTTCATGGATACCATGACAAACATGGGCCTATCCCAGTTGGTTAACGGGCCGACGCATTGTGCAGGTCATACACTGGATGCGGTGTTCTGTACCGAACAGGCATATCCGTGGGCTGAGGTAGTTGGTACCTCAGCATTGTCATGGACGGATCATTTCCTGGTCAAGATGGAACTCAGAGCCAATATCTGCCCCCTCGGGGGTGGTGGACCTATTCGAATGGTCCGCCCTCGAAGGCTGATGGAGCCCGCTGGATTCCGGAAAGCCTTGGAGGGTTTCATGGTTGGAAATGCCAGTGATCCTGTCGAAGCCCTGGTTAATACATGGAATAGCGATCTTACCAGGGCTATAGACACGATCGCTCCCAAGCGTCCTTGCCATTTCGCTTCTAACCATAAGCCATGGTACACCTCTGAGCTTAGGAAAATGAAGCGATTTGGACAACGACTAGAGCGCACGTGGCGGAAAACTCGACTCCAATCTGACAGAACTCGCCATAGGAACTTTCTTTGGTCCTATCGGGAGGCAATACGTGCAGAGCAGAGAGCTTTCTCCTCTGCACGTATTGCGTCTGCAGAGTCTCGTCCGGCAGAGCTGTTTAAGGTGGTGAGGGAGATGACGCAGGTACCCCCTGCGCCAAATCCCTTGCTTAACCCGACAACGGCCTGCTGTGATGCATTTAACAACTTCTTTGCAGACAAAATCTCTCAGATCGGAGCCGACTTAGACGCCACCATTAGTTCAGAGTCTATAGGCGAGGTGTCCATCAACTCCGCCGATGTTGTTATACTGGATCAATGGCAATCTGTGAGTACCGAGGACGTGGACAAGCTGCTTGGTAAGGTGAGGAAGACAACCTGCCCTCTCGACCCTTGCCCATCATGGCTGGCCGTCCAGGGGGGGGACGCATTGGTGAGATTCCTTAGGGATATCATCAATGCGTCCTTCAGGGAAGGACATGTTCCATCTTGTTTAAAGGAAGCGGCGGTTAAGCCGCTTCTGAAAAAGCCTTCCCTGGACCCCCTGGATATGAAAAACTATAGGCCTGTATCTTTATTGCCATTTTTGAGCAAGGTGATCGAGAGGGCGGTTGCCCTTCAGCTCCAAGCTGTCTTGGATGAAACCGATTATCTAGACCCATTTCAAACCGGCTTTAGGACACGCTTTGGGGTTGAGACTGCCATGGTTGCCTTGACCGACGATCTGCGTCTGAGCATCGACAGGGGTAGCGTGACCCTGTTGGTGCTCTTAGACCTCTCAGCGGCTTTTGATACGATAGATCACGGCATCCTTCTGGGTCGCCTGAGGGGGCTTGGTATCGGGGGCACTGCTTTGTAGTGGCTCCGGTCCTTCCTCTCGGGGCGATCCCAGAGGGTGCTGCTCGGGGACTGTAGCTCCAGTAAGAGGGAACTCACTTGTGGGGTCCCTCAGGGGGCTATTTTGTCCCCGATGTTGTTTAACATCTATATGAAGCCGCTGGGTGAGATAATACGGAGTTATGGTGCTGGGTGTTATCAGTACGCTGATGACACCCAAATCTATTTCTCCGTGTCTCGTTCGTCGGCCTCGAATTCCAATGGCATCTCTTCTCTCAATGAATGTCTTCAGGCGGTAATGGGCTGGATGAGGAAAAACAGATTGAAATTGAATCCAGACAAGACGGAGGTGCTCACGGTACAGGCTCCGAAACCAAGAATTGGGTTGCAACCTCCAGTCCTGGATGGGGTCACGCTCTCCTCCAGTGACTGTGTTCGCAGCTTGGGGGTACTCCTTGACTCGTCGCTCCAGATGACGAACCAGGTTAATGCGACGGTCAGGAGTGCCTGTTATCAGCTTCGGCTGATACGCCAGCTGCGCCCTTTTCTGGAAGTAGGAGATCTTGAGACTGTTGTGCACGCGTTGGTAACCTCACGCCTCGACTTCTGCAATGCGCTCTACATGGGGCTACCCTCCTGCTTGATTCGGAAACTGCAATTGGTTCAAAATATGGCAGCCAGATTAATATCTGGAACATCTAGGGGGGAACATATTACCCCAGTATTAAGATCCCTCCACTGGCTGCCTATTAGTTTCCGAACCCAGTACAAGGTGTTGGTAATTACCTATAAAGCCCTAAATGGCTTGGGTCCAGACTATCTTAAGGACCGCCTCCTCCCGTATAATCCACCCCGCGCCCTCCGGTCCTCTGGGAGGAATCTGTTACAGCCTCAAAAAACGAGGCTGGTGACGACCTCCCAGAGGGCATTTTCTGCAGTTGCCCCCAAACTGTGGAATGGCCTGCCGGGGGAGATCCGCCAATTGTCATCACTTGACGGCTTTAAGAGAGCTGTCAAGACGGATCTCTTCCGGCAGGCCTTCCCGGATTAACTCATTAGCTTGGCTCCAGAATCTTTTTCCCTCCGAGATGCCCCCCTCCTCTGGGATGGGGTCCCTTCTTTGAGCCAGTATCCGACATCCGCCGGCACGTTTTGTTTGTAGTTTTATGTATTACTTGTTTTAATGGAGGAATTTACCTCCTTATATCGTGGTTTTTTTTTAAATTGTATTGGGTTTAATAACTTTTTAAGGGGGGGAGGGGGAGGTAATTGTTCTTAACTGCCGTTGATAATTTTATGATGTAAGCCGCCCCGATTGTGCTCAGAGGGGCGGGGTATTAAATAAAAATTATTATTCTTATTATTATTATTATTATTATTATTATTATTAATCAACCATTTCTTTAAAAAATCCCACTGAATTGAATAAGACAACAAATCTTCCTATCACATTTTTACCCACTCTGAAAATTATGTGCAATGAAATCTTTGGTATCAGAGCCTTTCCAGTGTCGCTGGAGCCAGTGTGGTATAATGATTAAAGTGTTGGACTGGAACTTAGGAGATCCAGGTTCAAGTCCCCACAGCTATGAAACCTGCCTTGGACAAGTCACTTTCTTCCACCCTGACCTACTTTACCAAATGCATCTGAGGAAATAGACTGAAGTCTATGAAAGCTCATGCTGCCAATTTCTTTCTTTCAGTTAGTCTCAAAGGTGCTACAAGATCTTCTACATACTGATTTTACAGACTTTGGGCCTTTGCAGACTGCCAGAAATAGTGCAAATTGAGTCCACTTTAACTGTCCTGGCTCAGTGCTAGGGAATCATGGGAACTGTATTTTTTCCTGAGACACTGAGCCTTCTTTGTCAGAGAGCTCTGGTGCCACAATAAACTACAGTTCCCATGATTCCCTAGCACTGAGTCAGGGCATTTAAAGTGGACTCAATTTGCACTATTTCTGGCAGTCCACAGCTATATCTTTGAATTCTGCCGTAAGGGGAAAGAGAGCCACATATACAACCTTGAACCACTGGAGAAATGTCAGAATATAATAACATCATAAATAACCTTATTTTCATCTGTTCCTCTTGTTAACAACCCATAGTTAGTTCTTAGTACTGACTGGTGTCCAAACACTTAGGATGACTTCCCCTTGCTCTTTTCCCTTCAGTACTGCTCCACACTCCAAATCTGCAGTTTAATTTGTTGCTATAGAAGCTGCCTGGGGTCCCGGCCTGGGAGAAAGGCAGCATATAAATAAATTAACTAAATAAATTAAATAAATTGAGGAGCTTCCCAGCTGTTTGGAGCTGCAGGGGGGAGTGTTTGCTGCACTGCTGTGATGCTGGAGAGGAATGCTAAGGATTCCATGGATAGCCAGGAAGACAAAGTGGGTCTTGAATAGATCAAGCCCAAACTCTTCCTGGGAGTCAAGATGATGAAACTTAGGCAATCGTATTTCGGCCACATCATGACAAAGCATGAAACATTCAAAAATGCTAGGAAAGGCACAAGGCAGCAGAAAGAGAGGAAGACCCCAGGCCAGATGAAAGGACTCAATTAGGGGTTGCAGACTGCCAGAAATAGTGCAAATTGAGTCCACTTTTAGGGTTAGGGTTAGTGCTAGGGAATCATGGGAATTGTTTATTTTCTGAGACATTGAGTCTTCTCTGTCAGAGAGCTCTGGTGCCACAATAAAATACAGTTCCCATGATTAACTAACCCTAACCCTAAAAGTGGACTCAATTTGCACTATTTCTGGCAGTCTGCAACCCCCCTAAGAGAGGCCATGGGCCAGTGCCTACAGGAGCTGAGCAGAGCAGTAGAGGACAGTGGGTCACCATGAGTTGAGGTTGACCTGAAGGCAGTCTACAACAACAATATTCCCTCTACCCTCCAAAGTTCAGGTGGAGGCATGATAAAAGGAAGCACTGCTGCTGCTTTCTATCTTTTCTGAAATCAGTCATGTCGCAGGTGGCTTCAAATTCACAAAAAATTACAAATAATGCAAACTGCCTGTTGCCTTGACTAACATATTGTTAGTATGGGGAGATGTGCGTGTGAGAGTAATGAGAGAGAGGGGGGGAGAGACTTGTATGAAGACATAAATGAGAGATGCGGGAAAAGGATTCCACAAGAGGCTGGAAATCAATGTCTGTGGGTTTAATTATGAAAAACACTGTTGTTTTTATGGCACAGTGATCAATTATTCTTTGTAACACTTTACTCTTCTATCTGGTTCTAAGCCAGAAGACTAGGAAGCTTATTGCATTGCTAAATAAAATGTCTTACCTCTCCCGAATTCAATTTTAATTCGGGCGGATACTATTCCAGGGATTTTGCCACTGAATCCACCTCCCATGTCCAGCCCTGGTTCCAGGAGCGCTCCGGAGGCCATTTTTTTAAGTAGGAAAACTCCTGGTTTCAAAAAGAGGTGCGCTGAGCACCCCTGGGACCTGGGCTCAACCTGGGCTGGATCCCTCACTCTTGAAACCATATATATCCACTATTTTAGTCAAGGGATAGCCACTGAAATTCTTAACATGGGAAGCTTCTCTAATATACCAGTTCTCTCCACCCTAAAAAAACCCCAACAACCTGCTTATAGTTATATTTATAACTATAAGAGGCACGTACAAGGATCCTTTCTATTCAATTTGTAAAAACAAAAAGTTTTTACATTACTAGTATTTCTTAGGCAACTAAACAAGATTCAGAATGCTAATTTCAGACCAAAGCATTCTGCAAGGTTCCTGGTCTTCTATTTATTTATTTGTGTGTGTGTGTGTGTGTGTGTGTGTGTGTGTATCCCCAATACCAGATTTATGTCCACTGCAGTCTTCTCTAGGGCAGAAAAAGTTACAGTTTGATTGCAGAATGGAAGAACCTCATTAGGCTGAGGGCTGACAAGACCATTGCAGTGAAATTATCTCAAAGCAATAAGGTGAAACGCAGTGTCAAAAGAGCATCTCCAAACTTTTCTTAAAAAATCTATAATACAATGTTGCATGAGACAGGAAGAGAAAATATCATGCTTCATGTATACAACTTGCATATAGCTAAAATATAGTCTCAATTTCAATCACAACAAAAGAGCATTCAAAGCATCATTAAGATTAAGAATATGTTATTGAAATTCCTTCCTTCCTTTCTTTGGTGGTATGTGAGCCAGCGTGGCTTAGTGGTTTGAGTGTCGGACTATGACTCTGGACACCAGGGTTTCAATCTCAGTTCAGCTATGGAAACCCACCGGGTGACCTTAGGCAAGTCACACTCTCTCAACCTCAGCAGAAGGCAATGGTAAACTTCCTCTGAAGAAACTTGCCAAGAAAACCCCATGATAGGTTCACTATAAGTCAGAAACAACGTGAAGACACACAACAAGTGTTTGCAGACATTTGTTAGCTACAGTGCCAGAGGACAATGAATTACTGTCCCTTTAGTTCACCAGTTCCAGACCCTTCTTTCTTCACAGTTCCACTCAACACACATGTTCTCCTTGGATGCATCTCTCCCTTTAGCTGGATTTGCCCAGACCTTGGCTTGAGGATAAGTCCTCCCAGCCACAACATTGCTGAAACCACAAGGCAGGACAGTTCACCCACCATCACTCCATTTCTTGGGTGGGAAGGGATGCACCTCTCTCTCAAAGGTGCTACAAGATCCCTTCGCATCCTGATTTTTCAGACTAATCTGGCTAGGTCTTTTTGAATCCTACCCTCAGAGTCCTACCTCCCTGCACAGGGTCCAAGATATTCAAGAAAAACATTACAAAATAAAAACTGAAAAACACTCATGCAAATTGTAAATCCATGCTTCTTCGGCATGTTCCAAATGGAAGACATTTTAGAATTCCTCCTGGGCAGAAGGTGGAAATGGAGGACATGTCCTGGAAATGGAGGATGGCTTATCGCCCTGAGCTAAAAAAACACCCACTCCTATAAATGCAAATCCATGCTTCTTAGCCTTGTTCTAAATGGAGGACCTTTTGGAATTCCTCCTGGACAGAAAGGTTGAAACGAAGGACAGGTCCTGCAAAAGGAGGGTCTTTGGTCACCTTGCTTTAGTTAAAGACAGGAAATAGATCTATGCAGGGTGACCAGAAGTCCTCACTGCAAAGGAGGACAAGGCACCGAAAAAGTGTAGGACCTTGGGGAGAAGAAATTTGGTCAAGAAAAAAATGACCAAATAAAAGTTTTTTTTTTTTTTAAAGCCCTCCTATAAATGCAAATCCATGCTTTAGCCCTGCTCTAAATGGAGGACCTTTTGGAAATTCTCCTGGACAAAAGGTTAAAATGGAGGACAAGTCCTGGAAAAGGAGGGCGGCTGGTCACCCTGAGCATTAAAAAAACACTCCTCTAAATGCAAATCCACGCTTCTTAGCCCTGCTCTAAATGGAGGATCTTTTGAAATTCCTCCTGGACAGAAAGGCTGGAATGGAGGACAAGTCCTGGGAAAAAAGAGGACCAAGTTGGTCGCCACCTCAGAAAGTACTTACCTGTCTTTTTAAAATAAATAAATAAATAAATAAATAAATCCATGAGTCCCCAGGGCTCCAACCATCAACCTTGTCCCCTTTCTTTGTTTTTATTTATGTCCATCCTAGTGTGCAGCCCTTTGCCTCCTGATATCCCAGACTCACCCAGACCAGCCTGGTTTTTCTAAACAAACAAATCCTCCTGTCAGAGTCCTCCTTGCATGCAAGACCCCAAAAAGTCTGCCTCCTCCTTCTCCTCCTCAGAAAGTACCTTTTTTAGTCGCTACCACCAACTCTATATGTGTTGAATTTTCATGTCCATCCCTTGGCAGTGGACTCCAGGAAAGAGAAAGGAAAGGGAAAGGAAAGGAAAGGAAAGGAAAGGAAGGGGGAAAGGTGTGTTTCTCTTCTTCCTTGGTGAAGAGTGGGAAGGGAGGACTTACCTGTGGGGTCCAGCATGGCCAAAGGGTCAGGGACTGAGGCAGAGGCAGAGGCAGAGGCAGGAGGAGGCTGCATCCTCTGGGCGCCAAGATAGACTTCTTAGTGGTCAGCAGCATGGGCAGAGGCTGCAAAAGGACGCCTGTAAAAGGAGGCAGGACCAGAGGCAGCAGCGCCTGAGGGAGGAGGAGGAGGAGGAGGATCCTTAAATTGGGGGGCTTTGGGGGGTGGGCTGTTGGGAGACGACAGGGTTGTATGTTTTATCCTGTAAGCCGCCCCAGTTGTGTTGCACAGAGAGACAGGATACAATTTTTTTATTATTATTATTATTATTATTATTATTATTATCCCCTTTCCTGACCCCCTCAGGCCAACCTTTGGGGGGAAAGCGTGTGTATTATTATTATTATTATTATTATTATTATTATTATTATTATTAATATTATTATCCCACCCCTCTGTAGAGCAATCGGGGAGGCTTACAACATTAAAATTTCCATACAGATATATTAATACAATCTAAACAGAACATTAAAATCCCAAATCCCACCCGTCCTTTAAGAAGTAAGGGTTCTTCTTATTCCAGGCCCAATGGCGCTGGGCCTAGTGTCTCTCCCCCAGATGTATAAATGCCTGTGTGTGTGCGTTTTTGCCTTCAAGTCGTTTCCGACTTATGGCGACCCTCCCATGCATGGGTTTTTCTGGGCCAGTTTCTTCAGAGTTTCTTCAGGGAGTTTGTTATTTCCAACCCCTGAGGCTGAGAGAGTGTGGCTTGCCCAAGGTCTGCCAATAGGGTTCTGCATCTGGATGGGGATCCAAACCCTGCAAATGCTATATAGGCATCTGAGGAAGTAGACTGAATCTCGGAAAACTCAGGCTGCCAACTTCTTTTTTTTATTCAAACAAAAATCCATCAGCGATACCTTTATTGGCCTACCAAAATGCACAATATACTCTATGTTGCAAGCTTTCGACGCTCCATGGGCTTCTTCATCAGGCAAGATGTTACAAAGCAAACAGGAGAGAAACAATTGGAGATGTTAGTCAGATGCCTACATGTTGTTTCAGTCTTTATTAAGATGGTATATGTGGGGAGGATATCTTTTGCAGGCAGCATCCTCCTCCTGTTTCTGTGGCTATAGGCAGATTTGCAAAGTCCAGGAAATTAAAAATGTATTTGCATCTCAACAAGGACTCCTCTTTTGCAATCCAATATATCTCCATTCCAGTGAGGCCACAGGCCTCTTTGTAGCAGATAACAATGGATTCCTCAAGAATCCGTTAATAGTCTCAAAGGTGCTACAAGAGCTCTCTACACACTGATTTTTACAGACTAACACGGCTATATCTTTCAACCCTGTCCAATGCTCAAACCACTACACCAGACTGTCTCTAGAAGAGCTTTACTTCACACCACTTTCAACAACTTTTCAGCCTTATGTCGCCATTATTATTATTATTATTCCACCTTCCTCTCGGTACAGGGACTCAAGGCAGCTAACAAAATTTAAAACCGTCCAAGTTAAAAACAGTACAAAACAATAAAAATATAAAGTTTTAAAAAAAATTCAACAATTTCAAAAATTTAGTGACATTACACATTTAACTTTAACATTTTAAAAACTCGTTCTAAAATTCTTACAGCACCTGTGTCAGTGTGAGAAAGACTGGTGGCATAAAAATGTTTTTGTCTGCTGCCAAAAGGAAAGCAGGGATGGCACCATCCTGGCCTCTCTAAGGAAGGAGATCCAGAGCCTGGGAGCAACCACTGAGAAGACCCTCTCTTTTGTTCCCACCAAAAGCCTGGGAAGGTGGTGGACAGAGTGAAGGACCTCTCTGAATTATCTCAATACTCTCGGGGGGGGGTGTCGTAAAGGGAGATAGAGTCCTTCAAATAGCCAGTAGTTCACTGCAGGTGAAAAATAATATTTTCCACATGCTTTCCAATGTATCATTGCAACTACAGTTTCTTTTATCATGGCATTTCTTATCTTGTGATTTTGTTTTTGCACCGGTTGCTTTCCACTTATTTTCACCATGATTACCCAGTGGGTTTACAGGGACTGGCCAGGATTCGAACACTGACCTCCCCCATAGTTCTAGGCTAGTGCTCAAACCACTACTCCCACGCTGGCTCTTGCTGGACTTTGTTGTCCAAAAACCTATCATGGGGTTTACCTGGCAAGATGTGCTCAGAGGTGGTTTGCCATTGCCTTCCCTGAGGCTGAGAGCATGTGACTTGCCCAAGGCCACCCAGTCTTCATAAAATTATGCTTTCTCCAGATTCCTTGAGTAATGAAATTCATGGATTCACCCTAAGTTGTCAGGTGACTTGTATGCACAGACACACAAGGGAAAAAACCCTCTTCATTCTTGCCTCCTCAGAGAGAAAAAGGAGGAGAGTGGAGCTGGTGGAGAGGATGTCCAATGGTGGGCTCTTAAGTTGCCCCCTTGACCACCATGACACTAAAGATGAGCACCTCCCTTACAACAAAAGAGAGCCAGCGTAGGATAGTGGTTTGAATGTTGGGCTGTGACTCTGGAGACCAGGGTTCGAATCCTGACTCAGCCACCACAGGGTGACCATGGGCAAGTAACATTCTCTCAGGCAATGGCAAGCCCCCTCTGAAGAAACTGGCCAAGAAAACCCCATGACAGGTTCTCCTTAGGGTCACCATAAATCCGAAACAATGTGAAGGCACACAAGAACAACCACAACAACCTTATCTTCTGTGAACTCATTGGTCAACTGAGGTGAATATTGTCTGTGGAGACTCCATTCAAAGTGATCTGCCTCTTCTTCAGTGGCGGGAGGAAGTAAGTGTGTGTGTGTGTGTGTGTGTGTGTGCATGTGACTTCAAGTCACCTTTAAGAGGACCCCATGAATTTCTTTAGGCAAGGAATCCTAAGAGCTGGTTTTACCAGTCCCTTCCTCTGAATTTAATATAGCCTACAAACATCTGGTATTCCTTGGCAGTCTCCCATCCAAGTACTAACCAGGACTGACCCTGCTTAGCTTCCTGATCTGACGCTTTTAGGGTTATTAGGCCTCTCCTCAGTGGTGTTTCTTACACAAGGTTTCAATGCCTGGAGCTTTCCCCGGGGCCCAAAATGCATTGTCAATGCTTCATTGGCTCTATTTCCACTTTTATTGCACACCCAGTAAAGGCACAAGCGGCTCTAGCAGGGCTTTTTTTTTTTCTGGTTGTCAAAGCTGACAACTCACCTTTTTTAAAAAAAATGCTACCTTTAAAAAGGTTCCCAGAACTGTATCCTACATGAGGGTGGATTGAGTGGGAACTCAACATTGGCAGGTAAGTTGTTTCTGATTTTGTAGGGACAGGCAAATTACCCTTCCCATCCATTATCATTGAAACATCCTTAAATATGAAGGTGCTTACAAGCACAATGCATACTAACTACTAATTACAGAACTACATTTAATTACTACGGTACACTTTTTTCATTTCTTTATTTGGGCCCCTCCAACTCCAGAATCAGTCTTTAGAGGGGTTTTAAGCTTTGTCATGGGTTTTCCCTTCAACTCTGTGGCTATTTGTGCCTTTACTTGTTAATCTGGCCACCCAGAAATATTTCTTTGGCCTAAATGCAATGCAATGTTTGTAGAGGAAAAGAAAGTTCACTAGTAGAATGCCATAACCGGTTCCATAAGCAGTAGTGCATTTGTTTTTGTGACCCCTACAAGTACACGTACGTGTGTAAATGCTTCAGGTTGTGCAATGGTTTTGCAATCGATTTGGTAACCAGTGCTGCATATGGTTGTACATCTGGAAGCTACTTTGATTCCCCCCCTTGCATTTAGTCCACTGTCCATAAGCACAATGTTATTTGTGCTAGCAAACTAACATCACTTATGTAAGCAGTTTTTCATACTTCAGTGTTACCTTGTTTTCCTTAAGCCTTAATGAAACCACCACTGAATTAAACCTACATGCATTTCAACCTTCCACACACTATCTATCCTACTGTAAAAAACTTTATTCCAGTAACTGTAGCTGTTAACAGGAAGAAATTTGCAGACAGAACTGCCATTATTCACAAACACTGACATAAGATGAGCAATGTCCTGTCCTAACACAGGCTTTACTTTGATTCATTTACAAATTAAAACATACCTACCCTCCCAGCCATGCCTGCCCAGTCCGTCTGGCCCTTCGTATACTTTCAGTCTTGCCTCTGCTTTCCAATGCCCATGAGAAAGTCCTGCTGAAAGAAAACCTCACAAAGACACCTGCACATTCTTGTATCAGGCAGAAATCTTCCCTCTGAACCAATACTAAGTGTTTACACCAGCACTATGCCTCCCATCATTCCCCAACAAAATAGGTTATACACTCTAATACTCCTATAATACTATGTTAACCAATATAATGAATTAGCACAGTACAGTCAGCCCTCCTTATCCATGGATTTTTTTATCCACAGATTCAAGCATTCACGGTTTGAAAATATTTTTAAAAATTATAAATTCCAGATAGCAAACCTTGATTTTCCACTTTATATAAGGGACACCATTTTGCTATGCTGTTATATTTAGTAGAATTTGAGCATCCACAGATTTTATTATCCACGGGGGATCTTGGAACCAAGCCTCAGTGGATAACAAGGGCCCACTGTACCTACAAACAGATTATGACAGATTTGGTTAGAATCTGACACCCATTTACATAGCTTAGGCTGCATCTGCACTTTAGGAACAATACAGCTTGGCACCACTTTAACTGCCATGGCTCAAGGCTATGGAATCCTGGGATGTGTAGTTTGTTGTGGCACCAGAACTCTCTGACAGAAAAGGCTAAATATCTCACATGACTACAAATCCCAGGATTCCATAGCACAGAACCATGGCAGTTAAAGTGGTGTCAAGCCTTTTTCATCTTCTATCCTGTGTTTAAAATGGAAGCAAAGCTCCGAAGTAGCATAAGAAAGCCTCCAAGTGTTTGCACTGCCGTGCATGAAAAGCCAGTTGCAGTCACAAGCAGCTATTATGTGGCTTGGGTTAAATAAACTTTTCCCTGAAAGAAATCACCCAGCAAGGCACCCAACACACCAAACTATGGATGGTGCATGCCAGCTCTTCTCTAGGGGCATAGAATGCTCCCCAAACTTAAGGACAACATTTACTTTTAACTAGAAGCTCTACAGAAGAAAAACAAAACAAACTCTCAGATGTCAGCTTTCCATTTGAAATGTGGTTTACAGAGAAATATGGCTCTTGCTTGATCTTCCCTGTCTTCTTCCATTTGTCCTTTCTAAAAGACATCATTAATTGAACATAAAAGTAACAAGCTGCTTGCAGAGATAAAGGCAAAGGGAAAGTGATGGGTATAATCAGCATCTTCTTCTGGACTCTTTCAACAGCTACCAGGGAACTTTTTCTAATAACAAAACTGTGAATGCTGCAGTGTTAACACAGATGCGAACCTGCAGGTTGCTTATTTAAAAAACTTGCCTGTCTTATCAAGAAAGCTTATCTGTGATTGAGCTGAAATTGTAGAAATCTCAGCCGCTGGAGGCTGGAGGATAACTTCATGCTTTTCAAACAGTATTTTCACCACATGCTGAAGCCCTTGTTGAGGCCTCTTAAGGCATTTTACCTCCAATTATTATTTGTTTCTGTTATCATTGTTCTGGAATGTTTATTATAGTTAAATTTATATATCACAATCAGTTTGAATTGATGATAGCTCTCCTGAGTCGTGTGTAAAGATCAAACAACCAGGATATACAAGTTTATATACATTTCTAAAAATATTAGAAATTATGGAGGAACAGTACATGGGCCCTTGTTATACGCTGGGGTTCTAGGACCCCTCATGGATAGCAAAATCCATGGATGCTCAAGTCCCATTAAATAAAATGGCATGGTGAAATTATGTCCCTTATATAAAATGCTAAAAGGAAGGTTTGTTTTTTGAATTTGTACATTTTAAAAATATTTCCAAACAGTGGATGCTTGAATCCATGGATAAAGAATCTGTGGATACAGAGGGCTGACTGTATATGCAGTTTTGTTCTGTCATAATTTCTAATTTGTGACTGAACTGGAAACAGTAGCACACATGAAATCTAGGGATCTCTTTTATCACAACATTGGTTTATTTAATTTGATTTACCAACAACCTTCCTAATCTCAAGTCTCTGGAAAATAAATTATAGGGATATAAATTGACTTGCAAAAGGAGAGAACTTTGCTCTTAGTTCTGCTGATGAAAACCCTTCTGTTACTGGAGAAAACTTAAGTAAATCCCCCACCCATTTTTAGAAAAAGAAACAGCATGGGAAAGGAAAGAGTAAAGAAAGACAATCAGGTACCAGCTATTTTATACATAATTAGGTAATAGTGGAATGGGATGGCAACTGGTGGATGAACTTTTGGGAAAACGGCAGAGTCCTGCCACACTTTAAAGTCTATTAAATATGTTCTCGGCTTTTCTGGGAGATTTTTAGAAGTTGGCTGCCATCTGAACTGGCAGACTCACCTCTCACTTTGTTGGCTCATGTGGAGAGAAATGGGAAGTAGGAACAACACATTATATAGATCAGGGGTAGGCAACCTAAGGCACGGGGGCCGGATGCAGCCCTCCGAGGCCTTTGGACTGGCCCCAGGCCGGTCCTGCTGCCACGGCCGCCCCCTGCCGCCGCCGCCCACCATGATGATATTGATTATTGTTGTTATTACTTGTTCTTGGGGTTTTCTTGGCAAAATCTCCACAAGGGTTTTGCCATGGCTTTTCTGGGGCTGAGAGAGTGTGCATGCATATTTATTTATTTATTTATTTATTGGGTCCTTCGGCCCCCCAATTGTCTGAGGGACAGCAACCCGGCCCCTGGCTCAAAAAGGTTGCCTACCCCTGATATAGATGATAGATGACACAGTTTATCCACTGTGTAGAACAAATAAGCACGAATTTGTGCCTCATTTACATGACATGGTGGCAAGTTAAAAGCCAAGATAAAAATCACTTCACATGGGAGAACAGTCGAAGAGGATAGTCTTATGAAAGGATAACTCATAATTGTACTTTCGTTGTCACACACAGTCTATATAATGATGTTTCTAATAGCAATGGGAAGACAAGATATTGCTAAAAGAGGAAGTCATACTTCAGTAATGTCCACAACCTTTTTGAAAATAATGGCTACATGAGCATTAATTTGTTGTACAATTATTGGGTGCTCAATCCCAGAAACATTTTTAAAACAATCTTAGTGTCATAATGGGCATAGAGGAAAGAGCTCACATCATTAATATCCCTTATTCTCATGAGGATCCTGTGGAGGAAAAGAACTGCATTTTACCACATCAAAAACAGAGTATGGCCAGAACTGCAGCAACGGCCTATCCTTGCACAATCTCAAAATTATTACCCAGGCTATACATCAGATCTTTTACTGTTTCATTTATACTGCAAAACTTATTATCTGGGAAAGGCCCAGAAATGGGGAAAAAACTCATTAGCCTGGCTTACTCCTCTCTTTGTGTAAGCAGAATTGTCCAGCATCACCACAAATATATTTTGCTATAGTATAAAGAAAAAATGAAAGTGGCATGCAAGAGACAAGTAATTTCAAAGATTACAAAGTCCCTGTGCACACAGGTAACAAAAGAGATGAGAACTACAAATATTACAGATAACTCACCTCATCCTACATTATGTCTTTGCTAGTGTAAATGAGAATTTATTTTTCTTTTCCTTATAGAAAAGAGATAAAAAGATTAGTTATTTAAAACATATATTTAACTGTATCTATTTTATGGTTTATAATGCTAAGAGACACATGTGTGCAAATATTAACTACTATTCTGGTTGCTTGTTTAGGTATGTGATTTACCTAAGAAAGCACACACTCTGCATTGGCAGCCATTCAGTTGTGAAAATAATATACTTTGGGTACATTTTCCTCTTTACATAAACATATTCAAAGTTGTTAAAAAGATTTGCTTATGTTCCTCTAGACCAGTAAGGATAATAAATATATTTAAGTTCTGCATGTGGTGAATTTCATGTTTTTACATGAACCAATTCTGGTACAAAATAACACTTATCTGTTCATTGTATGAAGTACGTATTGTTTGTTTTTAATTGGCCTCGTAAGTGGAAATAATATCTTAGAGTAGACCTGGAGATGGGAGATGTGTGTTGCATTTCTCCACAGAGCAGAACATTTAGGGAGGTTGCAGACTGCCAGAAATAGTGCAAATTGAGTCCACTTTTAGGGTTAGGGTAAGGGAATCATGGGAACTGTATTTTATTGTGGCACCAGAGCTCTCTGACAGAGAAGGCTCAATGTCTCAGAAAAAAACCAATTCCCATGATTCCCTAGCACTAACCCTAATCCTAAAAGTGGACTCAATTTGCACTATTTCTGGCAGTCTGCAACCCCCCTTAGTGTCCATGAGATAAAGAAGAACTACATGACTATGAGACTTTGGCAACCTTGGTGTAAGTGTAGGATTAATCAGAGAAGGGGATGGCTTCATTCATACTTCACACCTTTCTATGCAAGGCAAGGATGTTATAACCTGAGAAAAAGTTCTTCCTTTAAACTGGAGAATCTCTGTACTATATTAATGAATGCTTATTATACTGTAGATAGACATTAAATTAATTAATTTTATGTTCAAATCAGTGGAATAAAGTATGATCATTAAGGTTGCCCAGGCTGTAAGCCTTAAATGAAGCTGCACTTCTGCCTCACCTGTTTTGATCCTCTTCTGAACTTATTGCACAAACTGTTTGCTGTGTGGCAACATGAGAATTTGACTTGCTTCTATTCGTTGGTAGGGAGAGCAGCCAAAAGGGGTAAAGAAGGACAAAGGATAGGTGAAGCCATGGCTGCATTATTTTGGCAGCACATTTTCGTTAGAGAGACAGATGTTATCACCATTAGCCCATCACTTCTGGCAGCTATTGCAAAATTGAAAGAGGTAGTAGCAGCCCTCGGTATCAGCCTTTTACTTCAATTACTTAATTGCCCTTTAAGACATGTGAAAGACATACAGGGTGTGAGGTATACATGTATGCGTACCTGCACAACATGGTTTCTTCCGTATTTCTATCTATATTCAGTTCTGTTAAATGTCAATGCTTCCCCTTAACCTGACGATTGAAATCTTTTAGTCTTAGCATGTATTATGCAATAAATTAACCATAACCATAACCATTTAAGGGAGAGATGGGGAACATATAGCCTTTCAGACACTGTTGGAAGACAACTCCCAGAAATATTCACCTGTGGTTCTGTCAGCTGGAGCTGGTGGGAGTTTTAGTCCAATAACAGCTGAAGGGCCACACACCTTTCTAGCCATCCCCAACTTAAATTTGAACAGAGCAAACCCTGAACCTTAATTGTAACTCTACAATTGTTATGGAGAACCAGCATGTTATATAGTTTGAGCTTTGGATTATGACTCTGGAGAACAGGGTTTGAATCCCTATTTGGCTATGGAAACCCAGTAGGTGACCTTGGATAGGCTATATTCTCTCAGCCACAAAGGAAGACAAAGGCAAACCCCCTCTGAACAAATCTTGCCAAGAAAACCCAGTGACAAGTTAGCTTTAGAGTCACCATAAGTCAAAAATGACTTGGAGGCACAGAACAATAACAGTTACTGGAGTACTGCATTATCCTGATTTTGGTTCTCTAATCTAGCTGCCCCAAATCGCAATCCTTAAGCCCCATTTTTAGACAGAAATACAAATAAAAATTTACTTGCCAAGCAATCAAGTGTTCCTGCAGTTCTGTGACACAAGAACACCACTGTCAAATTTTATACGGTTTTCTAAGGCAAGGAATACTCAGATGTGATTTGCTATTTCCTTCCTCTGAAATAAGCCTACAGCATCTGATATTCCTCAGCAGTCTTCCATCCAAGTACTGACCAGACCTGATCTTGGTTAGCTTCCAATATTGGATGAAATCTGATGCTTTGAAGGTATTTAGGTCTCCAGGTGTTCTAAATAATGCTGTTATGTTATAGAGGTCAAAAGTATAAGCTGTAAACCAGGAAATCTCTGAATCAGATTTTACTTCTGCCATGAACACTGTGGGTTACAACCATTCCTCATCTTCAGTACATAAATAATAATGTTAGATTATGAAGGAAGGTATGTGAAATGGTAAACATTGCAAACAGCCACTGCATGCTACAGTAATGCTCTTGAGGAACCTCCATAGTCCTTAGTGAATTATGACCATTACTTAGCCAAATCTTCTCCTTACTGCTTTTACATGGTCTAATAGGATTTTTTTTTCCATTTTATTTTTATTTAAAACAATATTAATAATACATTTAAAAAAGAAAACACTATTGTTATATATCTATAACTATATTCACATATTTACAAAAACTTCCCTTCATTCGGAATATTATGAGTACATTTTATTCAAGCGAACTATAATTAACCTTTCCATCTTTATATCTCACGTCATAGTTACATTTGCCAGAGCTATATTTACGTTATTATTTATTTTATTTTTTTCCCCCTTTATCTTGATTTATTTATACCATCTTTCTTTTATGTACCTCTCAATTGGAGCCCATTTTCCTTTTATCAATTCTTTATCACCATTTTTTAATATTTTAGTTAATTCATCCATTTCTTTCATTTCTAATAACTTTGTCAACCATTCTTGTTCAGTCGGCATATTCTGTTGTTTCCACTTTTGAGCAATCACCATTCTCGCCGCTGTAACCATATATATAATCACATTTCCCCATTTCTTCTCTATATTCAGTTCTAATTTACAAGTCATATTCAATAAATAAATTTCTGGTCTTAACTCATATTTAATTTTTAAAATGTTCTGTATGTTTATATGTATTTTTTTCCAAAACCTCTTCATTTCCTCACATTTCCACCATACATGGTACCATGAGCCCACATTTTTCTTACATTTCCAACATTCTTTTTCCTTTTTCTTATAAATGTTTGCTATTCTAGCAGGTGTCAGGTACCATCTCTGCTCCATTTTCCAAAAATTTTCCTTCAAATCTTGCGAATTTGTGAATTTATCTGTTTTCTTTCTAGTTTTCTCCCATTCTTCCACACTAATAACTCTACCGATGTCCGTTGCCCATTTAATCATATTTTCAGAAATTATTTCCGTTTCCTGTTGCATTTCCAATAAAATCTTATAAAATTTACTTGTTTTTTTCCTTGACGGTTGCAACATTATTTTGTCAATTTCTGTCAATTCTTTTTCAAAACCTTGAATTTTACTGTCTATCTTGAATCTTTCTCTAAGCTGTAAATAATTAAACCATTGTATACTTGGGTCTATCTTAGATAATTCCTCTATCGTTTTGATTTTTGGTTCCATGTCTTCCCCCACAGTCATAATTTCTTTATATTTTAACCACTTTTGGATTGTTGTCCATTTTGCATGAAAAGCTTCGTGTGGCGAAGTCCAAAGAGGTATTCTTCTATAAATCTTATTTCTTATCTCATTCCAAGTAGTTAACAAAGCTCTTCTGATCACATGGTGTTTAAAATCTTTATGGACCTTCTCTTTCCCATAACATAAGTATCCATGCCACCCAAATCTGTTATTAAAACCTTCCAAATCCAATATTTCTTTTCTTTTTAAAGTTATCCAGTCCGATATCCAATCTAAAGCATTCGCTTTATAATACAGTTCTAAGTCTGGAACATTTCTTCCTCCATCTTTCTTGTTTCTTGTCAAAGTCTTCCAATTCACTCTTGATTTCTTACTCTTCCAAATAAATTTTCTTAAATCTTTATTCCATTCATTAAATGGCTTTTTGTTATGTATTACCGGGATACATTGAAACAAAAAATTCATCTTAGGTAAGACCATCATTTTAATTGCCTCTATTCTACCAAATAGAGATAAATTCAATTTTGACCAGTTATTCATTTCTTCTTTTATTTCTACCCATTTACTTTTATAATTGTTATCAAATAGATCTAAATTCCTATTTGTAACCCATATTCCCAAATATTTTGTTTTCTTCCTCACACTGCACTTTGTTTTGACTTCTAATTCCGTTTTTTCTGTATTCTTCATATTTTTTGTCAGTATTGTTGTTTTATCATAATTTATTTTAAAGCCTGCAACTTTTCCAAAATCTTGAAGTGTTTCCATTACTGATTGCCACTGCTTTAAGGGATCTTCCAGAATCAGAACTAAGTCGTCCGCGTATGCTCTTACTTTATATTCTCTTTCCCCCACTCTCAAACCTCTTATTAGTTTATTTCTCCTCAAATTATTTAACAGTATTTCTAAAACCATTATAAACAAGAGTGGTGAGAGTGGACATCCTTGTCTTGTACCCTTTGTTATTCTAATTTCTTCCGACACATCTCCATTTATTATTAATTTCGCTGTTTGTTCCTTATAAATTTCCTTTATCCATTTACAAAAATTATTTCCCATATCCATCTTTTCCATCAGCTCAAACATAAAAGTCCAGTTCACATTATCAAATGCTTTTTCAGCATCTAAGAACATTAAAGCCATCTTCTTCTCATTATTCTTTTCGTAATATTCTATTACATTTATTATGTTTCTCAAATTGTCTTTTAGCTGTCTCCCTGGGAGAAATCCCACTTGTTCCTCTTCAATTTGATTTACTAATATTTTTTTCAACCTTTCAGCCAAAATCGAGGCAAATATTTTATAGTCCGTATTTAATAATGAAATTGGTCTGTAATTCTTAACCTCCATTTCGTCTTTCCCCTCTTTCGGAATTAGGGAAATATTAGCCTTCTTCCATGTGTCTGGGATTCCATCATGGGTTATCTTGTTTAGAGTTTCCAACAAAGGTATTTTTAATTCTTCATAAAATAATTTATAATATTGCGCTGTAAATCCGTCCGGACCTGGAGCTTTATCTTTCTTCAGTTTCCCTATCGCCATTTCCAACTCTTTTTCTGTGAATTCCGCATTCATGATTTGTTGTTGCTGCATAGAAATTTTGATTATTTCCTGTTTTCCCAAATATTCCTTAATTTCATCTTTATTAATCTCTTCTTTGTCATATAATTTGGAAAAGTAGTTTTGAAATATCTCCTGAATCTCTTCTTGCAAGTGGTATATTTTCCCCTCCTTTTTAATTTTTGTAATCAGTCTTTTTTGTTTTTCTTTCTTTAATCTGTATGAAAGCCATCTCCCAATTTTATTAGATGATTCAAAATTCCTTTGCTTTATAAATTTCATCTTCTTGGCTATTTCTTCTGTTATAATGTTATCAAGTTCTTTTTTCAGCCATTTCATTCTTTTATCCAACGCATCATTTGTTGGGTCCATCTTTAATTTTCCTTCCACTTCTTTCATTTCTTTTTCAATTTTTTTAAGGTTCCCATCTCTTAGTCTTTTAACTTCAGCTCCTCTCTGTATTAAATAGCCTCTCATAACCGCTTTACTTGTGTCCCAAATTGTTTTTTCCTTCATTCCTTCTGTTTTATTTTGTCTAAAAAAGTCCTTTAAAATTTCTTTCATTTTTCTCTTATATTCCTTATCTTGTATTATTGTATCATTTAGTCTCCATCTATATTTTTTCTTCCTCAATTCTTTAATCTCTAACATTATGGGATTGTGATCCGAAATTGTTCTTGGTAAAATCTCCATCGCAACAATCTGCATTATTAACTCTTGCGAAGCCAAAAACATATCTATTCTTGAGAATGATTTATGACTTTCTGAAAAGAAGGTAAAGCCATCTGTTTCTGGATATAAATTAGACCACACATCTTTCAAGTTCTGTTGTTCCATCAAATCCATAAAAGTAGACGGTAGTTTTCCTTGTGTATTCAATTTTTTCTTTTGGGTTAGTCTGTCTCTCTTGGGATCTAATACTCCATTCAAATCCCCCAGCAAAATAATACTGTAGTTATCTTTTTCAAATTTCAATATTTCTTGATTTATCTTCTTATAAAACTCAGCTTGATTTTCTATAGGACTATATATCCCTATCATCAAATATTTTCTTTCTTCCATTAAAATCTCCACACCAATATAATGTCCATCCTCATCATTCATAATCTCTCTTGCTTTATATTTATCTTGGATATATAATGCTATTCCTCCCTTTTTCCTCTCAGCTGCGGAGACAAATAGTTGTCCAAATTTGGGATTTTTCAAATATTTAATTTCTTGTTTCTTAATTTTCGTTTCCTGCAAACAAATAATTTGTGGTTTTTTCTTTTGCAAATAATGAAATATTTTACTTCTCTTATATTTAGAGTTTATCCCTTTTACATTCCATGAAATTATTTTTACCTGATTAGCCATTTGGATTCTTTATAATTAATTTTTTCTATTATTATTATTATTATTATTATTATTATTATTATTATTATTATTTTATTATTTTCCTATTAACCAAGTCCACTTAGTCTTCCTCGGTCTCTAATCCAATCTCTTCTTCATCCAAATCTTCTTCACCTGAGTATTCACTTTCTTCTTGTGGCATATCTCCTCCTCCAGCTCCAGCGCCCAGTTCAGTGTCTCTTTCTTCTTCCTCTAATTCAACTTCTGGGTAGTCTCGTCTTTTTCCTTCTTTTTTTGAATCCGCTCTTGTTTTCATTCTGTCCTTCCTACTTTCTTCTTCCTTCTTCTCATCCCTCTTGGTAGATTTTAATTTTCTTAAGAATTCTCTTGCTTTGTCAATGGAGTTTATTCTTATTCTTTTTTGCTTAAACACTATCATTAATCCCTCTATTCTGTCCCATGTGAACCTTATTCCTCTTTTTATCAATTCTGATGTCAAAAACTTGTATTCTTGCCTCCGGCGCAAAATCTCCATAGGCACGTCTTTAAAAATCTTGACGCTTTTCCCCTCTATAATTAGATCCTCCTGGTAACTTTTTTGAATTATCAGGTCTCTAAACTTCGATCTTATAAAAGACACCAGGACATCTCTTGGTAGATTCTTCTCTCTGGCTATTCTTGAATTAATTCGGAAAATTTTGTCCGCATCTCTAGATATCTCTTCTTTAGGGACATTAATATATTCTGCCAGAGCTGTTATTATATTCTCATACAAGTTTTGATTTAGTTCTTCTACTACTCCTCTCAGCTTAAGACTTTTTTCCCTGTGACGGACCTCTTGTATTAAATTTAAATTCTTCTCTCTCTGTTGAACATCCTTTAATTCTTGTGTTGCTTTTTTTAAGTCTTCTGTATCACCTTTTATAGTTTCCACCTCTCCTTTAATTCTTTCCATCTCACCTGTAATCTTTTCTAACTTTTCTCCAAATCCTTCTAATTCCTTATGTAATTCCTCTTTGACTTCTTTCCTGGATTGTCTCAATTCTGCCTTCATTTCTGTTCTTAGCTCTAATTTCATCCTCTGAAATTCCTCCAACAAAGTCTGCATTGGATCCTTGGTCCCCGTCTCTGTTGATCCCCTCCTCTGAGTAGGAGCGGGTATATTTGTTTGTTTTTTCCCACCTGTCGCCATCTTATAAAATTATATAAAAATTTTTGTAAAAGGAGATCTCTCAACTCAAACCTTGTATATATAATAAACTTATAACGTTTGCTTACAAATCAATATTGAACATATATATATATCTTTTATCAGTTTTCTAAATTATTACCACAAATTATATTATATATCTATACTCAATTCACCAAATCCACACCATTTAAAACACCTTCTGACTCCCCAATCTAATTCACTTATATTTAAAAAGAGGCAGTTATTAGATCAATGTATATAGCTAAATATTTTCCCTTACCCAAAGATTTCTATTTAACCAGTCACAACTATTCACATTAGGGCACAATCCATATAGTCTAAACAATATTCTAAACGGAAACAGGAAGGGAAGGATGTAAAAAGAAATTCGCTTCACAAACCAGTCTCGATGTCCCCTCCACCGTCCTCCTTCCGCCGTACCTTTCTTGATATATATATATATATATAAAATCCTTTTCTTTCTTTCCCTCTTTTCCCTTTCTCAGAAACCGATCTCGATGTCTCCTCCCGAGTCCTCCTTCCGCCGTTCCTTTCTTTCCCTTTAATGTCGCCCAATCTTAATGTTACAGCTTAGACTTCTCCAACTCCAAACTTAATTTATATCTCTCGTCGTCTCGTCCCCCGTCCTCCTTCCGTCGCTTCTTTCTTTCTTTCAGATCTCTCAGTTAAATTTAATAATCACACTGCCCTGTTTTAGCTACAGCCGGCTTTAGATTCTTATTTCAGTTTCAGTTCACTTTCACTGTTGCCATTAATAGCAGTTACCGCTTTCTCTGTTGCCTTTAATATCTGCTACCGCTTTTCCTGTTGCCATTAAAAGATGTTACTGCTTTCTCTTTTACCGTTAATAGCCGATTCACTTTTTCTCTGTTGCCGCTTTCTCTGTTGCCATTAATAACAAACGAGCGCCATTTTCTCCCCGCGCCGGCTTCACTTTCACTGTTACTATTAATAGAAACCGTTCGCCATTTTCTCCCAGCGCTTCCTTTTAACTTTAATGGTTGCTTTCCTCAAACTTTACTCAGTTCAATCTAGTTAAAAAAAAGGGGATCGGGGCTCTTACTCAGCCAGTTTACAAGTAGTGACCGCCTCTCCCTCTTTCCCCGGTTTAATCTTCTGTGTAAACTAATCACTCCACTTTTAAACTCTTGCAGCCCGGTGCAGGTGTTACTTCATTACTCGGGCTGCTATGTAAAAAATCTTCCTAAGTCCAATAATTACACAAAACCAAGATCTTCCTCTTTTCTGCAAAGATTTTCTTATGGATGTATCGAATGTACTCACAAATCCGGTTTTTAACAGTCCGCGATGTTCCTCCTTCTTCTTCTTAAAAAAGCGGTGGCAGGGCTAAATGCCCGAAAGCGCCCGGACGTGGCTGGCTGCTCTCGAATCGGAGCTTCCCCCAACTGAATCCCCACTTCTGGGAATTCTATGGGGTCCACTCCGACTTCTATCGAGCCCCAAATTGATCCACTTCACTCCCGTGGAGCAGATGCTAGGGGATCCTACAGTCCCCTCTTCCACGCCTGGTAGTCCAGTGGAGAGGTAATCACACTGGACCAGTCGCCATGCCGTCCCGCCGGAAGTTCCATGGTCTAATAGGATTTTATCCATTTATGGAAAATTGTTTCTCCCAGATGGCACTGTGTGAAACTGTAATTATTGGATGTGGCCAACAGAGAAATCACACCATTTAAATGAATATTACGTACATCAATTGGGAGATCAGAAACGGAGATCAGAAAAATCCGTTCAAACTGCACATATAATTCCATACACATTTCCCTAGATGTTTGCTCATAGCGAGACCTCAAAATGCTCATTACCCTTTGATGTGTATCTTGGATCTTGACCACAAAAAGTGCTTCCCCCCCCCCTTTGTGTTGAATATTCTGTCATTGTCTTTTCCTGTTTGCATCCCCTCCATTGTTGTCTTGATTTTTCTTCTCTTGCAATTCTAAATACTCTTACTGGAATGCAAGTCCCATTGTGCTTAGCGGAACTTACTTCCAAGCAGAGATGCTTAGAACTGCATTCTTAAAGCTGCAATCACCTGTAGAATATTATAATCACAGCACAGCATTTGTACATCTGCCTGTTTGCATGAAAGCTTGAATAGTGTCTGTCCTGAATTGTAAGATAAATGAACTTCTAGATGCCCATTGAAGGAACACTTCCCATCTCTGTGCAATTGTTCCTTGCAGGAAAGGAGTAATTGAAAACTTTCCTTCTGTGACTTAACTTTAGGCTTCAAGCCTCAGTCTTTGCTGTTGTTTTCTTTCTTTGCTCTTCCTTTGTACTATGTAGAATTCAGGAAAAGTGTAGCCTTCAGATGTTAGACTGCAATTTCCATCAGTCTTGGCTTCTGTAGCCAATAATGAGGGATGATGGTAGTGGTCATTGAACAACATCTGGAGGGCCATACGTTTCCCACCCACCCCTCGATGTAGACTGTGGAATAGAAATTTTGTCTTATTTAATATCTTTTCAGTAATTTCACATGTAATTGCAGTTTTATAAATGAAACAATGTTTCCTGTATTTCCTTTAAAAAATCTGTTTAAAAATTATTTTAATGTCAGCAACAGATCCTAAAACTTTTACCTTCCAAGAGATCTCCAATGCAAGGGACAAAACACTTGGTGGATCAAAAGATTGCAGAATTCTACATTCCAGCAAAAGATCCTAGACAATCCTTGGATGAGACAGATTCATCAGAGGAATAAAATATGGCATGTGGCTCTAACAGAATGAGCAAAAGAGGGGAAAACAGACACCCCACACCAACAGATCTCTCTTTTCCAGACTTGTTGGAGAAATGATGCCAAGCTCTATCAGCTCTAACAAAATGCATTGGAGACACAGAAGAGACTGCAAATGCGGTGAACTTCATCCCACTCCAGCAGGATTGAAATATTGGAAAATTCTCTTGACCACTTTCAAACAAAAATTGAGGATTTGGAAAACAGAGTCACTGCCCCAATATCCACTTGAGAAGTGTGGAGGAGCATGAAGGATCAGTTAATTTTCTGTCCCTCATGATTACGTGGATTAATGACATCTGCCTTAATTTAAGCCTCAAAAACTCAGACATAGAACAGATTCATAGCTCACTTTCCCCAAGATTGAAAACATCCACGCAGCCGCAGGATATATTAATCCAGTTTGCACATTACCCCACAAAATCTTTAGTTCTGAGCAACTTCTCATTTATTAAGGACTTATCATACAATGGTCACAAAGTCCAGGTATACCAGGATCTCTCACCTGAGACACTGAAGCGAAGACATGACCTCAAACCACTCAACTCCCTTCTACAAGAAGCTGGGATAAAATACAAATGAGGCTTCCCATTTAAGCTAATTTTCACCCACAAGAACATCAACATGATTGCAACAACTAAAAGCCAATTGATTGAGATCAGTGAAGCTCTGGACATAAGAGTACCCAGGGACCTAGCAAAAGAGGCAAAAGATGAAGGTAAACCCAGATTGAATCAAAATACCTCTGAATGGAAGATGATCACTAGAGGAAAAAGAAATGCAAGCATGAAGAAATCACCTCTAACAGATTGAGGGACACCCTTTAAACTGGATCTGTCAAGCACTGATAAAATGGAGAAGATTAACAAACACTGACTCACTCCGGATGTTGGATAACTAACTTCAGATTCAGAGATAAGCTAAGTGGAAAGCGATCTTGCTTTTTCTTGTTTTCTTGTTGTTGTCCTGCAGAGGGGACCTTCTGAGCCTCCATTTTGTTGTACATTACTATTCCATCTTTCCTGCTCTTATTAAGGTGCAAAAGGCCTGGTTCCACTTCACCTGCTCTCCCTGATGGAGCCTACAGCATAGTGCACCAATTTCTTTCTCATTAACATGTATGAAAAGTTATGAACATTTATTGCACTGCTTCAATGTGTTCATATTGATGTTCAACCTCTATATGTCATTTGGGATAAGCACCCTATACTACCTTCCCCCCCCCTTCCAACCTGAGGAGTTCAGCCATACTTGTGCTGACTGGGCCCTGTGATGCAGTACAGAAACTCATCCTCTTCGTTATGATGTTTTTAAAGTTTAATTTTGATGTAGTTATGTTTTTGTTATTTACATTGCAGCCTTGGGGAATAGTCTCAGTTGTACATACGTATGCTAAACTCCACTCACTTGTAAAGAGGAGACTTGTGTTCATGTAGCTCTCTATGTGACCCCACCCCCACCCCTGCTCTGGATAACCTTAAGATAGTCTCACTTAACATTAAAGGGCTAGGTTCTGCCCCTAAACGTGCAAGAATTACAAACTAGTGAATTCTATAAACTTCTTACAAATGAATTAACCTTGGTGGTGCAATGGTTAAATGCTTGTACTGTAGCCACTCACTCACAAACCGCAAGGTTGCAAGTTCAATACCAGCCAAGGGCTCAAGCTCGACTCAGGCTTGCATCCTTCCAAAGTCCCTGAAATAAATACCCAGATTGTTGGGGGCACTTAGCTTACACATTGTAAACCGCTTAGGGAGTGCTTAAGTGCACTGAAAACGGTATAGAAATGTACTTGCTATTGCTATTGCTATGGGTAGTGGTCTCCCTCCCAGCAGTTGGTGCAGGTCGAGAATCATTCCCATACTGAAAACGCAAGATGAGAACCCTCCAGTCAAAGCATTCAGGCCAATAGCTTTATTAAACCAAGCCGTGAAATTATTCACATCTATTATGGCAAACAGACTAAGGGCCTCGGCAGACGGCTTATTGAGCTGTCTTGGAGGCCCGGAAGAGGAGGAGCCACCGCACGAGCGGTGCTCCTTCCTCTTCCTGAGGTCGCCCTGGGAGCTGCCGGCCCTCCGCACAGCCGGCGCTTCCGGGGCAACCTCCCGCCGCAGCGAACGGACGCGCTGTGGTGGAAAAGGCAGGGAAAGTGCACCCTATGCTTTTAGGGCGCACTTTCCCTGTCTTGTGGAAGGAGCGCTGATTTTGCGCTCCTTCCAGGGACGCCGCAGGAGCGCCGCGGTCCGGCTGCCGAGGTCCCGCAGCGTCCCCGACGCCCTGGTCTGCATCCCCCCTAAATGAATTTATCCTGGATTATATCCACCCGATCAAGTAGGCTTTATGCCAGGTAGGAAAATATCACATTCAGTCTGTAGAGTTCTTAACTTGATTCACCACTCATCCCAGACAAAAGCTCCTATGGCACTTTTCTCACTGCATGCTTTAAAGGCATTTGACAGGGTTGAATGGCATTTCTTATTTAGCTTAATAAAAGAAATGAATTTTGACAATAGATTTATATCTATCTTAGAACATCTATACAAACACTCAGAAGTGACAGTGTTGGTTATTGAGGTAGACTCAGACCGCTTCAACTTACACAGAGGCACTAAGCAGGGATATCCCCTCTCACCAATACTATTCACACTTTTTATTGAACCCCTAGCTGAACTTGTTAGGTCAGATCCAAATGTTGTTGGGCCCTGTATCAAGGGCCACCATCACAAAATATTGCTGTATGTGGATGACATTTTGCTTGCAGTGCAAAAATCTGAAACATCATTTCCTGAAATAAAAAAAGATATTGGACACCTTTGGGAAGAACTCAGGGCTTAAGATCAATTATCAAAAATCTAAACTGATATATCTGAATGTGCCATCTTCAGACCAGGACAAGCTGACAAACGTCTCTGGATTACTATGGATTCACTTATCTAGGCATTCTTATCATAAAAGATTTATCTCCATTGGTGCCCAGGAACTATAACCCTGTCACTAAATTGATGAAAGTAAAAATAAGGGAGTGGAAACATTTAAACCTCTCCATTCTTGGGAGGATTGCCATTGTAACGATGTTTCTTGTCCCATGCTTATTTTTTCTATTCCAATCTATACCTATTTGATCAACTCCCCTCAAATTCAAATTCTGGCAAAAGATTATTAATGACTACATTTCAATAGAAAAAGTCCCAGATTCCCTAAATCTGTTAGATATACTAACACCAGGGAAGGAGGGTTGGCAATCCCAGATGTCAAACGCTATTATCATGCCTTCCAACTAAACCAACTCTCCCCACTTGTCACGGAGCAATATTCCACCAAATGGATACCCATGGAACTAGATAGTTATAGCTGAGCTGAACTTAATCTTCCTTTCTCTATAAGAACATGGAGGGTGTTGAAGGAGATTCGAAACCCATTTCTCTACAACCCACTCCTTATTTGGAAGCAATGGGTTCACATACTAGCTCCTGATCCTTACCCTATTTTCCTGTTCCTATTACACCCCCATTTTTATGAAGTGGATAAATTAGCTCAATTCAAATGTTGAAAGGAATGTGGCCTATACAGAATTATGGATTTATTTGAACATAAAAAGCATAAAACAACAAATAATTTGCTCAATGCCTTAGGACATGCCAAATCCTCCTGGTTCCAAATACTGCAAGTGCTCTCCTTTGCAAAAAGCAAATTGATAAAAGATGGCTGCCCAAATCTCTTGACCTTTTACGAACACATTTGTATAGCAAAAGGACAAAGTTCTAAAGGTGGGGTAGCCATTATATATAAAAATCTAACAGAGTCTACCTATGGCAAGAGTCAACCTGCCAGGATAATTTGGCAATCTGATCTAAACATAGATACCTCTGAAAACACCTGGTCATGCATTTGGACTCCCCCCACCCCTCTATATAAATCACAGTCAGCACTGATGAGGGAGAGAACCTTAAATGCCATTCACAGATGGTATTTAACACCCATAAGATTGTCAAAAATAGCGAAAGATGCCTCCCCAAAATGCTGGAGAGGTTGTAAGACTCTTGGTTACTATTTACACATGTGGTTGGATTGTCCCAAGGTTAGAGCTTTCTTGGATGCTGTTTTAACCCAAATTTCTGATATTGTGAAACAACCTGTGTGATTTTTCCCAGGTCGTCTAATGCTATCGATTTACAACAAAGGATAATAACCACCTGAAAAATAGATAAAATGTGTCACATTCCTCATCTCAGTGGCCAGAGCTGAAATTGCAAGATGTTGGAAAACAGGAGATGTTCAACCAAACAACGAGTGGAAGAGGATTTGGGACATATGGTTGTCAGAAGAACTCTCCTACACCTTCAGGTTTTGCACTGGACAAAAGAAGGCACACACATTTTTTGAGGATTGGTCTGTTTTTATTGAATATATTAATAACAGCACAAACAATATTGGATCTCCAATCCATCAAACTATTTTTTGGAGAGACACTCTGTACTCAGTTCCACCAGCTGCCATGGAATGAGATGATACCCTGAACTCCAAGTGTTTCCGCTATCCCAGGATAAATCATCTTTCTGTAAAACTCTTTCTGTTGACCTCCAAGCCTCATAGAATGTATTTGTATTGATTATATTGATTGTCTGCAAAGCTATTAATAAACTCAGTGACACATTAAAATAATTTTATTTAACAGAAAGAGTTTTACAGAAAAATTATTTTTTTCTGTAAAAAAACACTTGGAGAGAGCAGAAACACTTGGAGTTCAGTGTCATCTCAATCCATGGCAGTGGAACCAAATCTAGAGTGTCTCTCCAAAAGATAGTTTGATGGGTTGGAGTACTATGAGTTACATTCCAGCAGTATATGAAGTGCCATATATTCCCCATTCTTCATCTAGAAGTATCTGTTCCTAATAGAGTTCGAAATTCCTGGAGTTAAAATGACTGAAGCTGCAATTCTTTACCTACTTAACTTGGGAGTTAACTTGATTGGCATAAATGGGAATTCTGAATGGAGATGTATAGAGTAAAGCTGTCAGCCATGTGTAGAAAATTATTGTTGTTTTACACCCTGCTTTTTACACCAAGATAAGGGATGACAAGACTTAAGGCCTAAGCAGACTGCCAGAAATAGTGCACATTAAATTGAGGCACTGCCCTGGCTCAGTGCTAGGGAGTCATGGGAATTGTATTTTTTTTCTGGGACATTGAGCCTTCTCTGTCAGAGAGCTCTGGTGCCACAAGAAAATACAGTTCCCATGACTCCCTAGCACTGAGCCAGGGCAGTGCCTCAATTTAATGTGCACTATTTCTGGCAGTCGGCTTAGGCCCTTAGACTGTCGTACTTTGGACACATCATGAGAAGGCATGAATTGTTGGAAAAGACAATAATGTTAGGAGAGGTGGAGGGAAGTAGAAAGAGAGGAAGGCGACATGCTAGATGATGGACTTTATTAAAGAGACCACGAATATGAGTTTGCAGGAGCTAGGCAGAGCCGTAGAGGACAGGGGGGCCTGGAGATGTCTCATCTACAGGGTCGCCATGGGTTGAGACCGACGCGAAGACAGTTAACAACAACAAAAGGGAATAGTTTCTTTGTATGTAAAGAGTTTCCTAAGCATTCAAAATATAAATGTTTTGAAATTAAAAGAGAGGAATTTTTAAACAAACAAATAGAAAACAGAATAACTGGACTAGAAGCTGAGCTTCTGAAACAGTACACATTTAATAAAATTGTTGTACTGTATTGCCCAGCATTCCTCAGCAGTGGCTATGCTGACCAGAACTTGCAGTCCAAAAATATATGGAAGTCCACATGACTACTTTCCCACCCCTGTGTGGAAAAATCATGCCACTGTTTGCACCTAAGTGGAACTAAAGATGGTAACTCAGGGACATATTCTTTCTCTGTTTGTCTCCTACAGCTACCACAGTTCCCTCTGTTGATTTCCCCAAAATTGACTTTTTGATTATAAGCTCCTCAAAGGGTTTCTCTATGGTTTTCTCTGGGCTGTGGAAAGTTATTCCAACATGGCTGAGTGTGTAAAAGGGAAATGGTATAGTTTTGCAGACTGAGAATCCATCAGTTTAAGTTTATGACTGGGAGCAATTTAGATACAGAAGGTTAGACTGTCAGTTAAGAAGAGATAGAAGGAAAGGCAGAAGATACCATGTTGCTCCATTCACACAGCTCACAACTTGTAGCATGTATCCTGGTAGTAAAAAGAGGGAAGTTGTTGCAATTAGGAAGATGTGTGCTATATGACTTTTATAAATTAACTGTCCTGTACCATATGGTATTTCAGGAGGAAAGGATAGCATCTTCCCCTCCCATTCTTCAGAGCCATTACTCCTGCTGCATAACAATGCAATGCCCAGGTTTAGTAGGTAGCCCCAAACCTAAACTCTCTAGCCTGGAAGCAAAGAAACCTTGGGCTCTGGAATTGCAGCTTCAGTCATACTCTGTACCTCTGAGTTCCCACCAGTGGCTATACCCCCTTCCCCACGACTCCATAATTTGGTAATTCCACAACTTATATGTGTATGTTTTCTTCATTCAGATGATTGAAAGCTTAGGATCCTTTCATACTTAACAATGACCAAGCCATGATTCTGCTTTAACTGCCATGGTTACAACCTATGCAATTCTGGGATTTACAGTTTAGGAAAGAGCATTTAGAATTATCTGCCATACTGAACTACAAACCTCAGAATGCAATAAAAGTGGAACTATAGTGACATAGGTGTATAGTATGAAAGGCTCCTTAGTTATGGACAGGAAGAGCTGTAAACTAATATGTGGTTCTATTTTTTGGAATCAGCCTTTTGCCTTTGGCCCCAAAGTTCCCAGCCCTTGCTCTAATTAGGACATTGGGCTCTTGGTATCCCCTGGGGTTTGGTTCCAGGACTGATGCCCCCCTCCCCTTGTGAATACCAAAATCTGTGCGTGCTCACATCCCATTAAATACAGTGGCATAGTAAAACCATGTCCCTTATATAAAATGGTAAAATCAAGGTTTGCTTATTGGAATTGTTTTTAACATTTTCAAACCATGGATGGTTGAATCTGTGGACAAAGGATCCGTGGATATGGAGGGCTGACAGTACTATACAGCACAGCAGGGGAAAGGCCTGGATATAGAGAAATACTTTTTCCCTTTCATCTCCTGATCCCTGTACCCCTCTCACTTACTCCTTAGGGGATATGAACAGCACTACAGGGCTAGGAATCAGGTTACACTGCAATGTTTGGGTGTAGGATCAGCTTGTTGATGGTGATGTTGTGTGCCTTCAAGTTGTTTCCAGTTTATCACAACCCTAAGTAAAACCTATTACATGGTTTTCTTGGCAAGATTTGATCAAAAAGTTTGCCATTATCTTTCTTTAAGGCTGAGACAGTGTGACTTGTCCAAGATCACCCAGTGATCATGGCCAAGTGGGGATTCGGACCTTTGACTCCCAGATTCCCAGTCCAACATTCAATCCAATACACCACTCTGACTTCCTCTAGGCCCAGACAGTATACACCTATTTGGATAGAGAGTTCAAAAAATTATTAGGATGAAACTATGGCTGAACAATTGTACTGATAAGGAAAAAAAACTGAGAAGGCAAGATTGTGATGAGTAGAAAAATTAAGATATATGATAGGAAGGTATCAAGGAGAAATGAAAGGGTAAGAGTAACTCAATTTAAAAACTATCTCCAGACAACCATAGCAGAACCTCTTTATGTAATCTAAAACAAAGTTAGATCAGAGGCTTATAAATCATCATTATAAAAATGATGAGTGTAATGTCCCTATTATTTTTTTTTAATAAAGTTGGGTTACATAGACTCAGCTGAAACTGGAGATGCTGTGAGAGGTCACCTTTAGATACCAACCTTACAGATTTCTCTAGTGTACAAATCTGGCTCTTTTTCTAACATGTATGTGTGATGTTCACATCTCTTTGGTTACAGTAGGAGAGCTATTTGATTCCAGGGATAATATTGCCTCCTGGGACCAAGTTAAAGGGCTGGGATGTCACCAACATGACAGAAACCTTCCTGTCACACTCATTCTCTCCATTGGGACAGCATGTTATTCAGAATTCCCATTTATGCCAATCAAGTTAACACCCATGTTATGTAGGTAAAGAATTGCGACTTCAGTCAGTTTTAACTCAAAGGAATCTCGAACTCTATTAGGGACAGATACTTTTAGATGAGGAATGGGGAATATATGACTCTTCATATACTGCTGGAATACAACTTAGTACTCACCATTGGGTATGCCTGTTAGGCCTAATGCACCTGTTAGGCTTCTCTTCTTTCTATCTTCTCTCTGCTGATCACAAAGTTCAGGAAACCTGAAAACAAAGGATATGGGATGTTAGCGCACAAACAGATATAGCTGCGATGGCTGGTTGTAAATTGGTTAGCCAAAAATAAATCTCTTTTTTTGGTCTAGAAAAATATCTTAGACTACAGTTAACACAAAGTCAGAGAACAGCTTTCACAAGAGCCAGATTCGAGCAATTAAAATTGATGGTCAGATCAGGACGGTTTCAAAAAATACCTTACCACGAAAGTATCTGTGGTGCCTCAGCTGTAGAGGATATTGCACATATCCTGTTTGACTGTAGCATATATGATTAAGGAGAGATCCCATTTCTTACAACCTAATTTGACTAGAACAATTAATAGGGATCCTATTAAGTTAAATTGTCCCATTTTCTTTCTGGGGAGAATTTACATTTAGTGAGATGTACTGCAAAGTTTATCATAAAAGCGGCTCATTTGAGAGATCAATTCATTATTCAACACGGAGTGCCGTGTCATGGTGATGAGTTTATTTAAACTTCTTATCATTTTTTAGTTACTTCCCCCTGTTTTAGCTTGTTATATTTTACATTGTATTTGTAGTTTATTTTGTACACTATTTTATCTAGTTGTTTTATTTATCTGAATAGGTTTTATCCCTAGTTAATTTTAGACGTGTTTTTGGAGTGATATATTCCATTTTGTATACTTTGTGACATGTGGTATTTTGAATCTTGAAATACTGTATTTTATGTTGATATGGTCAGCAGACTAATCAATAAACGTGTTGTTGTTGATGATGCCTACAATCTAACAACAGTTGGAGCATCACACATTCCCTCATCTCTCCTTTACATCACTGCCATAATCAATGCTTTCACACTGTATGACTGCAGCCCTATTCCTGTATCTGGAGATAAACTGCACTCAATGCTGTGTAGCAATAGCAATAGCAAGTACATTTCTATACCATTTATCAATGCACTTAAGCACTCCCGAAGTGGTTTACAATGTGTAAGCTAATTGCCCCAACAAGCTGGGTTCTCATTTTACTCAGTAAGAAGCATGGCTTACCTCTGAGTACATACACCTAGGACTCCCCTGCGGATATTCCATAATAAGTTCAGATAGTGTGTACAGTGCTTGTCTCGTGTCTTCACAAAAATTGTTTTTTTTAAAGTAGCAAAACCATTTTTCTTCCAAGAAGAAATTAACATTTTCATGTTATGAAAGCTTGCAGTAGTAACCAAATTATTTTGTCACATGAGGAAGCACAATTTGTTTAATTCCTAAATAGGTTTAACGGGAGTCTGTTTTCTTTATTGTGCTCTGTTTTCTGTTGCAAGTGAATGGGAAAACCTCATGTCAAATGATAGACATTTATTTGAGTGATGAGAATCTGTTACAACAAAGCTGTCTTATCTCTCACTGAAAAAGAAAAGGAGACCAGCTTCACCATTTTGACACTGCCGTGCAATTCAGTGCATCTCTAAAAGACAATGAAATGTGTGGGGAGGTGGACAAGGGCATTTAGAACTGGAATGGAAACCACATAGCTTATGCATGTTGCCAAACTGCAACCTCCAGCATAGTCACCACTGTCTATCTTGGCAAACAGTGATGAGACTTGCAGGCCAACAACACCTGGAGGGCTGACTGATCCAGACCCCTAGTTTAAGGACTAAGAAGTAATGGCCAGGGCAATTAGACTGCAACACATCTAGGCATTTTGAAGGGTTGCAGGTTTTCTAAATGATCTTTCAGAAAGTAATTTAAAAAAACACACCAAAAATAGCTCTGCAAGTTTGCACAAGTTCAGGACCAACATTTGAATCCAAAAGTTTTAGCTGGAAGGGGATACTTAATGGAACAAGCAGGGCCACTGTGCTACCATTGGGGGTGATGAAGTAGCTCTCTCCACATACTGAAAAATGTGGTGAGATGTGGAGAGACAGAGCTGTGTATGCCCTATGGTCAGCTCTGTGCCCAACAACCCATTGGCCTCTGGTCTGGCCCCTTCATTGCTAGTACTGAAATGAGTCAACAGCCTCTCCAGTTGGATCCTGTCTTTGCAACTAAGAGGTAAGACACTACCTCAGCAAATCTTGGGCAGCCTTATGAACAAGACATGAATCCAGACAGTCTGTGTAAGATTTGTTTCCATAGATACTGACCTGTAATTCATATTATAATAGAGTGGGAGAAGGAGTCAGCTTCCAAAAACTAAGAATCATAGATTTGGAAGAGACCACAAGGGCCATCCAGTCTAACCCCCTACCATGCAGGAATACACAATCATAGCACTCCTGACAGATGGGATTTCTTCTTCCTGTTATTTGATTGATTTTTCTTCTGGCCCCATTGTTCCCTTTTGTGTTGCTGCTCAATCCACTCCAGCTGCAAACTGGTGAGAAGAAATAGGAGAAAAGTCTTCCCTTCCTCTCCAGTGCCTCTGATGGAAGGTTTAACCAGGTGGTGTAATTGTTAATGGTCCAATGTTCTGGTATTATTGTTGTTGTTATTATTGTTATTATTATTATTATTATTATTATTATTATTATTATTATTATTATGTCTTAGGGGTCTGTGGCAACAAAAGATTTAAAAGGGGGTCTCTGGTAAACAATAATTAAGAACCACTGATGTAGGCCATTAAAACTAAAGCTATGACATTTAAGAAAATTGTGATTGTCAGTGACCTACTACTTTAATTTAGAATGATCTACGGAGAACAACAGATGTCAGTCAGGTTACTTCTTCAACACTACAGTCAGAAATTCCATGAGCAAAGCCAGTTTGCTTTAATTATTTATCCATTTACTTTCTGAAACCAGTGAAGTGAAACTCTGTTGTGGTGCTTATGACTGCTGAGCATTCATGTCACAAATTGCATGGCCACAGCAAAAAAAAAAAAATCATACAGGATATTTTAAAACCCAAGAATCTGCAATTTATTTGTGAACCCATCTTAAAATTGAAATTACACTACTATACTGTAGATTGTACAATACATGTTAACTAACGGTCAGTAGGCTAGCTAGTGCATGGTTACACACACATTTTGTGAGGAAATCTAAATTTATGTGATAATGTTCAGAAGCACTTGCTCTAAATGGCAAAATCTATTTAAGGTAATCCCATAATGCTGTTAGGACAAATTATTTACTAGTTTATGCTCATGTAATGGCAGCTTCATATTAAATTAGTATTTGACATAATGCTGCCTAATATTACAACCACATATTTATCCTTTGCCCTTTTGCCTTCTGTTGTGATTCTGAACACTAAGTACAGAGACAATTATTCTCTGAAAAGCAAGTAAAAGAGACAATAAATTGTCCAGTGAAATCCCTCTCAAAACCCTTTCTCTTACGTTATGGTTGGCCCATGGGCTACATAGGTCCCAACTCATCTTTTGTAGCCCCTAAGCTACTAATCTCTCCCAATGTGTCTGGAAATCTCTCCATGTTTCAATTTGGTGGGTGGACAGAAAATTATCTTTAAAAAAAAACTGAAATGCTGTCTGGAACAGTGATTTGTCTTTGAACCCCCAACTAGCACCATGCCAAATCATTAAACACCAGCCAGAAAAACATATGAAAAACATAAAATAGTTTTCTGATCACCTCTGGGTACTGTTTTCGGCTGAAATCAGTGCTGAAACCCATTACAAGGGTAAAAATTGGCTCCCAGTCTGATTACAGTTTGCAAAAGCAACAAAAAAACAAAAACAGACCCAATACTTGAAACTGTTAATCTCTTGAAGAAGAGCTCCAAGTGCCTTTCGTTTCCTCATTAAAAAGTTGGGGACTGTGAGAGATAGTAGTGGATCTTTCAAGCAGAATAATCCATTGGCAAGGCAGAAGCTGAACAAGAACCAACCCCACACACAAACACATGCTTGGCCTCACAGAGAAAATAAGCTGAGGGGTGAAACAGACTGGCACAAAACGACAGCTTGGGAGTGGCGTGGCATTTGGACACCGCATGCCCTGATGCCGCCCCCAAGCTGGTGTCATGCTGCACGCCCAAACCACACAGCAAGGAGTGTTGTGGTGCTCTGGCAGCGTGGCGTTTAGATGCCACATGCTGCAGGAGTGCTGAAAAGCTGCCGCCATGGCGAAAAAGCCACCTTTTTGCCAGTTGAAAAAGGAGCAGCTTTCTGCTACTTCTTTTTGAGCCAGCAAACAGCCAGGTTAGGGGCGTGTTTTATGGACGTATGTTTCGGCCCTTAGCTTTCTTTGTAAAAACTATAAAGTAGTATTACTTACAATATTTGTCCATTACATGTGGTGTAATTGAGGAAGAAGAAAAAAGAAGAAGAAGAAGAAAACCTTATAGGTTAGAGTGAAATAAGAGAATGAATGTGGCAAAACAAGCAAATAGGAAGTCACCATAATGAAAACTAGTTATTAGGCTTGCAAATGTGCTAACTTTAACAAATGATAATGCAACTACCAACCTGCTGGTTATTCCACATCATTAAACCCCAAAGAGCTATGTCAAGGAAACATTTCCAGCAGTTAGATGATGAAACTCCATTGCCTAGCAAAGCAAAGAGCCTCAGCAAAGGAAATGACGCTCCTTGCCAAAAGTTTCCTAATCATGGAAAAATCAATTAATGCAATACTGTTCATGAAAAATGAAAATATGGAAAGAGACCTCATTTGTGTAACATTTGCAGTATGAAAAATCAGATCCTTCTTGCTACTAAATGGTGGGTTAGTATCCCACTGAGAATTTTAGCACTGAATGGATACAGCCTTACAAGACAGTCTACAATTGTCTCAATATTCCAATGATATGAACACTTTTAATATGATTATTCCATAACCTTTTTAGTAGAAAATGCCGTATATACTCAACTATAGGTCGACCTCATATATAGCTGAAAGGCAGGTTTTTGGTCCAAAACAATGGATTTTGCTATGACCCATGGATAGGTTAAGGGTAAAACCTAGGGGCATGTAACAAAGGATGTAAAGGAGGAGAACGATGCCAATGAACTTGCAAAATCCCAGCAGGCATAACTGTGCTCATGCTAAAGGCTGGATGGATGAGAGAGTAGAGGAGGATCAGTGCTTCCAGGACAGATAACATTCTTACTTTTCACTGGGGGCTGTTCCTTTTTAAAAAAGAAGAGTTGAAGTACTTAGATTGACCTGTGGATAAGCTGACCCGGATTTTTGGGTCAATTTTTTTTATTAAAATTTCTGGACTTGTATATACAGTAATTGACATAGCAATTTTGACTCCACTACAGACTATTCTTTCTATCGGTGAATGGATATAGTTGCTCTCCATATGAATTCTGCTCCTATTTATGGTACACAGTTCATGGTGGACTAACATTTGCTTAGACAGCCAGTGGTTTGAGCATTGGACTATGACTTGGAAACTAGGATTCAAATCACCACTCGGCCATAGAAACCTACTTGGTGACCTTAGGCAATTCAGGCTTCACCTACACTGTAGAAATAATGCAGTTTGACACCACTTTAACTGCCATTGGTCCATCCTACAGAATGCTGGGATTTGTAGTTTTGTGCATGCTTTGGCAGAGAAAGCTAAAGAACTTGTAAAAATACAAACCCCAGGATTCCATGGGGTGGCGCTACAAAACCTAAAGTGGTGTCAAACTGCAATCTTGCCAAGAAAATCCCACAAAAGGGTCACTTTAGGGTTCCTGTAAGCCAGAAACAACACACAACAACCACATTTGCTTGAAATTTACTGTGTGACCTCGGACCACTGACTATCTCTCAGCCTAAAAATTGGAGGGGAGGCATGTAGTTTGCCTTCACTGGAGTGAATTGTAAAATGTAATCGTAATTTTGAAATCTGCAAGAACTTGCCTTATAGTTGGAGGAAGGGTGTTGCATATAAACAGGACTAGCCAACAATTTTCTGCTTCTTTCCACAAAATAGGGAGGTTTTCTCCATATGGGAACAAATAAAGTAGTTTGCCCCAACACAGGACTCCTCTTTGGACAAGAAAGCATCCTCCTAGAAAATAGGAGCCACTGTGTTGGAAGATGGGAATAAGTAAAGCTCATTGAACTCCGGATAGCCAATCTGTTATTTAGCATTGGTATTGCAGTGTACTGGAACACAAATAAACTGTGTCACATAGTTTATTATACATGTTGAGTCTGCTTTTCTTTCTTTCTTTCTTTTTGCCCCCAGATATAGATAATAAAGTCATAATTCACTGGAAAGCCAATACCCTTTGCTGGGTGTTAGACAACCATTATTACAGTTAGAAGATCAACATTCCCTTTCATAACTTGTAAATCTGTCACAGAATTTTGCTTCTCTATTCCTTCACCAAAACCACAATATTCTAGCAGCAGCCATTTGAAGCGAAAGCTAATTAATCTTACTAAATGCAATGGTCTGAACAAGACTTAATTTTCAATTCAGCCTTCTGCAAATGTTTACAGTAGATGACGATCTGACACTGCCATCGCTATTAGAGGGAATATTTGCTTCATGTCCATACGACTCAAGTTAGAAAAAAAGATAACAGGCCACAAGGAAATATTTGGATACTGTTGGGTATTGCTTTCTCCTTTCCCTTTCCCTCCTTAGATAGACAGGGACTTCCTCTGTCTCATTCTATCTAAACATGTGGCTCCTGCTACTCTTGGAGGCAGTTTAACCTCTCTCTCCCAAGATTCTAAACTGCTTCAAGCAATCAGTAGTTGTCCCATCTTCCTGCTATCTTAAAAGATAGTGAGATTTATTCTCTTTACCCAAACCATCTCTAGTTAGATTAGCTTTTAGTTCTTGTATGTAAATATTTATTAAAGCCATTATTGTTTGTTTTTAAATGACAAACTACATGTTTGCCATTTTTGAGTTAGTCTTTATTCTTTAGGAAAACATATTAAGAATAATTTAGTCAGGCTCACACTTCTGTTGTTCTGCTAATGAAAGCTAGACTCTAACAAGTTTAATTCAAAGATACAGACATGTTAGTCTTAGAATCACGATGAAGAGAGATCTTGTAGCACCTTTGAGTCTAACTGAAACAAAGAAGTTGGCAGCATGAGCTTTCATAGACCAAAGACTACTTCCAAAAGCATCTGAGGAAGTAGACTTAAATCTAGGAAAGCTCATGCTGCCAACTTCTTTCTTTCAGTTAGTCTCAAAGGTGCTACAAGATCTCTCTTCATAAGAATTAATTAGCTCACAATTAATGAAAAAATCCAGGCACGGAAACATTTAAGTCAGAAAGACAAAATGACTTCCGTACAAATCTACACATAGGTCTTAGATATGGAAGAGGGGGAGTTGATTATAGGAACACGTTTAATGTCTTAACTGAGTACTGCAATGCTTAGAGAACTAGTGGTGCATCTACACTGTTGAAATAATGCAATTTGACACCACTTTAAGTGTTGTAGCTCCATTATATTAAATTCTGGTGCCACAATAAAACTGTAGTTTATTGTGGCACCAGAGCTCTCTGACAGAGAAAACTCAGTGTCTCAGAAAAAAATACAATTCCCATGGTTCCCTAGCACTGAGCCAGGGCAGTTAAAGTGGACTCAATTTGCACTATTTCTAGCAGTCTGCAAAGGCCCGTAGTTTTACCAGGCCTTCTCTGCCAAAGTGTGGTAGTTCCTCACAAAACTACAAATCCCAGGGTTCTGCAGGATGCATCCATGGCAGTTAAAGTGGTGTCAAAGTGGTGAGTAGGTGTGGGGAGAAGTATGGTTAGGCAGGGGGAAATAACTACTGGATTGCAGTTAGCTCCAGGTATTTGTGCAGCCAGAATACTTAGTCTTGCCAAGGCAAAAGTGTATAAAAATACGGGCATACCTCAGTTAACAAAACCCCTGACAGCCCCCCCCCCCCCCCCCCGCTTTCAGTCTTTTTAGGCCCATCCAACCCCACTTTCCATTTTCTACTCTGTCTAGCTGGAGTTTTGTTTTGTTTAACCAACATTGATTTTGTCAGAATGGTGAAGGCTGGATGGTGAAGGACACCTGGAGAAACATATAGCTACAGATTTTCATTGCTGGGTTGTAACAATGTGTAAACAATGCAATAAACTCAGAGCTGGAAAAGAATGGGATTCTATCCTAGCTGATCCTACTGTAGCTGTATGTGTCTGCCTATGACAGGCAAAGTAAACAGCAGCTGCCTCCAGAATCCCTTATTAAGGGTGCATCATGAACAGAGAGAAAAGGGGAAATCAGAATCAGCCTGTCTCACCAGCTATCCCCAATATATTAACCAAAAGCATAGACCTGTAAGTTTGGCCTCCAAAATGAAAATCATAAGAACAGTGGAGACTTGGGAAAGCTAAAGGAATTCCTGGATGCATTTTGGAAGAAGCCTTCAAGTAGTCTAGAAGGTTCAAGAAGGTTCAAACTGTTTTTGTTTACATGTGTCAGGGGTAGGCAACCTTTCCCCTTTAAGGGCCAAGGGACTTCAGGTCCCAGAAGCCTCAGCCATGTTGGCCAATAGTCCCATGTTGGCCAATAGCTCCTGGGATTCTGGGACCTGAAGTCCCTCGGCCCTTAAAGGGGAAAGGTTGCCTACCCCTGACATGTGTAAACCTTCTCTGGCCTAGTTGTTTCATTTCACGTATGCATCTTGTTAGTTTTGAAAAAAACGTTGACTGAAACATGTGGCTCTTCTTTTTTGTGGTGTAGGAACTTATCCCTAGAAACCTTATCACACTGCACTGTTGTAGTGCTATTATTCCATGTTAACTGCCATGTAGTGTCCCATGGAACCCTGGGATTTCCAGTTTCAGGAGGGGCGTTTACCATTCTTAGCCAGAGAGCTCTTGGGTCTCACTAAACTATAACCCCCCAAGTCCACAGGATGTTCCCATGGCAGTTACAGTGGAATATAGTGCTATAACAGTGTAGTGTGATAAGGACCTATAGTCCTGGTACCAACATTTCTGTTAAAGAAATGATGCTCAGGATCACATCTACTTCATTAACTGAAGTATTCCTGTATCAGGATAGCCAGTTTCTTCAAATACACTCTGGGCATTTCAAGGGCCTTTGGTCCTTGTCCTTTCTGGTATCTTCCTTGTAAGCCTGGCAATAATCCCTCTCAGTTGTAATCCTTAAGCAGTCTGCAAGACAATGGCTAAGTATCAATCTCTCTCTCTCTCTCTCTCTCAAAAAAGAGCTATATAAATTAAATTCAAATTTATATGATTGTGAAGGGGGTTTCTTTTCCCCTCTCTGCAGCAGTCCTTTGCACATAAGGACAAAAACACGTTCCAGATGGTCTCCCAACACCCAGAAGCAGACATAAGGAATACATGGGGCAGAAATCCGTAGTGGAGAATTCAAAGACCTAGCTGTGTTAGCCTGCAAAATCAGTATATAAAGGGATCTTGATGCATGTTATCTGAGAAATTAGGCTCAAGTCTACGAAAGCTCATTCTACCAGCTTCTTTCTTTTCGTTAGTCTCAAAGGTATCACAAAATCCCTTTGCATACTATAGTGGAGAAGGGATATTTAATGTTTTAATGGTATCCATTCTACTGGTACAAGGATATTGTTGGATGCAACCCAGTGACTGAGCTTTTACAGAGTGGCAATTTTCTCTGGTACTCAAACAGGAGGTAGAAAGAAATGTCTTTTACTTGTACAATATTAATACCATTATTATTACCTCTGTGTAGTAGATTCTATTGCAATTCTTAGGAATGGAAAACATCCAAATAAACACATGTATGTCTAATATCCTTGAACACAAGATATTCATGGATTTTTAAATAAAAAAAAAATATTTAAGCAATTTTTAATTTAAGCAATTTTAATCACATTTTTAAAATTTCAGATGAATTGCTTTGTATATTTTAAAACATATCTACTCAAATCGATATGGTAAGAATAATGGCTATTTGTCTGTACTGGCAGTCACTGGTACGTAGTTGTGGATTCTGGTATGTGAGCCAGCATGCCGTAGTGGTTTGAGTGTTGGACTACAATTCTGGAGACCAAGGTTTGATTCTCAACTTGGACATAAAGCCTATTGGGTTACCTTGAGCAAGTCACACTCTCTCAATCTCAGACAAAGACAACAGGCAAACGTCCTCTGAACAAATCTTGCCACATGGTAGGCTCTCCTTAGGGTTGCCATAAGTTGGAAGTGACTTGAAGGCACACAACACAGACATAGCAAGAAGGCAGCATGTGAAAGTGGCTATACTACTGACTTCTATGCTAGTTCACAAAATTGGCATTTACCCGTCGTCCACAAGGTGGCACTAAATATATCTATCAACTGCACATTTTCCTCAATGTTCAGTTCAGGCAAATTACATAACAATTTTGTTAGTCTGGTATTGTGTGTTTCAGTACACACCTTGAAAAGAAGTCCAAATGAGAAGCCTTGACTTGATTTCTCACCTCATTAATTTCAAGAGAAAAAAAAAATGAGGGGAGAAATTTAATTAAGACCATAGTACTGGCAGAGGAGTTAGTCATTTCCCCTCTGCCAAATTTTCTCAGTATAAACCCCCAAACTTTTATTTGGAGATTATCGCACATACAAAAAGGCCCAGATTAACTCTTCTGAACTGGAGCCCAATTTGGGCTGAAGCTGGGTCTTATCGCATGGCTTTTCCAGCTTAATTTGGCTTCCGAGTACATCACTGCTCCAATGCGGATCCAAAAACACGCTCTGGTTGCCATTTTTTAAAGTCGGAACCGACTTTATGTCTATAATGGTCAGGGAGATAATTTACTACTTTTCATGTATAATGTTTTGTTGTTGTTGTGTGCCTTCAAGTCATTTCTGACTTACAGCGACTCTAAGGCAAACCTATCATGGGGTTTTCTTGGCAGGTTTCTTCAGAGGAGGTTTGCCATTGCCTTCCCCTGAGGTTGAGAGCCTGTGACTTGCCCAAGGTCATCCAGTGGCTTTCATGGCCGAGCTGGGAATTGAACCCTGGTCTCAAGAGTCCAACGCTCAAACCAGTACACCACACATACCCTACTATGTTATTGGGTGTATCTGTATGCACTCCTGAGCAATGGGAGGGAAAGGAGGAAAGGTTGCATGGGTACTACCTTGTGCTGCAGTTTGTGGGGTGTTGTGCAGCTCGTAAGGAGCAGAAGCATTTGGGTGAAGTGCATATGGCAGCCACACAATCTCCTGCTTTGTGCCTGTTTGGGTGAAGCAGGATACAAACAGCGTAGCTCTCCCAGGATTATGATGATCAGCCATAGAAAGTGAGTGTCTGGGGGAGAGGGAGAACTAATATTTGTCTCTGCAAGTGATTTTTAAAAATTATTCTCCCTATTCTCTTCCCCACCCAGAGATAAGGACTGGAAGATCACATCCAGCAGGAGGGGTGGGTTGTTGTTGTTAAGGATATACATCTATGCACTCTAAGTGTAGTAAAACCAAATGTGGTAAACTATTCCTACTGAAATGAATCCAATGAGATTGACTAGTAAACTCTAATGGGTACAATACACATAAGGTTGTATACAACAAATTCAGTTGTTTTACTTAGATTGTTGTTGTGTGTCTTTGATTTATGGCAACCCTGAGGCAAACCCTGACTTATGGCAACCCTCAGGATTTGTTCAGACAGGGTTTGCTTTTGCCTTCTTCTGAGGCTTAGAGAGTGTAACCTGCCCAAAGTCACCTAATGGGTTCCTATGGCCAAGTGGGATTTGAACCTTGGTCTCCAGAGTTCCAGTCCAGCACTCAAACTGCTATACCACTTTCTCTCATAGGTAGTGGTACCTTATAAGCAAGAAGCCAACTGTGGTGTATGGGCAATACAGATTATTAACCTTTAATACTGTCTGTTTCTCCACATACTGGCTTTTCAATCTGAGCTGGAATTTGAGTGCAGTTGAAATCCATGGGTCCTGCGGAAATAAGTGTCTGTCCATGAAGAAATCCAGTCAATCTGATGCTTGCTGTTTCATACTACACATTCTATCTCCAACTGGATTGCTGAGTAACGAGTTTGTAGTCCAAGGCATCTATGTTGGAAGAAAGTACTAAGGTAGCATGGCTTTGCAATGTTGTTTCAATTTTTCTCAAAATTTCCAAGGTCCAATATCTGATATGGCCATTCATCAGAAGCAGAGAGCACTGCCCTTCATCTCCCAATGGCACAATACCAATGGCAATGCATTAGTTACAAGTAAGGCAAAGAGCCATTTTCTGGACAGCAGTGTCAATAATGAGTGTGATCAAGGGAATGAGTAGAGCAAACAATTCCTTTTAAAAAGCAACATTTCAAACTTGCATTGTCTACCAGGTGATTCAGGGCAGTCAACCCACTCAGTTCTACCCCACGTCTTCAAAAGCCAAATAGTACAATTTTATGTATTTAAAAGATTTTATATCAAAACATTATATAAAATGTATAAAGTACATGAAGAAATTTTATATTTTACATATTTTAAGCATTTAAGTTTTAACCTGTATAACATCTTTCAATTCAAAATTCCCAGTGCTGCTTAAAATATTCTCACTCCTTCTCCCTCTACATCTCTTAAAATAATCCCTCTCCCATCACAAACATATACCCCACATGGTAAAAGGTGATGTTAGTTTCTACCAAAATATTGAGAGGTTGCCCCAGTTCCTGAGCAACTTTGATTGAAGTGAGACTTGGCAGAATCTCATCAGGCAAGACTTGGTGCTCATATGAAGCTTCTTCCTATGCGGTCCAGGTTTGGTTTTTGGCAACTCCAGCTGCCAGTCTGCCATGCTGGGTACATACCATTGAGTGCCAGGCTAAGTAATGCAGCAGTGGTGGTGTATTTCAGGGGTACACAACTTGTGACCTTTGACTGCTTCATGTGGAAACTTCTGAAGTTGGAAAGGTACCATCCACTTTCTCCCTTCTTCCAAATGGACTGTAGAGATGGAGGAATTGCCAATCTCTAACTCCACTAGTGATTCCTAGAACTCAGTGGGCAAGGAGTGGTGTGAGATGTATTCACACACAGGTGGCCCCAGCCCCACATACCACGATTATCTACTGCCCACAGGACCAAAAAAAAAAAAATATTGTGTACTCATTCTAAATATTTGGTGCTTGGTTTCCTTCATCCTCAGTACTTTCTCTTGAAATATATTTATTTTTAATTTTTATTTATTTATTTAATTTATATCTTGATTCCCCCCCCCCCCCCATATGGGACTCAAAGTGACTTACACCATAGGGTAAAAACATATAGTCAAAACAGTCTGAAATACAAAAATGAAAAAGCATTGAACACAATTCCCTTTAAAAACATTAATTTAAAATAGTTAAAAGCACATCAAAACCTTTTACACGGTACACTCCTTGCACTACTCCAACCAGTTAAAAGCTGGTGGAAAGAGCGCAAGGAGGGTGTCAATGGAGACTTCCCTTGGCTGAGATTTCCATAGCTTGGGAGCAGCCACCAAGAAGGCTGTCTCCTGGGCCCTTACCAGCCATTCCTGTGATGGGAATGGGTGCAAGAGAAAGCCCTCCCCCAAAGGCCTTAAAGCTCAGGGAGGCTTGTATAGGGAGGCATGGTTTTTCAGAAAGGTTGGAATTTCTCCAGTCACCTTCACATGGAGGTTTGGCTGTCCTTCATATTACTGGCATGCTCAAGGACAAGAATGCAAAATGAAAAGTAAACAGTATGTTCAAATACTTTAACAAAGTACAACAAAGAAATCTTGCATGCAAAACACCTCCAATGAGACATGGTAAAGTTCTTTGTGTGTGCGTACACAGGTGTTAAGAGTAGAAAGAAAAACCTCATGTAAGAGCAACAAAAACAGTTGAAATAAGGATTTGGGGCAATGACACCAACACTGATTTAAGAAAACTGTTTAGAGTAAGGCTTTTCAAATATAAGAATACAAGGGGCAAATTCTAAACAAACACAGTCACATAGAATCAATATATTTTCAGGTCCTAAAATTACTTCAAATATGCAAAGATGCAGTATTTTATATCATGGATTTCAGAGATAATGGGAGGGCCCACAAATTGTCATCACGAAATATCTAGCAAATATGACTATACCCAAATTCAGAATAGCAGTCACATTATCTGGAATCAATGTTCTGTCATTTATGCTTCTAGGAGAAAGATTCATGGGGGTCAAGTGCACCTATGCCCTTGCACGATGGGGAAAGTGGAAACATTTAGCCATGTTATTACATTTCTCCTTTTGTCAAGATATACAACTACCTTTTATCACTCCAGTTTTGTAGAAACTTTTTGAGAACTCTGATAAATGTTATTTATTGCATCTTTAGTTAGATCAAAGATATTGTGGTAGCCTCCTGTATCCCAGAGCTTCTGTAGAAGGTGGTGCCATGGAAGTGGGGAGAGTTCAGTACACCCTCCTCATTGCAGGGCAGACCCCAAATCCAAAGGTCACTATGAGAATAAGAAGGAAAGTCACTGCAATAGAACAAGAGGAGCACTGAAGGAACATAACCACCACCAAGGGGATAGAATAGAGCAGGGATAGGCAACCTAAGGCCTGGGGGCTGGATGCGGCCCCCCAAGGCCTTTGGACCGGCCCCAGGCCGGTCCTACCGCCGCCACGATATTATTGTTGTTATTACTTGTTCTTGGGGTTTTCTTGGCAAAATCTCCACAGGGGGGGTTGCCATGGCTTTTCTGGGGCTGAGAGAGTGTACATGCACACACACACACACACACACACACACACATATATATATATATATATATATATATATATATATTGGTGCTTCGGCCCCCCAATTGTCTGAGAGACAGCAACCCAGCCCCCGGCTCAAAAAGGTTCCCTACCCCTGGAATAGTGTTTTCAGGTATGTCCAATGAAAGTCAGAGCATGGACCCTTTTAGGGATATTCCCACCACCACTACCCTCCAGCTTTCTGAATTTTCACCTCTCACTGTAAAAGAAAATTTTATTCTTTTAAACTAATATGTATGATAAAATGTGTAGGTGATATTCTTTCCAGCTGCTAAGTAATACGATTAACAATTTTTTAGTTCAGCATCTAACAAACTGTCCTTTACTCATCTTCTCAAGATGAAGTGAATGAGATGAATGAGGCTTATGCCCGGGGAAGTTGGTTTGAGACTAGCATTACACTATCTTTCATTTTCTTTGCCTTATTGTATTTCCTGTTGCCCTAGGCATTGTCAATTCTGGCTGCGTCAATGATCAGAAACTATCACTGGAAAGCCAGTACACTTCCTCCTCCTTTGTTAAGGACTTAAAGTTCATGGATTTGTATATTCATGGAGGGGCAACCTCTGGGAAAATCAATGGGTGTGCATCTGCATGTGCTCTTAGGGGCATGCCCCATTCAAGTCTATGGGGCTTGAATATTGCCAAATCTATTTTCGCAGGGTGTGTGTGTGTGTGTGTGTCCGGAATGGATCTCCTGCGAAAATGGAGGGCCAACTATATTAGTATCAACTATCTTAATAAATCTCACTTAAGGATCAACCTATTGTAGGAAAAATGTTGTGAAAGAATAATTATTGAAATGCCTCTCAAGCATAGTGCCTGTGCAAGTTCATTGACAGAAAATCTATAAAACATTGTAGCTACAGTGGCTGTTAGTTCTTTGGGGAATTTGTTGATTTAATCTACTTTGATAACACCTATCACACTGAATATATTGCATGTTCTGTATAAATACGCAATGTGAAGGAGGAAGGGGGAAAAGGACATTTGATAGGAATGAATTTCAGTGCCCAATTGAATGTTATCAGGCTGGTTTTTTTGTTGTTTTTAAAAACCACAATCATGACTCTGGACAGATATGAGCCACTATCAGCTCTTGCTGCTGATGAATATATTTGAATGACCTTCAAGGGAAAAGGCTATAAAATCAAAATAGTTACCTGGTCAGCTCCTTGGACACCAGTTGAAGAGCTTGCTTTTTGGAGATCCTAGTTTTCCAGCGGAGAAAGAATGGCAACATTAAATGAAAAGAAGACCTGTAGCCAAAGAATGGAAAATTTCCAGCGTTTCTTATGGAACCCAGAAACAGGACAGTTAATGGGAAGAACTTTGATTAACTGGGGTATGTGTTCACAAGAAAAACCTAAAGATAATTTAATTTGGTGGTTTGTATACTGTTGGAATTTGGATTTGACTATTTTTTAGAATTAAAATTCTGGATTAACAAGATGTTTTATATCACCATGAAGTTGCTTATCCACTTCTTGTATAACCCATTGATAACTACAAATTATTCATTAAAAGCTACTTTGGAAATTTGTTGGCCTAAATCCAATTTCTATTCCCAGCTAGACTCCTTGTGTCAACCGCTGAAGGTAAGGTAGCCATGTAAATCACATTGGTTTACTGGGTCTGCTGTTAGCAACTGCATTCAGGTCATTGCCTCTACTGTCTTAGTGTCTAAGCTGGTATAATTATTTTAAAATAACATACACTCAGGCAAATTGGGTCTGTAAAATATGAACAGAACAGAGAACTACAAAAATGGCCCAGAAATTCTAGTCTACAGAAAAAGTGTCAAGAAAAAAATCTTCAGGATGGACTCAGTGGCATGCTTGAAGTAGTTAGTTTGATCTGCTTGTTGCCTTAAAAAAAGTGTCCCGCAAATGTTGTACTTTCTATATTACCATTCACAAAGGACAATAGTTTGATAATTGTTTTGTAGCAAGTTACAATATGTTACTAGTTGTTATTTTGTACCAGACTTAACATGAGGGGTTGTTTTTTTTAGTTTACACACACATTTTTGAAATCAAACCTTTTTAAATGTCAGCTCAAATCACTTGGGAAGCAGCACATTCCCATTTCTTCTTTAGATTTCAACAGCAGTAGCACATTTTTTCATTCTTTATTCTTGAGATTACAAAGATTTCTCTTCTTTGAAAGGTCTGGGGACATCCCACCTTTGTCAAACAGTAGCTATAGGAATTAACTTTCATATACTTTCATATACTCAGTCATACTTTATATCATAATCATTACAACCAAAAATGACACTGATAGGTTTCTGGTGATTATTTCAGTGACAGGATGTGCTATTTCAGTTCATTCAAACTCTCTAAGCCAAATACGATTGCTGTTCCAGCTTGTATTGTCCTCTTGATACATGCATGGTAGCCAGTTGGGTAATCTTTCCACACCTCTTCCAATAAAATGAATTACTCAACACTTTCAGAAGTAAAGGATAATTTCTGCATTTCCTGTTCAAAGTATTAGAACTGTGATGGCAAACCTATGGCATGTGTGGCACAGATGGCACGCAAAGCCATTTTCCCCAGCATGCAGAGGGCAGGAGGAAGAGGAAGAGGCGCATGTCTGTTCCTCCTCCTTCTATACCCTCCCCAGCCTTCAGCTGCCTCTCTGGAGGCAGCTGAAGGCCAGGGATGGCAAAGGGAAAGGAACAGGCGTACACCTGTTCTTCCTCCTTCAGACCCTTCCTGGCAGGCAGCTGAAGGCCGGGGACGGTGCAGGGGAAGATGAGGAAGAGGTGCACGCAGCTTGAAGGCCTGGGAGAGTGAGGGAAGACGTCCCACCCCCGGGTAACACCCGGTGCCAGAAGGCCTTTCAGGTCGGGCACTCAGCCCCTAAAAGGTTCACCATCACTGTACTAGTATATTTAACTGGGAGCATGAGATGTTCCTCTACTGATACACTTTTAAAGTGCTAATGAAATGTAGGCTATTTGTTCTTCTGCTGCTCTTAACAGACTTCATTGTTGTACTAAATAGTCATTGAGTCACAGGAGTATGTAACACTAGAAAGTAGTCAATATCCTGATTTTTAGAAGTTCTTAAGGAAGCTTAATTTATTTCTAATGTTTTTTTAATAGTATGGATCAGCCTTTACTATGTTGCATTCTATGTGGTGATGACTGGGCTGTTCTCACTTGCTATATATTCTTTAATGAAGACACTCAATCCCTATACACCGGACTACCAAGATCGATTAAAATCACCAGGTACTATCAGATTTCTGTGCATTCAGTTAAAGTTATACAATCCACTTTGTATTTGCATTTATGTTAAACATACTGGCTGGCACTTTGCATTTATGTTAAACATACTGGCTGGCACTCAGTGTTGCAGTTATGAATTTGTAACCTATGAGTTTGTAACTGCTCTATATACAGTAAGGCTACATAGTCATATTGCAAGGCTATGTAAATCCCCTCCCTAGCCTACTTTAACAGCCAGCAGCCACATCAAGTGAGAGATTTGTCCAGCTGCTGATCCTGGAGGAAGGATGACATTTCTACCCCCTTCCTGCTAACAAGTGAGGTTGTGACACTCAGAAGCAGAAACCCTGTTACAAGTCAAAGCCTCACTAGCTGGTATGAGATGGATGGAAATGCCACGCTCCTTGCACCCCAATTGGCAGCTGAATGGACCTCCTTCACCTGATTTGGCTGCTGGTCCTTAAAGTGGGTTGTGAGATGGGGATGGCCTGGCAGATATTAGTTATGCATACATAACTAAGTAGCTGATGCAGTATATCAGCAACTATTCTTAAGGATCTGAGATCTGATATCAAACTCATTCTGATTTTGCTGAGGAGTTTTAGAGCACTGTCAAGTAAGCCAAATTTATAAAAGATACAAGACCAGAAGCCACAGTATGAACATTCAGATGAGTCTTCTTATTTTAAACTACAGTTACAACCTTCTAATTGAATAGTGACAAAGGCTGCATCTACACTGCTGAATTAATGCAGTTTGATACCACTTTAACTGCCATGGCTCAATGCTATGGAATTCTGGGATTTGCACCTTTGTGAGATATTAGCCTTCTGTCAGAGTGTTCTGGTGCCACGACAAACTACACATTCCAGAAATCCATAGGATGGAGCCATAGCAGTTAAAGTGGTGTCAAATTGCGTTAATTCTGCAGTGTGGTAGCAGCCTAGGAGTGCAATCCTATACACAATCCTATACATACTTAAGAGAAAGTTGGTACATCTGAGTAGGCATGATTAGGATTGTATTGTAAGGCCACCATTCTGAACAGTTACTAGGGAATAAGTGAACTGGATCCACTGGGGCTTACTTCTAATCAAGCATGCACAAGAGAACCTTGTAAAATTGACTTTAGCCTACTGCTCAAGGTTTTTGTATGCAAAGATAAATTTAAATATTTTAAATAGGCAGTTAAATGGTAGGGAAGAATATGGTCAATAAGAAAGAAAGGCTGGTATCGCGACTGACGGGTAAAAGAGGTAGAAGCAACAAATGATTCAACATTTTCCTAGTTGGGATTTCAAAACTAAGTGGAAAAATGCCCTTTGGAATAGTAGAATTATTTCCTAATTTTCAGTTCTTAAACTTAGGAAGTATCTGAAATATGTTCTGTGAAATCATGTAACATAAGTACAAATATTCGTGTCAGATTTCTGATAATGTACAGAAATCTAAGGCCTGCTGCCAAGAGTAAGACCTTGCTATTCCAATCCCATAGATTTAGTTAAAATAAACAGAAATAATCTACCTATACTGACATTGTTTATTCTCTTCCTTTTTATGTCTTCAATTTTAACTGTTTTGAATGAAGGGGTGACATTACGACCAGATGTGTATGGCGAAAAAGGACTGGAAATTTATTACAATGTTTCTGATCAGCAATCCTGGGATGGTTTTGTTAAGACTCTTCAAAGCTTTCTTTCAGGTAAAAGGGAGGGGAAAGACTGGGGAAAAAGATGGTCTGGTAAAGCAGGGAGAAAAGTAGGAATTTCAAACACTCTTGTGTGGCATACTGAAATCATTGAGTTTGGTTCAAATTAAAGAATGGTACTTAGAATTATAGACTGTTGCATTATTTTGAGATGATGTTTGACTCTTCTGACTTATGATATCTAAGCAATATCTTTGTTAAGTCCTATTCATGATCTTTGAAAGATTATCTGCATCCTAGAATCTTTAGAGACAGCAGCATTATAACAACAGGATGCCATTATTCCATGAACAGAAGTATGACTATAAAGACATGAGTTTAAATTATTTCTAAATATAAACTAAAACTGAATGATGTATACAGATAGTCTTTCAAAGATCATGAATTCCAAAGTGGATTTTTAAGTTGCAACTTATAGTCAACCCTCCATATCCACGGAATTTTTTATCCACGGATTCAAGCACTAATTCCACAGTTTGCATCTTGAACTGTGGACTTCAGTAACACATTTGAAGCAAAATCATCACCATCATCTTGTGAGGGAATTCATTCTACAAACATTAAAAAAAAGGGGGGGGGGAAGCTGCAGATAAACAAAAGTGCACTTTACTGAGCTTGACATGTTTTGAATTGAAGTTATTCTTCAGGGGCACTCTCTTACTAGAGAGAACCAACTGGCATCTTTGGCATTCAAATTCCATTACAAAATATAATGAACTCTTTTGCAACACATTATATAATTTATATACTATTTATTCAACATTATGTAACAGCTGATAATAAAAACAACATTAATAAAATATAACAAATGAATATCACACTACACTGTTAAGCACTATTATTCCATTTTAACTGCTATGGCTCTCTCCAGTGGACTCCAGGATTTACATTTAGGGAGGGGCATTTAGCATTCTTAGCGAGAGAGCTCTTAGGCTTCACTAACTACAAATCCCAGAATTCCACAGGAGGCAGTCACACTCTTAAAGTGGAATAATAGTGCTCTAACAACTTAGTGTTGATTGAAGTCAACAAGGTACAATAATCACTTAGCCAAAGATCTTAAACATCTGTTTCAAAGACAGCAGAGAAGTCATGTGTAACTTTTAGGAGTACTAGAGCATTGAGGCTGCTGCTAAGGCAGCCCACCTCCAAGCCAATCTGATGCCATTCAGAGTAAAGTCTTGTCTAATGTCAAATGTGCTTCTAGAGCCCTTTCACATTACACAATAATAGCACTATGATTCCATTTTATCTGCCATGGTTGCATCCTAGGGAATCCTAGGATTGCTAGTTTGGTGAAGTAGTAGAAGGGCTTTCTGGATGACAATTCTAAATCCTTAAACTGCAAATCCAGGATTCTACAGCATGGAACCACAGTAGCTTTAGTGGAATCATAGTGCTATAATTGTGTAGTGTGAAAGATCCCAAGGAAAAGGTAAGGGGTGAACATCAAATATTCTCTGATCTAGTTAGAATCCAAATAACATAGGGCAAGTTGTCCCCAATCTGGATCTCTCCGGATGCTACCTACAACTCCCATTATTCCACTGTGGCCATGTGTCTTATCTTCTGTAATCAGGTGGAAATTTTAAGTTTATCCCACTCCTTTTTTTTTTTTTTTAATTCAACACATGTAGGTTACAATGAAACCGCACAAGAAACCAATATGAACTGTTCCATGGAAGGATACTTCATCCAAAAGACATTTGGTGGTTCAAACCACACAAAACATTCTTGCAAATTTACACAAGATATGCTTGGTAACTGCTCCGGTCTAGTGGATCCCACTTTTGGTTTTCCAGAAGGAAGCCCATGTTTAATAATAAAAATGAATAGAGTAAGTACAAAAAAGGATATCTGAAAACATTACTTATTAGCTAACACAACTGAGGTTAAACTACAATATTACATAGGGGATGTTTGTTGAAAATATGGAACCTTATTCTTTCCACTACATTCAGTGCTCTGTAAATAATGTTAAAACATGTAGATCACAATGAGTCTCTGCAGAAAAGAGGAAGCCCAAGTGTTCTTAACTTTAGTAAAAGACTCCCATTCAAAAACACCAGCATGCTAGATATGACAAGCATGAACGGAAATATGTTTTTCCATAGCTAAACTATTAAAGAGTAGAACAAACAAACCTCTAAGTGTATATGGAGTCTATGCATGTCCCCTATGTACAATTTTTCCTCAGTCACTGCTGGTCCTTATTTAATTTCTGTATTCAGCCTGACATTCATGCAAAGCACTCACATGTTTGCTGATGCTAAATTACAAAGTTTTCACTGTGTTAATGATCAAATTGTTACATTACAGATTATTAATTTTCTTCCCGGTAATGGCACAGAACCAAAAGTGAACTGCACAACACTGGTAAGCATGTTAAGTTCTTGTATGACAATTATTCCCAACAGCAGTCAAAGGCTTCTTTGTAGAGGACTGCAGCGGTAGGGCCCAACTACATATTACACACGAATGTGTAACCAAAACCAATTGCACAAAAATGTGTGTAATCAATATTCTTCTGCTCCAACCTCAAAAGTTATTTCATTGTTGAACAAATGAGAGCAGAAAGGACCTTATCCCATTCCCTACTCTGAACTAATCACCTGGGCTTCCCTCCATAGTTTTTCAGTTAGTTATGTATCTCTGTAAAGCTATACACTATCAAGTTTTTCTAATATAGCTATTGGCAAGACAAAAAAACTAAAAGTGAATACCTGGCCTTCTATTTTTTTGCATATAATAGGAAATTTGTAATATGCATATAATTCAAGTGGCATTTTGCTGGTTCATGCCACTGTTCAAAGCAGTGAAAATTTCTTTACAGTGAATTCAATTAGACTTAGATGCAACTTGTAATAGCAGACAGTAGTAAATTATGTGGTCAACTATATGACATATTGCCAACTCAAATTATTCAGGACCTTAAGATTAGATGCTATCATATACTATAAGTGTTAACACATGTCCTACTTATGACCAACAGGATAAGAACCCACTGGATGTGCATTATTATCCTAAAAATGGAACTTTTAAACTTCACTACTTCCCCTACTATGGATGTAAAGCACAGGTATGTTTTTGTAAGTGTGCTCTCCCTCTCAAAGTGATAAATCAAAAAAGGACAACATGAAGCCCATGGCTGGAAACACCTGCTGGCAACCTTCACAAAATATGCCAGTGTCACTGATATTCAGGATACAGCAGGAGAAAATGAGCATTTTTTCGCCTTCAAAGTATGTTTTAAAAGCATGCACCTTCATTTCAGGCTCCTGGAAGCATGACAAAGATTGAAAACAAGACAGGAGCTTTGCACCTTGTTTTAATGAGAAACTACTGCATTTTCTAATACCAAATTTCAGCACTGCAGGGTCAAGGTCCCCAATGGGTTGGGGGAGGGCAAGATGGGGTCACATTCCCTAAAGATTGTCCACCTTTTTAGATAACAGAATGACAAAACGTTTTACACTTTTATTTCCATCTCAGCCAACCTACAGCAATCCACTGGTAGCAGTAAAGCTTCTCAACATTCCCATAAACAAAGAAATACATGTGGTGTGTAGAGTTGTTGGTACTGGAATTACTTCAGATAATCCCCATGATCCATATGAAGGAAAAGTGGAATTCAAAGTTCGGTTACAAAGTTAAGCAGCACTGATCAACTCCTGAAGAGTTAAGAACACTGGACAATACAATATTTATGTACCATGTAATTTTGTATTTATTTGTATGATTTCTCTTTTAAATATCTATAGTTTAATACAGAATAACTGTGTGCTTTGAGGCAATGAAAATAACAAAATTTTCATCAGCTATAATTCTCAACTGTATGAAGCTTGCTTTCAGTGTCTATTTTATAACAGTGCTTTATTACACAAGTTAACATGATTATTACTTGCCTGCTCCAGAACATTCAGCAGCATAACATAAGCCAATGATGGTATGGTTCCATCAGAGGTGTTTAAATCACCTAATATAAAGTCACACATACTGAAAAAATATTAAAAATCAGTAAACTTGTGACACCATCCATGCAATATACTCCTTTGTTGGGGAAACAGCTACCCTTGAGCTTGCAACATGTGATTTCTGAATTTTAAAATCTGAGTAGAACATTCTCTCCCACAAAGCCAGTGCAGCCTAGTGGTTTGAGTGGATTACAACTCTGGAGACCCACTCAGCCATGGCAACCACTAGATGACCTTGGGCAAGTCATACTCCCTCAGCCTCAGAGGATGGCAATGACAAATCCCCTCTGAACACATCTTGCAAAGAAAAACTCATGATAGGTTTGCCTTAGTTTGCCATAAGTCAGGAATAACATGAAGGCACACAACAACAAATTTTCTCCCACACAGACACCACAACAACTGCATGGTATCTACTTTGTACATTTTAAGATGCATATGATGTGGCATAGTGCTGGAAAAAAATGTTTTAAAGCATCTAGTTTCTCTAAGAAAACTGGAACATGCTGGAATCTTTGGCACTTAAAACAAACATCTTCCACAAAATCATATGAGTAAAAATTCTAATAAATTAAATAACACATAGGCCAAGTTTAGGCAGTGAGCCAGAATGCTCTCAGTAGAAAGCTCATCTTCACAAGCAATGCCTTTTAGCCATCTCACAACCTTGCAAACTCCAAGTAATAGGTGCACGTACCTCATTTGCCTGTTTTTGCTTTGGCAAGCAAACAAGCTTGTCACATCTATGCTGCAGGAATATTAACCTACCTTACCAAGATGTAACATCCAGAAGTGTTTTTTATACTTGATGTTTACTATTTTTTAAAAAATGAATTCGCTTGTTGTACCTGATTGTTCTGATTAATGTATTACTACACTGAAATACTTGAGCTTTTAAATTGTGATTATTTTTGTAAGCTGTCTCAAGCTACAGAGAGATTTTCTAAATAAAACATACTGATAGCATGATTTCCATATAAGAGTAGAGAGCACATTCATCCATGTAAGGGAAGTCTACACCATTGCAATCCTTCACATGCCCTAAAAACAACTCCTGATAGCGAGATGACACAGAGTGATATGAATGGTTGAAGCTGCTGGGAGGGAGAGAACTAAAGAATTGGAAGAGACCCACAAGGGCCATCCAGTTCAACCTCCTACCGTGCAAGAATAGGCAATCAAAGCACTCTCTGACAGATGGCCATCTAACCTTTTTAAAAATCTCCAAAGGAGGAGTCTCCACTACACTACAGGGTAGCATATTCCACAGTCAAATAGCTCTTACTGTCAGTTCCTAATATTAAGGTGGAATATCATTTTCTGTAGTTTGAATCCATTGCTCCATGGAGCAGCAGCAAAGCTTGCTCTGTCCTCAATATGACATCCCTTCAAATATTTAAACAGGGTTATCATATCAACTCTTAAACTTCTCTTTCCCAGGCCAAACATACTCAGCTCTCTAAGCCACTCATCACAGGGCATGGTTTCCAACAATCCATTTTTTCATTACTAATGAAATCAGATTTTTATAAAACAACAATGCCTTTTTTTATTACAAGTTCATTGCTATTATTTATTGTATACTGTACTTACCATGAAGTGAGAAGTGAATCCAACAGGGAAGAGTTAACTTCTCCTTTGCTTAGGAAGGCAGGGTCAAATCTCAAGACCTCTGCTTCTGTCTGAATAAACTCCCCCTCCCCCCACAGAATATGGTTTTAACAGCAGAGCTGAAATAATTTATTGAATGATAACATCTTACAAAGAGCAACTACATCATTTCCAGTTCCCCCAAAATGCTGTCTGAGGACTCAACAAGGTGCTCGCAGGTAGTGGGAGTAAAGGATACCATTTAATAGGTTTATATCCTCAGGGCAAGACAGACAGGCCTATTCTCTTTTGAGCAAAAGGACATTTCATGCTAAATCCAAGTTTTCATTCTTAGTCAGCATAACAGAGATAACAAGGAAGGAATATCTATCAGCAGCATTCCACTACAGATCTCAGGGTTACTTGCCACCAGCTGGAGCACCCAAAAGGAGAGCTACCTGCCTGAGGCATACTTGGCAATTCTCTAGTTTTCAGTGAATATTTGCAACCCCTTTTGACTTTTCCACATTTCATTCTGTTATGCTCTCATATTCAAATGGATTTAACTGGCATTGTCTTCACTTGGTCTACACAAGATACAGGATGGTAAAAAGAAAGGTGCAGGAGTAAAGCTGTTCTTACTCAGTTTTGCACCATTTTTTGAGTCACACTGTACTCTATGCTGGGAAGGTACAAAGTATTTTTTATTGTGGCCCAAAAGTTAAATAAATAAAAGCAAACAGGCACTTGTTGGGTGCATAAGTATTCACTTCCTTTGTTGTGACAGGTCTAAATGAATTCCGGTGGTGCAACTCAATACTTGTGTGCAATTCCAGTGTCACATTAGATACACCTGCTTCGGTAGGCACCCAGAATTTACAGTAGACCTTATCTAAACAAATAGCATCACAAAGACCAAGGAACTATCAAAATGGAACTGGGAGAAATTTGTGTATTAACTAGGGTTGTGTTGTATTTAGAAATATCCCAAAGATGAACATCCTCTAAAACATTATTAAATTCATCACTATAAAACAGAAAGAATATGGCTTAACCAGGATTCTGCCTAGGAGGGCCATTGACAGAAAAGCAACCAGGAAGCCAATGACAATGCTGAAAGATCTGGAGAGATCCACAGCTCAGATGAAAACTGCCCATGTGACAACTATTGTCTACGGGACAACTATTACATAGATGCTCCACAAAGGTGGGCTTTATGGAAGAGTAGAAAGAAGAAAGCCATTGCAAAAAGAAACACATATTCAAGTCATTCTGGAGTTTGCAAAAAGACATATGGGAGACACAGCTAACATGTTGGAAAAAGTTCTCTGATTTGATGAGACCAAAGCTGAATGCTATGTGTGGCACAAAGCCAAGAGTACTCACCGCCATGTGAACATGTGCTGTGGTGAAACATGGTAGCTAGTGCATCATATTGTGGGGGATGTTTTTCCTCAGCAGGGATCAGGAAACTTATCAAGACCAAAAGTAGACGGTAAAAGTTCAAGGACACTGAACACAGTCAGTCACACTAACCCTGGAAGGTTTGGTTTTTTTTTAATTTTATTACAACAATCATACAAAATATAAACACAATACAGTACCACAAAAACAGACCAACAAAACATAAACATAAACATGTTAACATCAATCCCCCTATAAATCCCCTCTCCCTAACCTAACCCTCCCCCCACAAATTCAGACACAACAAACAAAATTATTTTTATATAAAAACAAAACATAAAAACTTCCAGAGCTTCAGCTGAGTCATTAAAATAATACTATCCAACCCAACCTCCATCGCAAGTTCTCTGGGAACATAATTTCCTCTTCTTATACCTTACCTCAACTTAACAGTTACTTTGACCTTTGACTTTTAGTGCAGAAGGTGCCTACGTATTTTACTAACAATACCCAACAAAAGATATTTTTTATGTCTTTCCACTTATTGGCAAACGATGTTAATAACATTCAGTAATTCAATAAAATAAAAAAGGATCATAACAAAAATTCTTTAACCAAATCACAATATTTGCCTTTCTTTAGATGATTCATCAATGGCTCTGAGGCTTTACTGTATTCTTCCCAAGTCTTCCCTCTAAGAAGTAAGGTCAGTTTATCTGCTGTCATACATTCAATTAGTTTGTACAGCCAATCTTTTATTTCTGGCGTTGTATTATTTCTCCATTTGGCAGCCAATACCAGTCTAGCTGTAGTTGTCATGTAAAACAACATCTTACCATATTCTTTCTCCACCTCTTCGTCTTCTACCATACACAACAAATGGAATTTAGGATCTTTATTTATTACACAGGGTACAATTTGTGTAACTTGCCTATGTATATTATTCCAAAACTTTCTAGCAAACTTACAGTGCCACCACATATGTATCAAAGTGCCTGGTTTTTTATGGCCCCTCCAGCATTTCTTACTAACTCCTTTCTGCATTCTCGCTAATCTTACGGGTGTCAAATACCAACGGTGGCACATCTTGTTTAAGTTTTCTCTTAAAGAGGAACTAAGAGAATATCTTATTCTATGTGACCAGGTTTTTTCCCATTGCTTTAATGGTATGTTTTGTTTAAAGTCGATGGCCCATTTAACCATATATTCTTTAATAATTTCGCTTTCTTGATCCAACTTTAATAGCAAATCATAAAACTGGGCTATCCTCGGTTTTTTCTCTCTATTTAAAATATCCTCCAGTTCTTTTTCCAGCTGACCAATCCCCTTCTCTTTCCTATCCTTTAGAAACCTCTCTCTTAGCTATCTGTATAAGAACCAGCCACATTCATATCCTTCTGCTATTAAATCTTCTCTTGCTTTAAATTCTACTTTGTTCGTGTCCTTTCCTGCTCTAATTAACTCTTCATAAGTCACCCATCTTTCTTTGTCTAATCTCTCCCGTCCCAAAAATGCTTCGTTGGTAGATGCCCATAAAAGAATCTTTTTACATAAGACCCTTTTATGCTTATTCCATACCCTCAATAAAGGTTTACGAATATAATGATTCTCAAAGTCCTTATGGACTTTTACTTTTTCATAGAATAGATAGGCATGAAATCCATATCTGAGATCTACACCCTCTAAAGCTAATATTTCTTTGTTTTCCAGAAAAAAACAGTAAGAGAGCCACACAAAACAGCAGGCCTCAAAATAAATTTTTAAATTTGGTAAAACCAAACTGCCTCTTTTCACCTTATCTTGTAGTTTCTTAAGTCTGACTCTCGGTTTCTTTCCTCTCTTGGTTTCTTTCCTCCCCAAAGAAACAAGATCTCGATGCCAAGTCATGAATGGTATGTCATTTCTAATAATAGGCAGGTTTTGAAAAAGAAAGAATATTTTGGGGAGAATGTTCATTTTAATGGCCGAAATTTTCCCCAGCCACGAAAGCTTTAATTTACCCCATTTATCCAATTCTTTCCTTATTTCCTGCCATTTTTCCTGGTAGTTATTTTTAAATAAGTAAACATTCTTAGTTGTAATATATATTCCCAAATACCAGACTTCTTTTTTAATTTGAAACCCTGTTTTCTCTACAATTTCTAACTTTTCCCCTTCAGAAAGATTCATTGTTAATATAGCTGTTTTGGTCTTATTAATCTTAAGTCCTGAAACCTTTTCAAATCTCTCAAGTTCTTTCATGACTTCTCCTATACATCCAGGGTTAGATAATGTTAATACCAGATCATCCGCATATGCTTTTAACTTCATCTGCATACCTTTAATTTTTTTACCTTCTATGTCTTTATTTTGTTTGATGTTATTATTCAAAGTCTCCAGAACCATCAAAAACAGGGGTAGGCAACCTTTTTGAGCTGGGGGCCAGGTTGCTGTCCCTCAGACAATTGGGGGGCCGAAGCACCAAAAATAAATAAATAAATAAATAAATAAATAAATATTAAAATTAAAATTATAAATTAAAAAAATTAAAAAATATATGCATGCACACTCTCTTAGCCCCAGAAAAGCCATGGCAAAACCCCTGTGGAGATTTTGTCAAGAAAACCCCAAGAACAATAACAACAATAATCAATATCATCATGGCAGGCAGCGGCAGGACCGGCCTGGGGCCAGTCCAAAGGCCTCGGGGGGCCACATATGGCCCCCGGGCCTTAGGTTGCCTACCCCTGATCAAAAATAACAATGGGGAGAGAGGATATCCCTGTCTAGTTCCCTTCTGAACTCTGAAGGGCTTAGTCTTTTCTGAATTTAAAATCAAACTAGCATATTGATCTTTATATATAGTTTCAACCCATCTGATAAAATTTACTCCCCGCTTTCACTTTGTCTAGACATTCCAACAGAAATTCCCATCTCACATTGTCAAAAGCTTTTTCGAAATCAATGAATATCATAACCAGCTTTCGACTGATGTCCTTTTCATGGTATTCCACCAAATTTAGGATATGCCTTACATTATCTTTGATATTCCTTCCTGGCAAAAACCCATTTTGATCTGGAGATATCCATTCAGCTAATATTTCTTTCATTTGGCAAGCCAGAATCATAGTGAATATTTTATAATCTCCATTTAACAAGGAGATAGGTCGAAAATGTTTAACCTCTGATCTGACAGCACCTTCTTTGGGTATAAGACTGATTTTTGTCTCTCTCCATGTCTTTAGGCCTCCATCACAGCCTATGTTGTTAAATGTATTCGACATGGGGGAGATTAGTTGATCTTTAAAAACTTTGTAATATTCAGCGGGGAAGCCATCTGGCCCTGCCGCTTTACCAGCCTTACTCTTTTGAATTGTCTTTGAAATTTCTTCTAGCATAATGTTGTTATTTAAGATCTTTCTTTGATCTTCAGTGAGTTTTGATATTACACTTCTCAAAGAAGTTTTCCAGTTCTTTCTTATTTACCTCTTCTCCTTTATAGAGTTTACTATAAAAATTCCAAACAACTTGCTTCAACTCTATTCGATCTGTGACTAACTTTCCCTCATCCTTTAATTGATGTATAATACTTTTCGTTCTTTGTTGCCTCAATTGATAGGCTAGCATTTTTCCAGGTTTATTTAATCCTTCAAAAAGCTTTTGCTTAGTATATTCCATTTATTTTGCTATTTCGTCTGACATTACTAATGACATTTGTTCTTCTAGACCTTTAATCTGATTGACTAATGAAATATTTAATGGTTCTTTTTTCAATAACCTATTTTTAACCTTTAATTGTGTTTGTATTCTATTAAACTTTGCCTCTCTATTTGTTTTACATTCAAATCCCTTTTGTAAGAAAAAACCTCTAATCACTGCCTTAGAGGCATCCCAGATGGTACTCATTACAATCTCTGGATGGTTATTTTCTAAAAAATAGTTTTCTAGATGTTTTTTAGCTTCCTTAATTATATCTGCCTTTTTCAATAACAACTTATTCAGCCTCCAGCTTGGGCTTTTTGGCTTCTCTCTTATCTCCAAAATAACCGCGCAATGATCACACCATATTTTAGGTAATGTTTCCATTTTACTTATTTTCGGGTTAATATCTTTAATAACCAAAAACATGTCTAGCCTTGCCCAAGATTTATGACTATCTGAATAGAACGTAAAATCTTTACAAGAACTATATTTGGCCTGCCAAGCATCTATCTGAATCATAATGCTCTATTCAAAAAACTCTCTAGGAAGTTTTCCTTGATTCAATTTAATGGGTCTCAAAGAACATCTATCTATTTTTGGGTGAATGACCCTGTTGAAATCCCCCATAAACACCAAAGTATCAATATTTAATTCATTCAATCTATTCCATAACTCCATATAGAACTTTGCTTTATTCACGTTTGGTGCATAAACCCCAATGACTGTAAGTTTCTTACTCTCCCATCTCATCTCTACCCCAATATAGTGACCTTTCGGGTCATTCAATATTTCTCTTGGTTCATGTTCTTGTCTAACATATAAAACCACCCCTTTTTTCCTTTTATCAGAGGCTGCAATAAATTCCTTGCCTAATTTTGCATTCTTTAAATAAATTGCATCTTCTCTTATTTTTATTTCCTGTAAACATAAAACTTCACAACGCAGTTTCCTCAAATAACAAAATATCTGTTTTCTTTTAACTGGACCATTCAGGCCCTTCACATTCCAGGAAATAAACTTATATATCTTAACCATATTCTACAGTAGGGGCATCAATTCCATATTTTTGACTAAGTCTTCTAATTCCTCATCTATCTCTTCTTCTGTCTCTTCCTGCTGTTCCTCTTGTTCCCCTTGAATCTCTCCTTTATAACTACTCCCTTTGCTCTTGTATTCTTCCTCTTGCACTCATTTTGAAACATCCTTTCTCGCTATTACTGTTTTATCTTCTATTATTATTCTCTCTGCCCCTGTCGCCTTTTCTTTTGGTCTGGCTCCCTCCTTCTCTAATTCTTTCCTACCTTCTGTTCTTCTATCCTCCTTTTCCTGTTTAGTCGAATCCTTCGTCTTTTTTCCCCTCTTTCGTACCTTTTTCCCTCTCAAATTGAGCATCTACTTTAAAGTCATCTCTATATTTTCTCCAAAATTTGCGAGCTTCAGGAACTGACCTTAAATCAATCTTAGTCCTTCTAAACCAGAAAGTCAGGCCTTCTGGGATAAGCCATCTATATGATATTTGAAACTTTTGCAAATGGCTCGTAAGAAAAGAATAGTCCCGCCTCTTTCTAATCACATTTGGAGCCACATCCTTATAATTTTTTACCACTATGTCATTAATAGTTAATGGAGTTTCATTCTGTAAGCTTAAAATTTGATCTCTGACGTGCCTCCTCACAAAGTTCACTACAATGTCCCTCGGCACCTTTCTCTGTGTTGCTATTCTCGAATGTAATTTGAAAATCTTATTGATTTCCAGTTCGAAAAGATGTTCCGGTCTGCCCAGGTATTGTGCTAATACAGGGGACATAATTTCCATTAAATTTTCACCCTCTGATTCAGGGAGACCCCTCACTTTTATTGATCTTTCCCTTAGCCTAGCATCAACCCTTACTTTTTCTTCTTCTAAATCTTTTGGAAGACCTTGTAGCATGTCCAATTTTTCCTCTATTTTAGCCTGCTTATTTTCAAGCGTTTCCATTTTATTAAATTCCACTGCTATTTTGTCTATTGCATGCCTAACATCTTTCATTTCAGACTTAAGTTCCTGCTTTATTTCCACCTTAAACTCTGACATATCTTGTCTTAATTCTTGGATCTCCCTGCTCAAGTCTGTCCTGATCAATTTAACCTCCTCTAGTAAATTAGTAATAGGGTCCCCTCCCTTAACCTGCTCTAATGATGGTCTCCTTTGTTGAGAGGCTTGCGCCTTAGCTGTTTGACTCCTTGTTGACATTGTTCCCCCCCTATTATCTTTACATACAAACTCCAATACTATCAATCATAGGACAGGTTAGTCACCTTCTCATTCCAATTTCAGCCCAATCAATTCAACACACAATCCAATCTAAACAGACTATCTATCTATCTATCTATGTAATATTTTAGTCAACTTCTTTCTTCTTCCACTTCCAGCCCCTTGCCAGGGCCAGCTGCTACAAGCCGATGACTGCTATTCTCTGCCCTAAAAATTTCCCTCCTGCTTGGCCGAGGCTCTCAAAAAACAAGCTTATTTCTGTGTCTTAATCTTCACGTAATTGTCGCCCCCAAGCTCTAGCCCAGTCAGTCTGCCTTACATGGATGAGACAGTTAAAATGATGCCAAACTGGATTGTTTTTACAGTGTGGATTGGACCATAATGCTAGCCACACTTTCTCAGCCTCACAAGAAAGGAATAGGAATCCTCCTCTGTATAGATGAGAAATGAAAGCCATCCCCGATTCCAGCTCTCAACTCCGACTTGCCTCCAGCCTTCAGCAATCCGCAATCCGCTTACCTCAATCTTTAGGCTCTTGTTTGCCTCTTAACCCTTCACTCTTTCACCCTCCCTTATCCAATCCATATCACTGGAAGAGAAGCCTTCCCACGGTCTGCAAAGAGCCTCTTCTCACAGCTTCTTCCTCTCTTGCTTCACCAAAGCCGGCCGTAGAGTTCAAACAGAAAAAAAGAAAAAAAAAGAAAAGACTACAGCAACCAGGATGCCTTGCACTTTGAGAGGGGTCCTCAGCTTCCACTCATGCGTAGTCTCTCTCTTTTCCTGCGATCTGACTAGCCTTAGGTCTGCCTACAACTCTCCAAGATCCTTTGCTCGCCCAGCTTTCCATGCAAATTTTAAAGGGCCAGTCTTTGAAGCTCCACAGTCTTACCAAGGACAACAACGAGACTCCACCTAGAACAATGTGGCCGAACAACGCCTTCAAAAGTCTAAGCAAATTAAAGGTTTCCAGGTACAGCTAGTCCTCCTTATAAACATTCAGGTATCAGGCTTTAAGCATGCCTCAGCTTTGGCTGCATCTGCTCTAACCATCCAAAACCTATAACTTCATAAGCCAATATCTTGCCGTGTAGATCATTCTTACTCTACAGTAAGCGCTGGGGCCAACCGCCACACCTCTGCCATGAATGTCGCACTCTATAATCAGGCAAAGTTTAGAGATGTTGTTATTTTACTCCTCAGCTTATACTCCGCTGTTACAATTTTCCACTTCTTCAGCTTTTTAAAGTTGGGATGGCTTTCCATACCATCCCTTGGGGTGGTAGCCTCAGCACGGGTAGGTAGGCTTATTTCTTCAGTCTTCGGTCTTTCCTTCACTCTTCCACTCCCTTCTGAATCCCTCACTGGTCTTTTCAGCTGTTTTCCAATAACTCAGGGGGAATATTGAAAGCCCCTTTGCACTTTCTCTTGCCAGGGAAGTATAAGTAGGTGTAAAGTTGTTATTTTCTTGATGTCTTAGTATATAAAACACCCAAAAACCGTGCTGAGCGTATGGACCACGAAACGAATCCATCTTACCGGATTGCCTTCCCAACCGGAAGTCTAACCCTGGAAGGTTTTTAAAATAGAACCTGAATGTCTCAGAATGACCCTATTAAAGCCCAGATCTCAATTTCAGTGACAAGCTGCAGAAAACTTGAAAATTTCTCTTTACCAATGGTCCCCATCTAAACTGACAGGGCTGGGACAATTTTGTAATTAATGAAGGACAAATACAAAAGCATCTAGATGTGCAAAGCTGACAAGAGATGTGCCCAAGAGATCTTGCAGCCAAAGGTTTCCTGCCAAAAGTACAAATTGTTACCGAAGGTACTTCTACCAAGTGTTGACTGTGGGGTAAATATTTATGCAACCAACAGATACATTTGTTTTTGTTTAACATTTGCATCAAAATAAAAATATTTTGCACCTTCACCCTGTGGAATATTTTGTGTACAACAACTGTACATCAATTTAACTCATTTCAACTCCAAGTTGTAATACAACAAATTCTGGAAAAGCCAAGGAGGAATGAATACTTCTGCAAAACAGTGTAGAAAGAGCAGCCTGTTCTGTCTGATCCTTTCTATGAACAGAAGTGGTAGCCTATTCTGTCCTCTCACCCTCTTGTTGCTTTCTGCTCCTCCCTATCAATAGGGCTGCACTGGTTCTCACAGCCAGAAAACCATCCCCTAGCATGAAATAAAATAAAGAAGGACAGGTTGCTTACCTGTAACAGTATTTCTTTGAGTGGTCATCTGCGAATTCACACAAATGGGTTATTCTGCACCTGCACAGCAAACTTCGGAACCTTCTTAAGAGCTATTAGAGGTGTTTTGGCGGTAGCTCCGCCCACTCTCCAACTGCCTTATTGGCCGGTTTCCCGCCTAAACCCTCAGTTCCATGGACACCAAAGCAGCAGCCCAGGATCGAAGGAGAGGCAGAGCACCATTCTGAGGGGAGGAATTCGCAGATGACCACTCAAAGAAATACTGTTACAGGTAAGCAACCTGTCCTTCTTCTTCGTGGTCTCTGTGAATCGCACAAATGGGTTAATCAGACTGACAAGCTTCGGTCAGTGGAGGAGGGAGTGCCATGCCACCTAAGACGGCACATTGCCTCAAACAAAATCATCTTTTGCAAGTTTGAGCCCCAGGCATGTAAATATAGGGGCAAACAGTCCCACTAATATGACTCTACATGAGTCAGGCTGAAATTCCAATACCAAGACATAGTGGAAACAGCCACCAATGCAGGTGAGAACATGCCCAGTGGCAGAAAAAACAGGCTTGCCAGCTAACCCATATGTTGCACAGTCTGTTGATAGACCTTGATGGTCTGTGATAACAAGGCAGATGTATGGCTAAGGTCAAGGGAGAATCTCTGGCCTAGACAGCACAGGTTTGTTAGCAGTGGAAATTATGCCAAAGCTATCAAGTAGGTAGCGAAGGAAGTTCACTACTGCAAGTGGACAAGGAATAGTAGACAAATACCACAACAAGAAGGAAGGAATACAGACTCTGTTTGATCCAGGAGATGAATGGAAACCAATGAGAAGGGCAACAGACTTGCAACAATGTGAGGCTGCCCAGGTTGTAACATTGGCAATCAGGGAAAAGGGGGTTTACCAAACTCTTAAATTTAAAGATGTATCAAAGAGAATCTTTCAAATGAAAAAAGGGGCAGTGATAAGCCTCTAAGCCATAGTTTGAAGATCATGGCATCGACAGACAACGCCTAGAACACTAAACAATCTAGGGCTAAATGTTCACACAGAATGTGAAATAGACCCTCTGTGCTCAGCAATAAGATGGTTGGGCATCACCAGCAAAAACGGCAGAAACAAGTGCCTGCACCACAAATGGGCGTTCAGATAGTCCATTTGTACAGAGAGAGTCTAATGGCAACGAACTGGAGAAGGTCCAGTAACAATTTCTGGAATAGTGGTGGACATCAGAGAAGAGGAATAGTATCTCATCTAGTCATAACAAAGCCACTGACAACAGGGACAGTGAGAATATCACAATATCCAATTGTTGTGACCCACCAGATGCGCTGAGTTTGAACGTAATGTTTCAGGCTATCAGCATGAAACATGCTGTTCTTGGTGAAAATTCCAGAGAAAATAATAGTGGCTGGTGTGATGAATAGAAGACTAGTCATAGCATTATAAAAGTAATGGGGTTTCACACTGTAAGTAGAAAGAGATCCCTGTGGGAATGTTATTCCATCCAGTGATGTCCTTCAGAGGTTGTATCAAGGATAACATGACTTGGCAGGAATGGTGTCGACTTGTCATGAATGGGTCACGAGAGAAGAATTTTAGAACAGAGGAGCTGGAATAGACTTTGAGAGCCACCAGTCCAGCTCCTAGCCAGGAGCGAAACCCTTTATCATATAGATATAGGGTGCTTGATGAAGTATGAGGTGCGCTGTGATAGGGCACAATAATGGAGGGAGCATAGGCTTACCTGTACGGAGAGAGAAGACCCAGGACATTTGCAGTGCATAGTTAGCCTTGGCAGGATTGCAGGTGGAGACTTGAAATGTCACCATCTCACCAGAATGACGCCCTGAGACCGAGGCCCGGAAGAACCAGATGTTATGATATCAGTCAGCCTAGAGAAACGGGACAAGTATGCATGTCCCAAGATCATGAAGTGTCCATAGGAGTGAACAAATCTGTGAAATGGAGGCTCGAATCGGAGGAATGTCCCCAGAGGGTGTTCCTGCCCAGGGCGGTAGATGGGAAAGAACTGAAGCAGTGCCCGTCTGCACGAGGCCCAGGAAGATTGTACTGAAATTGGTGGTCAGTATATGAGATGAGCTCATCCCAGTTAGAGACCAAACAGTAGTTTGTCACATGTTTCATAGATGTGAGTGGCACTGCCAAGAACCTCTTGGAAGGGGTGTGCGTATGGGGTGTAGACTTGTATTCCTCGTTATATGCAGTGGCCCTTGGAAAGAAAACACCAACTGCATTCACTGACACTTGCACAGGGTAAGTGAAAACATACCTCTAAGACACAGAGGGAACAAGTACATTCTGAAAGCTACCAACAGGGAATGAAGGCATTAATGCCAGTCTGAAAAAATGGGGGTATGACCATCCCAGTAACAGTTGTGGCAAACCTGGAAAGGTAATGGCCCTCAGCATGGAAGCACAATAATTTCTTCAATTTGGCAGGCTAAGGAAATAATGGTATTGGTCCCAGTACAGGGAGACCAACCACATCCCAGAATATATCTGTATCAAGTGAGTGATACAAGAATGTAGCTTGGTGTTAAGAGGATGAGCGATGGTACCAAAGCCCCCATGAGGGGAACAAGACGATTCCAATCGTGCTGGTACCAAGCGCATAATGGTAGTGTCCCTAGGTATAGAGGGAGCAAACCAATTGCTGAATTTGATCCTCCAGTCCTGTGATGAGTGGAGGACTGTTCGTATCAAGAGTGCTCTGGTGAACAGAGACAAATGCATATTTCATATAAAAATGTAACATGGGAATGGAGGTGCCCTCTTTCAGCATGGAGGAAGCACCCCCATATTTCAAATTAGCTATATAAGGAAAGCCATGATATCAGGTCTTGACATGGAGGCAAATTTGATGCTGCATATCTGCCTGACTCTGCCATCCCTCGGTATCGAGGGAGGAACCCTAAACCCGGCTCAAATTTGAATGAATGGGAGGCAGAATGAGACATGCACTTGTAGCCTTCAGTAGAGAGGCAATAATCCCAGTCTCGAATCCGATTGTGTGTGTGTCAGGGTGACCATAGGTCGGGGCTGAGTGAGTGATTACTGGCAGCATCCCGAGGGATGAATTGTAGGAGCTGCAATGGGCCTCAAAAGACAGGGACAAGCATGGCTCCGAATTTGAAAGAGTAGTGGCCCTCAGTACAGAGGGAAATGCTATGGTCCCAAATCAGGGAGAGCATAAGTCAGTATTGCACCTCGGTATAGAGGGAATAATCATGGTTCTAATCGAAAGCTTGGTGGTAGTTGACCTCGGTATGGAGGGAGCAACCACAGCCTTGAATCCAAACCAGATTGTTGTAACATCATGATGCCAACATGGCTACCACCCGATGGTTGGTGAAGGTACCATATAAGACTGCTCGCGGGCCAATCCGTTTGATCTTGGAGAGCCAGGGACCGACGAAGATCGAAGTCGGGCCGTGAGTCAATCGGTATGAACCCAAAGAGTCGGGGAGTGATAAGTGTTGATATAGGACTGCCAGCAAATTGGTTTCATACTGGAGATTCAGGGGCTGATGAGGATTGATGCACGGTTGCAAGCCAATCGGTTTGACTCCATAGGGTCAGGGACCGATGAGAATCTATGCAGGGCTGCAAGCCAATCAGTTTAACCCCCAAGAGTTAGGGACCGAGGAGTATCAAAGTCGGGCTGCAAGCCAATCAGTTTGACACCAAAGAATCAGGGACTGACAAGGATTGAAGTTGGCTGCAAGCCAATCAGTCTGACCCCGGAGAGTCAGGGACCAAGGAGCACTGAAGTTGGGCTGCAAGCCGATCGGTTTGACCCCAGAGAGTCAGGGACCGAGGAGTATCAAGGTCGGGCTGCAAGCTGATCAGTTTGACCCTGGAGTCAGGGACCGATGATGATCAACGTAGGGCTCCAAGCCAGTCGGTTTGACCCCAGAGAGTCAGGGACCGATAATGATCCATGTAGGGCTCCAAGCCAGTCGGTTTGACCCCGGGGGGGTCAGAGTAACGTCAAGTCCTCAGAAGGATGAGCCTTTGCCAAGCACTACAGCAAGGCGAATGGCCATTCAATAAATTTGACTTGGGGGTGCGGTGAGCTTTAGCCATGCGACATAAAGGTGAGCGACCACATAAAAACTTCTCCTTTGAAGCATGATGGACCTTAGCCGAGCACAAAGCAGGACAAGCGGCCATAATATATATATATATATATATAGAGAGAGAGAGAGAGAGAGAGAGAGAGAGAGCAATAAAAATGGCCTTAGAGCCTTTGCCAAGCACACCAGTGAGGCGGGTGACGTTTTAACAGTTTTCCTCCAGGAGTACCCTCCGAAAGAAAATTGTCTCCACTTTGGGTATAAAGGAGCTTTGCCAAGCACATCAGAAGGGCAAGCGGCTGTTTTAGAAAATCTTTTACTTCAGTGGTCATTGAAATAACTTCACCTCAGAAATTAAAGTCTCATGTAAGACTGCGATTCTCACAGCTCCTCTTAAAATATGAACAACGATGTTAAAAAAATACCACCAAAACACAGACTGATCCTGTCAAAAGGCAATTTCAAAGTGTGACAGGAAAATGAATCTCTGAAGAGTTCCGCTAGATGCTGCTGCTGTCAGCAGATAAAAGGAACTGAGGGTTTAGGCGGGAACCGGCCAATAAGGCAGTTGGAGAGTGGGAAGAGCTACCGCCAAAACGCCTCTAATAGCTCTACGAAGATTCCGAAGTTTGCTGTGCAGGTGCAGAATAACCCATTTGTGTGATTCGCAGAGACCATGAAGAAGAAATACTTCCCCCCTCCAGCACTCTAAGCCCTAACTTGTCTAACGATGTAAGAGAGGACGGAGAAGGGAAGTGGGAGAACAAAGGTAAGGGTGAAATATAAAGTAAAAGTTAAAGTAAACAAATAAGCACAAAGGCAAAATGAAAAACCTCTGAGCAAGCTGGAAGACCCTGCTCTCTCATCATGAAGGCAGAGAACACATGGGAGATTTCCTCCTTCCAGGATGGAAAGGAAGCCTGAGGGTTGACCTTGCCTTCTGAAGCCAAGGAGGAGCTTATACTTTTGCATTGGTTCCAATCCTTTAGCTATGTACCTATCCCCCATTTAAAGAGCTCTGAGACTCTTCCAAAATGACGAACCCTGATAAGTCAAACTCAACAAAGAAGTCAAAGTAATCTCGATTAGAAAAACAAAGAACTTGTTAAAAATGCCCACGCACGTTTTATTAATAAAACTAATAGTGCCACAATTAAACAAGTAAAACAAACGGCTTATATTCCATAAAATATTACAGAAAAGTTTATTTGTGTTTCAATAAAAAGACTACTGTCTTAGAACAGGCAGCTGACAGTATTTGTGCAGTTAATTCTTTGTGAATAAATTTAAAAAGCCTACCACCTGCCCTGAAATTTCTTTATAAAAAAGGAAGTATTAAAAGTGATTGACAAATTTTGAGTTAAACATAAAACATTCTCTATATTTCATTTCAACTTTATAATAGATTATTGGAAGATGTTTAAGAAACAAATATAAACATTTGTTTCAGTACATGTTTTATATGATAGACTTATAGGTATGTAAACAACTATATAACAAATTGTTTTCAAAATCCACCTGTAAGAAATCAGGCAATTTTTTTATCATAAGCAAACTCATTCCAAACTTTCAAGACATTTACACAGCTGCACCAACTTGGCAGTAAACAATTGCCAAAACTTGAAATTCATATGTCCTAACATTCAGCAAACACAATATATAAATTTAAAGGGAGTACAATGATCGGTATAATTTTTAAAAGGGAAACAAATTCATACATTTTCCGCAAACTAACATTTAAAAAGAGGCTATTTTGTTTGTTTCTTTGGACTTTGCATGATCAGCAAAATATAACTGTTTGCTATGAAATATCACCTTCCGTATGAAATATCACCTACATGCACTCTAAATAAAATGCCATTCAGTGTATGCATTTTAAAATTTTCCATTAGATTTTATTTTCCATTAGATGTGGCTACATATTCAAACTTAGCAATAACACTTAGGGGCAAAATGCGTTTTCCTTCAAGTTAAAAATCCTAAGCAAGAGTAAATAAAAAGTTCTGCATTAACACGCTGGTATCAACACACACATCCTCACCACATATAAAAAAATCTACATAAAAAACAAACAATTCGTTTTACTTTATTGGAGGTGCAATTTCTAAATTCAGGATTCTTACCAGTATCTCCTTGATGCGGTTTCTTTTTCTTTTTTGACAATTCTCTTCCTAGAATATATTCCTGAAGCTTGCTGAATTTTAACATTTAAAAAAGTCTACAAGCAAAAATGATCAGTCATCATCATCATTTTCATTAAAGTCATCATCATCGTCGTCATCATCATCTCCAACATAAGACACTGGTGTCTCTACTCTGGAGCCGCTATACTGAGATCCATTGGAACTTGTGGCCAACATTCCATCTCCTCCATTTGAGTAGTCACTGAAACATGAACAAATTAGACACTTTTACTATCCTCAATAGTACTTTCAACTTCACCTATCAACATCTTCATTTCTAATGATGACATGAGTCATTACAAAAGATGGTAACATTTGGTACAATGGAAGGCTGTAGGAAGAGAAAAACTATCTAACAAGTGGACAGACCAAATCAAGGAAGTCATGGCTCTGAGTCTGCAAGACCTAAACAGAGCTGGTGATGACAAGATGTCTTGGAAGACTCTCATTTAGAGTGTCACTATATGGTGAAGTGACTTGATCGAAATAAACAAAAACCCTTGATATATTAAACTTTTGCAACAGTCTACTGTGTAGCTGTAAATTGTGTTGAGCTGAAAAGTCCTGAGAAATTGCAAAGGTAACATGGGGACAAATTATCTAGCCTCACATCTCTAGCAAGACTGAGAACAAGGAATATTTAACTACTGTTACTCCTTGGGTACAACAGAAGAAGGAGAACATCTATCAGAATAACCTTTGACTAGCACTGAACATACTCATCTTCTTTCTTAAATCTAGTATCACTATTTGAAATTGTGGGTGATTTTTCAAGCTTCGATGCAGCAAAGGTTATACAAAAAACAAATTTAAAGGGAAAAGGAAGAATGCAGCATAAAGGATCACAGTGATCACTTCTTCACTCTCACTTCAAAATTATTCTTAATGTTTCTTTAAAAGTTTCCCACATAAATCAACTGTTTTTAACAGATGCTGCAAGCAGTCATTATGTAGAAGTTATGGTTCAGATATGGCATGGGAAATGTATGGCTCTCCAAATAAAATACAATGATAAATAGTTGCAGAAGGCTGGTGGGATTTGCTGTCAAGCAACATCTGGAAAACTACATACTCCCCAATGCTAAACTGTAAATCTTCTGTAAAATTGTCTATCTCTACACTTTATATAATTACCATCACACTGGCAGCAACAGAGTAAAAAAATACTTTAGTAGCAGCAGGCCTAAGGAGACAAAATGAACTTAATTTTTAATTGCCTAAATAAGTAGGCATTCTACATATGAGAGTATATTTTACTTTTAAATATAAACTTCTAAAAGCAAACAAAGAGTGCTCATGGCTATTCAAAATAAATGTTCTACCGAATATCAACATATATTTTCCAGCTCCTTGGTATTTGGATATTGTGGACTGTTTTTTTAATATCTGGGGTATACAGGAATTCTCATTGGGATCAGGAAATACTCCAAACTAAGGCACTGAACAGATGTTTGTCTCCTGCCTGGATTTGATGTAAACATAAAGACCAATCCCATCTAACCTGTTTGAAAATCTTGTCCCATTTGAAGCTGAACCTGATGAGGATGAGACATATACACTGCTGATTGATCCCTGAGCCATTTCTGGGAAACAAAAAAGCATAATGAATTTTGAAAAATCATTTTTCATTAAATACAAGTCTAATCATATATTTAATAAAATATATTAGACAAGAAACTTAACAGCACTGAACAATTTCAGAAATGTGAAAAAAAATGCAAAATGGAGTTAAATTAAAGACATACTATGAAACTATTCTTGTAATAGTCCAACTATATTTTAATAAAACCAATTGTGCAAATATTGGGGTGATGATAAAAACCAAGTATGCTTTTGTTCTTTAAATATATGGAATCATAGCTCCAATATGGAAAAACATTAAAAGTAAGTATGATTTATAGAGTAGTTAAATTTTGTTGTAATATTTTATATGTTAGTATTAACTGCTTTATTTGTTTTGCTGAACCATTGGAAGTCAGTAGTAAAGAGGACAAGATACATATTACTGCAGTCATAACTACTTTGGCATGCACTCCAGTCACAATGACACCTTTGTATTTTTGCATTATTCTGCTGTTCTGCAGTCATCTTTTGATACCAAGTGAGGATGAGAGCTTAATTGTCAATAACATGTTTGCAGTTATTACAATGAACAAGCTAACAACAAAATTTTTATGATTAGCAGCATGGTAATCCACTCCTATATTAACGATGGCTTCCATTCCCTGTATTCACTGTACAACTGGCCCTCTGTTTTTGCAAGGGATCCGTTCCGGACCCCCCTGCGAAAACAGCATCTCGTCAATATTCAAGCCCCATAGTCTTGAATGTGGCATGCGCCCGCAGGTGCACACCCCACTGATTTCAACGGAAGTCGCCCCTCCGTGAATATGCAAAACCGTGGACTTCAAGTCCGCAAGAACGGAGGGGTGACTGTGTAGTTCAATTATAAAATAAACAATTGTATACTGTTGTTATGTCAAGCTCTAACAGCAGTTTTCATTTCCCTCAATTAATTATTCAGACATAAAAGAGGAAGTATTTCATAAAATCTTACCTGTCACATATGGTTCAAGAGCTTTAGGAACCAAGCTCCTTGCATTTTTTAAATCTTCTGCTGAGCAACTGCCAGATTCCAGCCCAAAAGCCATTCCCATGCGCTTTAACACTTCTATATCATCATGTATTTCAAATGCATTGTCAAAATTAAACAGATACTCAAACCTGCAGTGTGAATGGAAATCGGTCAATAAACCACACACCTGTTTTTTTAAACGTTTGCCTCCTGCATATTCTCTACTAAACATCTGTACTACACATCTTTTAAAAATGCAATGAATATTGCTAGCAGCTACACACATTTCCAGTGTTCTAGATAAGTAAAAATAAATTTTGCATCATTTAAGGATATTCAGAGCTGCCTTACGCTGCACAGTGATTTAAGGAGAGGCTACTGAGGGAAAGTCCATTTCCGCAACTGCATGCAATTGTACCTTTACCCAGTTTCAACAATGCTGTGAAAACACCTGTGTGTTTCCAATAGTGTGGAAACAGTGAGAGTCAGGGAGAATGGGAGGAATGTTTCCATAGCAGTCTGAAACTTCTCGCCTAAAATTTAGTGACACGGCAGTCTAAGGCCTTATTCAAATACAAAATGACTGGAAGTGAACATCTGCTCACACAGCAACCCAAAGATCTGGAACATTTATTTGCTTTTAACCAAGAAAACCCCATAACAGAGTCACCATAAGTGGGAAATGACACCACCACCAAACAACAACAACAACAAAGTCTCTAGCACATTACTGTAACTGGCATGTGGCCTATTGTACTTGTCTGAGCAAAGGATTCTGCAGTTTTAATTCAGTTTGCACAATCTACCATTTCTGTCCACTGTTAACCCAAGATAGTTTTGATAAAGCCTGAATTCGAAACTTTATCAGTGAGAAGAAATTCAGACCCTCTTTTTAAACAGACTTCATACTGTGATAATATATTTCTTTTCCTATTAATTTAAGCTTTCCCATACACTTCTTTTCCTACCAAAACCTACTTGTCATTAGAAATACTGCAGTCAATCACAGTCTTCTTGCTGGTGTTCACAATGATAAAGGGCAAGTGAATGACAGAATTAGAAGCTGGTGGTCTGTTTGCTTGCTGTTCTGCTTGACGATTTCGTTGAACAAGATTTTTGAAGGCAATTTGCTGTTAAGGGATTAAAACACATACATTTTATTTCTTTCAAGAATGAAGAAACTGCCTTTTTGATTTGAAAAATTCTGGGTATTTTGATACCATCAGAACTAAACACACGCCATATTCAAGGATTACGGAAGACTGTTTTTAGAAAGCAGTATTTACATTAAAGAGGAGGGGGAAAGTTGAATGTACTGAAACTTTCCATTTTCAGGATTATAATCTAACAGCAGGCTAGGAAAAAAGTACCAGAGATGGCATTATTCATCTAATGCTGCACAAGTGGGCAAGTTGAAGAGCTGATACCAATACAACAGAACTGGCTACTTACCTATAACTGTGGTTTTTTGAGTGTTCATCTGTGAACTCTCAAAAATGTGTCACCTGCACCTGTGCAATTCATCTCCCAACACCTTGTAGTGCTATATAAAAAGTGTTTTGTAGTAGCTCCTCCCATCTCCTGCTTGCATGTACGGTGCATGTCATCCCTAAACCCTCAGATCCCTGGATGACGAATCAGCAGCCAAGAAACTAAGGAGAGTAGGACAAAAGGGAAGATGGACAGGGTTGTGCAAGTTGATCACTCAAAGAACCACGGTTACATGTAAGCAACCTGTTCTTCTTCATGTTCTCTTTGACTCACACAAATGAGAGACTAGCAAGCTAATACCCATAGGAGGAAAAAGTGTTCTGGAACATAGGAAAAAAGAGCAACCCTCCCAAAAGCAGTCTCCACCTACAATCCATTTGGATAAATACTGAACAAAGAGTGGAAAACCTTTCTTATTCATGAAATAGCAGAGAAAAAGTCTCTAAAACCTACAAGGATTATGATCTATGTAGAAGCCCAGCATTCAATGCACATCCAAGCACTGCAGAAAATGTTCAAGATCTGAAGTAGGGTTCCGCATAAACACTGGATGTAAAATGTCCTGATCGACATGAAAAGCAGAGACCTTTGGAGGAAAGGAATGTGCAGTTCTTCAGCAAGTTATAGAGAAGATCTGGTACTGCTTGTTCCGGGGAGAATCAAGAAAAGTGGACTGTGGGTGCACTCCAGTTCCTGAAGACCTTGAAAAGAGTGACTTCCACTGGTACTTGTTGAGGGCATCTGTTAAGATGTTCTCTCCTGGTAGATAAATAGCAAAGACCAAGATTCCCCATGGGATTCCACAGAACTGTAAGACAGAGCAGTGTGTTTCTCACTTGTTCAAGCAGAGGACCACTGTGGTGTTGGCAGAGACTTCCTGAATCACTCTGCCTTAAAGTGCCTGTTTGAACACTTTATGACAGTCAGCATCTCAAGAGGATTGAAGGAACATTGGCTTACCTGTGTAATGTTTCTTTTCAGTGATGGAGACGAAAATGTCATAATAGGATATTTCCCTCCTCCATTACTGGAAAATGCAGAGCTACTTTCTTTGAGAAACCAATGATCTGCTGTCAGTCCAGCAGAAGGTGCTCCTAAGTCCTTGAGGGAAGCATCAGTCATGACTACCAACATGGGCTGGTGGGGAAGAAACTGCATCCAGGCCTGAACGTTCCAGGTGTCTATCCACCACTTGAGGGCACGATGCACACTTGCAGGATCATCAACCTCCTATACAGAGAATCAGTGAGAGGACTGAAGCATGGCAGGAACCAAACCTATAGGTCTCATCCTCATGCTTTGCTAAGAGCATCATCAAAGATTTTGAAGCCATAAGTTCTAGAGTGACTTAAACATCGCTGGTATGCATTCCTCCACTGCAAACACACCGAAGGACAGAATAAAATTCCTGTTGTTCTAGAAAACGGCCTGTGCCCTTATGAACCACACTTGTTCAGAAGGCTCCAAGTGGGACGTGTCATGATTGAGTATGAGACCTAGGAGCCCAGAAGTCAAAGTGTAAGCCAAATATTCATTAGGAGAGGCTTGCAGATGTGGGCAACCAAAAGCCAGTCTTCAATATAAGGAAACAGAATGATGCAACTACCACAGCCATGCACTTGGTGAATACGCGCGGCAGTGCAAAGGCTGAAGGGTAGAACACAGAAGCAGTCTTCCCAGCATGAAACAGAGAAACTGCTTGTGTGACGGATGGATTGTAATGTGAAAATAGGCATCCTTTAGATCTAGGCTGGCAAGCAACAGGGGAAGGATGGAACAGAGAGACCAATCTGAAATGTATGGGTTGTATGTAGAAGTTGACACTGTGAAGATCCAGAATGGGAAGAATACCTTCTTTGACATGATGAAGTAGTGAGAGAAGACACACACACACCCCAATGCAGGAGATAGGAACAGGCTTGATGGCCCTTTTGAGTAGCAGGGCCTCCACCTCATTTAAGAATGGGCAAGAGAAGAATACCGTCCAAAACCCCTACAGGGGGAGTCTTCCAAAATTCTATGGTGTATCTTCTGCTGATGATATCTAGAACCCACAAGTCTGAGATGATGGAGGCCCAGGCTTGATTATATCTCTGAAGCCTACTATGGAAGATGGGAGTGTAGGGAAGATATCAAAGATACTGCTTGTTTAACTCTTGATGTAGTTTGTAGAATTGTTGTGTCTTGTATCTTCCCACAGGGGGGAAAAAAACCTTCTTAGAAGAAAAGGCTGGGAGAGGAGCAGTATTTGTTGACGATTACCACCTAGGCTATTTTGGTGCCGATAGGTGTATAACATGAACATGAACACCAAGACCTACATGTTGGCACTTGGGAATGAAGGCCAAACTCTCTTGCCATGGAGAGCATCTTATATGCTGTAATTTGTAATCAGATTCTGTGTTAAACCTACCATCATTGAACTGAAGGTCTTCGATCATCACTTGAACCTGGCGAGATAGACCTGACTGCCACAACCAAGCATGGCAGTGCAAAGCTATAGCACCTACAAGAGTCTTCCCACTGCAATTAGCATCATGCTACACTGTGGTGGTTTGTTAGTCAGCGAGCCTACATATCTAAGCTTGAAAAACTGCAGGCAACTTGCGGTTGCCCTCAGAAAATGTATCAAGGTACCCTCATTTGCTCTCATATCAATTGCTGGCATGCCCCCATGCATGTAGCTTGATTAGAAATTCATACAGAGAGAGCACTTAGAACTTTTGGCCCATAATGTCCCATTTCTTTCCCTCTCTATCCGTCAGTGTGGAATGTAACTTTTGTGAGGACTTCAATTGGGTGGCATCCACAGTGATATAGCACTTGGTTTGGGATGATGAATCAGCCACTCTCAGTCAGCCTTCACCACTTTGTAAATACATTCTATTTTCTTTGACATTGAAATAATAGATTACTGGCTACCTAAAGCAAGTATGGGAGCAGTGGAATCAAATGCTGAGAAGGGGCCCAATCATTAGCCTTCTGAAAGACTGGATGAGCAACAGAAGGCTCCATCTGATTCACTTCCAGGGCTTTGGCCATTCTCAACATCTGATCCGCAAAAGACCACAAATCATCTCTCAGGGGTGCTGGATCATGCTCATTCATCAAGGCTGGGAGGAAGCCATAATAGGTAAGTCAGAAGATTTGGAAAACGAGTCCACACACACACACCCTGAAATCAATGACTCTAGCTGCAAGATAGCATATGACAGACGCAATGAAGTGTTCATTGGAAGGGAAAGTCCATATGGTCTGCAGCTTGGAGTTGAGGGGTTTGGGAATGAGTTGGTGTTAGCGACTGAGACACAGCATGCCATGGTAAGATGGATTGTATAGCCCTTGGTGAAGTCGCACGACCCCTACTGGAAATTCTTATACCAGATGGTGATACTAGTAACTGAACCTGAGTAGATCTACAAGCCAACGCTACTGACAACAGTATGGACTCATATCTATAATGACAATGAGGATATTCCTAGTATAGATGAATATTCATGGCATAGATGGTATCCACAGTTATGATAATAATCCAGAGAAAGATTCCATTCAACATAGTAATAAGGAAAGCCCATCCGGATCTGGAATAATGGATCTGGAATATATTCCTTGGATCCCCATCATACCTGCGTCAACCTTAATGAAACTGATGAGAAAACAATGAGTAATGGCCTCTGGATTTCGGCGGCCCACAAGTGCCACGATGCAGTAGTGGCTGAACCATATCTCAGAGTGCCTGTGAAGATGATCAGTCTCCTTTTGTAGAGATAGAACTAGAGGCCAGTCCTGAGGAAGCAACTGCAGACAACAGTGACTATGATCAGTTGGTGTGGACAGAACCAGTGGAGGATGGGATAGGTCCTGTATCTCCCCCTCCAACACCATATTAATGAGTATAGCCTACGGGGACTGCTCCCATTCCGTAACTTCAGACGCAACTTCTCTCTGAAAGGAAGGATCCTACAGAGAATAGCATGGAAAACTATCTCTCTTCCACTTTTGGAATCAAAGGTGCTAACAGAACCTGAAGGATTAATGGCAAGTCCTGCTGTCAGGATGGTACTGCCTGGGATCATGGTGAAGAGGCCGTCACCTTATTTTTCTTATGTTATGTTATGTATCCTTCTTTTTCTTGTTATCTATAAAGAGATCATTCTGAATCTCTGTAGACCGTCTTGCCTCAGTGTCAGTGATCTTCCCTTCAACAGTCCCATATTGGTATCTAGTGAACAGTCCAGAGTAAACATTACTTGAGGGCGAATACCCAGCTCTGACTCTGGACAATCCATAATGCCTTGAGCTCTCAGAGGTTTGGCAGACTCTTCCAACAACAATCTCTTCCAAAGCAAGCCAAACTGATGAGTCTGAGGCTGTCTGAATAGACGTGGACCATGAGCCAGTTCCAGTCCAATGGGACAACACCCCATCCATATAAAGAGGCCTGCTTTATATGCCTGATTAGCTGTCCTTAACAAAGGAGAGCCTTCAGTCTCAAAGAGTACTTGTGGTGTGCCTGAGGGGCAAACATCTGAGAATGATCACAGAATTCCATATTGTGTCCCTCTCTCAGGCACAAATGACACTTAAAATACCCATCTTTTTGGAGAATTTTGCCACTGCATATGGTACACTTCCTGAAAGAAGCAGAGGCAGCCATAAGTCCATGAGAGCACAAATGGTTGGAAGAACAGGCTGAACTCCACAATCCAAACCAAAAAACAGCCCCAAAGAGTTGTTAGGCAAATCTGAAATCCAAAACCAAGTAAGACTCAAGAGCTGTAAACTGAACATGTTAATCCAAAACCATTAAAACCCAGAAATACTCAAAATAGTTCATGATGCTTCTGCTGCAGCAGCCAAAAAAAGAACTGAGGGCTTAGGCAGGAGACACACTATAAATATGCATGGGAGAGGCTACTGCCAAAATGCTTACTGTATAGTTCTAGCAGGTTCCAGGAGATGCATTGCACAGGTGCAGATGAGCCATATGCGTGAGTCAAACAGACCACGAAGCAACCAGAGTCATTGATACAACCATCTGAGAAGTGTGAAAACGTAGTTTCCTGCACCAATATAGTCCAATCGGGATGGTCTTGATGTCCTACTCCCCTGTCTTTTGCATTATCCAGAGAATTTGAGAGTATCACCAGTGAAACACTAAAGCAGGGGTAGGCAACCTAAGGCCCAGGGGCCGGATGCGGCTCCCCGAGGTCTTTGGACCTGCCCCAGGCCGGTCCTGCCCCCGCCACCCGCCATGATGATATTGATTATTGTTGTTATTACTTGTTCTTGGGGTTTTCTTGGCAAAATCTCCACAGGGGTTTTGCCATGGCTTTTCTGGGGCTGAGAGAGTGTGCATGCATATTTTTTAAATTTTTATTTATATTTATTTATTTATTTGTTTGTTTTTGGTGCTTCGGCCCCCCCCAATTGTCTGAGGGACAGCAACCCGGCCCCCGGCTCAAAAAGGTTGCCTACCCCTGCACTAAAGGATGTCTAAATATGCTCTTGAGTTTGTTCCAGATGATCACTGTATTATTTCTAGGACACATTTTAGGGTAAGCTCCCACAAAAAAGTTATAATAAAAATGCTGAATAAAACAATTGATCATATGATAAAATGACATCAGATAACACAGCAACTAATATAAGGCACTAATACTAACTTATAATTAAAATCATAATATGACTTATTGTTAAAATTGGCACATTAGAGAACTTACTGTGAAGATCCATTTCAGGCAAGGGAAAGGAGCCATCCATGCAAGGCTTAACTCCTGCCACTGCCCAGGTGAAGCAAGGGATCACATGTTTTTAAAAAGTATCTGCTGCTGAGGTCCTCCTCAGTTCATTCCAAGAGAAAAGGAGAAAAAGACCCCTAGAAAAGAAAAAAATGGTCTGGCAACCCTAATGTGTCTGCATGGCTCCTCTTCAATGGCCTCTTTTTGAGTTTTGTTATTCTCTCTAGAGAGGCGGCAACATGACCCTTCCTGATGTCTATTAAGGCACCAGGTGAACTAATATCTTGTTGGGGAGAGGTGACTTTTCGGTTTGCTAATCACAACACTGTGGTTTTGGAGAATAGACACAATGGTCATTAAGCCTTTTGGACTCCTAGAAGACAGATTTCAGAAGGATACTGTTCAGGTATGGGAAGATTTATCATTACCTTGGTGAATACTCAAGTAGCTGAGGCCAACTCAAAAAACAGGGCTTTCAACTGATAGTGGGCATTCTGGTAACAAAAATGAACTATGAATAAGGATATTGAAAATATACTTCTGAAAGATCTATCAAGAGGAGACAGTCCCCTGAGAAAATGTGCTCTTGGATTGTCCAGAGGCTTTTCATCTGGAAACGCCTTTATTTTGCATACCAGTTTACAAAGCTGAGGTCCATAACCAGGCAAATCCCACCTCCTTTTTTGGACATCATGAAGAAGATTGAATATACTCTCATAAGCTTTTCATTTGGAGGAGCAGTTTCTATGTCCCACCAGACCTAGCAGGTGAGCGATGACCTGACACATTGCTAGGTTCCTGGGGACCTCAGGAAGTGATGCCTTGGTTTTTTATGGAATTCTATAGTATAATCTTGCCTCATTATTCTTAATATCCACTCATCTGAATTGGAGGGACCATGGTTTTGTGAAATGAGTAAGTCTTCCTCCTATGCTCTTTTACAGATCATTACCTCAGCAGGAATAGTGGACACTTCTTTAGGACCTTTCTGAATACTATTACTGTATTGACTTGCATATAAGTTAACCCAAGATTTTGGAGTAAATTTTTAGACATAAATTTTCTGACTTATGAGTATATACTGTATAAAGGGACGCAATGGGGGGGAGTAAAGAAGAGGGGTCTAAGAAATAGGCAACTATTACTACTTGACAGAGTTAACAAAGTAAGGGCACTTTTTAAAAAGAAAGCAAAGGAGGAAAGAGCAACAACAATAATAATAGTAGCCAGGAGAAAGACAGAGGAGCAGAGCATATGACTTTTCCTGTGGGTGAGGCAGAGTGAAGGAACTGAGGAAGAGCTAGGGATCCAACAAGAAATACTTTCTTAAAACACGTGATCCCTTACCTCACCTGGGTGACAACAGGATTTAACCCATGCAGAGATGACACCTCCGCTGGCTGAGAATGAACTAATTAAAAATATTATCTTCTTATTCCTAAAGATATATTAGTTGGTGAACTGATAATAACAATACAAATTGATTTGCCAAGGCAGATAGCCTTCTTTGGTAATACCTGAAGAATTAGTTCTTGCAGTTGTGACTGTTTTTGCTTTATTCTTTCAAGTCTTCTCTGTCTCTCCACCTTTAATAAACAAAGAGATTTCATTAAAGAGGAGTTACATAAATTAGAGAACCAGTGTAAGGTTCTGAATCTGATTTGTATTAATAATACACTAGTAACAGCATGAAATGAAAGCTGTGTATAAAAACTAAAATTCAAAGAATTTTCAAACTATAGTTTTTTTGTGGGGTTTTTTTTCGGGCTGTGTGGCCATGTTCTGAAAGAATTTTCAAACTCTTTCTCTGAGGCTAAAATGGTTTTCCCCTTGTTCTCAAAAACCAGTCCTACTGCCAAATAGCATCTACCTCTGAAAGGCAGATAAGTTCAAAAGCAGTTTGTACTACGGTATGTATTAGAACTAGTTGCTCAGACTTTTTAAAATATCCAAATGTTTTAAAAATATTTCAGATATGTTGAAGTGGATCCTAGACATTTGCTATTTTAGTTATTAAATGAGAAAAATAAGACAGCTATCCACCCAAGAGAATAAGAGAAGAGATTTCACTCAGTAAAAAATGCTCTAAGCATAAAAGAAAATACAGTCATCCCTCTTAGTTTGCAGGGGATCCTTTCCGGACCCCACCATGTGAAATAGAAAAATCACAGATGTTCAAGCCCCATTTAGTATAATGGTGGCACACTCCTACGCACTCCATTGTGCATGTGCCACTTTGTCCCTATTGGCTTCCTATCTGCGGAAACTCAAAACTGCAAATGGGAAGTCCACGAACGGGGAGGGAAAAGTGTATTTAAAACAAAATCTGAAAGACTTGAACATCCAGAACAACACTGCCATCAAAGGAAATATATCCTTATTCAGCCAGTGTTCAAAAGATATAAATTATTTGAGCAAAAATAAACCTATTTCTAATGATAAAAGCATGCATTAAAAAGGATGCTTATGGAATCTGACTCGACTGTCTTCCTGTCTTGTTTCAAGATCCTGTTTACCATCAATAGAATGGAGTCTACCATTAAATATCATTACATTATTATACAATTTTACAACTTTTCTGATGATTTCTGGCACATAAGAGCATCACCTTGTTCGCCTTTCCAACCAGTGGTGTCTTGATAGTGCAAAGCTGCTTGAGGAACATGGAAAAAGTAGGGGACACATTTTTACAGTGAGCCCTTCTTATCTGTTGGTGTTTGGCTCCGGGACCACCTCCACCTCATGGATACCAAAATCTATGGATGCTCAAGTCCCTTAAATACAGTGGGATAATAAAATGGTGCCCATTCCATAAAATGGCAAAATCGAGGTTTAATATTTGGAATTTATACTTTTAAAAAATATTTTCAAGCTGAGGATGCTTGAATCCATTGATAAAAAATCTGTTGATATGGAAGGCCGACTGTACTTGGTCTTTACAAAACTATACAATTCAAGAAGTACAGTTGGCCCTTCATATCTGTGGGGGATCCGTTCCGGACCACCACGACCCTCGTGGATAAGAAAAATGTAGGATCTCAAATCCCACTGTTCCCAATGGCATTGCAACATGCATGAGGCCGCTACCATGGCCACGTGCATGCATCACCATTGGGAATGATGGGACTTGCTGTCCATGGATGCTCAAATCCATGGATGGCGAGAGCCCACTATATTTTAAAGTTAAAACCATTACAAATCTGAAAGTCAGGAATGACATCTGTGCTCTCCATCATACTAAACCTGGTTCTCCAAATGGGAATAATTCAGAGTTGAAGTCAAGGTGAGTGAGTAATTTGGAACAGAAATGACAGAAACTGCTCAATCTCAGTACTTAACCAAAACACACATCACACAAGTATTTCAAAAAAAGAAATATCAGCAGCATTTTACCTCTAAATTCTGACATTCCTGAGCTGAATTAGTAGGTAGGCCAATCCATTTGATTTCTTTCTTCTCCTTGGAAATAATATTCATGGCCATAAGGACATTTAAGGCATCATAGACTCGGCGTCGAATATTCTTTTGATCATAAGCCTGCTGTAGATATCATGAATTAAAAGTATTAGAATACCCTTTACTAAAATATTTGAAAAATTTACTACCACTAGTGGTGGTTGGAGGGGAAGCAGGGGTACAACTGGGGTAATATCACAGGTGGTATCAGTTAACTACCATAGGGATTGTTTGCATTACAAATTTGATATAGAATTATGTATACAACAGAACAAATGAACAGATCTGCAAAAAGAACTTTACATCGGAGTAGTGGTAGAGTTTATGTCAAAATAACTTTGGGCATTTTAACTGGGGCTGGTGTTTGATACCTTGGGGATTATTAGAATTATAGTTAGGTAGTTTCAGCTCCTTTTCTTAGGCACTACCTGTGCTCTGCTTGGTGATTTTTTTGCTGCTAGAGGCAAGTTATTGAAATACCTGGGGCAGGGCTCATAGCAATCTCCAGGGACCTTGTGATTTACAGTAAGTAAACAGAACAAGACCAGTAAATAGCAAATTTTATATGGGACTTAACGGAAGATCAAGAAATGGGAGAGGTTCAAGAGGGATCCCAACTACTAGTACAGAGTAAGAATCCAAATGACCAAGTATCTCAGCCTCAAATCAGAATACATCTGGGTAATAAGTAGACAGAGAGGCAAGCTTAGCAACAGGGTACAGGTGTTGAAAATGAAAGGCCTTTCCGAGACCTATAATGGTAGTGGTAGGGGCAGCAGGATGGCAAAACTGTCCTGCATTTTGGGAGAAAAAGACAAAAAGACAAATGAGGTAATTTCCAGGATAGTCTGCATAGGTCTCCAATCTCAAGCAGTTGACCAACCTGTCCTAGAGCAAGACGTGAATGTGATTGTACCCACTGGAAAAAATGACTGCAATTTTATCAAACAGAAAACTGCCAGCAACTCCAAAATAATCAGCTTCTTTAAAATTAATGGAAAAGCTGGGGCAGGGGCAGAGTAAAGGCAAAAAAGAAAATCAACAGGGTCTAAACCAGTGATTCCCAAACTCAGGCCTTCCAGGTGTTTGTACTTCAGCTCCCAGGATCCTAAGCTGATGGCCAAGATAGCTGAGGCTTCTGGGACCTGACGTCCAAAACATCTAGTGGACCAGAGTTTGGGAATCACTGGTCTAAACTCTAGAGAATATTTCTGCATTACTCAAATAACTAGCTAGAATGAAAATCAGGCTTAAAAAATACACTGTACTTTCATTTGTTGGTAAAACTGATTTAAAAAAATCAGGAAGTTGAGAAAAAAGAAATTAGAGATGGACAAAGTGGATTGGAGGCCTAAAGCACTTTTTAAAAAAATATATATCATCCAACGCCTTCACACACACACACACACACACACACACATGGGGGGTATGGAATTCAGCGGCAGATTGAGTCAGCGATGGAAGGAAAAGATAGGTCATTATTGTTGCGTGCCTTCAAGTCATTTCTGACTTATGGCAACCCGAAGGCAAGTCTATCATGGGATTTCTTGGCAAGATTTGTTCAGAGGTTTGCCACTGCCTTCCCTGGAGGCTGAGAGCATGTGATTTGCCCAAGGTCATCCAGTGGGTTTCTTGCCCAAGTGAGGATTCGAACTCTGGTTTCCAGAGTCATAGTCCAACACTCAAGCCACTTTACCATGTTGGCTCTTGGATATAGAGTCTAATAGTGACTGTCATCCATAAACTAATCAGTACCATATTCAACTTCTTAGTAATTACCATAATAATGCCAATTTAAGTACAGTTAAAGGTTCATTTCCTTATAAATATAAATGTAATAAAAATAAATATGAGTGGGAGTCATTATTTGCTAATTATTAGTTTTAGTTTTTAACAATTAAATTTAAATGTTTTCTTAGTGTTCAAGGTGTTTAACACCTATTTTGTGGTGTTATTTATTTTAGGTTCTGTCATTTTTCCTTGGGCCAAAGCCATTGGACACATGACCAACTGGACACGAACCACTTGCCCAACCTGTAAAGTGCTCCTAAGCATTAAAGAAGTTGCCCATTCCAGGAATAAATGGATAGGTCTCATGGGGATGTTAACAGTGGGACCAAAAATCTGTATTGGATCCTTATTTTTAAACTTGTTCCTAAATTATCTGGAGTTAATGAAGATCAGTAAGACAGTAGGGGCTAACAAAGAAACCAAATTATCTAGTAGCAGTAATAATAATAATGACAGCAATGAATTCCAGAATGAGGTATTCAAAATGGGAGAAGGGATATTAAAATCCCAGTTGCAATTCAATGTAAGTGGAGGGAAAACATCCCAGCTTCTCATAGACACTGATAGGTCTTAATACCACAATGAATATGCTGATTCACTGCCTGGGAACTAGGACAAAAATAAAATCCATGTTGGGATCAACAGGACAGAATGGAACAGAACATGAATTGCCAATAATGGCTGGAATCCTGTTGGTGCACTTTGGTGTAATGATCTATTATGCTGCAGTAATTCATTTTTTCCAGAGCGGTGCAGCAGCTACAGGGGAAGGTAGAAAAAACACTGTCCAGAAGAAAAGCTACTTTTTATTGAGCCACCTGTTTCCTCAGTGCCTGGCTTTCAGATGCTCAGGGCAGGGTGCCTTAGAAAATCACAGGCAGACTTCCTGTGATTTAGCTTCAAGGACCTAACTAACAAACCAGGCTGTTTGAGGAAACCACTGCTGTTTGTGGTGGTGTTAATTACAACAGCCAACAGGATCTTATAATGCCTTTATCAACATTATCTGGTGCATATAGTTTGGGTTCCTGTACCTCACAAAACATACTGCAGAGCTGTAAAAGGTGTGGAAAAGACAAGAGGCTGTGGCAACTCCACTATGAAGAGTTGATCCTTGGAGAGGTGAAAGCCACCACATGTGTACTAGATCCCTGCCCCTCCTGGCTAATTAAACAGGTCAGAGAGGGACTGACTAGGTGGGGTAAGGGCAGTCTTTACAACAAGGTAGGGTCCCAACATGTCCGAAGGATGCTGTGGTGAGACCTCTTCTGAAAATACCTTCCCTGGATCCTACTATATTAGACAACTATAGGACAATCTCAACCTTCCATTTTTGGGCAAGGTACTGGAGCACATGGTGGCTTCTCAACTCCAGGGGGTTCCTGGATAAAATGGATTATCTGGATCCACATCAGTCTGATTTCAGGCCTGGTTATGGAACAGAGACTGCTTTAGTCGCTTTGGTGGATGACCTACATAGGGAACTGGACAGGGGGAATATGTCTCTGTTGGTTCTATTGGATCTTTCATTAGCTTTCGATACCATCAGCCAAAATATCCTTTTGAGTCACCTCTCTGGGATGGGGCTCGGAGGCACTGTTTTATACAGTGGCTCCATTCTTTCTTGGAGAGGCATTCTCAGATGGTGGTGCTGGGGGATTCCTGTTTGACTCCTTGTCCAGTGGCCTAATCTCAGAGTTCAGTCTTGTCTCCTATGCTTTTTAACATTTACATGAAACGGCTGGGAGAAGCTGTCGGAAGTTTTGGAGTAAGGTATCACCTGTATGATGATGATGCCCAGTTCTATCACTCCTTTCCACCTAATTCCAAAGATATTGTTTCTGTATTAAACCAGTGCTGGCAGCTGTTAGGGACTGTATGAAGGCAAACAAACTGAAGCTTAATGCAGACAAGACAGGGGTGCTCCTGTCAGTCAAAAGATAGATCTGAGGATAGAGTGTGTCTGGTTAATTGGGGTTACACTCCTCCGAAAACCTAGGTTTGTAGTTTGGGAGTACTTCTGGATTCAGGCTGGAGACCCAGGTTTTATCGATGACCAGGAGTGCATTTGTACAGTAGAAGCTAGTGTGCCAACTGCACTCATTCCTGGAGAAGTCAATGGTACATACTTTGTTTACATCCCATTTGGATTACTGTAATGCGTTCTTCGAGGGGCTGCCTTTGAAGAGTGCTCAGAAACTTCAGCTGGCCCAAAGAGCTGCAGCCAAGTTCCCTGCAGCCAGCCAACACACAACTCCTTTGTTGCAGCAGCTCCACTAGCTCCCAGTCTGTTTCCAGACACAATTAAAAGTGCTGGTTTTGACCTATAAAACCCTACATGGCTTGGGTCCAGATTATTTCCCTTAATGAGCCCACTAGAGTGTTGAAATTGTCCAGAGAGGCCCTTCTCTGTGTCCCACCACCCTCTCAGGCTTGTCTGATGGGAACAAGAGAAAGGGCCTTCTTAGTGGCTGCTCCCAGGCTCTGGATCGCCTTCCTTAGAGAGGCCAGGATGGTGCCATCCCTGCTTTCCTTTCGATGGTAGATGAAAACATTTGGTGCTATTAAACTCAGGTCCTAATTGTAGACTGCTCAGAGGCTCTTAGGTAGTCAAGAATGAAGATAATGCTAAACTAGATAGGTCTTTGGTTTCATTTGTTATCATGTTATTAGAGAGACATTTGAGTGAATGTTAAGAGATAGTAAGTAAACTGGGTCTAAATTGGTATTTCTGTAAGCAAAACACTTTTCATAGGAGATGTTTCCAAATAATTTTTTTATTTGACTCCCTCCTCTAGGACATTCAGAACATAAATATATTTACCGATTCATTTGGTGAGAAGTGAGCATCTGCGGTACTGAATTCTGCAACTAATTCATCTGCTACCTCATTGTACGAGGTAGTTCCTTTCCTCTGGACTTTCTCACAAACCTTCATGGAGAAGTGTCGTAAACCCTTGCCATTCTTCTCTCCTTTTTTATTTCGCTTCCTGTAATAACAATTAACACAAGTAGATGGTTTGTGGAACTAAAAAATGTTGATATCTGACTCACTTGTTGCATTGAATCTTTTCCAGGAAATGCTGAATTAAAATAATCTATGATCTTTTTTAATGATAAAAAGCTATGTTCATTTATGGCTGTCATTTTGTATGAATAATTTTATTCTCTTTTGTACACTAAATTGGAATCCTATGGGTTAAATGGATATTTGGAAATATTTAATAATAAATGAAACCTATTCTAATGTTAGCCATTTTGGCAAGTGAATTTGGAAAGTATCAGCAGGCACAGAAGGTCATGTCAAATCAGTTTTAGTTCATTATTATTGGCCTAACTGACTGGGAATCAGAAGAATTCTGGACTGAAGCCAGGGATGCTGTCAGGGAGGAATACAAAGGAGACTATCTGTAACCAAAAGGAGAACCCTCAGTGGGTGACAGATGAAATTTGTCAACCAGCTAGACAGTTAAGAAGCAAAAGGTGACAGAAATACAACCGGAACCCAACTGTTAAAGAACATCTACATATGGGAAGTATTATAATAATCAAAATAGAAAAACAGAAGATAACAACAAAAAAGGAAGAGAGCTCTCCCACAAGATCTGAGAAATCAAAGGGAAATTTAAACCAAAAGTGGGGATGCTCTAGGACCAGAAGGGAACACATTACATGACCAAGTAGAAATAAAAAGATTTATGGAAACAATACAAAGAAGAACTATATAAAAGAGATGACAAACCTCTAATTTTAGAAAATAAAATGGAAGTTGCATTCAGAGCACTTGAGAGAAGTCACAAGAAACAGGTGGCAAATCAATAGAGCTGCTTCAAGTTACGGAGATAAAATCTTTTAAAAATTATGGAAAACTATACAATAGCCAATAGATTGGAAATGCTCAATATACACTCCTAAGAAAGGGACAGCAGAGATTGCAGCAACCACAAGACTACTGAATTAATCTCTCATGCAAGCAAAGGGATGTTCAAAATTCTACAACACTTTTGCCATATAGAGAGTAAGAAACATCAGATGTTCAAGATGAGGTCAGGAAAGGAAGAGACACTAGAAATCACATTGCAAGTATACATTGGATAATGGAGCGTATCGAGGAATTTCAAAAGAAATTAGCCTATGCTTTATAGATTATGGCAAAGGTTTTAATTGTACATAGATTATGAAAAACTATTGATCACACTTGAAGAAATGGGTGTGCCACAACACTTGATTGTCCTGATGCGTAACCTGTATTCAGGACAAGAGGATACTGTTAGAACAGAATACAGAGAAACAGAACTGTTTCTAATTGCCAAGATAGTTTGGCAATACTACATTTTATCACCTTCTTTGTTTAACTTGCATGACAAACATATAATATGTAAAGTAGAATTAGATTCAAAGGGAAAAGGCGTGAAAATTGGAGAAAGGAATATGAACAATTTAAGATATGCAGATGATACCATACTAGCAGAAAATAGCAAAAACTTAGAGCAATTATTGAATAAATTGGAGGAAGAAAATTGAAAGGGAGGTCACCACTTGAACACTAAGAAAACAAAAATAACAACCAAATATGATTTTTACATAACTTTAAAGTGGATAAAGACATTGAAATAGTTCAAGATTTTCTATAGCTTGGTTCAGTTATTAATCAGAATGAAGACTGCAGTCAAGGAATCAGAAAACTAAGAGTTGGAAGAGCAGCTGTAAAAGAACTAGACAAGAGCCTCGCGTGTACAGATACAGCATTAAATATTAAAGTTAGGATCGTCCATGCCATCATATTTCCTATTTCTATGTATGGCTGACAGTGAAAAAAACTTGGTAGGAAGAGAATCAACTGATTTGAAATGTGGTGCTAGAAAAGAGTTCCATGGATACTGAGGACTGCTAAAAACACAAATCAATGGGTCTAGAGCAAATCAAGCCTGAACACTCCCTAGAAGCTAAGATGACTAAACTGAGACTATCATACTTTGGTCATATAAACTAATGCTTGGTAAGTTTGAAAGTAGTAGGAAAAAAGGAAGACCACATTACAGATGGATATACTAAACCAATAAAGCCACAGTCCTGAGTTTGCAAGACCACATTACAGATGGATATACTAAACCAATAAAGCCACAGTCCTGAGTTTGCAAGACCTGATCAGGGCTGGTGATGATAGGGTAACTCAGGGCCTTACAGATGGGCGGCTGTGGGCCGCCCCGAGGAGTCGAGGATGGGGGCCGAGGCTGCCCCACGCCTCGGCCCCAATCCTCCCTTTTGGCGGCTGGGAAAGGAGCGGTAAATAGCACTCCTTTCCCAAAGCCCAGAAAGGGTGCCAGAAGAGCCGTTGTGCGTCTCTTTCAGCTCAGCCTGTGCAGAGGCTGGGCCGGGAGGACGTCATCAGAGCACTCGCCATATGCAACAGCAGGCGCTCCGATGACATCCTCAGGAAGGGGTTGAGGCGTCTGGCTGCCCCTCCCCCTTCCCTGACTTACAAGTCTCTTATTCATGGGGACACCATATGTTGAAGTCAACTTGATGGCTGTTAGGACTAGATTCCGGTCCCTAACCCATCAGATAAGCAGGGGCATTCTGTACTTTGCAGTATATTAATATATGGCAATATCTTATTTTGATGTTAATATTTATTTGAGGACAAAATTAACTCCAGGATCAAACAGTATTTTTCAGCAATTGCTAAAATAAACAGGGATTTCATACAAAAATTAATTTCAGCTTTAGAAAACCCAAGATTTTGTTATATATATTTCCAAACCTATCAGTCAATCTGAATTATCTGACTTTTACTCACCCAACAGACCAAGGTGAAGAATCTGCAGTCTGGTTCTGTGACACAAAGTGTGTATTGGGTGTATGTGGACTTCCTACCAAAATAGTATTGGGGGCTGAAGGTCTCTGAGGCGTACCAATAACCTACAATTAATACAAAATAGTCCCAATGGAACACATTGATTCTCAAGTACTGGTTTATCACATACACTTCCTCAGTACAATTAATAATGTTCTCATTCTTTATTACATACATTGCAAACTTCATATCTCATGGCCATAATTAAAAATACATTTACTTTCCTCTCCAAACCACTTCAAAGTCAAGACTAAAACAACACCAGTGAATTGGTGACTTTCTTCCCATCCTACATCTAATGTAGGCCTCTGAATAATATGGCGTGTGGTGGTCAAAGCCATGGCTTGCCAGTTGGCTGATACAGCCCACTGATACACTTTATCACCAATTCTACAGCAAAGAACGGGTACAGTCATATGTAAATTACACAGAAATGACACCAACATTTATTTTTCCATAACATGTGTTGAATCGCTAATCAGCATTACCTTGTTAAAACAATTATTTGTGTTTTCCACTTACTTACACATTTTACTTTATTTAGACATCTGTGAGTAAAAAAACAACAACAAACACCTTTATTATTAGAACAATTTGCAGCATTAGGGTTTATAACCAGCTTACCACTTGTTGTGCAATATTGACATTAGACTGTCCAAACGTTTTTGGTAGGAGCTGTTTTCCAAGGGTATTTACTGTGGAAGGGTGAACTGCAACTAATGAAACCACACCTAGAATATACAAACAATCAAAGGTTAAACAATGGTAATAACCACAGCTTTTAAAGTGTATATTGAACAGTGTATATTTTCAAATGTAAAACAATTGGACATATTTATGAGGTCAGCAGACATATTTATTGAGTAAAAACAGGACATAGTACTTGAAATTTATTTTACATTCTGATGGCACCATATATGTGCATGGACACACAAGGAGAAAGGAAGAACTATACCCAGGAATCATTCATGTATAGCACAATGTCCCTGACTTACTGACATTTGTTGTTAGCTGCCCTCGAGTCGGTTCCGACTCATGGTGACCCTGTGGATGAGACATCTCCAAGAATCCTTATCTTCCACTGCCTTGCCCAAATCCTGCAAGCCCTTGCCCATAACGTCCCTGATCAAGTCTGTCTGTCTGGTTTGTGGTCTTCCTCTCTTTCTTCTACCCTCTACCTTTCCTAGCACCTGGTGTTTTTTCTAGTGATCCGTGCCTTGTCATGATGTGGCTAAAGTACAATAGTCTCAACTTGATCATCTTTGCTTCCAAGGAGAGCCCTGGTTTAATCTGTTCAAGAACCTATTTGTTTGTCTTCTTGGCTGTCCATGGGATCCTAAGTACTCTTCTCCAGCACATTTCAAGTGAGTTGATTTTCTTTTTGTCCGATTCCTTCACTGTCCAGCTTTCACATTCGTACATGGTAATTGGGAATACAATGGCCTGAACAATTCTGACATTAGCGCTCAGTTTTATGTCTTTGCTCTTCAGCATCTTTTCCAGTTCTTTCATAGCTGCCCTTCCCATTCCTAGTCTTCTTCTTATTTCTGGACTGTAGTCTCCATTCTGGTCAATGTTTGATCCTAGATATGGGAATTCATTAACTATTTCAATTTCCTCGTTGTCCAGATTAAATCTGTATACTTCTTCTGTGGTCATTATTTTTGTTTTCTTTATGTTCAGCATCAGACCTGCTTTTGCACTTTCATCTTTGACCTTTCTTATTAACTGTTTCAATTCCTGAACGTCTTCTGCTAATATTATGATGTCATCCTCATATCTTAGGTTGTTAATGTTGCATCCTCCTATCTTAACTCCTCCTTTTTCTGATTCTAATTCTGCTTTTCTTATGATGTTTTCAGCATGTTAAGTTAAACAAGTAGGGTGATAGGACGCAGCCTTGCCTGACCCCTTTGCCTATTGGGAATCAATCTGTTTCCCCGAATTCTGTTCTGACTGTGGCCTCTTGTCCTTGGTACAGATTCCTCATCAGGACTGTCAGATGTAGTGGCACCCCCATGTCTTTGAGTGCATTCCATAATTTTTCGTGATCTATACAATCAAATGCTTTGTTGTAGTCTATGAAACACATGCTGATTCTTTTTTGGAATTCTTTGGTGTGCTCCATTAGCCATTGTATGTTTGTAATGTGGTCCTGAGTGCCTCTTCCTTTTCTGAATCCTGCTTGCACCTCTGGAATTTCTCTCTCCATGTATGGCTGGAGTCTATGCTGCAGAATTTTGAGCATTATTTTGCTTGCATGTAAGATTAGCGCTATTGTCCTATAGTTGCTGCATTCTTTTGTATCTCCTTTCTTGTGGACTGGTATGTATACCAAGCATTTCCAGTCTGTTGGCCACCGCTTTGTTTTCCATATTTGTTGGCATACTACTACTACTACTACTACTAATAATAATAATAATAAATTTTATTTATAACCTGCACCTCTGCTCGGCAATATTTCAGTTAGTACTAAAGTTGCATCTGTCTGTAGGCACTGTAGCAGTTCAATTGGGATATCATCTGTTCCCAGTGAGTCATTTTTCCCCATTTCCTTTATTGCAGATTCCACTTCATTTCTTAGAATTTGGGGTTCATCTTCATATGGCTCCTCATTCCAAATAACATTCATTCCCTCATGTCTTTTGTATAACTCTTTAGTGTATTGCCTCCAGCATCTTATTTCTTCTTGTATTATGTTCTTTTTTTCTCTATAGAGCACCCTGCCCTCGGTTTGAACTTGGCATTAATTTCTTGGATTTTTTTTTATAGAGGTCTTTTTGTTGCTGTATTCTATTTCTCTGCATTGGTCATTGTAGTATTTCTCCTTATCCCTGCGTGTCAGATGTTGGACAGTTGTGTTCATACTTCTGGCTTTGTTCCTATCTCCCTTTGCTTTTGCTTTTCTTCTTTCTTTTACTGCATGAAGTGTTTCATCTGTCATCCATTGTTTCTTATCTTTCTTTTTGGCCAATGTTAATGTTTTCTTGTATTCATCCTTAATTATGTCTTTGACTTCTGTCCACAGTTCTTCAGATTCCCGGTCGATTATATTCACTAGTACAAATCTACTGAATTCATCTTGAATTCATCTGAAATGTTATTCTGGTCATATTTTGGTATAATGATGGTTTTTGCTTTCTTCTTCAACTTAACTATGAGTTTTGTTATGAACAGTTTGTAGTCTGTGCCACAATCAGCCCCTGGTCTGGTTTTGGCCACACAGATAGAATTTTTCCATCTTCTATTTCCAATTATGTAGTCTATCTGGTTTTTGTGTTTACCATTTGATGATGTCCAGGTGTATCATCTCCTATCTGGTTGTATGAAGCAGGTATTTGCAATGAATAGATTACTGACCTCACATTAATTCTATCAGATGCGCTCTCCTGCTTTATTTCTTGTTCCTAATCCAAATCCTCCTACTGTTTTTGATTCTTCTTTGTTGCCAAGTTTAGCATTCAAGTCTCCAATAATTAGTTTGAAATTTTATGATGGTATGTTGGCAATCTCTTCTATGAATTTCCTCTTCATCTGCATCTATTGTTGGTGCATATACCTAGATTATTGTGATGTTTATAGGTTTACCCCAAAGCATTATTGATAACCCTTTAAGTGCTCTATCTATATCTTTCTTGAGTATGAAAGCCACCCCATTTTCTTGTTTTTTCATTTCCTGAATAGATTACTGTACAGTTGTCTGAGTCAGTGACCCATTCCTGTCTATTTTAACTCACTCCTAGGATTGCTATATTCATGCATTGCATTTCTTTCTTTACTATGTCTAGTTTAATGCTTCTCACGTTTCATGTTCCAATTACATGTGTAGTGTTGCTTCTAACTATGCTTGTTTTATTGGACATGTTTTCTGTCTGGCCTGCCCCTCTCTGGTTATTGGTTTTTGAGTTGTCTCACCTAAAGGGTTTTCTTGGTGACATACTTACTGACATATTGACTTAAAAAAAACAACACAAACATTTGCCTTTCCTGATTTTTTTATTTTTGCATTAGCCACTGTGAGAACATCCACACCTATCATTTAGCCAGTTTTCCAAACCTATTGATATTTACTGTGACATTTAATGGATATTTAGAGTTGCAGCTTTAGTCTCCAAGATACAAGACAGGCAGAAGTTTTGAGAGTTCTTTTTTTTTTGTATGAACACTGCCACCGTGTGGTAAAAAACTTTATAGAAAATATTAATTACTATATATACTCATGTATAAGTCTAGCAATTTTAGACAAAAAAGTTCACTCAAAAAACCTGCATTGACCTATTCACGGGTCAATGTAAGTAATGTACCTTAATTCTTATTAAAAAAGGAACCATCCCCTGGTGAAAGGCAATAGTGTAATCTATCCTGGAAACACTGACCTACCTCTACTATCTCATCCAGCCAGCCTTTAGGCGAACACAATCTATGCCTGCTGGAATTTTGTAAGTTTTTTGACATTGTTTTCCTTTGTTCCATCGTTTGTTCCATTCCCTTAAGTTATACCCTCGACTTATCCATGGGTCATATAAAAATCCATAATTGCGGCCCCCAAACCTGCCCTGGACTTATACATGAGATCAACTTATAGTCGAATATATACGGTATGTGAAATTTTTGCCATGAGTCAAGATTGACTCGAGGATGGTTAACAACAATAAAGGGGGAGGGGTTTAAAAAATAATCTTGTCTTGATACTTGCCTGTGAAAGAAGGCAGTTTACTATCCTATCCAGTCACTTAAATATGTATCATACACCTTAAGTACACACAAATCTTAATTCCTATGTTAAGTAGGCTTGATACAGGACAAACATACAGGTAAGACTATAGCATCCACATAAAATAATCTGACAGTCAACAGATACAATATGTGTTATGAGTTTTTAGTTCATAAAAAACATTTTTACCCTTTCAGCCATGAAGTGCATCATTTAATAAATGGAGCTTCATTTTATTTGATATATTTGTATCCTGCCTTTAATAAAAAAAAATTCATTCAAATACTAGCAAGAATACATTTGGGATATAAACATCTGTTTTTTTTAAGTTTACTTCATAATTTGTATCACATCAATCCCCAGAAACAATACAAAGACTTCTGCCACATTTTTTCCTCCTGGATTGTTTCATGTCTTGGGGGGAGTATTGAAAAAGATCTCTCCTTGGCCTAAAACAATTATGGAAGAGGGGACTCTTGTGATTAAGCATGTAATTAGGATGTAAAACTAATTATTAATTGTCAGCTCTAGTTGCAATTTGTGACTTGTTGTATCAATGTTTTTGATGGAGGGGAGGTAGGTGTGTGTGAATAAGGATAAACCAAAACACTAGTAGTGCTGGCGTACTGTTCTCCTGACATGGGGGCAGTGGGCAAAATTTTAAAAAACCTGGAGTGTAAGGTTTGGAGGGGTCTCTTTTTTTTGGGGGGGGGGGTGCTTGGAGAAGCCCATGGCTTTGCCAAAATAACCCTAAGGAACCACATGTCTATTATGGGCCACAATTCCCACATCCCTGGTCAACATCTGGGGGACCTATCAAAGGGACTGAGAAGTAACTGTCCTGGCTCTTCTTTATATTTTCTTTCAAGCCCAGAACTCTAAGCAATAACATGCAGTAGGATTTCTAAATGTTTGGTAACATGCAAAATTTAGAGTTCTCACACTGTTAGAAACTATGAGTTGTTACCACCGCAGCTCGATGAACCCATCAGGGCCCACTAGAGAGCACTTTACCTAAGATTTCTTCAAACCTAAACCAATCCTAGTAAAGATATATCACTCTACCTTTTGTAACACAAAGAACTATGACAACATATGTTCTTACCTTTTCCTGGGCTAAGATTTTGGTCTATAAAAACTTTTAACTCTCCATTAGCTTCAATTAGGCCAGCCTATGAGAAAGAAGGGTTTTTTTAAAAAAAAATGCAAGTTTTTTAATAACAAAAAGACAATCCTAAAGCAAAGATCTGAATGTAGATAGCTCATTGATGATATGGTATATGGTTCTGCTTTTAGCTTGGTTTCCTGTATTTAAATCATTTTTACTGCTCAGCAAGTATTCGTTTTGCTAAAGTTTATAGAAATTCAAGTACACTCGTCCCTCCACATTAGCAGCTTTGACTTTTGCAGATTTGATTATTTGCGGATTTTATTAATATGTCTCTCTAGGAATATCTAGGTCTTCCAGTGCAACTCTATGGTTAACTTTAACCAAAAGTCGTACTGAAGGACCTAGAGATTCCTAGAGAGCTCACTTCTTCTTCTTATTATTATTATTATTATTTAAAGCCCGCCTCTCCCTGAAGGATGAAGTTGGATAACAATCATTTGGCATTTGGAGCTCTTCCAGCACAATTCTATGGTCAATGTCTGGCAGATGTTGATCACAGAGTTGCACTAGAGGACCTAGAGATTCCTAGAGGTGTTTTCTCAGGTAAAAACATACTGTTTTTGTTATTTGTAGTTTTTCCACATTCACAGGGATCCTGTGCACCTAACCCCAGTGAATGTGTAAGGACGAGTGTATTAGATGCTACTACTTATTCACACTGGCTTGCTCACTTACACATTTGCCAAATTAGAAAAAGCAGGTATTAAACACCTTAACTGGAACAGAAAATTATCTGAATCATTTAAGAAGGAACTGAGAAAGGTAACAACGCATTCATCTAGCTCCTTAACATAGTTTTGCTATTATAAGAAAGCCCCAAGAAACAACTAAACCCAAATTCTAATTCTAACAAAGGACACACTGAATCATTAGGACACAGGCGATGACTTAACAAATTCCAGCCATTCAATGGGTCCATACTAACCCAATTACATTTAGATAACTACAAATAAGTAGTTATATCTTTTCTTTTTTCAAATTGTATTCTTCATGCTACAGTTCCTACTACATTCAAGAAAACATGCAATGTAAAACTAACTAAAACTTTTCTTTTAAATTTTATGTTTTAATTAATTTGACCAAAAAAATAACAAAAGAAATTATATACACATTTTGTGAAAATGGTGCAACAGTAGATGAAGGCAAAGAATGTAATGAAGAGTTCTGTGTGTATCTATCCATTCAAAAATAAGCATGGGCAAGCTAGTCAGCTCCCTCCACATTTGCTGGGGTTAGGTGCACAGGACCCCTGTGAAAGTGAAAAAACCACAAATAAATAAACAGCACTTTAACCTGAGAGAACACCTCTTTAGGAATTTCTAGGTCCTCCAGCAGAACTCTGTGGTCAAAATCTGCTAGAATTTGACCACAGAATCATGTTGTAGGACCTACAAATGCCTATAAGTGTTTTCTCTAGGAATCTTTAGGTCCTCCAGTGCAACTCTACGGTCAACCTCTGGCAGAATTTCTCTGGAGAACCTAGAGATTACTGCAAAAGTAAAAGCCGCAAATGTGGAGGGACAAGAGTACTTTATTTTCACTCCCATCCTGTATGCAATTTCAGCAATGGCTCATATAACTGACAACTGGGAATTCTACTTACATACAATTTGCAGAGCCATCCATCTAGTGACTCAGGCCCTATTATGAACAAAAGATGCAGTACTTTACCCCATTTTTCCTAATGCCAGTACTGCGTACACTACCCGCTTGCATTTACTGATACATCCTCAGTGCAGCGTTGATATATGTCTTTGTGACCAAGGTCTCAGGCATCTATCTGTTCCTACCTCAAAGATCTTTAAAATTCAGTTTTTCTTCTGCTTCTCCCTGGGCCTAAGGCAAGTGCCACACAAGGCTGTCACACTTAAGCCACAAGTGGAAATGCTTAAACCTTTCAACTTACAGAGGCAAAAATATTAGATCCTCATCGCAGCTGCTTTCCATGACTAGTACATTTGTAACAAGGCCTCACAGGCATTCAGACTAGAGGTCAGACCTGGCTTTTACTGCCATAACCAGACCTTCACAACAGGTGCACTGGAAATCTAAATGACAGTTATTTACTAGGTCTTTACAAGTCCAGCATGTATCCTAGTGTACCCCACCAACACCACATGGTGAATAACATGAACAAAGCAACTGAGAGGTATCTCTTGTCAGGAGTGCTGTGAACTTACAGGTTTGAATCTAAAAGAATCAAATATACAAGACAGAAATAAAATCATCCATCTATATTTTGTAACGCTATACTACTATTAATGTGTTTAGTAGAGTAAAAATTGGAAGGTCATGTAAACTGAATAAATTTCTATTTGCTTCTTGCATATTTTAAATTTATCTGATCAAGATCTATAGAAGTGTTGTAAATATACCGAATATGCTCAATTAGTATTTGTTAGCTATAAGGACCTTCCCCTGTGTTTTCATAGGTAGAACTTTTATTGTGGTTTCTTGATTTAACAATTTTCAGCACCCTTTAATTAGCATGGAAGTTGAAAGTCTATTTCAACCAACCAGTACAATACAAGTTAAATTTGCATGATACAGCAATGCATCATTTTTATTGTCAAAACTGTCTCAAAGCTCAGACAGGACCTTTTAAAAAGACAGCTTGGTAAACAAAAAGTTATAGAAGAGTTGACATTAGTTTGGAGCCAAAATTCTAGTTAGCAATAATCTTTTTCTATCCTTCATCTTACCTACTGTTGGGAAACTGGTAACCAGAACATCTCCTGCAAGGTCAAATGTGATATGATCCTATAAACAAGGCCCATCATTTCAGTTTTCCACTGCCATTTCCAAAACCTAGTCAACACGGCGACCCTGAGAATACTGCAGTAATTAGATGTAATGTATGCCACCATGCCCTGGGCTAACCTGATGAAGAGGCGGCTGAAACACTAGCTTAAGCTAACCAAAGATACTCCCGGCTATAGCCATCACTTAAATATCCCAATTCAAAAGCAGAAAGAAACACCAATAAATTGAAAACTTGCTTTTTTAAATGGCATGTTCATCAAATATGATGAACAACTCTGTGTGGCTCTAACTGGAAGCACCTCCATCTTGTCTAGATGAAGTCTTGATTTACTAGTCCTCACTCAACCCATTATTACCACTAAACATCAGTATGAAGTTTCCCTGACCATGAATGAAAAGGAGAAACAGAGCTAAACATCATCCACACATTAATGAAAATGAACTCCAGTTACTTGAACATGTCCTACCAATTGTGATATAGATACTAAATCACATACAGTAATTATAAGAGGTCAAACAAATCTCCCTCCCCAACATCCTTTTCTGAAACTGGTTTTTAAGAAACAACCTGCCATTGGTGAGACAGTACCCTGAGGCCATACCTGCCAGACTGCTCAGGATACAAAAGGGTAATAATAGGAAATGGTGCTGAGAGGTTCCACTCATCAACAGGGACACAGCACAGTTGTCCATCCAGCTTCTGCAGTAAATCTACTATGGTAGATGATCTCAACTCAAAAATATAAAACTAGATACTGGTTATAAATTGTCCAATTCAGAAGGTCCAAACAGTGCTTAACAAGTAAATGCACAACAAACACTAACGATTTTGTCCAAAACAACGATCAAAAAATGTAAGCAGTAGAATTATGAGCAAGCAAGTATCAAAAGTACATAATCAGGACTGGCATCTTTTTACCTTTCTTAATAGAAATGCCTCTCTTAGCCACCCTCAACGTGCATGGATTATGCTTCAATTTATCTGCCCTCATGCAGTCCCTTACTGAAATCAGGCACCAGTACAAAATTTGAACTATTTTTTATTTAGACTAGAGGTGGGTGGTTCTCCAAATACTTTTAAAGTGTAACTCCAAGTGTTCTTCACCAGTGGTTATATTGACTAGAGCTGATAGAACAAAGTCAAACTACTTCCGGAGGGCTGTTATGATTCCCACTCCTGGCTCACAAAGACAGAAGAAATAGAATGTCACTGAATCCCAAACACTGAACAACCTCATTTATCACTTTCACACAAGTAAATATAATTGGGAGTAAGATGGAGTCCTGAAGGATAAAACAGGTTTAGTGACCACGGCATGAAACTGGATTCTCCTACCATCACATTCTTATCTAATCCGTCTATCTCCTCTCAACTCACCAGGGCCCCCTGAGGTGATGTACAATGGATAAAAGCATTTATTAAAATACATGACTAAAAGATTAAAAAAAAAAAGCCAAGTAATTTAAAAATGAACTAAGGGGAGAAGAAGAGGCCATGAAAGAGTGGCCTCTGGCTGCTCCATCTGTAATCGCCCTACGACCACAGCAAGTGGACGGCCTGTTCTGAAAGTGGGCCACCACTGTGGTGGTGCAAGGAGTGGATTTTTGTTGTTTCTTTTATTGGTGGCTTTAGGCTGCCTTAGGCGGCCTCAGAGCAGCTTCCAGTCATATCGAGGGCATGATTCATCTGCACACCACGCCCCCGAAGTGGGTAGAAGCCACTCCTTTTAGCATGTCTGTTTTGGACCTCAAGCTAAAAGCATTCTAGGACTACTCCTGTGGGAAGAACTGGCTCAATCAGCCTTTACTTGTACCTTAAATAACTGAGCCATTTCATCAAGTGGCTTCCGCAGAAAATAGGAAGCAGGATCACTCCATCAGTTCAGCTAAAATAAAAGCAGCTTTTAATTGTTATCACCACACAATCAAGCACCTTTTCCGCCAAGAAAGGAATCCTGGAGACACAGATCAAAATGTATTCAAGATTGAAAGGTGTCCAATGACATTTTTCTGGATAAGAAAAGGTTGTTCCCCTCTACCACAATTCAACTAAATTAACTCCTATGACAACTGAGGACGAGATAATCTGGAATTTAAGTTCTTTGTAGAAAGTAACACATGAAGTGTCATTCATCAGTTTACTGCCACAAAATAGTTTGAGAGATAATGAATCAAGTATTTTAAGGTGTCTTAAATACTGTCCAATATGAACTTCTCTCGTCATCCAAAAGGCATCCCCTCTCACTTATCAATTCTAGTCCAAATATGTCCGCCACCTTCTCTGGTATAAAGAGAAACTGCAGCTTCCTCTCATCTACACTTGTCCACAACCAAGTGCCACAAACAGGACTCAAGGCTTACTTGAAAAATCTTCACTATACACTTTAAAAACAACATAAAATGCCCTACATTAAGCTTTTCTTTATGAAATGCAAGCTAATAATACAATTTAGGCTACTTTAAAATAATTTCCATTAATAGTTTCTATCAAAACTAATCCCCTTTGCAGACGGCACATGACGGGCGCTCCAATGACGTCCTTCTGGCTCAGCGTCCAGACACGCTGAGCCGGGAGAGGCGCAAAAGAGCCGCATGGCAGCTCTTCGGGCGCCCCTTTCACAACTTGTGGAAGGAGTGCTATTTTAGCGCTCCTTTCCCAGGCGGCGAAAGGGAGGATCGGGGCCAAGGCGTGGGGCAGCCTCGGCCCCAATCCGCCACTTCCCAGGGCAGCCCATGGCCGCCCATCTGCATCCCCCCATAGAGTTAGGAAGCAATGCTGAATTTTAAGATCAATTGCTTTGTACAATGCAGCCAGAAAGAATCCAGTGTTGAACCAACACATGCTGGTGAATCCCTATATATTAGTACAAGTCACTCTAATTATACTACCTAGTTGCCAATTTTGGCAGAGATCTGAGACGTAGCCTTGCAGATGTTGCTGAATTGCAATTTCCATGATCTTTCAGAGTGACAAGGGCCAATGGGACTGGCAGTCAAACATAATTTGTACAGATGTAAGTTGTGCATAATTTGTACAGATGCACCCCACCCTCTACAGAAAGATTACATAAGATGTTGCAGACTTTTAAAATGCAGCACTACAGGATATCCACTTAAAAAAAACACCCTTGAAATAATGGCATCTGCAACCACATGACATGTATAAATGAAGCCTGTGCTATGATTTATTTGAGAAAACATATATATTTTATTTTAAAAACATGTGACACTTGCCCTTATAAAAATACTGCTGGCCCTCCATATCGGCAGGCTAGCCATCCATGAATTGAAGCATCCATAGATGGCCCCATCCTATTATCATCAATGGTGACATTTGCATAGCTGCACTGAATTAGACACACACACACACACACACCCATTGACAGTAATGGGACTCGATGTCCCACAATTTTTAGTATTCATGGGGGTGGACAGTCCAGAACCAAACCCTCAACAATATGGATGGTGCACTGTACTTGCCAGAGAAACATGAGTACAAAATACCAAGAGTTCATTTCTGTGAAATAACACACAAGTCACAGAGGGTGCACTATAGTAAAAGAGTACAAAAATGCCTACTCTCCTATGCTAGTCAGTGTCATATTCTTTATTTTCAGCATAATCTTTTTAAATACATTCTTGTTGTTAAGTGCACCGGAATCAACCCAGACTCAAGGGGACCCTGTTGATGAGACATCTTCAAGACTCCCTATCTCCCCCTTCTCTTAGTTCCTGCAAATCCACGCCTGTGACCTCTCTAACTGAATCTATCTGGTGTGCATTCTTCCTCTCTTCTTTTTCTAGCATTATTGTCTTCTGTCATGAACCTGACATTCTCATGATGTGGCCAAAGTATGACATCCTCAATTTAATCATCTTGGTTTCCAAGGAAATTTCAGGCTTGATCTGCTCAAGGACCCACTGTTTGTCCTTTTGGCTGCCCACAGTATCCTCAGCACTCTTCTCCAGCATCACATCTCAAATGAGTTGATGCTCTTCCTATCCCCTTTCTTTAATGCCTATCTTTCATATCCATCCATGGTGATGGGGAATATAATGGCTTGGACGATTCTAACTTTAGTGTTCATCTTTCTATCTTTACTCTTCAGAAACTTGTCTAGTTCTTTCATAGCTTCCCTTCTCATTCCTAGTCTTCTGATTTCTTGACTGTAGTCTACATTCTGATTTATGTTTGATCCTTCACTATTTTGATTTCCTCATTGTCTAGTTGTTTATCTATTTCTTGTGTGGTCATTATTTATGTTTTCTGTTCAGCATTAAGCTCTCATCTTTGATCTTCCTTAATAATTGTTCCAAGTCTGTGATGTTTTTCATTAGTAATATGGTGTCAGGTTATCTTACATTGCTGATGGTCATTTCTCCTATCTTCACTCCTCCTTTTGAATCTAGCCTTGTTCTTTTCCTGATATTTTGTGCATACAAATTAAACAAATAGGGATGATATAATAATCCCTTCCTGACCCCTTTGTCAAATAGGAACCATTTTGTTTCTCTGAATTCTGTTATAACAGTAGCCTCTTGACCCAAGTACAGATTTCTCATCAGAACTAACAGATGAACTGGTACTCCCATGCCCTTAAGAGCCATCTGTAGATTTTTGTGATCAATGCAGTCAAATACTTTGCTGTAGTCTATGAAGTACATGGTGGCTTTTTCCTGAAACTTCTTTATATAAACCATCATATGCTTGCAAAGTGGTCCCTAACGCTTCTATTTTTCTGAACACCGCTTGCACCTCTTGGATTTCTCTCTCTTTTTATGACCGGAGTTTATGTTGCAGAATTTTGCAGTCTTTTGTGTCTTTTTTGTAGAATGGGATATAACAAATAATAATAAACTTTATTTTTATACCCCACCCTTTGCCAGGGCAATCAAGGTGGCTTACATTAAAAGAACCCCACATAGACAATAAAACAAGTTACCCCCCTTAAAAAAGAATTAAATCAAATGCCTTGCTAAAACTGATGTAAGGAAAATCTAAGAAATCTAAGAAATATAAAAGAGGGAGATCCATAGATAGATAGTTTCCAGTCTGTTGGCCACCATTTTGTTTTCCATATTTGTTGGCACTAGATAGTACTAGAATTGATTCTGTCAGTATGTACTGTAGCAGTTCAATTGGAATATCATCAATTCCTGCTGATTTATTTTCCCAGTTTCTCTTATTATGGCTTCCACCTTGCTTTTCAGAATTTGGGTTTCATGTTTGCACAGTTCTTCACCCCATACATCAATCATTTTTTATCATTTCTTTTATATAATTTTTCTGTATATTGCATCCAAAATCTTATTACTTCTTGATCTTGGAGTCTTTTTCTTAGTGCAGAGCTTCCCAGCCCTTGGTTTGAACTTCCTTTTTGAGTTCTAGGATTTTGTGGAAGAGGTCTCTTGTTCTTCCTTTTTTGTTATTGTCCTCTATTTCTCTGTATTGATCATTGTAATAGTTCTCTTTATCCTTGCAGACTAGTACAATTGCATTCATGGTTTTAGTTTCATTCTAGTTCCTATCTCCCTTTACTTTTGCCTCTCTTTTTTACTTCTTGGAGTGTTTCAACTATCATCCATTGTTTCCTCTTTCTTTTTGGCAACCAATACTGTTTTGTTTTTTTTCCTTAATTGTGTCCTTAGTTTCTTCTCATAGTTCTTCAGGTTCTTGGTCAATTATACTTAATAGCATGAATCTATTTCTTACATTGTCCATGAATTGTGGTGGGATATTATTGAAATTATAATTTGGTATGACTTTTTTGTTTTCTTCTTCAACTTTAGTCTAATTTTTGGTATTGGCAGTTCATGATCTGTGTCACAATCAGCGCCTGGTCCAGTTTGAGCTGCAAGAACGGAGCTTCGCTATCTTCTGCTTCCAATTATGTAGTCCAATTATCTGATTTTTGGATTGACAATCTGGTGGTGTCCATGTGTATAGTCTATCTAGTTGTATGAAGCAATATAACAGGGACCGGCAACATACGGCCCGGGGGCCGGTTAAGGCCCCGGGCCCCGGACTTACCGGCCCAGGCCGTAGGCTGCCGCCGCACGCCACCGTCGGGGCACGTTTTCGGCTGCGCTTGCTGCGGCCGCCATTTTGGAAGTCAAAATGGCTGTCACGACACATTTGCGCATACACAGTACTCTTGCACATGCACAAACGCATCGCAACTGCCATTTCTGACTTCCAAAATGGTGGCCGTGACATGTGCCGTGGTGGCTGTGGCCGCACGCGCTACGGTGGAGGCTGTGGTAGTGGCTGCGGTGGCCGCGTGCGCAGGGGGGGCGCGCGCGCATGAGGGCGCGCGCAGCCACCCCCCCGGCCCAGCCGAGACCTGGGCGACAGGTCTCAAAAAGGTTGCCTGTCCCTGCAATATAGTCTATCTAGTTGTATGAGGGAATCATGGTCTCCTGAGGAAATAAGGTGCTATCATGATGACTGCTGTTTTTTGCTGTTGTTTTGTTTAACACTCTCGGAATTATTGGAATGGGTGGGAATGCATAATGACACCTTGGGTCAGTTCACCATTAAAGCATTGTGATGATAATGATGATGTCCATTCATTTTGAATTAGATCTTTAAATAATTCTGGCAGTGGCATATCTTTAGTCTGTGGTTTCTTCTTTATCACAGATGCTATTTTTTGATTGCTGCCATGCTCTTTATCTTCTTGTGACTCCAAGCCTAACCCTAAAGTTCTTAGAACTCTTTTAAAGAGATATTTAAAAACTGTTTCATCAAATAGTCTGCCTGAATCCACTTCATCATGATCCTCTTGATCTGATGGATGTTATTATATCCTCTGTTATGTATTATCACATTGTCATTTGGGTAGACAGTGGATGTTGTTAATTAATTGTATTGTTTTTTGTTTTAATTGACTTTTATTATTTTACCTATTGTTTGTATTTAGATTATACCCCTTTGGCAGGTTTTTATTCTATTTTATGTTGATTTTCTCTTTGTACAGTGGTGTGTATATTGACAGCGCTTTAGAAATAAACTATAATAATAAGAAGAAGTTGTGACATTTGGTTTACGTTTATGTTCTCATCATGCAAATGTTTTCTTTTCTTTGTTCACGTGCATGGCAGTGAATTCTTACCAACTAAACTTCTTTTCCTACTCACTTTGGTGTTATCCATTTCATCTTTTTCTTTATTTTGTCTGATATTTTTTAAGGCACGCCACAAATCATTCATTAGGTCATTTTTTGTACTTTTATCTTTTGTATTCTTATTTTTGGGCTTAACTGGTTGGGATATTTCCCTTTGTTCTTGTTGAGTTTGTAATATGGCATGTAGTTCTTCATTAATTATTTGTCTAATTGTGGTAGTTAATGGGAACTCCTGAGTTTCCTCATCCTCCTCATTGTCCACCTCTTGTCTGGATAGAGTGGGCATGTCCTCAAACATTCTAACCATCAACTTTAAGAATTACTGGTTGTTGGTTACATTTGCTTCTTTTAATAACTGTGTTAGTCCCTGACAGTTTTCCTTCTCTTCAGAAGCTTCACTTTGTTCTGAAGAAGTCTCAAAGTGTGCGACTGCAAAGCCGGAGCATGCCTTTAGGCTCACAGCCTGCTGTTTTGTCAGTTTATAGTCAGCTATTGCAGAGCTGGTGCTTGCCTCTTTGCTGGGCTCATGCACCTGCTCCCTCGTTAGTTTGTGGCTAGTTGTTAGAGGCAGTATGCGCCTTTTTGACGAGGTTGCGTGGTGAGCCGGTGAATACCTCTTTACCAAGGTCTCATGGCCAGCCAGCGTTCAGGGAGCTGACGCGCACTACTATGCCAAGGTCACATGCCGCTTTCTTTAGCCCAGCCAGCTTTTCCCTTGCATCTGTGCACTTTAAGAGAGCTGCCTGAGTTTCTTCTGCACATGTCCAGGAGGCGGCACTCCTTTCGGAGATGGCTCCTCCGTTCTTGTTGGAACTGCGCTTGTCAAGATGACGGCCGTAAGTGGTTGTTAGAAACGTCGGAGCTACAGCTCTGCTTCTCCCCCACTGAAGTCATTGAGTCCTGTACCTCTGAGGTAATCCAATCTCTCTTTGTTAGTTTAACCTCCAACTGCTTCCCTGTTGTTCCTGAGGCTTTTTAAAACTTCTTCGCAGTCCCTCCCTTGTGGATTTAAGTCTTTCGAATCACTCTTATTGGTGGCATTCGTGAAGACTTTCAACAATTCATCCACTCTACTGTCCTCAGAGACATGCTGTGTGGCAGCCATCTGGGAGCTTTTCCCAATATTTCCACTGTCCTCAGAGGCATGCTGTGTGGCGGCCATCTGGGAGCTTTTTTCTTGGTCCATGATAGTTGTTTTCCGCATTAAAAATGCATTCTTCTCCTGATCTTTGTCATTCTTGTCTTCCTTTCTGCCTTCCATTTTTATTTCCTATCTAACTAACAAATTTAATTGTGTTTGCTGAGGAGGCAAAGGCACGACCGCTTGGTAGGCAGGAATTAGAAAAACTGACTGAGGGTTCAATGGAAAATAACTGAAAAGAATTTAGAACTTCAGAAGACCCGGTTGGCAGAAGAGAAATCGAGCTGTAGTGGATTGGTCCTCCAGCCATCTCGTGAATGAATCCTCTATGCAAGAGAGCAGACACACAGACAAAAAACTATGAACTGGCTTAAGGAAGAAAATTGCCAACAAACAACAACTACAAGTTTATGAAGCATGTTATTGATTAATTCACATCACTGTGAAATTTAAGATTGTCATTAGCTCAGATATTGAACCTCTTCAATCGAAGGGCTCACCCATTTATGAAATACAAAATGTAAAACAACAGTAAAGGCAAAATAGTATACCTAATTATGTACATTTGCTGGATTGTTGTCCCTTGTCAAATTCAATGAAGTATGGTTTTTCCTGTTCCTGGACCTTACTGGGATTTTGTTGGTTCTTACTTAGTTCTTCCTTTTTTTATTTCACCCAGTACTTCTATAGCTTCCTTCTCAAGCCACTGTCTACTTTGACCCACTTTCTTTAACAATACTATGTTTTGGCCAATCACACTGTTGTCTTCTTATCTAGCTCCAAGGAATATAGTAATGCTTCCTCTCATTAGCCATAACGGCAGGAACGCAAAGAATACTTTAAGCATGCCCTAGGACTTTGGCATTTACAATGGGATTTTTAATTCTATTTCTTTCAGCAGCAGATGCCCCCTCCATGTCATACATTGCCTGCTTTTTAAGGTGCCCTCAATTTCAAAGAGCTCTGCCATGTGGCATGGGATATGCATATGTACTGCTGTTTCAAAACAAACAAACAAACAAACAAACAAAAAACAACTCCTTTTGTGCACTGAATGATTTGAACAGTTCTTTGGAATCCAGCCATATAAGATGTATATTTACAAAAGCTAATAACGACACACAATCCAAGTCATCACTTTCTCAGAGGACATGAAAGCCCTTATACCAAGGTTAGTATGTTACAAAGTCACTTAAAGGCAATGAAAAATGTAAATATAGGACTTTGAGCATTTAAAATACTTAGACATTTTCCTCCATGTTATAGTAATGTTTCCTTTCTTTGTCTAGAGGAGAAAGTAGTTAAAATAGCACTGCTAATCCTAGATTCCAAAACCAGGGTTTAAGTCCAAGGACTCGTTCAATTTACAAGACATAACTACATTTCATTGGACAATGGGACCTCTAAAAAATTCTCTGCTTTTATTAATAAATAATGGATTAAGGCCTAATTAGGATGGAGAGAGAGAAAAAAGAGGTGAACTCTTTTATTTAAAATCACGTTTATACAGTTTAATTTAAATCATAATCTTTCCCAAACTGCCTTGGACTGAATACTGGGGGGAAAGGCAGAATATAATTTGTTTTTAAAAAGATATATTTTAAAAAGCTGAATTTAATACATAAGGTGAAAAGTCTACACCCACTTCTTAAAACTGAATCATAGCATTCTATCAAACAGATTATAAAGGTTATTTTTATAAATAAATTTCCATGGAGAAAAGTGTATGTGATGTTCTCATCATAAATTACATAGATAGGCATATATTATGTTTATTATTGAAGAGGGGACTATCCTGAAGCCGTTTTGATTCCCCATAGTGGAAGGAGCTGAGAATGGCCTTCTAACCTACTACATGTGCCCACTCTAACTTACAGCCAAGCCTATTCATAAATTATGTTTAGTGGGATATTCTGAAATAAGTTAAATAAAATTGCAGCTTAAGGGCCTTTACAGACTGCCAGAAATAGTGCAACTTGAGGCCACTTTAACTGTCCTGGCTCAGTGCTAAGGAATCATGGGAACTGTATTTTTTTTCTGGGACACTGAGCCTTCTCTGTTAGAGAGCTCCAGTGCCACAATAAACTACAGTTCCCATGATTCCTTAGCACTGAGCCAGGACAGTTAAAGTAGCCTCAAATTGCACTATTTCTGGCAGTCTATAAAGGCCCTAAGTCTTTAAGTTACCTTGCTTAGTGTTCCTACATGTGTACTAACATGAAACAGATCTTCAAGCTTATGTAATTTTGCAGTAGGTGTGAACTGAAGAACCCCATCAGCTTTGGGATATTTATCTAGGGCAGGGGTAGGCAACTTTTCCCCTTTAAGGGCCAAGAGACTTCAGCTCCCAGAAGCCTCAGCCATGTTGGCCAATAGTCCCATGTTGGCCAATAGTTCCTGTGATTCTGGGAGCTGAAGTCCCTCGGCCCTTAAAGGGGAAAGGTTGCCTACCCCTGATCTAGGATTTACAAAGCTTCTTCTTAACTGCAAACCAATGTATTTTGTTATTCAGTCACTATGAATGCTTATTCAGGAATAAATTTCAAAATGGGAAACTTGAATTAAAACAATGACCAATTTAACCTACCTAATTCAAATCAATGCACTTTGGGCTCTAAATAAACACTGCATAATTTGAAACTCACCAAACTAAACTCAATTCATCTCTTGTTTCTGCTACCTAAATAGGACTGTAAAACAGAGGAACTGTCAAACACATCATAGTTTGGTGAGTCACTATTATGTAGGTCTGCACTAAATCAATGGAATTAGCATTACTGGTTCAATGTGTGCTCTTATGGAAATTTATACATCTGATTAAATTGCACTGATTTATCTTTTCTTATGAGAATTAAGGTGTATACTAAAGATTTGAGCAAATGGGTCAAGCAGTTTCATTTTTAGGTCATTACTTGAGCCTGGGATGAAGTAAGAATTAGTAGACAATCAACCAACTCCAGCTAACAAGTTTTAAGCAAATGGGGAAAAAACAAACCACCACAACGTGAGGAAGGTGCAGGTGTTAGAGAGGAGGACAAAGATGTAACTATCATTCTAGATAAGTGGTACAAAAATTAAAGGTAATGCACTAGCTAAAACCATAACCTATCTTGCACTTAAAATTGGGAACACTGAAAAAAGGACCTCTGATCAGCTCTGATGTGTATAGGAAAAAAGTGAATATCAAACCAAGCCATGAATCCAACATATGTTTTAGCACAGGTTTTCAAACTTGCATTTATATGGTGTAGAAGTTCTCCTTAAGTTACTAGTATCAAGAAAATTAAAACAAGTTTATTATCCAACAGAGTAGTAAACCATCATACTAAATGGTAGGCTCTCACTTAGCATTTAAAAAAAAAACACTACACATTTTCTTCAACAGTGAAATGGAACAATTTCTTTCATTGCTCTACCTTTGCTGAAGTTGACATGGCTGATGACAGGTTTTTAAAAAGCTGGCCCTAGTAGACAATAATGGCAACAGACCTCAACTTCAGAATATACTTTTGAGATATTGTGAACTGTTCCATTCTACTGGTGCTTCATTTTAATCTAGTAGCCTCTAGCAGAAGCATACCCTAGAATCGCACAGGAGGACCTAGCAAATACCGTTTAAATGTTTGATGGGATGTCATATTGAGGATGGAGCTAGCTTGTTTTCTGCCGCTCCAGAGTCTAAGAGACGGAACAATGGATGCAAACTACAGGAAAAGAGATTCCACCTCAACATTAGGAAGAACTTCGTGACAGTAAGGGGTGTTTGACAGGGGAACACACTCCCTCAGGGAGTGGTGGTCTCCTGCAAGGCAGGAGGTTGGACTGAATAGCCCTTGAGGTTTCTTGCAACTCTATGATTCTACCACTAAAGCACAGCAGTATCAGACAGAGCTGTTGTACTAGTCATTAGTAGGGACGACAACCTGTCATACCTACAACACTAAAGGAATTTTAGTCTAAGGGCCTTTGCAGACTACAGAAATAGTGCAAATTGAGTACACTTTAAGGGTTAAGGTTAGTGCTAGGGAGTCATGGGAATTGGTTTTTTTCCCCTGACACATTGAGCCATCTCTATCAGAGAGCTCTGGTGCCACAATAAAATACAGTTCCCATGATTCCCTAACCCTAACCCTTAAAGTGGACTCAATTTGCACTATTTTTGGCAGTCTGCAAAGGCCCTAAGTAAGGGCAGTGCTACAAATACCTTTGGGATCTGGTAGTAGTCTCCCTGATACCCCTTACTAGTTATGCAACACAACACAGACCTGCTTTATTCAGTCCACACAAGATCTCACTGCAAGACTATCAGCCTTTGCAGACTGCCAGAAATAGTGCAAATTGAGTTCACTTTAACTGCCCTAACTCAGTGCTAGAGAATCATGGGAACTGTAGTTTATTGTGGCACCAGAGCTCTCTGACAGAGAAGGCTCAATTTCTCAGAAAAAAATACAATTCCCATGATTCCCTAGCACTGAGCCAGGGCAGTTAAAGTGGACTCAATTTGCACTATTTCTGGCAGTCTGCAAAGGCCCTATAACTACTTCAACATAGACTTCAACAGAGACTTCCTGCTGATTATAGAATCAAAGTGACTTCCTATTATTTGTTGGCCCTTGTATTGATATGTGTGTCTACAGTATCATTATAAACATACTCACATCTTTTGCCATGTTATCAAGTCCAAGAAATCAAATCTTTACTTGCTTGGTCACCACAGGAAAAAGAGAAACAGGAGATCTATATTCTAAAAAGAGGAAATAAAAGCATTAAGAGAACCAAGTTGGTATGAAGTGAAATGCAGTTTAAAAGTTGAGATGATTAACCATTAGGCATTTCTTCACTTTCAGTCGACTAAGTTATTGGACTTGAAGACTTTCAAGCTCAAACTTAAAAAACTTTCATGAAGACTTGCAATAGCTCAGATTTCAGATAATTTTCTGCTCCTTTCTTCTGAGAGGATAAAGCAACCCAGTTTGAACTGACAGAAGAGGATGGTGGCGGTGATGGGAGATTAAGTCATGTCCAGCTCTAAATTAGATCTCTGAAAAGCATAATTATGTCTCATGCACAAATAGACACATCCCACCCTGAAGGGGGCAAGTCGTAGGGTGGGGGGGGGGGGCTGACCCATTAACTGCAGTATAGTTGCTAGGCCTCAGGGCCCAACCTCCACCTCCTCCCCCCAAGCCCCCTACTCTTTTTGCCAGTCCTTAACAAAACCCACCCTGCTTCCTCCATTCAAACCCCCAAGCAGACCCAGTCCATTTATATGCTGTTTCCGTGGGGAAAGGGGAGGGAAGCTGGTCCCTGTGAAAACCAGGCAAGCTGCAGCATCTGTGCTTCAGAGAAGTAGTCCTGCTGCCAGCCCCCGCCTCCTGCACCTTCCCGCCCCCTCGCCAGGGCCTCAGAAGCCCAAAGAGAGAGAGGGAGCCCTGGAAGTCTAGCCCAGCAACATAACTGAAAGAGAGACATAGGAAGGGGAGAGGGGGAAGGGGGGCAGAGGTGGGCCACCCAAGGACCAATCTCACCCTCATATTAGCCCTACGGGGGAGGGGGGGAGGGAAAGAAGAAAGAGGGGAAAGGAAAGAAGGAGGGGTTCAAGGAAAGAAAGAAGGAAGAGGGTTTGGAAAGAAGGAAGGAAGAGGGTTTGGAAGGAAGGAAGGAAGGAAGGAAGGGGAATTCAAGGAAGGGGGGTTGGAAGGAAGGAAGGAAGGAAGGAAGGAAGGAAGGAAGGGGAATTCAAGGAAGGGGGTTTGGAAGGAAGGAAGGAAGGAAGGAAGGAAGGGAGGAAGGAAGGGGAATTCAAGGAAGGGGGTTTGGAAGGAAGGAAGGAAGGAAGGAAGAGGGTTTGGAAGGAAGGAAGGAAGGAAGGAAGGAAGGAAGGAAGGAAGGAAGGAAAGAAGGAAGGAAGGAAGGAAGGGGAATTCAAGGAAGGAAGGAAGGAAGAGGGTTTGGAAGGAAGGAAGGAAGGAAGGAAGGAAGGACGGAAGGGGGCTTTCAAGGAAGGAAGGGTATTTTCAAGGGAGGGAGGCTTTTTCTTCCTTGCCTTAAGCCGTCCTGCCTAAAACCCTTCTCCCCCCCCCCCCCATCCCAACCCCCTCCCAAAGGCCTCTGTAGTACCTGAAGAACTGGAAGAAGAGGAGAAGAGAGGGAGAGCAAACTCCATTCCCCACAACACACTCCCCCTCCCTCAGCGCCGCCGCCGCCTCTCTCTCTCTCTCTCTCTCTCTCACGGAAAAAGAGAGAGAGAGAAGGGGAGAGGGGGAAGAGGAGGGAGATGCCAACTGCACATGTGCAAGGCACGGCCCTCCTCAAAAACCCTTCAGGGTGGGCGGTGGGCAGGGAAGGAGGAGGAAAAGTAGTAATACCAACACCACCCTCTCTTGCTTGCAAGGCAGCCCCCCCAAACACACACACACACACACAAGGGAAGGGACCCCGCAGTTGCACCAGCTCTGATAAGAAAGGGCAGGCTGTCCCATAAAATTATGAAACTAGGCAGAAATAAACCTCTTCTAAAAAAGTATTCTAGTCTCCTCAAACCCCCGTCCTTTCGGTCCTTGAAGCTTCCCACCACCAGTCAGTCCCTCATTCTTCCCCTTTCCTGGTTCACGCGAGGAAAAGTGTGAGGTGGGAAAACGATACAAAAGAGGGCATTTCTACTGGCATCTCCTTCTGGTTAACCGTTTCCTCCCTCAGCAGTTTTGAGGGCGAAGAAGGGCCGGTCTCCCCCCATCACTCCTCCCACTCCCTGTAGGGCTTGGCAACTACTTGGGAGGGCGAAGAAGGGTGGTGGGCCTTCGGCCTTTGCCTGCCTCTTGCCCCTGCTGTCCTGCCGCCACACGTATGGCTACAACCAGACCCACAACTTCCTTGGGAGCATGAGGGGATGGGGAAGGAAAGCGGAGTTGTGCCAATAAATTAAATTAAATTAAAATTAAAATAGGTGTGGGGTAGAGCTGGCAAAGCCTAGCACGGGCTTCTTGGGGAATTAGTGGATCCAAGGCACTGGGACTGGGCTGCAGAGCTGGGACTCATGGGTCCGTGAGTGCAAAGGAAAGACACAGAGCCACCCCTACACAAATACACAGTGTGTGTGTGTGTGTGTGTGTGCCCTCAGGTAAGCGGGCTGCAGGCACCCCCTCGCCATCCTCTCCTCACCGCCTGGGCTGGCTGGCTTCCTTCCTTCCTTCCTCCGCCTCCCCTTCGCACCTGTTCCCGCTCTCAGGAAAAGGAGGAGGAGGAGGGGGGACAAGCGAGGAGCGGGACTCCTTCCCGGCGCGCGCGCGTGAGTGAGTGAGTGCGTGCGTGACCCCTCACTAACTGTCTCTTTTTGGCGGTTGGAGGCAGGAAGACTGGAGGAAGGAGGTTGGGGGTGAAAAAAAATTGAAACTTACACTTTCGTGCGTCCCTCCGGCGTGACGCTGCGCGCTGACGTCACGGGGTGGAACGTGCCCCACATAGGCACACGCGGGGAAGAGATTAAGGCTGGCTCCTCCTCCATCCTCTTTTTCACCGCCTACTGGGCATGCGCGGGGTTTTCGCGCCTTCGGGATTCCTCCACCGCCGCCACGCCTCCTTCCCAGGGAAGTGAGCGCGCGGGAAGGCAGAGCGCGAGAGCGGGATTGCTATTACTATTGCTGCTGCTGCTGCTGCTCTTGGCTTTGGAGGCCGCCCCAGCTGGCCTGCCTTTTAGCAATGTGGGAAGCGCTGCCCTCGCGAGACTCAAGGCTTGGCAGCCTCCTTGATGCTGTTTTCACTCTCCCGCCATTCTCAAGGAAAGCAGGGAGGAGTGCACGTATTGTCTCTTACACACCGGACACGGATGGTGGTGCAGAGTTTTCCATACAGGGACTCAGCCCATTCATTGCAAGACCCTCACTCTGTGTGTGCTGGGAAATAAGGCATGCTGCCTTGGTTTACTTACTGTAACTAACATGACTGCATAGAATTGCAGCTCAGTGTCTCATGGAAAAAGTGAATTGCTAAGTTATGCAATGCCACAGTCCTAGTTTCATATCCAATATATGTTCTTTGCAATACTAACAAATGCCAAGGTCCATACTGGCTTAATTTTCTAATCTATGGCTTAATTTTCTAATTAACTTGTATGGATGGAGTTGCAGCTTGCAGTTTCTCTTATGGAACAAGTCAATTGCTAGAGTATTTAAATGCCACAGTCCTAGTTTCATATCCAGTATATGTTCTTTGCAATACTAACAAATGGAATGGTCCATACTGGCTTAATTTACTAATTAATTTGTATGCATAGAGTTGCATCTTGCACTCTCTTATGGAAAAAATGAATTGCTAAGAGTGTGCAAATGCCACAGACACAAAGGCAGTTAACAAACAAAAATAAAATATGTTCCATGCAATACTCCTAACAAATGAAATGGCCCATACTGGTTTAATTTACTAATCTAACTTGTATGGCTAGAATTGCAGCTCACTGTTTCCCTTATGAAAAGTTAATTGCTAAACTGGAAATACCACAGTTCTAGTTCCATATCCAGTATACATTCTCTGCAATATTTCTAACAAATGAAATGTCTTAATTTACTATTCTAACATGTCTACATAGAATTGCAGCTCGCTGCTTCTTACTAAAAGTGAATTGCTAGAGAGTGCAAATGCCAAAGTTCTCACTCCATACCCAGCATACATTTGGTACTCCTAGCATGAAATAGTCCATACTGCCTTAATTTACTAACATATCTGCGTAGAATTGCCACTCAGTTTCTTATCTAAAACGTCAACTGCCAGAGAGTGCAAATGCCACAGTTTTAGTTCCATATCCAGTATACAGTACATTCTGTGCAATACTCCTAACAAATGAAATGGTCCAGTTTGCAGATGTCTTTTCATGCATATAAGTAGGGGATGGGTGGGAACTATTTTGAAAAGGGAAATATATTCACAAAGCATGAATCAATATGTACAGAATAAAGCCCCAGGACTGCACAAACTCCTAGGGCCAGGCACACTTGAAAATTGTTGGCTTAGCTGGCCTATCATGTCATACAATGGATCAATGCTTGCTTCTTGGAACCCAAAATTACAATCTCACCCTTGTACTTGAATGAGAAATCGCCACAGATTTGAGTTGAAAAGGTTTGCACATTTAAGTATTGAATAAACTTTTAAGTTAAAATACACTGACAATCCGTTCCCTCAGTTCCTTTTTGTTTTAGCAGACACACAACTTTACTAGTCTTTATGTAGAGAGACCTTGTACTGATACTGACTCTACAGACTAACACGGCTTTATCTTTGAGTTCTCTTAGTAGTCTTTAGTTTTAGCAGGCACACAACTTTACAATCTTGATGTTGCTGAAGCAATAAAAAATTAATTCTGGGTAGCACATAAGCAGTATCTTGACCTAAAAGAGGTGTTCTAGCAGGAAATTTCTGATCCAGTCCACTACACCTGGGGTAAATTCCAGTTAACTCAAAGGTGCTCTATATATTTAATGTTAAACATAAAACAGTACCTTTACCTGTTGATATGTTAAGTATAGAACAATTGCTGAGGTAAAAGTGCTTCTATTTATTGAGGCACAATTTTTATGGGAGGAAAGGATTTGGGGGAAAATATCTGGAAAAGTCAACAAACAGCACAGATATTTACATTTACATTCAGGCTGTTGTCATTCCAACTTAGGGCCTATACAGACTGCCAGAAATAATCCATTTTGAGACCACTTTAACTGTCCTGGCTCAGTGCTAAGGAATCATGGGAACTGTAGTTTATTGTGGCACCAGAGCTGACAAGGCTCAATGTCAGAAAAAACTACAGTTCCCATGATTCCCTAGCACTGAGTCAGAACAGTTAAAGTGGTCTCAAACTGAATTATTTCTGGCAGTCTGTACAGGCCCTTAGTTTCTGTATACTTCTTTTAAAAAGTTGTGCGTATGTATGTCCCTTCAAGTCACCTGTTGACTTATGGCAACTCCATTAATTTCACAACTGTTTTCTTAGGCAATGAATACTCAAGAGGTGGTTTTGCCAGTTCCTTCTTACAGAACCTACGTAATACACTTGTCCCTTCACATTCGCTAGGGTTAGGGGCACAAGACCCCCGTGAATGTGGGAAAACTGCAAATAACAAAAACACTATGTATTTACCTGAGAGAACACCTCTCTAGGAATCTCTAGGTCCTCCAGTGCAACTCTGTGGTCATCCGCTGCCAGACATTGACCATAGAATTGCACTGGAGGAGCTACAAATACCTAGTGGAGTGTCCTCTCTAGGAATCTCTAGGTCCTTCAGTGAGACTTTTGGTTAAAGTTGACCACAGAGTTGCTCTGGAGGACCTAGAGATTCCTAGAGAGAACATATTAATAAAATCCGTGAATAATCAAATACGCAAAAGTCAAAGCCGCAAATGTGGAGGGACGAGTGTATTCCTTGGCAGTCCCCATCCAAATACTAACGAAGACTGACCCTGCTTAGCTTCTGCACTGGGATCTGGCGCCTTTAGGGTCTTTTGTTGTTGCTATGTGTCTTCAAGCCATTTCTGGCTTAAGGCGACTGACTCTAAGGCAAACCTATCATGGGCTTTTCTTTGTAAGATTTGTTCAGAGGAGGTTTGCTATTGCCTTAGGCCATTTGCAAAGGTTAGTATTATGAAGTATCATGTGAGATTAGAGCAGGGGTAGGCAACCTTTCCCCTTTAAGGGCCGAGGGACTTCAGCTCCCAGAATCCCAGGAGCTATTGGCCAACATGGGACTATTGGCCAACATGGCTGAGGCTTCTGGGAGCTGAAGTCCCTCGGCCCTTAAAGGGGAAAGGTTGCCTACCCCTGGATTAGAGCATTGGTTATTCCCATTTTCTCAATCTATCAGGTAAAAATAGTGGTAGTCCTAAGTAAACATTTGTTCAGCCTCTGTAGATATACAACTTTACCATGAACATTGGAATTAATTTCAAATTGTGCTAGTCATCTAACCAATTAAAATTTGAAGTTAATGCCAGCTATAGAACATTCTAATGCTAATAGTGTCTACCTACAGAGGTTAAATAAATGCTTATTTAGGACTACCAGTATTTTTACCAGACAAACTGAGAAACCCGGAATAACCAATGCTCTAATATCAAAATGACACATAGCTGGATTAGGACTCTGGGATATCTGAGTTTGAATAACTGTTTAGCCATGGAACCCACTTGGGCAAATCACACTCTCTCAGCCTCAGAGGAAGGCAACAGCAAACATCTGATCAAATCTTGCCAAGAAAGCCCATGATAGGGTTGCCTTAGGGTTGCTACAAGTTGGAAATGATCTGAAGGCACACAACTACAATGCTAGCCTCTTAAGATTTTTAAATAAACATATTTTTTTCAGTATTTGAAATAGAGCATTAAAGCTGAATAGGACATTGCCCATTTTTAGTACATGACATGGAAACTGAAGTATTTATTCAACATGACTACAAATTCCGAGTTAAAAACTCAAGTTGTTTCTTATTTATTTATTGAATTTATATACTGCTTTTCTCCCAAGATGAGTAAGCCTTTTTGATATATGCCAAATGTGTTGCTTGAAATGACACTAAACACGAAATGAATCCTCCAAAAATATTTTTAATTCTAAGGTATTTTGGTTTTGAACAATTAACATGATAAATACAAGTAATTTTTGATACTTGTTCTGGAAAATCACTTGATCACAATAAACTTATTTGTCAAAACACAAATATGACGATATCAAAATTACAAATAATTACATTATTTAAGATGCATCAAGTAGAGCAAACAACACTTGGAAAAAATATTTTCAGTATCCAGCTGAAACAGTTTCCAACCTTATACTGGAATGGAAAAACTCAAGTTTACATAGCACTGAAAATGTTTCTGTGGCTGATGTTAAACTTGGATACTAACTCATTACATAATTCTTTAAACAGTGCCATGGGCACCATATATGTTAATAAAATTTTCTGTACTGACTGAAAATAATAATCAAAAAGGCACATTAGTCATTTACTGAATTTGTAGACATCTAAAAACCAAGTTTTACAAAATCAGGTTATCAGAAATTATATCCTTCCATACTCCAAAACTTAGAATATTCATTGTTTGTGGGGAAAAATGTAAATGTAAGACTTCTAACTAATCTAGGAACATAAACATATTTTCATTTGCTGCATGAGAAATGTAATGGATATAAAGCTGTTTCTTTCATGGAAATGTTTGTATCTTCAGAAATTTAATCTTCTTTCAGATCTTGGTACACATTTCATAAGTGCAGCTCTCCAGAGGGCTGGTGCAAGTAACAGGCTTAGAGTCGTCACACTCAGTATAAGGAGGTAGACCTATGAATTGGCAAGCAAAATGTTAGTTGCTTTCACATTTTTTCCTTTAGAATAACAGATATATGAAATAACCTTTCCTATTAATCCTTAACTTCACATAACTTATACAACTAAAATATATATTATTTCATAGGTGGATAACCTGTTCAGACGTTGACTAGACAAAGATGAGACACGTCATAAGACAAAAGGGCTTCAGTAAACTTCTGAACAAATCTTACCAAGAAGAACCAATGATGGGTTCACTTTAGGATTACTCCTGCAGCGCCTGCCTCTCTGAAGATCTGCTCTGGAGCATTGAGGGATAGCGGCACCCCCACACCTAGTGTCACCTGGAGCGGGGTATGACAGTGCCAGGATGGGAGCTGGCGGCCAAAAGGGAGCACTCGCCCTTTTCCTTCACCACAGCAGTGGCTTCCTCTTGAGGAGTGAGCCCCCGCCAATGCCCAGCCTGCAGAGGTGCGTTCACCCTTCTCCTTTGCCACAATGGTGGTCTCTTCTTCAGGAGGAAGCCATGGCTGCAGCGAAGCGTGGAGGGGCTCTCACCCCATCTCACCTTGCAGCAGGAGGGGGCTGGACCGGGTGCCACCCCTCTTCTGAAGTGTCGCCTAGTGCAGACTACACACACCCTGTGACCCCACTGTTGGATGATCCTCCAGAGCAGTGTAGAAAGTGATACTGGGAGCTGTAGGGAGAAGGAGAGCAACCAGAAAAAGTTGGTACCCCTCTCCAAGAACAAGATCTGAGCTCTGGAGCATAAATCTCCAGTGAACAGACTAAGGGCCTTTGCAGACTGCCAGAAATAGTGCAAATTGAGTCCACTTTAACTGCCCTGGCTCAGTGCTAGGGAATAATGGGAACTGTATTTTTTTCTGAGATATTGAGCCTTCTCTGTAAGAGAGCTCTAGTGCCACAATAAACTACAGTTCCCATGATTCTCTAGCACCGAGTCAGGGCAGTTAAAGTGGACTCAATTTGCACTATTTCTGACAGTCTGCAAAGGCCCTAAGCTTTTCTGTTTATAAAGGGCTAGGTGTGAATACAGCCCAGTTGTCTTACTGGGAATTGCACTTTTACTTTTTAACCCACAGATAGAAGGTTATTAGAAATAGTAGGGGCTAGCTTTTTGAATATGTAGCTATAGCAAGGCTGGGCTGTGTCCAAGCTTCCCAATGTTTTTTAAAAGAAAGAAAAACAATGTTAGAAGTGGTAAGATGAAGCAAGCAGAGATAAAAGAGTGGGGTTCTTTATTGCTTTCCCCTTCCTCTTGCAATTTTTCTGCTTAACTCCTACCCACCTGTCATATGCCAGTAGCTTTTTACCCGTGTGAAAATGAAAACAGACCTCTCTTTTTTTGCAGTGGAAAACACAGCTGAATGTATTTAAACTATAAAAGTAGTTGGAGTAGAGTTAATCTGTTTTTTAATCTTTTGCCAACTTTTCAAACTTTCAAATTCAAGTTTAAAGAGAAAAGTATCAGAAGCTAACTTTTGGGACAGATTCCTCTAAGACAGAGTATAAAATGTAATTACAAAAATGAAATATGAAAAAAATATATAAATTAAATCCACATAATATATAATTAGAACTAGGGACAAGTATTCAAAAGGCCCTATTCCATGTTTGAACTTGCCTACTTGCACTGACAAGTGGGCACCCAAACTGGCATTCAATGTTGAACTTAGGAGTGGGGGAAATATTGGTATGGTCAAAGGCAGTAACTCATAATTAACCATTATAAAACAGACTTGTATTAATGCTTCAGTATGTAAAACAGTGAAACAAGAGGACAGCTCACCTCTCGAGAAATTATACCCGCTCTGCGTGCTCTACTTCCCAGGACAAAAGAAAACTCACTGACTTGAGCCAATCCAGCTGATACAATCCATTTGATATATTGGCTGCTCTTTGGAAGAATCATAGAAAGGACAAGTACTGCCAGGAAAAACTTTGAGAGAGATTGTTTTTAAAAATGCACACCAGAACAAAATGAACTCTTTTTTAAAATGCAGAATTCAGTGAAATAAATATGGGAATGATGTAGCCATCCAGATGCTGCTGGCCACATCCCTCACCATTAGCTATACTTGCTAGAGATGATGAGAGCTGGAGACCAACAACATTCGTAGTGGCACATGTCTCCCATCTCTGCAGAAGCATAACCTTTTAAAAATAATTCCTTTTTACAATGATATTTTTACAAAGCTCACTACAGGCCACTGAGGGAACAGGCAAAGCAAGATAGATTTGAATAAAATATGGCATAATTATAATGTAATACAGTTGCCCCTCTGTTTTTGCGAACTTGAAGTCTGCATCCCTCACCTGTTTGTGGGCAGCAAATGGAGGGGGACCTATGGGGCTTGAATATTTGCGGTTTTCCATTTTCACAGGATGTTCTGGAACAGATCCCACACAAAAATGAAGGAGCGACTGCACATTTACATTTGTCATGTTTTACATTGTATGTTGAATTTTTGTAAAGAGAAGTTTGCTCACAGTGATGTTTTTCTACTTTCCCCCTCCCTCTGTATCCTTCCTTTGCCAATAAAAGCTTTCCAGAGAGTAAAGTTTTGGAAAACAGTATGGAGGGGGTATTAGATACAAAATTACTGAAAACCAGGCAGAGGCTCACATCTGCTGCAAACCCAATTTTCACTGATTTTCATCTATGCACCTCAACACCAAGGAAAGCTTGAAGGGAGTTTTGCAATTGGGAAGACGGAAAGTGCTCCTGCATAAATGAAACGCCATTTGCCCAAAATCTGGATATAACCCTTTATCATTACCTTAAGAAATGTGAATATTAATTTACAATGATTACAAGCGTGAAAAATTAGTCTGCAAAAATGGACAAAAATTAAGGTAAGAAAAATAACCAACTTATTTGGGAATAGCAACTTTTAAAACTTTTTAAAAGCATTTTCTATGGAATTCAAGATAGATTTTCTTTGTATATTAAAGGAAATCTAGAGTTTCATACTACAACTGGAGACCAGTTCCAAAACCTGTATAGGTGTTACTGTGCATTCAGCAAGCTGCATCATCAAAGCTGAAATAAAACCTGGTCCCAGAGGGAAAGATTCTCTTTTGTTTTCAACTGGTATTTTTAAGCCATATAGTGCTAGATTTTAAAAACTCTCTATTTGTTTTGGGTTTCTGAAAGGAGGCCCAAAAGAGAAACCAAGAAAGATGATCCTTCCCATGGCCATAGACAACCACAGTAGTGATGTCTGGCCATCTGGAGTCTGCAGAGCTTGGTATTTTTGCTAAAGCCATTAAATGGATCAATCTAGGCTGTTTAGTATCTAATACTATTATAAAATAATAAAATGTTAAGTACCTTCATTATTACCAGTGAAAATGTGAGGAACAGCAAGACTGTGAGTTCATATATTACAAATGTAGGGAAAACATGAAGGCCTGCAAGAGAAGAACAATTTTACATTTCTTAGAACTTTGTCTAAATGTGGCAATGCATATAAACAGAACAACATCTTTCGTATCACTTGTAAATAAAAGCATGCCACATTTTTGAAATTAGAATACTAAAGCTGTATAGCCTAATAATAATTCGGCTGTAATAACTATCAGATTATTAGAGCGGTATAAACCTAAAATAATAATAAAAAGTAAATAAAAATAAGGATTTCCCCAAACAACCGTGGGAGTAGTTTCCAGCACAAACATTTTTCTAATTCTCCCTTCCTAATGTGCCTTTGGTCCAGCAGACATTCAAAACAACAGCTAGGTTTGCTATCAGCCCCATCTCCTTATCTCTCAGCAGTGTGCAGGGACCACTATTACTGCAATTCCTCATTTCCCCAACTTCCTCCTTCTATGGCAATGCTTCCATGGCGGAAAGACAGGGCTGTAGTGGCCCTGATGAGCAGGGCTGCCCAGGGGCCTGGCCCTCCCCACACCGCCCCAACTCTGCCCTAGATTTAGACCAACCTCAATAACAGGAAATCTTTCTGAAAAAGGCATTCAGGAATCTAAGGTTTGATCCAGAAAATTTATTGGAGCATGATGGTTTTAAAAAGCTACTTGTACCTTCAGGGAAGGGCCTAAATATCCTAAAGGCACCAGATCCCAGATTCAATCTGATCTTCAAGGTTAAACAGGGTCAGCCCAGGTTAGTTGGATGGGAATCCTCCAGCAAATACCAGGTGCTGTAGGTTATGTTTCAGTGGAAAGAACTGACAAAGCCACTTCTGAGTGGCCATTCTCTGAAGATGCCAACCACAGATGCTGGCAAAACGTCAGAAAGAAACTCTTCTATAACATGGCCACACAGCCCGAAAAACCCACAAAAACCACCTCTGAGTAATCCTTGCCTAAAAATCCTATGATAAATTAATGGGGTTGCCATAAGTTGACAGGCAACTTAAAGGCTCATATACACACATACACCCACCTCAGCAGTGGTGGACAAAGTAATTTCATTATGTCTTCCCAAGGTGTTCTTGGGACTGGGCCCAAAACAGACAGTGAAGCACAGCCAAAAAAAGGAGTGTTGGAAGGGATTGGTAGGGTTGCAGGAGTGCTGGAAGTGTTGGAGGTCCCTATGGCCTGCGTTTTGCCCACCTCCGACTTGTGCGAACAACATGTAGGCAAAGGAGTAGGCTAAAACTGAGATCTGGAAAAGGAGATAGGCACTTGAGGAAAAGGTAAGAAGGAAAATGAAATTTGAGCAAATGGCTTTAACTATTTCCTGAAACAAGTTTCTGGTGTGCTCTAAAGATAAAAATCCTAAGGAAAATAATTTGGAAATATGCATGATCTAAAAAGTAGGACTTCCATTTCAAATAAATAGGCTTCAGCTGTTGTTGTCTGCCTTCAAGTTGTGTCTGGTTTATGGTGACCCTATAATGTGTTTTTCTTAGCAAGATTTGTTTTACGGGCAAATTGTTCATTTGCCTTCCTTCTGAAGCTGAGAGTGTTTCACTTGCTCAAGGTAACCTAGTGGGTTTCTATGACTGAGCAGGGATTCAAACCCTGGTCTCAAGAGCTGTAGTCAAAGACCAAGGCACTACACCATACTGGCTCCCTAAACAGGCTATAGACTGGGGTGCAGATATGCTGATTTATATTAGCATATTAAAGGTGAAATATTAGATGGGGAGAAAAAACTATACATTCTTTAAAAATGTCAGCATTTAATTAGTTGGCACACAGTGGAAAATCTTAACTACCTGAAAATGCTTAGACCTGTTTTAAAACTTCAAGACCTAAAATATTAATTCATGAAAAGGCTTCATGACCAGTATGCAATTTTCATGTGACTAAGTTGGAAAAGATCTTTCATACAGTTGGTTCTAAAAAGCAAACCTTGATTTGTCATTTTATATAAGAGACACCATTATACTACATCACTGTATTAAATAGGACTTGAGTATCCATGGGGGAACCTCTAACCAAACTCCAGCAGATACCAAGGGCCCAATATATTTTGAAATGGATTGAATCTAAAACTCCTAGGAACTATGCCCTTCAAACATGAAAAAGACATAGTTGTTATTGCTACCCCTAAGAAACAAGTGAATTGCAGTCCTATCCTTGGGTGTAAGCTCCATTAATATCAATAGACTTAACATACGCATAAGTATAATGTTCATGTCAACTAAATTTTATATTTCTTAGTTCATCTCTTTTACTATATGATTAGTGTTTCTCCCAATGTTGGGAAAACAGTCATGCTTCAACATAGCACATAATGATGCATTTGAATGTCACATTTCCCTGAAGACATTTTATAAGCCATCATGTGCCAAGAGTTTGTCCCCACACTCCCTGGAGGACATGAGGGGCTTTTTTAAGTAAAAAAGTTGTGTTGCCAGGGCAGCTTAGCCAGGTGAATGGGTACAGCTTTCAGTGGGTGGCATGAGCAATATAGAAGTTGGCCACCCCTGGTTTAAATACCATAACTGTTAGGACTTCTCAGTTCAAGTAACTGTGAGATGTTTTAGTTAGGAGGACTTCTTTAGTCAGACCACAAATATTGCACCTGAGACAGTAATTTTGGGGGCAAAATGGATGGGCAGGAAGGAGCGACTTCATTTTGCCCCTAAATTTGCCCAATCGCCCTGGGGCTGTGGCAACCACATGCCACAGCCCCATGAGTGCCTGCTGCCATGGTCCCAAATGGACCACCAAAAGAAGTGGAAAACATCTGTTTCTTTTTGGGCTGCCTAAGGCAGCCCCAGCGCAGCCCCAGGGCAGCTTCAATGTGGTTTGGGGGGGTACATTGTCTAAACACCACACCCCCGTAGCGTCTGGAGGCTGTCCCCATCTCCCTGTCTGTTTTGGGCTTTAGTTTCAAAAATGTTTTGTTGTGCCAAGTGTTATGGTACTTTCTAATATTTTTTTAAAAGTTAAAAGAATTGGGTCACAGAATTCCACAGTTCTTTGGATTGTGATCTGATATTTAATGTTGCAACTGATCAGGGAATAGAGCTGCATGTCATCACACCAACTCTAGCCAACTGGTACCAAGAGGTTTCACAGCAACAAGTACAACAACATAATATTTTACTTATTTTTACAGAAATTATATTAATTTCCTTTTCCTGTTTAGCTGGTAAAATTAAATTTTGTTTATATGTTTCTGTAACAAGTTACCTATAGATGCAAAGAATATGATGGCAAGAAAGTCACGTATAGGCTCAATACAGGACATAATTTCTTCAGTAATCATGGGGCCCTGAGAAGAAATAAGTGCTCCTGCTAGAAAACATCCCAGTTCCATTGAAACATCCAGTAACTCTGTGATCTGTTAGGGGAGGAAAAGAAGTATTACTAATTTCTATGTGCTAATACCCCTTTTTAAATCAGCTTACTTCAAAACAACATATGACATCTAATATTACTTCATTCATGAAAATGTGATTATTACAGTTTCATAAATAACAACGTATAGAGCACATACATATGAAACAATTATTGATGACTTCAAAAATGTATACATCTTTGTGAACTGATTCTCAGTGTTTTATCTTCTTTGGCCTATACTGCCACAGTGAAAGACTTATTTGCTAATCCTGAAGACGTTGTTAAATACACGGAAATACAAACTCAGTACTCTAGCTATGAGATCACATTGCCCTCACCCACGAACAAGCTATTTCTATATAAATGTATTTAGTATGAAGATGAAATAGACTTCATGTGTACGGACACTTGCAACAGGACTGAGATTTTTTAAAATTTAAATGATTTTGCAAACTATCATGAACTGTGCCATATCAATCACTATTGTGCCCAGTAAATTCCTTAATGTCCCAATCTTTACTTTTAGACAGCTGTCTTACAAGGCACAGGGGCAGCTGTTTTAATATGTTACAGCAAAAAACCAAGAGTCTTGTAGTACTAAAGAGACTGTAATAAATGATAGATTAAACTTTCAGAAGCCAGAGCCTATATTGTAAAATACATGATATGACTGCCTAAATGGAGTGAGTGTGTTTGTGTGTGTAGAGGCAACTAATACCATGTGCTGTAGGCAATTTTAGTGGAAAAAACTGGCAAAACCATAGTGAAAACAAGGGCTGGTGTGTGAGTGTGCGGGGGGGGGGGGGGGGGGAACGGACCATCCCTGCATACATTTTGGAAGAAGCTCTCAAATAGTCATATTTACTTATGCAAGGCTTACCTGACCTGGTTTTTACATTTCACATATATTATTTTGAATAGCAAGTTTGATGAAACACAGAGTTGCTTTTCTTTTTTTGTTGGAATGATTCTCTATTCTTTCCATGTTATTTATGCCTGTGGTATCAAATTTTCTGTTAAAGCAGCAATATCTTAGAACACATCTACTTTAAACTGAGGTATATCTGAATTCTTATTGCAGTAATAAAAAATCTATCTCTCATAAAGAGAGGCCAAAAATGAAAGTATAAAGAGAAGCTGTAACATTAATCAAGCAAATAAAGAGTACAAATAGATATATTTCTGTTAGAGTAACTCTTTATAATTATTTGTTCAAATTGTTCACCTTGCTATGCATCTTCATTACACCTTATTGGAGAGGTAAGACAGCATAGCCCCCTACTTTGTCTTGCCTGAACCATCTGTAGTTACCATTTCGATTCTTCCTTCCATCAGGCATTGAACGACGATTATTAGTTGGAAAGCTGACATGACGTACCAGATGTCACAATGGCCCACCTAACTATGTTCACAACTGAACACATCAAAATGGATCTGAAGTTCATGCTATTTTTGTTTTGTAACTCACATTCTGAATCTTGAAAAGTCAAAAGGTAGGGTAACTACTGAATTGAATCTAATGAATTGTTACTACCACCACCTTAAGATTCTACATGGAACTGGACCAAACTCAGAATGATTCAGCTTGTATTTATTTCTTCTTGCCATAGTTAAATAACAAATTTGTATCACTTGGATTTTTGACCTTTTGTATGAATGTGTACAGATATGCCTCAGTTAACGAAGTAGGTATATTCCTGGACATTCCTTCTTTAACAGAAACATTGGTACCAGAGGTAAAAAGAACAGTGATAGGCTCCGACATCACAAAAAAGGAGAGCAATTCAACATGTTTCAGTAAACTTTTCATTCAAAATTTAACAATATGCACATGTGAAATGAAACAGCCAGATCAGGTAAGCCTTGCATAAGTAAACAAAAACATTTTGAACCTAGATACTACTTCAAGGATTCTTCCAAAATGCACCCAGGGATTTTTTCTTTGGCCTCGAGCAGGTGGGGCAAAAGGAGCAGCCAGAGGCCACTCCAGCCACGATCGCTCTCCATTAGGTGTGGAACTGTGGCAACCAGACGTTTGGCAAAAGACTGCCAGCCAGGACCACTTCTTTAGTGCTCCTTTTTGTGCTAGGTTTGAGCCACCTTAGGTTTGGGCAGTTGCAGCCTGATCCGGGGGCGTGCATCATCTGAACGCCATGCCCCCGGATCGGCCCAAAGGAGGCACTTTTGACCCATCTGTTTTGGGCCTTTCTTTTACAAGCTTCTACTTTTCTTATAATTTCCATTTTGGTGGCCTTACATATAGAGCTATAGGTTTTTTTAACATGCTGGTGGTAGATGGTGAAACAAGCTAATGTTCTTTCCCCTTTCTCTCTGTTCTACTTTTCATGCATGCTCAGTAAGGGACTCCAAAGACAGCAGTTTTTTACATTGCGTTTTGTAGATAGGCACATACAGCCTGTTTTAGTTTTTGGGTTATTAAAGTTTAAGTTTTTGGATTATTTCAGATTTCAGGATTCCAGATAAGGGAGACTCAACCTCTATTATGATACACCTAAGCCGAATGCCACCTACTGAGTTTTGGAAAACTCAATTACTGAGCCAAAGTAGGATATTTTGAGATATCTAGACTTCCCTAAGGCAGAGAAAAATGAAGGGTGATCTCAAAACGTCAGAATTCTTGGATGCATCATAAGATACTAGGGCAGATGTCATAGTTTCAAATAATACCAGTCCCTCTATGTAGAAATTTACAAGGACAGCTTTCAAAGGGAAGGAAATTAAAGCTATACATTCGAGAACGGCTAGTAGGAGTAAATGGTTTTCCCAGCAGGGAATCCACTTATTCCTCCAGTTTTTAAAAGGTGAAACTTTATTTAAACGTGTGTGTATACTAATTAGATATATTAACATATCTGATAATAATAAGAGCCTAGTGTTTTTTTCACCTATAAACCTCTTTCTGTAACTGAACTCTTATCTTCTCCCATTACCTGAAGTTTCAAAAAAATATATCTGATGCATGTCAATAAATATAAGTATTTGCAAAAATTACCATTAGCATAAGAAACATAAAAGCAGATATTCCTAGAACTAGAATTTCTTTATTTCCTTTGCTTTCCATATGTAACTTGCGGTAGTAGGGTCCTATTAGATAAGTCTTTAAAACAAGACATATAAGCAACGCAGCAGCCAAAGAAAAGAGAATTTGTCCAATCAGCATCAATATTCTCATTATTTCCTTGATAATGCTACAAAAGGAAAGATAGAGAGTCAGTTTCAACCTCATAATTCTAAATGGTTTCTTTAAAATTTTAAGTTTCTTCTTATATTAAAAAAAATGTGCCCACACTGCATTTTCATTTACAGTTTTTTACTGGTGAACAAAATCACTACCATTTTAATTTTAAAAGGTCAAAGATTAAAATGAACTTCAGACAACAATTATGGTTCAAATTATTCCCTTTGGTTTACACTTTTCAAAAGGATAATATACAATACTACTGAAGCAACAACCTAAATATCTGAAGTGTTTTCTATTGAAGCAAAACTTACAACAATAATGTAATTTTTATTTTGATGTATTCAAAATTTAAGTCATAAGGACAACAGATGTGATCCAATGCAATATCCTATGCACATCCAAATGATAGCATGTACCAGTTCAATCTCTCTTCAGCAAAAGACATATCAAAGTAAAGACAATCCAAAAACCAATCTGGAGATGGAAGAGGAAATTGTTTACTGATGAAAAGGAAACTGGCCAAGCAATCTCAGTACACTGACAGGCCTAATTCAAGCATCTCTCTGAAATGCTGCCAACATAAGATATATGTACTTACCATAAAGATTAATAGCAAAGTAGTTATTGGATGTGAGATTAAACACATCTCGTTTAAATACAAACACTTTAATACTGTAAAGCATGAAGCAAAATAAAAAAACACGTATGCAAAATAAAACACATCATGCATGTTGCCCTGAGATTCTTGGGGGAAGGGAAGGATGAAAATGTAATGAATACAAGCACTCAGGTGAACTTTGTTACCTGGAATGCGTGCCAACTCCAGCTTGAATAAGAGTTGGCATGACTGCTATAAACAAGCCAAGTTGTACATCCTGCATCACCAACATTGCAAGCAGAACACTGCTGTAATCTATGTCTCCTGTTCAACAAAAGAGCACAAAAAAGTATGCAAAGACAATACAATAATATTACTACCAATTCATTAATTGAGGATTTGTCACTTTCTTATTTCAGATAATCATGTATTTGTTGTGTATCTATTTTGTATAAACACTAGCAGGTCAACATGTAAAAGAATAAATAAAATTTGTATCCAAGAAAATGCATATGAAGTTCTGATTCATACTGATGAATCCTTTCCTTGTGTTAGTTGTGAATTTCAGAATGTTACTCACTGAATGCAATTTTAAAAGGTAGTCATTTTGCCTTCTTTACCTCAGTATTGTGGACACAGTCCTTAAAGTCTGTTTTCCATTTTATTTTCTCAAGATTGAAATGTGCACACCCATGTTTTAAGATGCATGAAGCATAGTGAATGTAATATTCAAAACCAATTTCTAGAACTTCACCTAGATTCCCTTTCCAGAATACCTTGAAAATGTTTGTTTTACACAAAGATACAGCAGATTCTGGCCAGATTCAGCTTTTTTTTTAATTTCTCTCTGTTGTTTTGTGTCTTCATGTCAACTCTGACTTTAAGCAACCGTATCCTAGGGTTTTGTTAGCAAGATTTATTCAGAAGAGGTTAGCCATTGCCCTCTTCTTGTTGAGGGAGTATGACTTGCCCAAATTCACCTGGGAGGCTTCCACAGTTAAGCAGGGATTTGAATCCTAGTCTCCATGAATTTTAGTCCTCAAGCACTACACCATGCTGGCTCTCAATTATTTTTGTCTAACCTACATATTAATGAAAAGCTGAAACGAGGGAAAGGATCAAAGCATATGTATACAAGAAGTGTGCCCTACATTTTCAGTTGTGCACTGCAGACTCTCCTTTTCCATAACTTTTCTCTAACTTCTTTCAGTATCATATTCAACCACTTTGGATAGCAGGATGAAAAGAGGGAAGAGAAAGAACAGGACCTCATATAGTTTGTAGACCCCTACAGCAAGAAAATATTTCTTCCTCAATTCCCTGTCTGTTATTTCAAGGGACATTTGTGCTGTTAATTAGACACTGACCAAGGTCACCATGCTCATCAACCTCTGGAAAATCAGATGTGCTGTTCTGCTAACATACATGTCATGGCTCTATAAAGAAATAGGAGTGACCGTTTAATTCTTCTGTAAGTAAAGTAAGAAAAGCATTCGGAGCACAGACATGGAGACACAGGTAATAAATACAGCAGACACAGTGTGGCTAAAGGCAGTATTATTTTCTGCAGAAAATCAGCAGAGTATATTCATACATGACTTGAAAGGAAGGAGTGAACATGGGAGAAGCCCTTCTGCGTCAGATCAACAGCCTAAGTAGTGCAGCATCCTGTTTCCTACAGTGGCCAACTAGATGTCTTTGAGAAGTCCAACAGTAAGATGAGGGCAAAAACTTTCTCCTACAGTTCTCCAGAAAATATTAATTTGTCTGGTCATGAAGGCAATGTACATAGCTTGTGACTAACAGCCACTGCAAGCCATATCCTTCATGACTTTGTCTAATTTGCTTTTCAAGGTATTTTATTTTATTATTTTATTATCCTGCCTTTCTCCTACATTAATGTGCAGATGGCTGAAAGCCTGTATTTATCAGTGTTATGGCTTGGCAAAAGTTCCAAGGCTGAGACTTGTTTGGGTACATTTCACCAGATTGAAGGTGACAACAGCCTATAGAGTAGCAGTTTCAATTGAGGATGTTGATAAGGCTGTGGGGTGGAAGGAACCATCTACTTTTGTGAGACACTATGAAGTTGACAAATTTAGAGCTAGTCAAGCAGCCTTTGGTAGAACAGTACTTCTGGCTGTTGAACACTATCAAGAAGTTAAAATGACTAAATTGATGTTATTGTACTTTGGATACACCATGAGATGACATGACTCAATGGAAGGCTTTGTAAAGTTAAAGGAAAAGTTGTAGGAAAAGAGAAAGACTGCATTACAGATGGCCTCAATCAAAAGAAGCCAGAGTTCTGAGCTTGCAAGACCTGAGCAGGGCTGTGAACAATAGAGTCCACAAAAGTCTTTCATTCATAAAGTCACCATAAGTTGAAGCTGACTTGACAGCACACAATAACAGCAAATAGATAAGTTTCATGGGACTGACTGTAATCTCATAGTTAAATTGCACCTACCTTCTTTATCTCCCCGAGCACTCCCTGCAAGGAATCTGGATACCAATGGTGTGCTTGACAATGATAAACAAGTAGCAATGAACACACTTTGTGTTGCTCTAATTTGTAGAAAGTGTCCCCACAGCAAGCCAAATGCAATCATCAGAAGTGTCATGTAACAGGGTCCTTGCAATGATATCTTCCACACCTTTGAAAATAATATTAACTCAAATTGGATTAATACAGTTTCAATATTCTTAAAATATTATTTTCAATATCACATTAGTGCTTACTGCAATTAAAACTTTCAGAATGTGTAAGACACCAACAATTCTCTGCCACTGTCTGTCAATTTCAATTTCCAGCCTTTAGAGATACTGAGTAGAATGAATTCCCAGACAATATGATGTGTATATATGTGAGCACATGCAGGCACACATAATCATTGTGTTATTAAAATATACTATGGGCTTGAATACTCACAACTGCTGAACATAAACCTGGTCCTCAGGGTTGTTTAAACTAAGTGGAACAGTATTACAATATCTGCGATTCCAAACAGCAAATAGTTGTATACTGAATAAAGAGTTAATTTGTGTTCCAACTATAAGCAAGACCATTTAAACATTCCATTTTTGTACTCATTTAGAAAAGCTGTAGAACAATACTAATTTCTTTGAAGCAGTTTATAGAGGAATAGACACTTGATATCTGAATAAAAAACATTTACACACAAGGCTAGGATCATTATACCTCAAAATTACAGCAATATTACATTTCTAGCTTATATAATAATACAAATGACATACCAAATATGTGCTTTTATTAATACAATCCTATATCTTCAAAGGCTCTTCCCCCAAACAACATTAAGTGTAATCCATTCTTCCCATGAGTGGAATTCCACTCAAAGGAAACTCCTCTGAAGAAGGGGTACTTCTCACTTTTTCTGCCAATGCTCCTTCTCCCTGCAACTCTTATCATCACATCTCTTCCTGATTTAGTGGGTTCCCTGGACAATCAGAGCATTTGCAAGCTAGTGAATGGTGGGGAGAGAGAACAGGTAAAAACTGCCCTCCTTCCTCCATCAGGATTCTCCATTGGACCTAAGTCCCTTCCACAAATGAAAAGTTCCCTTCTCTTAAAAGAAAGGCCCATGGATCCATGCCACCTGTTTTCAAAGTTTCTATTAAAGCATTCTAATATAATATTAACTCTTGACTTTTTATCTTCCCTCTTCAGAAATTGTAATACCTATGCATGTGACTTTTGTGAAACAATACCTTTCTTAGCCTTTCAGGAGAAAACTCCAAGCCCACCAGGAACAACGTGAAGAATACACCAAATTCTCCCAGTGTCTCTACCTGGACAATTGACTGAAAAAATACAAGTTTATTCAATGTGCTACAGTCTTGTTACAACATTTTAACAGCTTCATAGAAGCCTACATAGTGTTATTTTTTACATAGGCAGTACCTAGAGGTCAAAATCATCATGCATACATTTGTTTACATCCCATTTCCAAAAAATTCAAGATTTAAAAATTTGGTTGATTCTAAAGACTCATAAAAGCATATATGGACCAAATCACCACATTAGATTGTGGTTTTTGAAGAAACAGGAAAAACAAGGATCAAAATCACGACAGTAAAAATGTTAACAGGAAAGATACTTCCCAAGTAAGATGAACAACACATTGTGGGCTTGAAATGGGTAATGAAAAAGAAAATACAAAATGGAAACCCATATGCCAGCGGGATATATAAAAAGAATTATACATACAAAGATTTATGAAGCAGGAAGGTAAAGAAATGTCATTACAGAGCCTAAAAAGCTACTCTCCATGAGATGTTGACTGCTTGTGTATTACTTGTGTTGAGCTGAACCTGCCGCAATTACTTTAATGTCTAATTACTACTACATTAAATGAGGAATATCTTGTTAATGCAGAGTTCTACACATACACTGGGTTCTGATGGCTTTAGACTGGAACAAGAATTAATAAATGTATTCTAATTTGCAAATCTATTTTGGTATAGAAACACAGAAAACGTTCCTAGTTTTAGTTTTCAATAATATCCTATGTTCTTCATTTTGAGTTGAGTAAAACCAATACTCTAATCCCTATTACCCCAAATTATTTGACATATCATATATACTCATGTACAATTCGACCTCATATAGAAGGTTTTAGGGCCAAAATCATGGATTTTGATATGACCCTTTGATAAATCAAGGGTAAAACTTAGGGGCATGTAACAAAGGGAGGTAGGGGGAAAATACCACTTTCCTCCCTCCTTCTCTGGACCTCTCCCAACCACCTAACACCACTTCCCTGGTGCTGGAGGAGAAGGTTTTAACATCGGATTGGGACGGAAGGAAAGTAGAGTTAAATGGGGTGTTTGGTGGGGAGAGAAGGCTTTAAGATTGGATTGGGAAGGGAGGAAAGGAGTTAAATGGGATGTTTGATAGAGGAAGAGATCTGGAGGAGGAGGAGAAAGTTTTAACATTAGAATGGGAAGGGAAGGAAGTGGAGTTAAATGGGGCATTTGGTGGGCAAAGAAGGTTTTAACATTGCATTGAGAAAGGAATCACCTCTTTCACACACGCACACGCACACACACAAATATGCCTTGGCAGCTCTTTCAGAAATCACTGCTGAGGCATACAGGGTGGTGCTTCTTTCACGACCTTTCTAAGCAGTATTACTGTATTGACCTGTATATAAGTCGACCCAGAATTTTAGGGTCAATTTTTGGGCATAATTTTTTCAATTTATAGAGTATATATGGCAGTCCAGAAATATAACACAAATATTGCACATAACATTATTTTCATTTACTTTAAGGTAGGAAATGGTGCAAAACTCCACTACTCCAACATTCTCTTCTTTACATGCCAATAGATTACATAGCTTTCAAAATTCCTCAATAGTGAATATACATCTAACACACATAAACATACACAGAGAGAATATGAATTATCTTAAAAATATACTCCTACCTTGATACTGTTTAATCCTGATGGTCCCAAGAGAACGCCACAGATAATGTAACCAAACATAGATGGTAAGCCTATTGTTGTACACAGCCAACCACAAGGCAAGGATAGCATTCCTATGGTCACAATATCCTAATGAATAAAATAAAAATACTATTCTTCTCAAGAGATGCTTCCAAATATATGATAACATGTATAGGGAAGTATCATTCACCCACAATGGAGGATGCTACTTCATCCTGGAAAAAATAGATTTCATTGGTTGGATCGTCACTGTTCACCATCAATCTTTCACCCTATTTGTTTCTTGGACTCTAAACTGGGCATACAATAAGATGAAGACTAAGCCTTCCACTCATACTCCTTCCTTTCCCCTTTCTTTCAAGACAAATAAGGCCTGACTAGAACAGGATTTATACGCCAGTAAATATGGCTCATATTCCAGTCTCAACATCAGATACTAAAGTTACTTTTTAATTAAAGACCTTCTCAATTCTCAGTTCAATTTAAATGAATAGCATTCCTACTGGGGGGAAATCATTGAAACATATTAAGCTAGCTTCTGAACATCTATTCATTTTTTTTTACATGTTTGTCTTGCTTTTCTGCTAAAAAAAACAGGCTCAAAGGGGATAACGAGCATAATTAAAAACATGAAGAGATAAACCTATACAGTTTATTGCAATAAATATTATATTGGTTGGCTTATACTCATGTCAGAAGAGAAATCTGCGATCCCATAATGTAATATATTACTTGGGACATTAAGTCAACAGTCCTTGTGTGTATACTCACTCCCTAGCTCCCATTATTGGTACATTCAAAACTTAAACGGTTTTACTTGTAAAACAGAGTAACAGTCTAATATTTGTATTTTTTTTATTCTTAGAAATAAATGAATCCTACCACAAATTATACATTCATTTTTGTATGTTGCTAACAGATCAAACAGTTACTGTAAATACAGCAGAGACCCATGATGATAACTGATTAACAGTCATCTTTCTAAACCCGGAATTTTGGTTTACATGATAGGGAGTCTGCCATTCTGAATAGATTTCCTGAAATATTGATCTATAAAAAGTTGACAGCCTGCTAGCTTTTACGTTTTTCAAAGATGCATGTATGAGCACTACTTAAATCTTAATACAAGTTTTTAAATTTGCTCGGTTTCATGTGAAAGAGTTCACCTTTATAAAATGATGGTCAGCACGTGGAATGGTTGAGTCTCTAGGCTTTGTAAGTATGTACTGATTGTTTTGTGAATCGATAAGCATACTTAAACCCAAATCATCTTCCACTTCCCTTTTTGAAATATTTCTTTTTGTATCTGATTCATCCTCTTCCACTCTCAAAACGGCTTCAAAATTTACTCCCCTCACCTGTCAAGGAAGCAAAGATTTATCAATACTTTTATTGCTTTCAGTGCTGTATGAACAGATTTTCTCTCATACCGTAGGACTTTCTCCTCCTCCCCTGTGCAGACTCATGGACCCCACCCCATATCAGCTTTTGAGTCCCTTCCAACCCTAAGGAGCAGGTTTTGAGGTTGTACAGGGGACTAAAGTCAGAAAGTGGAATTGGTCCTTACCTGGCAGAAGCCATTCTATTGTTGGAGAGGGTTCACTGTATACAACTCTCAGTATTCTTTGTGTTTTCTTTTTAGAACTTAAAAAGGGAATTTCCTCTCACTACTAACAGATGACTTGCAATTTCTTTTTTTGATTCCACCATACTCCATATTCTTAAGTTATTTTCCAGCAAACAATGGAAGCATTAATATTCCCCTTATTTTCCTCCAGCAAATATAACCATTGTTACTGTCTGCTCCCCAAGTGATGAAATTAACTGTATAATGTTGACAAATTGCTATTATATTGTAACAGATGTAGATAGCTATTATATCAATATCTGGATAAACTTACAGACTTGTTGTCATCAAAAGCATGCTCTCCTATTTCTTCTTCTAGCCTATCAGCTGCTTTCCTTACATCTTCAAGAATCTCATCAAGAATGGACAGGCTTTTATTTTGATGCTGCATGTTTTTCAGGGCTTCAGCTTGGTGCTTCTCTGCTGCTAGAAGTTCAACATATTCCGTTTCCTCCTATTAGGATTAAAATGCTAAGATTCTTTTCAGAATAAAAAAGACCAATGTTTCACTTTCTCAAGCCTCTTCATTAAAAACTGAAAAACTTTTAACAGTTGCAGAGGAAGATCTCTGGGCTTTTTGTGAACTCCCTTTCCATAGTTTTTGTGGCCCTTAAAGCATCTTTCAAATACAAGATCCTCAATGAAACTCATTTAATAAAAAGATACGATTTACACATACTTGATCTGAGAACATGGATACAGCTATAGTACATTAGTTCTAAATTTGTTAATTAATTAACCTCTTCCCCTGGAAACTCCAGCTTGTTTATTTATCCAGTGAACTCATCACAAAAATCTTATTAATTCATACATCAAGCTTAGCAGACAAATTGGTCAAAATCAGCCTACTTATTCTCTGTTATGCTATGTCTATTTTTTCACCATTTAGTTTGATACAATACAGAAATTTCAAATGGAGAACTCACCTTTATTGCAGCTTCTCTCAAGGCTTCCAGTCGCTGCCGACTGCTCTCTTTCATGTTCACAACATCTTTGTAATCACCTTGTAGAGCCCGTTGGAGTCCATGGATAGCTTGAAAGACAGAGTTTTCACTTTCATTGAGCTCCTTTTGAAAAATTTCAAATGTGTGAACCTGAAAAGTCCTTTCTTCAACTGACAGCTGTGGGTCCTTTTCCACTGCTCTTATTGCACTTTTTAGTTTGTTGAGAACCACATTCTTTTGACGCAGGAGTCCAGATAGCTTTCTGCAGTTTTCTACAAGCCACTGTTTCCTTTGCGCAACAGCAGCTCCTTTCCCACGATGCAGCTTTATAGCATGTTTCACTATATCCTCGTGTTCTGCAGGGGTAATCAGCTGACAGCAAAGTAACAACACTAACATCCAAAAGCAAATAAATCCCATTACTTTCATTGTCCAGTTTCTAGTACTGACTGTATGAAAGCACACAGAAGTTACGCCCCACCTTCTGTCATATGCTTTTTGCATCTCAAATATAATGCAGTGAGATTAATTAATAAAAATTAGCTCTCATCCATAGTATACTATGGGACCACATAATCAAATATGAACTGAACCGCCGGAAAGCTTGAAAACAAAATATGCTACACATTGCAAGCTCTTCTTTATTCAGGTTTAAATTCTTTTTTATTAGAAATTTTGTCTTTGGTGGCCTATTTTTCGTCCAAAACATAGCACTATCTAGCATCTATTAAGTTGGGAAGATCAATTCCACTCACAAATATTCTATCTTTCTTTCTTCTGGATAATATCAAATTATCTTCTGTGAATCTGGCCAGCTGAAAGGTTTGCCTGATCTTCTTATGAGGAGAGTGAACGAATGAGAATCCCAGTCCTATATTTAAAAACAAGTAGAATAACTGATTACTTGCAGTAACTACAATCCAGATTCTTCAATTTAAAAATAATAAATCTTATTGGGATAGGTGCATTTTACACATATTCCCAAACACAAAAACAAAGGATGCTGCATTTGCAGTCTCTGAGGAAGCCATACCTGCATTAGCCACCTTATTCACTAGGCTCAGTGCTTCTACAGCATCAGCAAAGGTAGGAACCCTGCCTTTTCTTCCCTAACAGTGCTCATACCAACATGTAGGCTGCAGCTGTTAGAACTTTCTTTATATACTCCCTTCTATGTTCCCTGCTACCAGCACAGGATATCTTTCTCCAACCCATTTTGCCTCCTACACATGTCTCTATGCATGCTCCTCTCATATTCTCTTTACTTTCTGCTCTTACTTTCAATTATGGTAATCTTTCTTTCTCCCACTTCCTCAATCTCTTCTACTTCCTTCTCAATGTTTACATTTTGTGCCTATGTGGCGATCTCACATTTTACCTTTCTTCCTTGTTTATCTTTTCATATCCACACAAATAGCTTTACAGCCAAACCCTCAGGACTGAAAGAAAGAGGAAAGAGGAGAAAAGGAAATGGCAAAAAGGTCTAACCTTCTTGGGCTGCACCTATTCACTTCATCCCCCAAAGGAATGTAGCCCTTGCCATAAAGAAATGTTCCTTTACCTCAAGGTTTTGAAAACATGGTCCTTCCAGGTTCTCCATTCACTACTGCATGACTTCTCTTCTCAAGATTTAACATATTGAAATTTAAAGCTGCATAAATTTCAGTTTTTCATTTGCCCCATCCTTTTTCCTTCCTTTCCCATTCTTTGCACCCAAACTGATCTGTCACTTTACTTCTACCATTCTGGATTCACTCTCGTCTCCACAAAATCCCTGGTCATCTTTCACTGTCATCTCTGTTGTCTTGCTTTTATTATGGTGTCTCCCTTTTTGTCTGGAACTCCTCATTTTCTCTTCCTCCTCTTTTATTTGCGAAACCATTTTAATCACTTGTCTCAAACCCTTTTGTTCTGGACTGGAACACCTATTCTGGATCTCCCGGGGCTCGTCTCACCTATGCTGGTATCTACCTTCTGCCCACTGTCCAACAGGACAATAACTCCCTAACCTTTATTCTTCTCTTACCTATGCAGACAGAGTATGTTCTTTAGTCAAGGAGTATGAAATTTCTTTTCTGTGTAATAATCAAGAATGGTTTATATGTGTGTATGTCCAGGTTGCCTGTCAATTTATGGTGACCCCATGAATTTCACAGGGTTTTCTTAGGCAAAGAATACTCAGAGGTGGTTTTGCCAGTTCCGGCCTCTGAAATATAGCCTATAGGGCCTGTATTTGTTGGAGAGCTCCCATTCAAGTATTAACCAGGGCCGGCCCTACTTAGCCTCCAAAATCAGATGAGATTTGGTGCCTTTCCTTTTCAAATATCCGTGGGCTCCAAGCAGACAGCTGAAGACACCCACCAGCTAGACCTTAGACTCAAGTTGCATCTGCACTGCAGAAATAATCCAGTTTAGCACCACTTTAATTGCCATGGCTCCATGTTATAGAATTCTGGGATGTGTAGTTTTGTGAGATATTTAGTCTTCTCTGTCAGAAACCTTTGGTGCCACAGCAAACTACAATTTCCGGAATTCCATAACATGGAGACATGGCTGTTAAAGTGGTGTCAAACTGGATTATTTCTGCAGTGTGGATGCAAACTCAGACAGCTTGTAAGGGACAGGGCCTAAATCCAATCTCTAGCTCCACCTAGAGTAGATCCGCTGCATCAATGGGAACTTGGTAAATCAATACTTATGCAAGTTTTACTGACCTAATGAATCTATTCCAGCTGGAACCACCAACTAGATTTAAGCCTGAACTTTAAGCTTTTTTAATGTAATTGATAATTTGAAACCAATACCAAGACCCCAGTTAAAACAGCCTATGCAGACCTTTTCATATTACCAGGATTGCCAGATTGAAAACTGGAGAAGATTCCTGTTCCTTTAATGGTTGTGTCAAATGAGGGATTTCAGTAGGTGCTACTTGCCACACAACAAGCTAACAAGCAACACTTGCTGAAATTCCTCATTTTACACAACTATTGAAGGGACAGGTGTGTGCGCGTTGTGTGCCTTCACGTCATTTCCAACTTATGGCTACCCTAAAGCGACCCTATCATGTTTTATTTTTGGCAAGATTTGTTCAGAGAAGGTTTGCCATTGCTTACCTTTGAGGCTGAGAGATTGTGGCTTGCCCAAGGTCACCCAGTGGGTTCCCATGGCCGAGTTGGGAATCAAACTCTGGTCTCCAGAGTCGTAGTCCAACACCCAAACCATTACACCATCCTAGAGCCCTCTCCAGTTTTCACTTTAACAACCCTGCGTTCTTTCTACCTGTGGAAATGCAATGCTGCTTGTTTTAAAGTACAAGATAGGAAGCACTAGCAAAAGTACCGTAGGCGCAAAGGACCCCACTGGCTTGCCTCTTTTAATGTAAGAAAATGTAGTGAATGAGTATGTAGCATTGGGGAAGAGAGAGAAGCTGCCCCATCTATGCTCACACACATCATTGGGACTATTTCTGTTGTTACTTAACACCACTTTAATCATAGTTGTGTATGTGTTTAACTGAGAGCCAGCCTGGCATTGTGGACTACAAAGACTAGGGTTCGATTCCCCGCTCGAGCATAAAAACCCACATGGTGATCTTAGAATCATGGAATCATAGAGTTGGAAGAGACCACAAGGGCCATCCAGTCCAACCCCATGCCATGCAGGAACTCCCAATCAAAGCATCCCCGACAGATGGCCATCCAGCCTCTGCTTAAAGACCTCCAAGGAAGGAGACTCCACCACACTCTGAGGGAGAGTGTTCCACTGTCAGGAAGTTCCTCCTAATGTTGAGGTGGAATCTCTTTTCTTGCAGCTTGCATCCATTGTTTCGGGTCCTAGTCTCTGGAGCAGCAGAAAACAAGCTTGTTCCCTCCTCGATATGACATCCCTTCAAATATTTAAACACGGCTATCATATCACCTCTCAGCCTTCTCTTCTCCAGGCTAAACATCCCCAGCTCCCTAAGTCATTCCTCATAGGGCTTGGTTTCCAGACCCTTCACCATTTTAGTGGCCCTCCTTTGGACACGCTCCAGTTTCTCCACATCCTTTTTGAATTGTGGTGCCCAGAACTGGACACAGTATTCCAGGTGAGGCCTGACCAAAACAGAATAGAGTGGCACTATTACTTCTCTTGATCTAGACACTATACTTCTACTGATGCAGCCTAAAATTGCATTGGCCTTGGACAGGTCACACTCCCTCAGCCTCAGGAGAAGGCAATAGCAATCCCCCTCTGAAGAAACTTGCCAAAAAACCTCAGGGTTGCCATAAGTAAAAAATGACTTTGAGGCACACAACAGCAACAACTGTGTTTAACTATATAGGTTTTATTGTATCCATTACCTTTTTATGTTACCTTGAGTCCAAGCCTGGGAAAACGGTGGCATGTAAATAAAGGGAAGGGTCAACTTCTCCCGGGTTGTTCCATATTCAAACTCTTTTGCGGTTGTTGTTGTTGCTGCGTGCCTTGGAGTCGTTTCTGACTTACAGCGACCCCTATCATGGGGTTTTCTTGACAAGATCTGTTCAGAGGAGGTTTGCTATTACCTTCCCCTGAGGCTGAGAGAGTGTGACTTGCCCAAGGTCACCCAGTGGGTTTGGGGTTTCTTGGCTGAGCGGGGAATCGAACCCTGGTCTTTAGAGTCGTAGTCCAACATGCAAACCACTAGGCCACCCTGGCTCACATGCCATCATGTCAACTTTGACTTATGCCAACCCTTAATGAAGGTTAAATCTCCATGTAAATCTTTGCTCAACAGCCTTGCTCAGATCTTACAGACTCAGGGCCATGACTGAATAATACTGCACCTTTTGCAAGTCACACTCTCTCAGCCTCAGATGGTGGCAATGGCAAACCTCCTCTGAACAAATCATACCAAGAAAACCCTAACGATACATTCACCTCAGGGCTGCCATAAGTCAGAAATGACTTGAAAGACACACAACAACAAAATGTCACCATCTAAAAGGGAGACAGTCAGCATCGGACTATTTTTATTTTTATATCTTTATCTATTTCATAGTTGTTATTTATTTATTTAGACAGTGTGGCATAGTGGTTTGAGCACTGGACTGACTATGGAGAACAGGGTTTGAATCCCTGTTCGGCCACATAAATCCACTGGGTGACCTAGGGCAAGTCACACTCTCTCAGCCTCAGAGGATGGCAATGGCAAAAAACCCTCTGAAGAAACATGCAAAAAAAAAATCCACAAAAAAACCATGATAAGTCAGAAATGACTTGAAAAGACACACATCAACAAAATGTCACCATCTAAAAAGGGAGGTGCCCAAGGAAAGACCATCTCCTTGGGCCACAGGTTTAGCAAACATGGGATTTTGCCAGAGCCCAGGGTGACATACGGCCTGTACAGACTGCCAGAAATAATGCACCTTGAGTCCACTTTAACTGCCCTGGCTCAGTGCTAGGGAATCATGGGAATTGTAGTTTATTGTGGCACCAGAGCTCTCTGACAGAGAAGGCTCAATGTCTCAGAAAAACCTACATTTCCCATGATCCCCTAGCATTGAGCCAGGACAGTTAAAGTGGTCTCAAGCTGCATTATTTCTGGCAGTCTGTAAAGGCCCTATAGGGGACTGAGCGTCGAACTAGGACTCTGGAGAGCTGGGTTCAAATCCTCCCCAACTAAGCCATGGAAATCCACTGGGTGACCTTGAGGGGGTAAGGAAGTCACACTCTCTCAGCCTCAGCCCCCCCCCCGGTGCCTTAGAAACGGCCAACACCACCTGAAAGGCTGAGATTTTGATTAGGAAGGCTTTAAGGTATTTAAATAGGTGGCTCCCCCCCAAAAGAGGCTGGCTGTCGCCTATTTTCTGGTATTGGGAGGAAAAGGGGAGCCCTCCCCAGGGAAGAAAGAAAGGCCCCTCAGAGACCCTCCCTCTCTGCCTCTGAAATGGAGCCCTCCTCCTCCTCCTCACCTGCCCAGGAAGGTCCTCCGAAGGGAGCCGAAGGGAATCGCTGCCCTCCGGAAAGTCCCGAGCCACGTCCTCATCCTCGGCACGCCCCTCCCGCCTCAGGCAACCAATAGGGACTCAGCACAAACGGACGGCGCCCCGCCCAACCCGCCACCAAGGCTCTTTCGATAGAGATCCCCACCTGACCAGTTTACCTCACGGGCCAGGCTCAGAGCGCACCGTCCCTTCTGCCATACCTGTCACTCACGGGGCGGGGCAAAGGGTAGGGCTTACCCAATAGCTTTGCTCTTCTCTCCATGCCTTATGGGAAATGGAGTCTTCCTGCTCGTTGGGGGAGGCCGCAGCGCTACTCACTGCGGTGCATTGTACGATGTACAGTATAGACTTTTCTCCTCCAGCAGCGGACATAAATATAGGAGAATATAGAGTGACCTATGGTCTTCTTCCGTTTCATTGTATTTTTTTTATCTCCGTTAAAAACTGAAATAAGGGGAGCTGGCCACCGAAAACGAGAGAGAAGTGCATCTTCTACACTGTGGCATTAATGCAGTTTGCCTCAGAATCCTGGGATCTGTGGTTTTGTGAGGCACCAGCATTCTTTGGCAGGGAAGTCTAAGGACCTTGAAAAACTACAAATCCCATTATTCCATTGCTGGACCTGCAGCATTTAACACGCATTATTACCACATTTTGAAGTAAATGAATGCCACATAAGAGTGTATTGTGTATTAGTTATTCTCTAAAACCTTGGGTGCATCTACACTGTAGGGATAATGCAGTTTGACACCACTTTAAGTGCTGTGGCTCCATCCTATGGAGTCCTGGGATTTGTAGTTTTTATAAGGTGCTTAGCCTTCTCTCTGAAAGAGTACTAGTGCCTCATAAAAACTACAGATCCCAGGAATTTTTTAGGATGGAACCCAGCAGATTCCTCTCACAGCCCAAATGTATCATTGAATCTCATTTTAAAATGTTATATATCATTTAAAAAATTAAAATTCTTAAGAAATCAGACCTTACTCTGGTTTTTTTTGCTGCTACCTTTTTCTAGTGGTGGAAAAAACACATCGCTGCCCAACCCAAGTTATGTTGCCAGCTTTACAACACAAGCACTTGACTAAAAAGCAGGGTTGATTATCAGAGAAAGCAGCTTTTAAAAAGTTTGTGCTCTGCCTAAGTATCAAATGAAAGTAACTATTTCAATTAATTTAAGGCTGCTTCTGCATTATAGAAATAATCCAGAGTGAGACCGCTTTAACTGCCCTGGCTCAGTGCTAGGGAATTCTGGGAATTGTAGTTTATTGTGACACTAGAGTTTTCTCAGACAGAGAAGGCTCAATGTCTCACAAAACAATTTCTAGAATTCCGTAGCACCCAGCCATGGCTGTTAAAAGTGGTATCAACCTGAATTATTTCTGCAGTGTGGATGTAGCCTTGGTTATGTATCTCTCTAAAAAATGGGCATTCTCCTCATTGAATCTGCATGAAAGGAGAGGCTTTTCCAATCTTCAGATAGAGAGCCACCCTTATAATAAGGGACACCTGCCAGGGCTATAAGGGATAACCTTTTCCACCGAAAAATAATGGGATAATCCTTTATAATAAGAGACACCTGTGGATCCTAAATCACAGTTGTGCTAAAATCCTGTGCCTTTGGCCACCAAGGAAGCTGCAAAAACCCAGAATTTCAAAGACATGGCCATGTTAGTCAGGAAAATCTATGTGCAAAGGGATCTTGTAGCACCTTTGAGAGTTGAGACTTAACTGAAAGAAAGGTGCTGGTAGCATAAACTTTTGTAGCCTTGAGTCTACTTCTTCAGCTTTCACCTGAGGAAGTAGACCCAAATCTGCAAAACTTCATCCTGCCAACTTCTTTTTTTCAGGCTGCATCCATACTTCAGAAATAATCCAGTTTGACACTGCTTTAACTGCCATGGTTCAGTGCTATGGAATCCTGGGAACTGAAGTTTGTTGTGGCCCCGGAGCTCTCTGACAGAGGGATAAGTGACTCAGAATTTTATAGCATTTAGTCATGTGAGTTAAAGCAGGGTGACCAGAGGTCCTCCTTTTCCAGGACCTCTCCTCCATTTCAACCTTTAGTCCAGGAGGAATTCCAAAATGTCCTCCATTTGGAACATGGCTAAGAAGCATGAATTTCCAATTATAGGGAAGTGTTTTCAGCTTTATTTCTTAATGTCCTCCATATGCTCCATTTTGTACTGCCTTGTCCTCCTCGGCGCACATGATAACTGATCACCCTGAGTCAAAGTGGTGTCAGACTGGGTTACTTCTGCAACATGGATGCAGCTTTAGGAGATTATCACACTACACTCTTAAAGCATTGCTATTCCACTTTTACTGCTCTGGCTCAAACATATCTGATAGTCCTGATGAGGAATGCAGAACATATTATAAGAAAAGCAGGGTTGGACACAGGACTGAAAATAGGAGGAAGGAATATCAACAATCTAAGATATGCAGATGACACCATAGTACTAGCAGAAAACCTCACAGACCTGGAACACCTACTAAGGAAGATCAAAGAAGAAAGTGCAAAGGCAGGCTTAATGCTGAACATAAAGAAAACAAAAATAATGACCACCGAGGACCTTCATATGTTCAACCTAGACAATGAAGAAATAGAAATAGTAAAAGAATTCCCATACGTGGGATCATTGATAGAAATGGGGACTGCAGTCAGTAAATCAGAATATTAAGAATGGGGAGGGTAGCTATTAAAGGACTAGAAAAGATGCTAAAATGCAAAGATATACAACCCAACACAAAAGTAAGAATCATACATGCCATTGTATTCCCTATTACCAGGTATGGATGTGAGAGCTGGACAGTTAAGATGATAGGAAGTAAATCAACTCATTTGAGATGTGGTGCTGAAGAAGAGTGCTGAGGATCCCATGGACAGCCAAAAGGACAAACAAATGGGTCCTAGAGCAGATCAAGCTGGAAACTTCCCTGGAAGCCAACATAACAAAACTGATGCTGTCGTACTTTGGACACATCATGAGAAGGGAGGACTCTTTGGAAAAGACAATAATGCTGGGAAAGGTGGAGGGAAGTAGGAAGAGAGGAAGGCCACATGCCAGATGCATGGACTCTATCAAGGAGATCCCGGGTATTAAGGGGTTGCAGGAATTAAGCAGAGCAGTGCAGGACAGAGGGTCCTGGAGATGTCTCATCCATAGGAGAGCCATGGGTCAAGATCGACTCGAGGACAACAAAAAAGCCCTGTAAATCCCAGAATGCAACGGGAGGCAGCCAGAGTAAAGTGGAATAACAACGCTTTAAGAGTGTGGTGCGATAATCTCCTTAAGTCTCAAAAGGTGCGCCAAGAAGATCCCTTTGCACGCTGAAAACCCGGAAGTCAGCGTCTGCCTCTCAACAGTGGAAGTCTATCCCTCCAGCCCCGTTAACGGCGAGGTGCACTATGGGTAACGTAGTCTCTGATTAGCGACCGGTCAATGTCAGGCCTTGTTGATTTTTCAGTGGAAGCGGCGTTAGCCGTAGTAGGAGTAGTAGCAGTAGTGTTAGCAGTAGCACTCATTCATCCTTGGTAGCCGCTGAAGGAGAAACATAGAGGAGTGGAGGCTTCTGGGTAAAGCCAGGCTAGACGATGGCCGGCGGTTGAGGGTCGTGAGACAGAAACAGGAGAGGGAGGGAGGGAAGGAGCGCGCGGGGGGGGGGCGGTGAGGCGGGTGCGGTGAGGTGAAACCAAGTCCAGTCAAGGCGGCCCGGTTCGCGCCTGCGCAGAAGGACGCCGTATCGGCGGCAGAGAGTGAAGTTGGGGGAAAGCGCCGCTGGGAAATAAAATGGTACGTTGAGGAAAGAGCGAGAGAGAGAGAGAGAGGGAAGGGAGGGGGGAGTGGAGGCGCGCGCGGCAGAGGGAGGGGGGGAAGAGAGCCTCGCGCCGGGGTCGTCATAATCATAGTACTACTAAGCCCTGAGGCGCGAGGGCAACGGTTTTTGAGGGGAAAGCGGGGAGGGCAACGGTTCAGGTCCACGAAGGGCGCCCGCCCTGTGTCTAGCTCTAAGCCTGCGAAGGGGAGGCATTTTGGGAGCGGTGTCAGTAGTTGTAGTAGTAGTAGTAGTACTCGGAATAGGAGCAGGAGTAGGAGCAGCACCGCCGCCGCCACGTACCTTTCCCTTTTTTGGGCAGGGGAGAAGCTTGGCAGGTTGCTCCAGGCTGACCCCTTCCCTTCTCTTTCCTCCTGCTCTTCTTCTTCCTCTCACCACTGTTACCTCCCTTCCTCTCCTCTGTAGACAAGGCTGTTGCAAGTCACACTCTCTCAGCCTCAGAGGATGGCAAGGGCAGACTCCCCCCAGAAGCATAGAGTCGTAGATTCACATTATTATTATTATTATTATTATTATTATTATTGATAATATAATTTCATGCACTTTCTCTCAGGACTGGGACTCAGGGCGGATTACAACGTTAAAACAACAACAATACAATTAGAAACATACAAAAATAGTTCATTAGAACATAATTAAATTACTACAGTAATTAAAACAGATTACATGTTAAGTCATAAGAGTTGGAAAAGACCCCCCTCCCCCACAATGGCCATCCAGTCCATTCCCATTTGGCCATGCAGGGACTCACAATTAAAGCACCCCTTGTGATAGATGGCCACCCAGCCTCGGTTTAAACACCTCCAAAGAAGGAGACTGGGTGGCCATCAGTCACAGGGGGTGCTCTGATAGTGTGTTCCTGAAGAAACTTGCCAAGAAAACCCCATTTAGGGTCGACATAAGTCGGATATGACTTCAAGGCACACAACATCAACAAGGCCAAGTTACACTCAGCCTCAGAGCAGTATACAACATATGCAGCTCCTGCAGGGCACCTTTCCTCTGGCTGCCTATGAATCAATTGCCCTATAAAACCAACCACACAACAGACTGAGGCTTCCTAGGAACCAGCCCAGCTCTGTCTATGATTCTGGAGACCAAGGTTTGAAACCCACTGGGTGACCTTAGGCGGGTCACACTCTCTCAGCCTCAGAGGGTGGCCATGGCAAATGCCTCTTAAGAAACATGCCAAGAAAACCCCAGGATAGGTTCGCCTTAGGGTTGCCATAAGTCAACTTGAAGACACACAGCAGCAACAGCAGCAACAAGCCTTCCCCTGAAGAAACTTGTCCAGGAAACTCCATGATAGGTTCACTGCCTTAGGGTTGCCATGAGTTGGAAACAACTTGAAGGCACACAGCAAGAACAAATTACCAGCTTGGCTCTGAAACCTACTGGGTGATCTTGGGCAAGACACACTTTCTTAGCCTCAGAGGATGGCAAGGGCAACCCCCCCTGAAGAAACCTGCCAAGAAAACCCCATAATAGATGAGTCCTTAGGGTTTCTGTAAGTTGGAAATGACTTGAAGTCACACAACAACAACAATGGCATCAGAAACGTATATCATTCAACAACAAAGCCCAAGAGCCAGTGTGCTATTGTGGTTTGGACTACAACTCTGGAGAGCAGGGTTCAAATTTCTCCCAGCTAACAGAAGCCCAACGGTTGACCTTGGGTGAGTCACACTCCCTCAGCCTCATGATGACAAGGGCAACGCCCCGAAGAAACTTGCAATGAAAACTCCATGATAGGATCGCCATAAGCTGGAAACAACTTGAAGGCATACAACAACAACAGCCCAGGAACCAGCATGGTATAGTAGTTTAGACAGAGATTCCGAAGACCAGGATTTGAATACCAGCTCAGCCACGGGGACTTTGGGTGAGTGATACTCTCTCAGCCTCAGAAGAAGGCAAACACAAAACCCCTGTGAAGAAACATTCCAAGAAAATGCCTTAGGGTTGACTTGAAGGCACACAACAACAACACACCTAAGGCTATCTATCTGTCATATATGCTCCCCTCTCCCCCAAACACATACGGCAGAGCTGGGCTGGCTCCTAAGAAACCTCATCCTAAGAAGCCTGGGGTGGTTGGTTTTAGAGGGCAATTGATTCATGGGCCACCAGAGGAAAGGTGTTCTGCAGATTGTTAGGAGCTGCATATGTTGTATTTGTGCTATTAAAACTGCTTCTTCCACTCTTTTGTACCGGGAGAGTTCTCTTTGGCTATGGAAGTCACCTCCATGTGCTGTTCCAGTCCCTAGCCTCAATGAGAAGATGCATCACTTCTTTTCTCTCACTGCCATTCTTTGAAAGAAGTAGATCCTAATTTAGAGAAAACAGAGGGCCTTTGCAGACTGCTAGAAATAGTGCAAATTGAGTCCACTTTAACTGCCCTGGCTCAGTGCTAGGGAATCATGGGAATTGTATTTTTTTCCTGAGGCATTGAGCCTTCTCTGTCAAAGAGATCTGGTGCCACAATAAACTACAGTTCCCATGATTCCCTAGCACTGAGTCAGGGCAGTTAAAGTGGACTCAATTTGCACTATTTCTGGCAGTCTGCAAAGGCCCCGAGTTTACACCAAAGCCCCGAATTAGAAGAAGAAACAGTAGGTGCTTAAAAAAGAAGAAAAACCCTTGTTCTGCAAAAGCAGCCTAAGTAATAAACTCTTGTTAAATTTTTCAGACCATCTTTTCTGCCCCGGGAGCTCTTATTAACTTGCAAGCCTTTTCCATAAGCCACCACTATCCTATCTTCAAAAAGTGGATTATGAATCAAAACTCATTAGAGGGGGACAAGAAAAGAAAAGAAGAAAACCCACCTTCTTTAAGAAGAAAGTTTAAATACTTGAATAGAGTAGCTGGTTGGTGGATACATCTTACTAGGATTTATTTTTCAGTATTGTTGCTTTCTGAACGGAGCTTGTTTAGATATAGTAGTGAAGTGCAATGTATGTAGTTTACTACGTAGCAAAGCTACATGTGGAAGTCGTGATTTCTTAGTCTAAAGTGGTTTTTATGTGGAAGATTCTGTCTTAAAGGAAAGTGTCATGTGAAAATAACAATTGCATGCCACTTGCTCAGATGTTTCAAGGCCCTTTTACCAGTATGGAAATGCAACTAAAATATTATTTCAATAGAAACATGCTATTGAAGCACTTTAATCTTGCCTGTTTTGGAAAACATATTTTTAAATTCTTAGCTTATAATGTATAACAAACTGTTCCAAAAACTGTTACGATGATCCATTGATACTGTAACTAATAGTGCGATCCTTTGCTTATTTTCTCAAAAATACATCTGTGTAGATTCTTCTGTGCTAGGCTTTCTTAATTGTGTGTATATTTAAAATGTACGTATAGATGCTGTCATTTCAGTTTTCAGAAGAAGGCGATGCCTTTAACTACAGAAGAACAAGGATTTCTTTGGGTTATCCTGGAATGAAATTTGTTACCCAACAGGAGAACTAAACCGTTTTTAAAGATAGGCAGTTATAATAGAATTCTGAAACAAACCTCTGGATTGGCTTCATTGGCTTTCCTGCTTCTTTTGCATCCCAAAGCATAAACTTAAATCATCTCAGAAGGACAAGGTCCGCCAATTTATGGCAGTTACCCAGGCTGGTGAAAGGACTGCTATATACTGCTTAATGCAAAATGAGTGGAAACTAGAAGTGGCAACAGACAACTACTTCCAGAACCCAGACTTGTACTACAAAGAATCCATGAAAATTTCAATAGACAGGAAGAAATTAGAACAATTATATAACAGGTACAAAGGTAAGATGTTTGTTTCACTTTTTTCCTTTGAACGTGTTTGCCATTTTAGTTTAAGACCTGTAGGGGAGGGGAAGGTATTGTAATCTGAATCACACATAATAAAAAGTAAACCTCATTGAACTTTGTGGAACTTAGTTCTGAAGGACTTCATAGTATTGTGTTGTAAACATATCATTCTCTTGTAATGGCTTTTCCATATGTGTACTGATGAGGTGAGCAAACCTCTTAAATGCAAATGTTATATAACATTTTATATGGAACAATCTTTCTTCAAAATGTAAACAATGCGAGCACTAGCAAGTACAACATTGGTGGTAAGGAAAAATAAACCACTTGTGTTTGTTGGAAAGGCACTAGTAATTTATAGGTGATGGCATGGATATTATAGTGTCTTATTCATTACTCAAGAAACTTGTGTTCAGTTGCTTGTTAAACTTTATCACCCTGATTCAATTCCCCACATACAGATTACTTGCTGGAACTACAGGTGTAAATTGGTTGCTCATCCAGATGGGGATACTGTTTTTACTTGCTGCATTGCTTATAGATGATGTGTTTCACAGGCACATCAAAATATACATTCCCATTCACACTGGGATGTATGTATAGGTGCTCATCTTAATGTACATTCTGTTGAAAGCAGTGAAAAAAAATACAGCATTCACACTTGGATGCATGTTTTTTAACTATACTTTCTGGTCTAGCAAGGGATCTATGTGGAGCTACTTCTGATTACACATCTTATTTAGGTGAGTATAGTCCAAAGCACACTGCAGAAATAATTCAGTTTGAGGCTGCTTTAACTGACTTGGCTCACTGCTAGGAAATTCTGGGAACTGTAGTTTTGTGAGACATTTAGCTGTCTTTGACAAAGAACTTTGGCGTCACAATAAACTGCAATTCCCAGGCTTCCTTAGCACTGAGCTGGGGCAGTTAAAGTGGCCTCAAATTGGATTATTTCTGCAGTGTGTTTTAGACCTATGTTTACCTTTGTTCATTTCTAAGTATTTCCATTATTTTCAGTTGTAAAAAGTTCAACTGTAACACATTCTTAACACCTTACTTCTGTCTTAAAGTGCCAACTTTACACTAAACAACCTGTATGAGATGTTATCCATCTCAGACTGTTAACAAAGGAATAAATAACTGGTGGGAATTTAGTTAACTTTTTTTTCTAATTAAATTTTTATTAAGTTTTTAGTAGTGATTATTATAGGTCAAATAATTCACTGTGCTTTTAAAGGTATTTTTTGCTTGTTTCCTGCCTATGACATACTAAAATATATGCAAAAATTAAAATTCACATTACAATAAAATTTATATGACAACAATTTATAAGTACTATGTTAATTTAAAAAAAAATCAAACTATTTAATCAGCTAGTTACTGCCTGAATAGAAAGGTCTTTGCTGGCTAACAGAGAGCTATCTTAATCTGAAAGGTATTCCATAGTCTTGGAGTGGTCACTGAGAAGGTTTTTCCCTTTGGTTTTACTAAACATGCCTCCAAAGGTGATGGGAGTGAGAGAAGGGTCTCTCCTCCAAATCTTGAAATCTGGGCAGGCTTATACAGCTCAAATGCATCCATATCATACATTCATGTTTCTGACTCTGTCAGAAGATTGTCATTCAGATTCAGTGGATCTTGGTGGTCAGACTATTTTCTATATACGCTGCTTCACACAAGAGTCTTCAGTATCTTCTATGCTTGACATGGGGCCTTGATTCCTTTTCAGAGTAAACAAACCCTCCAATCCTGAAAGGGTAAAAAAAAATATCCAGGAATGTATTTTTGACAATTCCTTGTTCTGAGTTTTGTTCCTCATAAGAAAATTGTTCTTGCTAGATCAGGATACTTATTTTATTACACATTTCTAATGCATATGTCTTACAGTGGTTTATTACTAACATATAGCTTGCTGAACGTTTTATATAATTTGGCATGCAGAGAGAGACCAGAACAGTAGGAGACTTGTCATGGTTGTATGTGTGAATATAGCAACATTGAACTACTTCTTATCTGTATGTAGTTTACTTGAATTTTTCTTCTGTGTCTTGATCTATAACAGTGAAGTCCCTCGGCCCTTAAAGGGGAAAGGTTGCCTACACTTTAGCATATCTAGCAGTTGTGTTGTTTGTCACTACTAATCACTTTCCTCAGAAACCACAAATCTGTAAGATTTTCACTCATGACTGAATCTTTTCCTCTCTAATGTTCCTGTTTCCTTGGTCTCCAACAGTAATATGGTTCATTAAATAATTGTTCTTAATTCCTGTGTTTTCCTCTGATCTGTTAGTTCTATTGGGTGTTGTGTGTCTTCATTATATCCCCAAGTTATCATAATTTTTTCTTCATGATTTTGGCCATTCTAGTCTTAGTCATATTTTTATATTCATGTTCATAGTTTGGTGATGTAATGTACAATTTCACTGAGAGTGAAAGATAGGATTCACACTTCTGAATTCCTGAGCCTTGAAAATGTTGCTGCAGCTTGAGTGTATAATCCCCTCTTCTGGTCATCCTTTGTCCTTTTGTTCATTGTTTATCTCTTTTAAGCTGGACTCCTGAGCATACTTACATAAACATATGTTGCATAAGTTTATTTTGTTTAGTATTACTGTACTTTTTTTCCTGCCATCAGATCAACACCTTTTTAACTTACTAATGAGATGATACTTGTAAATGGAAGATTTGTTTTGGTCTCCTATTACTGATAAGCAAATAATGTGGTAAAAACCCTAAACCTGAACATGTTTTATGGCAGTTTTATTAAATAAGATTGAGATATATTTCTTTCTATTCAAAATAAAATGTCTTTCTGCATTCTAGAGGCATACGCATTAGAGCCACACGTTTTATAATTGTATTAATCAGCTACAGTTTTAGTGTATTCGCAAGCAAAAGGTTGTGACAAATGTTGGTTTGTAAAAGCAGTGTAAGGCTCAGATTTTGTACTTCCTGTTTCACGGGAGCAGAATGCATCCTTTTTGTCTCCACTGTTTGATGAAGGACTTTTATAGGAAAGGAGTGTCAAGCAGACACTGAATATATGCTTGTTGCAACCTGTCACCTCCAGCCCTGGTCACTGATTCTTTTCCTGGGATAAAGCCTAGCCTAGTATTCTTCTGAAAAAGACACTATTTCCCTGTGCTATCACTTTTTGAAAATTTGTAAGTCCCACAGTAGTTGTTTGTTCTGAGTCTTTTACTGGTCTGTTATATTAATGTAGTAGAATGAGAAGGGCATATTAAAGAGATCTATCTAACAGGATTGGACATCACGGTTGATTGTGGTGGGTAAGGACAGTGGAAATTATAGTCCAAATAACATCTAGCCGACTACAGGTGATCTTCCCTGACTTACAATTTAGCTTATGTTTCATTTAGTATGTCCAAATATTTGGTAATATGCAAATATATCAAAATAGGGTAAAAGTAAGCTTATTAATAAAATATTCTTAAAATAGATTAGTTGAATGATATCTCTTATAAAAAGTTAGTAATGTCTTGGAGCATTAAAAGCATTTTTAGTTTTACTTACACTTATTCCACAGCCTGAAAAATTGGACATTACATCTGCAGTGGGCATTCAGGGAAAATGACTTGTTCTTTTCCCCTTGCATTATGGTGATCAGCAAACCAGTTACTCCCTAAATTAAGCAAAGGCATTAGAAAGTAGACTTTAGAGCACATTTGATATATACCTGTGCTTAAGTGCTTCAGTGGCAGGATCAGGACAGAGTGAACCTTATAATTAGAAAATGGTCTGCACATGACTGTCTACTATTGCTTTCTTACAGTAATCATCTGGTTTATTTTCTGTCCTCCTTTAAAAAAAGATGCTGGTGTACTACATCTCAATATTTATTTTGCCACTTGTCCTATGGTCCATTTCAGCTACACTCATGCTATTGGTTTCACAAATGCCCTAGGTCTGTTATCACCCTAATTTTCTGTCTGTATTATGTGGCATTTCATCTCTCTTTACCCTTGCATAGATATTTGCACCCTCTTTGTTTCCCTGTTCCAGGATTCTCTCTCTTGATACCCACATTTTTCTCTATGTAACTAGCAATGGTTTTCTGTTGTCTTCTTAGTGCCAGAGGGGTTCTGAATCCCTAACTTCTCTGATTTATCTCCTTAAACCAGGGGTAGGCAACCTTTTTGAGCCGGGGGCCGGGTTGCTGTCCCTCAGACAATTGGGGGGCCGAAGCACCAAAAATAAATAAATAAATAAAAATTTACAAGATATGCATGCACACTCTCTCAGCCCCAGAAAAGCCATGGCAAAACCCCTGTGGAGATTTTGCCAAGAAAACCCCAAGAACAAGTAATAACAACAATAAGCAATATCATCATGGCGGGGGGCGGGGGCGGCGGCAGGACCGGCCTGGGGTCGGTCCAAAGTCCTCAGGGGACCGCATCCGGCCCCCAGGCTTTAGGTTGCCTACCCCTGCCTTAAACCTTTCTCATGGTCCTTTGCTGCTAATGATGGAGTGGAGCAGAAACAAATAAAGGATGTTCTCTCTCTTCCAATAATTAAGTTCCTGAGGAGATTCATGCAGATGAGCCATGTAAAAATTGTGGGGGTTTTGTGGGGTTTTCGGGCTATGTGGCCATGTTGTAGAAGATTTTATTCCTGCCATTTCGCCAGATCTGTAGCTGGCATCTTCAGAGAATGCTGGCATGGAAGCAAGTGGGATGTATATGTACTTTGTGACCCTTGGTTGAGAGAAGGTGATTTACATGTTAATCTGTGTGTTGTTCTGTTGTTGAATGGCAAGGCCTCAGGATGGGAGGATATGCAAGGAAGCATTGTGTCTATTTAATTGGTGATCCATTGTCTGCTGGGAACACCCCTGACCCTGGGTGGTTTTCCTTTTGGGTCTTGATTTTGGTATTTTCAGGACTGTCAGCCAGACTTTGCTTACTTTAAGGGTTCCTTCTTTCCTGTTGAAATTGTCCAGGTGTTTGTGGATTTCAAAGGCTTCCCTGTGCATTCTGACCCAATAGTTGTTGGCATGGTCCAAAATTTCGGTGTTTCCGAATAGCATTTTATACCCAGGATGGTTTATAAGGTGTTCTACTACTGCTGATTTTTCTGGCTGACCCAGTCTGCAGTGTCTCTCATGTTCCTTGATTCATAGTTAAACACTGCATTTGGTGATCCCTATGTAGACTTATCCACAGCTACATGGTATGCAGTAAACACCTGTGTCTGTGAGGGGTTCTCTCCCATCCTTCGCTGAGTGCAGCATTTGCTGGATTTTCTCGGTAAGTTTGGATATAATTTGGAGGTTATGTTTCCTCGCCACTTTCCCTATTCTGTCTGTGACTCCTTTGACGTATGGTAGAAATACCTTCCCTTTGGGTGGTTGTTTGTCTTCACTCCTCTGCGTTTTTCTGGGTCTGGCAGCCCTTCTGATGTCTTAGCTGGAGTAACCATTAGCCTGTAGAGCCCAGTTCAGGTGCTTTAGTTCCTCTTCCAGGAAGTGGGAAGATCCTTTCATAGATCCTTTTTGCCCGGCCTACCAGTGTTTTTATTGTGCTTCTTTTTTGTCCTGGGTGATGATTGGAATTCTTATGTAGGTATCTGTCCATATGTGTAGAAGTGCAGGGAAACTATAATTAGTAACTAGGCAGACCACAATGTTTCTCCACAGTTTCTTGCTATGTCAAGATGTAGTGTTACTCCAGAGGCATTGAGGGGTGAGCACTGTGGTTGTCACAGTGCTTCTGGAATGACGCTGTATCGTGTATCATCATTCCAAATAAGGCATTGTCAGGAACTGTGACAGTCTGCCCTTGCACCAGTTACAGTTTCATGCTGCTTAGAATAGTTGGAAAACTTCATTTAAAGTAGTAGGGGATGGTACAAAGACTGCAACAGCTTTTCTGGCAAGTCACATTAACATTGTTTCTAAACTCTGGCTGTTCTGCTGCCCATCAAAATGTCATTCAAATTTCTCTTACTTTTCCCTCTCCAACTTGCACTCCCCACAGCTCATCAAGAAAGTATCCATCAAACACTGCATCAGTAGAACATGAAGGGCTTGGAACTTAAGTGGGGAAAGGCAACAAAAATGGAATCTGGAGTTGCCCTAGGGAAGTACAACTAGGGAGAGCACCCACTTGGTCTCCATATCTTGTGTTGTCTCTTTTAAAAGAAATCTATTTCTAAGAAGATAGTTTACAAAGAAATTGCCCTTTGCTATATTCACATTGACCATTAATTCCTTGTATGTTTTTTTTTTAATATGTGCATATTTTCCATGCAGTAAAATTTGAAGCTGCTTGTTTTTCAAGGAAAAGATTAATTTTTAAAAATTTAAAATTTGTTATTGAAAAAGAAATCAGGAAAGCTTGTGATGAAATGTGATTGACAAGTTCTTAATGTAAAACATGATTCTTTTTGTTTGTTTTTAAATACAGATCCACAAGATGAGAATAAAATTGGCATTGATGGAATTCAACAGTTTTGTGATGATTTAAGTCTAGACCCTGCTAGTATCAGCGTTTTGGTCATAGCATGGAAATTCAGGGCAGCCACTCAATGTGAATTCAGTAAAAAAGAATTTGTAGATGGCATGACAGAATTGGGGTGAGTATAGTTACTTTTAACAGGACTTCAATTTTCTCTGAATAGACCAAAAGTAACTTCCTGAAAAATTTAAATATGTGCATTCTCAGTAATTGCCTTCTTTAATTCATATTGTCCACCTTACACTCAGATGACCTGAGCTGCATTCCAAAGAAGCATTTGTTGACAAAGGAACTGTGCATGTATCCGGAGCTTTCTTTGTAGCATTTACATCCACAGCTCCTATAGCAAAGAAAGTAACCAACTTTTTAAATTGAAAAACGACTTGTCTAATTTATCTGTGGGAACTGTCACAGTAAGAGCTACAAAAATGCTCTGAGCCATGCACATGATTCCATTATTTGTGTGTGAAAATGTTAAGAGTTAAGGCTTTCCTAGAAGGGATAAAGCAGTTCCCCAGTCTCTGCATCTGGCTTGTCCCCTTCCCACAAGTCTATATTTAGAAATTTCTTCTTAAAACGTATATTTTTTAATAGTTGGGTCATGATCCAAATCTCATCAGTTACAATGGGAACTAAGGGCCTTTGCAGACTGCCAGAAATAGTGCACATTAAATTGAGGCACTGCCCTGGCTCAGTGCTAGGGAATCATGGGAACTGTAATTTATTGTGGCACCAGAGCTCTCTGACAGAGAAGGCTCAATGTCCCAGAAAAAAATACAATTCCCATGATTCCCTAGCACTGAGCCAGGGCAGTGCCTCAATTTAATGTGCACTATTTCTGGCAGTCTGCAAAGGCCCTAAGTAAAATCAGCTTCCTTTGGGTTCAATTTTGTATTATGTACATCAGAGAGGTTTTGTTGAGCTTTCTTTTTTAAATATGAAACTTACACAGAAGAAGAAAAGTGAGTCTTGCTATGCATGTGCTTTGATTTCTGGCTGGGCACAATATACTTCATCACAATCATACTTTAAATTTCACAGAATAAATACAAAATTGAAATGCCTATTCCTATTCCCTCTCTCCCCTGAATGCTTTATTGCTCATTATTTGCTTCCATATAAAGTCAGCAATTCAGTCACAGTCTGAACTGATCAATAGCACCTGAGGGAAATCATTTCTGTACACAGGCCAAAATTATTGGAAATATGTCTAATCAGGGTAGATTGTCTCTGAATCCAGAAGTAGTACCCCTGTGAGCAATTAGGAAATTAAAACAAATTGATTAGAGCTAGAGCTAGATCCCACTTCTTCCGCACACCTACACTTGCTGGCGCTTCACTGGTCGAGTCATACTTGGGGCATTTTCAAGAGAAATTACTGATCTCAACAGGACACCTAAAACTTTCTCTGCCTACCAGCTTTTCCCCATAGGACCGTCATCCTGATATTTAATTGGTAAATGTAAGCTTGTGGACATGCATTTACATAGATATAGTTCTGCTCAGTTTTACATGGTTTTATTTTTAGTTTTACTGATTTTACCTATTTATTAGAGTTAAGAAAAAAGAGAATTTTAAAAAGTACTTGCACTTTTTTTTTAATCTACCACAGCAGCTGAATGAACCACTGTGGAATAGTTCATACTCCTGAGTTATGTTAAAATTATCTTATCAATTAACTTTAACCTGATCTCTGCCTTATATCTGAGTTCCTTAATTTTGTAATAAATGGTGGTGGTATTTTAAAAGGTCAGTTGCCATGAATGATGGACATATACTTGTTGTTTTTTTGCTACGCTTAAAAAAAACATAGTTTCTAAATGTCTTAATACAGATAATGTATCTTTACCAGGTGTGATACCACCGACAAACTAAAGTCTCTTTTGCCGAGATTGGAACAAGAATTAAAGGATCCAATGAAGTTTAAAGATTTTTATCAGTTTACCTTTAACTTTGCTAAAAATCCTGGACAAAAAGGTTTAGGTGAGTTCCTTATAAGCTAAACAGAGAAGTCAGTCAATAGTGTTTAGGTAATTAGCTTTTTCTTAGGGCCTGAACAGACTGCCAGAAATAATCCATCTTGAGACCATTTTAACTGTCCTGTCTCAATGCTAGGGAATCATGGAAATTACAGTTTTTTTTCTGAGACATTAAGCCTTCTCTGTCAGAGAGCTCTGGTGCCACGATAAACAACAGTTCCCATGATTCCCTAGCATTGATCCAGGGCAGTTAAAGTAATCTCAAACTGGATTATTTCTGGCAGTCTGTTCAGGCCCTTACTTTCATCATTGCCTTGAAAGCTTGCAAAACCATTCTTATTAATCAGACTCATTATTAATTCAGTGGAACTTCTAAGTAATAATGGGTTTATTTGGGAGTTTTTTACAGCTGGATTTTAAGCCATGGAGTGTTACGTGGAAATATTAAAGGTTAAAACAGCAATGATTAAAAAATTGTTCTGGTATTTTGTTCAATTCAAGAGTTTTAATTTCATGTCTGATTAAATCATGAAAATGCATATCCTAGACAATATGCATGTCAGATGTAATTAAAAATGTGGTAAGGCAGTATGTTCATAAAACAAGCTTTTTATATATGCAGGTGGGTGGATTTTGGAGTGGTTAAGGTTAAATTGCATGAAAAAAAATTGTGCCTGTCAGATTTACAATGTAGAAAGAAATCTACTAAAGTAATGGTATTTGTATTTGTTCAGATTAGTTGAAATTGGAGAGATCTGTAATACCACCCAGCTCATTAACATAATGGATTTTAATTTAATGTTATTATACTCACAATAGTTTAGAATAGTCCAGGCCAGTACATTTTTCCAATGTAGAAGATTTTGAACAGCCTTTTTGCACATACAGTCACTCCAGCCATGATCCAGTTGGAAGTCTCTGCCAAAACATTTCTTAGAAGTAGTGTGTTACAAATAACAACCTATTATCTCAATTGCAGTCAGCAGGCTAGTCATGCTTCAGTCTAGTCTTTTATTTCAGATTCTGCAAGATACCCTCATGCATCAATTGCTTGCTGGGAGAAAGCATACATTGGTGTGTCAACTCTAGACAGAATACTCTTTTAAATTCTTATGAAGTATTTTCGGTATTTTGCAACCCATGAAGGTGTAATTTTCAAAGAGTGGATTCATTTTTTTTAACGTTAAAACATTTTGGTAATGTATATCTCAATAAAAAAGTAAATGTGGGTTAGATTGCCCAGGGAGCCAGTGTGAAACGAGTGGTTTGAGTGTTGGACTAGGTCTCTAGCCAGCCATGGTCTGAATCCCTGCTCAGCTGTGGAAACCCACTTGAGTAGCCTTAGAATCACATTCTGTTTGTCGAAGAGGCAGACATTGGCAAACCTCTGAATAAATTTTGCTGAGAAGGTTGGAATCAGTTTGAAGGCACAGAACAACAACTCCTATAGAGCTCATTACTAAATGTAGAAAATTATATCCTAATTGTGACATGTTGAAATCATAATTCTTTCTGAATTATGAGTCTATGTATTTGTGAATCTTGTAAAACTGAATCTATATTTAACTGCTGGTCCTGTGACCAGCAGTTTTGGAGTTGCAGAGAAGGAAGATAACAAACTTTTGGAATTACATAGAAGGATAGGGGATAAGCAAATTCAGAATAGTGAATTACTAATGTTGTAATGCATCTGGAAAAATAAATTTTAGTACTATATTTACCCATGAAGGCTTGTGTCAAGCAGCTCAGCAGTTAAACACCACATTCTTTATATTACCTGTTAACTCACATGATGTATTTCATTACATTAAATATCAGTGGAAAGGGGAAATGCAATAATACTTTGTTAGTTACTTGACTGAAATCTTATGTGCACTTAATCTGGGAATAAGTCCTATTGAAACTCAGTAAAATTAATTTGTAAGTAGACATACATAGCATTAAGTTCTTGAACTTATAACAAACTGGCTGTTCATTACAGACAGAAATGAAAAATATTAATTGTGCATGCCATTTATATGCCTAGAAAATTGCCAGATGATGTTAATATGTTTTAAAGAGAAAAATATGTTAATAGTTTCTTTTACTCTCTGTGTTGCAAATAATGCTAGTACATGAACAAGTTTTTGGTAGTTACTCTAAATTGAAGTTGGAAAATGTACTAGTAAATTAAGCTGTGAGTCTTCGTAGTTTTATGCAGTGTTTCCAGGCCTTTGAGACTGCTGCCAAACTGCAACATGGTGCCTCCCAGTCTGATTCCCACAAGTCAAAAGTTGTAGACTCTCATAAGACAAACGTGAACATTTTCAGTAGTTTTTTATGGCTTCCCTATCAGTCTGGATAGAGTTGTTATGCCTCAGTAGGAAAAGCTTCATTTGATAAAAGAATTAATGCAGTTTCTTACTGACAAATCAGTTTAATTGAATTTTCATTCTGAAATATTTTCCAGGTCAAAATTTTGAATTACAAGTTTGCTATAATATACCATATATATATATATATATATATTTTAAAAAATGACTTAAAAGTATAGAATTCTGTAGTTACTGCAGAAATGCATTATATAAAACATATTTTCCTTATTGAAACACCTTCTGAGAAGGGGATTATGTTCTAACTCAGATGTGCACATTTTTAAACATAACTACTTATTTTGGTAAAATCACACATTTAGCAGATTTGTCATTCATTGTGACTGCTCATGAATAAAGATAGTCTAGTTTTAAGTTTGGCTTGTCTCAAATTGACATGTCAGCATGCACATGGTTTAAGAAGTGGCAGCAGTGGCAAGTTTTCAGCTAATTTTCAAAACACAGATCCTCTTCTTGAGTTAATCTATCACGCCAAAGGAATGCCAGCCTTATCTTAGAGGTTCAGACAGGAGAGTCCTGAATGTCATTGGTGAAGGCTTACAAGATAAACATGTACTATTTTGAGAAGGAAATATTTATGTTCATGCACTGGGAATCATTTATGTAGACACAGAAACTGGGATTATTGTTTCCAGTTTAACATTGTCTCACAACCAAAAGCTGGGAATGGAGGAAGGCTCCATGTACACTTGTCCTTCCACATTCGCAGGGGTTAGGGGCACAGGACCTCTGTGAATGTGGAAAAATCGCAAATAATAAAACCACTATATTTTTACCTGAGAGAACACCTCTCTAGGAATCTCAGTCTAGATCCTCCACTGCAACTCTGTGGTCAACATCTGCCAGGCATTGACCATGGAGCTACAAATGCCTAGTGGAGTATTCTCTCTAGGAATCTCTAGGTCCTTCAGTGTGACTTTTGGTTAAAGTTGACCATAGAGTTGCGCTGGAGGACCGAGCTATTCCTAGAGAGAACATATTAATAAAAAACGTGAATAATCAAATTCGCAAAAGTCAAAGCCGCAAATGTGGAGGGATGAGTGTATACCTATCCATAATAAGCATACTAGAGAAAACAATAGGATAAGCAAACAACACAGAATCAGATTTACTTGTTAGATGCCTTAGTATAGTAAGTGAAAGAAAGCAGGTTTTAAGGAAGAAAGCCTCCTACCGTCACCAAAAATCAGGTTTGTAAATAGCCAAACATCTTGATGACCTATAGCAGCTAATTGTTTGCAGATAACCTATAGTATAGACATGGGATTGACACCACCACTAGAGGCAAAACAAAATGAAGGTCTTTATTTATGAAAGAGAATAAATGTTTGCTCTTTAAATAGTAGATTACAGCTGCTTTAATGTATGTATGTAGATTAGATATGCTTAGTTACTATTCCTATTGCAGAAGGGTCTTCTCCAGCTGATAATGTCTCAGTAGGTTTTCCCTCAGACCAGATTTTCTTAAACTATTCCAGCTAGTCACGGCCAGGAACAGATGGTGTTTAGCAGTCTCCTTATTGCTTCTGGCTTCTAGGATGTTTCAATTTCAAGGACTCTTGCTAAATCTCCCTCACTCAGATCTCTGCTGGAAACCTGTTGGTGTTGGACTATGCTGTCTGCTTGATGCTTTGCCACTGCTTCACAGCAAAGCTTCCTGCATGCCTCAGGTGATCTGGATTTCCAATCTCCTCCCAAAAGAGTTCTCTCAGGCTGATTTTATTTTTCTTCTGTTTATTTATTGAATTTATCTTGCCCTTCTCATAACAGTAACGATAAGGATAAAAGTGGAGCAGGCACACCTATTAAAAACCCTTCTGCACTGCCAGTTAATCACCAAATGCTTTTTAAAATAAGAATATCTTTATATGCGGGTGGAAGAAAAGGGAAAAAGGACTGTTCCACAGCCTGGAAGCGGCCACAAGGGAGATAATAGAGATAATCCTGTAATAGATGGGCCTGTGACAATGCTGTGGCTTATAGAAAGCCCTTTCCTCACAATCTTAAAACCTGGGTAGGCTTTTCATATAGTCTGGATGTAAGCTTCATAAGTTACACTGGATTCTGCACAGAAACAGACTGGTAGCCAATGAAGCTGTTTCAGCACGTCTCCTGTAACTTGTCTTGTTCACCACTCTAGCTGTAGCATTTTTAACTTGTTGAAATTCCTAAACAGTACTATTTTCAAGGCATATACATTATGTTACAGTAATCCAAATGGGATGTAATTAAAGCATGTATCACCATAGCAGATCTAACATCTCCATGAACAGGCACAGTTGTTGCCCTTTGTGTAAACGCACATCCAACCAGTGCTCAAATTTCAGCATCCAGGACTTAATCCAAGTACATCCAAGCTACAAACATAAGATTTTTTGGAAGAGTGTTACTCTGTCCAACATAGGAAAAATCCCCAATATCTTTTTTTGACTGACCAGGAGAGCCACTGTTTTGTTTGGATCATGCTTTAGTCTGCTCACTCTCATCCATTACTGACATAAAACACTGAAGTAGGACAAGAACCACTTTTTCTGATTTAAATGGAAGGAGAAACAGAGTTGGATGTCATCGGCACACTGGTGATACCAGATCTCAGAACTTCAAATAACCTCTCACTGCCCTGCTAATAATAAGTTAATAGTGTGATATTAACTAGTCCCTTTAACTGTTTGGTCAGTCCTCCACTGGCTACTTATATGAGCTAGTATGCATATGATGGCTCTCAGCTGTCTGACGGTCCTGTCCACATCCTCAGGCTGCACAAACTGAAATATATCCAATAATACAGGACAAGCAGAAACCAAGGTTACATCTACATTGCCAAAATCAGTGTGCATTTGAATGATTTTGTTTGCAAAGTGTTGTGTGCAAATTCTTCACAGAACCCATTCTCTATGTGCTGATTTATTCTCACTTCAGCCACCAGTCTGCTTCCATTTCTGCTCTCAAACAGCCACCATGAACTGTATCCAATATTTAATTTTATTTATATCTGGCCTTACTCCCAACATGGGATCCAAGTTGGTGCACAGCATAGCTTAATATGAAGTACAGATAAAATATGAGTACAATTTAAAAATTAAAGCAAATGTATCCCATTAAAACCACCAGTGTAAAATCAATGTTTAAAACAGTGTAAAATCATTTTTAAAACACTAATAATAAGAATAAAAGTACAGCACCCCCTTCAATTAGAAGATCTTTCTGTAACAACCAGAATTAATTGCCAAAGGCTGTTGTAAATAAAAAGATATTTACTGCTTGAGAAAGAAGAGCAGAAAGAGGACCAGGATAGCCTCACATCAGATGCAGTTTCACAGCTTGGGAGCAGCAACTAAGGCCGCCTCATATATCCTCACCAAATATGTGACAGTAGTATGAAGTAAAAGCCTTCCCCTGAGGATCTTAAAAACTTGGGTAGAGTTATATAGGGAGGTATAGTCTTTCAGATTGTTTGGACCAAAGCTGTATAGGGCTTTATCAATCATGCACAGCAATAAAGCATACTTCATACCATTCAAACTACACACTGGCTTGTGACTAACTGATCTTTATTAAATCTCTTGGCCAAAATCTTTATCCAGTCATGCTCATGGTACTCTTTAAACCAGGGGTAGGCAACCTTTCCCCTTTAAGGGCCGAGGGACTTCAGCTCCCAGAATCCCAGGAGCTACTGGCCAACATGGGACTATTGGCCAACATGGCTGAGGCTTCTGGGAGCTGAAGTCCCTCGGCCCTTAAAGGGGAAAGTTGCCTACCCCTGCTTTAAACAATACCATTTTTGATATGTATGTCACTGGCAGATTTACAGCTTTGTCTCATTAAGATATAATATTTCTGGCCTAATAGTGTGTGCTGTATGCCTTCAAGTCATTTCTGAATTACAGTGACCCTAAGGCAAACCTATCACAGCGTTTTCCTGGCAAGTGTCTTTAGAGGGGGGTTGTCATTGCTATCCACTGAGGCTGAGAGTATTTGACTTGCCCAAGGTCACCCAAAGGGCTTACATGGCCAAGCAGGGATTCAAACCCTGCTCTCCAGAATCATAGTCTAATGCTCAAAACATGCTGCCATGTTTTATTAAACCACCAATTAAATTTGGGTTCATTCATATACCTTAACCCTTGCCAACTGCCTTTGGCACTTTGATACTGGTCCCCTGAATCTCCAGTTTCCTGTATTGTTTCAAATGGCAAACTGATTTAATGTTGGTAAATAACATAATGTCATTCTGAGTTAATGTTGACCACTCATAATGGTGGCTTGAGATACATTTGTAAGTAATATTTCTAATTATGCTAGCATTTCTTAAGGTTAATAACTTGAAGGGATTTCCCCCCTCCCTCCACTTTTTTCTCTTCAATTAATTACTGAAATTTTAAAATGGATATTGTTTTTTTCAATGCAAGAAGCATTGCTTATTTTTAGAATTTAAAGGAGAGTGATTATATGAAAGCACAAAAGATATAGAAAAAGTATGTGGGTGTACATATGTTGAAAATACTGACTGCATTATTTCTCCAAAAACATCTAACAAAACACATTTTTTAGCCAAATATAATGGAGGACAATCTAAAAATGTAACTTTTTGGCATGTTTTTATTTGGGTTCATCATAAATTGCCTGTTTCATTATTTTTATAGCAAGAGGTTTAAAATATGATTTATACAATTGTTATGTTTATATCTTTCAGATCTAGAAATGGCAATTGCATATTGGAATTTAGTCTTATCAGGAAGATTTAAATTTTTAGACCTTTGGAATAAATTTTTATTGGTAAGTACATTTTGTATTTATATTGTATTTCTGCCAGTATGAAGCTGATTTCACAGAAGCAGTTGAAGACTTGATGTTTTCACTTTAAATTAAATCTAATCATTTTGCTCAGAGTTTTTACTTAGGTATTATACAATATTTGAAAATAGCTTATGTTAGCTTGTTTTTCCTTGCATAGGAGCATCATAAAAGATCTATTCCCAAAGATACTTGGAATCTTCTTTTAGACTTTGGAAATATGATTGCAGATGACATGTCAAACTATGATGAAGAAGGTAACTCATGGGATCTTCAAAGTGAATTACAGTTGTCTTAAAGTAATATTGTCCATGAACACCCACCCTTGGTTTGGATGGAAACTTGGTCATAGTTAAAGTAAACCCAACTAAGTCAATGTGACATAGTTCTACTAAATGCATAGATCTGGATCCAACCCAGTGTAATTTATGTGAATTGAATGTGAATGCACATGTACTTATAGATTATTTTGGCCACAAAATGTAGATGACGTGTACTGTACTTCACCGTTAAACATTTGGCTATACAATTTCTTAGAAGACTTAATCTATTTTTGAATGACTAAAATATGTTGAGATTTGAACAGATAATTGTATTTAAAGATAAAATTGTTTCAAGATCATTTTAAACATGCAAAGTTTTGATTGAAAACTGTTTGACTCTTCTTAGGAGCATGGCCTGTTCTAATAGATGATTTTGTGGAATATGCACGACCAGTAGTCACAGGAGGAAAACGTAAAGCTTCCTAACATAGACTCTTCTTAGTGGACTTAAATTTGCAGTCTGAACTGCATCAGGTAATGAAGACATTTTGGCCAATAACTGTACACACTGACACTGGTTTCAAAAGTCGTGGTGGGATGCCACTGACAAAATGGAAATCACTACTTCTGCTTCAAGAAAATGATGGCTGACTCATGGATACTGCAAGATGAAATTCAGAAGATAATCCAGGCTGTTTGTAGGATATTGGCTTCAATTACTGTATTGGTTGTATCATATAGGATGTAGATCTTGCATGATTTTATACTTTGGAGAAGTTTAACTAGAGGCCATTTTAGTAAAGGTTTTGACAGCACAGCATGCCATTCAGTTCATAACCCAGGGTGAACACCAGCAGTTACATAATTACAACTGTATTATATTGTACTTATATTAAAAGCAGTATTTGTGGTATATAAATTAAATCCCTAAATAAATTATGTGGTATGTGGTATTTTTATACAGATATAAAATTGTCAAGGGCATGCTGTAAAAGATTTATTGACATCTTTTTTCAGCTTTATGCCAAGATTCTAGATGTAAAGAGAGGCCGACAAGATCCATTTTTAAAAGCCTGATCTTCTCATTTTCAAACTGACCTATATAAGTTGGATCTGTGCTTCAGCAATGAAACAACACAATGCTTGTATAGTGGTAAATGTTAATATGCTGAATTTAGAATTAACCAAAAAAAAAAGCTTTGGTATTTCATGGTTAATAATATAATATTGAACTGAATATTGTAGATATGTTATGAACGTGGTTTAGCCCAAGTGAAGACCATTTTAAATTCTACTGATCTCCTTGAAAGTGAAATGTGCCTATGTTTAATTCTCCCATTTGAAATTAAAGTTTCTCAAAAGGGCTTAGTAATGTAAGCCTATTTAGGTTTACTCTGAAGTAAAAGCTATTTATGATCAATGTGTACAGACTACAGCTGGCATCCTACTTTGCATGTGAAGCATTCCAAAATGGGTACTAATGGTGCACTGTTAAATCAGGACTCACAAATGAGTTGCAGTTTGACCTAAAATGGGATGCAGCAATGACAGAAACACTTTCTTACTCTTTTTTTTTTAAATGCCTAAACACCAAAAGAGAATTACAAGATGCAAAGCAGTAATGTTTGTCCTGTACATGGTGGATGACCTTAGCCAAAGGTACCTTTCTCAAACCTGCATGCCTTCAAAATTTTCCACTTCTACACAGTTAAATTACAGGAGCTCTGCTCTTCCTTGAACCTGATTGTCCTAAAGAGGAAAAGAAATAGAGAAAGCAAGCATAAGCATTAACTTGCATTGGTCTCCTTGGTGTGAACTGTGTTAATATATCACTTGTGGGAGAATGCACACACCTTCTGTGCTGGTTTGAAAGCAGGCAACAAGAAGTAATTCTAGGCAATGCTGCATAAAAGTGGCAAATTTTACTTTTATATTAAGGGTTGGGATTATCAACTGTTCTGCATGAATAAAACCCATGCTTAGTAAGAAGTGTGGAAACTGCATGTAGCTTATCTTTTATTCCACCACTAGATGCCAGTATGTTATGTAGTAGACCTCTTTCATTCTGCTAGCCATGCAGTTAGGCTATAATCTATGAAGTACAACATTCTCAGAAGAACATCCAGCTACCTTGAAACCTTATAGAAATATAACAATATGTGCCATTACTTTTATTCAGATGGAATCTACAGCAGGGAAGACCCAAAAAGGCTACAGTGGAATTGAAATTCTTTGCAAATTCAACAACATATAAATGTCTAATTTTTAACCAAAGTGTTACTGCATTTTATAACGTAGCAAATTACATGTATTGCACATTGAAACCAAACATCTTAGAGGCATGAAATAGCTTTGATAGAGTTGATCTGCTTGGTGTACTTTGACATGGAACTGGCTAGCATCATCTGTTATTTTGTTCCTGGAATCTCAGAGTATATAAGGTAGGCAGTATTCCAAAAGTTAATGCTTAGCTGAAACTGACCTACGTATTTTTACATTCCTTTGATATATCAAGGGGTTTGGATCATCATGGGGATCCTAAAGTTGATCATAGGATAAAATAATCGATGGTGATTGGATACTTTAAACACATTCTGCATATTGTGTGAGTGAAACTCTTTGCTCTGATGTTTGTGTGCTTTGTGTGTGTGACTATAAGTATTCACTTATAATCAATATAGTGTGTTAATTTACACAGTCCTTTATTAACATCAGTCAAATGAATTGTTTTAAAACAAAGGATTGTCAAAAAAGAGCAGGGGGTGCATAAAAAATTATAAATGGAGAATACAATGTAGTGGCAACATCATAGAGCAAGTGAGACTTGTCCTAGACCAGATAACAAATCTGTCATCATTCAAAACAGATCTTCAAGGCAAATCCATATGTCTTCTCAGCAGCAGTAGATGTGTGCCAGTTTTGCAGTGTTACGAGCAACAGATCAGTTACTACCAGGTGAAAAGAATGCATTTAACCAGTGTTAACAAAATGTGCTTTCAGTGGTAGATTTTCTGCATAAGACATAATGGCATAGAATGAAGGCTACCATTATTCTTGCAGCAGTTCATATGCTTGGTTACTTTTCACAAAAGGTAACCTATGCTTTGGTAAAACTGCTTTGCCTTTCCTTCTAACTGCTATGGGAAATGAAAGTGGGATGTGCTCTGTTGAAATAATTTTAAGCTAAAAAAATCTAAAATACTGATGGTTCATGCACTTGTCTGGTTTGTAACAACATGTTTGTATTGCTATAGTAAGAAATCCATTCATGCCAAATGCTATGAAGAAAATATTAAAAATAGTTTATTTTTCTTTTAGAAGTGATTGACAGCTCTTGTTAATTTGTGAGTTAACTTAAAGAATTACCTCTTTTCTTTGTAGCTCTGTGAAGCTGTATCACCAGATAGTCCTAATTATTTTAATTGCTCAAATGAGAACCAAGCAGATACTTTTCACAAGGAGAAAGGACTTATAATCATGGAGGAAATCAGAAACCATAGCTGAGCATCCTTTGGGAATCCTTAGTTGCCTCAGAATAACCCTACTCTGTGCACACATACAAATGTGATTCTGATGTAAAAGCACTAAGAAATGTTACTCAAACTTTTCTGTGCAATGCAATATAGGTTCACTGATACAAAACATTTTAGTTTTCCAGGGTAACCTATCTCAATTAATTTAAGAACTGGAGAAGCAATGACTTTCCATTATGTTTTTCTTTAAAATGCTGACTACAACATTTTATTTTTCTATTTTATCCATAAAAGAAATCAGTACTGCTCTTAATATGTGTGTTTCTTAGTAAGTTTATAATGCAAAAAACCAGAGAAAAATGCATTCATTTGTACAACCGTAAAAATAAGCAGCCTGATTACAGCATGTGTTTTCTAGGTGTTGAGTTACTCAAACAGCATAGCCAAAATATTTCTTGGCTTATTTTGTCCTGGATCATAGAGTGCTTCTGATTTTGGCTACTTGCATATACTAGTGTGCTGGGCACTTTGTGAGCTTGCCACTTAAAAGTAGGTTAGAAAATTCTTGGATGGACTAACAACTTTTATTCCTTCATTGGATGTCCGACAAGTGGCATCTGCAAAGCCTGAAAAGGAAAGTCTTGCCTTATAGGGAGTGCTCTGTACAATGACACAATGGCTCTAATATAAAGTGTTGCTTGACCTGAGCTTGAAAGCAAAGGAACAAAGAAACTCCCAAGTGGCTATTTTGAAGACCAAATAGAACTGAAAAATCATCAAAATCTTCCCACCATGGATAAATTTAAGGCTGCTATGCTGCTCGGAGGGGTAGGGGATGCTCTGGGCTATCGAAATTTCACACAGGAAAACAATGCTTTAGGTGCAAAGATCCAAGGAGAACTGAAAGAAATTGGAGGACTCGAGAACCTGGTCATGTCCTCTGATAAATGGCCAGTAAGTGACAATACTCTTATGCATATGGCTACAGCGGAAGCTCTCATCACAGGTAGGAAAACCTCAATGTCAGCTGGGGAGGGAGAAAGAAATCTGGAAAACAGCTGCAATTTGCCATGTGTTGCTAGCTGAGCAATGAGCTTGTGCAAAGTTCTTTGCTTTCTGCACTGAGTAATGTATTCGATTTGGAGAGGCTGAGGATAAACTGAGTCTTTGCCACCTCAACCCTGAATTCACTATGTAACCTTAAACAAGCCACTGTTTCTGAGAATTTTATAAGCTGTATAGGAAATACAAGGTTGGTCTACCTTACAGGGCTGTTATAGGTCTTACTTAAAATAATGTATTTGAAGTACTTAAAGCTTCAAAGTATGCTGCTCTTAATTTAAAACTGAAATTCACAGTACCTATATAGGGTTTCATACTTACTAGCTCTAGTGTTGCTCATATAAATTCTCTACATGTACTATAATGATCAAATATGCATATTTACACTGGATGCATTAATGCGCATGTGCCTTTTATAAGATGGGGATGTGAGAAGCAAAACCAGGCTGTTTTCATGTATCAAAACTTGCAGTTCCAGTTTAATATACAAGTAATGCCCTTCATAATGATAACCTCTGTTCTGCAGCAAAATGCCCCTGAAATCATCATTTTCCTGTTAATACAGCTGTTTTTCAACAATCCAATTACTGTTTAGTATTTGTGACATGTGTAAGATGAAACTGCGCCACAAAGCATCTGTTTCTGTGCTAAAAATTGTTGCACTTCTTCCATGTTCTCTGTCAGAAATGTCAAAGTCAATGAAATTTCACTTACATTCCTCTCTTATCTGGCTTGGCTGAGATGCTCTAAATTTAGCTGCCAGAGGTCTGTTGAAGAGAATCTCGGATATTTCTGTCTAGCTACCAGCTAGCCAATGGTCTGAGCAGGACCTAATACCCTAAAGATAATGGCGAGATGTCAACCTATCAAAAGAAAGGATGACTAACATACTTCTGAATATAGTCACTGATTAAATGTGCATCACATGTTTCTTGCTTCCCAATCTCCGCACAAATATAAATGTCTGAAAGACTCATCAAGCTTCTGTGCAACCATTTTTTAATTGCATTAGCTATTTAATAGCAAGTTATATATCCCTCTCTGTGGTATAGAGTAGAGCTCGGCTTGTCAAAATAGGCTTTTTTTTTTAATTTCATCAACTGAAATTGCAGACATTTGCTATTTATTATCTATGTGTACAGGCACATGGTTTTACTGTTATAGATGGATAAGCATGATATAAAAAAGAGCTAGTGTAGTGGTTTGAGCACTGGACTGCGTTTTGGAGACCAAGGTTCAAATCCCTGCACAGCCATGGAAATACACTGGGTGACCTTGGGCAAGTTACACTCTCTCAGCAATGGCAAACCTTTGAACAAATCTTGCCAAGAAAACAGTGTGATGGGATTGCCATAAGTTGGAAACACACAACGCAACCATGAGAAACAAGCTTTTTCTGTCTTCGAGATCGTACATGACCTTCCTTTTAAAAAAAAGTTGTAGTGCAAATAAATGCACCTTAAGAGTGGGAGAGAAAGTAGAGATTGTTTGTGGCTATCTGCCACTGGACAGAAAGTGCACAGTGCTATGGGTCATAATCTAACCATAGCACCTAATCCCTTCTAAGTGGACGTGTGCCTAAACATTTTACTTACATTTGGGACTCAGGTTGTATTTGCTATGCATTACAAAATGCTCAGTTGGATGCTGTAGCCAGAACACCTAGCCTAATAACATTACAGAGTGGCTGTCTATTTCATTTTCAACCCATTTCCCCCCTAAAATAAGTAATAACCTTTCATAGTTGGCTTCTTCCTTAGAGCAGCTGCCTATGTTTTGTCTGTATCATTCCATTTTACAAATGGGGAATTAAACCTTCCCATTTTACAAACTGGAAACTGATGGTGTCTTCTCTCTACCTCCAAACGAATCTAAAACTGCCCCAGGTCAAAGGAATTGCAACTGACATCTAAAGTTAATTCTGTTTTGAAAAACACCAGAAATATTTGTATCAGCCTTGTGCTAATTGCTTATTTCTAAACCTTGGTGTTCTGTGCCTCTTTGAGCATTAGCTCTTTGCTTCTTTTATATACACATACAGCAAATTAAACTTTTAATATAGTGGAAATAAAGTGATAAGAGAGAGCCAGCATGGCATAGTGGTTTGAGTGTTGGACTAGGACTCTGGAGACCAGGGTTCCAATCCCAGCTCAGCCATGTAAATAAACCCATTGGGCAAGTCACACTCTCTAGGCCTCAGGTGAAGGCAATGACACACACACCCTGAAGAAACTTGCCCAGAAAACCTCATGATAGGCCTTAGGGTCACCATGTCGGAAGCAACTTGAAGGTACATAGCAACAACAAAGTGACAGGGGAAGTTTTCTTTGTCCAGTTTCTCTGTTAGACTAGTAAAGGAGAAGGAGTAGGAACAGTAAAAGCAGCATTAATTATATCAGCTGTGGACAGTGTACACTTTAAGAACACTACACAACAACAGATGAGCAGTGAATTTGATAATGGTGCCCTATGCTGGTGGAACTATATTTGCGTAGGTAGTGGCAGGAGAGAAAAAAACCCTAATGCTACAGAATACATAAAGAAAATAAGGGTTTGGAAAAATAAGCTTCATGGACCTAGCAGATTTTGTCTGCCTTCCTTTGCCACAAGTGCATGATCCTAAACATAGTGCGATTGCTAGTGAAATGAACCAACAGGATTCTAGCCATAAAGACAGGTGTTGTTGTTTTTTTTAAAAAAAATCAGTTGTGAATGTTAAACATGCAATGGCTGCCTTTCACCTGCATTTTTATATTCGGGCAGACATGTATGGTAAACATGAAAACCGGGAATGGCCAGATGTCATGACACTGGAAATGACGTGACAGCTGGGTTCTTTCATGATTATAGCGCTATGAATGAATCCACTTTAACAGCCATGACTTCATCATATTAAATCCTGGGACTTGTAGTCAGGTGACACACTAGAACTCTCATACGGTTAGAAATTCCCCTCTCTAAACTGCAAATCCCAGATTCTATAGGATGGATCCATGGCAGTTAAAGTGGAATCATATAACTGTGTAGTGTGAAAGGCTCCCTGATGTCTCTGTCCCCATTCCTGTTGTATGTGATGCCCTTTCCATCCTTATAACTTCACAATCTGAATAGGTGAATGTGTGGTATCTTCACATACCATAGCATCAAGAACCAGTACAGCTCATGAGGAGCCAACATGTTTGAATAAGGCAGGGCAAAGCCATTACCCTTAGACAATGGAAACCTTAGTAGAAACATGAGGAATATAAAGAGGAGAAAAAACATGATGGCAACTTGAGCTAATTCATCAAGAGGAGTGGGACTATGTCTGGGGAAAACAGTTGTTTGTTGGCGTTGTGTGCATTCAAGTCACAAGACTTTCTGATTTATGGCAATCCTAAGGTAAACTATCATGGAGGGGGGAGGTGGGCATGTTTCTTCAGAGGGGGTTTGCCATTGCCATCCTCTGAGGCAGATAAGATATTAAACTATTATCAGGTTCTAATTTTGAGGTCACATCATCTGAGGCAGATAAGATACTAAACTATTATCAGGTTCTAATTTTGAGGTCACATCAGACATGAGAGTCTGTAATATCTGTAAGCCTATTGTATGTGCTGACTTGATTTGAGACCCATTCCAACTACATAATTATAGTGCTATTTGCCCATTTTAATGGTCATGGTTCCATCCTGGCAGTTTAAGAAGAGACATTTACCATTCTCAGCCAGAGATCCTGAGTGCCTCACCAAACTACATACCCCAAGTTTCCATGAGGTGTAACCATGGCATTTAAAGTGGAATAGTAGTGCTATAATTGTGTGGTGTGAATGGGCATTTTCATGTTTACCATACATTGCCCATGCTACCCATTTCATTCTCAGCCCATGCATGCGGTAAAACTTACACACATTGTGCTCCTTGCATAATATGCCATCATGTGCAAAAGGAATTTGGCCATCTCTGATTGGAGAAAATTCCTACACTTGGGTATGTCAGGCTGACCAGATGTCATTACTGCAAAGGAGGACAAGGCACTGGAAAATGCATTACAAAATAAAAGCTAAAAATACAAATATAAATGTAAACTCTGTCATGTTCAAAGTGGAGTACATTTTAAAATTCCTCCTGGACAGAAGGTGGTCTGGTATGTAGACATGCTGGGGTATGTAGATATTGTTGGATTGACTCTCAAAATTTCCATCCAGCAGTTTTCCCCATAACCTCCCAACAGCCTCACTGCAGAGTTAATTCAATCGGACAACGCTTTAACTATCATGGCATGGCTCCATCCTATGGAATCCTGAGTTGTAGTTTGTTGTGGCAGGAGAGATCTCTGACAGAGAAGGCTAAATATCTCACAAAACTACAAATCTCATAATTCCATTGCACTGAGCCAAGGCAGTTAAAGTGGTGTCAAACTCATTAATTCTGCATGTAGATGCAGTCATAGCCAATGTGAAGGGTTCATCCAATTAGTCATTCAAAGCATTTTTAAAAATCACCTCTCAACCCATCAGCATATGAAGACAATGTACAAATTATAAAAGGTAAAAGTATTCCCCTTTGACAAGGTTGTCACTTTGTGTCTGACCATAGGGGGTGGTGCTCATCTCCGTTAGTAAGCCAAAGAGCCAGCATTGTCAGAGACTACTCTTTGACCCTGTGGCTAGCATGGTTGCACAGAACACTGTTTACCTTCCCACCAAAGTGGTACCTATTTATCTACTTGCATTTGCATGCTTTTGAACTGCTAGGTTGGCAGAAGCTGGAACAAGTGATGGGAGCTCATCCCATCATGCAGCACCCGGGCCTTGAAATGCCAACCTGTCGATCTTGCAATCCACAGAGTCAGCATCTTAACCACTTGAGCCACCGCATCCCCTGCATTTAAAACACTGCATTTAAGAAAGTGTTTTAAAAACACTTTAAAAATATTAAATCAATTACAAAACAAAAACAGGCACAATTAAAACATTCTAACCTCCTCTTTAAAGAAAACAATACCAAACAGTTTTAAAAGCAAGTTAGTACAGACACTCCTAATTTTAAGAGCCAAAGCCCATGCAAAACAGCATAGGTTTCACTGCCACCAGAAATGCAGAAAGGATGGAGCCAACCTGACCTTCTTTGGGAGGGAGTTTCATAGCCAGGCTGCTACTGGAGAGAAAACCCTGCCATATTTAACTTCCAGCTTAGCCTCTCAGGGTGGTGGGACACATAACAGGGGCTCCGTGATGGTTGGAAAGGTTCATATAGGAAGAGAAAGACTTTCAGATATCCTGGCTGTTTATGAGAGTTGCAATTCAAAAGCATATAGAGGAAAAAGGTAATTTTCAAGTTTAAATATCCTTAAATTATTTTTTTTTCCTGTTGACTACAAGCTGTGGTTTCATGCGTAGTTAATGGTTCTATGGATCAGGGCTTTTTAAAAAAAAACAAAGAAAAAAAAACTTGGATTTATAAAGATTTAATTTAACTTAATTTTCTCACAAGTGGAATAGACCTGGTACAGATAGTGATTTAACTTTCCCTTCCACTTAGCATTGATGAAAAGGACTAGAAAGTCCCAGGTTTTGTTACTGTTTTTTCAGAGTGTTTGTTTGTTTTTGAGATGCATACAATGGACGTTATCACATGGGGTCTAAAGCAGACCCAATCCACACTCAATCCCGTCCTATTGCGGGCTTTTTCCCGTGTGTTCACACGACGTCGCACACAACCCCGTCCCAATGCGGCATCATCCCCGTTCTTTTGAATGCCGTTTCTTGAGGAAGTACAAGTGCGCGACCAAAATGATACCGCAGTGATAGCGCTTTCACCGTATGTGTGATCACCAGATACGTATCCTGGAGCCCAGGCCCCGCGAAGGCTTGGGAAGGGGTGTGTGTGACAGCCAGCTGTCACGCACACACACACACACACACACACACACACACACCTTTCCAAGAGAGAGCCACTCTGAACAGAAGTCCTCAGAGCAGCTCTCTTTCCCGGCTTGGATTGGGAAGGGGTGTGTGTGTGTGTGTGTGTGTGTGTGTGACAGCCGGCTGTCACACACACACACACACACACACACACACACACACACACCTTCCCAAGCCTGGAAGCCTGGTTGCTTTCCTTGGGACGAGGCCGGGCTCGGACCCCGGCCTCCTCCCAAGGAAAGCAACCAGGCTTCCCTTGGGACGAGGCCAGGGTCACAGGCATCCTCCGACCCTGCCCTCCTCCCAAGTCCCAAGGGTTGCTGTCACACACACCCCTTCCCAACCCTGTGCCGGCTTGGGAAGGGGTGTGTTTGACAGCCGCGGCAAGTGACAGCCGCGGCTGTCCTGTTTCTGCGCATGTGCAAGAACATCCTTGCTGGGCTCTGGAAGAGATCTTCTAACTTGTGTGTGAATGGCAGATACGGTTCCCAGGAGCGCATCTGTCGCGGTTTCGTTAATTGCGCAATGATGCTAGTTGCGTCTGATAGCCATTTCCGTCTTGTGGGGTCTATACCGGTATAGTTCTGGATTGATTCCATACCGCTTTCTTGCCGCTTTGAGACCCGCGTGTGATAACGTCCAACGTTTGGCTTATCCCAGAATATTTTCTTTCAGTTCTGGGTATAATCAGAGACAAAACAAGCCAGTTCCTGTGGTTTATTTTAAACCTGTATTTTCCAGAATGAAATACAGTCGACCTTCAGTATCTGTAGGGGATTGGTTCCAGGACACAAACACCCCGTGGATACCAAAATCCATGGATGCTTACATCCCTTTTATAAAATGGCATAGTATTTACAAACAAATGTGACACAGTGTGAACAATGTTCAAACAACAAGTGCTGGAAAGAGACTGAGAATCTGTAAAATGGCAGGAGGCTATGACAGGGTATCCCTACACATCCCTGCATTCATGTGGATTCAGCACAGTGCAGCAAATTCATGCAAATTTTGCTTTTGGGAACCTTTTGTCCCAAATATTTTCAATCTGCGTACGGTGGAATCCACAGATGCAGAAGGCCAACTGTAGATCAGTTTCCTGGCCATCTGTTTCTGTTGTCTGGCTTTCAGCTCCTGAGGCAGCCCTCCCCTGATGAGGTTTTCAGTGATGCTTGCAGGAGTTCATGTCTTTTTCTACTGCAGATTTAGACACAAGCCTGGATGTGGCATGTGTCTAGGGGAAGAGAGAGAGAGAGAGAGTACAGGTTGGGTATCCCTTATCTGGAATTCCGAAATCTGAAATACTCCAAAATCCAAAATCGCCCACATGGGTGGCTGAGATAGTAATGTCTTTGCTTTCTGATGGTTCACTGTACACAAACTTTGTGTCATGCACAAAATTATAAATAAAATAAAAATACTGTGTATAAAATTACCTTCAGGCAATGTGTATAAGGTGCATATGAAACACAAATGAATTTCATGTTTAGACTTGGATCTTATCTCAAGATATCTCATTATGCATGTGCAAATATTCCAAAATCCATTAAAAAAAATCCAAATTCCAAAACACACCCACAGATAAACCAAGCACAACCCTCTAAGAAAGGGGGAGGGGTGAAATAAAGAAACAGCTGTATGGATCTGATTTCCTTGGAAAAAATGAAGACAGGAGGAAGGCTATGCAGGTACAATTTCATAGATTCATAGAATTGGAAGAGATAACAAAGGCCCTCCAGTCCAACTCCCTAAAACAATTTGAAACAAATGACACAAAAAGTCCTGGTACATTCAGCCACTGATTATAATGATGATGATGATGATGATGATGATGATGATGATGATGATCTGTCTCTTCCAATGGATCGAGGCAGGGAACACCATCCGATTAAAATACAACACATGTTAGTTAAAAACATATAATATCAGTTGAAATACATAAACCAGTCAAAACATATCAGTATAAAGGAACATATAAGACTAATAGATATCAAAACAATCAATCCATAGTTTGATTGTTTCACACAAAACTACATGTGAAAGGGATCTACGAATCCTGGTAGACCACAAGTTGAACATGAATCAACAGTGCGATGCAGCAGCTAAAAAAGCCAATGCAATTTTAGGCTGCATCAGTAGAAGTATAGTGTCTAGATCAGGGGTCAACAACCTACGGCCCCCGGGCCGGTTCCGGCCCAGGACGCCGGACTTACTGGCCCAGGCGGACCCCTGCCGCTGCTTGTATTTGTCGACGCGTGACTGCGCACGCCGCGGCCGGCATTTTTTCTCCAAAATGGCGGACGCAACGCGTTTGCGCATGCGCAGGATTTGCGCATGCGCAAACGCAGCGCAGCCAGCATTTTGGAGAAAAAAACGCCAGCCGCGACGTGCGCTGTCGCGTGTCGACAAGACCAGGCATTGGTGGAGGCAGCGGCGGCAGAGCCAGAGGTGGCAGCGGAGGCGACGCCACCTCCGCTGCTTCCGCCGCCGCTGCCTCCACCAATGCCCACTTTTGGGAGGCAGCAGCGGCGTAAGCAGCAGAGGTGGCAACAGAGGCGGCGCTGCCTCCGCCGCCTCCGCTGTGTGTCTGGCGCCGTCTCCGCCTCCGCCGCTGCGCCCGCTTTCGTCAGCGCAGGACACGGCCGGCATTTTGGAGTCCAAAATGCCGGACGCGTCGTGTTTGCCCATGCACAGGATTTGTGCATGCACAAACGCAACGTGGCTGACATTTTGGACTCCAAAATGCCGGATGCGTCCCACGCTGACGAAAGCGGGCGCAGCGGCGGCGGCGGCGGCGGCGGCAGGGGGCCGCTTGGGTCGGTAAGGGGACTCGTGGGGGTGCGCACGTCTGTGGAGGGTGCGCGCGTGCGCCGCCATTCCCCCCCCCCCCGGCTCAGCTGAGACCTGGGCTAGTGGAGACCGGCCCAGGTCTCAAAAAGGTTGCCGGTCCCTGGTCTAGATCAAGGGAAGTAATAGTTCCACTCTATTCTGCTTTGGTCAGGCCTCACCTGGAATACTATGTCCAGTTCTGGGCACCACAATTCAAAAAGGATGTGGAGAAACTGGAGCGTGTCCAAAGGAGGGCAACTAAAATGGTGAAGGGTCTGGAAACCAAGCCCTATGAGGAATGACTTCATAATTTAAAATTCATAATTTAAAAGTCATCTGGATGGGCCCTAAGCCTCAAATGCCTCACTCTGAGAGTTTGTCGTTCTAATGCAGGCATTGTGGGCAGGGGAGTTTGAAGCCTTTGGGCCTGGCTTAGCTGGCTTTGCGGAGAACAATGTGGGTCCCTTTTTGTGGCTAGCTGTGCTCTTCCATATAACCTGTCCACCTTCCATATACCCTGTCCACTTTCTGTTTTGCTTCAGGTAGACTTCGAGCTTGAAGTACAAGGGTACACATGAAAAAACTTTCCTCACAGATAAAAAAGCAGTTGATATAAAATCAATGGGAATATTTTGTGGGAATGGCAGGGTCAGGGCCCTTAAGCAGTATTTAAGAATGTGAACTTCTTATTTAGACTGTAGTCCTAAGTGTGTTTCACAAAGGCTCTGTATTATAGCAGGTATTTATTGTTGTTGTTGTGTACCTTCAAGTTGTTTCCAACTTATGGCGACCCTATCACAGAGTTTTCTTGGCAAGTTTCTGCAAAGGGGGCTTGCCATTGCCATCCTCTGAGGCTGAGAGTGTGTGACATACCCAGGGTCACCCAGGCTCTATAAAGGTTATAAGCCCCATTAACATAGCAGGACTTAGTTTTGAATAAATATACACTGTTCATGTGAAATGTGTTCAAGGCTTTTAAGGGGTGATGAATCCATTCCAAGCAACCCTGACAAATTTAAAAATAGCAGCCTGGGAATAATGGGTTTCATTTCTTTCATTTTAATATTTCCTGCTGCTTCTTTGCTTGGCCATATGACGCTTTATTTCTCCTGAACAGATTACTGGTGTTTAGAAGACCTGTATCGGGAACTTGTAAAACGTTATGTTGATATGATTGAGAAACTTCCTGGGAGACGGTCTGACCCTGCTACAATTGAAGGCTGCTCACAACTGAAGCCGGACAACTATCTCCTAGCTTGGCACACACCATTTAATGAGAAAGGTAGGTTGGGTCATTGTGGTGGTATTCTTTCTCATCATAGTCCTTTTAAAGCGTATATGGAAGCCTTGCAACCCATGAGCTCATCCAATACCCTTCTCACTCCTCTGACACTCTCAAATGCAGGGGTAGGCAACCTAAGGCCCGGGGGCCGGATGCATCCCCCAAGGCCTTTGGACTGGCCCCAGGCCGGTCCTGCCGCCGCCGCCGCCACTGCTGCAGCCCCCCGCTGCCCCCTGCCACCGCCGCCGCCCGCCATGATGATATTGATTATTGTTGTTATTACTTGTTCTTGGGGTTTTCTTGGCAAAATCTCCACGGGGTTTTGCCATGGCTTTTCTGGGGCTGAGAGAGTGTGCGTGCATATTTTTTAAATTTTTTTAATTTTTTAAAAAATATTTATTTATTTATTTATTTTTGATGCTTCGCCCCCCCCCCCCCCCCAATTGTCTGAGGGACAGCAACCCGGCCCCCAGCTCAAAAAGGTTGCCTACCCCTGCTCAAATGGATTTTTTAAAAAAAGAAAATGCATCTAGAAAACCCAAAACTGTGCCTCCGGAGGTTTTCAGGAGGTGAGGTCTAGGGTTTCATCATAATGTTTCAGAGGACCTCACCTTGAAACAGCAGGAAGTCATTGAGGTAACAACTCAAAATGATCTGAACACTTTGGGTTCCCCCCCAAAAAGGCACCATGCAGTCTGTGCGGTTCTAGAGAACCAAAAATTACAGTGGATATTATCTTCCAAGGATAGCCCAGTTCTATTTTGTTGCATCCTAAAGTAATTCAAGTGATAAGGAAAGATAAGTGATAAGAGCTTTGCCGAAATTTGTTGGAGACTAGTCAGTCAGCAGATAAACACATCCCAGATTATCAAATTATGTTGGTGACATTCTATATATTTGAAAATTAAGGCTCTCCCATCAAGCAGAGAAGGTACAAACACCAGAAGATGGTAGAAAAATGTTGGATAAGAAAGCCATGTGACAAGTGGCTTGCCTTTTACTCCATGAAATAGTTTACTGTCTCCAGGTATGGTGGAGAATGCTGACTTATCACCAAGGCTGAAGATAAATTCAGCTGCCAGTCAGCGGCTTTTGTATATGGGATGGGAGGAAGCTCCATCTTGCCCAGTGCAGATGCCAAAATATCTTGGAATAGCTAACCAGAAGATGTGGTGCCCTTCCTGCCTTAGGGTTCACATCTCCTTTTTAAAGAAAAGATGCCCATTTTTTATTTTTATTTTTTGTTTAACAAATTGGTGTTTTTATTACAGCTGTTTTATAACTTGTATGGTTATGTTTCTACTTATTTATTTATTTATTTTTTATTGTTTATTGTTTAAAGCATGTCTTATAAGTCACCTCGAGAAAGCTTTAGTTCAGAAGACAGTATAAAAATAGTTAAAATAAATTCAGAATCTGAAAGAATTACAGTATAAATTGGGACTTGCTCAGAAATAATTCCTATTTTGTTCAATAGGGATTACTACCACACTATGTATATGGGATTACGGCCTAACAAAGCTCTATACATCTTTCGTTAGAGATAAACCTCACTGAGTTTTGTAGGACTAGGCTCAGCTACATTGGCCTAAGTATCTTCTAACACAGCCAGTGTTAAACATTTGTTGCTTGCAGAATTATTTATCCCAGATGGAGTATTAAAAGTTCTTGATACAGCTCATAGCCTATGCTTATTTCAATTGATGTACTTCTGATCACAATGCCTAACTCAAGCACATACTTACTATGCACATATGTAATTAGTCCCATTTTTTCTGTGTCGCATAAACTGATTCTATAAAGATGTTGGGTTTGACTGTTGTTTTTACCTTTTTAAAAAGAAAGAGCATATTTCTTCTCATTGGCCATTTTGAATATATGGGGAAAGATTATTCTGCAACAATTCCATATTTGCCTGGAGATGCTAAGGGAGCTGCCTAAAATTCTTTTGCTAGGGCACTGTGTCCTTTTGTAAGTCATCTCTGCCTGGTTATCTATTTAAAGAGCCTCTCTGTTCTTGGCATGTTGCCTCCTAGTCCAGATTTTTGTATTGGAATTCTGTATTTATTTTCAGGAATATAATCTGTCATGTTTCGGGAGAGGGTAGTATTTGATGGACATTTTGTCACCATGATGTGATGTATTGAAACAAGCTTGCTGAGACAGCAGAATAAATCATGTGGAGCCTCTCGGTGTAAGAGTGAAAGCAGGACTTCCCTGTAGGTACATAGGATTTTAAAACATGAGGCTTGAAAAGCGGAATTAGAGCAGGACAGTAGTGTATGTAGCTACCTTATTGCATGATGCAGTTTATTTCCAGGAGCTGGTCTGTAGTTTATCTGCTGCAGAAGTGCTTCTTTTCATTGATGGGCAAAATCCGTCAATGCCTCCCAATCACTCTGCTTTTTCACTATTGAATGAGTGTAATAAGTTCCTCCCGAAGCCGAAGCCGTTCTGATATGAAGCCGTTCTGATATCATGTCATGTGAGTGGGAATGATTATGCTCCTTCTCCCTCACCCCTCACTATTTCCAACAAGGAGGCTGTTTTTCATTTCTTTTCTTTTTTCAAATTCTTTCTCTATATAGAATTATATATATATATATATATATATATATATATATATATATATAGAATTATATATATATAGAATTATGTGTGTGTATATATATATATATATATATAATTTAATGGATTGCCACATTAAATTATATATATATAATTTAATGTGTAATTGGACTAAAAATAAAAATGAATAAAAATGAATACATACCTAAGGGCCTGCTGGGAAGGACATAGGTCAGGGAGGTGGGGGCTCTGGATGCCGGAGTGCAAAAGACAGAGGCCAGGACAGAAGCAGCACCATGAAGATTTGGAAGAACTGTGCAATAATGAGTGTCCTCAATTTGGTATGTTTGCATTTCCTAGATTAAAGTGATGGTGGCACCTTTTGAGCCTGATATGATAAAGTCCTTAATGTACCATGCTGCCTTACATTATTTCACCTCTTGGTTACACTGCACAAAACTCCAAACTACAATACATGTAATCTGCAGAGATAATTTATTGGTCTTTAAAACTGGCAGTATACTTCTTTATTGGTACAAGATGACTTCACATGGGTAGCACAGACTCCAGGTCCAGCACTGTGTTGATAAGACACTGGGATAGAGAACCACTCAACACTAGCATCATATATTGATGCAGTGCCAGGGTATAAACATTGCAACGTAATATGGTGATTATTTTTGTCCCAGTGTAAGCCACTGTGTTTGATTGCAGTTTTGAAATGTGACTGAAATGCAGAGAGATGTGAAAGTTTCTTTTAAAAATGAATTGATTGTATAAATTGTTGCAAAGAATGTTTTTAAAACTGTGTTACTATTAGCGTTGCGCTCCCCACAAGTTGGTAATTCATTGTATTACTTTTCACTTTTAACATTTCTTAGCTCTTAAGACCATGAAGAAAAATGTAAAAATGTACCCCATATGGTTTAGAGAACATAGCGCAAGGATGACTAGTCTGCATCCAGCCCATTAAAATTCTGTACCAAAATTGGCAGAAGACAAGTGGAGAAGAAAAATATAGTATGACTAAAATCTATATTTAGCTGTACAGGACCGCAGTGACTGATGCCAAGCAAAGGTCCATCAACTAGAATAACTTCATTAAATAATATGCAAAGATATGTAAAACAAGAAAGTGCTACATGGTGTGTTTATATACCGTATTTAAAGTGACTAGAATACTAATCACTAAACTCCATCTCTGGGAGAATGGTAGCACAAAAATGTGGCTTATTATGATAGTGAATAAAACTTTGTTATTACTTTTTTTTTCTTTTCTTTTTTTTGTATGCATAATTCATAATGTACTTCAGTCCTGTGTTCAAGAATGGGAATTGTTTATAAGTTTGGGAATCTGAGTTTCTGATGCCAATGGTAGCAAAAGCTATAGTGTATGTATAAACCAGGGGTAGGCAACCTTTTTGAGCCGGGGGCCGTGTTGCTGTCCCTCAGACAATTGGGGGGGGGGCTGAAGCATCAAAAATAAATAAATAATAAAAAGTGTTTAAAAAAGTTAAAAATATGCATGCACACTCTCAGCTCCAGAAAAGCCATGGCAAAACCCCTGTGGAGATTTTGCCAAGAAAACCCCAAGAACAAGTAATAACAATAATAATCAATATCATTATGACGGGCGGCAGCGGGGGGCGGCGGCGGCAGGACCGGCCTGGGGCTGGTCCAAAGGCTTCGGGGGGCCACATTCGGCCCCCGGGCCTTAGGTTGCCTACCCCTGGTATAAACTCTCCCTCGTGTATTATTTAAAATTTGAGATGACTCATCCCAACTCTTGCACCAAGCCTTCTCCAGCCAGACACTGTGGCTAATGCTGACTTCAAGTGGTGGCTCTGGGCCCACATCACTTGAAGTTACATGATAGCATTGCCATTGCAAGACTTCAATCAGGATCTGGTGAGAATCTCGCATCAGATCCCAGGGAAAATTTTCACTTTGCATGAGATTATGCTGACATATATATGTCTGCACACATGGTGTCCAACCATTGTTGGCTGGACCGGAGGTGACTGGAGGGGAGGGGTTGCTGGCCCTCTCTAGTGGTGGGTATATAAGGAAAGAGGGGACATCAAACAAATGCTAGATTGGAGGGAGAAAAAGCCCATGGTGGAATAGAAAATTGATGAAGTGAGGGGAACCTGAAGGCTGAGCAGATGGAGGTGACCTCTTGTTACCCAAATTGCGGGGATCCAAGGAGGCTAAAAAGGCCAATGCAATTTTAGGCTGCATCAATAGAAGTATAGTGTCTAGATCAAGAGAAGTAATAGTGCCACTCTATTCTGCTTTGGTCAGGCCTCACCTGGAATACTGTGTCCAGTTCTGAGCACCACAATTCAAAAAGGATGAAACTGGAGCGTGTCCAAAGGAGGGCCACTAAAATGGTGAAGGGTCTGGAAACCAAGCCTTATGAGGAATGATTTAGGGAGCTGGGGGTGTTTAGCCTGGAGAAGAGAAGGTTAAGAGGTGATATGATAGCCTTGTTTAAATATTTGAAGGGATGCCATATTGAGGAGGGAACAAGCTTGTTTTCTGCTGCTCCAGAGACTAGGACTTGGAACAATGGGTGCAAGCTCCAGGAAAAGAGATTTCACCTCAACATTAGGAGGGACTTCTTGACCGTAAGGGCTGTTTGACAGTGGAACACACTCCCTCGGAGTGTGGTGGAGTCTCCTTCCTTGGAGGTCTTTAAACAGAGGCTGGATGGCCATCTGTCGGGGATGCTTTAATTGGGAGTTCCTGCATGGCAGGGGGTTGGACTTGATGGGCCTTGTGGTCTCTTCCAACTCTATAATTCTATGATTCCAAGTGAATCTAGTTTTAGGGTAATTGTAGTATTAGCTCAAATGAAGATATAGTTTGACCAAGGCAACAGCGGTCTTGGGATCAACCCAACTATACCAGATCCAAATTGCGTAGAGCTCCAGAGGCAGATTCAAATGAGATTTATAGTTTAACACACACACGCACACACACATACACAAATGTCATGCACACAGACAAGAGCTAAAGAAATCAAAGGTGAGAGAGGTGAATAGAGTTGAGGCTTTGCTAATGGTAATACTCACCTGATGTGGATCTTGAGTCATTGGGGAAGTCCAGAATGGGAAGGCTCAATAGCTGCCATGGCAAGGGGGAATGACTTCATATATCAAGGTGTAGGAGATAATGTTAAAAACTACTACAAAGCTCATGGCTAATTCGGGGCTGGACTGGATGACCCTTGGGGGTCTCATTTTCTATATTTAAAACTGTACATTTGCAGGTAGTTAGCAAAAGGCTTTTCAGCTCCGCTTCAGTGAAACAGATAACTAAAGAGTGTGGGGTTTTTTTGGCCTTGAAGTTTAGGCTAGACACTTAGCTTCAAAGCTAGAATTGATAAGGAAGGTATGAGCAGGCAGTAGGGAGGAAAGTTAAATTTGTTCACGCATGGCAAATACAAGTGTAATGTAATCAGGAAAGGAGTGGTTTTGGAGTTGTGTTCTGTAACCAATAAAAATGGTCAATTATGCATATATTAATATATTCATATAATTATAAGCTAGCTGTGTAAGATTGTATATAAGGATGTTGATTAGCAAGGGTGGGGACGCTCTCAGGCCCGTCTACGTTAAAAAAATAAACTCAACTTTTCCTGATTCAAGGGTCTCTGGTTCCTATGTTACCCACAACAAAGGGACTTAGCCTAGTCAAACTGACAGAGGACGTTATCACACGGGGAGTTGCGGGGAAAAAGTGGAAATAAATGGGACGAGCGGAAGACTTTAATTTACGGGATTTGTCCCGTTCCGCCTTGTCTGATAACTAAATTCGAATTTAAAAGGGGGTTAATTCGAACAAAAACCTGATCTTTTCAAATCCTCAAAAATCCCGAAAATGAAAAGATCAGGTTTTCGTTCGAATTAACCCCCTTTTAAATTCAAATTTAGTTATCAGACGAGGCGGAATGGGACAAATCCCGTAAATTAATGACTTCCGCTCGTGCCCATTTATTTCCACTTTCTCCCCACGACTCCCCGTGTGATAACGTCCAGAGTGTTTGCATATACTAGACCAAGGCCAAAGAGCAGTCCTTTTCCTACCAATATTTATACTCTGAGAACAGCTTGGGGAGGTGCAGAAAGCCAGGTCTGAATGGATTAAACTGCTTTAGAATGTTTCTCAAGTGAGGAGAGAATGGTCCAAAACCAAAATGAATGCCATGGGTGATGGGTGCAAATGCTCTGAACAAAGGGGACTGGCATGCTGGATTGCCAACCCTTTGTTTGACTGGGAGCTACCAGTCCCATTCCTTAGCTATAATCATTTCACCCTCTCCAGGCATAAAATATTATGCTGGCAATACTGGTGTTCTCATCAAGGTGGGTGCCCTCAAACTTCCTCTTGCTAGCTCCTACATGCAGGAACCCAGGGCTACTATGGGTATGGATCCAGGCATCCACAGCGGAGTCATGCTTGAGTCACCCACACCAACATTAAATTAGTATCAAATGGAGAGGGGTGAATAGGAGCTAAATCTTAGGGTAACACTCTCCTCCAGCCGACCTTTGAGCAGAACACACCAATTGGTTGGTATAAAAGCCCTCACAGATGCTTCCAGATGATGCATCTGGCTGCCCTGCTTGGGCATTTGTTGATCCTCAAATCATTAGGCCCCATGTTCTCCCAACCTTAATTTGCTTATACTTTGCCTACCTCAGGAAGATATTACCTATGAATGTAACAGATTTATGATACTTGTTATACTAAAGTTGTGGTCAACCTTTTAACCCACAACATAAATAGTGTCCGGCCCTTTGTTTTGGCACAATGAGAAGGGAAGGGAAGGATCAGGAAGAAGTTGAATCAGAAGGTCAATTAGCCTAAGAGAAACATAAAAAGTGAGACTTGCAAAAAAAAAAATGCTGCAGAATGGAATGCTGAAACTGCATTTGGTTTATTTTAATTTAGTAGATTTCTTAGACATTATTTTAAAAAAGACTTGAAGTACAGTGGGACCTTGGTATCTGTGAGGGATCCATTTCAGACTCTCTCCCAAAAACACAGATCCCAAAATCCGTGGCACCTCAAGTTGAGCCGAGCCGTCATTAGTGACAACAGGATTCAGGTGAAGTGGCCAAATGCACGTGCCACCACTGGGGACAATGGGGGCTGTCTCTAATGGCAGCACAGCCACGTGCATGCACCACCATTGGGGACAACAGGGGTTTGCCATCGCAGATGCTTAAAGCCATTGATGGCAAGTCCACAGATACCAAGGTCCCACTGTATCTTAAAGTAAAGGTTTCCCCTTCAACATGATTGTCAAGTCATGTCCAGCTTTAGGGGATGGTGCTCATCTCTGTTACTGAGGTGCATGAAATGCTGTTACCTTCCCAACAAAGTGGTATCTATTTATCTACTTGCACTTTTACATGCTTTCAAACTGCTAGGTTGGCAGAAGCTGGGACTCGTGACAGGAGCTCACCCCATCAGGCAGCACTTGGGCCTTGAATTGCTGATCTTCTGACTTTGCGATTGTCGGAGTCAGTGTCTTAACCACTAAGCCACCGTGTCTCCTTACAACCCCTTACAAAGTATCTTACAACAATTCAAATATACAAAAGTATTTTTAATTACAAAAAATATTATTGTATTGTCTGTTATAAAAAAAAATACAAACTACCCTATTAGCATAACTCCAGTAGCTACAAATTAGAAAATCACATCCTTTTAAACACCTGGGAGTAGAGCATTGCTGAGCAACTGCAGCAGGTCCCAATGCCATTTTTTTTTTTTACTCTGAATCCCTTCAGGAACCACACAAGTGTCCAAAAAAAAGAGTAAAATACAAAAATGGAAGTGGAAAGAAGTCTGCATGTCCTTTTTTTGTTTTTTTTGGAAAGGTACTTTTTAATCCATTAAACAATGCAGAGGTTCCCAGCACCCTGTTTAAAATTAGTTCTCTGAGGGCTTCTGGGGGAGGAGAGCTGACAATTTTAAAAAAAGAAAGAAAGAAAGAGGAATGTCTCAGTCTGGTGATGAAAAAATGCTAATTTCAAGAGGAGCCAGGCCTCACTGGGAAAGGCATTCCATAGGCTGAGGGCATAACTCTAAACCTCTCTCACGGGAGTGTCTCAGATTTTATATCTCAGGCTGTGGACAGGTTCATGAGAGAAAAGGCCCTTTGTTGGGTATCTAGCTCTGCTTCATAGTTTAAATTCGGCACTTTGAAGTAGACCCAGAAACATATTGGCAGCCAGTGGCGCTGGGCCAGAAAAAATGCTTATATGGTCAGACCTCCATCATTTATCTGGCTGTTTCATTCTGTCCTGAGCAGCTGCCCCAGATAGAGAGACTGTTGCAATAATTTAAGCCAGTGGTTTCCAAACTGTGGGACAGGACTCTCAGTGGGGGCTCAAGACTTGGAGGCCCTGATCTCTCCTCCTCCACTTCAGTCACACTCTTCATCTCTTTTTTACATACTCATATATGCACTTATGTATATCACATATACACAAGACAAAATAATGAATGTTTCTTTGTGACTGTGTATGAGAGAGAGTAAACAAGTAGGTGTGGGAGTGAAACAAAGAAAGAATGAAACAGCATGTCTGAGCGTGTACGTATCTGCGAGCACTGGTGCATTTGAATGTGGCTGTGTGAGAGACAATATGCGTAACTCTTACACATGTGTTGAGTCAGGTATTGAATTTATTTAAATACAAATTTCTAATTTGAATGAAGTTATTTCCTTATAAGATGTTAAAATATGAATATACATTAATGTACAGACAAAATACATACACTAAACAAATAAAATATTTTTCTTCATATCAGCGAGGGGGGTGTAGCATATACATATAGATATAAAGTGGGTCTCAGGTGAAAAGTTTGACAACCACTGATCCAAAGCATAGCCCACTGAAGCAAGGGGATTTCTTGCCCCAATGGGCCACACTGGGCCATTAGCCAAAGGTATCAGAAGGCACCCTGTGCCATGGGTCCCACTGTAGTTCAAGTGACAGGAATTTATCTTCTTTTGGACAACAGCTCAGTGGGAACTGGTGGGTCTGATGTCAGTAGGATGGTGAATCTGCTCCTGGTTTTAGTACAAACTTTAAAGGAGCTGTGCAAGCAGGATATATTTTAGGGATAGGCTTCTGCACCTTTGAAATTTAGATTAAAACCCAACCCATTGAGATGGGATCCACCAGCTACCACTACCACTGCTATAGCTCCCAAAATCTTAGCCCCCATCTGGGGAGTTCTAGGATATGTCCTCCAAAAAAGTAACTCTTCCAAAGTCTCCTCAGAAGAATTTCAATCACTTTGTTGATTTTGTCACAAATGTTGTTGTTGTTCTGTTCCTTCAAGTTGTTTCCGACTTCATTACTAAAGATGGTTTTTTCATGGAGCTTTCTTGACAAGATTTATTTAGAGGAAGGATGCCTTTGCCTTCCTCTAAGGCTGAGAGAGTGTGATTTGCCTAAGGTCACCCAGTGAGTTTCCTTGGCCAAGCAGGGACCTGAATGCTGGTCTCCAGAGTCATAGTCCAATGCTCAAACCACTACACCACACTGTCTCTCTATTTAGCTAGCTATGCCTTTTTGCAAAATACATTATTGCTTTCTTTCTCTCCTATTGCAATTTTTTTTTGGGGGGGGGGTAGGAGGGCTACCTATCAGAAAAGAGCTCTCTTATTCCCAAGGTAAAATGTTTAAATGCGTGCTCTGACTCAGAAATAGGCAGAGCACTTCAGTTAATCATGAATTACACTCACACACAAACCTATGCAACATGCTCCTCTTAGCTGGGTTGTTGTTGTTAACTGCCATCACGTTGACCCCGACGTATGGCAACCCCATTAATTAGAGACCTCCTAGTCATCTTGTCATCACCCTGCTCAGATCTTGCAAACTAGCCTGTGGCTTCCTTGATTGAGTCTATCCACCTGTTATGCCATCTTCTTCTTTTCCTACTGCCTTCTACCTTGCCAGGCATCAATGACTTCTAGTGAGTCATGTCTTCTCATGATATGTCCAAAATACTAGTTTAGTCATATTATTTTCTAGGGAGAGTCCAAGCTGGATTTGTTCTAGGACCCATTTACTTGTCTTTTTAGCAGTCCACGGTATTGCAGAACTCTCCTCCAGCTTCCTTGTAATTCACACCCTGTTTCTGGGAAGAGGCACTGTTATCTACATTTGGAGTAAGATACATGAAATATGTGCTCAGGAAAGTGTGTGCTTATAATGAGATAAGGCCAAGTGCTCTAGAAACAGCCAAGAGGTTGTTGGACCCAGTGGCATCACCGGGGTTGGTGTCACCCCATTCCCCATTTCACACCATACAGAATCCTTAGTAATGCTTTTTTTGCATTAATGTTACTAGTAAATTGTAATTCCCATATGCCACTGAATGTAATGCTAGCAAACAACTAGCAAAATTAAAATTATACCTGCAAATTACAATATCATATGCACAACCTAAATGTATTTACATAAACATACTGAAGATTTGGTTAAAATGTGATGTTTTTAAAGAATTTTTTTTTAAAAAAATGTTAAAAATGTAAAAATTTTAATTTAAAAAAAATATTAAAATTTTGAAATTTTAATTTACATTTTTTTTGGAGGGGGGTCTCCCCTTTCTCCTCTTACTGAGCTTCACCCCACTCCCACCATCTTTTAAAGCATTTTAAAAGGAGACAGATGAATGCCACAACTTGTTTCTGCCAAAAAGTAGGTGTTTGAGGAGCAGTGGTGTCACACACCCCTTAGGGTGTCACCTGGTGCGGTTCGAATCCCCTGCACCCCTCTAGTGACGCCACTGTTTGGACCTAAAATTGGTGGGCCTTTTGAGTCAAAAGTGATGGTGGAAAAACTTTACAGCTCTTCTTGGGACCTTATCAAACGCTGGCCACGAAGCGAAAAGTAACAGAAAAGTAACCGAAGTGAGAATAAATTCAGTTCTATACCGAAACGAACTGAATTTCGCCCTGGCGGCCATAGCGCAATGAATACGAAGGCTCCAAAGGGGATTTAGCGATCAGGCACCGCGGGATGCGGTTCACGTGGGAAGAAGGAAAACACACACACACACACACATTTTCTTCTCTCTCTCTCTCTCTCTCTCTCCCTTCCCGCCACCCAAAAAGCCAGCGTCGCAGAAGGCGCTTCTGTGGATGGCAAGGATGGGATGAAGGAGTTGGGAGGAAAGGCAGCCAAGGGGACCGAGGAGGAGGAGGAGGGCTGGAGGACTGGAGGAGGGAAGGGGTGTTGGTGGGGAAAAATGCGAGAGAGATGGAGAGAGAGAGATCGCCTCCCTCTTCCCTCCTCCTCTCCTTCTCCTCCTCTTTCTCAATCCGGTTTGCCTTTCGCCAATCCCTTCCCCTCGCCGGGATTTTCTGCTTGGGAGAGCTCTCCCTGCTTCCCCGCCCCGCCCACCATTGCGCAATGAATACGAAGGCTCCGCTTGTACTTCCCCAACAAACCGAATGTCAAAATCTCCCTACTCGCTACGGATTAGCTTCGGGTTCTGTGGAGTTTCGGGGCAGCGTCGTGTGTACACGCGGGGAAACAATACAGATTAGCTCCGTGTTCTAGGGCAGCGTCGTGTGTAAACACGGGGAAATAATATGTATTAGCTGCAGGTACCCTTTGGATTAGCTCTGCTCTAGACCCCATGTGATAAGGTCCTTAGAGACCCTGGAGCCATGCAATATGGTTACAAAAATGGTTTTGTGTAGAAAGCACAAAATGGAGTTCCCTCCTTCTATCCTCTCTACTCAGAGATGAGGGGAAATGGAGAGGGAGGCTAGAAAGTGTGTGTCTGGATTAAGGCCCAGCAAGTCGTGGCTCTGGATAGCTTACAAAAATGGGGGGGGGGGAGACAGAGACATAACTCAAAACATTCAAGAGGTTATGGTTAAAACTTATATACAGTGGGGTCTCATTATCTGCAGACTTGCCATCTGTGGATTTAAGCATCCACAGACAGCAAGCCTGCACTATTCCCAATGGTGGCACATGCATGCGGCCGTGCTGCCATTAGGGACAATGGGGCTTCAGGTAAGCCCTCATCCCCTGGTCTCTAATGGCGGTGTGGCCATGTGCACACACTGCCTTTGGGGACAATGGGTCTTGAGGTCCTGTGGATTTTAGTATCCATGGGGGCGGGTCTGGAATGGATCACCCGAAGATCCCAAGATCCCACTGTATATTCATTTCATATTCGCATTTCATATGGTTTATTTACAGCAGTGGTTCCCAAACTCTGGTCCTCTAGGTGTTTTGGACTTCAGCTCCCAGAATGCCTGAGCACTGATCAAGGTGGCTGAGGCTTCTGGGAGCTGCAGTCCAAAACACCTGGAGGACCAGAGTCTGGGAACCACTGATCTATAGCTTTATTACATATTCTGTATTTTATTATGTAATCAACTGTATTTTTTGGATGAACCTATTTTCATTAAATTGCCTTGTTGGCTTGCAATATACTTACAGAACTTTGAGCAAGATAAATGCTTAAAACTGTACTTTACTAGCAACAAACCCTTGACTGAATTTACATTTAAATTGTTCCTTTCATTTGTTCAGTGTGCTGAAATTAAGGGAAATATCCTTTGAACATTTCCATTATGTCCTCAAGCAGCCCATTGCCTACATTCTCTGTCCTTTTCCCTTCTAAGAAACAAATGTGCCCCAAACTCTGGGGGAAAGTCTTGACCATTGTTGCTGCTCCTAGGAAAAAAGAACTTTAGAAGGATCCAGCCTATCCCCTTATTTGCAGTGAAGACAGCTGCCAAGTAGACACATTTGTCGAACGGGAACAGCAAACATGGTATTACTCAATGGGCTTTAGTCATGCTCAAATGGAAGACATTTTGGAATGCTTCCTTGATAGAAGTTTAAAATGTAGGACATATCCTGGGAAAGGAGGACATCTGGTCACCCCAGTTGAGTGGGGCAGCTAGTTCAGGTGGCAGATACTGAACTGAAATGAGACAGACACAGAAAATGTTAAAACAGCATGTAACCAAATAATATAAGCATCCTTGAGGAGAAACTAACAGTTAATTATTCTAAGACCAAGATTCTCACTTTTGCACATCGACCTAAACAGATTCAATGGACATTTGATAGACAACACATAGAGCAGGTCAAAATCTTCAAATATCTAGGAATTGTTTTTCACCATTCTGGAAGGAGAACTGCCCACTCTGAACTTGTTATTAGTAATGCTCAAAGAACCATAACTGCAATTCTAAGATTTTTCTTTACTAAAGGCGCTCAGTTTATTCCGGCCGCCATTAAACTGTTTAATGCCAAGGTTCGCCCTCAACTTCTTTATGGAGCTCAATTGGGCCCATATAGCAATATCAATGCCTTTGAACGTCTCCAAACTAAATTTCTTAGGAGAATCCTACAGGTTGGACATTGTGTTCCAAATGTTCTTCTCAGGAGGGAGGCCGGATCTATTAAAATAGAGTCCAGTCTGTGGATCTGTATACTTACGTACTGGCAAAAATTGCATAAAATTCCAGGGAGGCTCACAAATCTAATTTTTTCAGATTCTTTTAAATCTACATGGGAAATCTCTATTTATAAAAAACTAGATGAGTTAGGTCTCAATAAAAGTGAACTCCTAAAGCTTGATATTGACAAAGCCAAATCCATCATTAAACAAAAAATCATAGAAGCAGAAAGACGGGGTGATTCTGTTTCCCTTTCTAAATATGTTTTGTTCGGTTCACAATTATCGGTCCTTGTTCCAGCTCCATATCTATCTCAGATTACCCTTCCGAAGTTTAGAAGGGCATTAACCTTGGCACGTTTTAATGTGCTGCCTACTGCCTTGTTAAACGGTAGATACAAAAAAGTACCTTTCGAATTGCGTCTATGTCCTTGTGGTTCAGGTGCTGTTGAAACAAATGAGCATGTCCTACTCTATTGTCAATTTTATAGGGATGCTCGCCATCAATTGATTAGCCCATTATTAAATAAATTTCCAGGTAAATCTGATTCTTTTTATTTACGCTTTTTATTAGATAACAATGAATACAAGGTATCTCATATGATGGCCAAATTTTGCTATATTGTTTGTAAAACAAGACCCCAATTGATAAATGGACATCTTATTACAGTTTAGTTCTATGTGATCAAAATTGTGAATACATAGTCCATTCTTTAGTCTGTATTTTAATTCATATTGTCATATAATTCATTGTTGACTTATAATTCATATATATATATATATATATATATATATATATATATTTTTAATCTGATTTAAATCTGGATTTGTATGTCTGTAACAATCGACAAGTTCCTGTAAGGAATTATTGTATACATCTAAGATGTGTTTTATTGTAATTTTGTGCTGACCGATTGGTCGTAATAAAGAACTTACTTACTATAAGCATCCTTCAATTATGAAAAGAAAATGATAAACAAATAGATGTCCAATGTCCACTTAAAGACCTGCAGTGGTGGCTCAACAATGAACACAGGATTAACATTGTGCCCACTGGCCTAAGATCATTCTCAGAGGCAGATCTCAGTGTCTGGGCAGGCAGATAGGGGCAAACATTTTCTAAGTTGTTCTTGGAAGGACAACTCATGAATCAATAGCTCCATGAAAGAGTGAGTCAGAAGAACTATCTTACATCATATAGTTGTTGCATGTATAGCAGCTCATCTCGCTCAGCTTCTTGTTTGGTGTGACTTGGTTAATGGATAGCAGTTCTGCTACTTTGCCAGACATTTACTGGTAAAATCACATCTGGAGAGAGAGGTACTAAAATGCACTTTACTGGTTATTCACTTTGTTAGTGATCTCAGCATGTGCTAGCTGCTAACAAGATTAATATCCATATCAGCTATTGTTTGCCAAGAGGTTGTTCGCCCGATTGTTCTAGCTGCCCCGATTGTTCTCAGAGGGGCGGGGTACAAATTATTATTATTATTATTATTATTATTATTATTGAGGTTACTGTTAAAACCAACCCTTGTATTTGGCAAAAACAAATAGGGGATTCACACTGTGGATGTAATACTCAAATGTTATGGACAGCTTAAATTGCAGTGAGCAACCTTGGTTACTGAGATGGAAGCAGGGGCATTATAAATCACATATGGACAACATTGCTGTCTGTCACAGGAGTTGCTACACCCTCTTTTCTCTGCTGTCCAGCTCATCCCATCAGTGAGGGTACACGGGGCAAACCACTGCTATAAGCAGTGCTCTATCACAGTAGTTGTGATAGAGTGGATGGATACGTTTCTAAGAATGCTAGTATACATATTACACAGATACTACAATGCACAATCCAGTGCAAATTAATGTTTTTGATTTAACTGGTTTCAATATGAGAGTTTGTCTCATACATAACCCTCACATTGCCATCAATAGGACCTAGAGAGGGTTGGTTTTTTTGTTTTTGTTTTTTTAAAAAGAATGGTTTATTGATGAACAGCAATGGGCTATAAAGTGTTATTGACTTTGAAGAAAAATGTGAAATCTCTCATGTTGAAAAACAATAATAAGTTCAAAATCTGTCTATTCTCTATCTGTTTGTTTGTCTGGCTGGCTGTTCATCTCTCTACCCATACTGTTCATTCATTTGTTCATTCAAATATTTATATCTCACACTACGGTTGCTTAGTGGTTAAGATGCCAATTCTGATGATCATAAGGTTGAAAGGTTGGCAGTTCAAGGCCCAAGTGCCATGTGACAGAGTGAGCTCCCATCACTAGTCCATGCTTCTGCCAACCTAGCAGTTCAAAGCCATGTAAAAGTGCAAGTAGATAAATAGGTACCACTTTGGTGGGAAGGTAACAGCCTTTAGTGCAGTCATGCTGGCCACATGGCTACTTGAGTTGTCTTCGGACAACACTGGATCTTTGGCTTATTAACAAAGATTAGCACTGCCCCCTACAGTTGGTTACACCTAGACATTTATGTCAATGGGACTACCTTTACCCTTTATATTACATCGCAGGATCTCAGGATAACATACAGATAAGGACAATTTTTGATCATTAAATTTACATTTAAAACAATGAGAAATAATATAAACAGTATAAAATTATTAAACAAATTAACAATCAAAATATTTAACTTAGTTAAAACTATTAGTAATAGTGTAATAGTGCCACTGTATTCTGCTTTGGTCGGGCCCCACCTGGAATACTGTGTCCAGTTCTGAGCACCACAATTCAAAAAGGATGTTTTAAAAACTGGAGCGTGTCCAGAGGAGGGCAACTAAAATGGTGAGGGGTCTAGAAACCATGCCCTACGAGGAACACCTTGAGGAACTGGGTATGTTTAGCCTGGAGAAGAGATGGTTAAGAGGGGATATGATAGCCCTGTTTAAATATTTGAAGGGATGTCATATTGAGGAGGGCGCTAGCTTGTTTTCTGCTGCTCCAGAGAATAGGACTTGGAACAAAGGATGCAAGCTACAGAAAAAGAGTTTCCACCTCAACATTAGGAGGAACTTCCTGACAGTGAGAGCTGTTCGAAAGTGGAACACTCTCCCTCAGAGTGTGGTGGAGTCTCCTTCTTTGGAGGTCTTTAAACAGAGGCTGGATGACCATATGTTGGGGATGCTTTGATTTTGAGTTCCTGCATGGCAGGGGGTTGGACTGGATGGCCCTTGTGGTCTCTTCCAACTCTATGATTCTATGATTCTATGAAAACAGTTAAAACCCTATACAGATTTGGCTAGGATTGCTAGACTCCAAAAGCTTTAATAAACAACTTCTTTGATTATGATGTTCCTCCTCTTCCAAATGGTGTAGACTTCTAGCTGATAGAATCCATATGTGATTTATATGTTTGTTCTTAATTCTACTTGAAAACCTACTGGAAAAGTTCACCTGTTAGATCAAATATAATCCATATTTTTGTGGGTTTTTTGGGCTGTGTGGCCATGTTCTAGAAGAGTTTCTTTCTGATGTTTCGCCAGTATCTGTGGCTGGCACAGATGCTGGCGAAATGTCAGAAAGAAATTCTTCTAGAACATGGCCACACAGGCCGAAAAACCCACAAAAAACTATGGTTGCCGGCCATGAAAGCCTACGACTTCACATAATCCATTTTATTGGTGTACACCTTGTTTGTCTTTATTTTTTCTTAATGTAGGTTCAGGATTTGGAGCTGCTACAAAAGCTATGTGCTTGGGGATGAAATACTGGAAGCCTGAGAGGCTGGAAACTCTCATTGAAGTGAGCATTGAAGTTGGGCGCATGACTCACAATCACCCTACAGGTAACACCCAGGGAAATTAACCAATTTACTTATGATGTTATAAAAGTTTGCATTTAGAACAGCTTGCACACATCCTATATTGGAGGTGTTTTTCTAAAATTATGTCTATACAATTTAAAAACAAATATCCTAATGTAAATCATGACTCTCTAAGCTTAGAGTAATACTCTGTTAGTTTACCTCATAAGGCAAATTCAGCAATGGCAAAATATATGTAGGGAAAAATAGGTGGGAAAATGTAGGGAAAAATAGGTAGCCCTCCCTTCACCCTGTGTTCCCCTACAAATAAACCATATGAGTTTTTTATAGTTGCCCCTCACCACAAGTCAGGCTCCAGAACAGTTTGGAAACCCAGCTGGAGTAGGTAAATTATCTGTGGGAGCATTAGGCCACAATGATCTAGATATTATCCAGAGGAGGGTGAAGCAACCTAATCCACCAGTGCTCCAATGTTAAAAATACACAATACACATGCACACACAAAATAAAGATCAAGTTTCTTTTTCTTTTAAAATGAAACATAGCCACACATGTGTACAAAGGTTTGCATTCTTATGCTATGTTTCTTTCATGTTTAGTACAATTGCATTAGGATACAAAAGATTCTGCAGTATACCAAATGGCAGTTGCTTGCAGAGCTTGGAATAGTTACCTTTTTGGACTACAACTCACAAAACTTCCCAGTCACAATTTGGCAGCTATAATCCCCAAAAAGACTCAGGTTCAATTTCAGCAATAAAGCATGCTTTCCAAACTGAAAAGTAGTGGGATGGAGATGGGGCATATGGGACGGAAAGCAGGAGGATCAAAAGCAGGAGGATCGAAATGGCATGGCTGCAACAAGAAGAACAAAAATGGGTAGACAAAAACAGAAGAAGGTTTGGGGCAAGAAGGTGTGTAACTGGTTTTGGATTGCCTATTATGACAGATCTTTCTTTCTCTATCCGATATTAATTTGAGTACTAAGGTCTACAATCAAGAGAACCTTTGATTGTCCAGTTCCCGGCAGGGCAGATTGATTATCTGTGGCAGCCATTCTTCTCCTGTGACTTATCTTACCATCACCAATAGAGATCAATTTGGGAACAACTCAGTGTAATGTGCTCACACTCAAGTAATGCAAAATTATCTTCCAGCAGCCACAGACTCTAGAAGCAAAATGCAGACCTTGTAGTTCTGAGTAAGGTTAGGCTATAATAATAATTTTTTTTTTATTTGTAGCCCGCCCCTCTGCAAGGCAATCGGTGTGCAAAGCCATTTATTTGTAGCCTGCCCCTCTGCAAGGCAACCCATATCGATGTGCAAAGCAAGCTGTAGTGATACAACACACAAACATCACACTCCAGTAATCAGAGCAATAAGAAAATTTTACCATTAAAACCCTTGCCAGTTTGACCTGTCTAAACAGCTGTTCATGGGGAGTATAACTGAGGGGGGTTGCAGACTGTCAGAAATAGTGTGAATTCAGTCCACTTTTAGGGTTAGGGTTAAGGTTAGGGAATCATGGGGACTGTATTTTATTGTGGCACTAGAGTTCTCTGACAAAGAAGGTTCAATGTCTCAGAAAAATAACAATTCCCATGATTCCCTAGCACTAACCCTAACCCTAAAAGTGGACTGAATTCACACTATTTTTGACAGTCTGCAACCCCCCTGAATGACATTCAGCAAATCACTAATACCTTATGATATTAAATGGTTCTGGGGATCACAAAGACAATTTGTTTTGAGCCAGTGCACCCCATTCTCATATTACAGTCATCAAGTTCAAAGGTATATATAAACATGTCACCATTGTAGAATGTTAACGTCAGCCAAAAATCATAACATACCAAATGGCTGTCTCCTAAGTGGAGACACACACACAAGTAGTCAATGTCATACGTACTCACTGAAGTATTCCAGGATCATGAGTATGCCAATCTAGCTGGCAAGATGCCTCAAGCCTAGCTGGCATTGTTGCTCACAAAGTTATGTCTGTTCTGTCCAGCATTTAAGAGGGCAGACAGAATTCCAAAATATATGAATGTCAAATGTCTTAAAAATTCTATAGGCTTCAAACCTAAATAGACTTGTCATGGAATGGAACAGAATGGAATTTAGAATGAAACCAAAAAAAGGACTTTTTTTCTGAATAAACATGTAGATTTGCAATCCCTGGTGTTTTCACTGGGTTGTCCTTTCCAACAATGAAAGGAGAATCCACTGGAGCAAAAATAGAGAACCATCTCATGGGCCAGATTTGGCTCCAAGAAGGTCCCTACCTAAACTGCAAGGTTCTTTTGTTATCTCCAGAGAGCAATCCCAGGTAACAGATAATAGAATATTTATAGTTCAGGAAGCAATTTCACATAAAAGAGCTCTGGCTTGCAACCTGGGAAGGTATTGCATGGGATTTAGCACTGATTTGTAGACATTGTTTTTTGAGATATTCGTTGGTATTCAGATCCGTATCATACTATACTGTTATAGCACTATATTCCATTTTAACTGACAAGGCAACATCCTATGGAATCCTGACTTTTGCAGCATTTCGAACCCTCAGCTAGAGAGCTTCTGAGCCTCCCTAAACTGCAGATCCCAGGACCCCATAGGATGTTGCCATGGCAATTAAAGTGGAATATATATGTGTTATAACAGTGTAGTGTGATATGTCCTGTTGCTTTCAGTTCTATTGATCTTAGCAGGGCAAAAGTCCTGCTGTTACAAAGTCTATATTACTGTTTTTGTTTTGTTTCTTTGCATTTTAGAAAGCCTTGTTGGTTTATTTGGCACATGATATGAAGAATCTGTCTGTATAATACTAAGGATGTTTTAATCTTACCAGATAGTGAACTGGCTTCAAGTAACTCTATCACTGCTAAGGTTGTTCCCTTACCTTTTTGACTTGTACTTTTATCAGCAGTCTGACTCATGGAGAATAAGAAAGTGGCAATTTTCTGGTTTTAGTTTTTAGCACCTGTGTTGTTGATATAAAAATATTCCTGAAAAACATCAGAGCTTTAAGCTAAATGTTCCTCTTTGTATCCACACCTGTAAACTGATTTGCCACCCTACCCCTTTTGGTATTATTTCTTGGAAGGAGGTTTTTGTTTTTGTCTTTTACCATCATTATACTATCTTTATGTGCTAATTTCAGGGTTTTTGGGATCACTGTGCACAGCTCTGTTTGTTTCATATGCAATACAAGGAAAGCCACTGGTACAGTGGGGAAGAGAAATGATGAAGGTTGTCCCGATGGCTGAAGAATATTGCAAAAAGACCATCAGGCACATGGCAGGTAAAATTACATGTCCTATTTCAGATTCAACGACAAGGCTGAACTCTTTTTTTATGCTCAGTAATGTTGATGTAAGAGCATCCAACAACCTCACTTATCATTTCAGATGTTGCCCTTTTTTGTCTAGAATGAAATTTACATGGTACTGCATTATTACTAGCCTTGCACATAACCTGCTCCATTATTATTATTATTATTATTATTATTATTATTATTATCCTCATCCTCCTCTGGGAAAACAAAATTACTGTGTTTTCAATGGTGATAGCTGCTTTGGGAGCTATTCCAAAATGACTAGTAAAACATCAGATTGAAATTGCCATAGACAAGATCACAATAGCACAGTTAGAAAAAGTGACACTGCTTGCCACATTTCCCAGTAAAGCCTTATTGATTCCTATATTTTTGGATAAAATTGAAATCATTGATGGGTCAGAACTCCAGTGGGTAACACCTGGTAAATTGAGAAACTGAAATAACAACAACAATCTTCTTATTTTGGGAATGATATGGGTGAATAAGCAACATGTTTCTGAAATGTGCTATGTTCTTTTATAGAAGCTCCAACTTCTGGCTAAATTTTTAAAAAGACAGACAAGGTACAGGATTAATTGTGTATGTTCACTTTATACCAAAGAATGCTGTCATTCTACCAGCATATGCTACTCCTGAGTAAAGGCAAGCCTCTTGGAGCTTGTGATGCTGTCATTGTGAAGTGAGGTGCTAGTTTAGAAAGGATGAAAAACAACATTAAGAAGGTGTCCAAGACAAGATTTAGCTCCATTTCTCAAGAGATCTGATCTTTTAAATAATCTATCATTAGTATCATTTCTTTGCCGTTTCTGTTATTTTGGACACAAAGATACCAGCTCTGCAATGTGGTAGAATTCAGAGACATAGCTGTGTTATGAACAATACACAGTTTACATGGGAATCACTCCTCTCTACCCAGGGTCTCACAGAGTATATATAATGGAAGAGGGTGGGTGTATATATATATATGGAATGGAATGGAAGAGAGTGGGTATATATATATATATATATATATATAGGAATAAATAATGCTGGAATGGAAGAGAGTGGGTATATATATATATATATATATATATATATATATAAAACACCCACTCTCTTCCATTCCAGCATTCTCTGAAGATGCCAACCACAATGCTGGCGAAACGTCAAAAAGAAATTCTTCTAGAACATGGCCACACAGCCCGAAAAACCCACAAAAAACTATAGCTGTGTTAGTCTGTAATATCAGTATGCAGAGGGATCTTGTAGCACTTTTGAGACTAATTAAGCGAAAGAAGTTGTAGCATAAGCATTGGTCTTCATCTGAGGAAGTAGCATAAGCCTTGGTCTTCATTTGAGGAAGTAGTCCAAGTCTGCAAAAGCTTATGCTACAACTTCTTCTACACAGTTAGTCTCAAAAGTGCTACAGGATCACTTTGCATGCTGATATTCTGTAATGCTTTTTCTAATGGTCTTAAGGCTGGTGTTACCGTTATTGTCTATTGTCAAGATCTTTGCTCCCTACATCAGAAAATGATGCTCAGGGGATCCTTAGTACATTATTCTTCTGTTTAAGGATAGCAGCCTGCAAAGGTCCATAATACTATAAGGATGGGAGAAATGACTCCACCCAAGAAGAAAGTTCACAAAGGCCCTGATACCTTTAGGGTGAAGTACCACTGACTAACACCGAACATCTGTCCACTAGTGGACAGCTAAAGGACTTGACTGTGAGACATCAGACAGTAGAAAGGAAGCTCCTTACTAAGTAAATGGCCAAGTAGATGGACTGGGCAACTGGCACATCAATAATTTACAGAATTTGCTGTGACAGAGAAGGTACAAAAGCAGAGTTCCTATTGTATGCCGCCTCTGTAACTGGCAAGTCCAGAGGCCTTAGTGCTAGCAGGACAAGCTAGCTTTCATGTTTTAGACAGAATATACAGTATGTACAGTTGGCACCTGTATCACATTGTCAGAGGCCAGAAGGACAATCCTGGGCTTATTCACTGTCATGTTTTCTTAAGCCAGGTGTTGCCTTGTGTACTTAGGAGTTTTAATAAACAGTTTCTGGCTGAGAAATTTGTGTCTAGCATTGTTTCCCATCTCCAGAAGTACCAACATACTTTAGAATGTCTTATGTGATCCCTTTGATTGCAATTTTGCTTTCATTAAACAAGAGCTGGGAAGCTGCCCTCAGAATGATAAGATCACCATATTTTTAAAAAATGATCTTCAAAACACTTCACAAATGGACACAAACTGGGATTAAAATGTGCTGTTATTAAACTGAGGGTACTTCACAAGTGATTCCCTCCACTCCAAAATCAAAGACTGTCTCCTGTGCAGGAAAAATAAGTGTACAGACTCACTCCATAAAGTGTGGTATATGATCTTTTTGCTATAAACACAGTGGCGAGAAAAGTACTTTATGTATTGGTGGGAAAAAGAAAACATAGCATGCTTCAAAAGTTGTAATATGCATTCTTCCCCCCCCCCAAAGATGTCATCTTGTAGAGAAAGGTCACATGTCAATTATCCTGTTTCAGAAGTAGATATTTTCCACCTTGATTCATACTGCTTTTCCCTAATGTCCAGGGTCACAGCTTGGTAGCACTATTTGATCCAGCATTGCTGATGGACATTCAAGTGGTGTTGGTAATTTGCTCTGCCACATACTGACTTCAATGGCACACCAGCTGACTTGGCCTCAATTACCTGTGTATCGAACATCGAGATATATTTACTGCAGCCTATTCCATGTGAAAATACCCTTCAAAAAATTCTAGAAGTGACAGCACAACTGCTACAAAGTGTGTGGTGGCCAATAGATTGTTAACAGGACTTGACTCCCGTAAACGCACATAAAAACATCTTCAAAGGCTGCTGGGGCTCAACTAAAATTCCTAATGGCCTGGTAACACAAGACAGACATAGACAGGCGGACACACAGACACACATAAACTTGTCAATCAGTTAAAGTTTTACTTGGGATGCCTTCTCCAGGTGCTCCTATATACATGAAGAAGCCCTTTGCCATGGCATTAAAATTCTTTTGACAGGTATCTTTGTATCTTTCTGTATTGTGCCAAACACCATATTAGTTTTATCCTGCCATCCCTGGCTTTTAATTGCATACTATGGCATTTATTTATATTTATATGATAACTTCTCCCCACTTTTTAATTAATAGACTACTGTTTCATGGATTGTAATCATTGGGTTGTTGTTTTATGTCTTAATTTATTGTTTCAGTTGTGATTTGTTATGCTTGCATTATTAATATTTGATTTTTGTCATCCACTTTTGACACTTATACAAAAGCTGAGATATCAGTACCTAAAGTATCTAAATAATATTTTTTCCTTATTAAAGTTACAGTTCTGTACCTGGGAGTAAGACTAATTGAACCCAGTGGGGATTATCCATCTGAGTAGACATGTATAAGGTTGGGCATTCACCATGTAGCTTGTTGGTGTGCACTAGATATAAACCTGATAATGAACACACTACTTCCAAAGAAGATCTGTTGTTGTTGTTTCATGTCTTCAATTTTTTTCTGATTTATGGTGACCACAAGGCTTTGGGGGTTATCATGGGGTTTTCTTGGTAAGATTTATTCAGAAGGAATTTGCCTTCTTCTTTGTCTGTCTGCAACTGAAAGCATTCTTGTGCCATTAGGTTTTTGGAAACTGAATGGGTATATATATATATATATGTGTGTGTGTGTGTGCGCGCGCGCGCGCATATATATATATATATATATGTATATATATACCCATTCAGTTTCCAAAAACCTAATGGCACAAGAATACTTTCAGTTGCAGACAAACAAAGAAGAAGAAGGAAGCCATCCTTCTGAGAGGGAGTTCCAAAGACTGGGAGCATCAACTGAGAAGGTCCTCTCCCTTGTTCCCACCAAACAAACCTGAGAAGGTAGTGAGACAGAGAAAAGGGCCCATCCAGACAATCTTAGAGCATAAATGGTCTTATAAAGAGAGATATGGTCCTTCAAATAGCCTGGACTCAAGCTATATAGGGCTTTATAAGTTATCACCAGCATTTTGAATTGTGCTTAGACAATACCTGGTGAATTAGATGCTGCCACCCATGACTCAGCACAAGTCTAATCTTTTTTTTTCATTTTACTGTAAGGAACCATGGAGATGTATGCTGTATGTATGATATTTGTGATGGTCCTATATAATGAGATCTTCACACAGGTTTTGATCATAGTTTTCAAGTGTGTGATCATGCAGTTGTATAGAATCAGCAGACATTAAAATCAATGTTATGCAGATAAACTGAGTTGTATTGCTGAAGTCAGTATTGTGATAATTAGCTGGATATGTTTTCATTGAATTTTTTTCACGTACTCCCTGTAAATTGGATTTTGTCATTTGTCATTCATGCTTGACTATGACATTGAGAGACTCTTTTCAAAATGAAATGTATCACAGCTAGCTTGTTTTGCATCTAGAATATCAGGAGCATTGGTTTTACTTTGAAGCAAAATGGCAATTTTATTTGGAAGAGAGAGAAATTAATGAAGAAAATCAGAATAAACCTCAATTTCCTGACAATTATGATGCAGAAGAAAGAGAAAAGGTAAACTCTTCAACAAAAATTTCTCTATTTTGAGATGATGGTGGGGAAATACATGTACTGATATAGTTGTCTGTGTCTAGTTGTAGAACTTATATGGAGCTTATCGCTTGGCATTTTAAATCAAATCAAGCCTCCTGGGCTGCATCTGGGAGGTGGAATTATCACATGCTAAATTGCCGCTGAATTGCTGGCTGCCATCAGCCCAGGTCCCAGCTGGGCTCAGCTGGCACTTTTTAGAAATCAGAACACTTTCAAAATGTCCATGTTCCCCCCAGCCTCACATTGTCTAGTTCAGGATTGAGCCTGATCTGGGGCCAGGATTGAGCCTGATCCTGGTACACTGGACACTGATTCGGTGGATTTGGTCCAATCCCATGGTAAATAGCTCTTACCTCAGGTCAGTTTGGTTTGCCACAGAGTCTTCTGGAAACTCAGCGGCAAACCCCAGCTGTTTACACAAACCACCGTGCTCCTTACGTTGCCACATCATTGCTGGTACTGAGAAGTCTCCCCATTGCCATGTCTATGCACAAACAGGGCACCTAGCCATGTGGGTACAGCCAGGCACCCTGTTTTCACATTAGACATGGTGACAGGGAGCTTCTCAGCATGACACGGCATGGCAAGGTAAGGAATGCACATTGGTAGTGGGTCCTGGATCAGCCTGGGGTGTAAACACCACCCATCCCCAAACTGACTCAGGGATGATCTGGGTGAACATCAGGCCCAGAACAGCAAAGGCTCAGCCTGTGCTATCCTGGCCCGTCTGCTCAGTTCCTATGAGACAAAACTTTCTGAGGAGAAGACCTCAGAACTTAAGCTTGATCAGGTACTGAAGTCTTACTGAAGACCTATGCCACTGCATACACAGTGCCTCTAGCATAGTCTTCCCTAAGCTGGTATATTCCACATATTTTGCACTATACCTTCCATCATCCTCAGCCAAAGGTTAAGGATGATAGAAGCTGTAATCCAAACTATCAAGAGAATGTGGTAAGCCCAAGATATTGTGTTACCTAAGGACATGGTCTAACTCACTTCATGTAGAAAAACCATGCTAAATTGAGATTAGAGACTGCAAGGCAGACCATGAGACATAGAGTCCTCTGTGCCAACATATTGTTGCTGCTTTTCAGCACCTTTTGCCTGAGGCAACTACCTCACTTTGCGTAATGGTCAGGATGGCCCTGCTACACAGCATCTGATTGGGGAGGGGCTGTTATGGCTGCAGAGATCTGCTTACAACTCCTTTGACAGACTTGCCACCTTGGTAGCAACAAAATAAAGCGCTGGAAGCTGTTTACTTCGAGTTCCAGTTCCCATGTTTTCCATGCTCTTTTCTAGATCCCGAGCACCTCACAGGAACTCTGTATTTCTCTGCCACATTTGCTGCACTCTCATTTTCTTAACTGAGGAGTTACTCAAATGATATGACTATCACTTTTCATTTTAGCTGAAGCTCCATGGGACACCTCAGTCATAAGCAAGCCACTTGGCACATTGTTTGCAATGAGGCACAACAATTCTGTTATGTTGGGATCTACCCAAAATCTATTAAACCATATATATATATATCCCATCTGGTTTACCTAGTATTTAGCATCTCATATATATATATATATATATTGTCTGTTATGTTGGGATCTACCCAAAATCTATTAAACCAATATATATAAATCATCTGGTTTACAGAGGTATCCCAAGTATTCTTGTGGCCTAAGGTTGGAAGCAAAATGCCACCCCCGCATATCATGGCATCAGTGGGGGCAGTGAAGGGGGCACAATATTGTGGTAGTAGTAGCTGCTGCAACATACCCCCTTCATCACCAGGGTCCAAGAAAATTGCTTGTCTAGCTGCAGCAGCTGCAAAAAGAAACTGGCATTTTTCCAGATCCTGCTCCTCCCCCCACCCCCAGACATACACCTGGTTGTGATAAGATCTCACTTAGAACATCTCTAGCTCTGGAGAGCGGCACAAAGCAGTTCTTCAGAAGGCCATTGACTCTTTCACGGTGAGAAAGCAACAAGTTCACAGCTCCCAATGATCTGCCACCTGAAATGGCCACCTACCTCAGGATCATTTCACACTAGGCAATTATAAACAATTATAGCACTATGATTTGACTTTAACTGCCATGACTGCAGTCTATGGAATCCTGAGGTTTATAGTTTTGATGAGGTACTAGAACTCTCTAGCTAAGAGCTCAAAATGCCCCTCCATAAACTGAAAATCCCTTTAACTGCAGTTAAAGTTGAATCATAGTGCTATAACTATGCGGTGTGAAAGGGCTCTCAGTCTCATAGAAGAGCCATCCCAGATGCAAATGCTTATTTTTGCAAAAGGAAATGGTGTTTCATGAAGTAATAACACAAGGGAAGAAATTGCTGACAATTTTTTTAAAAAAAATACTGAAAATAGATGTGACTGATGATATCACTGAATGTACTCTAAGAGACAGATGTGACCCAAAACTCATTTACTCAATAATCAGAGTTGCTTGCTTGTTTATTTTGGTAACATGTATTACACTGAGTGCCTGTCCTTTCCGCTATGTCCTTTGCTTCTCATACTTCGCAAGCTACAGCTTTTAAAACTACATTGGCCAAGTGTGGATATCTCCTGTATAAAAAGTAAGTATAAGGTGTATGTAGAGTTTGTACTTTATCTACCGGTGTGATAATTGCAAAGGAATGCTTCATCCACAGAATGTAAAAAGTGTCCCAGGAGGGTCCAGGGGATAGGAAATGTCCAGATTAAACATCATCAATCTGCTGAACCTCTCTTTTTCTCCACCTCTTTACAGAAGTTGTTTTGCAGTCAATGAAATAAAAATGTTTGCCAAGAATAATAGTAACATGCAGTTTCCTTCCAACAAGGAAGCAACTTGCATGAATCCAAATGTTCATACCTCTAAGGGATTAATTTAAAGCCTGAGTTTGCTGTCTTGAGAAAAATTAGGCATGTTGCAGATGGATGGGTAAATGGATGGATATTAATTTAGCAAAATTTCTGATTTCTCTAACTCTGTTTATTTCAGCAGCCTGCATTCCACCAATTTGCAAACAAGGCAAAATTCATTTTTTTAAAGTACACATGATTTAATTTTTTGTACACGCTTTCTCTAGTATATGCACATTTCACATTTTCCTGTAACAAGGCACATTTCCCACAGAATGTACATTTTATGCACATTTCCCACAGAAGGTACAAGGGTATGCTTTTCATTAATGTATGCTCTCTTTTAAGTTACAAACTGGATTGCAAAGTTCTGAAAAGTATGGATTTTAGTAAGGAAGCACTGTCTGGTTTTCTTCTAAGTTTGGCAGGGATAAATACAAGTCTGTGCAAAATGTAGACCTGAGAAATTTGTCCTGTATCCCTAGTTGCAATTGGCATATTTGTAATATGAATGTGGTAAACAAAAATACTAAAATCTTGAGAGAAGGTGAAGAAAGCAAATGGAATCCTTGCTAGATCATTTCCCTGAGAGACTTATCATTAGGCAGAGTGAAGCAGCCACCTCAAATAGCATTTTCTGGGGTGAGGTTCCAGAAAGGTGGCATGGTGTTTATTACTGATTTTTATTATTACTGAATGCTTACTGCCAAATATCAGGAAAAGGGTGGGATTTTCTGCCTCAGGTATCAGGATAACTTGGTTGGCCTTGAGAACTTTTCATCTTGACTTCAGGGGATGGCATGATTTGCTGCTGTGCCTCAAATGACAAAATTGGGGGGAAATAAATGGGGAAAGACAGCGATACAGAATTTTAGCTAAATTTTTTTGTTTTTGGCTTTTTTAGGAGATAGACTTGAAGAATTAAATCAAAGATAAGGATCAATGAGGAAAACTAAGTTAAATATAGGACTAAATATGAGATAGAGATATAAAAAGAGATAAGGAAAGGGGAGGAAGCACGCAAAGGGGGAAGGTCTTCTATGGAAATATAATAGATGTTGTCCAAGGGAGATGGAGGGTATTAGAAGGATATAGGGAAGGTAAATTAGAAGAGAAGAGATAGAATATTTCAGCAGATAGGAAGGAGTATGATAGGATAATGTGTGAAGGAGAATGTAGGAAAAGACAGGAGAGAAAGAGAGGGGTGGTGGTAGATAGGGGGGAGGATGGATAATTTGGTGGATTCAAGTAAGTTGGTGAAAGGAAAGTGTAGAGTGTAAGTGTAGAGGATAAATATGGAAGTGTAAGATGGCGAAGAGGATCTAAGAATGGGAAGGGAAGGAGAGGGAGAAGGATGTGGAATGAGGATGTATGAAGGAGAAAGAGAGAAAGGAATGGAAGTAGGAGATAGGAAAAAGGAGAAGGAGGGAATAGAGGGGATGGAGACAGAGGAGAAGGGAAGGGAAGCAGTGGGAAAATATTGGATGGGAGGATTAATATGTTGTTTGCATATATGTTAAGGTTAAATTTTTTATTTGAATGTTGTCTGATTTGGATACGTTTGTTATATGTTATGGTTTTATATGTTTAATAAACCTATATATTTAAAAAATGGTAAAAGGTTTTGGGCTAGCCATGTGTTTTAGCCTGGTGTCCCAAGAGAAAGTTGTTTGAAGGTTGTCAACATTTGTTCCAGCTTTGATATTTCAGCCTTGATAGCATACACAAAAAAAAAATAAGAAATTACCTGCTGTAGCTCAGAGCATTTTAAACAATGGAGTACATAGAAATGTCAGCACAAACTGCAGGTTATCTTGTAATTCTGTGCAGTGCTGAATGTCATGCATGCACTGGTTTGCCTTGCCAGTGAATTCACCCAAGGAAGCTTGTTAATTATCCATTCAGACTTACAGGAGATGGAGTTCAGAAGGTCGTGGAGGAAGGAGAGGTCATGATGCTCCTATGATTGCATATGATGCTCTCTTAGGATGTGGTTCTGACTGGACAGAGCTTTGCAACCGAGCAATGTTCCATGGCGGTAAGTAACGTGTCCTTTTCTTTATATAACATTTCCAATCCTTATGCAAACAGATCTTGCAGCACCTTTGAGAGTAACTGAAAGAAAGAATCTGGCAGCACGAACTTTCATAGACTTGAGTTTACTTCCTCATATTATGAATCTTATCTTACTAGGTTCCCTCCTGCTAAATAGAGCTGTTATTGATAAATAGGCAAATTAGCTATGTTAGGTGACTCCTAAATAGGGATGTAAATCTTTGCAAATTTCATCCTTGTGGGCAATAGTGAATAATTTGAGTTTTTTTCTCCCCACTGCAAGAAAGTCCTCAAAAATTGCACAGAATTTATCTTGAGAAAAATCCACATGTGAGTTTCTAACACAGCATTCTTTATGTAGAAATGTTGTTGGTTTTCTGCACAAAAATTGTGTTTTTTATGCAGAAAATGCCATTTTCTGTGCAAAAACACAAATGAGGATTTTTCTCTAAGTCCTGAACTGTAAAGATTCTCATCCAGCTAAGGATCTCATCATCAGAGTTTCTAAGCACTCTAGAATCTGAACATTTACCAATATTATTTCTCTCATCCCTGCTCATAAATCTACTACATTCTGATTAGATTCTTGAATCTAAAATTCTTAATGTGCTTCCCAAACAGTAATTATGCGATGTTCTTGTGGCACTATGGGAAAAGCCCTCAGAGGCACTGTCTTGATCCATAAAGAAAGTGGCAATATAGTGTGTGTGTGTGCCTTCAAGTCACTTGCTGACTTATGGCCGTGAATTTCAGACGGTTTTCAGAGGTCTTGTCTACACATAAGTATTCTTATAAGTATGTGCAGATTTTCACACATTCATATTGAAGTTTAATTTATTCACTTTCCTGTGCAAATTTGCATCCATTTGCATCTATTCATGCTCCCTCTGCCAAAAATGCACTGCCATCCAAATGCATGAGAAGCAGATGGATGGCAACACGTGCGATAAGTCAAATTTCTGGGGATACTCCAGTAAATACTGCAAAGCCTTTTTCTGCAGAGTTGGAGTTTTGCACACATACACCTCCTGCAAAAAGCCTGAACTCCTGCAAATTGTGTGTGGCCAGATCACATTCTGTTTCACTGGAATGAGGAGTATTTTAATTGTGTAGACTAGCCCTAAGGCAAGGAATCCTTAGAAGCAGTTTGTCATTTCCATGTGTGTGTATGTGTGTGTGTGTTGTGTGCCTTCAAGCCATTTCCTTGGTGGCAAGGTCACCCAATGGGTTTCATGTCCAAGCTAGAAATCGAACCCTGGTCTCTAGAGTCATAGTCCAACACTCAAACCACTGGGCCATGCTTTCCTCCACAAAAGCTAAGAAGAATTTACTATTGCTTCACTTGGGCAGCTACTTCATGCAGTGGATCAATTTTCCCTAGCACCTTTTATCTGCTCTTTCCCCTCTATTGTGTGATTATCGGGGCTTCTTAACTGAGTTTTTGCTCTCTTCCAGTTCAGACTATCTTTCATTTGTTCTAAAAGACCAGACTTAATGTGCATAGGCTGAATTCACATAACTTTATAGGTAATTAATTTAGTGGTAATAACTGAAAGATCAGTTAGAAGCTGCCATCTTGCCTAATGCCATTAGAGTGTCCCTGAGGGATTTGTTATCCACAAAGGCTTACTGTGGCTGCATCTGTGATCCACAGCAAGGATGCTTTAATAAAAAGATGGAGGATAAAAGGGTCCTCCAGAAACTTCTACAGTCATCAGTCTATCCTCACACATCTTTTTTTTTTAATTACAAGTTTTATTTTTTTATTTTTGCTATGGCAAATGAAAACCAACAAGTGCCCGCTCTCATACCATCAACACATGATCCTTCCAAAAAATACCTCTCTCACATCCTCAACACATTTTTGTTTTTGTCTCACAGCAACTAGGACTGACTGCTACAAAGCATTCAGACACATGTAAAGGTTTATAAAAACACACAAATGACTCAAATAGACAAGATACAAAAGACTGTAGAATGTGTGTGTGTGTGTGTGTGTGTGCGCGCGCATGTATATGTGTTTATATGTGGAAGAACAGAGGAAACTGGTTTCTGAGTAACAATGCCCATGTTCTCTCAGATATTTCAATTGTCACTTGGTTGCTGATTTAGAGGCCAGTTGGTATTCCTGAGAGAATGCAGGGCTTGATCCCAGCCTCCCTTGTGGCTGTGTGTGTGTGAGTTTGTGTGTGTGTGGATATGTCTGTGTGTGTCAAGGAATATTAAATAAAAGTGTTCATCGGGGTGATATGTGCATACTAGTATATAATATATGAAAAAAAAGCATACCTCCTTCTTCCTTTTTATCTTGAAACAGCAATATACTCTCTTGGAGAACATCCCCCCAAAGTCCCTTTATCCATGATATTTTGTGTTGCTTCCTTAAGAAGTTAAAGGGAAAATGTTTAAGCATTTTCCCTTTTATCAGGTTGACAGCCACTATGGTGTAGTTGAGTACTGGACTATGACTCTGGAAAACAGGGTTTGAATCCCTGCTCAGCCATGGAAAATCACTGGGTGACCTTGGGCAGTTCACAGTCTCTCAACGGCAAACCCACTCTGAACAAATTTTGCCAAAAAAACCTAAGAAAAATTTGCCTTAGGATTGCCATAACTGAGAAATGACTTGAAGGCACACAACAACAACTAGTACATGGGCAGAACAGCAGAAAATGTTATTCCTACATTTGTTTCATCTCGCATTCCTCTGGACCTTAGGTTGAAAAGCAGACATTACTAACACAACTGCTTTAATGAGGAAAAGATTGTGATAGTACCATAGATTGCTTTTATTTATCCTTTACATTTGTGTAAGGAGACTGCCTATAAATATGGAGTAAGCAAGAATTTTAAGAGACTTATTGCATGAGAAAAGAAAAGCAAAATGGGGTGGAAGAGTACTGGCTTTCTCCATGCCTCTCCACATGGTGTCATAGTACTGTCATTCTCTTCTCAAGGGAGATGATCATAAAATCATGTCTTTTGTCATGCTGGAAAAATCCATTAGGCAAAAAGCACTCTTTTATGGCCACCTTTCTCTGGAAGGAAAACGGAAGTGATGTGATAGCATGCAGAGAGCCAAGGAGAAAGCCATTACTCTCCTACTCTGTTTCAGCTTTCTTTTTTCATGCAGTAAGGCTCTAAGTCTGTATAATGTCTTGGCCATTGAAAGTCACAAAATGTTATGTTAGTGGAGATTTGTGAAAGAGGTGCATCTCACACTCAGTGAGATCTCTTGCTTCTGGATTATGATTTCTCCTCAGTTGTTGCTGGCAGGGCCAAGGTGTTGAGATTCCACAAAAATACTTTCTACATGAACAGCTTGTGCTCTGTCAATGAGTTATGGTTTTTCCCTTCTAAAGATTCGAAAGATGAAAACTTTAGAATCCAGGTTTCAAAGCTCCCCCTGAGGCATGTCATGAATACAAGTGGAAATACCTCCAACCATTATGCCTTCTCTTCTCCTTCTGGCAAATATACTATTTAACTGACCAGCTAAAAGACAGTCCAATAAAAGCAGGTGCCCATTTGTGCTTTATTTTGCAGGTGAGAGTGCAGCTACTGGAGCTATTGCTGGCTGTTTGTATGGATTGCTTTATGGCCTCAACAAAGTTCCTAAAGGCTTGTACCAGGATCTGGAACAAAGGGAGAGACTAGAATACCTGGGGGAGACTATTTTTCAACTATCTTCAGAGGAAAAGTAAAAATGTTTTGCAATTTTTTTCTTTTCTTTTTATGCATTATATCATACCTTGTTGCCAAATTCCTAATATGGTAGCTTTAATCAGATAAGCAAAAACAACAGCAAAAGAATTGTGTAAATCCCTGAAAATCCCATTGAAGCACCACTGTATTTAATATCATAAGAGTACTCCTGAATAATCTAATATTAGTTGGGCTATTTACTGTATGTATATACTCATGTATAAATCGGCATCATGTATAAGTCGAGGGTGGGTTTGGGGGCCAAAATTATGGATTTTATTATGAACCATGGATAAATTGAGGGTAAAACCTAGCAGCATGTAACAAAGAATGTAAAGGATAAAGCAAAGGAAAATGATGCCAAAGAACATACAAAATTTTGGCAGGCATCACTGTTTTTTGGTCACCTTAAAGGCTGAATGGATGAGGAAGGAACTTAGATAAATGGTGGCTGTGCAATATGTGTGGGAGGCAACCAGGCTTGAGAAAATGCTAAGAAAATGCACACATGTCAAAAAGGATGTAAAGGCAAAAGTTCAAAATTAACTTTGGTCAGAAAAAGGAATTACCCCCTCCGGTGAGTAGAGTGACAAAAGGCAAGAGCTTACTTTGCCCCAGGAAAACCTAAAAGAAGTATCTACCCCCTCTATTCTCTTTGCCAGAATAATGTCATCACCACAAAGGAGGATAAGGCACCACAAAATGTAGGACATTCCAGAAGGATGTAGGTCATTACCAAATAAAAGCATCAAACACTTATAGAAATATAACTTAATTTCATATGGTTTATTTACAGCTCTGTTACATAGACTGTATTTTATTGGGTACTCAAAAGTTTCTGATGAACTTATTGCTTTGTTGGCTTGCAAGATACTCACAGAATTCTGAGCAAGATAAAGGCTTAAAACTGTACTTTACTTGCAATAAACCCTTGACTGAATCTGTGTGTGTCATGTGCCTTCAAGTCCTTTCCAACTTATGGCAACCCTAAGGTGAGACTATTATGAGGGTTTCTAGGCAAGATTTCTGAGGCTGAGAGGGTGAGACTTGCCCAAAGTCACCCAGGGGTTTTCATGGCCAAGCAGGGAATTGACCCCAGGATGTTTCTATTAGGTTCCCCTGGGTCAGACTAAATGCCTTTGCAGACTGCTAGAAATAGTGCAAATAGAGTCCACTTTAAGGGTTAGGGTTAGGGAATCATGGGAACTGTATTTTATTGTGGCACCAGAGCTCTCTGACAGAGAAGGCTCAGTGTCTCAGAAAAAACGACAACAATTCCCATGATTCCCTAGCACTTAACCCTAACCCTTAAAGTGGACTTAATTTGCACTATTTCTGGCAGTCTGCAAAGGCCCAAAGCCTGTGTTGGTGAACCTATAGAACATGTGTCATCTCTGGCACACAAAGCCATTTTGGAGGGCATGCAGAGAGATGGGAGGGTAGGAGAAGAAGAGGAACAGGAATGCGCCTGCTCCTCCTCTTCCCTGCCCTCTGGTTGCTTCAACCGCCTCTCCATAAACAGTTAAAGGCATGGGAGGGTGGGGTAGAGGAAGCACATGCTTGTTCCTCTTCTCCCCCCCCCCCAACCTCCTGTGCCTTCAACTGCCTCCCCGAAGACAGCTGATGGCCCACAACAGCAGGGAAGAGCAGGAACAGGTGCACACCTGTTCCTCCTCTTCCCTCATCCTCCTGGGCCTTCAGCTGCCTCTCCAGAGACAGCTGAAGGCCTGGGAGCACAGAGGGGAATGGAGAAACAGGTGTGTGCCTGTTCCTCCTGCCCTCCTGGGCCTTCAGCTACCTCTCCAGGAACAGCTGAAGGCCCAAGATGGCAAGGAAGAGGAGGAACAGGTACACACCCTATCCTCCTCCTCGCCACTGTCCCAGGCCTTCAGCTGTCTCCGGAGAGGCAGCTGAAGACCCAGAAGAGTACAGGGGGAGGAGGAGGAAAAGGCGTGCATTTGTTCCTTTTCTTCCACCCTCGCCACCCCAGGCCTTCAGCTATCTCTGGAAAGGCAGCTGAAGGCCCGGGAGGGCAGGGGCAAGAAGCCCCACCCCAGAAGTCCTGCCCCCAGAGGGTGGAAGTCCTGCCCCCATCACTGGGTAACACCCAGTGCCAGAAGGCCTTTTAGTTTGGGCACTCGGCCTCTGAAAGGTTCACCATCACTGGTAATCTCTTGCCTTTTGCCACTCTACTCAGAGAAGGGGATGGTTCCTTTTTTTTGATAACTCTTATCAGTATAGTACTTACTTATAGTAAAGTAAAGTAATATCAGTAAAGTTATCAGTAAAGTACAGTTCTTACAAGTTTTGAGGGGGTTGGTTTTTTTGAATAAAATTTGTAGACTTATACATGAGTATATACAGTATGTTACAGTTTTAGATATATACCCAGTGCTTGGATAATTCATCTTTATTTGGATGACTGCTTCCAGAATTTCCCAGTCTTCATATCCAATTAATATTGTACACTCTGGGTTTTGGGTACAATCACATGTCACGAAGATACAACCATTAGAGACACAAATAATTTCAACTTCTTTTCAAGTAGGAGGTGCAAAACTGCATTTACTTTCATTTAATTATGAAATGGCCCTAATAATATGAACATGGTTGCAGGCAGCATCATTATAGATGTAAAATACATCTATTTAGGATGTATTTAGGATGTGTTTGAAAGTTTGGGTATGAAACTGAAGAATAAAGAAATAGTATAATAGAATAGGTTTGGTGTTTAAACAATGTCAGCATTCAGTATTTCAGAATGCTTTTTAATATTGATGACGGTATAGTTTACCAGCAATCATTTTAATTTGTTTAAAAATGGTATAAAATTATCTTTCAGTTGTTATTCTCTCATCCCATAACTGGTATTCTCATATTCACATGCCAATAGTTTACATGCAAAGCTAATGGTGTGTACACACTTACTTAAGACAAACTAATATGATCGCATTTCCTAAAAGCATTCTTAAAATTTTATTTGTTCCTGCATTTTCTTTCACTTTTTCTGTCCCCCTTCCTTAATTTTACTTTCGCCCTTACATCATGTAACTCAAGGCCCATTTAATATATATCTTTTATCAACACTTCAGGGCAAAATTATTCTAAAGAGGGGACTCCGAGACTAGAGAATGAACAAAGATATAACAGTGGAACACAAAAAGATGCCAAAAATATGCAAACAGATATGTAGCAAATATACAAATATTCCTGATGTAGTCTTCGTATATATTTTTGTGATGTTTTGTTGTGGTTTTGAAATCCTAGGAAAATCTTTTTAATGATTTGGGTGGCTAAAATACTTGTAAATAAAACAATCTTATGCCTTTTCATAAGCATTGTGCTTTTTGCATGTTACTGTATCATTGCTGGAATTCTTGCTTGCAGCTATCAGTGGGTCAGTGTTGGTCAAGATTATGGCTCTTTATTTGTAGCCAAGATCTCCGCTACCAAAGTCTGGCCAAACAGACAATATCTAAAGACTGTAGGATGTGTGTGAAAAAATGAAACCACTTAAATGAAGAAAGGTGACGGTCAGGGAGTGGGACATCAGAATGGATTTTTGTGTGAAAAGAAAACTTTCCTGGGTCAAGATGCACCTTCTTGGCTGTCATTCTTTTGCACATAGGTAAAGTTGATAGATCTTGTGTTGGCTACTAGAAGAAATGTCTCCCATAAATATTGAGGTCTACCCACCATTGATCAAAGATTAGGAGTACTATTTCCCTTCCCCTCCCTCTCCATGGCCAGCTGAACCTGTTATATGCCTTTAAGGCAGACCTGCAGGTACAAGACAAACATGGGACAACATGAAGGTGAGTTTATCTTTTTCCATAAAACAGCTATCCATAGCTGCAAATGATTCAGGTCTTATTTAAACACAAATATTTTGTGGGAAGGAAGCCATAGAGATGATCCATGCTGAATTTTGGAATTTTTGGCACCTCTTGGGAATATGTGGATTTTGACGCATATTTCCTTCTTACCTTTTTGCTCTGGTAACATACATGTAGGAACTCCAGGACTTCAGGGAAAGGTCTGTGCCAAAATTAGTTTGCACAAAGGCATTGCCATTCCTAAGTGATGGAGAAATTGATATTATAGAACTGGAAGAGACCACCAGGGCCATGCAGGAATGCCCTTCCAACAGATGGCCATCCAGCCTCTGTTTAAAAACCTCCAAAGACAGAGACTCCATCACACTCCAAGGCAGCATGTTTCAATGTTGAACAGCTCTTACTGTTCATTGTACAATATTCATTATATGTATTTTTATAAATCAGTATTCCTTGCAGGACACAATCACCATTCTATGGTGGTATGTCATCACTTTCATTAAAATTTAATTAAATTTCATTTCATTTCATTAAAATACAGCGACGGTAAAAAAAAGATAGCTAGAACATAATGTAAGCATCCAATTAAAATGCCATTATGCCTCTTACAATGGAAGAGCAGCAATTAATATTTCATCAGCAACACTCAAAAAGGTGATGTTGTCAATGCACCAGCATCCATAACTCCTCCCTATAGTCATATGTATTACTATGGCAGCACAGAAAAAAAGTCTTATTACTACTGAGATGACTTGAAGGAACAATACAGAACAATACTGAGGCAATACAGAAAGAATCCAAATAAAATCTGGTTTACAGTTTGTCTTAAGGCCAGCAGGATAGTTTACTGCTTGATTCCACTGAAATTATACTTTCTGCCCACACAAATCAGGGTGCAGAGTAGCCAAAAACAAATTATTTGGGGTAATGAGGCCAAAATCCTGGAGATTTCTCATCCATGGCTTTAACAATTTGCTTCCCTTTCATAATCTTCAATCTGTATCCGAAAGCAGCCAAGTCAGCCTGCCTAATGTTAGGACCAACCCTAGTTTAGTTTCATAAGAAATCCTGTGTCCCAGAACAGTGGCAGAAAATCAAATTAGGCAGTAGACTCACAGTACTAGTTATAAGACCTCATGAATGTGACCTTTGTGTGGGGGAAGTCATGTTTCAATCAGCAAGTGAAGGAGACAAGCATGTGTAGATGTAGAAATGCATTGCAGTGTTGGCCTAAACTGAAACATTAATGTATCCACCCCTTTAGGAGGCTGCTTAAATCTTAAAAGGCAGATTTCAAAATCATCTGGAATATTTAATCTTCATCCTTGAATGACATGCTTGTGTAATGGGAACACAATCCATGATGGGCATGGTCTTGAGATTAACACCAGTTCCAATAAATGTAATTTTTGAAGCAGTGACTTCATTGGTTCTGTCATGTGTACATCATGCTTCAGCAGAGCATTGCTTTTTATAAAAGTATTTATCACACATGTTGTCATGGGGAAGGCAGGTGGAGCAAACTTCCCTAGGACAAGATCTAGTTACTCAAGGTTATACCTTGCATTCATATTGTCTATGCGTTTGATGCTGGTCAAATGTCATTCATCCTGTCTTTTTGGGGGCATTATATAAAGGTCATTGTAAATTGAGTCTGTGACACCGAGAGCAACTGCTTTGTTCTACTGTTCTTGTGTGTAATGTTTTACTTGTGAGTAAAGCTCTGAAGCTTCTGTCATCTTTGGGTGCCATTTAATAGGGCTGGAGGGATGACCTCCTATATTTCAGGTGTCAATAGGGTGGAAGAGGCATCACAACAAATGTTATTAAACTATATTGTATTTAAAATTAAAATTACATGTGAAGATACATACACACACAGAGCAGACGTGCTCCTCACTGTGAATTTGTTTTATTTTCCTGTCCTTACACTGAAACCAATTTTTGTGCTTCTTTCTCTTTTTCCAACCTAAACTGGCTCCCTGTTTACAGGATGTGGCCATTAGAAGTACTGTGGCAATTGAAGGACACCTCAGACATCAGATGGCACACCCTGTTGAGCAAGGAATTAGCTCACTGGGGTGACTGACAAGGATGGCAGAATCTATCTAAACATAGCTGTTGAATGTTGTTTCTCAAAATCAGGACAGCACTTTTGTTTATATGGATTGGGGCATCTTACTGTTTTGTAGAAAGGGTGAAACCCTAAGCTACTGGAATCAGAAGTTATACTTGCCCTTATGTTAATCAGAGCCAAGATTCCATCCTAAAATGATTTGCTGCCTTGCTTCTTGCTTGCATATGAAGAGGTATAAACACTTATGATTTTTCTGGTATGCAAATTGAATCCTATTTATGTACTACTTTATTACTACATGAATTAGCCTCCCATTATTATTATTTTTTATGGTGCTAGAAATTTGAAACTTCCAGTGTGTGACACCCTCCTCCCTGGGCTATTGTCTACTGCTGTTGACTTTACTCTGTAGCTTTCACCCTGAGTTCACTATTTTATTTAGTAACTGATCCTACCCAGTTAAAGCATTTCCTAAATCCCTGGCTGCCTGTAGGCCTAATTCTTCAAACAGAAGTATATTGCTGCCATGCCAAACTTCCAGCCCTATGTTAACAACTGAAAGGATAGAGAGGTCAATTGATATTGCTGTACGGATATCATTACATACAATGCCTTTATCTCTCTGGTTCTTGCAGTCTCATTGGTATTTGGTTTTTGTCCTTTTAGAAAAGAGATTTTAAGGGAACATTTCCCCACATAATTGACTAGAAAGCAGATTAGATTTTCACTTAGCCCTGGGTGAGTTTTATTACACTAGGAAAAAATATATCTCTGATTTCAAAACTTGCTGGTCATCTATTAAATATAATTAGGAGAGGACATGGTCTAAAGAGTTCCACACAAACAAATGGGTTTTGATTACTGGTGTTTGACAGACAATAGTCTCTATTGCCACTTGGCAAACTGAGGGAATTTCAAAGACAGTTTGTGATATGGCATCACTCTGTTGAAAGGGTAAAGTTGTACCTTTAGTTCTTTTTAAGTTCTTCTGGGCAAATGAACTCCATTCACCAGAGTTTCACTAAAAACCAGTATCCAGTATTCCTACCCAATTCATTACAAGTGGACAGGAAAAAGATGTGTAAAACATGGCACTACATAGTAATTTATTTTTATTTTATTTTATTTGTTTCTTGGTACCATTTTTCGCTATGACCTCTGCATTAAACCACTGTGCCATCATCTGGGTTATGTCTGCATAAGTGTGTCCTGTTTTTCAAATAAAATAAAACACACCTTATGCTATATTTCTGCATTGTGGAAAATAGCTGCCACTCCTGGACAGCTACCAGTAGTCATCTGTAGATGATGCTCATGATGACTGAGCTGACTTTCTATCCTTTTCCATCTCAGACAATTGCTCATACTAATGCACCTGGTACAATAGAAGTTATCATTTTTAAAAGTAAGGAAGTAAACAAATTATGTTTATAGTTTCGTGGCCCCAAAAGCATTCCTTTTCTTTTATGCAGCAGAAGCAAAGGTACAAAGTTGGGCAGTGATAAGGTGCTGATTGATCCCATGGCACTGAAGAAGAAGCTCAGTAAGATGTCAACAGAACTCGGTGCATTTGCTGTCCTCAGCAGCCTTCTGCTATACCTCACAGAGCTTGTATCAAGCCACCCACAAATTGAGACCAAGAAAGCCAAATGGAAAGAAAGCCTAGTAAACAAAGTGAATGTAAGGCGGGAGTTCCAGAGTGCACACAGTGGCATCCGCCCCACAAAATTTCAACTTCTGCAGTCAAGATTCTTGAACAATAATCGTGAGCCTTATAGAAAGAAGCCAAAGGAGGTTGGCAAGCTGATCATTAAAGAAAAGCAGACTGCAAATAGAAATGGACTAAACTCCACTGCAAGCAAGCTGGACAGAAGCTCTTTAACAGAAGATGAAAGCGCAAGAATAACGCTCCAAGAAAAAGCCAAATGGGTCAGCTGTTGTGGAAAAAATACTGTGAAGAATGTTCTGAAGAAATTCTTAGCTGCTGAGGAAAAAGCCACTAAGGAGAAGCAACCAGCACCAAAAAAGAAGGCACTAAACAATAACCTGCCCAAAATAATCAATAAAACCTCTGTCTTGTCCAAACTGAAAGAAAAATTTGAGCAAACCAGTAATGTTTGTTCTGCTATTGATGTGAAAGCTTTCCTGCCATGCAAAGGTGAAAAAAAGAACAAAAATGGCCCAGAGAAAAAAAACATTTGCAAAGCCAAAGTCAGAGTCCTGGAAATGGACCTGAGGACAGCCATGAATATTGATAGCCTTCAGCCTCAGCACTTGGTATGTACAACTGTTTCCACGCCTAAGTTCTGTGTTGCTACTGAAATTAGTCATCCTTGGAGCTGGGCAACAAATGCCAAGTCTACCACTCAACTTTCTGACCATAACCTTGAAGTGGAAGGAACAAAGGACACTCAGGATAGACATGATGTTCAGCTTGATGAAAATAAGATACCAAGGAGTGTGTTACAGGAACGACAACAAAAAGGACAGTTGCAAAACAAGAGACATGAAATGCCTATGGATGTGACTAACCAAAAGGGCATTTTTGAGGCTGATGTAATGTCTGCTAGGCCGGGTTCTAATCAATACAGTGTTCCAGCTTCACAAGAAAATGTCTCCCTTGTAGACCTCATTCCATCCTCACCTAGAAACACCTTAGACCACAAAGAAAAGGTTCTACCATTAGCAGACAATGCATTTTCTAGCTCTAGGAATGAAAATGAACCACAAACCATTAACAAAGAAAATTTCCCTATTACCTGCCTCACATCTAGTCCAACTGAAGGACTTAGTGCACACAGTCACCAGGAAATTAATGAGATTCCTGGCGTACCAGAGGGCACACATAGGCCAAAGGAGACAGAAATAGAATTAACAGAGCCCATAAAAGATTATCCTCTTGCTGGCCACAAATGTTTTCCTGAAGAGAAAGTGCTGGAAAATATTCCACCATTTCAGTCCCTTGGAGCTCTGGCATCTTGTAACAGAGAGTCTCCCGTCATTGACCTGCAACCAAGAATTGAACCTGCAGCTGTTGACAGAATGCCTCAACTAAAGCCAAGACAGGAGAGTGCAAAAGCTCTGAAGACCAAGTTTCCTGATACAGTTCAGAACAAAGAAAAACAGTCTGATAAAGAAGAAATATGTTCTAATGCTATCAAAAGTGACCGTGCAAGTCAAGCAAAACAAGAGGAAACAAAAGCAGTAAAAAGTCAAGGAAAGCTATCTGACCAAAGTGAGCCTTTTCCCCAGAAGCCAATGAGCCAAGAAAATAGCCAAGATACCTCCAGTCAAAACATACCAAAACAGCCTGTGAATCAGGCATGCAAAGCTCCCACTTTTAATGATAGCCAAAAAGAGAATAATGATGAAAAAGGCAGTTGTATTCACTACAACTTTGAAAAACATCAAATTCCTTTATCTGGTGTTTTAGAGAAATCCAGCTGTGTTACAGCTATAGAGAATATTGACAAAGATGAATTCTGTTCAGGTACTACAATAACAAATCCAGAGACCAATCATGAGAAAGTAAAGGTTACTGTGACTCACTTAGAGGCTTCCCGGAACCTGTTAAAAGAACTTATTAGCCGTGAAATTCATGAGTTGGTGGAAATTCCTGGATATTTTTCAGAAAAGTGTCATTTATCCTCATCAGACCATTCAGTCAAACCAGAGAACAATATTGTAGAAGTCAACACACCTTATTGTGGTGTTGGAAACCTCCAAACACCTTTACTCAAAGAACAATCAAAAGATAAAAGCTGTATTCAGGGAGACAATGTGGCTAGTCACAGTTCTGAGAAACACCACCCACCTTCTCTAAGTGAAATGCAAAAGGGTGAGGATACACCTGGACAAGACGAAAAAACAACATACAATTTTCACAGTGATTTAATCAAGAGCAAAAATAATTCTGTGGAAAACAAGGATATCTTGCCAAAGATACCTGAGAAGAAGTATCAACCAACCTCAACAAGGGAACTAAGAAAAAATGAAATTAGTCCTGCAGGAGGGGCAAACGCCATGCACAATGTGGAGAAGCAAGAAATGTCCCTGACAAATAAAACTGGGGAGCAAGAAAACATGCAAGCAATGGTGGAGGAAGAGAAATCTGGAAAAAACAGTTTCCCTTCCCAAAATGAAACAGTGCTACAGGGTAGCAGTGCAGCAAGAAAACGAAATGCACCAAAAGGAGTCCAATGCCTAATACCATCACCTGTCAACAAAAGGGGACAAGAGGACAAGAAGACAGAGGAGAAAAAAACTCTGGTGGAAGGTAAGAAGGCCGTGCATAATTCCAAGCTACCTGGGGATTCGATAAAGAGTGACCTTACAAAGGATGATGGAAACAAAACAGAAAAGACTATCACACAGACACAGCACATAACTCCACCGAAGCATAAAGCTAGCTGTCTAGGACTGTTGCATTCCAGAGATAACTCAACATATCAAGCCTCATCAAAGAATTTAGTAAAACATGATGGTAGTGCTGCTGGTGTTACATCAGAAAACAAAACCAATGTGAAAGACCAACAATCTTCACACCAAGAACCAATGAAAAATGATACTAATGCTGAAGGGGGAAAAGCCCAAGTTGTGCTTCAAGATGGCAGCACACCATCATCTTTACTATCTGATGATAAAGTGAAGCCTGAAATTAAAACAGGGAAGACAAGGGAGAAGAATAGTAGTACTTCAGGACAAAGTGCATTAACTTTTAAAAATGAAACTCTGAAGAGTAAAAAGAATACTACTGGAAAAGAGGGGAATAATTTGGGCCACTTGAAGAAAGATAAAATACCATCATCAAAAGAACAGAATACAGAGCTGATGAATCTTCCAGTATTAAAAACACAGAAACCATGCTCAAATGATTCTAGAAACCCCAGCGTTATTGCTAAAGATGAGAGGCAGGCACTGTGCAATTCCAAGAAGGGCCAGTTACCATTATCAGATGTCAAACCAGAGAGTCATCAAAATAGTTTCATAGCGGGGGGAAAGCAACAGCAACCCCAAGCACCAATGGATTGTGTCAAGCCTAAATCAAGCATCAGAGATGAAAAGTATACACATCGTAATTCTGAGAAATATCTCCCACCTTCCTCAGCTGACCTGGAAATGCATGAAAGGAATGCTGGTAGGAAGATTGGGTCCTCAAAGAATGCTGACAAACAGAGAGCCCCTCGGTTGAATCAGGATAGGATACTGCAGAAGGAAAAAACAGCGCATGAGACAGATGCAGCAAGCCCTCACTTGCGCTCCTCAAATGAGACCCATCCCACAGAACAGAGGGAAACACGGCATAGTTCTGGCAAGTACAAAATACTATCAGCCCATGATTTATCAGGGCCAGAAAGTGGAGAGACTAAAAAATGTGAGGCTGGTGTAGTAAAGGAGAGCAATGCAAGATCAGTAGGCCTAGAAAAATACAAAGCAGAGAGTTATAGTGAAGGACCAATAAATTTGTCTTTTAAACCAATGGTTATTCGAGCGATTGATACAATTAAGCTTGATAACTAATTTTTTTTTTTTTACTAGAACAGAGACTTGGTTTATCATCCTTCAGCTACTGTTTCACTTCAGGCATTAAAATCGTACTGAACAGTTCTGAAGTTCAACTGTCATTAAATGAGTCACCTGAAAGCTCTACATTGGACATTATATGCTAACCAAGAGCAGTCATTAGGCTATGCTTCACATGTGAGATATCTTAAATGTAGTAACTATAAGAAAAATCTATGCAAAAATAAGGACTAGATGTGTGCCAGAATGAAGTGGTGGCATGCTTAGGTGGTGGCATGGATTTAAACTTTTCATCGTACCTGTGAGATTGGGTGGAAATCACATTTCTTAATGCTTCCCTTCATTAAAAAGAAAATCAGACCAGGAAGCAAAGGCTCAGCTGGAACTTTTCTTCCAGCTCTTCTTCTTCTTGTTGTTATATACTTTCAAGTTGACTCCAGTCACTTCAGCTTGCTACCATCTCATCCTGCTGCATATGTACACTCAGCCACAACTACCATTACAACTCTTTCACTACAATGAAAGCAACTGAGAGTTCTCTGGCACCTTGAAGCCTAAAGTCTATGTCCTTTCTTTTGTCCCAACTATAGTAGACCAAATGGATCAGTAGGATTTACACAAGTGTTGACTCACCATTCTACAATTGATTCAAAGGCCTACTCTATTTGAAAGTATAAATAGGATTTCAGCCATTATCCTCAGATAAATGTACCTAGGCTGCAATATCCTTTTACAAATAAACTTCACTGAACACAATGGAATTTACTCCAGATTAGACATGTCTGGCAGAGTACCTTTGAGTACCAAATGCTGAATAAAGATGACAGATGAACACTGTTATCTCATGCAGTTTCTAGCAGTTGGCTTTTAGATATAGAATTTTGGGTTAGACAGCCTTAGGTATGAACTTACAGGGTAGTTTTTAATATCTTGTAATTTAAAAAGCAGTCACACTGTTGAAAATCCAATAATCGCCAAAGTATTTTTCTTTGCTAAAGGCTGACGTTAGTGTAGATTAAGATGAGCTTTGTGGGACTAAATTTGATCTATATTTGCTCATCTTCCATGAATTCCTCTTGCTTGTCTTCCATAAATTTCTCTGAACACTGTTACTTCTAAGTAAGCTATATAGCCAAGAATCTTGCCCATTTTTGTCTAGTAAATGTTTTTTAAATACTAAGCTGTGAAAACAGTGGTACTGCTAATGTGGAAAAGGTAAAGCAAATCTATAAGAGTTGGGAAAGAAGAGAATATGAGAATATCTTCATAATACTACAAAATATCATAACCCAAAGTTATGTTTTCATATTGTCACCTAAGGCTTTTAGAGTGTGACAAATTATATCATAAACTATATCTTGGTATTTTACTTTAGGAGTAATTTCAACAGTGAGAATAAAGAATGTCTTGTCGTATGGGATGATATAGCAATAGCCTAAATGAACATTTGTTATAAAAGCATTTTATCATAGATGTGATATAAGTAATGGAAAAATATTGATCAAGTATTTGTTTATTTTCTATGTGTTTAACCTATCTGTATGGCCTTATAGTTTAATTTCTAGCACATTTTCCCATACCAATAATTTTATTTGTATGAATTCTGACCATAAGAAACATAATATTACCAAATACAGTGCTATCATCTGAAATTTTCAAGAAATAAAGACGGTTGTGGTTATCTTTCTGGAATTAGATAGAAAACGTCTGATTTATGATTTGAATTCAATAGGTAATAATGGGACAAAGAATACACAGGTATCTTTCAGTCTCTCTTTCCTCCAGCTTTTTTTGGTTACAAAAAGAAAGTCAGTCTATCCTAAGAGCAGATATGGGCCCAGTTTTACACAAGCACTCCTGTAATGCGAGCACATCAGAAGAATGTAAATCCAAGGTCAAGATTACAGCAATAGAATTCTGTTCTACAAAATGAAAGTTGATACTACCCAATAAACAACCAAAGCCTCTGAACTATCTAAGGGAAGGTGACTTTGAGAATTAAACAAAACACTAGTAACCACTGGCTGAGGTTTTGGAGAAGCATTTTGTTAGGCTTGGGAATTTTTTGTTTACATTGCTCTCTTTAGACTAGTATGGCTGCCGAACTGATGTTTACCAGTTTAGTTTTTATTTTTAAAGGAAGCCAGATGTTTTATGGCTCCTATTCTTTTTTCCCCCAATATGGTAAAAACAGACACGTTTTGGCCCCATTTAAAGATGCTTTAAAGATGGTAAACACAAAAATGCAAATTATTTCAATGGCTCTGTGCTGAGTATGAATAAATCTGGATCCACCTCAATGTCACTTATTCCAAAACATTAATGGTAATACAACATTCTGAGTACATCCTGGTTGCTGTTTGGTGGTATAATTACATATTTTGAAGCACAGGTGCTTATCATGACAGTCCCCATAGCAGTAACTCAAAGACAACCCAAGGATCCAGGTGTTTGTTTGTTTTTAATACTTATCAACCAGATCTAGTAGTTTTTATGTCCTCCAGGGACAGGACTTTTGTAAACCTGAGGAGTAATAAAATAAAAAACAAATCACAGTCTAACAAATTGAGGGAGAGGGGTGGATTTCTGAAGAGTCTATAGCACCTCCTCCAAAGCAGACCGCAGCTATGGGAGCCAGCAGCAGACAGGGATAACTTTTTCTTTTCTTTTCAAGACAGTGATCTCACCCTGAGATTCCTTCTCTCATCCTATAGCCTAGGGGGGGGGGGGAAAGGAACAGGCCTCATGGCTCAAGCCCAGGTCCTAATATTTGGGGAATCCTAATCATCACTGCTATCCAATCCAATATATCTCAGTAGTTTGACCTATGAGTCCCAGATCCACTATACCATGGAAGCTGCTTATATGTTTATTTACATATTGGTTATCTTATATGCTGTCTATCTATTCTTGACTGATTACAATTTAGGACATTAGCTAGGAACAACTACTGACTTCATCGCAGGACAGTTATTCATGCACCTCATTCTCCCACTGAAATAATTGGAATGAAAATTGTTTAATTCTCTATATTTTGCCATAAAAAATGAACTGAAATCTTAATATGTTTATTCAATTTGCTTTAAATGAACAACAACACCTAGCTATATCAGTTATTGTTTTGCTTAGTGCAACTTAGACCCAGTGAATATTAATATAAAGATTAATATAAAGATTTTGTGCATATACCTTATAGTAGAGTTGTGAGCCACCTTGGGTCCAATTTAGGAGAAAGGTGGCATATAAATAAAATAAAATAAAATAAAATAAAATAAAATAAAATAAAAATAAAAAAATAAACAAAATACAATCTAATGACTTCTTATTCAGAAATATATTGCATTGCTTTCAGTAAAATTTACATCCAAATGAGTAAAATTTGTGTCCAGATCTTTACTCCTAGGCCGCCTTAATGGATATTAAGTAAATAATATCCATTAAACTCAATGGAACTTACATCATAGCAAATATGTTTAGCTCTATGGCAGCATTTACTATTCTTCTTATTATAATATAATATAATCTATAATCTATAGTATTATTATTATGGTTCATGCACCATCATTAGGACAATCATATTTATATCATGTCTCCCAGGTAAAGCTTCTCTGGAAGTTCTTATGAATTCTCAATAATGGTGTTTTAATTAATAACATAATAATCTATACTTCAAAGTCTTTACAAATGTTTTTAGGTGGTAATGCCAGATTTTTCAGCAAGTACTATATAGTGTGTTGGGGATGTGAACTAGGAGTGGATAGTGGATGAAGTTTTAATCAATATTGAATTAGATACCATTGTTGGAGACTTTGAAAAACCAGGTGGAGGTCACCACACTTCATGATTTATTGATCTATTGTGTCTTATTTTGCAAATGGCATACCAACCTTGATACTTTTTGTTTGGACAACATTGATTTAAAAGCATTAGAGGAATGGACCAGTGTTCGAGTATTGACAAATCTCAACGTGGCAAAAGTCAACCATATGTATTATCAAAGAAGATCAACTGTAGTACAGCAATATCAAAGCAAATTCTGACATGGACTTTTCAGCAAGTTTTGCATGAATTCATTCTGTATCTAGCTTCATGTATTCACTGTTGTACATTTTTTTTTCACAAAAGTTGTTACATAGTTTTGAATGAGATGAGACATCTTTGTAACTTGTAACATCAACATTTCTCATCTTATCATTCTTTTAATATCTTGTATTTTATATATGGTTCTGTAATGGCACTTTCATATTTTGCTTTATTGGTCTGGGTTTCTTCATTAATCTATTATTTTTATTATCTAAGTTATTTTGGTTCAAGTGACACAAAATCACACAAGCACTTTTCCCCGTGCCTACTAGTAAAATAATAAACAGTAGATCATTTCCAGCACTTTTATGATGCCCCAAACCTGGTATTTGGGGTACCCCTTCACTTTTTAAATGGTCCAGATGGCCCTGAATGATTTAGTTTGGTTTATTTATCTTAAAGCTTATAGTCCTTCATGCCAAGCAATATTTGATTGTTCAGACAACATTGGATTATGGAAATCACCTTTTGTCTCTGTTAGTTATTTTAATTCTCTAATGTAAAAGAAGTACTGTTGGGAGCCACAGACCATTGTTCTTAGGTGGAATTAACATGGACAAGAGAAATAAAGAACTGATGTTCATTAATGATGGTAAGATTAATAATCACTGGAAGAGAATCAGCATTATTCAGCTCATCTCCAGAATAGTTCAGCTCATTTCTAGCTCAAGTTAAAGTACAGTTATCTTTCCATATCCGCAGATTTTTTTATCCATGGATTCAAGCATTCACAGCTGGAAAATATTTTAAAAATATATAAATTCCACAAAAGCAAATCTTGATTTTGCCATTGTATATAAAGGACACCATTTTACCATGTCATTGTATTTAATGGGACTTGAGCATTCACAGATTTTGGTATCCACTGGAGGTCCTGGAATGAAATCCCAACAGATACCAAGGGCCCACTGTAATGACTTGCTGAGTAAATTTCGAGACAAATGGGAGTCATATTATCCTCTCTTGCGCCCATTTGTGCCAACTCCAAGGCTCTAATAGATAATATGTTTCTTTCTTTCTTTGGTAGAAGTGAAAGCCATTTTTCCATAGCATGCGATTGATGCTCTCCTTACTTATCTTAAAGCAGGGGTGGGTGGGGAGTGACAAGTGGATCCCTTGCCACGGATCTTGATTTGTGGCTGATCCTCTCACAGCAGTTCCAGGTTGGATGTGAGCTCTCCCAGAATTGAACCTCTCTGTTCAGGGTCCAGCTTCTGGATGACTTCTGCACAATCTGAAACAGCCATGACACTGAGAGTGGACTTGCTGCTCCTGAGGCAAAGAATCCACTAGCCATTGGGTTGGAAATTAGCCATTGGAAAGCTAATATGGGTTAATTTGCAAGTTTGTCGAGTCAATCCAGCTGTGGGGGAAAAAAACGCGGTTTAATGTTGGGGCATATGTATAGCCTGTCCTCTATCTCAAGGCAGCATACAATAAACAATCCTGATTAATTTAAAACAATGTAGGTGATAAAAAGTATTTTTAAAGGCTGAAAACATATTAATTTAACAAAACATTTTGACACAAATCCAAAAGAGATGTTAAAAACTAGCTAGAATAGTTTAAAATAACAATTCTATGTAAAAGTGAGAGTTTTGTAGAATAGCAATTCGGCCCCTAAAGGCTTTGTGAAGAACCATATTTTCACTTGGCACCAGAATGACAGCAACACAGGTGAAGGGTCTGGAAACCATGAATCCCTGTGAGGAGCAACTTAGGGAACTGGGTATGTTTAGCCTGGAGAAGAAACGGTTAAGAGGGGATATGATAGCCCTGTTCAAATATTTGAAGGGATGTCATATTGAGGTGGGAGCAAGCTTGTTTTCTGCTGCTTCAGAGAATAGGACCCAGAGCAATGGATGCAAGTTCCAGGAAAAGAGATTCCACCTCAACATTAGGAGGAACTTCCTGACAGTAAGGGCGGTTCGACAGTGGAACACACTCCCTCGGAGAGTAGTGGAGTCTCCTTCCTTGGAGGTCTTTAAGCAGAGGCTGGATGGCCATCTGTCAGGGATGCTTTGATTGGGAGTTCCTGCATGGCAGGGGGTTGGACTGGATGGCCCTTGTGGTCTCTTCCAACTCTAGGATTCTATGATTCACGACACCCAAATTTGTTCCTTAACAAAACCATTTCACTTAGTTCAATGATAGGGTTGGCCTTGATAGCTTTGAGGTTCTTGTCATCTTGGCACATTGTTTTGTGGGCATATTAAGTTCCCAGGCTCTTCATGTAAAGGAATATGCAACTTTCAGAAGTCCAGGACCTGCACAAATCATTCTCAGAGACCACACTATATTGTCTAGAATGAACAAATAGTCTGACACAATATAATGATGCTTCTTGAGCATTCAGTTGAACCACAGCCAAAGAGGCAGTGACATGTGAAAAATAGAGCTGCTGGCAATCCGTTTGTACCTGACTACTTAATTTTTTAAACTTTTTATTTTCTTTTGATGCCAGGGAGAAAGTTTTTAAACACCATTATTGGCAGTGGCCTAGTATTAGGAGTTAACCAGATAAAATAATATGTTCATAGCTGCAAATAATTTTTAAGTATATTCACTTTATTACTGTAGTTCAAATAATAAAAAGGGTCTTGCTGACTCAAAAAAAGGCCTATATCGTGTTTGTCAAAGCTGAGCATATTGGTCAATTGACCATGCACCCAAATTAATTTACAAGGTCCTTTATTCACTTCAGGTGAGAATATACCCTTTTCACAACTGCCATTAAAATGTGAGCCCAAGTACAATTCACTTGGCTGCCGATTTCTGTCAACAAGTATTAGAACCTGGACAGACAAGGCAAAAATATCAGAGATGTGACATAGTACATGTTGTTCCCCAGGACATTAAAGAAGGTGTCAGTTTTACATTCTTGCCTGAAGACACGGGATTAGCAGGTCTTCTTGTCCTAAGGACACTGTGGGCGGGGGGAGATATTCCTGTCCAATCTCATAAACACTTAATTGTTAGCAAGGCAGGGTTCACTAGAGCCAGAGTGGTGCAATGATTTGAATGTTGGACTAGGACTCTGGGAGACCAGGGTTTGAATCCTGGCTTAGCCATGTAAATTCACTGTGTGACCTTGGGCATGTCACACTTTCACAGCCTCAGAGGATGGCCATGGCAAACCTTCTCTGAAGAAACTTGCCAAGAAACCGCCATGATAGGGTCACCTTAAGGTTGACTTAAGTCAGAAATGACTTGAAGGCACACAACAACAAAGGATTCACTGCAGTAACAAGTATAGATATAGGTAAAGGTATTCCCTGTTGACAAAGTTGTCAAGTCATGTCCAACCGTAGGGGTCGGTGCTCCTCTCCGTTACTAAGCCAAAGAGCCAGTGTTGTCAGAGACTACTCTGTGATCATGGGGCCAGCATGATTGCACAGAACGCTGTTTACCTTCCCACCAAAGTAGTATCTATTTATCTACTTGCATTTGCATGCTTTTGAACTGCTAGGTTGGCAGAAGTTGGGACTAGTGACAGGAGCTCACCCCATCATGCAGCACCATTGAACCTCAAACTGCCAACCTGCCAATCTTGCAATTAACAGAGTCAGCGTCTTAAAAATTTGTGCTACTGCATCCCTAAGTATAGGTAGACTTCACAGAGACCCTCTGTTAATGAAGAGGCAACATCACCAAACTATGCCATAGCTACCATCCTGAGCACATAATTCGGGTCCAGTTTCAAAGAGAAAAAAAGTCATAGAAAAACATAACAGGAGTCCTACAACTCAGAATCCCCCCCCCCCGGAGGTCCAGGGGCTGCACACTCCTCCTCTGAGGCCACAGACCCCAGCCCATGCCTTTGGTAGCAGTCTAGAATATTCTTAACCTCTTTAATTTCAGCTAGGGTCACCAAATCTATTTCACACACAAGCAACAGGCTGGGAACTCTCTCCTGTCTTCTGAGCCTATGCAGAGTTCTGCCACTACTCCAGTCACTACCAGTTATTTGAAATTTGATGGCAGGGCTTGGGGAAACCTTATATTCTAAATCCTTTTCTGCTAAATTACTGTATGAAATGGGACTGCAGTCTTACACTAAATTTAATGGGGGCTTCATTCTGAGCAGTGAGGATTTATAGTTCATTGTTATGTGCCTTCAGGTTGACTGTGGCTTATGGCAATCCTATAATAGGGTTTTCTTGGCAAGAGTTACTCAGAAGAGGTTTGCCATTACCTTCCTCTAAGAGAATGAGAGCGAGATTTGCCAAGGTCAACCAGTACATTCCCATGGGTAAGCAGAGACTCAAACCTGGGTTTCCTAGAGTCCTAGTCCAACACTAAAACCAATACACCGCACTGTCAATACAACTGTCAAATAAACATGATCATATACTCCTTAAGCTTCGATAGTATAAATGTACATACCTTGGAGTTAGGTCAATATTTCTGAAACGCAAAAGAAATTGGGTATCAAGTGCTGTAATACTTGCACTTGGCACTGAAGAAATAGGTAAAACTTCTCAGAATGAAAAAGATTACAATAAAATGGATCCATTGTCTCGTGCAAGTTTGGTCCTCTCCTTGTTTTACAGCTGCTCCATTGCTCCTCCATTGCCTATTTAGTTACGGACGTGTCACCAAGTAGCATCTTCTGGTCCACTCCACCCCATGCCAAACCTGCCTTAACAGCCAGCAGTTCCACGAGTGATAGAGGTCTATTCATCTGTGAGTGAATGATGTTTCCAGGCCCCCTACCACCATTGAATGAGACGGAAATAAGGAATTGTTCTGAGGTCCTGTTTCTGAATGTTGCTGCTTCATTTGCTGGAAAAAGGTGAATGGAAATATCCTCCTGCTCCAGTTGAACAGACGTCTACTGCTTGATGAGGCTGTTGACTGTTAAGGTAGGTTTGGAGGGCATTTATGATTCTAACAACAGTACCACAATTGTGAATGTGTTGTATAACTGAATGCAGAGTAGAAATGGATCTGTAACTCTAGGTTACAAATTCGTAGTTGTAATATACCATGCCATTCAACGTCTTCAAGTGGGACTGAAAATATACCAGACTTGGCATCAGTAAGAATCTCTGCTGACAGCATCCCAAAGTCATGATGCTACTACCAAAAAGGTTGTCTGAAGGTGGAGAGATCTGAAAAAGAGACTCCAAAGAAAATCATGGTCTACACTGGGGTAGGCAACCTTTCCCCTTTAAGAGCCGAGAGACTTCAACTCCCAGAAGCCTCAGCCATGTTGGCCAATAGTCCCATGTTGGCCAATAGCTCCTGGGATTCTGGGAGCTGAAGTCCCTCGGCCCTTAAAGGGGAAAGGTTGCCTACCCGTAACTGGCAGAGCAAAATGCCAGCATAGTTTGCCTGTTTTCTGGCAGTTAGGAATGCAATGCCTATAGTGAAAAAGCTCATCCTTAAGGCTATTTAGTGGCCAAGGGAGGGCAGAGTAGTGGTGCTTGAGCTGCAGCCAGCTGTAATTTTGCATCTGGGAGATGAGAGAAGATACCACTTTTCTGGATCTCCACCAAGGAGGGTTGCAGACTGCCAGAAATAGTGCAAACTGAGTCCACTTTTAGGGTTAGGGTTAGTGCTAGCACTGAGTCCACTTTTAGGGTTAGGGTTAGTGCTAGGGAATCATGGGAACTGTATTTTATTGTAGCACCAGAGCTCTCTGACAGAGAAGGCTCAATGTCTCAGAAAAAAATACAATTCCCATGACTCCCTAGCACTAACCCTAACCCTTAAAGTGGACTTAATTTGCACTATTTCTGGCAGTCTGCAACCCCCCCCCAAGTGTCTTCTTCAAGGGGCAAGATGTTTAAAGAAGGAGATCTTGAACACCTCTTTCTATAATGTCCCTAAAGATACATATACCCCAGATTACACCAGTGAATGCCATCAACAAGATTCTGGCCAAACTGTTTCCAGTTTCCCAGGGCTCATTCCCACTTAGAATCATAGAATCATAGAGTTGGAAGAGACCACGAGGGCCATCCAGTCCAACCCCCTGCCATGCAGGAACTCAAAATGTATGATTTAAAAAACCGATTTGTTGATCGGCTTATATGTGCCTCATTCACACTGGAAACAATTTCAGACTCGACTGTGTTCGGTCTGAATTGTAAAGAATTGAGGGGAAATGAGGCAAATACAAAAGAATCACATTTTTTGCAAACAGATCTTTTGGTGGTTCTTTTGAAAAGAATAGTTTTGCAAGCATATTCAACAAATGTGAATGAAATTTGGATCTCAATCGCATCACATTGAAGGGGAGGGACTATATGGTAGAGGGTTGGCAGAGGCACATATAAACCAATCAACAAATCAGTTTAAATAATACATTTTGAGTTCCAGCATGTAACCCATCCCGCCCCAGGTTTTGGGAAAGCTGCAATTTCTCCCCCTCTCAGCACTGTCTCGGTGCTGTCTTTTGACTACCGTGGGGGGTTTCAATTTTAGATGTTAAACACTGCCAAGTGGTCCCTGTAAATCTCACTGGTCCTGATCCAGTTGTTTTTGTATTTTCCCCCATTGTGCCAGAATATTTTCAAGAGGTAGGACAACTCTGGGCGTGCTTTCCTTGGGGAGGGGCGTTTAGCATAGTGGTGGTTTTTTTAATTAAAAAATGATGGATTTTGCAATCACTCGCATTTCTGTGGGTTCTCTAGAGTGAGTAATGGGTCTCCCAATGGGAATTCCTCACTGCTCTGGCATGGAATGATGCGTTGTTGCATCACTAATGGCACGTAGATCCGCATCATATGATTGACTTAAAAAAAAAAAAAAGATTGGGATGGATCAATTGCATTCAGTACTGAGCATGCATTTTGTAGCAGCACAAATCTAGTGTGAATGACAATCATGTTAAAAAGACAAAACTGCATGGAATAATGAAATAATTCACTTCCGATAGTGAGAACTATGCATTGGTATGAATAAATTCAGTGACCACTTGTCAAATGCAAGTGGAAATTAGCCCCTAGTGTGTATGGGCAGAATGAAATGGCTCTAGGCCCTATTTTTTCTCTTGTTATGAATACTAAGTGCTATATCAGGTTACTGGGTTATTGTGGACTCAGAACTCAGATGTCTGGTTAATATGCTAGAAATACTAGTCTAATTTGTTTAGCATTTTAGCTGGAATTGAGGAACCTCTCCATTTAATTTCAAGTAAATAAAATGGACTATTAATGAAAAATCAAAGTTGTAATTTACTCAATGGTTTTCCCAATCTGTTCATTTTGTTAGCTGGATAAGAAGTGAGGACTTTGGGTTAGGCTGTTTATTAACTTTCTTCCTTCCCACACAGCAAATTTGGTCAGATTACAAGGAGCTGCAGGGGGGAAGTTGCACTGAAGGGAACTTCCTATAACATGAGTGGAAATCTCGCATAACCTTGGCTTTAGCATTTTGTGTTATTATTATTCCTTGTGTAAACCTAAGTGTCAATATGATTTAAGGAGATGAAATCTCATCTAAAACATATTTCTAGTTTTTAAAGTCCTTCTAACATAAACTGATAATAAAAGGGTTCAAGGGGCTGAACTTTAGAAAATGAATATTGAACAAATTGGCATCAAGTTTATACTCTGGTACTGTCTCCATGATCCAGTATAAGCTAATGTATGGTGATAATGTAGCTTAATATAATTTAAAGCACAAAATCAGTTTCTCTGCAGCAACTCTTCTGTTGCACATTTCCATAAATTGCAAACCACTGAAGTGTTTGCATGGGAAAATGAATTTTTCACTTGACACTCTTTTAAAAAAGAAAAGAGAACTGTATGGGAGGATCTATCTTATTATTAATCTTTATAAGATTTTCTGGGATACTTTTAAAAATAAACAGCTAAACCAACAGCCACATGTCATAATTGTTAAATTGTTCAATGATACTTTCCTAACAAATGCTTTATCTATTATTATTATTATTATTATTATTATTATTAAAAAAGAAACCCCACATTTCTGTATACAGTGACTCCACAGTTGATATTATTCCAGCCAGCATTTCACAGATGAAAGCCAGGATACATATGGTGAAGCAACATCACAGCTTGGTCAGGGTGGCACAAGTTATTAATGGGGAAGAATATACTAGCTAGGAGAGACTGCAGCAGTTTGCTTTTGCCTAAGTCTAAAAGGAAGAGCAGGACTTCACCTCACCTCTTCATTTCCTCCCGCTGAGTTAAGTGAGTGCAAACTACTTGAATTCAATTTACAGCTACTGAAGTAAGCTGAGGACAAAGGGGCAAAGGAGGAAAAGGGGAAGGAAACTGGGACATTTTAAAAGCAGCTGGAAAAGTGGGATGGCAGAGGATTAATTGTGACTGTCCCTGCTAAATCAGAACAGTTGGTATGTTATATGGAAAACAATACTGTTTATTTGTCATCTTTTGCCAATGAATTCCAGCAAGGTTATTAATAACATCCTCTCAGACAGCTTAAGCTAATACTTTATGGCTTATCCAAGGCCTCACATAGGGAGTTCCATGGCTGGGTTTGAAACTCAAGTTTTCTAGTCCACTTGCAATCTCTACTATATCCCACACACTGATTCCTGCACCGAAGATACCTTGCTGTTTACAGTTTCAACCTTTCGCATTTCGGTTCTACAGAAACTGTAACAGATACCAATGGATATTATTAGTATTCATAGTCATCTCCCTGTCTGCTTCCCCCTGCCCAGACTTTATGCCACTTATTGGACAGATCAGTTGCAGTGGGAAAGCTCCATCTTGTGGTTTAATTCATTTAATGAAAAGAGGAATAAATTGGATGACTACATCCTAGGAATAGGTCTCATCCAAGTTGATTGAAAAGTCCCAGATTTTGTTCCTGTTCTTTCCAATTTTATACAGGAAACTTAACCAAACAAGAAAAAAAGTCTCTGAAAGTCCCAGGTTTTGTTTCCATTTTATTTTGGAGATGTACATGACATTTTCCCCATTCAGAAGTATTCTCAGAAAACTCCCAACATTATCAAGGACTTTTCATTCATACTCCCCGGGTCATATCAGTGGTTAACCCACCATCTCCTAAAAAGTAATGTATCTCTCCATGGCGGTCTGTTTCTTTTATACTGGAACTAAGATGGCACCACCAAGAAACATAGAGATTTTTTTTCTAGGACTCAGATTTAACAGAGATCAAATTAGGGCAAAGAGGAATACTAGCAATAAAAGAAAAATGATCCTAATGTTTAAGTAGTGTAATATTGCTAAAGAACTTTAACACTTTGACTATAACCCCTGCATAATCATTTAAAAGGGCTCAATGGAAGTCAATTTCTGAAAGCCTGAGTTTAGATATGATACAGTGGGCCCTTGGTATCTGCTGGGGTTTGGTTTTAGGACCAAAATCCATAAAAGTAAAATAATATTATCTTTATTTTTAAATTGAAAATCTTGATACTTCCAGGGACTTTTTACTGACCCAGGGAGCTAGTATAAAAAGTCTCTGATTGTACCAGGAACTGTCAGAAAATACTCTGGGGTAAACAAAACATGTATAGACATGTATGGATCTCCAAATTAAAACTGGAGAACAGGAATAAAATCTGGACTTTCTGGACTTTTTAATCAGTCTGGATGTGCCATTGTTATTTACTATTAAGTCAGCTTCAACGTATGGTGATTCTATGAATGAGAGACCTCCAAGAACTCCAGCCATCAACTGTCCTACTAAGGTCCAAAGTACAGCAGTGTTAATTTAGTTATCTTCACTTCTAGTGAGTGTTCAGACTTGGTTTGCTCTAAGACATATTCATTTGTCTTTTAAAAGTCCATGATATCCATAAAAATCTTCTCCAGTGTCACATTTCTTTCTTTCTTTTTTTAAGATTAATTTTATTTCTTTTAGGACAGAGAATATACAATCAAAGATAAAGAAATGGAAAGATGATAATCAGTAGAAGAAATAAAAAAGAAAAATACAACTGATACACAGTAGGGATCTGACACCGCCCCCAATCCTAACTGTAATGAAAAGAAAAAGGAAAAAAAAAACTATCATTACAGATCCAACTAAATACTCTTACTAAAATCGGTAATAACAGATTATTACATCATTAGATTTCTTATTGCTAAAAATAATAATAATCCATGAATGGTTTCCAATCTTTGTAAAAGTCTTCAATTGGCTTACCTTTTAGGACCCATGTTAATTTGGCCATTTGCACTAACTCACCAGCCTTAACAATCCATTTTTTCCATTGTTGGTGCTTCAGTCTTTATCCAAGTCTGAGCAACTCTGAAGTGGTACAGTCCAGACAGAGAATTGCTACCTGAATCAAGAATGTAGCTTTCCAGATGCTATTGAACTGCTATTTTCCAGCACCCTTCGCTAGTAGTTAAGCTGGTAAGGGCTAGTGACAATTCCATTCAAATCACCTCTAAGTAAAAGTGAGGTCTTTCTCCTTGACATGAAGACTCTGGCAGCAAGTTTATCTACCACTGAATCATAAGCCTTAGGAGTTGATATGGTTGCGTTAAATAATGCCATTTATTATCCACAGCATGGTCGTTTTCTACCTTCACTGGGATATTACAAACCAAATGACAGTTATTTTAGGTTTTATAATAAGAATACTCATGATCTATTCTTTAACCAAATTTTGCAATCTGGGCTGGGCACACTGAAAAAATAAGTACAGATAGGCTCTAAATTAGAAAGAGCAATAAAAAGGCTGATGCATCTCAGGTCAGTTGGAACACAACCCTCGAGTGTATGCCCTTACTGAAATACTAGCCAAAACCTTTATGAAATCATTCCTCCTCTTGACTGGTCAAATTGAACTGAGTCCCAAAACAAAATAATTATCAGTGAATTCAGTTGTGACTGACTTCAGTCCCATTAATTTCAGAGGCCAATTTCTTTATAGTGATTTCTCTTTTACACTCCATCCTTCCTATACTACACTCTTCCTTGAAACAGATTGTTGTTGTGTGCCTTCAAGTCATTTCTGACTTATAGCGACCCTAAGGCAAACCTATCACAGGGTTTTCAGAGAGTGTGGGGCTGAGAGTGTGTAACTCACCCAAGATCACCCAGTGGGTTTCCAGAGCTGAGTGGAGAATTGAACCATGATCTGCAAAGTTGTAGTCCAACACTCAAACCACTACACCATACTGGTTTTTCTTCACACACACACACACACATCCTCTGCAGACCAGGGTTCGATTCCTGCTCAGCCATGAAACCCACTGGGTGACCTTGGGCAAGTCACATGCTCTCAGCCTCAAGGAAAGGCACAGCAAACCTCCTCTGAAAAAAAATCTTGCAAAGATAACTCCATGATATGTTCACCCTAGGATTGCCATAAGACTTTGAAGGCACACAACACACACACATATATGATTCAGAGTACGATTTTCTCGCAATACCATCTTGTTGCCTCTAGATGGTGCATTCTCCATTTTGCAAAAGTATTCCAATGTACCACAAACATTTTCCCATGAGAATTTACAGCCAAAAATACAGTATGTAGAGACAACAAAAACAAGCTAAAATTGATTTGGTTTGCAACAGTAATGGAGGTTAAATTATGCCTGATCATTTGTAATAGTTGCAATGCTTGGCAAAATGGGGATCCTGTTGCCCAGATGCCCAGCTGAATTTTGTGGCACAAGGAGAAAAATGCACATAATATAAAAGACTACATAACTTTTGAAGCCCACAGTTTCTGTGTCTTGTACTTGGGTTTAGGGTACTAACATGCCCTGACCACAGAATCAATTTTTTAAACATATCACAATGAAAACTAGGGGGGGGGGATCCCCTGATGTTTTTGGAGTACAAGTCCCAGCAGTCCTCACCACTGGCTCTACCAGCTAAGGCTGCTAGGAGTTGTAGTTGTGCACAAATCCCACCACTGTGATAGATAGATAGATAGATAGATAGATAGATAGATAGGACAGCAAATGGACAGCAAGGCAGATAGTTGGGTATGTATTTAGGCAAATGTGACTGAAGCCGTGGTGGTTAGGTAGGAATGTTTGGGTAAGTGTGAGTGAAAGAAGCAGCACTAACATTTCTGCTGGCTTCCAAAACACAGTGAGATTGCATTTCCCCACAATTTCACCCATGGAAGGAAGGTAAGCGCAGCAGCAACAAAGCTGATTTATATATGCTAAGCTCCTAATCCAATCTGCAAAGCAACTGACAAGATCCTTCCTGGAATGCAGTTCAAATGGAAGTAAAGGACGTACAGTTATTACCCTTCAGTTCATGGGGTAGATTTTCATGAAAGGACACAAGAACCAGAGTGAGTGAGTTAGTAGGCAAAGAGCAGCCCTCCAGTGCTCTTGGACTGCAGTCCTATCAGCCATGGGCCATAGTATAGCCAATTATAAAGGATCATGTCAGCTGCAATCCAGCAAAAGCTGGAAGTCACAGTTACACACCTATATGCTAGTGTGTATGATGTCAACCAAAGTGAAGAGACCCAGATCCACATCCTCACTCAGCCATCCAATTCATTAGATGGCTTTGAACCCACAGCTTTGACTTATCGCAACCATCTCATAAGGTTCTTAGCTGGTAACCAAATGGAGAAGTGCTGTAGAAATGGGCCTGAACTCACTGGAGGAAGGGTGAAATAGAAATGCAATGTACGGGCAAATCCATTTTAATGCCCCTAAGGCATGATTCAGTTGTGCATGAACAGAAGGTGGCTTCTGAGCAACCTTTCTTTCCAGGAAGGTCTCTGTGTCAATAGGCAATTCATCAATCAAACTTGGGTGAAATGTCAGGAGTTCTTCTTATAGTACAGCAGCAGAATATGAAACAACAAAGAAACATCACTGTATACATGCAAGCCCTGAAGATGATCTCTATTTCAGACACATTTTATCTTTTTAAAAGCACAAGGTCTGTTATTGGCCTTTATCTTAATTGCCACACTGCAAGGGAGTATGAAACTTTCTTTAAAGAGACTCATTTTTCAGCAAGTCCATGTTCAGATCTAGCTAGTAGAGGGAAGCTGCACACTGTATTACAGTCACATTTCAGTTGTTTGTTTTAGCTGGTTAAAGGCTATCGTGGGTGGGTGGGGAGATCTCTAAAAATAACCTTTTTGTATATGTTGCATTGATTGTCTGGCTTCAAAGCATTATCTGAAAATACGTCCTGTGATCTCTGAACCATAATTTAGTGGTCATATTGATGGGTGCTATCTCTCTCTCTCTGTGTACATAAGTGCATCTGTGCAGGCACACAAATATTTTTAGCATCGTAAAATATCTTATTTTTAAACTAACCAAGAAGTGTGATGATGGTAACACAAGGGCTTGCTATATTGGGCTGATGCAAATATAACTATCGGAGTGTCAGGGTCAGGCTTATGCTCAAATCTAGAGCTGAAGAGCCTTCAGATTGGCAGGACTTCTGAGGTCAGTGCTTTGAGGCTAGAGATGAGCCTTGAAGAACAGCACAACAAAAGCATTGCTCTGTTGATGAGGCAAAGGCTGAAGGTCACACTCCTAATGCAGATTTCAGGCACGGAAAATCAAAAACGATCATGTCATCAGATGAAGGTTTGGGGCAGAAGTCCAAGGGCATAAATCTGTTCATCAGAAAGAGCGAGAGGGGCCCCAGATACAGCAAGAGTAGTGTACCTCATTTTGAGGGTAAGCTAAGAAATACATATTATTGTTTAAATTCCTCCTGCCCCAAAGCATTAATAGTAACATTACAGAATCTGTTTCTGCCACATCTGTAGTAGAGCTTGGACTCCTGTTTTGTTTTTTGTTTTTTTGGTTTTTTTTAAACCCACTTAATTACTGTTATTCAAAACAATTACTTTGTTTGCTACTGGAAATGTACACTGCTTGCTTTCACTGCCTCTGTCCTCAGTTTCTTCAAGTCTAGGTCTCTACACACATCAACCTTCTTCCCTCAAGACCACTTTAAATACCAACTCAAGCAAACATCTCAAACAAGATACAGGCCTGTTAGTCTGACAACATCATTTTCATTCTTCTGTATGATTTTTTTATTTTCCTGATGAAGAAGCCAGTGAGCTTTGAAATGTTCTATAATGTATTTTGTGCCTCTTGGTGGTGGTGGTGGTGGTGATGATGATGATGATGATGATGATCCCACCCTTCTCCCAAGACTGGGATTCAGGGTAGCTTACAACATTAAAAAACAATACAATTAAAAACATATAAAAATAATACATTGAAACAATATAGCACCCCAGGCTGTTCTTTAAAAGCTTTCTGTTTTGAAAGCCTGTCTGAAAAGGAAGGTTTTCACCTGCTGATGGAAGGCCATCAAGGAAGGAACCATTCTGGTTTCCCTGGGCAAGGAGTTCCAGAGTCTAGGGGCAGCCATGGGAAAGGCCCTCTCTCGTGTCCCCACTAACTGTGCTTGTGATGGTGGTGGGATGGAGAGAAGGGCCTCCCATGAGGATCTCAGAGCCCGAGCCACCTCATAGAGGGAGATACACTGCCTTTGCAGACTTCCAGAAATAGTGCACATTAAATTGAGGCACTGCCCTGGCTCAGTGCTAAGGAATCATGGGAACTGTAATTTATTGTGGCACCAGGGCTCTCTGACAGAGAAGGCTCAGTGTCCCAGAAAAAAAATACAATTCCCATGACTCCCTAGCACTGAGCCAGGGCAGTGCCTCAATTTAATGTGCACTATTTCTGGCAGTCTGCAAAGGACAGTCTGCCAAATAGCCTGAACCTGAGCCATATAGGGCTTTATAGGTCAACACCAGCACTTTGAATTGTGCCTGGAAACAAACTGGGAGCCAGTGGAGCTATTTCAACAGGTGTGTTGTATGATTTCTGTAACCTGTAACCTGCCCCTGTTAGCAGCCTGGCTGCAGTTCTTTGGACCAGCTGAAGTTCCTGAACACACTTCAAATGCAGCCCCAAGTAGAGTGCATTACAGTAGTCCAAACAGGATGTAACCAAGGCCAGATTCGACATCTCAAGGAATGGGTACAGTTGGTGCACAGGTTTTAAATGTGCAAAAACATTCCTGGTCACTGCAGAGAACTGGGCCTCCAGGTTCAAAGCTAAGTCCAGGAGTACCCCCAAACTGCGAAGCTGCATCTTCAGGGGAAGTGTGACCCCATCTAACTCAGGTTGAATCCTTATTCCCTGACCTGCCTTCCGACTGACCTGGAGCACCTCTGTCTTATCTGGATTAACTTTCAACTTGTTTACCCTCATCCAGTCCATTACTGATGACAGACACTGGTTTAGGAACAGGATAGCCTCCTTGGATTGAGGTGGAAAGGAGTAGTAGAGTTGAGTGTCATTGGCATATTGATGGCACCACAGCCCATAACTCCAGATGACCTCTCCCAGCAGCTTCATGTATATGTTAAATAGCATAGGGGACAGCACAGAACCTTGAGGGACCCTACAGGCCAATGGCCAGGAGGTCGAGCAGGAGTCCCCTAACAGCACCCTCTGGGTTCGCCCCTCCAGAAAAGAACGGAGCCACCATAAAATAGTACCTCCAAGTCCCATCCCAGAGATGCGGTCCAGAAGGATACCATGATCGATGGTATCAAAAGCCACTGAGAAATCCAGCAGAACCAACTGGGACACACTTCCCCTGTCTAGTTCCCTGCAGAGGTCATCCACCAAGACGACCAAGGCTGTCTCTGTTCCATAGCCAGGTCTGAAACCAGATTGAAATGGATCTAGATAATCTGTTTCATCCAGAAACCCCTGGAGTTGGGAAGCCACCACATGTTCCAAAACCTTGCCCAAAAATGGTAGGTTGGACACTGGCTGATAATTATTTATTATTGTGGGATTTAGGGATGGCTTTTAAACAAAGGCCTCACAACTGCCTCCTTTAGGCAAGATGGAACTCTGCCTTGTTGTAGGGAGGCACTGACTACCTCCTTTACCCACTCAGCCAGTCTCCCTCTGGCCTGTTTAATAAGTCAAGAAGGATAAGGGTCCAAGACTCACATGGTAGCTTTTACTTCTCCACGAATCCTGTCCACATCATCAGGCTGCACAAGCTGAAAAGCATCCATTAACATTGGACAGACAGGTGCCAAGGTTATATTCACATGGACTGTATCAACTGTAGCATCCAAGTCGGAGCAGATCTGAATGACTTTATCTGCAAAATGCCATGCAAATTCTTCACAGCTGGCCTCTGAGTTTTCTGCATTTTCAACTTGAGGGTGTGTGTAAGAGACCCCTGACCACTCGGAACAACTCTGCTGGACGACTTCATGCAGATGCAATGCTGACAGCAAAAAATAATTTCTTTTCCCCCGCATTGCTATGGAGTAGGCCTTCAAATGGGCTGTAGCCCGTGTTTGGTCAGATTCACTTTGAGTCTTCCACCAATGTTACTCTAGTCTCCATCTCATTCACTTCATCACCATCAGCTCCCTGGAGAACCAGGGGGCTGGTTTGGCTCCACTCCGTAAGAGGGGATGCTCAGGAGTGATTGTGTTCACAGTCCTGGCCATTTCCCAATTCCAAAGGTCAGCCAAGGCTTCAACAGAATCTCCTGCCAAGGTGACAGGACACTCCCCAAGAGCCTTCAGGAATCCATCTAGATCCATCAGCTCCTGGTGCGGACTATCCTGATCAGTCCCCTACACTGCAGAGGTTATGAGTCCCAGTGAGTCTAAACCTGACCAGATGATGATCGGTCCATGACAACGGAGCTGTGGAGAGTTCCTCCACACCGAGATCATCATCACTCCACCCACCACAGAAAACAAGGTCCAGAGTGTGCCCAGCAGCATGAGTATGGCCACATACCACTTGGGACAGACCCATGGTTGTCATAGAGCCCATGAAATCCTGAGCCACTCCTGCAAGGGCAGTCTTAGCATGGATGTTGAAGTCTCTCAGCACTAATAGATGAGGAGACTCCAACCCCAACCCCAAGACCATCCTGGATAGCTCAGGAAGGGAGACTGTTGAGCAGCGGGGTGGACAGTACACCAACAGGATCCCTATTCTGTCCTGGCTACCTACTTTTAGGTGCACACATTCAAAACCTGCAGAGTGTGCAAGGGAACATCTGGTCAGGGGGATGGAATCATGATAGCCCACTGCAACTCCACTTCCCAGCCCCCAGGTCTTGCCTGCTGCTGCACACAGAAGCCTGGTGGGCAAACCTGAGAGAGATTAACACCACCATCCCAGCCTCATCCAACCAGGTCTCCGTAATACAGGCCAGGTCAGCTTGTTCCTCCAGGATCAGTTCCAGAATGGCAGCTCTTTTGCCATTTACTGCCCTGGTATTCAACAGCAGTATCTTCAACCCAGGGGGGCTGTCACCATCACCAAGGCTATTCAAACTATTTAGACCAGGAGACAGTTTGGGAACAACAAGCTTGTGTTTCCCTCTTCATTTATATTTTAATTGTCTCCTCCCTCCATATCTCCCTCTGCCCTGTATGACTCCAATGGCTGCTCCCTGAAATTGTGACCTAATAAAAGTATCATCATGATGTTTATTTTGGATTTTGTTGTATTTTGCTGCATAGCCAACATGGCTACTCCTGAATATATATAAAAGGTAAAGGTATTCCCCACTGACAAGGTTGTCAAGATGTGTCCAACCATAGGGGTCAGTGCTCATCTCCATTACTAAGCCGAAGAGCCAGCATTGTCAGAGACTACTCTGTGATCATGGGGCCAGCATGATTGCACAGAACGTTGTTTACCTTCCCACTGAGAAGTGGTACCTATTTTCCTACTTGCATTTGCATGGTTTCGAACTGCTAAATTGGCAGAAGTTGGGACTAGTGACAGGAGCTCACCCCATCATGCAGCATCTGGGCCTAGAACTGCCAACCTGCCAATCTTGCAATCTTAATCACTTGAGCCATATATATATGCTGTATATGCTATATATATATATATATACATATATATATATATATACATATATATATATATATATATATATATATGCTATATATATATATATATATATATATATATTAGCTTAATTAAAAGTAATTCATTGCAATTATACCACTAAAATCATCAGTTATGATTGTAATTGCAATGTTTAAAAAGTAACTAATGCTTATCTGAAGTAATTAAATCATCAATTATTAACTACTTTTAAAAGAATGAATAATACAAGCTGCAAAACACTCTCCTGTCTCCTACAATTCACCTCTTTGTTCCCTCAACACTTGCAACATAATATGAGGCAGCAGCATGATGCATAGCAAGTATTAGCCCATGAGATATTTTTCCTTCACAACTTAGAGAAAGCCGTGCAACTACCTAACAATGAAGAAGTTACAATTGCATTACAAAATGAGTGGAGCTATGCCCTTTCATATAGTTAAAGATTTTCCATACCTTGGCTCATCCAGAATGGAGACTGTAGTCAAGAAATCAGAAAGCTAGAACTCAGAAGGGCACTATGAAGGAACCAGACAAGATTCTGAAGCTTAAAGATATATCATTGAATACTAAAGTTAGGATGAGCCATACCATCATATTTCTCATTTCTATGTATGGCTGTGAAAGCTTGGAAGTGAAGAAAGCTGATAGGAAGAAAATAAACTCATCTGAAATGTGGTGCTAGAGAAGAGTTCTACATGGACTGTTAAAAAGGCAAATAAATTGTCCGAGAGCAAATCAAGCCTGAACTCTCTGTAAAGAAGGACTTGAACTTAGGGAATTACTAAAGTCCAAGTCTTCTATGGGATCTTTTATCCTATGTGTACGGAGGTGGCAAGGGAATAGACTGATAGAGACAAAGCTTTCCAGTGAGCTGTAATTTATTTGGGGATTCACACATACAAAGACATTCTACCATGCACACATACACACAAGAACTCAGGAATAAAGTAGTTAGCTTGGAGAGGAAACATAGGCTTTCTAATGGTGATAATTACCTGAAGGAGGCTGCTCCAATGATGAATGAAGATGAATAGACTCAACCGTTATGAAAAGGGAAAGGACAACGGAAAGAGCCGGGACCCTAGTCAGAGTTCACAGTGCTGCAGGGTTGCCATGAAATCTAACCAGACCCAATGTGCCTGAGATTTGGGGGATCTTTTATACTCTTAAACCTAGCCTCAGTCGAAGAGTTGCTATTGTATATCAAAGGATTCCGATTACTACTCTTTGAACAAACAATTGCCAAGGAGAGGAGATGGGATGTTAATGTTAGCTCATCTTCAGCTGGACACATCCTGACTGGTACCCATAAATTTTCTAGGTGTGAATGTCCTGCAATGCAGGTCCTAGGCTTGGCCCTTTTGATCTGCAAATTGTTGTAAGTGCAGACATGATCTTTTAGGTGCCTATGTGATGTGTTCACCTTGAGTTTATGGTGATCGGGGCTTCTCCAGTCCAGGGCCATTGCAGGGACCCAAAAGGGGTGTTTATACTAAATCAGTCATCGTAACAATACCCTTGAAACCACAATGACTGAACTGAGGCTGTCATGCTTTCGATATATCTTGAGAAGACATAACTCACTAAAAAAGATAATAAAGGTTGGTAAGTACAGATAGATAGACTCAATCAAGGGAGCCATTGTTGGAAAATGTAATTTGTGTGTAAATGTACAGATGGGGGAAAATGACATAGGGTATTGCAGGTCACTTCTGCAGCTTGTTAGCTGGGAAAGTTTTTTGCAGCCGGGACACAAAACAACACAGGAGATATTCAAGGTCAGGATGTGTCTGGGAACACGTTAGGTCACCATGTTTGGTGGGAACTACTATCCATGTGACACAGGAAGGAGTCATAGGAAGAGGCTGGGTTTTGAGGCCACATGGCAAGTGTCTATAAATAATCTGAGCCCTCAGCATGTGGTCTTTTTGTTCTTTGTTCTTTGTCTTTGTTCCTGTTCTTGTGCTTGTATATAGGTGTGTTGTTTTGTTTTGTTTTTGTACATATTGCAACTGAAGAATTAAGGTGCCTCTTTGGAGAAACCTGTCTCTGATCTATTTTTCTGGGAGGCTGGAAGGTTATATTCCAGTGCAGTGAAACAACTCAAGGCCGGTGATTTCACAGCAGAGAGGAGCAGGCTTCCAGAAGATTTATCTGCATACTCAGATTGCTAAACAGCCATGGCCTTGAGTCTGCAAGAACTGAGCAGGGCTGTTGATGATAGGGTGACTTGGAAGTCTCTAATTTATAGGGTCATCATAAGTCAAAGTCAACTTGATGGCATTAACAACAGTCTCCATTAGGTTGCAATTGTAATGTAATGTCATTATGTCTTAGATCTTGAGGAAAGGAAGTAAATACAATTATTTAGTTATTTGTAATCATTGATGTAGACTTGAGTAGACTCAGGTTGCTTCAATGACTTGACTCAAACTGACTCAATTAAACACTAACTCAACTCAATTCGCAACATATATTTTTAGCTACTAATTTGCTGGTCTAATTTCAATTAGAAACAGAAAATGTGTTAGGCAATGGATTATTTGAGGCAGAGTTGAGGTCTGTACAGCAGCCTGTCCCCACTGAACATCACAAAAGGATCCTTCTGTTTCAAGCCCTTTGCCTAATGTTTTTGCTGTTCCCCTTTGAGAAACATGACCTGCTGCCCTGCCCTGTGCTATGGGAGCAAGTTTTGCCTGCTGCTCCTAGGAAAAACTTTAGAAGGCTCCTCTAATGTGCAGCAGTGGCAGGCTGATGAGCAGACCTCATTTTTCTAAAATGCATTCTTGATGAATTGCCTATGATGATGTAATTTGTTTTACTTAACTTTGTACGACCTCATAATTTTCCAGTTATTGAAACACACACACACACACACCACCTCCTTTTTTTCTGTTAAAAGTTGATCCCCAGACTTGAGACTTGAAAGTATCTTGCAAGAACTTGAGATTTAAGGCGTGATTAAACTGAGACTTGGCTAAACTGAGGCTGGATGGCTATCTGTTTGGGATGCTTTGATTGTGAGTTCCTGCATGCCAGAGGATTGGACTGGATGGCCCTTGAGGTCTCTTCCAACTCTATGGGCCTTTGCAGATTGCCAGAAATAGTGCAAATTGAGTCCACTTTAAGGGTTAGGGTTAGTGCTAGGGAATCATGGGAATTGGGTTTTTTTCCTGAGACATTGAGCCTTCTCTGTCAGAGAGCTCTGGTGCCACAATAAAATACAGTTCCCATGATTCCCTAACCCTAACCCTTAAAGTGGATTCAATTTGCACTATTTCTAGCAGTCTGCAAAGGCCCTATGATTCTATGACTTGAGACTTGACTTGAGAGTTTCAGGAAAAGACTTGAATACATTATTGTTCGTAGTTAGTTACTTCCAAGCATTGTGTCTCACTGGGTTAGGTCCCACTTTCAGGTCCTGTGTTTCTAATTTGAAGTCTCCCTGTTCCTAGTCCATAATGCAATGAAGGGAAAAGATCTCAAATTCAAATGAGAATGTTCAAGTCCTGAAACTCTGTACAATTTAAAAAGTCAACTTTCAGGTCCTACTAACATTTGCCATGTGTCTTTCCCCATACTATGACGTTTCATAAGAAGACTTTTTTCAGCTGACTGGATGTTGATGAGGGGCTTTAAATGGGGAAAGGGATGGTGTGCCTGATATGTTTTTAAACTGCTTTCAATTCAATAGTGTCTTAACATAATTTATTTGCATTTTAATATTATAACTGTTAGTTGTATATGTCCCTGTATTAATCTCCTAATAGGATGCATTGAGACCCTATTTTGAGAGAAAGGTGATTTATAAATTAAATAAATAAGTAAATACTTAGAATGTAAATACATAGAAATACTGTTTTCTCTGTATACAGTATAATAATATCACAAGGTTATTGTGTCTCTGATGCTGAAGGACATAAGAACAGTTTAGGTTCTTATATATAAGGGTTATCCCTTATATTCAGAACAATAAAGAGCAAAAAAATGTTGGGAAGTCCTCTGTCCCACCTATCTAACCATCTTCAAGATGGTTTCAGGACTACAGATCCTGTGATTGCCAGTCAGTGTGGCCAGAAGGGAGGTCTAGTCTGTAGACACCATGAACCTGTGGCCAAAATAGTTTTGCCCTTTCTTGGGTAACCAGCATGTACAACAACAGTGATATAAACAGAAGGATTCTGTGTGCTTTAATACTATGAGATCTTTGGCTGTTTTAAAAGAGGTCTGAGCAATAACATCATTTCCAGAAAAAAAATCCTTAAATGCTAGATTATGGTGCTCCTTTGCCTTTCCAGGATGTGCACAAAATAGCAATACACAAGAATTTGTCCTAAATACAGTCGGCCCTCCATAGCCATGGATTCTTTGCCCATGGATTCAAGCATCCATGGCTTGAAAATATTCAAAAACATATATAAATTCCAAAAAGCAAACTTTGATTTTGCCATTTTATATAACGGACACCATTTTACTATGCCATTGTATTTAATGGTGCTTGAGCATCCATGGATTTGAGTATCCATGGGGGGTCCTGGAACCAAACCACAGCGGATGCCAAAAGCCCACTGTAAATGCATGGAGCCCCTGAGGAAAGGGTAGCAAGGTGAGCAAAGGTGTAGCTATAGGTGTTCCACCCACTAAATTTTCCTTCAGTCCCAACATTTCTTACATGGCTGTAACTTGAAACTTCAAGTGAGCATTCTGTAAAACTCTTTCTGTTGACCCTGAAGGCTCATAGAATGTATTTTGTGTTGATTATATTGATTGTTTGCAAAGCTATTAATAAACTACAGTGGGTGAGACCCAAAACTTGAAATCAATAGGATTTTAATGGCCTTCAATCCCATTGTTTTTAGTAAGCTACTCTAAGTATGACTTAATCTACTCTAGGTATGATTTTAATAAGAACACAAGTAGTGAAAAATGTGTACTACTCCGATATAATTAGTCCAAACATATTTGCTAAGTTCTTCTAGGAATATCCAGCTTGCTTTCTTAAACTACATCGCTGGATCTTAGCTGAATATGTGCTGCTCCTTGAACTGTACAAAGCAAGATGCTGGTCCATGCAACACCTTGCCCATTAGCCAACCCATTTCCACCTAAGTGTACATGGTGAAGCATTTTGCTCATAGACAAAACTGAAAATCTCAGTAAAAATTTGTTTCATGTCCTGCTTTCTTGCACCCGGGGATATCTGTGTAGTATCTCCAAAGTTCTTTGAGGCCATCATGCAACATAAAAGATGTCCTCTCCCTGGGTAGCCATGGGATATAATTTAAACAGGTTTGAAATGCTTGAGAAAAATCTCCATTTGACATCACCTGGTGCTTGTTGTGAGTTGAATTACTGCTGAAATCTCATTCAAATTCACCCTATGCCTGGAATCTACATTTTAAAGTTGCAAGGCTTGTGGTGCATTTTGGAGAAATAAAACAGGCATAAAGCTATCTGATCATTTTTAAAATGCAAAAGACTGAAAATAGATACAGTTGTCAAATGTACAAAAAGGCTAATGACAAAAATGCATACATTAGAAAATTGTATACAAAAAAATGGACACCTTTCTTTAATTGGGAAGAAGACACACATACATTTCCTTGCAAGAAGAAGAAGAAGAAAAAGTCTCACAATCCGATATGAATGAAGGACAGGATTTGGAGAAATTGACTGAAAGTTAAACTAAGGGCACATCTACACTGTAGAAATAATGCTGTTGGATATGACTTTAAGCGCTGTAGTTCCATCCTATGGAATCCTGGGATGTTTAGTTTTCCAAAGTCTTTAGCATTCTCTGCCAAAGAGTACTTGTGCTTCACAAAACTACAAATCGCAGGATGGAAACATAGCAGTTAAAGCAGTGTCAAAGTGCTTTTTTTTTTTTTATAGTGCAGAGGTTTTATATCTCCATTCCTCTAATATTCTTTCACTTCTTGTCCCAGAGTCTTTTTATCTGCTTCCTATCTACCCTCACCTGCTACATTACACTTGGCACCTTCTGCTTCCTGCATATGTTTTATAGCAGAGGTTCCCAAACTTTGGACCTCCAGATGTTTTGGACTTCAGAATTCCTGTTGGCCAAATTGGCTGGGGCTTCTGGGAGCTGAAGTCCAAAACACCTGGAGGACAAAAGTTTGAGAATCAATGTCAAGCATCATTGTAAACCTCTGGGTTGCAACTAGAAACCTCAACTGAGATAGCATGGGTGTTTTTACAAACAAAAATTAACAACCTTTATTAGAATGTTGTATCAGAAATTAGGTATAATAAGGTATATGAAATAGCAGAAGGATATGATCAAAACTTTCATCTGCATACATGTAATTAGCTAACCTAAATGGCTCTGCTGGTGATTGTAGCATTTATATACTTGCATACAAAAACAAAACACAGAGGGTTCCCAAAGAACTTTGCTTCATCTTCAGCACAAAGGGAACTAAATACAAACAAGTGTTATATCTTGCAATAAGACAAATGTTCACTGAATGGCTTACATCACACACAGGATGTCAAGCCAATGAGGATGCAGTCCTAACCACTCTTATCCAGGAGTTGTACTGACATGAAGAAGCACTTAGCTTAAACTGGCTCAAGATTAATATCAGATATTAATTACATGACATAAGCTGTAGTCAATGAATGCAGAAAACCATGGGGTATATATGTCTGAGAAGGCCTAAATATTCTAAAGGCATCACCATCTGATCCTGGAAGATAAGCAAGGTCATCTCATTGGGATGTAGGCTATATTTCAGAGGAAGGAACTGGTAAAACCTCATCTAAATATTGTTTGCTGAAGAAAACCCTATAAAATTCATGGAGTTGCCATAAGATGTTATTTAACATCTACTTGAAGCCGCTGGGTGAGATCATTTGAAGGCATGGAGCGCGGTGCCATCAGTACGCTGATGACACCCAGATATACTTCTCCATGACCAGATCATCGTCTCAGACTTCAGATGGCGTCTCTCCTCTCAATGACTGTCTCAGAGCTGTAATGGATTGGATGAGGAAAAACAGACTGAAGCTGAATCCAGACAAAACAGAGGTACTCACAGTTACAGGCCCGAAACCAGATCTGGGAATACAGCCTCCAGTCCTGGATGGAGTCACACTCTCCTCTACGGACTGTGTTCGCAGCTTGGGGGTGCTCCTAGACACGTCGCTTCACATGACTAATCAGGTGAATGTGGCGGTCAGGAGTGCCTGCTATCAGGTTCGGCTGATACGCCAACTGTGCCCTTATCTGGACATGAGGGACCTGGAAACTGTGGTACATGCTCTGGTAACCTCACGTCTGGATTACTGCAACACACTCTACATGGGGCTACCCTTGTGCCTAACCCAGAAACTTCAACTGGTGCAAAACATGGCAGCCAGGTTAATTACAGGAACATCTAGGAGGGAGCACATAACACCGGTGCTTAAATCCCTCCACTGGCTGCCGATTGATCTCCGAGCACAAAGGGAACTAAATACCAAGGTGTTGGTTTTGACCTTTAAAGCCCTACATGGCTTGGGTCCATCTTATCTTAGGGACTGCCTCTCCCCGTATGATCCCCCCGCGCCCTTCGGTCCTCTGGGAGGAATCTGCTACAGCCTATAAAAACCAGGCTGTCTCAGACCTCCCAGAGGGCCTTCTCTGCAACCGCTCCCAGGCTCTGGAATGGCCTGCCGGACGAGATCCGTCTCATTACCACTCTTGCTGCTTTTAAAAAGGCAGTAAAGACGGATCTCTTCCGACAGGCTTTCCCAGAATAACAGCTGTCTGTTGGGAGATGAGTTTTTATCCTGTCGGCATAATTGATTCCTTGTTGTTGTTTTATTGTTTTATGGCATAGTTACATTTTAACTTTTTCTTGGTTTAATTCTGTTTTAAGGGGTTAGGAGGGTGGATTGTGGGATGAGGGAATGTTTTAACTTTGTTTCTTTTTAAATGTTGTAACCCGCCCCGATTGCCGCGCAGAGGGGCGGGCTATAAATAAAAAATTATTATTATTATTATTATTATTATTATTATTATTCAACAGGCAACTTGAGGGCACACACAGACATATATCTGAGGAAGGCTCAGAAGCATTTAACTTTGGTTGTATCATAGCTTACTGGTGTGTGTATCTGTGCGCGTGTGTGCCTTCCAAGTCACCTGTTGACCTGTGGCAACCCATTAATTTCACAGGGCTTCTTAGGCAAGGAATACTCAGAGGCAGTTTGCTATTGTCTTCACCTGAATTATAGCCTGCAGCAGTTGGTATTCTTTGGCGATCCCCCTTCCAAATACTAATCAGATCTGACCTTGCAGTTTCCAGGTTCAGATGGGATTTGGTGTCTGGAGCAGTCAATTAAACGTATACATTTGATTTATATCAATACAAAAAATATTGTATGATAACTGTATTTGCAGATATTTTCAGACTGTCCACGTGTGTGTGTAAGTGTGTGTGTGTGAGAGACAGAGAGATAGAAAAGAGAAAGGGAGAGATGGGGTGGACATGCTGATTTGGTATTCTAGTTCTTCATACACATTGACTATACACAAAAAGAATGTCTGCAGGACTGGACTGCAATTCTATGCACACTTATTAGCAGGGAAGTTTAGCTTAATTTCAGTTAAGACCATAAATCTAAGTTTGCATTACAATCTGAGTTCTTATACCAACATCGTTTAAACATTTTTCTTCAGTAGCTGCTCCCTTTAGATCTTAAATAGAACATATGGCTCAAAACTAGCCGTTTCTCCATCTTACTTCGGAAAATATGTACAGACTGAGGAAGCCACAGACCTTCGGTGACAACCTTCTAGTATTCTGCTTCCTTTCCTACCCCTCAGCCTATGGAAAAATGCCTTTTTTTAGATGCAGTTTCATTTTAACACAGAATTCTTAGGGTAATGTTGATGCTGCAGGCTGTTGTATGTTTGTACAGCAATGTTATATAGGCCACAGTACACTAGGAAATTTTCATTCCTGAAGCTATGTCACATGGAGATCTGACTATAAAATGGAAGCCAAAGTAGTTATCACTGACAGCTTTCAACTTGTCGTAGGAGCTCTCAATGCTGAAATTTTATATAGAAAAAAATGGGTTCAAACTTGTGAAAGATGGAAGCTAGATCTTTCTTTTTCCTTCCCTGAACTCAATGGAAACTAGGCTTCATCCTTAGTAAAGAAAATATCAGCAAATTAATTATGACTTTAAATAAAACAAGGCACTGGGAGAGGAAGCCATACTGAAAAGCTAGGCAGAACATGTACTTGCACACTATAGCCAGGAAAAACACACCACACCCAAAACAAAAAGTGGCAACATGCAATGTACAGAGAGAGAGAGAGAGAGAATGGACAGAATGTTTTTGTTGGGTAATATGCCCCCAGGATGCTGACTACCAGCAACACTTTCCTTCCCCCTCTCCCCCAAACTGCTTGACACTTTTTCAAATGATATGCTAGGATCCTAAGAATGTTGCCTGGCCTGGCCTGATACAAAGAGGAATTCCTGGAGATAAAGATGGCACTGTATGTTGACACTTCACTTGGCAACATGCCAAACTTCCAGTTTTAAATAAACACAAATTTTAATTTTAAAAAAATCAGGAGGGGGAAGGGAGACTGGTGGGAACCAAGGAAAGTGCCTGTGGGCATTGTGGCAAACAGGAGAGAATTGGTTTTGGACAAGTCTCATAGCTCTAATCTCTCATGCAAGCAAAATCATGCTCAAAATTCTGCAACATAGACTCCAACATGGAGAGAGAAATCCTAGGGGTACAAGCAGAATTCAGGAAAGGAAGGGGCACGAGGGACCACATTGCAAACATACGGTAGCTAATGGAGTGCACCAAGGAATTCCAAAAGAAAATCAGCATGTGCTTTATAGACTATAGGAAGGCCTTTGGTGCATAGATCATGAAAAGCTGTGGAACGCCCTTATAGACATGGGAGTGCCAACACATCTGATAGTCCTAATGAGGAATTTTTACTCAGGACAGGAGGCCACTGTCAAGACAGAACATGGAGAAACAAAATGGTTACCAATTGACAAAGGGGTCAGACAAGGCTGCATCCTTTCACCCTATCTGTTCAACTTGTATGGAGAACATATATGAAAAGCAGGATTGGACACAGAAGAAAAAGGAATGAAAATAGGACGAAGGAATATCAACAATCTAAGATACGCAGATGACACCATACTACTAGCTGAAAAATCACAGACTTGGAGCAACTACAACATCTTTATCAATGACTTGGATGAAGGAATAGAAGGCATGCTTATCAAATTTGCAGATAATACCAAATTCGGAGGAGAAGCTAATACCCCAGAAGATGGGATCAAAATTCAAGAAGACCTGAACAGATTAGAAATCTGGGCAAAAGCTAACAAAATGAATTTCAACACAGAGAAATGTAAGATACTGCACTTAGGATGGAAAAATCAAATATATAAATATAGGATGGGGGGCACTTGGCTTAACAAGACTAATTGTGAAAGGGATCTAGGAGTCCTAGTAGACCACAAGTTGAACATGAGTCAACAGTGTCATGCGGCAGCTAAAAAGGCCAATGCAATTTTAGGCTGCATCAATAGAATTATAGTGTCTAGATCAGGGGTAGGCAACCTTTCCCCTTTAAGGGCCGAGGGACTTCAGCTCCCAGAAGCCTCAGCCATGTTGGCCAATAGTCCCATGTTGGCCAATAGCTCCTGGGATTCTGGGAGCTGAAGTCCCTCGGCCCTTAAAGGGGAAAAGTTGCCTACCCCTGGTCTTGATCAAGAGAAGTAATATTGCCACTCTATTCTGCTTTGGTCAGGCCTCACCTGGAATACTGTGTCCAGTTCTGGGCACCACAATTCAAAAAAGATGTTGAGAAACTGGAGCGTGTCCAGAGGAGAGCAACTAAAATGGTGAAGAGTCTGGAAACCATTCCTTATAAGGAATGACTTAGGGAGCTCGGGATGTTTAGCCTGGAGAAGAGACGGTTAAGGGATGATATGATAGCCCTGTTTAAGTATTTGAAGGGGTGTCACATGGAGGATGGAGCAAGCTTGTTTTCTGCTGCTCCAGAGACTAGAACAGGAGTAGGCAACCTTTCCCCTTTAAGGGCCGAGGGACTTCAGCTCCCAGAATCCCAGGAGCTATTGGCCAACATGGGAGTATTGGCCAACATGGCTGAGGCTTCTGGGAGCTGAAGTCCCTCAGCCCTTAAAGGAGAAAGGTTGCCTACCCCTGGACTAGAACATGGAACAATGGATGCAAGCTGCATGAAAAGAGATTCCACCTCAAGATTAGAAGGAATTTCATGACAGTATGGGCAGTTTGACTGTGGAACACACTCCCTCGGAGAGTGGTGGCGTCTTCTTCCTTGGAGGTCTTTAAACAGAGGCTGGATGGCCATCTGTCAGGGATGCTTTGATTGTGACTGCAGTCAAGAAATCATAAGAAGATGAGAATGGGGAGGGCAGCTATGAGAGAACTAGAAAATATCCTAAAATGTAAAGATATACAACTGAGCATGAAAGTTAGAATCATAAAAGCCATCGTATTCCCTATTACCATGTATGGATGTGAGAGCTGGACAGTTAAAAAAGATGACAGGAAGAAAATCAATGCATTTGATATAATGTGGTGCTGGAGAGGAGTGCTGAGGTTACCACGGACAGCCAAGAAGTCAAACAAATGGGTCTTAGAGCAGATCAAACCAGAAATCTCTCTGGAAGCCAAGATGACTAGACTGAGGGTGTCATACTATGGCCACATCATGAGAAGGTACAACTCACTGAGGGGGGGCGGTATGCTAGGAAAGGTGGAGCGAAGCAGAAAGAGAGGAAGGCCGCATGCTAGATGGATGGACTCTATTAAGGAGGTCACAGGTATGAATTTGCAAGACCTGAGCAGAGCAGCGGAAGACAGGGAGTCTTGGAGATGTCTCATCTACAGGGTTGCCATGGGTCAAGATCAACTCGAGGATGGATTACAACAACAACAAGAAGAAAAGGACAAGATTCAACCAAAGTTAAGGACATTTACATCTCACTGATTTCAAGGCGCACGCCAAGCACCAAACTAAATTTATCTCCTTTGGGTTTAATTAGTTTAAAAAGCACTTTACTTTGTGTATATCACACACATTTGCCATTTCTATGTTCCAAGTTTTCCATATTGCGTGTAAAATGTTCTTCACAATTCATCTTTCACTACCTTTGCCAATGTTACAGGGTCTTTTGGCAAGGTTTCATGCATGATGGGTAACAATATAGTACTGTAGTAATTAAAATATGCAAATAAGCAGACCTAAAATGCACTCCCATATAAAACATATAACCCATGAAGATTCTGGATACCTCTGCCCACCAACTTCTCAAGTCCAAGAAAGTACCGTAAGTAAACCACATGACTATGGCTTTTAAAACCAAGTTATCTGTACTGAAGAGGCTATACAGTCACCCCTCTGTTCTCACGGACTTGAAGTCCACAGTTTTGCATTTTCATGGAGGGGTGACCTCCATTGAAATCAATGGGGTGTGCGTCTGCAGGAGCACACCCAATTCAAGCCTATGGGGCTTGAATATTGGCAAGTCTCCGTTTTTGCGGGGTGGTGGTGGTCAGGAATGGATCCCCCGCGAAAACGGAGGGCCAATTGTATTATATTGTGGTTATAGTGCTGGGTGCGAATGTCAAAAATCTGGGTTTAATACTTCTCTCAGGCCAGAAAATCAGTAGACCGAGCCTTCAACAATATGGATACTCACCATATGAACAGTGTACTGTGAGCTTTGCAAGGGGAAAAAAAAAAACTTCATGTAAACCATCCTATCCAAATCAATGTATCAATATGCCAAATCAATTTAGGATCATGTTACTATGGCAGAGGAGGGATGGCTGTTTGAACCTGTTGACTTTTGTAAATAAACTATATTATGTTAAAGAAATTAGCTTGCATCTTGCATTATCGTTATAGATTTGTATTCTAGAGTTACAGATCTGTTACTGCTCCTTATTCCCCTATGCCATGAATTCATCATCATAGCATTACAGTCATGATCGTAAATGTCCCCCAAATTCCACCTTAAACTCCAGAGAGCCATTCTGTGTTGAAGGTCTGTAGTGTGGAAGAATGGGGTGTATGGCCAACCCATCCCCAAGTGTGTTATGAATGCAATGTAGGATCTCAGCCAGTGTGTGTTGTCAATGTTGGAAGTGGCTTTCAGTTTTCTTACCTAATATAAGAAAATTTCTTACCTAATGAATTGTTTTAATGGCCATATTTCTGCCTAGAAAAGAAGGATTGTCATCAATGTGCACTAAAAATGACAGTGTGGTTGCACAGCAATCCCAAGACCCTTTATTTAAATAAATGTTGATAGGCCAGAGGAAGTATATTCAGTGTGGTTCAGAGAAGAGAAAATCCTTTAATTACCTACCCTATTCTGGAAACATTTGTAAACAAACAATGGTTTCCTTCATAGACTCAAAGATCATGTGGCAAAATATTCATTAGCTCCTTCTCACTGGGAGTTTCTCTTCCAACTGAAGTTCTTACTCATTAGGGTGGAATCGAAGGTAAAGAATTGCCACTATTGACTCTTCTTTATGGGTAAACACAGCAATTACACAGGGCATCCTCCACCTTCTGACTTTGCTGTTTTGAATTAGGTAAACTTCTTTCACTGTATACAGTGTATGTATATAATGATTTATGGCCTTAGGGAAGGGGCAGGCAACCTTTTTGAGTGGGGGGCTGGGTTGCTGTCCCTCAGACAATTGGGGGGCCGAAGCACCAAAAATAAATAAATAAATTAAAATTAAAATTAAAAATAAAAAAATAAAAAATTTAAAAAATATGCATGCACACTCTCTCAGCCCCAGAAAGCCATGGCAAAACCCCTGTGGAGATTTTGCCAAGAAAACCCCATGAACAAGTAATAGCAACAATAATCAATATCATCATGGCGGGCAGCGGGGGGCGGTGGCGGCAGGACCAAAGGCTTCGGGGGGCCGCATCCAGCCCCCGGGCCTTAGGTTGCCTACCCCTGCCTTAGGGTCACCATAAGTCAGAAACAACTTGAAGGTGCACAGGGAGCCAGTGTGGTGTAGTGGTTTGAGCACTGGACTACACTCTGGAGACCAGGGTTCAAATCCCTGCTTGGTCATGGAAACTCACTGGGTGACTTTGGGCTAGTCACATTCTCCCAGCCTCAGGGGAAGGCAATGTGAAATCCCCTCTGAACAAATCTTGCCTTGAAAAATCCATGACAGGTTCACCTTAGGGTCACCATAAGTTAGAAACGACTTGAAGGCACATAGCAACAATGATCAGCATTTGAGGGCTGGCATGCTGTATCAATATGTGTCATCTGGGCCGGAATCCAAGTGGTTACTTCAGGGGGTTCCCATTGGTTCCACCAGAACTGGGGTCTCTCCAGCTCCTTCCCGCAGCCTCCTGCATGCACTCCTTCAGGTTAGCCTGGCCTCAAGTCATTTAGGGCTTCAAAATCAGTGCTTGCAATTGGGCCAAGAAACAAAGTGGCAGAAAGCAGAGGTGACAAAGAACTGGCGTGACTAACAATCTATCCATCCTGTTTTGTCCCAGTAACAATTTAGTCACCCTGCTGACAAGAGGAAATGCAGGGTGTTAGCCACCAAAAACAAGGGCAACAAACAAACATGGTCTATCGCCTTAGCGGGGGGGGGGGGGGGAACACTCTAGTAGCTTGAGACATTAAATATTGCACTCTTCCTGACTAGAGTTCTTGTGATATACTGTAGCTCCTTGGGCTTTGGCAGGTTTAGCCAGTTGTTGTTGCCTCCAGATCCACTTGTTACATCTCTTTATGGGGCTTTTTTAATTTTTGGATTTACACCAGGGATCTTCCAAATGCATTTAAAAACTAGGGCAAGGTTTACTGAACTGGTCTTATGGTCTGAAGGGCAAATTTTCTACTCACCAAATTTTGCTCCAGACTAAATTTCCTGCCCCACAATCCAGAGCTTCTGTTCTATGACTGTAAAAACCTTCCAGGGATGCATCTACATGAAGTTTGACATCACTTCAAGTGCTGTAGCTATATCCTATGGAATCCTGGGATTTGTAGATTTGTAGATTTACAAGGTCTTTAGCTTTCTCTGCCAAAGAGCACTGGCGTCTCACAAAACTACAAATCCTAGTATTCTGTAGGTTAGAGCCATGGCAGTTAAAGTGGTGTCAAACTGCATTATTTCTACCGTGTAGATGCACCCCCAGGTCTGCAAACCAGAGCTCAAGTTAATGCAAAACTTTACTGGGCCTTATATTGTCTGTTTTCTCTCATCAAACAGAAAGGCCAGATGGGAAACCTAATCCAGATGGATTAGGCCTCTAGAGTTGAAGATCTACCTTCCCTACTTTTTTGTACATCATATGGGAACACGCAAAACAAACAACATAGGACCCAGTCCTGTATGTTCTATTTCAACTTGAGGTTTTCATGGGAGAAGCAAGGAGTCTCAAAAGCAATGTAATTTAGCTATGTTTATACCAACAGTTATATAGGGCTGGATCCCAAACAATAGTGATTTAAAAGCCCATACCTGCCACATATTGACAATGTGTGTTATTTCACAAATTAAAGCATCTACCGTAAGTCAGTATGAAAATATTGTCCAGTTCTGCATTGATTAAAATGTGATCTGCTTGTGCCACAAATCCTTATTGCCATATACACTGTTTACCCTGTGTGTAAGAGCACTGATAATATACAGAGCTTACAGTCCTTAACTCGCCACAGAAGCTTAAGAACACTGCTTTTAGCATGAGTGAAATGCTGTTATCCAAAGGTCATCTATTTCAGAAACAGGAAAATTCTTAAGCTACTTAAAATCTGACCTTGGTTCTTACTGATCTTGGACAGTTCCTGATGAACCTAATCCTCTGGGATTTGGGACAGAACACTGAGCCGGGCTTGGCCAGACAATAAACTGATATTAACAAAACTTTGACGCAAAGTCCCTACAGCAAGAAGGTATCTATCTCTATATATGTGTGCTCTTTGGCATCTACTACTGCTACTGTGCCAATGACTCGCAGGTCCAAAACACACTACAGAAATAATCCAGTTTGAGACCGCTTTAACTTCCCTGGCTCAGTGCTGGGGAATTCTGGGAAGTGTAGTTTGTGAGACATTTAGTCTTCTCTGTCAGAGCTCTGGTACCACAATCAACTACAATTCCAGGATTCCCTAGCACTGAGCCAGGGCAATTAAAGTGATCTCAAACTGGATTATTTTTGCAGTGTGTTTTGGACCACAAACTGGGAAAGAGGAAAGCAACATTTTATAATATGTTTTATAAGAGTTCCCCCCCCCCCCCATTAAGGCACTACTTTTAAAAGGGTTAAAATTCTTTGCGCCCTTCCTCTTTGCAGGGATAGTTAGTAGAAAAGGGTTAATGCATTTAGTTACTTTTTAACAGAGTGGACAAATGTTACAAAAGAAGACGGGATCGCTGTTTAGTAGCTATCCCGCCTTCAGTCCCCTCTGTTTCCCAGAATGGGTTGGGGAGCAGACCAACCATTCCACAGAACCTCACCTTGCTCCTCTGCAATGCCAGGTCGGTAAGGAATAAGACTCATATCATCCAGGATCTTTTCCTGGATGAGGATGCCGACCTGGCTTGCATCACAGAGACCTGGCTGGGGGAGGATAGTGCAGCCATATGGGCGCAGGCCCTCCCAGCTGGGTACTCTGTTAGTGAGCAGGTGAGGGGAAGTGGGCGGGGGGGCGGAGTGGCTCTGGTTCACAAGAATACCCTGACCTTGACCAGGATACCTGTCCGGAACACGGTCCACTTCGAGTGTATGTACCTTAGCTTGAAGACCAGGGATAGTTTAGGGATTCTGTTAGTCTACCGACCACCCCGTTGTCTAGCAGACTCCCTGACCGAGCTGACACAGCTGGTCTCCGAGCTCATGTTGGAGTCACCCAGGCTTTTGGTTCTGGGGGACTTCAACATTCCGCTCGAGACCAGTTTAACAGGTGCGGCTCGTGAGTTCATGGATACCATGACAAACATGGGCCTATCCCAATTGGTCAACGGGCCTACGCATTGTGCAGGTCATACACTCGATGCGGTCTTTAGTACGGAACAGGAATATCCGTGGGCGGAGGTAGTAAGTACCTCCGCATTGTCATGGACGGATCATTTCCTGGTCAAAGTGGAACTGAGAGCCAATATCCGCTCCGCCGGGGGTGGGGGACCTATTAGAATGGTCCGCCCTCGAAGGCTAATGGAGCCAATTGGATTCCAGAAAGCCTTAGAGGGGTTAATGGTTGGAAATGCCGGTGATCCTGTCGAGGCTCTGGTTAATACTTGGAACAGCGACCTGACCAGGGCCATCGACACGATCGCTCCCAAGCGCCCTTGCCACACCGCTTCAAATCGTAGGCCATGGTATACACCTGAGCTTAGGATGATGAAGCGGGCTGGACAACGGCTAGAGTGCAGGTGGTGGAAAACTCGACTCATATCTGACAGAACTCGCCATAGGAATTTTCTTTGTTCCTATCGGGAGGCAATAAGTGCAGCGAAGAGAGCCTTCTCCTCTGCACGTATTGCGTCTGCAGAGTCTCGTCCAGCAGAGCTGTTTAGGGTGGTGAGGGAGATGACGCAGGTTCCCCCTGCGCCAAATCCCTTGCTTAACCCGACGACGGCCTGCTGTGACGCATTTAATAACTTCTTTGCAGACAAAATCTCTCAGATAAGAGCCAACTTAGATGCCACCATTGAAACAGAGTCGATAGACGAGGTGTCCAGTGACTCCGCCGATGTAGTTATACTGGATCAGCTGCAATCTGTGAGTACCGAGGACGTGGACAAGCTGCTTGGTAAGGTGAGGAAGACAACCTGTCCCCTCGACCCTTGCCCATCATGGCTGGCCGTCCAGGGGGGGATGCATTGAGGAGTCTCCTTACGGATATTATCAATGCATCCTTTAGGGAAGGACATTTACCATCTTGTCTTAAGGAAGCGGCTGTTAGGCCGCTCCTGAAAAAACCTTCTCTAGACCCCCTGGACATGAGAAACTATAGGCCTGTATCACTTCTGCCATTTTTGAGTAAGGTGATCGAGAGGACGGTTGCTCTTCAGCTCCAAGCTGTCTTGGATGAAACCGATTATCTAGACCCATTTCAAACCGGCTTCAGGACAGGCTTTGGGGTTGAGACTGCCATGGTTGCCTTGACCGACGATCTGCGTCTGAGCATCGACAGGGGTAGTGTGACCCTGTTGGTGCTCTTAGACCTCTCAGCGGCTTTTGATACAATAGACCATGGCATCCTCTTGGACCGCCTGAGAGGGTTAGGTATTGGAGGCACTGCTTTGCAGTGGTTCCGGTCCTTCCTCTCGGATCGGTCCCAGAGGGTGCTGCTCGGGGACTGTAGCTCCAGTAGGAGGGAGCTCACTTGTGGGGTCCCTCAGGGAGCTATTTTGTCCCCGACATTATTTAACATCTACATGAAGCCGCTGGGTGAGATAATACGGAGTTATGGTGCTGGATGTTATCAGTACGCTGATGACACCCAAATCTATTTCTCCATGTCTCGTTCGTCGGCCTCGAATTCCAATGGCATCTCTTCTCTCAATGAATGTCTTGGGGCGGTAATGGGCTGGATGAGGAAAAACAGATTGAAGTTGAATCCAGACAAGACGGAGGTGCTCATGGTCTCGGCCCCGAAACCAGGAATTGGGTTGCAACCTCCAGTCCTGGATGGGGTCACACTCTCCTCCAGTGACTGTGTTCGCAGTTTGGGGGTGCTCCTTGACTCGTCGCTCCTGATGACGAATCAGGTTAATGCGACGGTCAGGAGCGCCTGTTATCAGCTCCGGCTGATACGCCAGCTGCGCCCTTTCCTGGAAGTAAAGGACCTTGAGACTGTTGTGCACGCGCTGGTAACCTCACGCCTTGACTTCTGTAATGCACTCTACATGGGGCTACCCTTGTTCCTGGTTCGGAAATTACAGCTGGTACAGAACATGGCAGCCAGGCTTGTTTCGGGAACATCTCGGAGGGACCACATTACTCCGGTTTTGAGGTCCCTCCACTGGCTGCCTATCAGCTTCCGGGCCAGGTACAAGGTGTTGGTTATCACCTTTAAAGCCCTAAATGGCTTGGGTCCAAGCTATCTCAGGGACCGCCTTCTCCCATACAATCCTCCCCGCGCTCTCCGGTCCTCCGGGAGGAATTTGCTGCAACCCCAAAAATCGAGGCTTGCGGCTACCTCCCGGGGGGCTTTTTCAGTTGTTGCCCCTAGACTCTGGAACGACCTGCCGGACGAGATCCGTCACTTAACATCACTTGACAGCTTTAAGAAAGCTGTCAAGACGGATCTCTTCCGGCAGGCCTTTCCAGACTAATTACCCCGGCCTCGGGTAAAAAACAACCCTCCCCCAGTGATCCTCACGTGGCCCCATCATTGATGGTTGGATTATTGTGGCTGGGTACAGGCTCTGGGTTTAGTATTACTATTAGTATTTTAATTTAGTATGTAATTATTGTGCATGTTATTTTAAAAATTATCTGATTTAATACTGTTTTAAGGGGGGGAGGGGGGTTGTTGTATATATATGTTTCATGGATATGTATATGTTTTAATCTGTAAGCCGCCCAGATTGGTATTCCAGAGGGCAGGGTATAAATAAATTTTTTATTATTTTATTATTATTTATTAAATCATTAACTAAAAATCTAATTAAATTAAATTTATGTTACAAAAGGTGTGTGTGTGACTATTAAGCTTAAGTTATTAAATGGCTGTTTAAATTTGAGTTAAAAGCCTTAACAGAATGAAGCAGAAAAGTGTCATCTATCATTTTACCCTTCTGCCTGTCCCTGTTTTGAGCTTGAGACAAAAGGAAATTGTTGCAAGAATTTTTGAAGAACCCATTTCTCACCCATCCCACCAAAAAGGCCTTTGTCTTGATTTCCTCTCCTCCTTCCCTTATAATCTTATCTCTTTATCTACCCTTTCTTTAGTTTACTGATTCCCATTTGATCCTCAAGAACAAAAGTCCAAGGCTTCAGAACTTAAAAATTTAAGGACAGGAGCCTGAGTGTGCTTCCTGGACAGAAGGACCACCTAAATGCAAAGAAGACTCTTCTGTTCCAAGCTGTCCCTACATGTTTGTTTAAAACCTTGGAGCCAAGTAAATAATCTAGTCGTGAACTAAAATTGTTTGGATCTTGCGACCTAAATATTCAAATTCCTGAAAAAATAAAGTAAAACCATTTTGCAAAAATCCAAAGAGAACTGGGTTTTCGGTAAAGAACCATCTGGGAAATGTAAAATTTGTTGGTTCTTTAGCACTTTAGTTCTTTAGCTGCGCATGTAATGAATTAATAATTCTGGAATTAAGTTAATACTGAAATACCAAGTTAAAAATAAATTTATCTCTTTTTGTTAGAAAATTTCTAATATCTAATTGGTGACAGTTGAGTTATTTTATTTTATTTATTTGGGGTATTTATACCCCGCTCTTCAGCCAAAAGGCTATCAGTATGGCTTACAAATGGTTAATCAGACATTTCCCTGCCCTCGACTTACAATCTAAAAAGACAAGACACAAAAATGGTGGTGGGGAAGGCGAATAAGTCCAAATGGTTAGTTCATTCCTCTGCCTCTTTCCAGCATCTATCTTCATACTTCATTCCATTTCACTAGTTCCAAGTCCTAGACTTCTGAACTTTCAAGTTCAACAATGGGACACAAATTATTTCTTAAGTACTGTAGTTTCCAATTCCACTTCTTATAAGAAAGAGTGTGCATGTTTGGATGGTGCCCAGTGCTTTAACATGCAAGTCTTGTATTCAAATACTTAACCTACCAAGGAACCTACCTACTTTCTTACTTTCAGTTAGTCTACTACAAGATCTCTCGACATACTGATTCTACAAACCAACACAGCTATATCTTTGAATTATATAGATAGATAGATAGATAGATAGTCTGTGTGTCTGTGTGTGTGTGTATTAAATTTATATATATATATATATATATATATATATAATTTAAATTCTCACAGAAAACAAGCCCATTATTTCTACTATACTGTATTGCAGTTCATCTTGCTGAAAGAAGTAGTGTGATCCTATACAAGTCTTGTTGTTTGCATTCAAGTCATTTCTCATATGGTGACCATAGGATGAAGGGGTTTTCTTGGAAGAATTTGTTCAGAGCGGATTTGCCCTTGCCTTCCCCTGAGGTTGAGAAAATGTGCCCAAGCTCACCAAGTGGGTTCCCACAGTCTCTCCGTGTCCTAGTCCAACACTCAAACCATTATATCACACAGGGTCTCCATACATGTAGTGTTGTTGTGCGACTTTGTTTCTGACTTATAGCAACCCTTAGGTGAACCTGGCGGCAAGATTTGTTCAGAGGTTTGCCATTGCCTTCCCCTGAGGCTGAGAGAGTGTGACTTGCCCAAGGTCACCCAGTGGGCCGAGCTGGGAATTGAACCTTGGTCTCCAGAGACGTAGTCCAACACTCAAACCTCTACACCACACTGGTTCTCCCATATCCATGTCTACTCAGAGGTAATTCTCACTCAGCTCAGTAAGCCCTAATTTCCATCCGCACAAATGCTGCCACTCTTGATATTCTGGGGACACTCTTCTCCTGATGCTACAAGCAATCTCACTGGGAAGTGTGTGGCAATCCCTCAAACAGGTTCTCCAGCAAGATGTCTCCCTGGTGGATCATCACAGATTACACAACCTAAATATAGTGTCACTAGGGCTTCTGCCCAGCTAAGTGGGTATTTATTTGCTAATCACTGTAAGCATGCATGGCCTTTTGCACAGGAAGAGAGAACAGGTCCCTGCCCCAAACAGCTTACTATCTCTGAGGCTGCATCCACACTGCAGAAATAATCCAGTTTGACACCACTTTAACTGCCACGGCTCCATGCTATGGAATTCTGGGTTTTTTGAGATTTTTAGCCTTCTCTGTCAGAGAGCTCTAGTGTCACAACAAACTACAAATCCCACAATTCCATCGCACTGAGCCATGGCAGTTAAAGTGGTGGATTATTTCTGCAGTGTGGATGCAGCCATACTCAATACTGGTGAAATGAAGAAGCAGAAAGGGGAGGCTGGAGAGTAAAGGGGCAAAACACAACACGTGGGAGCTAGATAAATCTACTTTTTGTACCACAACTCCCAGAATCCCCAAGGACCCAGTGCTCATGCTAGCTAGGGATTTATGTTTGCCAAGAAAACTCCTTGATAGGTTTGCCTTAGGGTCACCATAAATGACTTGAAGGCATACAATAGCAAAGCTCAAAAAGAGCCAGCATGGTCCAGTGGTTTAAGTGTTGGACTACAACTCTAGAGACCAGGGTTCGAATCCCGGCTCAGCCAGGTAAACCCACTGGGTGACCTTGGACAAGTCATATTCTCTCAGCCTTAGAGGATGGCAATGGCAAACCCCTTCTGAAGAAATTTGCCAAGAAAACCTCAGGATAGGTTGGCATTAGGGTCGCCATAAGTTAGAAACGACTTGAAGGCACACAACAACAACAACAACAAAACTTTTTAAAAAGTGCTCAGAGGTACTCTTACTTCCCAGTCCAGGAGCAACTCAGAGCACTTTATGCGCCTAATAAGCCACAAACAGTTCCAAAACCTTGGGATGAAGCCGCTCCATCTCAAATTCGAGGGAAGGAGGTGGTTTGAGCCTTGGACTACGAGTCTGGAGACCAGGGTTCTATTCCTGCTCAGCCATAAAAACCCACTGGGTGACCTTGGCCAAGTCACACTCTCTCAGCCTCAGGGGAAGGACAATGGCAAACCTCCTCTTGAATAAATTTTGCCAAGAAAGCCCCATGATAGGTTCACCTATAAGTTGTCCTAAGTCAGAAAGGACTTTAAGTCACACAACAACAACAACCACCATAGGTAAAGTTTCACTAAGGCTGCATCTGCACTGCAGAAATAATCCAGTTTATGACTGCTGTAACTGCCCTGGCTAAGGAATACTGGGAACTGTAGCCTGTTGTAGCACCAGAGCTCTTTGAGAAGGATAAATGTCTCACAAAACTACAAATCCCAGAATTCCATAGCAATGAGAGGTATGGCAGTTAGTGGTGTCAAACTGGATTATGCCTGCAGTGGAGATGCAGCCTAATAAGGTCCAAAACACACTGCAGAAATAATCCAGTTTGAGACCACTTTAACTGTTGTACCTCAATGCTGGGACTTGTAGTTCGTTGTGGCACCAGAGCTCTCTCTGACAGAGAAGGCTAAACGTCTCACAAAACAACTTTCCAAAATTCCCTAGCATTGAGCCAGGGCAGTTAGTGGTCTCAAACTGGATTAATTCTGCAGTGTGTCTTGGACCTACTTGAAGGCGCTCAAAAACCATAAATGAGAGAGAGATAGAGAGAGCCATCATGGCGTAATGAATGGTTCAAGTATTGTGAAGTCGAAGGCTTTCACGGCCGGCATCCATAGGTTTTTTGTGGGTTTTTCGGGCTTTGAGGCCATGTTCTAGAAGAATGTATTCCTGACATTTCGCCTGCATCTGTGGCTGGCATCTTCAGAGGAATTCAACCATTATCCAAGGACACCGGGATAAGAGGGTCTGAATCCCTTCCAAACTCAGCAGGGGGGACGGACCCTAGCTGACCTTGGACAAGTCACATTCTCTCAGCCTCAGGGGAAGGCAATGGTAAAAAAACCCTAAAAAACCCCCTCAAAATCCTCTGAACAAACCCTTGCCAAGAAAAGTAGATAGAGAGAGATCTTGCAGCACCATAGTCTGCCAGAAATAGTGCAAATTGAGTCCACTTTTAGGGTTAGGGTTAGGGAATCACGGGAACTGTATTTTATTGTGGCACCAGAGCTCTCTGACAGAGAAGGCTCAATGTCTCAGGAAAAAAAAACACCAATTCCCATGATTCCCTAGCACTAACCCTAACCCTAAAAGTGGACTCAATTTGCACTTTTTCTGGCAGTCTGCAACCCCCCAAGTTAATTAATCAAAATAGTTAAGTCTCAAAGGTGCTACAAGATTCTCTCTACATACTGATCCTACAGACCAACAAGGCTGTATTTTTGGATTCCACCACCCTGCCAAGAAAAGGTTTCCACAGAAGTCAAAAAGGACTTGAAGGTACACAACAACAACAAGAAAAAGAAGGAAAAGGAAAAGGCAGCAGCAGCAGCAGGTTGGGCGGAGCGTCTCCTCAGCTGTCCTCCAAAGTTGGAAGGCTGCCCTGGCGCTTAAGGAGGCGCACTAGGTCTCTCAAGGCTGGTGTGTGTGTGTGTGTGTGTGTGTGTGGAGGGGATTAATAAGGGAAACCACAGTGGTCCCTCCCTGAGGGCCATTCCTTGCCTGCTTTAAGCCAGGAAAGGGTCCCAGGTATGGGAAGAACATTTCCCTGGGAAGCGCCTGGCGCGCCTTTTTCTTCTTCCTCCTCCTCCTCCTCCTCCTCTTTCTTCTGGCACCAGAGAGCAGCAGCTCCATGGAAGAAGGCTGACCAAGGCTGCTGACCTTTCCATTGCAAGCAGGCGCCCTCCCCGTCCTTGGCTCCCTGAGGGGCTTGCACCAACTCTGGAGGACCCCAGGAGGACCCCAGGAGGAGGAAGGGGCCGAAAGGACAAAGCCTCGCCTCCTTCCCCATCATCACAGCGCTAGGACTTTGACTCACCTTCCACAGAAGGAGGGCAGAGGAAGAGGAAGAGGGAGAGGAAGAGTCGGTCATTTTGTGCTGGAGGGACCCCAACTACTACTACTACTACCACCACCACTACTACTACTATTACTACTCCCTTCCTTCCCATGGAGGGCCAGGAAGAGAGGAGAGCCAAGCAGGAGAGCCGGCCAAGCGATGTCCACAGGTATTTTTTTGGTGTGTGTGTGTGTGTGGAATCTCTTTCCACCTTCTTGGAGTTTGGGGGAGTTTGGTGTTTTGCAAGAGTTTTGCAAGCTGCTTTTAGGACCCCAGTATATTCAGCTAGAAGCCCACCTCATGGACAAGTTGGGGCCAAAACGATATATGTGTGTGTGTGTGTATATACACACACACACACACACACACACATATATATTTGGATATCACCTGTGGATAAGTCCTCTGTGAGCCCAATTATGCCTGCTGGAATTTTATTATACTGGAATTTTGCAAGCCCCTTTTTTGGCACTGTTTTCCTTTGCTTCTTCTTTTCCAGCAGTGGTCCCCAAACTTTGCTCTCTCTCTCTCTCTCTCTCTCCCCTTTCCAGGTGTTTTTGGACTTCAGTTCCCAGAAGCCCCAGCCACTTTGGCCAACAGTCAGGAGTCCTGGGAGCTGAAGTCCAAAACATCTGGAGGATCAGCATTTGGGAACCACTGTTTTAGAGGGTGAAAACGTAGGGGCATGGGATAAAGGATTTAAAAGGTGAAGCCAGAGAAAACAATGACAAAGAACTTGCCAAATCCCCAAAGGCATGATGACTGTGGTCATACTAAAAAAAGTAGAGGACGGTCAATGCTTCCAGGACTGAATATTTTGTTGCCTTTCACCATTTCCTTTTTTAAAAAAAGAGTTAAAATACAGTGCTTATATTATTGACCCGTGGATAAGTCGACTCAGGCTTTTTGGGTACATTTGTTTTACTAAAATGTGCAGACTTGTACATGAGGATATACAGTATTTTTTTTAAAAAAAGAGTTTTTTCTCAAGTTGGCATAGAAGTGCCCTTGCCAGGGGGTGCCTCAGGTGCAACAGGAAGTCCATAAAGCGGGGATCGATTAAGGTGGTGCACGAGGAAAGAAAGGAAGAAAGGTGGAGCACTCCTTGCACTTGCTGGGGAAATGCTCCCTGTCAGTTGCAGGAGAGCTTTTTCTTCCCGACTTCATGGGCAACTTCCAAGGAGATAAAAGTTTCTGGGACTGAACTGGTTGGGTTCGCGACTGGGTGATCGTTCCCAGGAGAGTTTCTTCAAGTTTTAACTGGAACAAAGTTAATGAGGAACATGTTTATGTTGCTCTCTGGTTCACTGATCTGGTTCATTTTCCCAAACAACTCTTTTCCCAAAATACACCTTCCCTCCTGCCTTTGTCTCTCAACCACCATCCTTAAAAGTGAACTTGTCGCCTCATCAACATCCCACCATCTTTCAAGTGTTTTGAGTTTCCATAGGTATTCAGGTTGTTGTTGTGCACCTTGAAGTTGTTTTGTTTTGGACTCATGGCGATCCTAAGGCAAACCTATCATAGGCTTTTCTTGGCAAGGTTTGTTCAGAGGAGGTTTTGCCATTGCCTTCTATTGAGGCTGAGAGAGTGTGACTTGCCCAAGGTCACCCAATGGGTTTTATGGCTGAGCGGGAAGTCAACCCCTGGTCTCCAGAGTCATAGTCCAAAACTCGAACCACTGTGCCACATTGGCTCATAGGTATTCATAATCTAATGATAACTACCATATGTTTTGGATTTCCATAGATATTCATAAAGTCTAATTATAATAGCCTTTCCTGGGTATCATTTCACTCCATGCATCCAAGAAAGTAGATCAAGCCTATCAACTTCTTCTCAGAGGTGCTAAAGGTCCCTTTGCATATTGATTTCCCCAAATGAACCAGCTTTCAAAGCCTGATTAACAGTGGACTTGATTTATCTCTCTCCAGATTTTCCTGGAAAAAAAAATCTGGATGGTCCAGACCATGAGAATTTATGTATTTCCTGGTCTGTTAGAATGACACATTATTTGGCAACATGCATGTTTCTTTTCTTATAGCCCTTTGTGGTACTTTTAATTTCATAATATAGGACTGCTGCCACCCACCCATTGTATTATAATTTAGCAAAGTGTGAAGAATGATATACAAACTTAGAATATGTGTAATTGATTTAGAAAGAGATTTCCCTCAATATATAAAATAATAGTTAGTGTGTAATGGGAACATACAATGCGGTCTTCCATTTTTATAGGGTTTTATGGGAGACCCGTATGCTCAACAAATAAATAAATATTCATATGCAGAAGTTAATGTGAAGCTAATATGAAAAGACCAGTGGTTTCCCAAATCTGTAAAACTGTAGTTGCAAAGGCCTGTCTCCTGACTGTCGCACTCACCTGATTGGTCATGTGAAGCGACGAGTCAAGGAGTACCATGTGCGCAGTCTGGGGGTACTCCTTGACTCGTCGCTTCACATGACCAATCAGGTGAGTGCGACAGTCAGGAGCGCCTGTTATCAGCTTCGGCTGATACGCCAGCTGCGCCCATACCTGGACAGGAAGGACCTGGAAACTGTGGTGCACGCACTGGTAACCTCACGATTAGATTACTGCAATGCACTCTACATGGGGCTACCCTTGTGCCTAACTCGGAAACTTCAGTTGGTTCAAAATATGGCAGCCAGGTTAATCACTGGAACATCCAGGAGGGAGCACATAACACCAGTGCTTAAATCCCTCCACTGGCTGCCAGTCAGTTTCCGGGCACAGTACAAGGTGTTGGTTTTGACCTTTAAAGCCCTACATGGCTTGGGTCCATCTTACCTTAGGGACCGCCTCTCCCTGTATGAGCCCCCCTGTGCCCTTCGTTCAGCGGGGAAAAATCTGCTCTCACAACCTAAAACGAAATTCAAGCAGACTTCCCTAAGGGCATTTTCAGTCGTTGCCCCTAAACTGTGGAATGGCCTGCCGGATCAGATACGCCTTATTACGTCTCTTACCACTTTTAAGAAAGCAATTAAGACGGAGCTCTTCCGGCAGGCCTTCCCAGAATAACTCTGTACAGGGATATGCACAGCTGAGCCACTTATCTGGTCTCTCTACCGAGAGTGGCATTTTGTTTTATCTTTTATTACTTATTTTAGTTATATGTCTGTTTTTAATTCTATTATGTTTAATACTGTTTTAAGGGGGGAGGGTAGTGGGTGAAGGGCAAGAATGTGGATTTTAACTGTAATATTTTAATTGATGTACGCCGCCCCGATTGCTGAGCAGAGGGGCGGGTTACAAATAAAATTTATTATTATTATTATTATTATATTATTCTCAGTGGCATTTCTTCAAGGCAGATGAGGCATAATGCCTGATCAATATTTCCATTTTCACGACTGGACAGTGACTAATGCAATATTCACTGTTCTAGTGAGTATCAGCAGAAAGAAAAGCCCAGGGTTTTATTTATTTGCTCTTTGCTTTGTTATGTATAGTAAAATCAGGTGGTAAAGCTTTTTATGGACTGTGCAGGTTGGAGGAGAAGCTGGCATGTTTGAAGGCTTGCTCCCTTAATACTGTGGATGTAAAACTAAGAAGGAAGTGTGGATATTTCCCCATAACTTTTACTGCAGGTGAACCCTATGTGCAATCTTTTTTATGGTGAAGCATAAAAGCATACAGGCATATCTCAGGGCCTTTACAGACTGCCAGAAATAGTGTGACTTGAGGCCACTCTAACTGTCCTGGCTCAGGGCTAAGGAATCATGGGAACTGTAGTTTATTGTGGCTCCAGAGCTCTCTGACAGAGAAGGTGCAATGTCTCAGAAAAAATTACAATAAAAATACAATTCCCATGATTCCCTAGCACTGAGCCAGGGCAGTTAAAGTGGCCTCAAGTTGCACTATTTCTGGCAGTCTGTAAAGGCCCTCAGTTAACCAAGCTTCTAACAAAGAAGCTCCTTTTTACAAAGTTGTTTTATTGGTGCCCAGTCCCAATCTTTTCCCCTTGTCCTCTTATCTATCTGGAAGTTTTATTAACATCATCAGGATTGGGAAGATATGGAAGGAAGGTTAGAGAAACAATCTTTTGGTGTTGTATTACAGCAGTCTGTCTGCTGTACAATAATGTAATAAGACTTGAGCTGAAAAAGAACAAGATCTACCCCAGTTGTGTAGCTGTGTATCTACCTACAACAGACAAGGTGAACAGCAATTGCCTTTAGAATCCCTTGCTGAGCATGCATGAATAGAAAAACAGAGAAAAGAAAAGGGGAAAGCAGATAAGCCTGCCTTACCAGCTTATCTATACCATGTTAAAAGAAAAAAAACAACACATAAAAACATATTTCCACCAAAATGGAAATAATAAGAAAAGTGGAGGCTGGTGGAAAAGATGTTATTTCTGGATGCTTTGGAAGAAGCTTTCAGGAAGCTACTAGAAGGTCCAAAATATTATTTGTTTATGGAAGACTTCCCTGATCTGGTTGTTCCATTTCATGTGGGTATATTGTTAGTTTTAGATAAAAAAAAGTTGCTGAAACATGCTGAACTGTTCTTTTTTATGGTGTAGGAATCTATCCCTATTCTTTCCATGTTATTTCTGCCTCTAGTACCAAATTTTCTGTTGAAAAAGTAATGCTTAGGAACACATCTATATAATTAACTAAGCAATACCTGTACGGATTAGTATGCTGCCATCAAGGAAAAGACTACTTAACCTGCAATCCATTCATTTTATATTCTTGGACATATAGAAAAGTAGCATGAAGAATGGATTCGTTCAGAATACTGTGCATGCAGTCCCAAAAGAGTTGAGAAAAGCACAGTTTTGACTTGCTTTAACTTGGTTACTGCTCTCCTTGAATAAGTGTCCTGCATAGGGGTGACCCTATTTAGGCAGAGTAAGGCAGCTACCCTGAGGTGGCAGATGCTGAGAGGTAGCAGCCTCTGATTGTTCTTCCTGAGGTCTCCTTGCAACTGTTCCCTTCTGTTGGGAGGTGTGTGTGTGCCATGGGGCATGTCGTCTTCTTCTTCTTCTTGTTAACTGTCTTCGAGTTGGCCCCGACTCATGGTGACCTTGTAGATGAGACATCTCCAATCCCCCTTATTCTCCACTGCTTGGCTAAAGTCTTAGACTCAGAGGTTCAGGCCTGTGCCCTCCCTAATTGAATCTAGCCGTCTATCAGGGGTAGGCAACCTTTTTGAGCCAGGGGCCGGGTTGCTGTCCCTCAGACAATTGGGGGGCCAAAGCACCAAAAACAAACAAACAAATAAATAAATAAAAATTAAAATAATTTTTTTTAAAAAATAAAAAAATATGCATGCACACTCTCTCAGCCCCAGAAAAGCCATGGCAAAACCCCTGTGGAGATTTTGCCAAGAAAACCCCAAGAACAAGTAATAACAACAATAATCAATATCATCATGGCTGGTGGGGGGGGCGGCGGCAGCAGGACCGCCCTGGGGCCAGTCCAAAGGCCTCTGGGGGCCGCATCCGCCCCCCCCCCCGGGCCTTAGGTTGCCTACCCCGGTCTAGATTTTAAAATTGAGGTTTTAAAACAGAAGCTGGATGGGCATCTGGCGGTGGTGCTTTGATTGTGTATTCCTGTATGGCAGGGGGTTGGACTGGATGGCCCTTGAGGTCTCTTCCAACTCTGATTCTATTCTATTCTATTCTATTCTATCATCTGGCATGTGGTCTTCCTCTCTTTCTACTACCTTTTTCCTTTGCTATTGTCTTTTTCAGTGATTCATCCCTTCTCATGATGTTGCCAAAGTATGACAGCCTCAGTTTAATCATTTTGGCTTCCAGGGAGAGTTCAGTGATGATCTCTTCAAGGACCCATTTGTTTTGTCTTTTTTGCCTGTCCACAGTATCCTCAGCACTCTTCTCTAGCACCACATCTCAAATGAGTTGATTTTCTTTTTATCCACATTCTTCAGTGTCGAGCTCTCACATCCATACATGGTGATGGAAAATACAATTAATTGGATGATTCTAACCTTAGTGCTCTGTTGTATATCTTTACTCTTTAGGATCTTGTCTAATTCTTTCATGGCTGCCCTCCCCATTCCTAGTCTTCTTTGTATCTTTTGATTGCAGTCTTTTTTTCTGAATCAGTGTTTGATCCAAGGTACGGAAAATCTTTAACTACGTATTTCAGTTTCTTCATTGTGTAGGCTGAATTTATGTAGATCCTCTGTGTTCATTATTTTTGTTTTCTTTATGTTCAGCAGTAACCTGCCTTTGCACTTTCTTTTTTATCTTCTTTAGTAATTGTGTCAAGTCTGTTGTTCCAAGTCTGTTTAGTAATTGTTCCAAGTGATGTTTTCCATAGTAGTATGGTGTCATCTGCATACCTTAGATGGTATGTCATACCTCTCTAAACAGGTAAGCTGCCTTCAGAAGTGATGGAGAATCTTACTGCCTTACCAGTGCAGTCAGCTCTGTATGTGATGTTAGGTATGGAGAGTGCTATCAAGTTGTTTTACATCAGGCAGCAAAATGTCTTGGTTCTGTGTGCTTAGATTCATCTTTAAAACAGTGGCACTTAAAGATGTGTTGCAGATCCTTTCTTCTTGAGTACATTATAAGATGGAGATTATTTCCTGGAAATGTCCAATGTCATGATTTTTCATTTTCTGATTTGGCCATGTGTTCAAGAAGTTAATAACCAGAGTTGGAGAGAATAGAAAGGGCCTTTGCAGACTGCCAGAAATAGTGCAAATTGAGTCCACTTTAAGGGTTAGGGTTAGTGCTAGGGAGTCATGGGAATTGTTTTTTTTCTGAGACATTGAGCCTTCTCTGTCAGAGAGCTCTGGTGCCACAATAAAATACAGTTCCCATGATTCCCTAACCCTAACTCTAACCCTTAAAGCGGACTCAATTTGCACTATTTCTGGCAGTCTGCAAAGGCTAAAAGTCAGGGAAATATTTCTGATCCATCTGCTTTGCGTGTGTATATTTACAGGCAGATAAGCAACCGTGCAAATGAAGATTGCATCCATTATATAGAGCTGGAGGGAGTCCAGGATTTTATGCAAAATACTCACTGCTCAGAAAGGAGCCTTGCCTAGTAGACAAGACTACTCGATTGCTGAAATCAGCAGGGCTTCCTTATCTGGGTAAGCCATTATTGCAGAGCTTTGAAAAGTTACTTTTTTAGGGCAGCTCCCAGCATTCCTTAGCTAGCATAGCCTTAACTAACTTCTCATGGGCTTAAATCCTGTATTCCTTTAAATGAAAAAAACAACAACACAACACCAAAGGTTACTAAATAAGCTATCCTTAGGAGGACCAACCTTCATATAATACCATGTAATATCTAAACACCCAGAAAAAGTGGAAGGGGAACTTATCTGTGTCTTCTAATTGTTTTAGAAGACTGTGTGAAATAACCCAAACTTCCTAGTAAAAACATTTAATGGTAACGGAATGCCCAAAATCACATTGGGCCAAAACAGACTGCAGAAATAACCCATCTCGAGATCACTTTAACTGCCCTGGCTGAATGCTAGGGAATTCTGGGAACTGTAGTTTTGTGAGACATTGAGCCTTCTCTGTTAGAGAGCTCTGGTGCCACAACAAACCACAGTTCTCAAAATTCCTTAGCACTGAGCCAGGGCAGTTAAAGTGGTCTCAAGCTGGATTATTTTTGCAGTCTGTTTTGGCCCATTGTCTTCTAAACTTACCAATGGTATCTTGAATCTATTTTGGCATTGCCAGTTAATGCTCTCTTTTTCCTCACATTTTCTCAAATTCAGTTAATTCCACACCAGAGCTGGATCTCTGAGAATTACCTTCTGTTTAGGTATAGGAATGGAGCTTATTTAGCTGCATGAAACTAATATGTCTGCCTGTCTTGTATTGCAGAGTGGATCCATATGGGTTTGAACGGCCAGCAGACTTTGACTATGCAACATATGAAGAATTCTTTTCTGGATACTTAGTAGTACTTACTAGAAGAGCAATTAAGTGGTCCAAACTTTTAAAGGGAAATAATAGTGTACCTAAAAGCCTAAAAGGTAAGAGTCAATATGTTGTAGGATTTTACTATTTGAAAAGGACACTTTAAATGAAAAGCTGCTACTTTTTTTCTGTTCCTTAATTCCTTTCTCTCCATTTACTTAAACCATTTTTAGAAGACCTTTTCTAGGCAATGTATAATAAGTATCTGGTTGTGTTTGCCTCTCTTGTTCAAAATTTATAGTTGTGTTTGTGACCCATTCCTTGGGCAAATTTGCCTGAATTAATATAATGAGTAGAAAACAGCAGAGAGATTAATTTATAGAGTTGACAGTTGATAATTGATGGATTGCTTTCATTTCTCTGTTGTCCTTGTTCTTGTAATAAATTAGTTTAATCTGATTGCTTCTCTGCCTGTCAGAGAACATGCAGTAGTTGTTTGTTGCAAACTACTAGTACAGTAAGTTATCAGAAACAGAAAATGTTTTGACACTGCCCCTTTTTTTTCTAAAATCTGGCATGTTTGGAAATTCAGACTTTCACATGTAACTCATTACAAAAACACTTACATGCAAAATTAATTTGCACCAATTTGTTTCTGAAAAGATTACAAACATAACCTAAGGTGAGGCAGTAAAATGTCGTTCGAACTTGGTATTCACATAAATATAATGGGTTTGAGCCAAAGGCCCCCCCGTATGAACATAAAGGCACTTCTGTTACCTTAGGGAAGGTATCTGGCTTTTATTTTTTGACTGATTCCACTAGGCCATCCCTCTGTACTGTTTCATTGATTGTTGCGATTAGATTTTCAAGGCCAGAGGCAGAGGGTGGGGAGAAAGTTATAGTGGGTAGATGCACCCCATTTCCTGAACTTAACCACAGTCCAAAGAAGGTAGGATCCAAATCAATGAGATTAAATTGTTGGTCTAAGAGGGAGCCACATAACAAAGTTTTATGATGAATGCAGAGACAATAAATCCTGAATTTTGAAGCAAATTAAAGGGTTATTGCATTAGGATTTCCATGGTTTGAACCATGAAAAGAAGAATTCTCAGTCTGATGCAGCTTCTTTCTTTGTGAAATAATTAGGTGTGTTCTTGTTTCACTGTTTGCATGGCAAGTTAACTGCTGGAATGATAACATGTAATTATAAAGTTATCTGTACATGCGGAAGAAGCACTATAACCAGTTAGGTGAGCAGGTGCGATAGACTGTTGATGTTCTCGTCATTTTGTGCAATAAACTAGCAGTACAGACCAAACTGAAAATTATTAAGCTATGTGTAACTGATGCGATATTTATAGATTTTTTAAGATGTTTAATTCCATGGTTGTTAGCTCTGCACAGTTTCCTGAGTTCTAGCAATGTATTCTGGTGCCCAGGTACTTCCTTGGATTTTCTCACTGTTTTGATAACCTTATAAAGTTTGACTTCTGTTTAATTAGAAAATATGTGTTGTCTCTTTGAAAGATTCATTTAGCAAGTATTCTTGACAAACTTGTAATCTTGAAGGTTTATGGTTGGGCTCAAATGCAGACAGAATAGTTTGCGAGTGTGTGGGTGCATTCTTACAGAATAAGTTCGGTGACAGCTGGAATAAATATAGTATTTTCAAAAACATACACCCCACAAAAGAGTCTTACAAAGTTATGCATTCATAGACTTTTTTTTGTTCTTAATTTCTAGCAGAGAAATGGGTGCATGGTCTCAAAAACTTAAATGGGCTATTTTATTTTTCTTTGTTTACAGGAGGCCTGTGGGTCTGTTGCCATAATGACAGCTAGTATTAGCAAATAATGAATGCATGTTAAGCTGCAGGGCTGTTTTCTCCTTGTGCTGGCCACCAAAGCCATAAAGGCTTTCTCTGCTTGCAGTATCTGATTTAACTGTGTTCAAACTGGCCTTGCTTTCAGAATCAATAGCCATGATGGGAAACGGTCAGCTGCAAAGACAAAAGAGACATTATGGGAACAGTATTCAAATGTGGCACTTTTCTTTTTAGCTATGAATATACATATATTCTAATAGCCCAAGCAAAGAAATAGTAATTCATATTTTTCCCAGATCCATTTTTTTTTAGATAGAGTTGTCACTTGGGTATCACAATATGTAGTATTTGGGGTGCTGAATGTTACACCTGTAATGAAATTGTAAGTTGTGCCCCCCCCCCATATTCCCAAAGCAATTTGTGCATTATGAAATTTTTGAAGAGTTGTGTTCACTTTCAGCCATTTCACTATATTATACATTTCTATAGTTCTTTATTGGACTGATTTTTCATGTAGTTATTAATTACATTAAATATTTATGTTAGCATTTGCATCGATGGACAGCGAAGGAGCATGCGTGATGTTTCCAAGCAGAATCATATTTTCTCCCTATGTGCTTTCTTGCCTAACAAAATTGTTAGTATGTTGGCACATCAGCAGTGGTACCTGTGGCAGTAGAGATCTGGAGGGCAGCAAAAATAGCAAAATTTGAGTTGTCCACCCCTTACTGTAGGCACACTTACCTTATTTATTTATTTTTGTACATTTGTACATTTGCATTGTTTCCTCTACCATTTTGGAGCATTTCGGAGCAGGGTGGTCTACATCAGGGGTAGGCAACCTTTTTGAGCCGGGGGCCGGGTTGCTGTCCCTCAGACAATTGGGGGGGGGGGGGCGAAGCACCAAAAATAAAATAAATAAATAAAAATATTTTTTTTAAAAAAATATCCATGCACACTCTCTCAGCCCCAGAAAAGCCATATCATCATGGCGGGCGGCGCAGCAGGACTGGCCTGGGCCGGTCCAAAGGCCTCGGGGGGGCGCATCTGGCCCCCAGGGCTTAGGTTGACTACCCCTGGTCTACATAATTCCTACGCTGAGTTAAACTGATGCATATTACTTCGCTCCAGTCCATTTATAGGTCTTCATAATTGAGAAGCCACAGCAGTGGTTGAAGATCAGAGAAGGATTCAGTGGTGTCAAGTTTGTGAAAGAGAGAACTGGTAAAAGTGGGGTAGAACAGAGCAAGGCAAAAAATAATAATTAAGAAATCATTCATTTTGCTTTGCTTATTTTCTTAATTCATACAAAAGTGTGCACTCATTTTTTGTCCTGTCCCTCCACCTCTGGGTTTTTGGTAAACCAAAAAGGACTTGGGGTAGTCTACCAGCAATGGTGCATTCACTTGTCCCTGATATTTTCTGTCTTTCTTAGAAGTTGGAAGAGACCCCAAGGGCTATTCAACCTAATCCCCTACCATGCAGAAAGACGCAATCAAAGCACTCCCAATATATGGCCATCCAGCCTCTGTTTAAAAATCTCCAAAGAAGGAGATTCCACCACTCTCCGAAAGAGTGTATTCCATTTTCAAACAGCTTTTACCATCAGGAAGCTCTTCCTAGTAGAATCTCTTTTCCTGTGGTTTGAATCCATTGTTTTGTGTTCTAGCCTCTGGAGCAACAGAAATCAAGGAGATGCTCAGTTTTGCTTTTCTTTTTAATGACTTGATCAATAATTATTAAGAGTTTTTATTCCCCTTAATATACTTTATCCTTTGTCTTATACAAATAGAAAATTTGTCCTCAAATATATGTTTTTATTGCAGCAAAACGCTATGTCAGGAAAGGCATTCCAAATGAGCACCGTCCACTGGTTTGGATGGTGGTCAGTGGTGCTCAGGCACACATGGAACAAAACCCTGGATACTACCAGAAGTTACTTGATGGGGACAAAAATGACAAGCTGGTGGAAACAATTAAAACAGGTTAGCTTTAAATACATTTATATATGTATATTTTGTCTGAATACTTAGAAGCTTGTAGTGCAGGCAATTTTGGCCTTGGATTGACATATGGAGACATATGAATGGATTGTTACTATACTCGTCTTGTAGCCTGGAACTTTTTCTTGACAATTTCTCTGCCTGTTTCATCCTTATGTGCACAGTTATTGTAGGTATGTTCTTAGTGTTGCCTCTTACATATAGCTCTAATAATAATAACAATAATAATAATAATAATAATAATAATAATATAAATAAATTTTATTTATATCCCGCCCCTCTGTCATGCAATCGAGGCGGCTCACAACAATTTAAAAACATCATACAATGTTAAAATACCATCCAAATCCCACAGCCCCCCCACCCCTTAAAAAAGAATTAAACAATTTTTACATTAAAACAATTATACAAACACATAATTAAAATAAACCATAATCAAACAAACAATAATAGGCAGGACAGCATTTAAACCAAATATAGGAGGGATAAAAGGACTCCTGAGGCTGGGAAACTAATCAGGGAAGGCCTGCTGGAAGAGATCCATCTTAACAGCTTTTTTAAAACTGTTTAAGGTTGTCATCTGATGGACCTCATCCGGCAGGCCATTGCATAATTTGGGGGCTTTAGTAGGGTTTCAGTTCTCGCAAGTGTAAAAAGCCACAGATTGTAGAATAACTTTCTTACGGAAATGTTACAAATGACTTTTTAAAAAAGAGCGCATTGTGGAATGATGGTGGTAGGTGGCAGTCAAGCATTTTTCCAATGATTCAGCTGGAATAATGACTTGAATAGTTAAAGCTGATGTCCTATGCTATTACCACATAGTCAGCCTTCCTAAACTGGTGCCCTCCAAATGTGTTGGGGCTGCATCTGCCATCATTCCAAGCTAGCATGGCTTATTGCAAAAAGCTGAATTGTATGTTATCTCTAAAGGGCAAGTTTTTTTTGTAGTTCTTTCCCTACATCATTTGTATTTTAATTCATTCAGGATTGAATTGAAAATAACATTTTAAAAAATAACTATGCCTTATAAAAAGTTTCTAGAAGCCATTGTTTATATAGCTGGCAGTGGAAAATTAACCTAAGACAGGCTTCTCCAACAGGGTGTGGGGTTAACTTTTGAATATAGCATAATGGAAACTTGAGATAATCAGGTTGATGCAACAATCTTAGTGCAAAGAAGCTTCTTGTTCATAGTTCTAGGTAAGCGACTAAAGCGATTATTCAAGGTCATCTTAACAGGCTAATAGTTGAACTCCAAAACACAGACAAGAAACCTAGTCTCTTTTCTGTTCCTAGAAAACATACAATATGCTAATAAATTAAATCAATTTATGATTTATGAACAATTGGGTGAAATAAGGATATACACAATAAATAAAAGATGTTCAGAAGACTATTTTGGTTTAGAGACATACAAATAATTGGAGGCACTTCACATACTTTTATAGGTTTAGTAGAAACATCCTGTACAGCAACCCCTAGGTCAGGGGTAGGCAACCTTTCCCCTTTAAGGGCCGAGGGACTTCAGCTCCCAGTATCCCAGAAGCTATTGGCCAACATGGGACTATTGGCCAACATGGCTGAGGCTTCTGGGAGCTGAAGTCCCTCGGCCCTTAAAGGGGAAAGGTTGCCTACCCCTGCCCTAGGTCTTCCTATTAGCTCCATTTCTCATCATAATGGACTCCCTCTAGAAATTTCTGAGGGCTTTTGTTGATAAACGTTTAACCACAGTGTTCTCTTGTGTTAAGATTTAAGTACCACTACATGTCCCCCTTTCAGCTTGAATATGTAGGACCATTCCACATTATTATCATTTTGTTTTGTACAGCAAACATATACAGTTGGTCCTTTGTATATGCAGGGGATCCATTCCAGACCCCCCCCCCCCCCCCGCATAAGACAAAAAAGTGGGACCTAAAGTCCTGTTTGTTTCAATGGCTGTGCACCATTATACGGTATCTTCCAGCGCTTGCCATATGCATAAGCTTGAAGCCGCATATGGTGCGCCCATGTATGGTGCGGGCGCTGTAATAGACTAAATTCTGTTGTCGGTCCTGAATAGAGTAAACCTGTTGAATCGGTGGGATATACTTATTGTTGACTACCATTCAACAATTGATTGAATGAATCTGCTCTAGTTGGAACTAACCAAAAGGGTGTCAGTCAATGAGTGGCTGTAATATGTAATAGCACATGCATCTCCTACACATCTCTTAACAAATCCAATTGCACCACATTCACATTGTGAAACACTAACGAGTGGTTTGAGTCTCAGCCTTGGGGGAAGGGCAGGCTATAAATAAAGATGATAATAATATGTATAGGGTTTTTTTAACTGAAAAATTATCTTGATCTTGAGCTGTTTCTGGTGATTTATTTAAGAACAGAAACCTTGTTCTAGTAATTCAGTATTAGTGGTGTCTAGGTTAATGTGACAGCATTTAGGCAAAATTGGATTGCCGGTGGAGAAATAACTGTTTCAATATTCAGCTAAATCACAGAGATCAGAGTGAACCACAAACTGGACTCTATACTGAAAATATTTTCCTGGCTTTGACTTTTTGCTTACATAAAATATGACAAATTATCCTACTAAAAACTATATTCTCATATTAGTTCCAGGCAAGCAGAACTAATAAAACACACCAGCATGGATTTAAATTGACAAAACTGACAAAACTGACAAAAACATACTTTTGCATTTGTGACTCCTTTTTTAAAACTGCAGAAATAGCATTATGATCAGAAGAGACTTTTTAAATGGAGGGCCTCACACTGGCTGAGAGATTAAGCTACATAAAAGAACTGAGCAGTGCATTTTTGTCAATTTAAATCCGCGCTGGTGTGTTTTATTAGTTCTGCTTGCCTGGAACTAATATGGGAATATAGTTTTTAGTAGGATAATTTGTCATATTTTATCCTATGTAATATTGGTTACATAGATTAGTATATATATTTATCTGCTCATTGTTCCTTTAATTTCATTAAAACTAAATGTTTATTAAGGCTGTAACACCAACATACTTACCAGGAAGGACATTTTATTGAACTATTTGGGAATTACTGTTAAATAAATGGGTTTCAGTTGGAAAGGTGCAATTGTTTGCATAAGTGTCATTGATTTCAACGTGCACATATCTCTCTTCTTTGTTGTATTTGAGGACTGTAATCTTTTCAGTAAATTTACACACATACCTCCAGTTGTCTTCATTATGATTTGTGGGTGCACAAGTGAGTGTGGATTGGATTGCAGTCTTCAAATGTATTCCAAAGTGATTAGAACAAATGCTCACAGGAAATATTTCATTGTCCATTAAATGCAAGAGTGAACTTGATAATTTAAATTCTGAGACATTGTTGCATGGACCAAATGACTTTGTAGATATTTTAAATTGTTTGTGTCTTTTTTTTTTTAGATATGAATAGGACATTTCCAGATAATATAAAATTCCGCAAAACTGCTGATCCCTGTTTACAGAAAACACTCTACAATGTTTTAGTGGCATATGGGCACCATAATCAATCTGTGGGATACTGCCAGGTATGTAACTTTAAGAAGGCAAGTATATATTACTTCTGAAGTAGGACCAACTAACATTTTAGTAGGCATGACTGTGAGGCAGCCAGTGTAGGTTTCACAGACTGAATAATTTCTTTGTGGCATTTTGTTATTTTAATACTCAGAATGTTAGCAGTTTCCAGTTGCCTTCCTTCACATGTACCTTTCTAAACCTATCCAAAATAGTTCCTAATACAATTGTCTTCATCACATCTGGGGTTTGCTTGGCTCTATTTCCCAAACATTCTCAGTATGCTAACATTGCATGTTGAACATGCTCCTTCCATCAGCTTCAGATTTGACAGAGGGAAAGGATGGAGGTAGAAGACGCACAGGCTCAGCACAAAGTATGTGGGCATAATGCAACTGGGTAAGCAACTTTGGGAGATATATATATATATATATATATATGCTCTTTTGGAAGCCTGTTTTATTGACTTCAAATGAGCATATGACCAAATTATCCTGAAGATTGGAACCCAAGATTGAAAAATCCTTTTTGGCTACAGTCATGTGAACAGCAGTTAGTGCCACAGCACATAAAGCAGTCTTTTGAGTTTGGTAAGTGAGGTAGAAGTTTTCTGTTCCTGAAGCACTTACCCATAACTTGAACAATGTAAAGCTCTGTGCATCAGTGTCCTACTGAAGTCTCTTCAGTGATGCGGGTCACAAACATTTTACAATGTCACTGTGTTCATAATTGCTATGGACAACAGAACCAAGTGGGTGGGACTATGTTCAGTGTGAAACATTTAATATAAAGATAATGCTATATAAAAGTATATGAACAAGTAACCATTTTATATGCTATGAATAATATATTAAAGTTATGTAGAATGGCATACAACACATAATATAAGCATGTACAAAATTGTAAGTAGATGCACACAAAGGCTTCAGTACAGTGATGATACACATCAATAGTAATGAACTATAACTCCCACCCACTTGGTTCTGTTGTTTGCAAGAGGTGAATGCAGTTGTGTTTCTTTCCTTAATTGTTGTGGCCCGCTGGCGAAACTTCTTCTGGTTACAAGGCTTCTGTACTTAAGCCATCTGGTCTTTGGATAATAGACATGAATTACTGTATATTAGATATCAGAACAGTTTGATAGAGAGCCAGCATGGTGTAGTGGTTTGAGCATTAGACTATCTGGAGACCAGACTTAGTCATGTAAACCCACTGGATGACCTTGGGCATTGCACTGTCAGCTTAGAGGATGGCAACGACAACCCCCCTCGAAAGAAACTTGCCAAGAAAACCCTGTGATAGGATCACCTTAAGGTTGCCATAAGTCGGAAATGACTTGAAGGCACACAACAACAACAGTGATAACTTGGTAGAACTTACCAGGGCTTGCCTAGAGTCAACCCCATGCCATGATGAAGCAGCAGAGCAGTTGTTTGCAGAGGTCCACATACTCATATGACATACATGCACAAAAAAACAACCACACATAGGGCTGCTACCAGGGGCCTGTCGCCTACATCAGTGGTGGTGTAGTAATTTGAGTGCTGGACCAATTAAACATCTCTGACAGCTACTAAATCTCATTAAACACCCAGAAGAACAATGCCATTTTTTACTTGGTTCTGAAAAAAAGCATCAAGGAATGGAGTCTCCTGGATGGAGCAGTGCAATCTTGAGGAGGATCAAGACAGCTAGAATGTATAGTGTTTTGAGTGTTGGACTGGGATACCCGGTTCAAATCCTTGTTCAGCCACAGAAACCCACTGGGTAATCTTGACCAAGTCACATACTCTCAGCCTCAGAGGAAGGCAATGGCAAACCACTCAACAAGTCCTGTCAAGAATACTCTGATAGATTTGTTGTAGGGATACCATAAGCCAGAAATGATGTGAATGCATACAACACTCAACAAGCCTGTTCTCAGTAGTACAGGGTCAGATCATAAATTGTACAAAGCAGGAATAGGCAAATTATGGCTTTCCAGATATGGTTGGGCTGCAATACCAGCAACATAGCCAGTACGGGCTAATGATGGGGGAGGAGTTCAGTTCATCATATAGAGCTGTGGTTCTCAAACTTTGGTCTTCCAACCTCAGTCAGCTTTATCAGTGGCCTGGGACTTTGGGAGATGAAGTTCAGCTTATGATGGAACAAATTTTGAGAACCCACTGGTCTAGTTGCCCTCCCTGTTTAGAGGAGCAATACTGAATCCTCTTACTGTAGTCTCATTGGATTGTGGCCTAATCTGTAAAACAGACTGCCATTTTTCTCCAAAAATTCACTGTAAATCAGTAGATCAGTTAGCAGACTGATGGGACATTTCTTAAAAGAAGGCAGAGTCCTCAGTTGTCTTGCTAGTTCCAACTAGAGTAAATTTATTGAATCATGGGATTTACACAAACATTGTTTGAACATTGATCAGCTGATTTAGTGGGTCTTTTTCATTGGGACCAATAGATTTCAGACCAAAGTCTTTTCAGTTGAATAAAAGAATCTGTACGCTAGAATATGAATAATGTAAGGATAGGGGGCTGATTGCTTTGCCTCTTAAATATACACTGAGTACCGAGAATAATGTGTGCAATTCTGTATAACCTGGGCTTGCCTTTCAGGGTCTTTGTAATGCTTCTCAGTGCACCAATGTTAATGCATCGGGCCATTGGCTTCTACTGAGAAATGTAACTGTGAACTTTCCTTTTGCTTTGTTATTATGTGCAGCATTTCTGTTTTATGCTGGTCTGTACAATTAGTGAATGAATGTGTTTTCTCGCTCTGTATCTTCCGAGGGGCAGCCTTTTGTGCCTGCTACTGTTTTTAATGTGCCAAATAGCCCTCTGTTACCATGGTTGCTATTATCAAGCAAACTGGCCGGGTGTGATGACTGAAAAGAGATCCTCACAATCAGAGTGCAAATACCCACAACAGTACTGAACAGTTTTTACAACAGCTGTTGGCTTTTTGCAAACAGGCTGGGTGTGTGTGCTGTGAGGGATTTTTTGATGGGTGCCCATTAGATGGGAACAGATGGTCATGAACTCCTGGAATGTGAAAAGACAATTGGGGCCTTTGCAGACTGCTAGAAATAGTGCAAATTGAGTCCACTTTAAGGGCTAGGGTTAGGGAATCATGGGAACTATAGTTTATTGTGGCACCAGAGCTCTCTGACAGTGAAGGCTCAATGTCTCAGAAAAAAACAACACAATTCCCATGATTCCCTAGCACTAACCCTAACCCTAACCCTTAGACTCAATTTGCACTATTTCTGGCAGTCTGCAAAGGCCCTTGGTCTATTTGAATTAACTGAAACATTTAAAGGCGGAGGGGAATATTAGTATTTTTCAAGTATCCTCTCTATTGGGCTTTTTCTGCTTGAGCCTAAATTGGTGCTGTTTATGGGATAAAAACGGAAGAATATTACTTTCCCAGCATGGAACAGGATAGTAAGAAGATAAAGAACAAATAGTGAAAGAGGATCAGGGAGGATTCGAAAAGGGGGGGGGGGAGGAGAAACCAGACACGAATACAAAAGATAGACTTCAACAAATGCAACTGATACTAGTATTCATGAATATTTTAAGACAATGTTACATTTCAGAATTTCCTGAATAGTCGTTTGTGATTGTGTGCCATGTGTTGCAAAAGAAGCCCAGGTTTTTCTGCATTAAATAAGCTGCACAAACATAGCAAAATATTGTAAAAACAAACAAACTCACATTATCCTGAGTGTATACGTTTCCAAGATGACTTTGTTAAAGTTTTAAATCAATCTTCCCCAACCTTTTGCCCTTCAGACTTGTCAAATTGCAACTCTCCATAATCTTCGGGCAATTGTAGTGAACACAGTGCTGGTGAAAGTTTGTAGTTTAGTGCTGGTCAAGTAGGGGCCTTTACAGACTGCCAGAAATAGTGCAGCTTGAGGCCACTTTAACTGTCCTGGCTCAGTGCTAGGGAATCATGGGAATTGTATTTTTTTTCTGGGACATTGAGCCTTCTCTGTCAGAGAGCTCTGGTGCCACAATAAACTACAGTTCCCATGATTCCTTAGCCCTGAGCCAGGACAGTTAAAGTGGCTTCAAGTTGCACTATTTCTGGCAGTCTGTAAAGGCCCTAGATCTCCTAAATAAATAGAATGGATGAATTTATTATAGTATTTAGACCAGCACGTAGAAACAAAAATTTAAAAAATACAGTACAGTACTGTACAATATAAAATATAATACAGTCACTCAAACATCTTGACATGAAAACTGAAGTAAAATAGTGTTTGGTCAGAAGTTATTATGTTGGTGACAATCTTTGGCAGCTGCATCAAACCTAAATAGATTTTTCCTTTTCCTTTTCTATAAAAAAAACATAGGGTATGAATTTCATAGCTGGCTACCTGATTCTTATAACAAGAAATGAGGAGCAGTCCTTCTGGTTGTTAGATGCTCTCATTGGACAAATATTGCCTGGTATGTTCTGTTTTAATCATCTATGTTGCAGTTAATTTTCTGTGTTTATTTTTAAATGGTAGCAATACACGTCTGTACCTTTTTCCTTGTGATGACCGGCTTTTACATTGCATTGTGATTATTCTTTCCATGTAGAGGAAAGTCTTAAGTTCCAACTCAAAATTTATTTAATGTTCCACAGGCTGAAAAGATGGTTTGAATGTATATACAATACAGGCATAGTCAACAAAGCCCTGAAAAATAAGATGCTTGTAATAAAATCTTGTTATGTCTTCCCAGCCTCCCTTTTCTACTTGTCCTCTGTCTAGTTGGAAGGTTTTTTTAAGCAGCACCACATTGGAAAAATGGTAAAGGAGGGCTGGAGAAGTACGGATTTTGGTGCCAGGCTGCAGCAGTGTGTCTGCAGTAAACAATATAATAAAGCTTGAACTGGGAAACATTGGGATTCTACTGTATCAGATTCTACTGTAGCTGTGAGTGCTGGCCTGCACTAGGCAAGGCAAACAGTATAATGTGTGAACAGCCAAACAGACAAAAAATGGGAAAGCAGATTACCCTGCCTCAGATTAGCCAGCATGCTTAAAAAAATAATAATTTGAAATCATAGCAAAAGTAGAAGTTGGCAAAAGAAAAATAATAATCCCTGAATACATTTTGGAAGAAATGCTTAAATGGTCTCTAGAAAGTTCAAAATATTTTTATTTACTTATGCAAGGCTACTTATTTCTTTTTACATGTACATATTGTTAGTTCTGAATAAAAAAAAATTGCTGAAACATTTTGAACAGCTCTTTTTTGTTGTTATTGGGAGTGAGGCGGTGTAGGAAGTTAGCATGTTATTTCTGCCTCTGGTACCAAATTTTGTGTTAAAGAAGTCATGCCTGTGGCACATCTACTTTGTTAACTGAGATATACATGTAATTTGTAATTTAAGTATGTGCCTTCATGTCACCTATCAATTTATGGAAAGCCCATAAATTCCATAGAGATAGGAGTTAGACAAGGAATACCCAGGTGGGATGATGATGATGATGATGATACCTAGAGGTAGTTTGCCATTGCCTTCCTACCCCACTTGATATTCCATGGTGGTCTCCCTTCCAAGTAATAACCATGACTGTCCTGCTTAGCTTCTGAGATCAAATGGGATCTGATGCTTTAATTATGAGAGGGAGAAACATCCTCTGAAACAGTGTAAAAATGCTGTGACACATTTGTTGTCAATTGCCCTCAAGTTGATCTCGACTCATGGCAACCCTATGGATGAGACACCTCCAAGAACCCCTGTCCTCCACTGCTCTGCTCAATTTTTGCAACCTCTTAATACCCGTGACCTTAATAGAGTCCATCCATTTGGCATGTGGCCTTCCTTTCTTCCTACTTCCCTCCACCTTCTCCAGCATTGTTGTTTTTTCCAAAGAGTCCTCCCTTCTCATGAGGTGTCCGAAGTGCAACAGCCTCATCTTGGCTTCCAGGGAGTTTCCGGCTTGATTTGCTCTAGGACCCATTTGTTTGTCCTTTTGGCTGTTCATGGGATCCTAAACACTCTTGTCCAGCACCACATCTCAAATGCATTGATGTTCTTCCTATCATCTTTCTTAACTGTCCAGCTCTCACATCCATACATGGTAATAGGAAATACAATGGCTTATATGATTCTAACTTTTGTGCTGAGTTGTATATCTTTGCATTTTAGAATCTTTTCTAGTTCTTTCATACCTGCCCTCCCCATTCTTAGTCTTCTTCTGATTTCTTGACTGCAGTTCTCATTTCTATCTATGTTTGATCCCAGATATGAGAATTCTTTTACTATTTCTATTTCTTCATTGTCTAAGTTGAACTTGTGAAGGTTCTCAGTGATCATTATTTTTGTTTCCGTTATGTTCAACATTAAGCCTGCCTTTGCACTTTCTTCTTTGATCTTTCTTAGTTGTTGTTCCAGGTCTGTGAGGTTTTCTGCTAGTATTATGGTGTCATCTGCATATCTTAGATTGTTAATATTCCTTCCTCCTATGTTCACTCCTCCCTCTTTGTTCAAGCTTGCATTTCTTATAATATGTTCTCCATACAAGTTGAACAGATAGGGTGAAAGTATGCAACCTTGTCTGACCCCTTTGCCAGTTGGATCCATTCTGTTTCTCCATGTTCTGTTCTGACAGTAGCCTCTTGTCCTGAGTACAGATTCCTCATTAGGACTATCAGATATGTTGGCACTCCCATGTCTTTCAGGGCATTCCATAGCCTTTCACGATCTATGCAGTCAAAGGCTTTGCTATAGTCTATAAAGCACATGCTGATTTTCTTTTGGAATTCCTTGGTGTGCTCCATTAGCCATCGTATGTTTCCATTGTGGTCCCTAGTGCCTCTTCCTTTCCTGAACCTTGCTTGGATCTCTGGGATTTCTCTCTCCATGTATGGTTGGAGTCTATGTTGCAGAATTTTGAGCATAATTTTGAGATCAGTGCTATGGTTACTGCAGTCTCTTGTGTCTCCCTTTTTGTGGATGGAGATAAATATTGATCGCTTCCAATCTGTTGGCCATCATTTTATTTTCCATATCTGTTGGAATATGCTGGTCAACACTAAAGTTCACTCTGTCAATGTAGATTGCAGTGGTTCAATTGGAATATCATCTGTTCCTGGTGATTTGTTTTTTGCTATTTCTCTTATTGCAGTTTCCACCTCGGTTTTTTAGAATTTGGGGTTCATCTTCATATGGTTCTTCATTCCATGGGTCCTTCATTTTGTCATCTCTTTTGTATAATGCTTCCGTGTATTGCATCCAACATTTTTTTCTTCCCCCTGGTTTTTAATTATGTTGTTTTTATTGTCATAGAGCATCTCGGTCCTTGTTTTGAATTTTCCTTTAATTTCTCGGATCTTGTGAAATAGGTCTCTTGTTCTTCCCTTTTTGTTGTTATCTTCTATTTCTCTGCATTGGTCTTTGTAGTAATTTTCTTTCTCTTTGCGCACAAGCTGTTGTACTGTTGCATTCATAATTCTTAGTTTGTTCCTATCTCCATTTTGTTTTTCTTCTCTTCTTTTCTTTATGTGTTTTTTCTGTCATCCATATTTTTTGTGTGGCACATACATGATTATATAATATATTTTTAAATTGTATTTGCTTTTATTCAAAGGCAGATAAGGACTATTTTATATGAAAAATTAGGAAGTGATAATAGGGAGAAGAGTTATATTTGGTTCTATGTGGTATTCTATATCTTCCATAGCAGTTTTAGAGTAAAATTAGAAAATCAACAATAGCTTTCATCCTGTTCAGCAGTTACAAGATCAAAAGCTGTACTTATGATCTTGTACCTGCTGAGAATTCAGATTTACAGTTGTGAATGACTGAATTTGACTCCGAAAATCTATGTTTGCTGCCTGGCAATGGGCAAGTCACAATCTCTCAGCCTTCGAGGAAGGCAAAGGGAAAACCCCTCTGAACAAATCTTGCCAAGAAAACCCCATCCTAGGGTCTCCCTAAGTCAGAAATGACTTGAAGGCACAGAACAACAAAGCGGCTAGACTGAAATATTTCTAAGGTGTTACAGATTGGGAGAATGAGAAAATAATATTTGAATGCTCTTCTGGTCATGGGATATATTGAGACATGCAGTTGCAGCAGGACTCCCACAATTGGGAGTATGCTGCAGATGTCATTTCCCAGTGCCTCAACCTCCAGTACCTTGGAAATACTTCAGCCAGGGCACAGCCAGGCTGCAAAAGTAGTTTTTTGGGAGGTGGCATCAGCAGACATAAGTATGATGACTGAGTTTTGTTGCTGTAGTTATTTTGAAAGTGTGGGATTTTTGCCATAGTTTCTAAAATAAAAATTTAAAATGCCCAAGCCCAAACAGAGCATAGTGCTACACAAGAAAACAAGTAGTAAACAGTTTTGATCAGTGGTGAATTCTAGTCTTAACAAACAACATACAGCCAGTAAATTAAAGCTACTTCTGTGTTAGGCACCAAGCCACACATCCCAGTTCTTGAACTCAAAGCAGGAAACACCTAATTTCATTCTTCGTCTCCACTTTCCCCCCACTGCATAGACTTATTGGACCTTGATCTTCTTAAGAGTAGAACTTGCTAAAATGTGACCTTAAGTAAGGTTGTAAATCTCTACCTGCACTGTGTTACTTCAGGTGGACTTGTGTGATTGAGCCCTTTTGCATGTGGATTTGGGGAAGGATAGTAAACAAATCCAAAAAGAATTAAAGTTATGTTTACTATGTTTGATAGCACGGTGATACTTCTGTATTTAAATTCTTTTTCCCCATTATGCATGGAAAGATCAGGAAGGACAAATCACCATTTGTGTAATCTCCTTGACAGTAGCTTTTCTAGGTGACAATTTAAAGTTCTCCATCTACTTTCACTTCTTCTGTGGCGTTTGTTCCCCTGTAATAGAAATCATCAATACTGCTTTCGCTCTCCCACATTCTGTAACATGCGCTTTATTTTCAAAGTCCTTATTCCTTTGGGCAGTTTTATTTTTCTATATTGGTGCCCATTGGCTACAACTGTTTCTTTCTTTCTTGGAAATTTGCCACAAACCAGCTGATGATAGTTAGGGCACTAAGACCTGTCCTTGGACTTGTCCTTGGATGAGACCTACCCTTATAACAAACCCAGCTGTTTTTCTTTCCTTTCTAATGATTGGATCTCCTATTCCCACAAGCTCTCCACTTGCAGAAGGGGTACTAATTTATAAGGGATTTTACAGCTGTTGTGCAAAAGGGCAGATAATTGGAATTTTCAAGATACAAGACAACACTATCTCCTTCCCTATTCTTTTAACTTCTCTTTCCGCTAAACAATTAATTAAAAAGTCTTTAGAATAGCCTTCATGAAGATTATAAAGTTAAACTGACTGAGTTGCCTGAATTAAGGATGTTATGAACTTGTTGTGATAAATGACATAAATAACAGATGTTCATTTAGAATAAGGGTGGGGAATTTGTATATGTTGTTGGAAACAAAATCACATCAGTCCCAGCCATCAAGGAAAATGGAAAAGTAGGATCGGAGTTATAGTCCAGCCACATCTGGAAGATCACCAGTTTGCCAATTGTTGATTTAACTTGAAATGGTAAACCCGTTGATAGCCTAGAAGTTTCAAAAGCTGTTAGATCAGTAGATGCCATTGACTTTCTGTGTTAAAAGTCCTTTCGTTTTGGCCTAGTTTTCTGTTTACATCATGTCTGATGTTCCATTAGTTCCCGAGACGTTTGAAGCTAGACATGCCAGTTTTTCATTTGATTACTTTGTTAAGCATTTGCCAATGAAACAACCTACATTATTCTGAAACTCTCCTGTGTCATCTTCTCCAACAGACTTCTATAAAAATTGTTTATGCCTTGTTTTAAAAGACTGGTCTTGAGCTTGTGAACACTGTTTATCTGAAGATGAAGGTGTTAAGTCTATAAAGAGTCTGCTGTTGTATTTTTGGAAATTCTTTCCAATCTTTTTGTGAAAGAAGCTCAAGCTACAAGGTGTTACAGTCTTTACCCCCTATTCCTTGCCAATCTCATTAGTGCTTCCTAAACCAGAGTTGCAACTTCTGTCTTTGGATTATTAAATAACCTAGGACTAAGTCCAATTGGTAATCCTGACCAGACTAGACCTGCTGAATCAAACTGATTTACATAACTGTTGATTTACCATTCAGCAATGTTTTCACTGGGTCTATTCTTGTTGGGACCTATATTAGCCAGTATGTACCATATGTACTTATGTATAAATTGATCTTAAGTATAATTTGATGGCAGATTTTGGGAGCTAAATTTATGAATTTTATATGATCCATGGATAGGTTAAAGGTAGAACTTAGGGGCCACTGCTGTTTTCATGCCCAGGCATTCAAAAGGACTTTTTGCCACTCTACTCAGAGAAGGAGATGGTTCCTTTTTTGATAAAAGTTAAGGTACAGTATTAACTCTTATCAAAAAAGGAACCATCTCCTTGTCTGAGTAGAGTGGTGAAAGGGGAGAGATTAATCTGTCCTGAGAAAACCCAAAAGAAGCACTGACCCCATCTACCATCTCCACCATGGCATTGCTTCTGGACTTTTTGAATACCTGGATGGGAAAATGGTGGTAGTTCTCTGGCTCTTCCCTTCAAAGGAGCAATAAGAGAGTAAAGGTGGTAGGTGCTTCTTTTAGGTTCTCCCAGGATAGACTAAGCTCTCACCTTTTGCCACTCTACTCAGAAGGGGATAGTTCCTATTTTGATAAAAGTTAAAGTTTAGTACTTACATTGACTCATAGATAAGTTGACCCAGGTTTTTAGGGTTGATTTTTTTTTTTTACTAAAATTCTTAGACTTATACACAAGTGACCAATGTCTCTTCAATAAAGATAGCAGTTGGCCTGTATCATAAACTGCATGGTACATTCAGAAGCCATTTAACTAAGAAGCAGACTTAGAGGGGTTGCAGACTGCCAGAAATAGTGCAAATTGAGTCCACTTTTAGGGGTAGGGTTAGTGCTAGGGAATCATGGGAACTGTATTTTATTGTGGCACCGGAGCTCTCTGACAGAGAAGGCTCAATGTCTCAGGAAAAAAAACAATTCCCATGATTCCCTAGCACTAACCCTAACCCTTAAAGTGGACTCAATTTGCACTATTTCTGGCAGTCTGCAACCCCTATTAGTTGTGTGTTGTTTTATAAACTTAATATTAGAACAGTATGCCAAAACCTTTGCCTAACAATTTTCCAGCCTCTCAAACTGGAAATGCACCATCATCAGTTCTAAAACTACTTCAGTAAAATGCAGATTTTCACTTACTCTCTAGTGTTTCTATTTCAGCTATGGTTCAGGTATTACATTTGGTTTTTGTAGGACTGAACTGCTCATCTTGCTTGAGGTATGCAGAACCTGCCCTTCTCAAGTTTTCCCAGGTATTTCATGTATTATTTTCAAAATGCTCAGGTTTACCATAAATCTGCTGGTGAGCAAGAGAGCTAGAAAGTAAAAGGTTGTCAAATTTTAATTGATCAGAACCAATATCAAAGAAAACGTTGAAATTGGAAAATGGTAGGCACAGTACTAAGAAGGCAAAAAGGGGATGAGCAGGTTAAAAGAGTCTACTTAAATATTTCCATAGTTGAATGGAGATGATTTGTCCAATAGGCAAGAAACAGTATTTAACATACAATGGGCAGAGAGACTACATGGCTGTACATAGTAGAAATATTCTGCATATAGAACTCATCTACGGCTCTCCTGTCTCTGTACCCAGAAATCACCATATCACTTTGACAGCCCCCTCCAAAGGTTATTCAGTGGCTGGTGGAGAGTTTGAGGAGGCGATCAGAGAAGCATCTGACTATGTTGCCATAGCTAGACACAGACTGAAAACATCTCCTACCAATATCTGCTGGAGGTCTTCCAAAGGTCTCAGCCGATGGATGTCTGTAACTCCATCCACTCTCTGTCAGTGACTTGGGGTGAAATGTTGAATCTGGGAGGAGGGAAGGCTTTGGTCATTGCAGCGGGAAGAAGGAAATACCAAGCTTCACAATGACCAAAAAAGTACGTATGCAAGTGTAAAGTGGAGTTATGCTTGTAGATGTCACTGATGTGATGCCGGCCAATTATTGGCAGCATTTTCTAAAACTTCCAGTTTTGCTATTAATTTTTCATTAATTTTTCCTGAATACTATAGAGTTGTTTATGCAGTTCTACATTTGTCACTGCAGTAGTTCAGAGTATCCTACTTAAAGTATGCATCTGCCAGTGTAGGTAAATAGCCTCCTTCTTAGTTCCTTTCTACCTTGCACAAGGAGGAGGACTTGTTCCTCTGCACTAGTTAGTCCCTAAGTAGCTGTTAGTGCCACTGTAGTTTAAAACCAGTTCAAAGCTTAGTATGTTTAGTATATTTGTCTGTTCAGAGCTTAGAAGAAATACTTGTTTGGACTACAGCTGTAGGAACTGCCCACTGTGTGTATGGTAGCTGCTTGGTTTCACTGGTGGATTCCCATGCTATATATTCTACAGTCTATAGATGCTGCCACATTATCTCCTATATTTTAATCCAAAAAGTATTTTTCTAAGCTTTCGGCCTGTTAATACCTGTATTAAAGGTAAATCTTATCCTCATGAGCTTACCCCTGACCAGTTATTAAGAACCTCACCAGACGCCTGACTGGGCGTTGCTGTCCTCTGACTTGATGGCAGTTAGCAACGGCAATGCATAGATTTATATATACATATATATTTCCCTTTAGGGAAAATTACAGACAGCAGTGCCTGGGCACTTCAGCTTTATTACACCCCATGACACTACATGTAAGATATCATTCCATTCAGTGATATTGTATTGCATGAAAAGCATCTTATGTTAGTCTTATATCATCAGTTTAAGCACATATCCACTCTTATTATAGCCTAGATATCCATCTTACCAGGATCAACATAAATCAGCATCGCAGGGCAACCTGTCAGGGCTATTACATATCCATATAGATATATTTATATTACATATATTTGGAGTATTTGGAGTATATCTATTGCCTTCTTTTCCCATGTTGGGGGCATGCTGAATAGCAGCCTGATTTGTGGCTCTGACTTAACCCTTTTATTTTCTTCTGATGCCTATCAGTGCATTGGCCATCCCGTCAGAAGCCCCAGATCTTATCTTTATGTCTGGTACACTAGGGGTCCTTTATCTAGTGATCACTGTGTTTTTGGAAATCTGCCCTCTACCTGTCATCAGGTGTCATCTAATGTACCAACTCACAGGGTTACTTCTGGCCAGCCTCTATTTGTTTGCATTTCTGAATGTAACGTCTGACTGAAAACTAAATAAGCTTTCTCATGTGGTGCTACAACACAGAAAGGATGCAAATACTGTCACAGATCTCATGCTGTATATTCTACAGCAGGGGTAGGCAACCTTTCCCCTTTAAGGGCCGAGGGACTTCAGCTCCCAGAATCCCAGGAGCTATTGGCCAACATGGGACTATTGGCCAACATGGCTGAGGCTTCTGGGAGCTGAAGTCCCTCGGCCCTTAAAGGGGAAAGGTTGCCCACCCCTGTTCTACAGTCTATAAGTGCTACCAAGTTTTGGTTATATTAGCAGGTCAAGAATTTGACAAATGAATATTCATTTGTTGGCATTTTCTTGGCAAGATTTATTCAGAAGAAGTTTTCCATTGCTTTCTTCTTAAGGCTGAAAGTATGACTTGCCCATAGTAATTCAGTGGGTTTTTGTGAATGAGTGAGAATTCAGACATCACACAAATCACTATGCCATGTTGGCGCTCTTGGAAGCAAGGGTAGTACTTCTTTGAGAGGGCAGTGCTTTAGCTGTGGAAAACTCCCTTGATGCTGAGCGTGATCCTTTTTTCACCCCCAAGTGAAAATTATGTTGTTCTTCTGGCTGTTAAATGAGTTTTAGTGGTTTTTAATGGGTATTGAGGATTTCATTACCATCATGGTGTGCTTTTTTTTTTTTTTATTGTGTTGGGGTTTTTTAATTACAGTTTAGTTTTCAGTATGTGTTGTGTTAAGCCATTTTAGAAATGTTTGTATTGATAAGCAAGGGACAAAGGCCAGGATCCCATTGAGGCAGTACATCGGCACAACCTTGTTACGTGAGGACCTTTTGAAACATTGTGTAAGGGGACATCCAGTAACTCCTTGCATTATACCCGGTGAGCCCGCGTCCCATTCTCCCAGTTGCCACCAGGCACCCACAAGCCCTGGTCAGCCACTGCGGCCACCGCCTCCTCACTGCATCCCATACTCACTGGTCTTTTCCCATGGTCAGCTCTGGGAATGTAAGAGAGAAGGAGGGAGGAGGCTGCCACTGTATGTTTGGAGGCAAGGCCAGATTAAGGCGGAACAAGGAATTCCAAAAACAGAGACCCCTTTGTGCACATATGTGACCTTATCACATATGTGCACAAAGGGTTGTTTTGGGGCTGTGATAGAGTAGGTTTTACATTAGGTACATTAGGATTTATATCACTTTACAGCAGGGGTAGGCAACCTTTTTGAGCCGGGGGCCGGATTGCTGTCCCTCAGACAATTGGGGGGCCAAAGCACCAAAAACAAACAAACAAATAAATAAATAAATAAATATTTTAAAATATATATAAAATAAATAAAAATATGCATGCACACTCTCTCAGCCCCAGAAAAGCCATGGCAAAACCCCTGTGGAGATTTTGCCAAGAAAACCCCAAGAACAAGTAATAACAACAATAATCAATATCATCATGGCGGGCGGCAGCGGCAGGGGGGCGGCCTGGGGTGATCCAAAGGCCTTGGGGGGCCGCATCCAGCCCCCAGGCCTTAGGTTGCCTACCCCTGCTTTACAGAGTAACAAAGACATTGAAATAGTTCAAGATTTCCTATACCATGGCTGAATTGCTAATCAAAATGAAGACTGTAGTAAAAAAAAAAATCAGAAGACTTAGGGCCTTTACAGACTACCAGAAATAATGCAGCTTGAGGCCACTTTAACTGCCCTGGCTCAGTGCTAGGGAATCATAGGAACTGTAGTTTATTGTGGCCCTAGAGCTCTAATAGAGAAGGCTCAATGTCTCAGAAAAAACTACAATCCCCATGATTCCCTAGCATAGAGCCAAGACAGTTAAAGCAGTCTCAATCTGGATTATTTCTGTCAGTCTGTAAAGGCCCTAAGACTTGTAAAGGCAGCCATGAAGGAACTACTGTAGATAAGATCCTAAAGAGTAAAAGATATGACACTGCATACCAAAGTCTGGATAATCTGTGCTATTTTATTTCTGATTTTTATGTATAGATGTAAAAATTGGACAGTGAAGAAAGCTGACAGGAAGGGAATCAAGTCATTAGAAAGTTGATTGTCACAATGACCAAGAAATGGTTTGTAGAGCAAATCAAGCCTGAACAATCCCTAAAACCCAAAATGATCAAACTGAGGCTGTCGTACTTTGAGCATATAATGACTCATTAGAAAAGACAATAATGCCTGGTAAAGTGGGAGGCAGTAGAAAAGAGGAGGACTGCACTACAGATAGATAAAGGGCCTTAGCAGACTGCTAGAAATAGTGCAAATTGAGTCCACTTTAACCGCCCTGGCTCAATGCTAGGGAATCATGAGAATTGTATTTTTTTTTCTGAGACATTGAGCCTTCTCTGTCAGAGAGCTCTGGTGCCACAATAAAATACAGTTCTCATGATTCCCTAGCACTGAGTCAGGGCAGTTAAAGTGGGCTCAATTTGCACTATTTCTGGCAGTCTGCAAAGGCCCAAACTCAAGGACATCATGGCCCTGAGTTTGCAAGACCTGAGCAGGTCAGTTGATGACCAGGGCTCTTGGAGTTCTCTCATTTGCAGGGTTGCCATAAGTCAAAGTTGACTTGATGGCAAATAACAAGAACAAAGATTAGGCTTGGTGGTGCTGCTGCAGGTTCAAAAGGAGCCCTTTTTGGCACTGGGCCCTTTTCATGCCCATTTGGTGTAATGAAGGCAAGGATCTCAGCAGATTGCAGTGTGCTGCCTGCATCTTCCTTCAGGACAGACGAGGGGATGTGGCGGATGATAGATGCCACCAGTTCTTGGGGACAGTGAAGGGAGCCCTTTTCTCACCTGGAACATTTCTCTTTTAGCAGCATCACAACACAATAAGCTTTATGAGTGTGGGTTTGTGCATGCACATGCAGTATTGGCAACAGCATGGTGCCCCTAGACATTGAGGCCCCTGAAGAATTTGTTCCAGTTGTATCATTGATAATCCTGCCTTGGTTAGGAGAGGGAGAAGAATTTTGCATGGGATTGGGAAAGAGAGTTGTTAGTGCCACTATTGCTCCTCCTGCTGCCTACCTCCTAGGATGGCTGTAAGTACACTGGCAGGGCGAATCACTCCAGAAACATTGGCCATATAATATATATAATATGAGGGTTTGGGAGATATACCGGTATATATATATATATATATATATATATACACACACACACACACACACATATATATATATATATACACACACACACACACACACCCCAAACCCTATATATACACCCCAGACCCTATACTTTTCTACTCAATTTGCTCTTCAAGGGTCTTCTTCTGACTTCCTTCTCTCTCCCTGTGTATGTGTCTGGGGGTTCGTATGCTTGGTGTGTAATAAATAAGGCAGAGGTTTGCATCCTGTGATATATGTCCCACTGGTGGGACACAGGAAATAGTCTAGTTGAGCCTCAGTTTTCTTACCAATTCCTAAAAATGTATCCTTCCCGTGTGTTTGACACATCATCTCCTGTTGGCTTGGCCCACCATGAAATAAACATCTGTGACTTTTTGGTAAGCTAATATTAATTTCTGGACACATTGGCTAGAATTCTAGCTATGTAATGGCAAACCTCCTCTGAACAAATCTTACCAAGACAACCCCATGATAGGTTCGCCTTAGGGTTGCCATAAGTCGGCAATGACTTGAAGGCACACAACAACAAGGTTTCCTCGCCAGACAAGCCACCCTCCACAACTTCTTGGGCAGCAGCTGCTGTGATAGATGGTGGTCCATTCTCATGCCAATGAAGACACAGGTGACTAATGTTCTCACCCCTTCCCATGAGTGATCTGCATTGTGGCAGGCAGAGTTTGGGTCCGTCATAATCCTCCTACATCAGAGAATGCTTCTGCGAGGAGTGGGCACATCAGTCCGCTGCTTCCTGGATGATGGAGCCCTGGTGGCGCAGTGGTTAAATGCCTGTACTGCAGCCACTCACTCATAGACCACAAGGTTGCGAGTTCAATACTAGCCAGGGCTCAGGCTAGACTCAGGCCTGCATCCTTCCGAGGTCACTACAATGAGTACCCAACTGCTGGGGGGCAATGAGCTTACAGTTGTAAACCGCTTAGACACCCCATGGCGCGATATGAAGCAGTATATAAATTAAGCTGCTTTGCTTTGCTGATGGGAACAGACCTTCTGCCATTTGTTCACAGTGGCTACTGCCCAGTAAATGGGAATTGAGGGTCACCAAAATCTGACTCTTGGGGCTCTTTCACACTAGATAATTGTAGCATTATAATTCCACTTTAACTGCCATGGTTGCATCCTATGGGATCCTGGGCCTTGTAGCTTGCTGAGGTCATTAGAGCTGTCTGGCTGAGAATTTTAACTGCCCCTCCCTAAACTACCTATCCCAGGATTCCACAGGATGGAACCATGGCAGTTAAAGTGGAATCATAGCACTATAATTGTCTGGTGTGGAAGGTCCTTAGGTTACGCCTTTGGAACTGCCTCAGTGAAATCTAGCCTTGGTTTTTCTCCTGATCCCCGATTACCTATCCTAACTACTTACTCAGTCTATGACGGATATGATAATAGCATGCCTTTGTGTGTATATGTGGGGCCTTTTGTTTCTGTCATGGCAGGACTTCAGTAGTGCTATCAGTGGGACATACGATATGAAAACTATTGTAATAAGGCACATGCTGTGGTATGGTAATAATGGGGAGAAGTCATAAAAGCACTGGAGTGTACATAATAAATTTTTCATTAATTTCCAGGCTGTGTTTGCTGGATCAATTTATGATCATTAGAGCAAAGCAGCTCAATAATGGGGGTGTCCAGCCTGTGTCCAGTCCAGTGCTCTAGCAGTCTTTCTGGCTGCTTGGAATGGGTCTGCACTGTGCTTTTAGGATCATTCGTCTTTTCTGCCTCGGTCTCAGAGACTGAAAGCAGCAACTGCTGTCCCATTGCAGGAGATCAAATGACTGGAGGAACTTATTAGTTAGACCTGTCCCTGGATGGTCACCTAAGTCAAGTCTCAGAGCGCCATCTTGTGGCTTCCTTCCGCTCTTGCCTGCATTTCTACCCAATGTACAGAAATTTGGAAAAGGCTTGTGTTGGAATATATGTTTGTTGTTAGCTGCTTTCAAGTCAATCTTGACTCATGGCGACCATGTGAATGAGACGTCTCCAAGACCCCCTGTCCTCCATTGCTCTGCTTAGGTCCTGCAGGCTCAGGGCCATGATCTTCCTGATTGAGTCTATCCATCTGGCATCCTCTCTTTTTACTTTCCTCCACTTTCCCCAGCATCAGTGGCCTTTCTAATGAGTTCTGCCTTCTCATTATGTGGCCAAAGTACAACAGCTTCAGTTTCATCATCTTGGCTTCCAGGGAGAATTCTGGCTTGATCTGTTCAAGAACCCATTTGTTTGTCTTTTTAGCTGACCATGCTATCCTCAGCACTCTTCTCCAGCACCAATTTCAAATGAATTAATTTTATTCCCATCTGCTTTCTTTACTGTCCAGCTCTCATAGCTGCACATGGTAACAGGATAACAATGGCTTGAATGAGTTATTGTTCAGCTGTATACCTTTATATTTTGGGGATTTTGTCTAGTTTTTTCATAGCTGTCTTTCCCATCCCAATCATTGCAGTTTCCGTTCTGATCAGTCATATAAAAAGGTATGGGAAATCTTTTAACTATTTAGATTTACTCATTATCTAGGTTGAATTTATGTAAATCCTGTGTCATTATTTTTGCTTTCTTTAAGTTAAACATTAGGCCTGCCTTTGCACTTTCTTCTTTGATGTTCTTTGGAATATATCTAGACTGGCCATATTTCCTTGAGACAAAGATGGGACATTGGGATGGCAAAAATGGGATGGGGTTGTGTAATAGTCCGTATTCATGAAAAACTAAGATGATAACAAAAGTTTTATTACATGAACATATTAAGTTAAGAATTATTTTTCAATGATAGAACTCATGCAAAAAAATAGATGTAGATGTAGAGAGGGACTGTATTTCACCATGATATTACCATGAATATTTCCCCGATGAAGTAATCTCATGCAGCAAATTTCAGTCTTTCAAAAACCTTATAAAATGTCTTGCACTCCATGACACAATTTTTTTTTGACAATCACAATTTCAAACAGGGATCTTCAAACCATTTTTGCAACATAACAGGGCCTTTTTCTTGAAAGCAGGAAAAAATTGACATTTACATTAAAACAAGGGGATGGTCTGCAAATCTGAAAACAGCAGTACTGTCCCGTTTAAAATGGTGCATATGGTCAGCCTCAGTATATCCGATCTTTGTTACCTGGAATCTTTTTGGACCATATGCACAAAGAAATATTTTTGTGTCAGGGTCCTATCACTGTACGTGAGTTTAGCCTCCTCAAATAGTAATTTACAAACTTTTGCATCAAAATCTGTGTGTCACATTTTTAGATGCCTGAAATGAGCTAAGAATTACCTTGGGGGCAATTTCTTTGTAGCATATTCAGGGGTGGCCATGTGGGCCATGTATTTCTTTATAGCAGTAATCCATTCAGGCTGAAACACAGGTGTCTGCAAATAGTTTTCTGGCAGTTAGCCATGGTCATGTTTTTCTCGCAGTCATATATATGCTCTCTCTTTCCCTGAGTCCTGGATACAATTCAAGGAACTCAAGTGATAGAAAGCAGTCTTTCACTTATGCTGTGGAGAGAGGGATGTTTGCTCCTCACCTAACCGGTTTGAATGAAAAGGGACAACCATTCAATTAAAACTGGGCTGGGGAAATAGTTGGAAGTGGTGAGGCACATTCCTGCTGCTATTGTGTCAGAATCAAGTTCCGAGTTTGTCCAGAGCTTGATGTGAAATGAGACTCCAGTCCCTCTTCCACTTCTGAATTTTTTTTCATTGCCATTGGTGACCAAAAATAAAAGTCTGGCTACATAGGACTACATGTAGACTACTGTTGAGACCTAGGTATGTGTGACAGTGCCATGTTTCCTCAGAACATTCTGTGGGCTTAACTCACTTCTATGTAGGTAGGCTGTGGGTAAACCAAAAGGTTGTGCCTAGCCATAGCTGCTATCTGCAAACCTCATCCCCCTAATAGATTCGCTGTGATGTTTTCATTATCTGGAATTGTGTCTTTTCAAACTATGGAAGACAGAACTTTTTGCAAAGCTTGTGTTTAAAAGAGGCCCCACTCTTCCCATTTATGGCAACAGAAGCTTGGCAAAACGTTTTCTGTCTGCAATAACACATGTGGAAAGAAAGGCTGGTTATGACAAAGAAGTAGCAAGAAAGACCTTTGCAATTATAATGCATTGTGGCTCTGTATTGTACACAAGATACTGTTTTTTAGGCTGACATTTTTGGTGACAGCTTTTATTTTCCTCTTCCCTTTCTAAAGATTATTATAGTCCAGAAATGATGGGCCTCAAAACAGACCAAGAAGTCCTTGGAGAGCTGGTAAAAATGAAAGTACCAGCTGTGGCAGAGTTAATGGAGAAGCATGGCATCACGTGGACTTTAGTGGTGTCCCGTTGGTTTATATGTTTATTCATTGACATTCTTCCAGTAGAGGCAAGTCAAAACTTGATGGTATTTTTAGCTGTGTTAGATAACTGTTAACTTCTAGTGTACACTTTGTATTCACTCAAAGGTCCTCCTCCTTCTACAGACAGTACTTCGAATTTGGGACTGCTTGTTCTACGAGGGATCAAAAATAATCTTCCGTGTGGCCTTAACATTAATTAAGCAACATCAAGCTTTCATTTTGGAAGCCACCAACTTCCCTGATATCTGTGACAAATTCAAGCAGATCACCAAAGGACCATTTGTAACAGAATGTCACACTTTCATGCAGGTGGGTTCCCATTCTAGTATTATAAATCTGTGCTTGAAAAGCTGTGGCTATCGCTGGTTTTCAAGAATGGTGTACCAGAGCTATTACTTTAGTGGGTTTTTTACACAGATCTTAGGCATTCAGGATAGGGTTAATCTGAATGTATGAGGAGGAAACAAGCTAGGTCTCCAGTTGTATGGAGAGGCTACATGCTTAAGGGATATTGTTCTCTTCAGAACTCTTGTCCACATAGAATGACAACATAAGATTACAGTCTTTTCCATGAACATGAGCTCTTCTGTGTCAGAAATGAGGAGCAATTTAGGAGCTGGATATGTTTAGCCTGAAGAAAAGGTTAAGAGGTGATATGATAACCTGTTTAAATATTTGAAGAGATGTCATACTTAGGATGGAGCGAGCTTGTTTTCTGCTGCTCCAGAAACTAGGACACTGACCAATGGAAGCAAACTACAGGAAGAAAAGATTCCACCTCAACATTAGGATGAACCTCCTGACAATAAGAGTGTTTTGAGAGTGGAACACACTGCCTTGGAGGATGGTGGAAGTTTTTAAACAGAAGCTGGATAGCCATCTATTGGGAGTGCTTTGATTGTGTTGTCCTGCATGGCAGGGGTTGGACTGGATGGCCCTTGAGACCTCTTTCAACTCTCTATATAGGATGCTTCTTGAGTGGTGAAAATATTCAAGCATGGTCAGAACCCTCCCCATTCCCATTTTCAAAGGAATGTTAATGATAGTGATTATCTGACTGGAGTGTTATTTTCTTTTGCTATTTCAACATATTCCATCTAATATCTAGTATTGACAGTGGCTGGACAGAATATTTTGAAACCAGTAAGCGGCTGTTGCTCTTCTGAGAGTTGACTGGAGTACTGTAATTTACCACTGTTTGCTGTATTGATCTTCACCAAGGACCTAAACATCATTGTAGTCTCACTTTTATTTGAACAGATCCATTTGCCTAGGGCCACCTAGTTGGCTTCATAGCTGAATGGCACCTTGAGCCCTATGTTTCTGACATACTATATTGCATTGGCTTTATGTAAGACTGACATGAAGAGCTTCTGGTTGTATCACCACATCTTCTGTAAGCTTTTCAGGGGCAGTATTCTTACTTTGCATGCCACAGTCTGATGGGATTTCTAAGAAGGAACGGTAGCATCTAAAATTTCCTTTGAGGGATTCTGCTAGATCAGTTAAACGGCTGATGTTGTGAGCCATATTATAAGGAATACAGAAGTGTTTTGTAAATATACTCTGCATCAGAATCAATTTCTATTTAGCAATAAAAGCTAAGTGCAGTTAAAGCTAAAAGCAGTTAATGAGTCTTTAATAATGTCTCAGCCTTCTGAACAAAACTGTTATCACACCTTCTGGTAGAAAACTTATAAATAGGTTAAATCATGGAGAAAGCACAATAGAGATCCTACAATTTAGCTATTTTTTAAAAGAAGTGTGCTGTATATTGTAATTATTTGTTACATGATTTAAAGAGAATTCTGGCTAACTTGAAGGTTGTAGTGCATGTGGCCCCTTTCGTATGCTGCTAAGCACGAAATATCCAAAAAAAAAAAAAAAAGAAACAGGCACTTGGCCTATTCATATGACGTGTGGTTCAATAGTAGTGTTTAAACGCAAAAATCTACCAGTAAGCATATCTGCTGTTTCCTGTCTCCTGAAGCACACTATCCTGCCTATGCTCTCTCCTCCTGCCAGAACCTTGGTTTAAACTAACATAATCCTAATTCTTAATTCTAGAAAATATTTACAGAGCCTGGAAGTCTGCGGATGGCTACAATAGAGAAACTGCGAGAAACTTGTAGAATAAATCAGATTGCTCAGATCAATGGACAATATGTAAGATAATACTTCAAACCTGGGTACATTCCTTAGCCTGATTGCACTGATTCACAATTTCCTCAGTTTCGTTACTGTTGACTGACTCTTGACCAAATCTCTTCAGCCTTTGAAGTAAGTGTTGGATAATTTAATATATGGTTTGTAAAAACACATCCATTACTATAAGAATAAAATGCAATCAATGTGATTTTTTAAAAAGACACTAAATTTCAGGAAATTCTGTAATATTTAAGTCCAGAATTATGTCTTCCTATGAAAATACAAAATAAATTTATTTGAAAATCTCCCAATGCTATATACTATGTAGTCACTCCGGAAATAGTCCATACAGATTGAATGTTGTTTAGGTAACTGCATATATGAAATATCCTTTTCTGCATAATACAAACAATAGGAATAGCACATTATCTGCTTTCAGTAGCAAAGCAGGAAGTTTTACTGATTTGCTACAAATCAGTAAAACTTCCTGCTTTGCTATTGCCCAAAGCATTATAAAGGTGTGTTTGTTAAGTCACTGCAAGGGACTGTCGGCAGCTGTTTCCTGTGGGTTTAAGACATTTGCCACAAGACACAAAGTAGGTGAGTGGGCTCCACTTGATATTCCCTTCTCCTGAATGAGTTTCCAGAGGTGGGGGAATCTGTGCTTATGGAGAAGTGTACAAAGCCTGTTACACTATATTCAGAAACATACCTGTATTAGTCTGGAATACCAGAATGCAAAGGGGTTGGCACCCTTTGAGACTTCGTAGACTTGCATCTGAGGAAGACCAAGTGTACAAAGGTTAGTCTCAAAAGGTGCTACAAGATCGCTTTGCAGACTGTTATACTGTATGTATAACATTCAGTACAGGGATCAATCACTCCTATAATCTGAGCTCTGCTACCTCTTTCAATAACATGTATAGTAGTGACTTCTATATACTGCAAAGCTTTTATTCTATGCATTAGACCAAAGGGGTGTATTAAAAAAAAACAATTTTCTTCTTCCTGGAGGTTTCTTGTAACTGTTTTGCGATTTAAGAAATTAAACAGTGCCCATACTAAAAACCATTAGTTCTTGGGTTTTGAGTTTTTTATATTTCTGGGCAACTTCTGTTCCCTAGTGGGACCTAGGACTGAAAAACTGGTCCCAGACAGTCTAAAAACTCACCCCTAGACATATACAACACTGCATAATCTGAAGTAATTTATGTTAAGACTTACTATGAAGTATAGTAACCATGGTTCTTGTAATATAATCTTATATAGTCACAGACTTACCAGATATGTTTCTGGAAGAGCAAGGTAATTGGAGATCCTTTCTCACCAACAAATTCAGAACTAAGCAGATGAATACTATTGCACCCCTTGCAATTCTCATCCTGTGCTTTAATTTACCTAAACTCTTGTTGAGAGAGAGAGGTCTAAACTTTTAAAACTACTAATTACATATTAACCTGACCTGTGAATTTTGTACAGCAAGTAATCATTTGTATGATTTCCTAGGAAACAGCACCAAGGTCAATGATTCCCAAGTAGTAATAATATTTGTGGTTTAATGAGCAGCATACTGTAGTGAATCAACATTCTTAGTCAAAGGAAGATTCCTCTATTTCAAACTTTCTCCCTCAGAAGTCTTGCACTGCAGACTATATAAATATCCTTGAAGTTGCTTAACAGAACACTGAAAACTTACAGAAAAGTCTTTATTAGCACTGTTACAGGCAATGCATCCATAACTGATCCTTGCAGTGTACAGTCCCAGCCAAAGTCAAAGCAAGAATTAGCAGATTGAAGTCTATTGTACACATGTGCAGAAATAGGATCTCCTTTGAATTTTCAACAGATGAAGAGACTGAAATTCACTTTACAAAAAATAAAGTAACACCCCTTTTCATGTAAAAAAGGGCCAGCTCCTACCAAGTTGACAGACCAAAAATATCTTAAGAGTTGGCCAAACTGCATCTTCACACCTTGCATATACTAGGTTTAGCATTTAAAGCTTAATGATACATACCTAAGTAGAAACAAAGTGGGAACAATGGCATTTGATTGGTCAGTCATTACATTTTAGCTGCGTTAAGTGCAGTAATTAATTTCAGCACAGATTGGTAGTTCCAGAAGTGGAAGTTTCCCTTTGTTAGATACAATTAAAGTGAATGAATGTGAATTACTATATCACACCCATTTGAAGTATTTGACATTAAAAAACCATGCCAATTCAGAAAAGCATTCTTAAAACTTCAGCCTGTTTCTAGGTGGGTAAATACTTAAACCCATGAGCAAATTAAACAGAATTATAGAAGTTATCCTTTGTGCATAGTTAAATGCCACGAGATGGATTTCACATTTAGTAAAAGAGACACTGCAAGAAACAGTCGGTAAGGAAAAAGATTGTGCTCCCTCGTCTCAATCTATTTGAGGGGAAGATGGGGATGGGGAATATCAATGGATCTGCTTCTTGCAACTGCTGTTCTTCCACACTGGTTTAATTAAGTGCAAATCATTAAATTGTTTGATAGCCAGCATGGCTACGTTTTCTACCAATTAAATATGCAATCAACACTATGAGAACCAGTCCAGCAAGCGCTGCACCAACTATGATGGGGATCAACATATTATTTTCATCCAGCTGACATTCTTCCACTGCAAAAGGAAAAAGGAAGTATTAATTCTGAAATCATATTAATGAAGAGAAAACAAGCAAAGCATCTGACTAGACATAATATCAGGCTCTGAGGTGTTAAATTCAATAAGAATCTGTCAAATGTTTTATCATGAACAAAAAATATTGTTTACTTACTGCTTATAATAGTGTGCAGCAAATCTGGGCATATCATCCTTAGCAAACCCCCCCCCCCCAGCAAACATACATTTTACTTACAACAAGAATGTTCAATAGGACACTAGGATTTCTAATCTTTAGGCACAAGTAACAGAACCATGTCCCCTCAAAAATAAAGCTCATGTCTACTGCACACTAAACAGGGAAGCAAGCCGCTAGCAAAATCTCATCCTGAATACATGGAAAGGACAGAAGATGACTTAAATTTAAAAACTCCTATTCAGAACCCTGAGTAGATCAATTATTTGATTTTATTTTTAATAGCAAGGGAAGAGTAGGATGAAGGTAATTCAGAGCCAATACAGTGTACCAAGAAAGTGAACTTCATGTTCCTCAACCCTTCACTGGCTGATAATTAAGAAAAAGTTCTACTGGGTAGTATTATTGTGCATTATCTAGATGGTAGTATAAAGACCAAGATGATGCAAGCTGCAACAAGCATTTTGTCTTCCGCTAATGTTTGGAAAATATCCACTGCCAAACCTAGAGGATGAATTACCAAACATTTGTGGGATATTAACTGTCCTCAAGGAGAGCCGTATACACCTCACCTGCTCCAAACTTATCTCCTGAAATCTTGAAAGCCTGGAGTTGAACATTGTATATGTTGACTGAAGCATTGGCTGAGATCCAAATACTCTCTTCTGCAACACACTTGTAAGATTTCCCGACTGTAGCTCTTAGGGCATTCAGGCTATGGTTGAAAGCACTAATATTTTTCTCTGCATGAAAGAAACATGAACAAAATCATATGGGACCACAGTTAACAAAGGTTGGCCCTGGACAAGTAATAGCAGGGGCAGCAACATGGAGACTAGGGGGGGTTGCAGACTGCCAGAAATAGTGCACATTGAGTCCACTTTAAGGGTTAGGGTTAGTGCTAGGGAATCATGGGAATTGTTTTTTTTCCCCTCAGACATTGAGCATTCTCTGTCAGAGAGCTCTGATGCCACAATAAAATACAGTTCACATGATACCCTAACCCTAAAAGTGGACTCAATTTGCACTATTTCTGGCAGTCTGCAACCCCCCTAAATATGCAAAAATTAGTACTGAACCTTCCCCAGCTATTAATACTGTGTCCTCATGGTCTAATATCAGATAAGGAGTAGAAGTTTCTGCATGGGATTGGGAAAGGAGTGTCCAGGTTGAGATCTTTATCCATCTGGACCACCTTCCTAGGCACCAGAACTGCATCTTAACATTCTTTAAAAATTGTAAATCTTACCTGTAGCGCCAAGAGGCAGACTTGCAATCACAACAATGCCTTGCAGAAAGTATTTCTCAGTACTTGTGTTCTTAAAAGAAAAAAAGTTAAATCTATTAACTTTAGATTTATTTTCAAAAGCTGCCTTCATGCTACAAGCCCAATTCATTTGCAAAGGCAGCCTATATGGATGAGGCTCTAAAAGAGAGAGTGAGCATTGGACAATCCAGATGAAGCCACCAAAAGTGTTTATTTACAAACTGAACATTAAACTTTGTGACTTGTATTTCTAACAGCAAAAACCCAGTCTGTTTTATCAAATAATACCTCCTATAAGACTGTGAAGGTATAAGCCCTGGGCTTATAAACTGTAAAATAAATTGTTTAAAATACAATAGGAATTAGATTGATCTGATGCTTTCTAGACAATCTATTTTAAACAGCCCTCTGTTCCTAATATTCTCTGCGGTCTATAGGGCCTCTGTGTTCCTTATCTCTCCTGATATGCAGAACTGTACCCCCAAAATATTTACAAAGCTAAACACAGCCTTTATAGTAGATGTTCATTTCAGAGCTCACACAGCTCCAGCTGTAGAGTGTCTTTAAAGTATTTTATTGAAAGAAATTTTCTCTACTATAAAATTATATAATGGAAATACATAAAGTAAAAAAATATATACAAAACATAAACATAAAATTACAAACACACTATTAAACCCAAAAAAGTAGAAAGAGGAAACTTTTCAACTAATGGTTATATATTATATGATATTTGAGTTCCTCTTGTTGTCAGTCTCTTATGTTAAATTCCAATCACGCTTAAATTTAATTCTACACATACTTAAATTTAGTCCTATTAATCTTCAAATCCAGCTATTGAACATTTCCTCTGTTCCTGTAAGAAAGAAATTAATGTTTCCCACTCTGTCTTAAAACTACTCAGAGATTTCTCTCTAATCAAGCCAAATAGCTTATCCATCTCAGCCAAATCTTACAGTTTCAATATCCAATCCTCCTTCATCAGGGTCCTCTTGTTTTCTGTGCATACAGAAGTCTTGCAGCCATAATCTTATATTCTATAATTCTCCCAACTTAATATCAACTTGTTCATCTACCATTCCAAAAAGAGTTTTATTTTCAATCAATCATAACCCAAGACCTTTTCATTTTATCACATATCTAGAAACTATGCCTTATGAGGAGCAGTTTAGGGAGCTGGGTATATTTAGCCTGGAGAAGAGACGGTTAAGGGGTGCCATGATAGCCATGTTTAAATACAGTTGGCCCTTGGTATCCATGGGAGATCTGTTCCAGACCCCCCCCCCCCAAAGATACCAAACTTAGTAGATGATCAAATTCCATTGTCCCCAATGGCAGCGCATACACGTGACTACACTGCCACTAAGGACAACGGGACCTCACTCTGCCAGGGCACAGAGGAGGAGGAGGAGGCACCCATGGCAGATCTCACCATTGCCCTTGCTTCCACCACAGCTGCCAGCCAGGTGAGGCCAAAGGAAGCCACCAGCCACCCCACCTTCTGCCCTTCCTTCTCCCACAGCAATACTCAAGCTGGGCAAGATAAAGACAGGGGCACCTGAAGTCCTGTTGTCCCCAATGGCACAACTGGGGACAACACGGGCTTGCCATCCGCCGATCCTTGAATCTGCAGATGGCAAATCCGTGGATACCAAGGGCCAACTGCACTTGAAGGGATGTCATATTGAGGATGGAGCAAGCCTGTTTTCTGCTGTTTCAAAGACTAGAGCAGGGACCGGCAACCTACGGCCCGGGGGCCGGTTAAGGGCCCGGTCCCTGGACTTACCAGCCCAGGCCAAAGGTTGCCGCCACCACCGTGGCGCGTTTTTGCCGCTCTGCGGCCACGCTCGCCACGACCACCATTTTGGAAATCAAAATGGCGGTTGCGACGCGTTTGCACATGCGCAAACGCGTCACGGCTGCCATTTTGATTTTCAAAATGGTGGCTGCGACATGCGCCACGGCGGCGGAGAGCACGCCCGTGGGCGTGAGCGCGCGTGCCGCCATCCCCCCCCTCGGCCCAGCCGAGACCTGGACTACGGGAGACCAGCCAGGTCTTTAAAAGGTTGCCTTCCCCTGGACTAGAGCATGGAGCAATGGATTCAAGCTAAGGGAAAAGAATTTCCGCCTAAACCAGGTGTAGGCAACCTTTCCCCTTTAAGGGCCGAGGGACTTCAGCTCCCAGAAGCCTCAGCCATTTTGGCCAATAGTCCCATGTTGGCCAATAGCTCCTGGGATTCTGGGAGCTGAAGTCCCTCGGCCCTTAAAGGGGAAAGGTTGCCTACCCCTGGCCTAAACATTAGGAAGAGCTTCTCGGTGTTCTACTGTGGAATGCACTGCCTTGAAGTGTGGTGGAGTCTCCTTCCTTGGAAGTTTTTAAACAGAGGCTGGATGGCCATCTGTGAGGAGTACTTTGATTGTGGCTTCCTGAATGGCAGAGTGTTGGACTGGATGGTCCTTGTTGATCTCTTCCAACTCTGTGCTTCTATTATTCTATGCCCACCACATATGATTAAAAGTTCCTTGTTCACACTTCCAGCAAACATTACCAGTCCCTTTTAACTTCTTTGGTAGTCCCTCAGGTGTCAGATACCAGTGGAACTTTATCTTTTAAATTTTTTTTTCTTTAAGATAAAACTTAATGTAAACTTCAATCCCTTTGACCACATTTTCTCCTATTGCCCCATTTGTATACTATAACCAACATCTTGAGTTCATTTTTTCGTTCAACGTGTATTTTGCACTCACACAGATTAAGCAAAGGTAGGAGGGATCAGTTTGTCCAAAGCTTGTGATTTTTTTTAAAAGGTTGAATTCAAAAAAATAAAATGAAAATGTATATTTTGGTCAGAGGTCAAATGTACACGATGGAATGGCTAGAGGCTGCACAATATACTAAAGTAATTTGGGGTTGGAAAACTAGAGATTATAGACGGAGGATTTGTAGAGTGTCATATAGACAAACTACATGAAGAATAATGGAAACTAACTGCTATCCTGGTCATGATCTAAGCCAGGGGTTGGCAACCTACAGCCTGCAGGCCACACTCGGCCCGCCGACCTCCGCCAACCAGCCCCCGCCGCATGCATGTCACGGCTACCATTTTGTTTGCCAAAATGGCAGCCGTGACACGCGCGGCAGCGGTGGGGTGTGTGCGCGCGTGCCGCCATTCCCCCCCCCCCCGGAAGACCTGGGGACCAGCGACCGGCCCCAGGCTAGTTAACGTTGCCGACCCCTGATCTAAGCATTCTGTAAAGCACTGTTTCAAATTTTGCTTACCTGCATAAACTCGAAACTAAGGCTGGTGCTACCAGAAGTCAGGTTTAGAGTAACTGTGGAATTTTCACAGGTTCCAGAAGCACTTGAATTTTGTGGAAGATTCATCACTTCTGATTTAACAGTCTTGAGCAAAGAAAAAATAAGTTACTGTGACAGAAAGTTTATGCCTTGTAGTGGGAGATAAAGTACTAACATGCATTTTTTTTCTATACCAATTGATTTGTCTGCAAACTATATATAGCACAGGTAGCCAACCCATGATCCAAGGGAGTCCTTCCAAATTTTCCCCACTGCTTAACTAGATAGCTATCAATTGGAAAATGTTTCCCCACTGTAAACAGAGCTCCTGATCAGGATAACAGGGTCTGTATGAATCCTCTCCAATAAAGAACTCCATTGCCTGATGTAGTTTAGATGTAGGCAAGGAACACTGGGTAATATTTTCCTCATCACAGTTGTAGTTTCATTTGCTGAAGTGCATCAATGTTGTAATTATCTAGAAAAGCCAAGGAGCTCATGCTTCATGCCCCCAACATATAGAAGCCATTGTGTCAAACATGTCCTACTCATGATTGTGAATGCACTCTTTCACACATTATGAATATAGGAAGTTTCCTTATAGTGAATCAGACCCTTGATCCATCGAGCTGAGTACTGTCAACTAGCAGCCATGGCTCTTGAGTGTTTAAAGCAAGATTCTTTACTAGCTCTATGTGGCATGACTTGATGGCCTCCCACTAAAATACTAGCAGATTCAATGTTAACCCCTTCCCACAAAGAGGAATGTTTAGGGTGGTATATTAACTGAAACATGCTCATGGTTGCCATAGCAGCAATTAAATCCTTACCAGTATCAGATGACGATTCCTTAACATGAATGATCAAAACTGTTATAGAACAGTAAGTGTGGGGGAAAGACACTCCAATTTCTAATACACCTTAGACAGAGATAGAATTTAGACAGCAAGGTAGGCTTTATGCCAGGGGTAGGCAACCTTTCCCCTTTAAGGGCCGAGAGACTTCAGCTCCCAGAAGCCTCAGCCATGTTGGCCAATAGTCCCATGTTGGCCAATAGCTCCTGGGATTCTGGGAGCTGAAGTCCCTCGGCCCTTAAAGGGGAAAGGTTGCCTACCCCTGCTTTATGACAACATAATCTCTATCATGTCTCACTGCCCTATCATCACAGCAAATCTTAAGATCTTGTACCCATTGAACAGGGTATCTCAACAGGGGAAGGGGAAGAGATCAAAGCAGATTACTACAATTCCATTCTGTTGTACCTTAACCAGGTTTCACTTACATTCAAATCAGCTGATTCATCCAAAATGTAGTCCTGGATAATATTCATCCCTGTCAATAAACTGGCAGGTACTAAGCAGCAGCATTTTATAACTCAGTGTTTGTTTTTCAGTAGAGCACACAGGAGTCTTTGGGTTGGAAAGTGAAAGAGAAGGAAGCACAGGCACAAGATAGCTCCTCTCCCTTCTCTTCCACTGACAATTAAGTAACATATATTAATAAAAATAGAAGTTTACCTTATTTTTTGTACTGTAGGTGAGACTAAGTTGCAGACCCATAGTAGCAAGCAAACAAATCCCCTGAGGTCCAGACACATTGTATCGTCCAATGTCTGGGTTTGTTGTGGGTGTGGTTGTGGGTGGTGCCAGACTGCTAGTCGTAGGTATATGGGAAGTGATTGGGGGAGCAACAGTAGTAGGTTTATCTTCAGCACACGTGCTATCTGGAAGGTAATAGTGAAAAATCAGAGAACTGTTAGTAATAGGCTACCTATGCTATATTTTTCTAAGATCATGACCTCCATATATGCCCGTTTGAGCAAAGAAAGCAAAGCGAGAGAAGGATGTAAAACTGATTACACATTTAGCACAATTACAAATTTGTTTTTAAAGTTTCTATAAATCAGCCAAATCAGTCCAGCATCTTTTCACAAAACTGCATTTCTAACTACAGTGTACCTAGATTTTTAGCATTTCCATTTTAAATAAAGCAGTGTCTCAAACTAAATACGGACACTGGACCTTGACCAGAAGAAGTTTACTTCCTGGTGCTTCCTGGTATACAAATTACATCACTGCTAGGTGTCAGTATAAATAAATCTCAAATCAAGTGTCTTCTTGCTCACAATTCCCGCCTCAAATATTCTTTCCAAACCTCAAACTAATGATACATCCATCAAACACAAACATGCTTCCCCTCTAAGAGATACATTTCTGCAGAACCTAACCCTTCTTAGTTGAACACCATCATTATCACGGAAAAAATCTATTAGTAATTTTATGTCCTTAAGCTTTTCTTTTACTATCTGGCAGAACAGGAAATTGAGGCAGAAGGGTGCGTGGGGCCATAGTAGGACTATTAATCTTTGTTAGCAGCCCCAGATACAGGTAGACAGCAAGATACAGTGAAAGGCTCTGTAGACCAACTGTATCCTCTCTCTGCTAGTTTTTAAAATCCAACTGGGGATTTTACTCCAACTCCAGGGACTGGGTGTTCACAATGAGCCTCCACACAATCTTGTAAGGCTTTACTGTGCACAGCCAAAAAATATTAGGGTTTTCTTTTCTTTTCTTTTGCAAAAAAAGGCTTAACATGACCCTCCTTTCTACTTCCAATTTATTTCCTGGTTAAGAAAAAGGGCTTCACTTAGCCTAAAAAATGTGGGGGGAGGGGAACAAAATGAAAATGCCTCCATCCACACCCATAGAGAGCACTGGAGGATATTTTTTAGGAAAAAACAAGTTTGTGTTGGAAGGTGCAAGGGGACTCTGGGAATCCTAAAACAGCCTTGGGGAGTCACGTTTCCCTACCTTTCATACAAACTCGTGAATTTCCTAATCAGAAAGTGATTTTATAAAAAATAATTACCAATTTACCAAATAGCACCTTTCGAGTTTAGACCTGTGGGTGGGCTTGTGCTAGCTTTAAATGAACCAATATGAGCAGCACATAACATATCTGCTTACTGAAGATGGGATGGGTGCATCTTTCTTGTTAGCCTATATTTCTGAGAAAAAAGACACTGTATTGCCAGGGTATAAACAGCATAAAGTATAGATTTTAATTTAAATTGTGTATATGCTGCCTTTCATCCTATTAGGCTTCAGAGTGGTTTACATTGTGGTTTGTCTTCCAGTTTGTGCCGATTTTGTCTTAAAGAAGTAAGGATCAAGGTTAACAAGCTTAACCCCAAGGTTAACAAGTTCAGGAAATACATATAGTCCACTTCTCTGAAAATGTGCTAATTCAAAATGCCAATGGCAAATCATATCACTAAATACCTCCCCACTGGAAGCTAGGTCTTCTGTGAAAAGGGCTCTAGCCAAGTCTGTTATCACAAAATTAAAAGTATTCAGTTGTTGTTGTTATGTACCTTCAAGTTGTTTCCTACTTCTGGCAATCCTAAGGCGAATCTATCATAGGGTTTTCTGGGACTGAGAGTGTATATAACTCACCCAAGATTACTCAGTGAGTTTCCATGGCTTAGCAGGGAATCTAATCCTGATTTCCAGAGTCCTGGTTCAACACCACTACACCTTGATGGCTCTCATGTCTAGACCTACAGCAAAGTCATTTTACTTTTATTGGTAAGATTTGGCTTGCAAGAGATTTCCCTTGAATAGAGTAGGCTTACCTTTTTTACTGAAGGTGTTATTTGGAAGGTATGCTTCAAGTGTAACATTACTGAAAAGTACTGTCACATTTATCATGTTTATTCTATGGATGCTGTGACATCTGTATGTTGTATTTAACTCTGCTTGAATACCAGCAGCCTTGGATGCTTCTCTTTGTCCTGTAGCAAAAAAATGCATATTTATTTAAGATCTAGTAAGTGATAGTATTCAGACAATTCTGCACAGATAAGGTATTACATGAACATCCTAGCCACAATGCATACTGGACTTTTCAAAGACAAAAACACACTCACCTCCAGAGGAATTTGGGAAAAGGCTGGTATCTGACAAGTTATAGCTCAATGTCAAATTACTGATCATGTAGGAATCAGAATCCTTTTCAAACATCAAACGTAAGGAATGTCCAGCACCAAATCCAACTACAAGTACTTGTGAAGTTTCTTTCTCTTTGCCACAGTTGCTGGCCTCTTTAATTACATGAGCACTAGCTGGAAGTGGGAAGGACGTGCTCTAAGAGATATAAAAGCAGTAACACCATTATAACAGGCATCAGAACAGCTGAAACTCTAAAACAGCCAAGAGATACAGTGACATTTTATATATTTCCACTGCCCTTCTACAGAAACCTGGCAAGACAGAACTAGCACTTGTGTCCTGTGTATACACAAATCCGTCCTCTTGGGTTTTCAATTGTGTGTCCCTAGCTTTGCATCTTTATTGTTAGTTACACACTACTGTACCTGCCAAAATATTTTAATATCTGCAAGAAAACCTTATTAAGATGAGATGAAAGGCATCGATAGGTATAGAAAATGGAGGAATATAGCAAGTGTATACAAGAAACCAGCCTATGTGTGTTTTACTGGCTTGTATGACTAATCTTAAGCATATAATTTTGTACTTCCTCGGTACTTTGCCTAAAACTTCACCACTGACTTCTTCTGAGGCTGAGAGAATGTGACATGCCCAAGGTCACCCAGTGAGTTCCTATGGCCGAGCAGGGATTTGAACGCTAGTCTCCAGAGTCAAACCACACTACACCATGCTGGTGCTCCAATTTTCGCCATACATTACATTCTTTAGTAAATATATATGTGGAATTTGATCTGATCAGGTGAAAGCCAAACCATGTAAAATGCTCATTCCTGAAACAGGACACCACATAGATAACACTGAATGGCTTACTTAGAAGCAGATATAAAAAGACACTGGAGTTGGCAAGTTTTCCTACTATTGTCTTACCAAATGATCCCAGTTCCAGTTATTACCAACAACTGGTACTGATCTGTTTCAGTCAAATTCAGCATTATCATAGGATTTTTTAGAGAGCTTATTGGTTAAGTTATATCCGGTGCTGCCACCTTCCTCACCAGATCTTGGGGACCTTATTATATCAATCATCTTCTTTCAGCTTAATTACTATATTTCTTTGTAACCCACTTTTCTCCCAAAATTGGGACTCCAATCAGCTTACAGTCTAAAAACATAGTACAATTAAAAACTTTAAAAAGTGACAATTAAAAATGGAATTAAATTATTAAACACCTTGAGCTCTTTGGAGTAAAAGCAATGTATGGGTGTAAAGCTCCATATTTATTCTAAGACATTATTATTTATTCTGAGCTTTTAGGATATATCAAAATTGTATTTATAATTAAATAGACACAAGCCCTGCCAGCAACTGATATTACAGTCCTTCAGTCAGTCCCAATTTTCTTATAAGTCTCTGGCCTACCATTAGTTTATACTTTAGCAGTCTCACCTCATTTTTTGTTTTTGTGTTGTACTCCACTGTGAACTGCACAGAAAAGTTGGCTAGGATGCATATTTTCCCAATCTTATCTTTTACTTCAAATGTTGAAGATGCCTGAAAAAATCCTGTCAACAGAAAACAAACAGTACGGTAAATGTTAAGCACTGTTAATACACAGCTTTAAAGATCATATTTCACTCTCCATGCATAGCCATGGGATATCCTTGGATGGAGAATGTTTGGAAGCAGAATTCAAGTGATTGAAGAAAGCCTGAACTTATCCAGCAGCAAATAAATAAATAAATAAATAAGTAGTAGTAGTAGTAGTAGTAGTAGTATCCCGCCCCTCTGTCAAGCAATCGGGGCAGATTTCAACAATTAAAATTCCATACAATATATTACCATACAATCAAAAAATATAAATAAATAAATATAAATAAATAAATAAATAAAAATAAAAATCCCAAAACCCACCCACCCCTTAAAAAAGTATTAAACCAAGTTTACAACCTGTACTGTATTGTATTTTGCAATACAGGCAATCTAACCCAGTTATATAAAAATGTAGGTGCCTTTCATGAATTAGCTTACTGCTTTTGTTTTCAGAAAACATGCCAAAAATGTGTTAAGTAATCAGTTAGGATATCCAATTTACATTGAATAAGACTGCATGTATGTCAACTAATGTTTGCAAAAAGGCTAATCAATCTGCAGTGTTTTCACTTGTATATAGAGATCCTGGAAAAATGATGATAGAGTATTGTGTCAGAAAACTGCCAGTGTTAAGCTCATCATATGGCAAAAGCTAATGCACTCTGAAGTCTTTTTTTGTACACAAAAGTTTTTGCTAGGAAAAAAAAGAGATTATATGAGTAAGTATTTCCTACTTTCCTGAAATGTAGTGTCCCCAAACAGTGTATAATATAAAACATTTATAGTGTATACTGTATCTTTGCAGAGGCCAGTATTTTAAAAACCAAACAAGTACTGTTGTTCACTCTAGCTATTGTAATTTTTCATTAACAAGCTTCTCGTCATAGTTCATTCTGTTGTCAAAGGCAACAGTAGTGATCTGGAAGAGTTAATGATTTACCCAGACAGCATCATGTACTATGATATGTACAAAGGACTGTTCAATCTTCTGCATTTAAAAAAGTACTTGAAGGTGGAGGCAGGAAGGTGTTTACTGTCATTAAGCGGCTGCCACAAAATAGTACTCTTCCAACCACACCATTTCAGCTACAGTCCTGGCTGTTTTCCCTCTTAGAATAAGCTTAGCAGTTTGCAAATGTGAATCTAGAAGGGAAGGGAAACAGCTGTGAGTTCTGTGTGCTTTTGGAAAAGAAAATGTTAGAACTGCTACCATATAACTGAGGGAAAAGACACTAGACAAGTACTTTCCTATCAAGTTAAGTAAATATGAATGTCTCCTCAAGACACACAAGTGTTTGCTAAAGCCACTATATCATATTCTATTGTACAAGGAAAGAGTCTGGCATGCTCTCACCTTCTTTTCAAAGACCAAGTGCATGTTTTGGTCTTTCTCCAGAGGGTATTAGTTGAGAATTCATGTCCCAGTCTGTGAAGCTAAACCTAGATATAGGTGATTCCTGACCTTGGTATGAGACTACTTAATAGTTATGGGGTAGGTTTAAACTGCTGAAGATCATTAACAGGTTGAGTCGATTGTCATGTACTGGCTAACAAATTTAATGTTATCAAGGCAACAGACTTGCCCAGTAGACAGCTAGGTACCCTAAGTGTCTATAAAGAAGGGTGGGACATACAGCCATAGCTTCTAAACCATAGCTTCTCTGTGAATCAAGTCTTCCCCACCAGGACTGCTAGACTAAAACAACATACCCTGTCAGCATGGCCAGAGGTCCTACACATTTGAAGAACACCAAGGTGAATAAGGCTGGTCCAAACTCTGTCATCTCCCCTTCAAACACACACACATTTTGAAGTACAGTTGGCTCTTTGTATTCATGGAGGATCTGTTCCAGACCTCCCAGGTTAAGGAAAAACATGGTCTCCCAAGTTCCTTGTTCCCAGTGGTGGTGCAATGTGCATGCTAGCGTGGCCACGCACATGTGCTGACCTTGAGAACAATGGGACTTGCTGTCCACAGATGCTCAGATCCACAGATGATGAAAGTCCACTGTAACAACTGCTAATCAACTCCAATCACAGAATCTTGAGTTGGAAGAGGCCCCAAGGGCTATTAAGTCCACCCCCCCACCATGCAGGAATACACAATCAAACCACTCCTTGACAGATGGCCATCCAGACTGTTAAAAACCTCCAAAAAAGGAGACTCCACCATACTTCAAGGCAGCATACTCTGCTGTTGAACAGCCCTCTCAGTAAGTTTTTCCTAATGTTTAGGAGCAATCTCTTTCCCTGTAGTCTCAAATCCATTGATTCATAGTCCTATTCTCTGGAGCAGCAGAAAATAAGCTTGATAACATCTTCAATATGACATCCCTTCAGCTAGTTAAACAAGGCTGTTATAGCACTTCTTAATCTTCTCTTCCCCAGGCTAAATATAAGCAGCTCCCTAAGATAAGGCATGGTTTCCAGACCCTTCACCATTTTGGCCACGCTCCAGCTTGTCAATATCCCTCTTGAACTGAACTGTGGTGCCTAGAATTGTACACAGTATTCCAGTGAGGTCTGATCAAAGCAGAATAGAGTGGTATTATTACTTCCCTTAATCTCGAGACACTATACCAGGGGTAGGCAACCTTTCCCCTTTAAAGGCCGAGGGACTTCAGCTCCCAGAAGCCTCAGCCATGTTGGCCAATAGTCCTATGTTGGCCAATAGCTCCTGGGATTCTGGGAGCTGAAGTCCTTCGGCCCTTAAAGGGGAAAGGTTGTCTACCCCTGCACTATACTCCTACTGATGCAGCCTAAATCATACTGGCTTATTTAGCTGCCACATCACACTGTTGATTCATGCTTAGCTTGTGGTCTGCTAAGGGCCTTTGCAGACTGCTAGAAATAGTGCAAATTGAGTCCACTTTAACTGCCCTGGTTCAGTGCTAGGGAATCATGGCATTGTATTTTTTTTCAGAGACATTGAACCTTCTCTGTCAGAGAGCTCTGGGGCCACAATAAATTAGTTCCCATGATTCCCTAGCACTGAGTCAGGGCAGTTAAAGCGGACTCAATTTGCACTATTTCTGGCAGTCTGCAAAGGTCCTAAGACTCCTAGATCCCTTTCACATGTACTGTTGACAAAGCAGGTGTCACCCACCCTCTATCTATGCATTTCATTTTCTCTCTCTAAATGTAGTACTGTGCATTTCCCTCTGTTGAGATTCATTTTGTTAGTTTTTGCCCAGTTTTCTGATATGTTAAAAGTCATTCTGATTCTGATCCTGTCCTCTGGATTATTAGGTACCTCTCCTGCAAATTTTATAAGCATACCCACTATTCCATCATCCAAGTCACTGATAAAAGTTGAACAGTGCTGAGCCCAGGGCAAAATCTTGTGGCACCCCACAAGTCACTTTTCTTCATAATGATCAGTGACCATTGGTGAGAACCTTTTGGATTCACTCTGGGCCTTTGCAGACTGCCAGAAATAGTGCAAATTGAGTCCACTTTAACTGAATTCCAACAAATATCAGGAAAACTGAAATCTCCCATTACTACTATCTCTCTCCTTTCTGAATACGTGGTCATCAGTTTCAGGAAGGCATCATCCAACTCCTCAGTCTGGCTTGGGGTTCTGCAGCAGACCCGCACAATTACATCCCTGTTGTTTCTCTCTCCTTTAATTTTTACACAGATGTTCTCAACCTGGCTTTGAGGATTTAAGTCATAGATCTTATTATTATTATTATTATTATTATTATTATTATTATTAATTTGTACCCTGCCCCTCTGAGAACAATCGGGGTGGTGTGTAAACATCCTTGACATAATGTTACTACTCTTCTCTGCCTGTCTGGTCTATTTATTTGAAATAGGTTATGCTCCTTTATTAATACATTCCAATCATGAGACTCATGCTACCAGGTTTCAGTGATTTCTATTGTATCATACAGTCGGCCCTCCATATTCACAGCAGTTCTGTTCTGGACCGTCCCTGCAGATAGCAACAAGTGTAGAACCTCAAGTCCCACTTTGGTCACTTGAGTCCAAACTATCTGAAGGAACTGGATAGAGGGAGTGTATCAGTGTTAGTTCTGCAGACCTCTCAGCAGCTTTCAATACCATCAACCAGAGTATGAATTACCTCTCTGGGATGGGGTTTGAGGGCACTAGTTTACAGTGGCTCCAGTCCTCCTTGGGAGGATGGACCCAGAAAGTATTGCTAGGGGATACCTGTTCCAAACCCTGGCCAGTCTTCTGTTGTGTTTCCTCAGGGCTTGGTTCTGTCCTCCATGTGTTTACTATCTATCTACATGAAACCGATGAGAAAGGTCATTCAGACTTTTAGGGATCAGTGTCATCAGTATGCTTATGACACTTAACTCTACCTCACCTTTCTATCTGACTTCCTAGGAAAGTGTTTCTGCATTTAACCAGTGCCTGCTCTCAATTACACTGGATGAAGGTGAACAAATTGAAACTTAATCCAAACAAAGCAGATCAGGGACTAGGGATTCAGCCTGTATTGGATGGGGTTACATTCCCCCCTGAAATCTCAAGTTTGCAGCTTGGGTGTGCTCCTGGATTTGGACCCGAGCCTGGATGCCCAGGTTTCAGCTAAGGCCAGGAGCGCATCTGCATAGTCAAAACTAGTGGGTCAGCTGCTCTCATTCATATCTACGGTGACACATGCCCTGATTAGTGATTACATCCCTGTTTAAATATTTGAAAGGGTGTCATATGGAGGATGGAGCAAGCTTGTTTTCTGCAGCTCCAAAGAATAGGATCCGGAGCAATGGATTCAAACTACACAAAAAGAGATTCCACCTCAACATTAGAGAGAGAGCTTCCTGACAGTAAAAGCTGTTTGACAATGGGACACACACTCTCAGAAAGTGGTGGTTTCCTTCTTTGGAGGTTTTTAAATATAGGCTGGGCAGCCATCTGGCTAGGGTGCTTTGTGTATTCCTGCATGGTAGGGGTTGGACTGGATGGCCCCGTGGTCTCTTCCAACTCTATGATTCTATTATTCCAATGAGCTCTACATGGGCCTGCCCTTGCAAACTGTTCAGAAACTTAAGCGAGTTCAAAATGCTGCAGCCAGGCTGCTGACTGGGGCTGGCTACAGGGGGATCATGTCACTCCCCTGCTGAAACAGCTGCACTGGCTACTAGTTTGTTTCTGGGCTGAATTGAAAGTACTGGTTTTGACCTTTAAAGCCCTAAATGGCTTGGGTCTAAACTACCTGAGGGTTCATATCTCCCTATACAAACCAGGCCGAGTGTTAAGATCAGCAGGGGAAGGCTTTCTCTCAGTCCCACCACCTTCACAGGCACAGCTGCTAAGGACTCAGGAGAGAGCCTTCTCTATGGCTGCTCCCAGACTGTGGAACTCCCTTCCACAGAAGATCAGGTTGGCTCCCTCCCTACTCTCTTTTCGCTGGCAGCTGAAGACATTTTTATTTTGGCAGACTTTTAGTGTCTGCCTGAACAGTGTGGAGTGCTGTTTTAATGTTGCTGTTTTTACTTTTTAAATAGTTTTAACTATGTTGTGTTTTAACTTGTTTTAATATTAGTATTATTTAATTTTTTTTAGCTTTTGTAATTCATGATTAAGTTTTATCCTTTTTAAATTACTGTAAGCTGCCTTGAATTCCATTCTGGGAGAAAGGTGGGAAATAAAGCCACCTTATTTGTGTGTGTGTGTATGGTTGAACTTTCTAGCTAGGTCAAGAGAATGTCATAAATTCAGTCATAAATTTCAGAACTGAAAAGTTAATGACTAAGAGCTCCAGTCAAGACAATGTAAGTACAACTTCCTGCCAAATAGCTGCTCCAGCCCAAATTTCATGCTGGATCAGCTCTTTGACCAGAGGCAGGTCTTCCTGAATATGACATTCTACTGCACAGACAAACAAATCACAAACTTTGATGGAAGTCATTTGTAAGTTTCATGTGAATTGAGCTAGCAGAATGGTACTAAATTAGGCATTTATACTCAGTCTAAAGCCATCTTTCATCTTTCTTTGAGATCATTCAGCAATTCCAGACAAAGAAGTAGGCACTGCTTTACACTCAATGCAACCAATTTAGTCAAACTTTTCAGTGGTTTTTATTTGACTAGAAACATTCTTCATGATGTTGCAAATTAGTGTCTGCAGGCCAAAGATTAATGACAATGACTGGTGACAATCTCTGTGTAATATATATGCAAAAAACTCAATTGCGCCAACAATGCTACTAGCAAGATCCTAACCTGCATGTTAACAAAGTTTGAAAGTGTTGCAAAAAGTTCAGATTTAATGCAGTTTCCTCCAAATACAATGTTTAAGAACCGAATTAAGAGCCCTCATCAATTTACAGGGGAAGAAATGGTCCTACATTAGGGGCAGGAACAGAATGCTCAGCTGAGACACTGAAGTAACTTATGCTTTTAACTGCCCTTGCTTATCTTTGTTTGTTCTCAAATGCATAGAGTTCAGCAAATTAGAGTTATTTACCAGCCTTGCAGTTTGCTGCAATAAACTGGACAAGTGCATAAGATTTCTTAACAGCTAAATCTACTCAACCTGCGCTGCAGCAAATGATCATAAATATCATTTCTTGCATTTGCCTTATGCAACATATTGCCTTAATATGTTAAGATTGGTAGTTTTCTACTATGTCAGATTCTGCACTGTAAGACTAATGAGCATGCCACTTATCTGCAAGATTGAACAATCCTAAACATCAAATTAACCTCCAACCTTAATGCTCCAAAACAGACAGCTTAAATTCTGGCCACAGGCCACTACATAATGTAGCACAAAAATAAAATACCACAGCAAAATAAAGATTATAAAGTATTTTTAATATTAATACTTTGTTGCACTGACACATCAGAAACTGAGTTAACTGCCTGCAATCTATGCAATAGCTTACTTTATCTAACCAGTTGCATTCTGGAATTTGAGATGAGGCTTTGAAGTTGCGAGCCACTTACTTCCTTGTGGTCAAAAAATACTGGATCCAGATAATTTGACTTTCTATCTTGCAGAAATTTAATAATGCAGAAACACCATGGTAAGACAAACTTTGCTGTGTGTCTTCAAGTCATTTCTGACTTATGGCAACCCTAAGGTGATCCTATCACAGTTTTCTTGACAGAACTTGTTCAGAGGGAGTTTGCCCTTTCCTTCTCCTGAGGCTGAGAGGGTGTGATTTCCCAAGGTCACCATGTGGGTTTCTACAGTTGAACAGAAATTTGAATCCTGGTCTCTGTCATGTCCTAGCCCAGGGGTAGGCAACCTTTCCCCTTTAAGCGCCGAGGGACTTCAGCTCCCAGAAGCCTCAGCCATGTTGGCCAATAGTCCCATGTTGGCCAATAGCTCCTGGGATTCTGGGAGCTGAAGTCCCTCAGCCCTTAAAGGGGAAAGGTTGCCTACCCCTGTCGTAGCCCAACATGTCTTCCATGTGGAATGCTAACCTGGAAATTTTTCAGCTAAAATGGTCAGATACTAAATTAGTATTAGCTTAATATTCTAGAGCAGGGGTAGGCAACCTAAGGCCGGATGCGGCCCCCCGAGGCCTTTGGACCAGCCCTAGGCCGGTCCTGCCGCCGCCACCGCCGCCGCTCACCATGATGATAATGATTATTGTTGTTATTACTTGTTCTTGGGGTTTTCTTGGCAAAATCTCCACAGGGGTTTTGCCATGGCTTTTCTGGGGCTGAGAGTGTGTGCATGCATATTATATACACACACACACACACACACACACACACATATATATATATATTTTGGTGCTTCAGCCCCCCAATTGTTTGAGGGACAGCAACCCGGCCCCCGGCTCAAAAAGGTTGCCTACCCCTGTTCTAGAGGGTTCCAGAGAATATACATGCTTTGATAAAAGTTAGAATGAATATTGTGCTGCTTCTGTTTGCTAAGCAGATGGTATTATTATTCTTAAGGATAATCCCATCTGCTCACCCACTCTATCAGACATCTTGCATTTTGGGACAAGAGATCTGACCATAAATAAAAGGCTGAAATAGTATTATAACCAAAATAAAGTTGTTGGGTTTTTTTTTAGGTACAAATGGTATCTCACACAGAACATCCACTCTCAATAGATTTCATGGAGTCTTATTTAAAATGTTCAGATTTTAACATCTGTTTACTTAGTTTTAATCCTAAACACTAAGTACACATAATTAGTACAGCTAACAAACAGAAGAATTAATCTTTGGCCATTGTAAAGAAAGGAGACTTGCCTCATTGGTCACAAGTGCCGTATTTTTCGGCATATAAGACGCTCCGGCATATAAGACGCACCCAATTTTAAAGGAGGAAAATCTAGAAAAAAAAGATTCTTAACCAAATACTGTAGTAAAATATTTTATATCAACTTTATAAAGTTAACAGCAGTTTAAGAACAATTTTAAGTTGTAAATGTAAGTTTAAGCCAGCAGCAGGGCCAGGTATTGCACAAATTCCCTGCCCAACTTTCTTGCAAGTCTCCTGTCGCCTTATGGTGACTCCATGAATTTCTTAGGGATTTCTTAGGCAAGGAAGACTCGAGAAGTGGTTTTGCCAGTTCCTTCCTCTGAAATACAGCCTGCAGCACTTGGGATTCTTTGGCGGTCTCTCATCCAAGGACTATCCAGGGCTGACCCTGCTTAGCTTCCAAGATCAGATGGACTGGTACCTTTGGAGTTTTTAGGCCATTGTCTTATGAAGTAATTTATGGCTTATTTTGACCCTACCATGAGGGTTTTCTTGGCAGATTTCTTCAAGGGGGGGGGGGGGGTTTGCCATTTCCATCCTCTGAGGCTGAGAGAGTGTGATTTGGCCAGAGTAATCCAGTGCCTTGGAGTAATTTCTGGCTCATTTTGACACTACCATGAGGGTTTTCTTGGCAGATTTCTTCAGAGGAGGGAGTTTGCCATTTCCACCCTCTGAGGCTGAGACAGTGCAACTTGGCCAGGGTACTAATCCAGTGCCTTGGAGTAATTTCTGGCTCATTTTGATCCTACCATGAGGGTTTTCCTGGCAGATTTCTTCAGAGGAGGGAGTTTGCCATTTCCACCCTCTGAGGCTGAGACAGTGTAACTTGGCCAGGGTACTAATCCAGTGCCTTGGAGTAATTTCTGGCTCATTTGGATCCTACCATGAGGGTTTTCCTGGCAGATTTCTTCACAGGAGGGAGTTTGCCATTTCCACCCTCTGAGGCTAAGACAGTGTAACTTGGCCAGGGTAATAATCCAGTACCTTGGAGTAATTTCTGGCTCATTTTGATCCTACCATGAGGGTTTTCCTGGCAGATTTCTTCACAGGAGTGAGTTTGCCATTTCCACCCTCTGAGGCTGAGACAGTGTAACTTGGCCAGGGTACTAATCCAGTGCCTTGGAGTAATTTCTGGCTCATTTTGATCCTACCATGAGCGTTTTCCTGGCAGATTTCTTCAGAGGAGGGAGTTTGCCATTTCCACCCTCTGAGGCTGAGACAGTGTAACTTGGCCAGGGTAATAATCCAGTACCTTGGAGTAATTTCTGGCTCATTTTGATCCTACCATGAGGGTTTTCCTGGCAGATTTCCTCAGAGGAGGGAGTTTGCAATTTCCACCCTCTGAGGCTGAGACAGTGTAACTTGGCCAGGGTACTAATCCAGTGCCTTGGAGTAATTTCTGGATCATTTGGATCCTACCATGAGGTTTTCCTGACAGATTTCTTCAGAGGAGGGAGTTTGCCATTTCCACCCTCTGAGGCTGAGACAGTGTAACTTGGCCAGGGTACTAATCCAGTGCCTTGGAGTAATTTCTGGATCATTTGGATCCTACCATGAGGGTTTTCCTGGAAGATTTCTTCAGAGGAGGGAGTTTGCCATTTCCACCCTCTGAGGCTGAGACAGTGTAACTTGGCCAGGGTAATAATCCAGTGCCTTGGAGTAATTTCTGGATCATTTGGATCCTACCATGAGGGTTTTCCTGGAAGATTTCTTCAGAGGAGGGAGTTTGCCATTTCCACCCTCTGAGGCTGAGACAGTGTAACTTGGCCAGGGTACTAATCCAGTGCCTTGGAGTAATTTCTGGATCATTTGGATCCTACCATGAGGGTTTTCCTGGAAGATTTCTTCAGAGGAGGGAGTTTGCAATTTCCACCCTCTGAGGCTGAGACAGTGTAACTTGGCCAGGGTACTAATCCAGTGCCTTGGAGTAATTTCTGGATCATTTGGATCCTACCATGAGGGTTTTCCTGGAAGATTTCTTCAGAGGAGGGAGTTTGCAATTTCCACCCTCTGAGGCTGAGACAGTGTAACTTGGCCAGGGTACTAATCCAGTGCCTTGGAGTAATTTCTGGATCATTTGGATCCTACCATGAGGGTTTTCCTGGCAGATTTCCTCAGAGGAGGGAGTTTGCCATTTCCACCCTCTGAGGCTGAGACAGTGTAACTTGGCCAGGGTACTAATCCAGTGCCTTGGAGTAATTTCTGGATCATTTGGATCCTACCATGAGGTTTTCCTGGCAGATTTCCTCAGAGGAGGGAGTTTGCAATTTCCACCCTCTGAGGCTGAGACAGTGTAACTTGGCCAGGGTACTAATCCAGTGCCTTGGAGTAATTTCTGGATCATTTGGATCCTACCATGAGGGTTTTCCTGGCAGATTTCCTCAGAGGAGGGAGTTTGCCATTTCCACCCTCTGAGGCTGAGACAGTGTAACTTGGCCAAGGTACTAATCCAGTGCCTTGGAGTAATTTCTGGATCATTTGGATCCTACCATGAGCGTTTTCCTGGCAGATTTCTTCAAGGGGGGGACTCTTTCCACCCCCGTCCTGGGTGCTCCAATGGACTCTTCCTGGGATGGGAGGATGTCCTCTGACCCCAGGAAGAGTCCATTGAAGCACCCAGGATGGGGGTGGAAAGAGGAGGAGCACATTCAACTAGCCAGGAAAAGAGGACTCTTTCCACCCCCGTCCTGGCTGCTCCAATGGGCTCTTCCTGGGATGGGAGGAGCCCACTGGAGCACCAAGGCTGAGGTTGAAATGAGGCCTACTTTTAGCCTAGGCCTCGGCAGTTTGCCCTCAGCTTTTATATTCGGTTCATTAGGCGCAGCAACTTCCCCACCCTCCTTTTGGGGAAGAAAAAGTGCGTCTTATATGCCGAAAAATACGGTATGTTCTTGTAATTTCCTAATCTCTGTGTTTCAATGTCCCTAAAACAATGCTGTAAGCCAAACCATTCCTGGAGAAACATCAGACATACCTTCAAGAAACATCAGACATACTCTGACTTTGTGTGATAAACAAATATTGCAACCTATAAAAGCAACGCTGACTTAAATTACATTGTAAGATCTTTGTTTTGAAAAAAGTAATCACTTGTGGAAGAAAATTTAAAATACACATATTTAATAAGGTGCTGCTTTGAATCAGAAAGAAATAGATTACAGATAGCTATTACAGGCTAGCATGTATAGCTATATAGGCATATGTTATAGACTTTGTTGTTGTGTACCTTTGTTTCTGACTTATGGCGACCCTAAGGGGAACCTATTATGGGGTTTTCTTGGCACAATTTGTTCTAAGGAGGTTTGCCATTGCCTTCTCTGAGGCTGAGAGCATGCGACTTGCCCAAGGTCACCTGGTGGGTTTCATGACCAAGCTGGGAATTGAACCCTATTCTCCAGAGTCATAGTCCACCACTCAAACCACTATGCCACACTGGCCCTCTACACTAGCAATCACATACAAATCCATACCATTCCAGAATGAGGCAATGCTGACTTGAGTTCAAAACTTCTCACCCATTTTTTTTTAGGACTCTATATCCTGAGACACATAATTGAAATTTCTCATGTTTTTAATTTACCCTATTTACACATCCAGATTATCACAAACAATAGTAGGGAAGCAGCATGTCTTTCAGCCTAAATTAATGTTTTATTATGTAATATTAATTCAGCCTTAAGAATAGGACTTAATTTAGTTTAAGATTACAGTCTCTTCGAATCAGTGTTATCCAACAAGTGACAAAGGTACATAAATAATTTTTGCCAGATAATATGGAAGACACATTCAGAACAGAAGAATTTTACCTCTAGTTGTATCACTAGTGAGATATTATATTCAAGGCTCATTCATATGTTCTTCCAAAACACCACTTCTATTTTTCACAAACATATGACTGGAAGATAGGGAATGTCTACAAAATTTTGTTTCCACAACCAAGTGGGAAGGATACTGAAGAAAACAAGCCAACCCAAAACGTAGGGAGATGTGAGCTGCAACCTCTGGGAAGAGGGAGTGTACAAGATTGGGAAACTGCAGAAAAAGCAGAGGCAATAGTCCTGTTTTTAAAGAGAGTAGTTGTGCCACTTTTTGGGGTTCAAAAAGCTAGATAAGCATTCTCACACTCAAATGGCACAACAAGATGAAAGGCACCAGATCCCATCTGATTTCGGAAGCTAAGCAGGGTCAGTCCTGGTTAGTACTTGGATGGAAGACTGCCAATGAATAACAGGTGCTGTGGTCGGTATTTCACAGGAAGAAACTGGCAAAACCACCCTGAGCATTCCTTGCCTAAGAAAACCCTATGAAATTCATGGAGTCACCGTAAGTCAACAGGTGACTTGAAGGAGTGTGTGCACACATGCATACACACACACACTGGATGATGGCATATGGAAGATAAATTGTTGCTTACCAAAGAGAAAATCATACATATTATCCAAATAAGTATTTATAAGATTTGTTGATAATCCACACAACGCTCATAGTTGCAAGGAAAGAACTAATGGGGGGGGGGGGGGAGGGAATCAAATCCCCTTTCCCACAGCTTACTGCAGAAATTCATGTAAAGAATAGTTATCATGAAATATACCCCCATTCTCTGCAACAATTAAGGTGAAAATAAGAATTTTTGTAATGCTGACCATTGCTATGAGAAAAGGGCATAGTGTTCCATTGCCAGCTGTAGTACAGTAGTACAGCTGTAGTACAGGTGCTTCTTGCTTTAAACATTTAGCATTTGTTATTACTTTAACTGTAAGGTTTGAACAATTAACTGAAAGTAGTAATCAGCATTGTAAGTTAAATCAAATTATTAACATACAAGTTTTCAGGCATTGGAAGGCAGATATGTTCTCTTGCTCACACTTTTGAACTGCTAGGTAGCAAGTCTTTGGTGAACACTCACAAGCATTGTTTTCTAGCCTCCTAGCTGAAACTGAATACAGGGAGCAGTAATCAAAAAGCCTGTTGCCTTGGAAGGAAGACAATAAGGCAGAAACAATATTAAGATACTGGCAAGCAGTGTCAAGAGAAGTTAGGCCTCAAGGTTTAAGGTTACAAATCCACCCACACCCTGGGTGTGCATTTTAGGCAAAGACTGGAACTACAGCAACAACTAGTATGCTACAGTAGCTTCAAACAACTTAAAGAGAAAGCAGTTAGTCATTTCCTTCTGCCTTCAGAGAAAACATTCACTGGAAGGTTTGGAGAAAAATGTATCAGAAGCTTAAGGACTGTGGTCCTTCAGAGGCTGAGGAACTATTATTTCAATTACCCTTCAGCCCTGGCTAGCCTGGCAGGGCTGATGGGAACTGGAGTTCAACATCTGGAGGGCCATAGGTTTGATTTAGCTTTAATCTAAGCCAGGGGTAGGCAACCTTTCCCCTTTAAGGGCCAAAGAACTTCAGCTCCCAGAAGCCTCAGCCATGTTGGCCAATAGTCCCATGTTGGCCAATAGCTCCTGGGATTCTGGGAGCTGAAGTCCCTCGGCCCTTAAAGGGGAAAGGTTGCCTACCCCTGATCTAAGCAGTGAGTCTGAAACTTTAAGTTTCAGAAGTCTTGGACTTCAGCTCCCAGAATTCCTGACTGCTGATCAAATTAACTAGGGCTTCTGGGAGTTAAGTACAAAGCACCTGATAGACCAATGTGTGGGAACCACTGATCTAAAGTATGAAGAGGGGAAAGGAAGAAAAATATAGAGTAAATTTCATTACTACAGACACAGTGATCTTTCTAGACCCTATTAGATTGTATCCTAATCCCACAACTGTATAAATAAACTCAATAATCTGAGGCTTTAGGGTGCATCTACACTGTAGAAACAATGGAGTTTGGCCCCACTTTAATGAGGTAGCTCTCTCCTATGAAACCCTGGGACTTGTAGTTTCACACGGTATTTCACCTTCTCTTCCAAAGAGTGCTGGTGTCTCACAAAACTACAAATCCCAGGATTCTGTAGGATGGAGCCAGTGCAGTTAAAGCGGTATCAAACTGCATTATTTCTACAGTGTGGAGGCACCCTTGGCCACTGCATCCGAGGAAGCTGACTGAAAGCTCACGCTAAAGTATAAAACAGTTTAGCCTTAAAGATGATGCTAGATCTCCCCTCACCTTCCATGCTCCAACAGATTTACAGGGTTTCTTCTTTGAAAGGCACAGTGAAGTGCCACAAGAAGAGCTTCAAGAAAGCTCACTGGTAAGTAAGGGCCTTTACAGACTGCCGGAAATAGTGCAGCTTGAGGCCACTTTAACTGTCCTAGCTCATTGCTAAGGAATCATGGAAACTGTAGTTTATTGTGGCACCAGTGCTCTCTGATAGAGAAAGCTCAATGTCCCAGAAAAAATATATAATTCCTATGATTCGCTAGCACTGAGCCAGGACAGTTAAAGTGGCCTCAAGCTGCACTATTTCTGGCAGTCTGTAAAGGCCCTAAGTGAACCAGGGTGGTGTAGGGGTTTGAATGCCAGAATAGGATTTTGGAGACTAGGATTTTGGGCGACTTTGGGGGGGTGGTGGTCATGCTCTCTTAGCCTCAGGGAATGGCCATGACAACCCCCCTCTGAGGAAACCTAGGAGTTTAACACACGGGGGACAACAGGAAGTAGAAACGGTGATTAACCTGTGAAAATCCTGCAATTGTGCTAATGGTTTTCACACATCATGTTCAAAGTGATATTATTCCGCAAATAATCTGTTATTATCGTGCAATTGTGCTAATGGTTTTCACACAATGTCAAGGTGAAACGTGATTAAAGTGCTATTAACCCGTGAATAACCAGGCAAGAAACAGCAGCAAACCATTCATGGGATTTTCCTGGGTTATTCCCTGGTTATTCACAGTATAATGGCTCTTGCGTTAGTCTCATTTTAATCATGTTTTAATGTCAATTCCATGATTTTCTCAGGTTAATCACTGTTTAAAGTCCCAATTTCCCCCGAGAATCAAAGAGTTGGAAGAGACTACAAGGGTCATCCAGTCCAACCCACTGCCATGCAGGAATACACAAACAAAGCACTCCCAAAAGATGGCCATCCAGGTTCTGTTTAAAGACCTCCAAAGAAGGAGACTCCACCGTTCTCCGAAGGAGTGTGTTCCACTGTTGAACCGCTCTTACTGCCAGGGAGTTCCTCCTAATGTTGAGGTGGAATCTCTTTTCTTGTAGCTTTAATCCATCGTTTGGCGTCCTTGTCTCTGAAGCAGCAGAAAACAAGCTTGTTCCCTCCTCAATGTGACACTCCTTCAAATACTGAAACAGGGCTATCATATCATCTCTTAGCCTTCTCTTCTCCAGGCTAAACATACACAGCCATCCAGCAGTCTCTGTCACTTGCCAAGACAAACCCCATGATAGGGGCCGCCCTCAGTCGGAAACGAAGGCACACAACAATAACTAGTAGTAACTTTTATTCCAGCATGTACTTTCTGGTGTTAATAGCTGGGCAGGAGCATCAAAGGGGGCACAAGGAGCAGAAGGTCCTGTTCCGAGGAGCCTTGCATGAAAGAAGCCGCCTCCCACCTGGAGCTCCTGGCCTCAGAGGGAATTGGGAGACATGGCGGAAGGGGACCGAAGGCGTTAGAAAGCCTGGAGTAAGTGAGTGAGAGGCCTCTCTCTGGGCTCCGGCTCCAGCCCTACTTGGGGGAGGGGAGGGGAGGAGAGGAGAGGAAAGGACCGGGGGCTTCAGTGTGGCGTAGTCGTTTTAGCCTTGGGACTACGACTCTGGAGACGCGGGTTCGAATCCCGGCTCAGTAAAGTCTTCGTCTTGTTCTTGTGAGAGCCAGCCGTGGCGTAGTAGCGGTTGGAGCGCTGGGACGACGACCCTGGAGTCCATTAAGAACCACACTACTGGGTGACCTTGGCGGCCGAGTTACATTCTCTCAGCCTCAAGGGAAGCGCCTCCCTTTTTCTGAAGAAATATGGCCATGATAAGGAGTCGCCATAAAGTCGGAGGCACACAACAACAACAACAACGGGGTGGTGGTGGCGGCGGTCTGGGTAAATGACTCTGGAGTCCGGGGTTCGAATCCTCATTAGAGCCTTAAAACCCATCTGGGGTGACCTTGGAAGGGGAGGGAGTGACACTCTCTCAGCCTCAGGGGCAGGCCATAGCAAAAAAATACACAACAGCCCACCGTCTGACAAGACAAACACCATGATAGTAAGTCGGAAAGGACTTGAAGGCACACAGTAACAATACAGAAGGGAGGCACACACGGATAAGAGGCCTTCGCTGGAGGGGCCCTGAGGGGAAAGGAAGGCTGGGAAAGGGGTGGAGGGAGAGAGCAATGGCGCCCAGGTGGAGGAGGAGGAGGAGGAGAGAGAGGGAGAAGGAGGGAGGCCCTGCGGCCCTTCTCCCCTCATACTCACCCAGCAGGGCAGCCGCCAGGAGCAGCCCCCGAGCCGCCATGACAGGAGCGAGTGGAAAGGGCCGGCAGCGGAGAAAAACAACAGCCACCACCAGCTTCGCCGAAGAGGCTCGAGCGCAACGGCGACGGCGGCACGCGACTGGAGAGAGAGAGAGAGAGGGAGGAAAAAAAGACCCCAGCGCTAGCAGGCCAATAGGGGCCTCTCACATGACCTGGTGACGTCAACCGCCACCGCTAGCCCTCTCACTTTCGTTACCTCTCCGTCACCTGGCTTAAGCCACGCCCACGCCCTTCTCCTCCCCACTTTTCTTTTTTTAATGAGAGATGGGGAGGGGAAAGGAAGAGTGGGCGGAGCTAGAGGAAATATCGCGAGAATAGCGATAAAGAGGAGGTTGACGCGTTACTTCAGTTTTGGCTACCGTTGGGCTTCTCTTCCCCCTCCCCCACTCTTGCTTCGTTTTTTTCGACGCAAATTATTTCTGTAGCTTTGAGCCACGGCCGTTAAAGTGGCGTCAGTCTGGATTATTATTTCTGCAGGGTGGCTGCAGAAATAATCCAGGTGGACGCCACTTTTAACTGTCATGGCTGAATTCTGTGGAATTCTGGGATTCGTAGCTTGTTGTGGCGCCAGAGTTCTCTGACAGAGAAGGCTCAATGTCTCACAAAACTACAGTTCCCAGAATTCCATAGCATAGGTCCGTGGCAGTTAAAATGGTGTCAGACTGTATTGTTTCTGCAGTGCAAATGCAGCCAAAGAAGGCTAAACGTTTTACAAAATTGGCACTTCCCAGAATTCCATAGCACTGAGCCATGCCAGTTAAAACTGTCAAAATAAAAGCCTTTGCAGACTGCCAGAAATAGTGCACATTAAATTGAGGCACTGCCCTGGCTCAGTGCTAGGGAGTCATGGGAACTGTAATTTATTGTGGCACCAGAGCTCTCTGACAGAGAAGGCTCAATGTCCCAGAAAAAAATACAGTTCCCATGATTCCCTAGCGCTGAGCCAGGGCAGTTAAAGTGGACTCAATTTGCACTATTTCTGGCAGTTTGCAAAGGCCCTAAATTATTTCTGTAGTGTGGATGCAGCCTTTGTGTGTGACGAAAGCACTGACAATAAATAGGAAGGGATTAGTAGTCCTTGCCTAAGAAAACCCTATGAAATTATACACACACTATAATAATAGTTTTTTTAAAAAACTGATGGTGCAGTTTGTTAGTTGATCTCAACCCACGGCAACTGTGTGGATGAGGCATCTCCAAGATGCCCCCCTGACCACTGCTCTGCTTAGTTCCTGCAAACTCATATTCATGACCTTAATAGAGTCCATCTTCTAGAGCAGGGGTAGGCAACCTTTCCCCTTTAATGGCCGAGGGACTTCAGCTCCCAGAATCCCAGGAGCTATTGGCCAACATGGGACTATTGGCCAACATGGCTGAGGCTTCTGGGAGCTGAAGTCCCTCGGCCCTTAAAGGGGAAAGGTTGCCTACCCCTGTTCTAGAGCATGTGGTCTTCCTCTCTTCCTACTTCAATACAGTAGTAATACATAAAATCATTATAGTAATGCATAATTATTATTGTGGTATAATTATTATATTATAGGATTATAGTATACTATATAATAATAATAATAATAATAATAATAATAGTAACTGCAGTCAGGAAATCAGAAGAAGATTAAGAATGGGGAGGGTAGTTATGAAAGAATTAGAAAAGATCCTAAAAGATATACAACTCAGCACAAAAGTCAGAATCATACATGCCATTGTATTCCCTATTGCCATATATGGATGTGAGAGCTGGGCAGTCAAGAAAGATGAGAGGAAGAAAACCGATTCATTTGAGATAATGTGGTGCTGGAGGAGAGTGCTGAGGATCCCACGAACAGCCAAAAGGACAAACAAATGGCTCCTAGAGCAGATCAAGCCAGAAACCTCCCTGGAAACCAAGATGACCAAACTGAGGCTGTCATACTTTGGATCCATCATAAGAACGGAGGACCCATTGGAAAAGACAATAATGCTGGGAAAGGTGGATGGAAGTAGGAAAAGAGGAAGGCCACATGCCAGATGGATGGACTCTATTAAGGAGGTCATGGGTATAGGTTTGCACAATTTAAGCAGTGTAGTGGAGGACAGGGGTTTTTGGAGATGTCTCATCCATATGGTTGCCTTGGGTCAAGATTGACTCGAGGGCAGTTAACAAAATAATAATAATGCATAACTGTTTTCCTTTCTCCAGAGAGCCAAAGACCTTTGGGTTTAAGCAGGTTTTTAATGTGTAAGCAGTGCAGCTTCTTATTGGGACGTGTCATTTATCTTTGAATATCAGCTACCAACATTTTATAAATCATAAATTAGTTTAATTTACAAACCTCCAATCGTTATAAAATTATACAATAGAATTATTCCATTTGTATGGAAAACAGTACATGCTTTGTGCAGGCAGTTTTCACTGGTGAGCACACCTCAGGGGACAGACAGGTTTTGCCACAAACTGCATGTGTGCAGGGATTTTGTTGTGCCTGAAAGCAGCCCTGCTTCTGTGCCAAGGAAGATAGGTTGCCCACTAGGGCCAGAATCAAAGGGAGGGAGTTTTGCCAGTGATATACAACACAAAAATCCTTCTGGAAGGATTATGAGATAGCCCATTCAAACATGCACTATTGTCTCCTGCTGTGTCAACATACCATAGCTTTTGTATACTGATGGGAAGGGCAGCCTTTCCCCCAGTCCAAAAGGGCAGAAGCATTAGGAGGAGGTCCATCTTGAGAACTGGTCAAAAGAGCATACATACATGTGTGTACACTGCACACTGTAGTAGTTCACCATTTCATCAGTGAAATCCTAAATATATAGTCAAAATTATTAAATGTTGGAAGTCATACTGAAAACAATTCAAATGCCAAATGCCCACAGGCTCATCATCGGGCTCTAGATTCCAAGCTCTCACAACTCTCAGATCCATTTTAAAGCATAAAACGTGTATCTATTTACACAGTTTTATCTGACTGAACAGGCACAGGGGCAAGATCCGTCTTTGTTACTTTTATCAGCCATTTCATGAGTTGCTGGGAATGTTGCTACCCACAGCTGTACTTTCACCCCACTGCAGAAAAAACAGCTGAAAAACAGTGACGAAGGAACTCTGGGCTTCCCTTGCCTCTTTGCATGGGCAAGATATTGCAAAAGCTGGGACTTGGCAGAGGACACATGTTTCCAACCAGACTTAATATTCAGAGAGAGTGGCCTTTGAAACTATGGCTCTAAGGTTTTACTGCAAAAAAAGGCTCAAGACAGATTAGCTGCAGAGTCAGATGGATGAAATCTGCTTCATACTAATTCAAACTCAATGTAATTGCTCCAAGCAAGCAGTAAGATTGTTTACCCTGGTTTGCAGCAGCTCTCTGCAACTTCAAGCAGTGATCTAGCCTTGCCAGAGCTGAGAGCTATTACTTTTTACACAACAAGCCACATAATCCCAGCCTCCATGGCACTGGCTAGTCTATCTGAGAGAATTTGAGAGTTGTAGTCCAAAAGCTTCAACTCACATTGTTACTGGGCCTGATGATGGGCAATTTCTCAACTAAGGGCAGATGTTTATATGGTACAGTGTCATCTGATCTCTGTTCTCAAGGCTTAACTGAGATAACATGAGATAGACAATGAATGACCAGATCAAAGCTGTGTGAGCTGATTTTCATTCAAAGGCAACAGCAACTATCATGTGTCTAAGGAAGAAACAAGAGCAAATGCAGTGGTGGTAAAACAGATAGGTTTTCCTACCTAGTCTATCTATCAGGTAGAAAAGTGTCTGCATTTGATCACTGATTTTTAAATGGTGTATTGCTCTCCTTGATTTTTCATTAAACATTTTAGAGCTGTTTATAGGGTACTTTTATGGATCTCAGAGAACCAGTGTGGCAGAGTGGTTTGTGTGCTGGACTAGGACTCAGGAGTGTGTGTTAACTGCCTTTACGAGGGGGTATCATAAAGTTTTAATTATCACCTTTAAAAAAATTGACAGAAAGTTTGTTTTGATTTGTAGTTGTTAACTTATCTCTACGTAGCCACCATCCAGATTTACACATTTTTCCCAGCATTTCTTGACCCTCCGAATACCGTTATTGTAGAAGTCTGCAGATTGCGCCTTAAACCACTCTTCAACTTTATGGATGACATCATCTGTGTTGTCAAATCGGCGACCCCGAAACGGATTTTTCTTTTTGGGAAAAGAAAAAGGCACTTGGTGGTAATGACACTGACAAAATTTCATCAATATACCATAATAACTTCCGAGTGATAATTATTACTGTATGATACTGTCTCATACTTCTCCATCTTACACTTTAGTCATTTCTGGCACAACCTGTAACAAAAATAAAAGACACAATGAGCTGATTTTCTTAACATCGGAGTTTATCACACGGGGGAAATCCCGTGCAAAAATGCTGCTTTAAAGTAAAAAAAAAAAAACCTGCAAAAGCGGGTGTTTTTTCAGACGATTTCGCTGTTAAAAGCAGGTTAATCCGAACGGAAATTAGACAAAAACTGCTTCTTTTTACTTTCGGAAGATCCCAAAAGTAAAAAGAAACAGTGTTTGTCTAATTTCCGTTCGGATTAACCTCCTTTTAACAGCGCTTTCACTTTTCACACAGGGCAGAACGGGAGAAATCCCGTTCATTAAAAGCTTCCGCTTTTGTGGGGTTTTTTTTACTTTAAAGAGCAATTTTGCACAGGGCTCCCCGTGTGATAAACTCGTACAAGTTGTCTTAGATTCCGTAGCATTACTAGGGGTGTGTGGATCACACTGGGTGACACCTGAGAGGAGGAGTGACACCTGGTTGAGCAATGCTTGTGTGCTTATCCACCCCGAGAGAGAGGGCAAGAGAATGCATAAGTGCCTGCCCCATCTTCCTTGGTGCCTTGGCTTGCATGCTTGAGATTTCTGCCATGTATTCAGAAAGGAGAGAGACAGTAGTAAAAGAAGATTTCAGTTATGGAATTCAGTCTCTGCCAAGAATATAAGGTCCAACAAATTCCTCACTTGCCTTGCATACAATTTTATTTTGTCCAGAAAGTAGAAGAGGCTACAAGGGATCGGCTATTTTAAATCTGATCCTAACCAACAGTGATGACCTGGTTAATGGGATAGAAGTGGCAGGATGTTTAGATGGGAGTGACCATGTTCTCATGAAGTTTGTTATACAATGGAAGGGAGAAGCCAAGCATAGTTGGACATGCATTCTAGAAAGCTGATTTCAGTAAACTTATGGAAATACTGGGGTGATCCTATGGTCAAGAATATTAAATGAGAATGACTCCACGATGAATAGAAGTTTCTTAAAAGTGAAAGATTGAAAGCACAATTTCAGACAGTTCCAATGAGGAGGGGAAATGGGAAGTGTCTAAAGAACTTTCAACTGAGCTAAGATTCAAAAGGAACATGTACAAGAAATAGAAAAAAGGATGAAATCAAATAGGAATTCAAATGAATAGCCAGCATGCGTAGGGAGAGTCAAAAAAGCTAAAGCGCAGAATGAACTCAGGCTTTCTGAAGAGGTTAAAAACAATGAAAAGGGCTTTTTTGGTTATTACTGTATCAAAAAGAAGAACAAGGAAATTGTAGGATCACAGCATGGAAAAACACCTGCACCAGGTGACACTAATGCTAGGAATGCTACTGCCCCTTTTTGAGCCGGGGGCCGGGTTGCTGTCCCTCAGACAATTGGGGGGGCCGAAGCACAATAAATAAATAAATAAAATATTTTTAAAAAATTTAAAAAATATGCATGCACACTCTCTCAGCCCCAGAAAAGCCATGGTAAACCCCCTGTGGAGATTTTGCCAATAAAACCCCAAGAACAAGTAACAACAACAATAATCAATATCATCATGGTGGGCGGCGGGCAGCCCGGCCTGGGGCCGGTCCAAAGGCCTCGGGGGGCCGCATCCAGCCCCTGGGCTTTAGGTTGCCTACCCCTGGCCTCAACTAATGGCAACCCTATGAATAAGACATCTCCGAGACACCAAGTCCTTCATAGCCTTGTTCAGGCTAGCACGCAGTGGGCTGTAGCTTCCTTGAGTCTATCCATCTGTAATGTGGTCTTCCTCTTTTCCTGCTGCCTTCCACCTTAATGTCTTTTCTAGTGAGTCATGCCTTCTCATGATATGTCCAAAGTATGATAGCCTCCATTTGGCCATTTTGACTTTTAAGGATTGTTCAGGCTTGATTTGTTCTATGACCCATTATTTGCCTTTTTAGCAGTCCACAGTATCCAGAGAATTTTTCTTCAGTACCATATCTCAAATGAGTTGATTTTCTTCCTATTTGCTTTGGTCACTGTCCAGTTCTCATAACTATACATAGAAAATGGAAATACAATGACACAGACCATCCTAACTTTAGTATTCAATGATCTATCTTTACACTTCAGGATTTTGTCTAGTTCCTTCATAGTCTTCTTTTGATTTCTTGACTGCAATCTCCATTCTGATTAATGACTCATCCAAGGTATGCAAAGTCTACCTATTTCAATCTCTTCATCATCTACATTAAAGTTATGTAAATCAACTGTGGTCATTATTTTTGTTTTCTTAATGTTCAGCATTAAACCTGCCATAGCACTTTTATCCTTCATCTTCTTCAGTAAATTGTTCCAGGTCTTTGTTGTTTTCTGCTAGTAGTATAGTATAATCTGTATATCTCTAGGAGTCTGGAGATCAGTGTCCCCAAATCCCTGCTTAGCCATGAAAACCCACTGGATGACCTTGGCTAAATCATGCCCTCTCAGTCTAAGAAGAAAGCAATGGCAAATCTGCTCTGAACAAAGCTTGCCAAGAAACTTATTCATCATAAGTTTGCCTTAGAGTCACCATAGGTTGGAAGTGACTGGAAGGCACACAACAACAATATGGATCATAATCTGTTTTTCCTTTATATAAACTTTGTGGATTTTTAAATTATGCATGTCTTTGATTTATACAAGTCTCTGAATTTTAAGTACTACATAACTTACTGTGCAACCTAATACATAATATCCTTTCAGAACTAAATCCCACTAGAATTATAGAATAAATCCCAGGTAAATATATATTCACTTACCTTACAGTTGGAACTACCTTTACCTTTAAGTATACATTACACTTAGATAAGTGTGTATGCAACTGCAGCTTGTGAGGTATTCTTAAAATAAAAATGTTGAAGTCAGTTTGTTAGATGGGATGGTGATTACTTTTGGATTTTTGCTAGTTTCTTGTCATTTTCACCTTGGATACCTTTAACTTTGAATAGTCCACTGTAAGATTTTGAAATTAGGCAGTAAATAACTAGTAAAGCACTTGTGTCTCTTAAAAGTCACTAGCTGGTAACTAGGCAATTATTCTCTTGCAAAGTGGAAGATAGTGCTTTTCTCCTGCTGCCTCCAGACAAGAGTTGTGATTTGGTGAAGATTGTTAAATTTTAATCAGAACTGTAGTATTGCTAACATGCATTTTGTAAACACAATTCTAATTAATACAATGCAGTATGTGGATATCTATCACACTGTTTGTACTTGACAAATAAGGACAGTTCTCATGCCAGTTATAACAAGGATATATAAAAACATTTTGTGATCTAACTATGACAATTAAGGGCCTTTACAGACTGCCAGAAATAATGCAGCTTGAGGTCACTTTAACTGCCCTGGCTCAGTGCTTGGGAATCATGGGAATTGTAATTTATTGTGGCACCAGAGCTCTGTGACAGAGAAGGCTCATTGTCTCAGAAAAAACTACAGTTCCCATGATTCCCTAGCATTGAGCCAGGGCAGTTAAATTGATCTCAAGCTGCATTATTTCTGGCAGTCTGTAAAGGCTCAAAGTTAAGTTGCCTATTTACAGTTTCTACCCAAATAAACTTGTTTAGCATGTCAGCATTCTAGTGAGATCCATCTCTTTTTATAGCTGCATTTAAAAAAAAACTTTAAAAAATAATAGTTGCAACTAATAAAGCTTAAGTCCCTAAAAAAAAACAAGGTGAAAAAAGTGTAAGTTAAATGCCATCCCCAACCTCTGGTGTTGCAGTCCTCCAAAGCCCCGCAAAGTGCTAACTGGGGGGAAGGGGGCAAAAACTCACCCATGAAATGGGTGAAGAAGCACTATGTAACAAAACAACTCCTATACCCTGACCCTACAACTTTACTTTAAATGACAAAAATTGGTCAAAATCCTGCTTCCCTTAAAACTGGAGATGCAAATCAGAAGTAACTTATGATATATTTGGGTTGCATGTTTAGCTAAAAATGGGACAGTGAGGCTCTAAGCATGCTCCTAATTACTGCTCTGTGTTGTTTGGGTTGTTTCCCCAAGTTCTCAGTCATGGTTCAACTCCTTTTTTTTTTTAGCCTAGAGATGTTGTCCATATCTTTGTTCACAGGCTTCTGTTAAAACGTTGGAGCTGCACAACTACTTAACTAGAAGAAATAAAGCATTAGTAGAAACAAGGGAAGACATGAGGAGCTACTTAGTAAAAATTTTTTAGAAGAACCATGAAATTAATCCACAGTATCAAATCTTACATAGACTTCTGTAGGGATAAGCGGGTTTTCTACATTTTAAAAATAAAGGCTAATCTTATCAAGGCAGTTTCACTAACAATCAACAAAAAGACACAACAGGTCATGCTACTGCAGGCAGAAAATACATTGTCATATTTATACAGTGCCTAAGAAGTTAATTTAATTTTGTGTCTGCAAACAAGAATAAAAGAAATGGGCTAGTCTTTTAAATAAAGCAAACATTGCAACCTAAACTGACATTTGAAGGTGTATAAGACAGATGTGTAATGGTGGAATTATCTTGAATAGCAAGATAATGCATTTAATGGACATTTATGGCCCTAATAATTAGGAATCAAGGTTCTATGAAAAATTATTAAGAAAGACAGCTGATTTGGACCTATGAAATTTGATTTGTATGGAAGATTGGAATGGAGTTGTTGATCCTAATAAAGATAAATATTCCAGAGTAACGGAATCAAGGAAGACTACCCAGAACTGTCTTTAAATATACAGAGTACTTTGGGTTAATAGATGGTTGGAGACATTTGCAGCCAAATTCTAGAGATTATAAATTTTCTCAAATTTCCACAAGTAGTTTTCTAGAATATATATGTTCTGGATTGTTAAGGAAACAGCAACATGGGATATACAGTAATAGAAATAAAAATATGTATGTGAATGTCAAAGTGACTAAGCAGGAGCAATCAGGAAGATACACAGGTGAAAAAGATAATATAATTAAGAAGCCTTGAGAGCCAAGGACAAAGTTATAGAAGGTATATTGAGAACACCTGTGATAGATTGCAAACACCTGAGACTCATTAAGTGGTCAAGGTAAAGTGATGAAACACTTGGGTTGGTCTTGGGTATGGGATGATCTATGTGGACCAATCAAGATGTATGTACACACCCACTGGGTGGAAACTGACTGGTGGGTGGTGTCTAACAATGGCTATAAATTGCAATGTTTGCTAATGTACATTGTGGTGTAGTGTGGAGTATTTTGGTGGAGTAGAGATTGTGATTTGTAGGGCATATAGTATTTGTGTATATAGTAGAATAAAGTAGATCTTTTATATTAGACTACTGAGTTGTCTGGTGTCTTGAGGGAAGATACAAGAACCAGAAGAATCCTGGAGAAGTTTGGAGACATCTCAGGGAGAGAGAAGGCTTGGAGAGTTTGTCAGGGTCTTCAGCCTATTCTCTGAAACTCTGCTGCTTGGGAAAGAAGCATCAACCACTGATCAAAGCTGGTCAGCTCTGCTGCATAACAAGGTGGTGAGTTAGAGCCAGAGGTGAAGAGCTACAACTCCCATCATCCCTGACAAGGGTTATGGGCCCAGATACTAGAGCAACCAGCATTCACAGAAGCTGAAAGTTCCAGAGAGTGGAAGAAAGTTTTGTGGAGCTTTGTGAGTAAATCATTTTGTGTTTTGTCTGCTGTGCATACTCAGAAGGACTGTGTCAAATTGAGTCACTGCACAAATTAAGATGGAGATACTAAAGTTTAGTAAATTAAATAGAAACAACTACTCTACCTGGACGATATATGCCCAATCTCTACTAATAAAGGAGTCTCTGTGGTTGACAGTTGAAACAGGGCTGGCAGCTGATGCTAATGCAGCCACTCGAGAAAGAGACGCTAAAGCAAAAGCATGTCTTTATCTCATGCTAGAAGAAGACTTGATTAACGACGTAAGAGATAAAGTGTCCGCCAAGGATGTGTGGGATACTTTGCAGAGATTACACACACCTTCAACTGCATTTGCAAAAATGCTTTGGTCTAAAAGAATTTACAGACAAAAGATGACGAAAGGACAGTGTGTGATAGAACATTTAAAAACAATGCAAGATTTATTTGTGCAAGCTGAACTGAGAGGAGTGGAAATTAGCAAAGAGCAGCAGTGTTATATTTTGCTGGAATCGCTAGATCCTTCTTGGGACAACATTACAAATAGCTTGCAAAATTTGCCAGAAGCTGAGCTGAACAGAGACTTAATTGTTGCCAGAATATTGGAAGAGAACTTGAGAAGAAAGTCTGAGCAGGGTGACTCAGCAAGTTTAAGGACTGTGCCAAAACAACAAACAACGCCTGATCTACGAAAGCAGGAAGAAGCAGCTTCTACAAGGGAGCAACGGAGGTGTTTTTATTGTAAAAAGATTGGTCATCTGCAGAGACATTGTAAACAATTTGCTGCTGAGAGAAGCAAGCAAAGAGAGAGCAGATGGCAACCGCGGCAGTATCACAAGCAGTCCAGATCTCCATTTTTGAAGGACAGTGGTGATAAAAAGGGGGTTGCAACCATGATTAAGGAGGAACAAAATACTAATTGTAAATGGTTGATTGATTCAGGAGCATCATCTTCAATGTGTAACAATATTAATTTGATAAGTAATAGAAAATCAGCTAATGTAAATACTGTAGTTTTAGCTGATGGGAAAGAGCTCAGTACTGTAAATCAAATGGGTACAGTTTTCATTCCTGGGCTAAAGGAAAACTTTAATGATGTGTTACATGTAAAGGAGTTAGAAAATAATTTGTTATCAGTAAGCAGATTAACAGACAGAGACTACACAGTCATTTTTGAAAAGAACATGTGTAAGATAAAACTGAATGGGGAATTGCGAGGCATAGGCTTGAAAAAGGATAAACTTTACTATTTGGAAGACAATATTGATTGCTACAGGGTTGAAAATGCTAATAACATAGACAATAGTCCAATTCATAAAGACTGCATACATGAACTACACAGGAAATTTGGCCATGCTAGTTTCAAATGTTTAAAGAAGTTAATCAGTATGTGTCCAGATTTAAAAGTTGCTGAATGCAAAAATCACTTAGATTGTACTGTATGTAATCAGGTAAAGGTCCGAGCTTTTCCAGTAGCCAAGAAAACCAAAAGAATTGCTCAAAGACCATTTCAGTTTGTACATGCAGATGTTGCCCAAGCTAATTGTTTATCTTTAGGGGGAAGCAAATATTTCCTAGTAATTGTTGATAGGTTTACAAGGTTTGCATTTGTAAGAATATTGAAAAACAAATCTGACGCTGGGCAAAGTTTAAAAGCATGGGTGAGAATGGTGGAAAGACAATTTGATATTAGAGTAGGCACCATTGTTACTGACCGGGGAGGAGAGTTTCTAAGTAATCAATTGTTTAATTGGTTTCAAAAGGTAGGAATAAGGCATGAAACTACTAATCCCGCTTGTCCTAACGAAGATGGTTTAGCGGAGAAAAGAATACAAGATATAAAAAGGATAACTGCTTGTTTGATGGCAGATGCAGAGGTAAAAGATAGTTTCTGGGCAGAAGCAACTTTGACAGCAGTACATATTAGCAACAGACTGTATCATTCAGAAATTGAAGACATTCCCTACAGGGTATTGTATGGGAGAGTGCCAAATTACAAGTATTTGAGAGTCTTTGGACAATTTGCTTATGTTTACATACCAGCTTGTTTCAGGAAGAAAGGAGAACCCAAAAGTAAAAGGCTTAGGTTTTTGGGGTATTCAGGAAATAGCTACAAGTTTCATTTAGGTGGAAGGGAAGTGCAGTATTCTAGGTCTGCAAATTTCGAGAGACATGCCGGTTGGGACAAATTGCATGCCAATAAGGAAGTTTTCTTGAGGTTAGGAAGTTCAAATGAGCCAGAAACACAAATTGAACCAACTTCAGGAAACGGAGGGGTTTCAGTTAAGCCAGAAGCATCCACTAGCAGCAGTGATAGTTCTTCTGATAATGAGACACAATCTAGACCTATTACTACTAGAATGACTGAAGACAAGAGATTTAGTCATAGAACTATAACTCCCAGTACAGAAAGTGAGGATGAAAGAGGCAGATCAGCAGAGTTTATTCCCAGACGTAGTCACAGAGTTAGAAAGCCTCCAGATAGGTTTGTTGTGACAAATGCAAGAGCTTGTTTAGCAGTGGAAGAGCCTGAAAGTTTTGAAGAGTTAGAAAGTTTGTCTAGAGAAGAACAGGAAAGATGGATTGATGCAATGGATGATGAGTTTGGTTGTCTGGTAAATAAAGATGTTTTTGAAATAGTTGATAGACCCAAAGACAAGAAAGTAATTGGTTGTAAGTGGGTGTACAAAAAGAAAGAAATGCCAGATGGAAGTATTAAGTATAAAGCTAGGTTAGTAGCTAAGGGTTTTGCACAACAGCAGTATGAGAACTATGATAAGACATATTCTCCAACTGCAAAGCCAGAAAGTCTGAGAATGGTTCTGGCTGTAGCAGCAAAAAGAAGTTTAGTTGTAGAGCATTTTGACTTTGAAACAGCCTACTTGAATGCTAGTTTAGATGAAGAGATCTTTATGGAGCAGCCACAAGGTTTTGAAGAAATTGGTAGTCAGAAAGTTTATAAATTAAAGAAAGCATTATATGGGTTAAAACAAAGTGCCAGAGCATGGAATTTGTGCATTAATGACGAGTTAGTTAAGCTAGGATACAAAAGGAGCGTTGCAGATGCATGTGTCTATACAAAAGGAGACATAGTGTTAGTGATCTATGTAGATGATTTGTGCGTGGCAGCAAAGTCAAGACAGGAGATTGAATCAGTAAAAAAAGAGTTGTCTAAAAAGTTTGTTTTGAAAGATCTAGGTTTATTAAAGTCTTATTTAGGTATTAGTGTTGAATGGACAGAAAAAGGACATTGTTTGTTAAGTCAGAGAAAGAAAATTGAAAATTTGATTGAAAAGTGTGGATTACAAAATGCTAAAATAGTAAGAGCTCCAATGACAACTGCTTTTGTATCTGAAAAAACAACTAGAGATTTTGAAGACAAGACTTTATTCAGGAGCATAATAGGATCTTTACAATTCATATCTTGCCACACCAGACCAGACATTTCATATGCTGTAAATGTATTGTCCAGAAGAGTTAATGATCCAAAAATTGAAGACTGGACAGCAGTAAAACACTTATTAAGATATTTGAAAGGAACTTTAGATAAGAAATTGGTAATTAGAAACAGTAATTCAGATTTAGATTGTTATGTGGATAGTTCTTTTGCATCAGAATTAGGAGACAAGAAGTCAGTTACAGGAATGATAATTAAGTACAGTGAAAGTCCAATAGTCTGGAGAAGTAGAAAACAAACGAATGTAGCGTTAAGTACGACTGAAGCAGAATTCGCAGCTTTAAATGAGATAGTGAATGAGGTACAGTGGGTTGAGCAATTGTTAAATGATTTAAATGAAAGTTACAAGATACCAGTAGAAATTCTGGAAGATTCACAGTCATGCATAGCAATGGCTGAAACTGAAAGTTTGAAGAACAGAACAAAATATGTTGGAGTAAGATATCAAAATGTGCGAGACATGGTTCAGAAGGGAAAAATAGAATTGAGATATATAGAAACACAACACAACATAGCAGATTTGTTCACAAAAGCATTGACGGCGGAAAAACATGAAAGACTGACACAAATGGTTGGAATGACATTGTAAAACACATACAATATTTTATTTCGGAGGGGATTGTTAAGGAAACAGCAACATGGGATATACAGTAATAGAAATAAAAATATGTATGTGAATGTCAAAGTGACTAAGCAGGAGCAATCAGGAAGATACACAGGTGAAAAAGATAATATAATTAAGAAGCCTTGAGAGCCAAGGACAAAGTTATAGAAGGTATATTGAGAACACCTGTGATAGATTGCAAACACCTGAGACTCATTAAGTGGTCAAGGTAAAGTGATGAAACACTTGGGTTGGTCTTAGGTATGGGATGATCTATGTGGACCAATCAAGATGTATGTACACACCCACTGGGTGGAAACTGACTGGTGGGTGGTGTCTAACAATGGCTATAAATTGCAATGTTTGCTAATGTACATTGTGGTGTAGTGTGGAGTATTTTGGTGGAGTAGAGATTGTGATTTGTAGGGCATATAGTATTTGTGTATATAGTAGAATAAAGTAGATCTTTTATATTAGACTACTGAGTTGTCTGGTGTCTTGAGGGAAGATACAAGAACCAGAAGAATCCTGGAGAAGTTTGGAGACATCTCAGGGAGAGAGAAGGCTTGGAGAGTTTGTCAGGGTCTTCAGCCTATTCTCTGAAACTCTGCTGCTTGGGAAAGAAGCATCAACCACTGATCAAAGCTGGTCAGCTCTGCTGCATAACAAGGTGGTGAGTTAGAGCCAGAGGTGAAGAGCTACAACTCCCATCATCCCTGACAAGGATTTCTAAGAATATGACTAACCCAGTAAAGAGGATGGACATTTTACCAAAAATATTTACAGACCATAATCCCACCATGATGTCCCTGAAATGGAGAAAACCTAGTTTAGATAAAGACTTGAAGAGTGTCTATTTTTGAATAAACAAGAATTGAGGAAATTCTTTGAGTTGAATTTAAATAAGGGCACAGAGCCCACAATAGTTGGGATGCAAGCAAAAGTTATGCAGTATGAAAGGACAATTTATAAAGTATAGCTTTAGACTGAAAAAAGGAAGAGAAGCAAGAGACTGTTGATGGACCACATACAGAACCTTGAAGGAAAATGGAAGAAATTTTTTGATAATGAGACTTAACAAAAGATTAAGTTACTTTAACAATAGTTTTCAATGTTTGTTGTTGTTGTGTGCCTTACAGTGATTTCCTACTTATGGTGACCCTAAAACGATCCAATTAAGGGTTTTTCTGGGGTCAGAGTATGTGGCTCACCCAATGTCACCCACTAGGTTTTCATGCTGAATGGGGAATCGAACTCTGATCTCCACAGTCATAGTCCAACTCTCAAACCATTACACCACACCGGCTCTGAATGCCAAATTATTATATCTCAAGCAAAAGAATTTTCAATTCCCAAATAAACCTGGGAAGTGACTTTCTTAAAAGTTGAGAAGCAAAGAATAAAGAAATATGTCACAAAGATCAAGAAAGGAGGTCAATATGTAATGAACAATTTGAAAATATTAAAGCCTTTAAGGAATTTTATAAATGATTATGGCCTTGTCTGCATGGATTAAAAGTACTGTGTTCCCTCTGGAATTGTGTCATCCTGTCTGGAGGATGAGGCCATTAGATGCATATCTGGTGGATTCGGCCAAATCCCAGCCAAAAAGGCTCAGCTGTTTTCAGCAGTTTCAACTCCACTATGAGAACTAGCAGACCAGATGGGCCCACGCACCCCTTACCTGTCATTGCCGTTACATCCTTTCTGAAGGCCGCAGCTTGTGATGTTGGAAGGGGGCACTTAGCCACATGGGTGTAGCCAGGCATCTCATTCCCACCCCTACAGGCTGTGGTGGGGGCCTTCAGAGAGGATGTAACAGTGGCAACAGGTAAGGGGCACACAGCAGCAGCAGCAGATCCACAGTGTTGCAGCAGGTGGGCATATGGTCACTCATCCATTGCTGTGCCAGCCTGGGGACTAATCCAGGTGGAAACCATGGGCAGGATACTGCCTTTCTGTTTAGGCCCTATATGTGTGGGGAAACAAGAAAATTTCAGATAAGTGAGATTACTTGGATAGTCTCCAATTAGATAAACTATGGTTGGAACAAAAACAAAGTTTGAATGGGCTTGTGGTAAATCTGGACCTTACTGAAACAATTAAAATGATTAAAGTTGGAAAGGCCCGAGATCCAAATAAAATACCTGCAGTATAAGAAGTTTGAATGAGTTACCTCAAACAGTAAAAATAGTCTGTGATGATTAGGGAAAGGATATATGCCAGACTCTTGGAGAAATGCCTATATCACAGTGATACATAAAAAAAGATAAAGATGAGACACTGATAAAGGATTATAGGCCTGTTTCATTACTGAAAAATTTTCTAAGATATTTACTATCATTCTGGCAAACAGATTGAGAAAACATACTTTGCAGAATATCCATGAGAATCAGAGTGGATTTTTACCAAAAAGAAAACTAAGGATTAATGTAAGCGCTGTTCTGAACACTATTGAGTTCTTAAAATATTATGAAAAAGACTGTTTTTATTTTTTAGATGCAGAGAATGCTCTTGATAGTATGTCTTTGAGTTATTAATTTCAAGTATTAGAGAGAATGGACTTTGGTGTAAATATTCAGAAAATAATGACAATTCTATTCAATTCCAAAGGTCCAGATGTTAGTGAATGGTAATGCAACAAGACCAATAGAAATACAAAAAGGGACTAGACAGGATTGTCCCCTCTCAGCTTTACTGACTGTTTATTTTGCCACTGCAAACTTTACCAAGAGATATCAGACAAGATGACAGAATTTGTGGAGTGAGGGTAAAAAAAGAACAGTATAAACTAAGGGCTTATGCAGATGATCTTATCATAATGATGCAAAACCCATTGGACTCAATGGAGGCTCTTTTGAGAGGAAATAAAAGTCTTTGGGATATGCTCTGGGTTTAAAGTGAATAATGATAATACAAAGTTGCCAAATTAAAATATGACTTCAGAAGAGGAAAATAAATTAATGGTTTTATCAAATTTTAAAATGGAAAAAAAGGATTAAATATTTGAAAGTTCCAGTCACAAAGAATACTAGTTTACTATTTCAAAACAACTATGAAAAACTCTGCAAAGAAATTAAAAGATACCGAAAAAAATGGGGAACGTTAAATTTATCCCTTTTGGGAAGAATAGTCGTATTAAAAGAAATGTTTTGCCAAGACTTTTATTCACCTTGTCCCCATTATAAGAAATGCACAGTGGCAGAGAGAAAACTCCAGATTTATTTTGCAGGCAAGAAAACCTAGAACAAAAATTAAAAACTAGGAGTGTTTTTGGGAAAGGAGTGGCTTTGGCAGTTTCTTAATATTAAACTGTATTATGAAGCCTGTTGTTTTGCATGGTTAAAAAACTGGATATTGGTTAGAGGGGAGAAACTCTTGGAATCTAAAGATCATGACTGAAGATTGGGATGGCATAGTCATTTTTGGTATGATAAAGTAGCCATGCAGAATTTAAAAATCACTGTATTAGAAAGAATCTTCTATGTGTTTGGTATAAATATAAACAGACTTTTCCGTAATATAACATTAGCCACCTCACTACAGGAAATAAAAAAAGGAAATAATGAGTTAAAAATCAGAGATGGCTGTTGTATAATAATCTTTTAAATTTTGAGCAAGACAGCTGGAAATTTAAATCAAGAGAGACACTTATTAAGGAAGTCAAAGCTTACCGTATATACTTGTGTTTAATTCAATGGCAGGTTTGGGGGCCAAAATTATATATTTAGCTATGACCTGTAAGTAAAGGGTAAAATTTAGGGACAAATAACAAATCTTTTTCTCTCCTAAAAACACATAGAGAGAACATACTTAGGAAGAGCTAAAGAGGAGGACAGGATCTATTTGAGGGGTTACAATTGAGGAAGTGTGAACGGCATTGCTGATCTTAAATTGTCTATAGTGGGCCCTCAGTATCCACAGGGGATCCATTCCGGACCCCACCACCACCACCACCATGCAAATACCAAAATCCATGGATGCCAAAGTTCTGTCCCCAGTGGTGGCATGGCCGCATGCACATGCCGCCACTGGGGACAACAGGGCTGTGCCTAATGGTGGTACGACCACATGTATGTATCATCATTGGGGGCAACGCAGACTTGCTGTTCGTGGATGCTCAAATCTGCAGATGGCAAGTCTGTGGATACTGAGGCCTCACTGGACTTCTATATAGGGAAAGAAATATAAACCAAGAAGAAGAATGTGAATGTTGCTTGAAAAAACAAGGGGGAGGGAGACAAGCAAGGAAAACAATATGCCACTGTTAGGGACCCAGCACAAAGGCAGTGACAAGAGGCAAGTTTTACCCTCCACTTATCCACCAGATCAGAGAAAGAAAGTCCTCCCTCCTTCCCCACCTACTTATTTGGCCCAAGCAGTGTTTAGCAGTAACATGGAGGAGCGTAAAGAGAGACTGCAGTGGCCACTTTTAATAGGGGCATACTGTATAAGCCAGGGGTCGGCAACCTAAGGCCCGCGGGCTGAACCCGGCCCGCCGAGGCCTTGTTACCAGCTCCTGGTTGGTCCTGCCGCCCCGCCTTTTTTTTCCTGAGCTTCTCCGGCCGCTGTTTTGTGTTCCGACACAAAACAGCGGCCGGGTTGCACGCGGTGCGCTCCACCCCCTGCGTGTGGCACACTCCGCCCCTCCGCCTCATCCGTAACTTTCTCCACCCTCCTCCTCCTCCTCCTCCGCATCTTTCTCCGCCCCCTCCTCCTCCTCTACCTTCTCTGCATCTTTCTCCGTCCTCCTCCTCTGCCTTCTCCGTGTCTTTCTCTGCCCTCCTCCTCTTCCTCTACTTTCTTCGCATCTTTCTCCACCCTCCTCCTCCGCCTCCTTCTTCGCCCTCCTCCTCCTCCTCTGCCTTCTCCGCATCTTTCTTCACCCTCCTCCTCCTCCTCCTCCGCCTTCTCCGTGTCTTTCTCTGCCCTCCTCCTCTTCCTCTACCTTCTTCGCATCTTTCTCTGCCCTCCTCCTCCACCTCCGCCTTCTCCGCGTCTTTCTCCGCCCTCCTCCTCTTCCCCTACCTTCTTTGCGTCTTTCTCCGCCCTCCTCCTCCTCCTCTACCTTCTCCGCATCTTTCTCTGCCCTCCTCCTCTTCCTCTACCTTCTTCGCATCTTTCTCCGCCCTCCTCCTCCACCTCCACGTCTTTCTCCACCCTCCTCCTCCTCCTCCTCGGCTTTCTCCGCCTATTTCTCCTCTGCCTTCTCCGCGTCTTTCTCCTCTCTCTGCCAAGAGGAGCGGGAAGGGAGTGCACAAGGGAGGAGAGGGAGCCAGCCACAGCGAGCCAAAGTGAGGAGAGAGGTTGGTTCGCGGGGGGGGGGTATCTGAGGCTGAGATAGTGTGCATGCATCTCTGCTTGGTGGTGGGCTTGCCTTCTAGTCGTTTCCATGCTGATAATGCTTATTGTTGTTCTTACTTGTTCTTGGGGTTTTCTTGGCAAAATCTCCACAGGGGTTTTGCCATCATGGCTTTTCTGGGGCTGAGACAGTGTGCATGCATCCCTGCTTGTTGGTGGGCTTGCCTTCTAGTCGTTTCCATGATGATAATGCTTATTGTTGTTCTTACTTGTTTTTTGGGTTTTCTTGGCAAAATCTCCACAGGGGTTTTGCTATCACGGCTTTTCTGGGGCTGAGACAGTGTGCATGCATCTCTGCTTGTTGGTGGGCTTGCCTTCTAGTCGTTTCCATGATGATAATGCTTATTGTTGTTCTTACTTGTTTTTTGGGTTTTCTTGGCAAAATCTCCACAGGGGTTTTGCTATCACGGCTTTTCTGGGGCTGAGACAGTGTGCATGCATCTCTGCTTGTTGGTGGGCTTGCCTTCTAGTCGTTTCCATGATGATAATGCTTATTGTTGTTATTACTTGTTCTTGGGGTTTTCTTGGCAAAATCTCCACAGGGGTTTTGCCATGGCTTGCTGGTATATATATATATATATATATATATATGTATTTTGTAGCGCTGTATATATATATTGGTATTTTACTAAGAGCAATTTTGTATTCCTAGGTAACAATGATGTCCTCAAAGACTGTCACTAAGAGGAAGATCGACGCGGAATGTAGGGTATTCAACCCACAGTGGACACATGACTACTTCTTCATCCAGCCCAAGGAAAAAGCTGTGTGTTTGATATGCCAGAATGTAGTGTCTGTGTTCAAGGAATACAATATGCGTCGACACTATTAAACTCATCATAAAGAAACATATGATTCTTTGGCCGGAGAAGTGAGAAAAGATAAAATATTAAAACTGAAAAATTCATTGACAACTCAGCAAAATATTTTTGTTGCGCAGAAGCAGCAAAATATTTCATCACTGCGAGCAAGTTTTCAAGTTGCCAAGCTAATAGCGTGCGCTGGCAGACCATTCTTGGAGGGAGAATTTGTTAAAGAATGCTCTCTTTCTGTTGTCAAAGAGATGTGTCCAGAGAAGGCCGATTTATTTAGTACAGTGAGTCTTTCAGCACGTAGTTATACGAAGGATTGAAGAACTGGGAGACAATTTGCAGGAGCAATTGCAAAACTCTACAAAAAACTTTCCTATTTTTCCTTGGCACTCGACAAAAGTAATTATATTTGTGATTCTGCACAATTCTAATTTTTATTCGTGGGATAAATGACAACTTCGAAGTCACAGAAGAGCTTGCTGCACTGCAAAGCATCAAAGGGACGACTACAGGAGAAGATATCTATGAAATGGTTTGCCAAACTGTGAATGGTTTGGAGCTGGACTGGACTAAACTAGCCAATGTGACAACTGATGGTGCTCCTAGCATGGTGGGGTCTAAGAAAGGAGTAATTGCTCGCATTAACCAAGAGATGGAAAAACATAACCATTCTCAACCAATAGCCATACACTGCCTCATCCACCAATAGGCGCTGTGTAGTAAATCACTGAAGTGGGACTCTGTTATGAAAACTGTGGTTTCTTGTGTTAACTTCATTAGAGCTAATGCATTGAACCACAGACAATTTCAGGAATTTCTGTCTGAGGCAAAAGCTGACTGTGAAGATGTTCTGTGCCACACAGAAGTCTGTTAGCTGAGTCGAGGGAGAGTTTTGAGACGTTTCTATGACTTACTTCCAGAGATTGCAGCTTTTCTGGTTTCCAAAAACAAAGAAGTACCAGAGCTCAAATGATGCAGAATGGAAATGGCACCTTGCCTTTCTGACAGATGTAACAGAGTTCCTTAACAGTCTCAATGTGGAACTTCAAGGAAAGGGGAAGCTCATCTGTGATATGTACGCATATGTGAAATCATTTCAACTAAAATTAGTCCGCCTCATCAAACAAGCGAATGGGGGCCATTTCAGCCATTTCCCAACTACTCAAAATCTGTCAGCAGAAAAACCATTGGTTGCATTCCCAACAAAAACATGTATGGATTCACTGGAAAAGTTACAAAGCAAGTTCCAAGTTAGATTTAAAGAGCTTAATCTCCACGAACAGGACATACAGCTTTTCCGTAACCCATTTTCTATTGACATTGAAAATGTGGATTCAATTTACCAAATGGAACTGTGTGACCTGCATAGTTGTGACTCTGAAAGAAGCATTCAAGTCAAGAAGCCTTCTAAATTTCTATGCATCTCTCCCCTCTGAGAAACATTCTAATCTCAGGAACCATGCACTCAAAATGGCAATCATCTTTGGCAGCACTTACGTCTGTGAACAGACTTTTCCAGGATAAAATATCTGAAATCGCCAACCAGATCTAGACTAACTGATGAACACTTGCAGCACTTGTTACGACTAGCAGTGACAAATATGGAACCGGACATTGATCATCTCATTAGCCAGAAGCAGGCCCAGGGTTCCCATTAAAATACACTGTTATTTAATACAGAATAAAGTTTGTTTATTTAACTTTACTTGTTTTTGTTCTTCATTTTAAATATTGTATATGTTCCCGTTTTGTTTTTTTACTTCAAAATATAATATATGCAGTGTATGTAGGAATTATTTTTTTATTTTATTTATTTATTTATTTATTTGCTTCGGGCCCCCAATTGTCTGAGAGACAGCAACCCCACCCCCGGCTCAAAAAGGTTGCCTACCCCTGGTATAAGCCCTCTGCATAGGGATTATGGTGGCCATTTTTAGTAGGGTCATGGTGTGTAAGCCTCTCTGCAGAGAATGTGAAGCCCCAAGGGACTTATGTACCTGACCCTCCACATCTGCATATTTTATTTTTGCAATTTTATTATTGTTCTCTCTAGCAACTTCTAGGTCCTCCAGGGTGACTCTATGGCCAGCTTCTGCCAGAGGTCATGCTGGAGGACCTAGAAATTCTCTAGGTATCTGTAGATTCTCTAGCACAATTCAGTTTCCGCAGATGGTGACCACAGAGTTTCTCTGGAGGACCTAGAGATTCCTAGAGTTGTATTTGTTAGGTTAAAATTGTGTTTTTATTTGTGGTTTTTCCATTTTCATGGAGGTCCTTTGTCCCTAACCCCAGCAAATGTGGAGGGCCCACTGTATCATATGCCCCTATTAAAAATGGCCATTACATTCTCTACAGAGAGATTTATACAGTATGTCCCTATTAAAAATGGCCACCACAATCTCTCTTCAGCTTCCCCCACTGTTGCTCAATGCTACACAGGCTGAAAAGGAAGGTGAGAAAAGAAGAAAGGAGGGAAGGCTGTTTTTCCCCCTCTAGTTTGGGCAAGAGAAGGGTAATGGGGTGAGAATGGTGCTTCTGCACCAAGAGGGGCTTCTCACTTCTGCCTCTTGCGCTAGGTCCCTATTCCAGCATTGACCCATGTATAAATCAATCAAGTTTTTTGGGGTTGCTTTTTTGTCAAAAATTTTCGACATGCACAAATTCTCCTTATGTGAAACTCAATGACAGATTTAATAAAATAAGAGAAATGCAACAATAGAGAATGGAGAAAATGAATTCTATTTAGAGTTGTGTAAAGATGATTAACATGTAATTTAAAAAGTGTATAAATTGCTAGTTAAACAATAGACAGAAGGTGAACCTGTAAAAGGTGGGCCCAAAATTTTGGGCATAACGTGCAAATCAATACATGGGAGAAATATGATCTAAAATATAAAATTTATTTTGTGCAATAATTTAAAAGAAAACTTGTATAAGATGATGTATAGATCGTACTTAATACCAAATAATCTTAATACCAAATAATCTGTTGAAAATGTCCAAGCATGTTTCATACCAATGTTGGGACTGTCAAGATAAGTAGGGTTTTTTCATATGTGGTGGACGTCTAAGGTGACAAGTTATTGATCCAAGATTTATAAGTTCATCCAAAAAAATGTAAAGGTAGATTTAGTAATTTCACCAGAAATGTTTCTGTTGCATACAAATTATGGATAAAGAACTAGACAGTGAACATGAATTACTTCTTCACTACATGGAACAGCAGCAAGAACGTTTTTGCTCAAACATGGAAAGTGATTGAAGCACCAACGATGGAAGAATGGATTGTTAAAGTTGCTAAATTAGCCCAAATCGCCAAACTAATGTGGGTTTTGAAGGATAAACCAACTGATGATTTTTTCAAAGATTGGACACCATTTATGGACTTTTTGAGCAATAAGAAATCTAATGATGTAATAATTTGTGGTTATGGTTATTAGAAATTCTAGTAGGATTATTTAGTTGGAGCTATAATGGTAGAATGATATGCTCCTTTTTAAATTTATCTTTTCATTACAATTAGGATTGGGTTGGCAGAGGCCTGTTTTTTCCATTCTCTTCTCTTCTCTTCTCCCTTTTTTTCTTTTTGTTCTCCCCCTCTTTATTTTTTATTTTCTCTCTTTACTTTCTGAATGTATTCCCTGAAAGTATATTATCTTGATATAGACTGTAAATTATACTGTTTGTGTTAAATTATTAAATAAACTGCAAAAAAAAAGTTAATATATGATTTGCTGTAAATAAAATTCAGATAATTAAAAGTGAAAACAGATCTATATTGCACAACATTTTACACTGGCTTCAACTTAGGATTTTACATATAAGAAGGAAACATAGGGGAAAATAAATGCAACAGTTATTGACAGTTAATGAAGGGATTTTAATCTGTTGAAGTAAAAATATTACAAGGGAACTTCTTTATATAATTAACCAGGTTACCAATTTTATGCAAAGCATTTTAATAAAAATATTACTAACATTAAATGACACAAAGGATAACCCCCCCCTTTTGATTTCTTTTAAACATATACATTTTGCATATCCTGTAAAACCAGCAGTTACCACTATCAGTTTACATAGATTTCTTTCTCTAAAGTTCAGTCAAATTCCAGATTAACAATACTTTCAAACTCTATCAAGACAAAAAACATGGGAACAATCCAGTTCTTCTCTCCATATGGTTCTGCAAATATGAGGTATCTGGAGAATGACTGGATTGTCACATATGATCTTACAACAGGGCTATTAAGCCTTAAAAACTATTTTTATATGTTCTAAGAACATGCCAGTGTAATTAGCCTGTGTGCAAGTCTTAAAGCAAAACTAGATTATCCTGTTGTTTTACTGAATGTTTATAAACAAGTATCTTGCAATAAGAAAGTGCTTATTTGATTCACTGTCATGGGGCCAAGAAGAAGAAAAAACATCACCAATAAGTGAAGTCGTAGGCTTCCATGGCCAGCATCCATAGATTTTTGTGGGTTTTTCGGGCTGTGTGGCCATGTTCTAGAAGAGTTTCTTTCTGACGTTTCGCCAGGATCTGTGGCTGGCATCTCTGAAGATGCCAGCCACAGATGCTGGCAAAACGTCAGAAAGAAAGTCTTCTAGAACATGGCCACACAGCCCGAAAAACCCACAAAAACCTATCACCAATAAGTATTTTGAAAATTTAACTCTAGATGTTTATATGCAGTTATCCTCTTGGCACTTGGTTCTATCTAAACAAGAATAAAGTTTAGAAAGATGTGAAATAAAAAATCAAATAGAAATACTAGAAACTATTGTGCATAGTTGAAATTCAGTGTACTCCGAGACCACTGATTGTTCTTCCACTGAGTTTAAAACAGAATTTCATATAATCCTTGAAGCTAAAGAATACAGCATGAAGAATTTTTATGATGTGCAGTCACACACACAAAATCATCCTAACTTCTTCAGGTCAAAGAATTACATCATAGAGGACTGTTACCATTCACTCAAAATAAAGTTTGAACAGAATTCCCAAAGAAATCAAGAAGCTAAAAATGAAGTGTTTTTAAAAAACACCATGTAGTCTATGCAAGGATGTTTTAAGTATCAGCAGTGCATGCAGCTGATTAACTAACATAATTCCCAAATCAGATAAAAGTAAGGTTTGGGAATATCTCAGGTATCCATTGTTGGGAAACTAGTGTCCTTTTGTTTCATTAAAAAAAAACCTTTCTTCCTTATCATGCAACGTAGTGATACTGATTAGGGTTATCTTTGTCTCTTTCCATATATTCTCTGTCTATGAGAGATTCAATCCGTTTTTTCAAATCTCCAGGCTGTTAAAAGAGAATACATAGACACTGTGTTTAGCAATCCAAGGACAGAAGAAAGATAATACAATATACATATAGAAAATTTCTAAAAATGCTAACTTAATTATTTTGTAGCAATATAAACTTTACAATTGTCATATGCTCAAATTTCTATTTAATATGGCTTAGTTTTTGGATATGGATTCTTTTGTTTTTCGTTTTGGCTTAGTTGGGACAGGGAAAGAATCTTAATATTTCACTCACCTTTACTGGAAATTTTAGTTGATTATACAATTCTGAAACAAGAAGATTGTGCCCAAGGGTTTTCCTCATCTTCATTATACGAACTATGGCAGCATCAATCTGATACTGTCTATCTTGAAACACTCTTTCAGTTGTGCTGACTTGTTCCTCAACCTAAATAGCAAGAATGTAAGATTATACTTTCAGTCTCTTTTTCTGATGTGTACACATGTCTGTATGTGTGTCCATCTGTGCACATATACACATACACATGCTACCCTTGCCTCTGGTTACTTATTACACAATTGTAACATGGAGAGACAACAAAATGAATTCTATACATATGGCTAAAGGAATTACTCCTCCAGAGCAAAAGTCAACTATAAATTTTACTAAGTAGTGATTCCATTTTGCACAAATAACTGGATAAACTGACAGTTATCCTAATAACATGTTTGGAAATCATATGCCTATTTCATAGTATGTATAAGGCAAGACCATACTATGACTGAAATTACATTTTAAGAATCATCCAAGGTAAAATAAAGTTTCATTTCCCCAATTAAATACAGTTTTAATAGTTTTCTTTATAACACTGGCTTAATGAAGTGTTTAATGAAATGTTTGTTATTTCATTCATAAACAAAGGGTTTTAAAAATAAAAAAAATAATGTTTTCAACATATAATTTGTATTAAGAAAAATTGACAACAGTGCATATCAAACATGTTGCATTCATGACAAATGTATCTAGAGAAAGAATAAAAATGAATCAAGCATAGAAACCTATATGGTTGATGACTATACCAAAGAGGCAAAAAAATACTTCTAATCTGTTCCTTTCCCATAATAAAGAAGGTATGTTATAACATAGGATAAGTGTACCCATTTTGTGATGATAAGTTTAACATTTACATTACGTACTTTTATAATTTTGGGCTCATGGCTTCACTAAATGGTGGAAGGGGAACATGACATGATTCAAGTGCTAGCTTGTGCTCTGCCTTGTGCTCTGTTATGGTCATTGAGGTGAAGATGAGGTAGAAGGGAAGGCATTGTGTACTTTACTTGCAAAATCTTAATAATACAATTTTAAAAATTGAATAAACAATTCTACGAAAAACACAAAATCTGAACTTTTTAGTAGAATTTAGTAAAATCTGAACATACATACTAAATAGCCATTGTTCTTACTAACAGATCTGAAACTATATTGTTTCAATTTGCAAGCAGAATCACTTTTTTCATGAATAAGGAAATATTTCTTGTACAGATCATATTTGTACTTTAAGCACAAGGTAACACTGTTTTGTACAAGAAAGGAAAACTGAAAACACCACAATTTCAGCTCAATCAGGGTACAGTGATAAACAAACCAAAATAGCCCTTTATGGACAAGATATCAAAGAGATGCCAGTATTGAATACATACTGTTTCCTTCATCTGGATTTGATTGATCTTTATTCTGAACAATTTATGCTTAAAATCAGAATTAAAAGTGAATGTATCTCCATCGTCTACATCCTTGCCTCTTGGATTTTTATTCAGTACTCTTGCTTTACCACACGCCAGAGATTGCAAGGTCCTTTTCAATTCACTTTCCTCTGTAAAAGAGGATTAAACAGCACAAACATAACAGAAACACATTTATGATTATTGTCATACAGTAATGACAGAAATCTGCAATTAACTTATTTACATGGATGGTAAGGGGAGGGCTAGAAATATCCTATGTAAGTTACAAGTGTTCTTGGCCACCTTCCCTCATGTGCACAGTGCTGTTTTTTGCTTTTAAGGATGGAAAACAAAGCTACAGTGCAACTATCACATAATTTTGTTGAATTTCCTCACATAAGAAAACACAGCAGCACTACTTTAACTACATGTAGCTTCCCACCCCAAGTTTCTTCTGAAGAGAGGTCTAGAAGGGAAGAGGAGGATAGGGAGGGCAAAAGTGCCACCTGTTATAAATCAAGGGTTGCATCCGCACTGCAGAAATAATCCAGTTTACACTGCTTTAACTATCAGGATTTCATATGATGGAAATCTGGGAACTGTAGTTTTGTGAGACACCGAGCCTTCTCTGTGTCTAGTGTACAACAAAGTACAATTCCAAGAATTCCCTAGCATTGAGCCATGGCAGTTAAAATAGTGTCAAACTGCATTATTTCTGCAGTGCGAATGCAGCCCATGTCATGTTCTTTCAGTTAGGGACATCTTCATGTTAGGATCAAATTTTTCAAATCCAAGGGAACCAGAGCCAAAGTACTACCTACCTATATCGGTGGCCATTTTAATTTCTTCAAAACTGAACTCATCTCCCTCATTGAACATCAAAAGCACTAATGTTTGGAAAAGTGATACTTGAAACTCCTTTTTCCCCTAAAAGGAAAAAACAAAACATTGCAACATACTGTACGTCTAGATATATACACACATTTGTTTAACTTTAATAATCTTGCTCTGCCCAATGATGCACAATGGAGCAAAAACCAAAATAATCCAGCACATGAATTATCTAGCAATCTAGCTCTCTGGGCATTCTTTTCAGCCCAAGAGAGAATTAAAAATACCAAAAACTGAAGTGTCACTTTTTTGTCAACTCTAAGTGGCCTTGCTGGCTGTGGATTCTGGGAATTCTAGTTATATTTCCAAACTTTGAAAAACATTATTAACGTAAAATAAAGAACAAAAGTGAATAATTTATTTTATTTCCTCCCAATGCTTATTTTTGAAATTAATTCATATTATAATGCTTGAGATAGCATAGTGAGTATAAGAATAGCTTTCTTTCTCAGAATTCAGAAGATCAAATACTTTTGTGAATGCCATCTCACATGACAGCCTCAAGTGCCCACATTCCAAAGTCATACTAGAAATAGGAATTTTTAAAGATACTGAAACTTGAAATCTTTATACATATAAATATTTTGCCAACATAATTTTTATTACATAAATAGGGGGAGGGGGAGGCTATCCTCCCAAGTGGTTTATTCCAAATCCAGATTTATGACTACAGTCCATGAGTGGAGCGTGGTGAATCAAAATCTAAAATACAAACCATGACTGATAAGGAGGGTCTGCATCCTGATAGTTCTAGAAACTGGAAAAGAAATGAAGAAAGAGCTGCCTCTTTCTCTTTTTTGATTCTGATAACTATTAATTCCAGATTATTTTAAGCTCTTGACTGAGGGAGAAGGGACCCTCTTATAGCTAGAGACTTGCAGAGTTTTCCACTGGTTTAAGCTGTCACTGATGCATGAAAAAGTTCAGTTTCTAAATGCAGAATGATTCTTTCAAATATGACAGTGTATCCTTTTGTTCATACAGACTTTCATATAAACTTTTGTTCATACAGACTTATTAAAGAGTGAAAGGAAAAATAATAATCCAGGATTATTGTGTCAACAAGATCTCTGTTTTCTCTTAGGTCAACTTTACTGGGTACCCTCCAGCTGTTTTGGACGGCAACTCCCATCAGTCTTTCCCAACTTTGTTAATAGAGATTACAGGTGCAGCAGTCCCAAAATGTGGAGGGGAACATACTGGGAAAGGCTGTACTACATAGTTAACTTGAGACTTTACTATTGTGCACCTATTTAAATACTGTATAGTTCATTGATGGCTAATGTAGGGATGGATTTGTTATACTGTATATACTCATGTATAAGTCTAGAAAACCTGAGTCAATGTAAGAATTGTACTTTAACTTTGATTAAAAAAGGAGCCATCCTCTGGTGAAAGGCAAGAGAATCATCTGTCCTGGAAGCAATGAACCCCCTTTACTTTCTCATCCATCCAGCCTTTTGTTTGAGCACACACAGTTATGCCGGCTGGAATTTTGTAAGTTCTTTGGCATTATTTTCCTTTGCTTCAGTCTTTAGATCCTTTGTTACATTCCTCTAAGTTTTACCTTTGACTTATCCATGGGTCATAACAAAATTCATAATTTTGGCCCCAAAACCTGCCCTCGACTTATACATGAGGTCGACGTATAGTCGAGTATATACGGTAATCAAGAACCTATCAGATTAGTTGTATTCCGCAAGAATAATTAATGATAAGAGTACAGCTTGCTCCAGAACTTTCCAGCAGCCAGGAAAAAACCACATAGAAGGAAGATACAAGTTAGAAGCATCCTCCATCTTTAGCTGGGACTATTTTACTTTCCTCCATTCTGCATGCAAGCAAGTCAATAAGAATGGAAAGGAGGGAAAATTAGACAGATGGCAGGGCTAGCATGGAGCACTAAGCCAAAGAGCCTGTGTTGTCCGAGGACTACTCTGGTGGTTATGTGGCCAGCGTGACTGCATTGAACATTGTTACTTTCCCACCGAAATTGTACCTATTTATCTACTTGCACTGGCATGCTTTCAAACTGTCAAGTTGGCAGAAGCTGAGACTAGTGATGGGAGCTCACCCCATCATGCAGCACACGGGCTTCGAATTGCCAACCTTCCGACAGAATATTCCAACAGAATAAAAAGGTGGACAAGATATGTGGTCAGAAAGGCATAGTTTCATTTTCTCACCATGCACAGGGAAAAGGCAAGAGTGTATTATTTGAATGAAATCATTTTTAATGAAAACTCTGTTATATTTTGGTCCCAGCAGCAGTGCACAAGTCACAATAAAGTCACAAGTGCGCCTGTAGTATAATGATAAATTATCTCATGGAATGATGCCCAATAATGTGTCTGATGCTCATCGCACAGCTATGTTTACAAGGTTTCAGCCCATGAACTTAATCTGAAACACATGCCCACATACCAAAGTGTGGAAACTGTGTGATACAAGAGACTATTTAGTGTCAGTTATGGTTTCTGAAGGACTTAATTTTGTTTTCTCAGAGATTCAGTTTAAGAAAATGAACTCCTGCCCAAATTACAAAACATATGTACTTCTCCAATGAGAGAAGCTTGAAAATGTAACAATGAAAAGGAAGTATCAAATCATTAATCTGTATTTTTTTTAAAAATCATCTAAAACAAGAATTATTAAACACACCTCTTTAAACTCTCCTTTCAGGACTGCATGTCCTAAACTTGTCTGCCACTGTAGCTTTCGACCACTGTGCTTTCCCAGATAAAATGTTTTAAATACTTCTTGCAGTTTAACCATCTGTAATAATGCATAGAAAAAAGGGAGAAATATATACAAGCAAATACATGTGTACACACACAGACTTGAACATATACAAACACATTCACACCCCAGTGTAAGATATAGATCCCCTTCCAGTTTCTTAACATCTTTGCACTAAAACTGATAAATAGGCTAACAGCTACCTACAAGTTTCATTTCACTGGCAAAGAATACCTTTGAACAATCAAGCAACCAAAGATTGGAGGAAAATAAAATGAGAAGACATATGTCTGTATTATCTGCATTCTTATTTTGTTTCAGTTAATGAATATGAGCAAAATTCAATACTTTGTTCTTCAAGATGCTTTCAATGTGATCACACAGGAGCTCTGAAGCTCATATCTGATTTTGGAAAGGACACAAATACAATTCTGGGGTTGCTCTGGTAACCATAAGACAAATTCCAAAACAAATACTCAGCCATGGAAACCCACTGTATGACGTTGGGCAAGTCACTCCAGAAAATCCCGTAAGTTTGCCTGAGGGTTGGCATAAATCAGAAGTGACTTGCAGGCACACAACAACTATGTTAAATGGTCTTGGAAAGAAGCATATACTTCTAGGGACTGTATTATACCAGGCTCGTAAAGCACTATAATCCCATTAGTCTGTACCAGGTTGGGGACAATTATTATTGCATAGCTCTTCAAAAGTAAAATGGTGTCTCTGTCTTCCTGTCACCAGCGTCCACAGCCATGCCTCCTTGCCCTAATCCCTTCCCAGAATGCCTTTTGCTCTATTTTTTATTTATTTTTAGTGCAATTGTGTGATCACAGCAATCCACTAGCTAAAAAAAGAAAAGAAAGGAAATTGAAAAGAAAAGGAAAGAAGCTTGCTTGGAAATACAGAAGGGGAGTGGGGAGAGGAGCATAATCATGCCCACTCAAACCATAACTGCTTGCGTATCAGAACCGCTTCAGAAGAAACTTAGACACTTGCTCAACAACAAAAAAGCAGTGTGATTGGGTGGCATTGATGGGTTTTGCACATCAATGAAAAAAAGCATTCCAGCAGCAGATGGACAACAGACCAACTACTGGACAGACATAGCATCATGTGATAAGGTACAGTCACAGAAGCTGCTATCCTGTTTTAATTCTTTTCAAACCTGGTGTGATAAAGTCATAGGACTACTAGGTTATCTCCATGATGCATACGCTAACTGGTCAAAACTAGTTGGAAAGTACCAATCCCTTTGTACATGCTTACATGGCTGACAGTGTTATCCTAGGAGATGAAGCCCCTCCTAAAAAAACTACTGGGAAATTCTGTGTATATGTGCAGATACTACCACAAATAAACAATCATATCTTGTGGAGTGCCAAAGGATCTTCTTGAAGGCTTACCTCTGGAGGCAAAAGGACATCCATGGGTGTATACGTTGGCCAGTATCCCATTGTAAGTATATTTACTGTTAAGTCTATATTACCTGGGTCACTCTGATTCTGCATATACTAGGATAAATAAAAAAGGAATTTTTTTTTATATTATTCTAATATGTATAGTACAAAATAAAATTGGAATTCATCTAAGTTACTTTACACATAAAGTTCAACTTGATCTAATGAAGCAATCTCTATGATCAAGTATTTATAGCAAAAGGGCTTTTTAAAAAGCCCTGAGTGAAATATATTTACTGTACTTTTTTGATTAGCAACTACTGAAACTCGTAATCCATATAATTCTTTAACAGTGTTTCAAACCCCATATTGATTGGAAGTATAGAGTTCAAAAAGTGGAGGTATTCTCTGGTTCCCACTTCTACAATTTCATCTACTAAAAATGACTACTAAAATGTATCCATACATTATTTTAGGGCTACCACCATTAGCAGCATTTCAGTTTTTGTTAAGCCAGTAGAATGTCTTTGTGCGATTTAAGATGAATGCAGCTGACTGGCATTGTCTAGTGACAACACAGGTATTGTATGAAGTAGTCCATTTTTAAAAACAGTTCATAGCTTAGGATTAAACATATGATGGCAGCTCAACACTAGCATGAGCAGCTCAACACTAGCACTAGCTCTATCAGAGCAGCTCAACACTAGCATTAGCTCTATCAGAGGCACTATGAGCAGTATGAGCAGCTCAACACTAGTATATTGAGCTGCTCAACACTAGCAGCTAGCTCTATCAGAGGCCATTGTGGTGCCTGCAACATTGCTCAACACTATGAGCAGCTCAACACTAGCACTAGCAGTATGAGTAGCTCAACACTATGAGTATGAGCAGCTTAGCACTAGCTCTATCAGAGGCCATGGTGGTGCCTGCAACATTGCTCCAGACAGCCTGCAAAATAAGGGCCTTGAGCACTGTTTCCATCTCTCCTTCTCCCCCCCGGCCTCAGTCTTTCAATGGGCTTGTGCCAGGATCGAAACGATCCCGGCACAAGCCCATTCCAAGACTGAGGCCGGGGTGGAAGGAGGGCTCCTTCTCCCCCCCGGCCTCAGTCTTTCAATGGGCTTGTGCCGGGATTGAAGCGATCCCGGCCTCAGCCGATTGAAGACCGAGGCCGGCGGGGGAAGGAGCCTTCCTTCCCCCCCCCCCCCCCCGGCCTCGGTCTTGGAATGGGCTGGTGCCGGGATCGTTTCGATCCCGGCACAAGCCCATTGAAAGACTGAGGCCGGGGGGGAGAAGGAGCCCTCCTTCCACCCCGGCCTCAGTCTTGGAATGGGCTTGTGCCGGGATCGTTTCGATCCCGGCACAAGCCCATTGAAAGACTGAGGCCGGGGGGAGAAGGAGCCCTCCTTCTCCCCCCGGCCTCAGTCTTGGAATGGGCTTGTGCCGGGATCGAAACGATCCCGGCACCAGCCCATTCCAAGACCGAGGCCAGGGGGGGGGGGGAAGGAAGGCTCCTTCCCCCGCCGGCCTCGGTCTTCAATCGGCTGGGGCCGGGATCGCTTCGATCCCGGCACCAGCCGATTCCAAGACTGAGGCCGCGGGGAGAAGGAGCCCTCCTTCTCCCCGTGGCCTCAGTCTTTCAATGGGCTGGCGCCGGGATCGCTTCGATCCCAGCACCAGTCCATTCAAAGACTGAGGTCGCTGGGGGAAGGAGGGCTCCTTCTCCCCACGGCCTCAGCCCCTTCGCCCTATAGGGCGCACTCACTTCCCCACGCATATTTAGGGGAAGAAAAAGTGCGCCCTATAGGGCGAAAAATACGGTATATTCCCCCACTTCACCCCTGCTAAAAGTCTGCTAGCCCTCATACAGAATATTTTATAGTGATATCTGAGCAGCACCCCAACTGTGGAACTCCATACAGAAGGGATTTAGGTGGCTCCAGCTTGTTTGGGCTCCTGGCAGGCAGCTAAAATACTGTTGTTCTGCATGGCCTTTAATGTTTTGAATTACTGTGTTTTCACTATTTTAAAATAGTATTTTAGGATTGGTTTTGGACTGTTTTTAAGTTTATATTAAAATTGTTTTAAAAATGTTTTTTAATTGTTTTAATTTGTTCATCACCCCAGGAGTCCTTTTGAGCTGGAAGGTGACATAGAAATATCACAAATAAATAGGGAGGGGTTAAGGACAAGCAGTTTTGGAGAACTTTTCAACTCTAACCTCCCCCTTCCCCCTCCAGCCTCCCCCTTGGAGCTCAAGAGTCAATTCCATCTCTTTTTTGTTCTCCTTCCCTCATCCTCCTCTTCCCAGTAACGTCTGTGTCTCATACCTTTCTGAATCACAGGCTAACAAAGGGCCTTTGCAGACTGCTAGAAATAGTACAAATTGAGTCCACTTTAATTGCCCTGGCTCAGTGCAAGGGAATCATGGGAACTGTATTTTTTTTCTGAGACACTGAGCCTTCTCTGTCAGAGAGCTCTGTGCCACAATAAACTATGGTTCCCATGATTCCCTAGCACTGAGTCAGGGCAGTTAAAGTGGACTCAATTTGCACTATTTCTGGCAGTCTGCAAAGGCCCAAACTCTGCTTTTAGAACCCATGCTGCTACAGACTGGGGCTATAGGATTTTGTAAGTTTACACATTTTGTAAGTTCCAGCTTAAAAGGGCTCCTGGGGTGATGAACAAATTAAAATACAAAAATAAAACATTCTGTCAGAGGGTTTGTGGGTTTGCTTTTAAATGGCATCTTCTTTTCATAAACCTATGGAAAAATCTTTTCAATTTTTTTATGTAGTACATTAGATGGCCCAGGGAGCTGAGTCCCCAAAGAAAATGAAACAAGAATTGAGTTGGCGCCTGGGGCAAAACCCTCTATCTATCCAAGCCAAAAAACAAAACTAAGCAGGGAAAAAACAAATTGTAACAGTGACATAATATGCCCTTGGTTTTATCCCCATTTCTTTTTCACAGACATAGCTCCACTATGTTGACTCTGCCCTATCTACCTACCTTTCAATTGCTCTTTCAAAGTCAATGAAAGCCATCAATTTTGATGGAGAAGAGGAAATGAAGCCTGGTGTATGAGCAAGCACTTTGCTAATGAGATAATATCTGAGCAGCTAAAAATTCACTGTGTGATAAAATTGAAATTAAAACTTACCTGTTTAAACTGAACCATAATGTCTTTAGAAAGTTCCATATCCTTGAACATTCCTTCTAGTTTACTTGTGAAAGCAGCACCACATTCTATTATATAAACATAGAAAGAGAGATACTGTGTATAAAGTGACTTTAGCTAACATTCATCAAATATTTCTGAAGCATTAAAAAAAAACCTTGAGATCTAAACATTCTATGTACTTTTAAAAACATGGCCATTGATTCAGAATAACATATTTAAGGTTTTCAAAGAACATTATCTGCTTCTATAAAGGTTCAGATATAGAATTCAAGGAACAATATTTGCAAATGCTTACCATGCTTAAGCTTAGATAACATAGATTTCTCAGCATCTACTGAAGCACTTTTTCCAACCAAAAGCCTTTTGGCCAAGTCTTTTTTATAAAATGCTTCAAATACATCTTTACCTATTGGAAACAAAACAAAGCACTAAAAGTGAAATTTGGGAATTACAAATTCTGAACCACAATCACAGTTAGCTTAAAATGTTGTATGTACAATGATTAAAAAAAAAGGAATTAAGAAAAATGACTGGAAAAGTTTCCTCACTTCTTGACATCATGAAGCGATTCTTGCATAGCACTTCTTTATTTAGCTAATGCTTTCTTTCTGTTTTCAATACTCAAGGACATGCATATTTTGCTCTGCTCTGAAACAGTTTTCTGATTCCTTTTCTTTCATAAAAGAAACCAAATACTTTCTCAGAAATGGAAGATTACATATACCTTCTCAGCATTCTGCAAATCTCTCATTAGAGCCAGTGAAAGTCATAATCTGTAATACATTTTGGCAACATGTGCCCTATTTTAATTATTTAGTCACCATTTTTCATCTAGGTTTTGAAGGGGGCTTACAAAAAACTAAAGCATACATATGCTTAATGAACAGCTGATAAATGCATAAACAAAAGTAATAGAATTAAATTACTTAATAAAATGTTTTCAAATGTGTAGATACTTAAAAGAGTGTTGATTAAAAACAATGTTGATTAAACAGCAAAACCAGTGCTAGTCATGGAGAAGGTACATCGGATCATACAGAGCATTACTGTTCTATAGCTGAGATACCATTAACAACAGCAGTCAGACTCCTGAATGTTAATCCACTCATTGCAATATCTAGGCCAGCCTCCCCAAACCTGACACCATCTAGATGTGTTAAACAACAACTTCGAATCAGGGCCATGCTGGTTGGGGATGGCTGTAATCTGGTGAGAGTCAGGATGGTGTCAGCTGATCTTAGTCATTCCCTTCTCAAGGCTGCAGGGAGAAAAAAGCCCTCTTCACTCATGACAATTTTATCAGGTAGGCTAGATTTATAAGTTTTGGAAGGTGTGCGTAACTGCTTTCTTCAACATTTTGACTTGTAGCCAACTGTCTCCAGCATCTTTTTAAAGAAGGAACTTCTGTCATTTAAAAGATGTCCAATTTATATCATTTTTGTGTGTGTAAGAGCTATGACCCTTATCATTTTATATGCCACTTGGGACTCTTTGTCCTGGTTCTTGGCAGATGTAATAAGCAAAGGTCCCCAGTAAACCTCACCATGAAGCACTATCTTTACTCATTGTGCTCCCACTAGTAAGAGAGTGAAACTCTGAATTTGTGGGCATTATCTTTCTTATCAGGGAAACAGGAAACCAAGAAAAACCTAATCATGGCATGCTGCCTTCTATGTATATTCCTAGTCTGCCTGCTGTTGCAATTAAATCTTAGAGACACAGGTCCACAACACACTGCAGAAATAATCCAGTTTGAAACCGCTTTAATTGCCCTGGCTCAGTGCTAGGAACTAGGAACTGTTGGAACTGTAGTTTTTTGAGACATTTAGCCTTCTCTGTCAAAGAGCTCTTGTGCCACAACAAACTCCAGTTCCCAGGATTCCCTACCACTGAGTCAGGGCAGTTAAAGCAGTCCCAAACTGATTTATTTCTGCATTGTGTTTTGGACTGAGGGAAGCTACTTGCTTGATTCTCAATAGCCACCAATAAAGGTTTACACAATGTATTCTTGCACTACATTTTGATGTAATATAAGATTTGGCAAAAACAAATCTGAAAGCATTATGTTAAATCAAAGATAGGCTCTCTTAGGCTCTGCTCTGATGCCACAACAGTCTACAATTCCCAGAATTCCATAGCACTGAGTCATGACAGTTAAAGTAGTGTCAAACCAGATTATTTCTGTAGTGTGGATATAGTCTTAGGGCCTTTGCAGACTGCTAGAAATAGTGCCAATTGAGTCCACTTTAACTGCCCTGACTCAGTGCTAGGGAATCATGGGAACTGTAGTTTATTGTGGCACCAGAGCTCTCTGACAGAGAAGGCTAAATGTCTCAAAAAAAAAAAAAATACAATTCCCATGATTCCCTAGCACTGAGCCAGGACAGTTAAAGCGGACTCAATTTGCACTATTTCTGGCAGTCTGCAAAGGCCCTTAGTCTCTCTCTGCAAGTCCTTAGGACACACATAAAAGGAATTTCTATAGACCACATATATCAAGCATCTTTTGCGACCAGCACAGTATAAAAATTCAATAGTAGAGAAAACTAAGGCATACTTGCTTACCATGGATAAATCTAAATATTATCATTATTTTGTCAAGGATTCTTTCTAGTTCTTCGTCAGTTGCCTCTTTATTGCCTGCTCTCAGCTTTGAATCCACATGCTTTGCTAAAAGAATAGTTAAAAATGAAAAGGCTTAAAAGGAATTCTGAAATAAATCACTTGGTTTCCACAGATTAAATTAATTGTTTTACAACTACATTAAATGTTTTATGAAAGCTGAAAGAAAACACTCCATGCCAAAACTTACAACCTAACAAAAATATGAAACATGAAAAAACAGGAGTGAGTAGAACAATGTGATGTTGATTATCAAGGTTGAAAAGTTAGCAGAGGAAGCCTGCTTAAATTTAACTGACTTCCATGACAACTATGCGGCCTCTTTATAGGACTGTAACATCTATAGCATTTAAAAATTCAAATTCAAACTAAAGAAGAAAAGATAATGCAAAAGGGAGGGAAATTAGAAAAACAAACAAACAGGTTTTGAAAATATACTTGATGAAAGCACAAATCCTGAAGCGTAAAAAGATCCAGAAATATATGAGAGATGGTGATGAAGAAATCTGAAGTGCAGATTGAAGGAAAAGATCAAATGGCTATGTTAAGGAGTCAAAAGGGGAGGGGGAAAACAGCTAGATATGTAATTTTTTAAAAAACAGTAAGAAAAAGCAGTTTGAAATTTATTTAGGAATGTTCAGCTAGGCATCAGAGATGCAATAAACAACAAAATTATGCAAGAGTAAAACCAGATTTTTCAATATGAAGTATAAAGGAACTGTTAAAAAAAACCATTGCCAGGTTAAGCACAGTAACAGTAAGAGATAGCAATTATGGCTGTGTCCACACTGCAGGAATAATGCAGTTTGACACCACTTTAACTGCCATGGCTCCACCCCATGGAATCTTGGGATTTGTAGTTTATTGTGACACCAGAGCTCTTTGACACACTATCTCACAAAACTACAAATCCCAGAATTCCATAGCACGCAAGTTAAAGTGATGTCAAACTGCATTTTTTCTACAGTGCAAATGGAGACTAAATAGCAGCCCAAGGAAAAGGAGCAGATATGAAGACAAAGGGAGTGCTAGATGTGAGAGAGAACATGTGGAAATATTACAATTCCATAGCTAGCATTCTTCGGCAGAATTGTAAATTTGTAAAAGCTGATGGTTTTCTTTTTTCTTTTTTTAAAGCCTCTACATTAACATATTAAAGCACAATGTATTAAGAAGTGTTATAGAAATTATGTTAATGAATAAGTTGCACAAATTAAAAGACTTTATTTTATTTATATATTTATTATCCCTTCTTTTGAACTCCAGCTATCTGTAATCTTAAAACATTCTGAAGTTATTGGCTTGGCAGCCAAAACCAAGATTAACCCATGCATCTAAACTTGGGGTCTAACAAAAGCCATCTCCTTCAACTAGAACAACAACAACAGAAAGTCTCTTACATAAGAGACGGGAATGAAAAGGGAATTTTTAACAAGTAGGAACACAGAACTCACAAACTGCTTTGGTCAGGGCCTTTCTTTGCTCAAGGTTGTTTGAGGTAGCCACCTTACAAATTAAAAGCATACCCAAAGTATCTTGATATAGATAGGACCGATCTGTTCTTAAGTAGGTTTATAGAAATTTCACATGTAATGCAAAATCCCTGAACGCATGGGAAAGGGCAGTATGTGGCAACAACTATAATTTAAATGTTTTCCATTGTTAATTAATAGAACTGTTGGAAATTTCAAAATAGATATTGTATCTTATACTTTAAATATCACTTTCCAGATTATGTTATACCATCTCTTTATGGCTTCTTTTAAACAAACTAACACCAGACTGCTAAATAAGCGGAGGATTTAATAGCTGAGTGCACAGCTAAATCACAAAATGTTCCTAGTCTGAATTTCTGGAGAGCCTCTCTGTGCTGAGTTAAAGGAGGGAATGGAACAGGACTGTTTCAATGGCTCTGTTTCTACCTAGAGGGTTAGATGTGACCCTAGGAGATCTTCTCAACTGCTGCTTTCACGCTATGGAGTCCCATCACATCTCCTTTGGATGTGGATTTGAACAGCATCACTATGCTGCCAATATCCTACTGTATCTTTCTTTTTAAAATCCTATTCAAGTAAGGCAGTGTTGAATTGGTGTCTGGGATCAGTCACGGATTAGATGAAAGTCAATAAACTAAAGTTCAGTCCTGCCAAGGAAGACAAACAGTTGGTGGATGATTCATCTAATCAGGGATGCAGTGTCCGACCTCATCTAGATGGGGCTGCACTTCTCCTAGAGGAGGATGGGGAACCTTCCTGGATATAACTTCCAAAGGTTCCTCATCTGGCCTTCTGTTATTTGCTGTTATCTCCAGTCAGCAATATAGATAGTTTCTACTGTTATTGCCAGTCATAATCATAGGCAGGGAAGTTGTTGTATGAAACAAAGCAGTATGCTTGCTGGGAAAATGTCAAGCATCTAAGACTTACATCTAGACCTGCCCTGAGAACTTTTAGCCACAGTCACTGCTACAATACAGGATTCTTCCTAAATTATATGTTGGCCCTGAGCATTAAAAGGTTCCTCACCCCAAGATCACTGTTTGGCGACACCGATAAATGTAGCATTAACACAGATTAAATTGTTTCTGTAGCCAATGTGCTTTTCATCAGACAACCTTCGATGCTACTACAATCCTGTCAGGATAGAGATAACATGGCCACAGTTGTTAAAATTATGGGAACCTCTCCTCACATCTTAGATCATTTAAATGCTTAATATATAGAGCTATCCTAGAAGACTTCTTTGAAACACTACCCAAGCCAAAATACGACTATTTATATACTAAATGGGACACACCAAAAGAAGCCTGCCAGTTCTTGTCCATTCAGAAACAAATGACAGTAGCTAAAAGTCCATTTCCAAGCAAAATTCAATATCCTTCTTTAGGTTTTTGTGGGTTTTTCAGGCTGTGAGGCCATGTTCTAGAAGAATGTATTCCTGACATTTTGCCTGCATCTGAGGCTGGCATGGAGGTATGTGGTGTATATATACTGTGCGATCCTTGGTTGGATCCTGGCCATGAAAATCTTTGACTTCACATCAATATCCTTCTGTTTACTTTAAATGCTCTTACAACTTGTACCTCTGTGACCATGCTGTCTCTTAGAAACTTCCTATATTCTGAGGTTGTTACTGGAGGTTCTTCTTCAGATGCTCCTGCCTTTCCAAGTTATACAGAGGCAACAAGAGAAAGGACCTTTTTAGCTGTGGTACACTATCAGGAATGGCCACACCAGTGATGTTCCTATATTCATTCAAAGCTAGACAAAGATCTTTTTGTTTTTCCAGATATTTTAAATAGGATTTTTTTCACTATTTGGTATATTGTTTCACTTGTTTCAGCCAGGAAGTATATAATCAAATAGAGCAAAAGACAAATACAGCAAGGGAAAGGGTCCACATTTTGTAAAGAAAGTTGAACACAGTAAAATCTGAAATTCTTTGAGCAAAGGAGGTGGATTAAACCATTAGAAGTTGGAACCATCTACTCCCCACTCCATTTCTTCCTATTTAGCAAGATCTGAGCCATAATCTTCAAAGCAGAAGCAAATTTTGGATCAATGTGAGTATAGTGATGAGTGAATGCAAGTTGGCCACCATGGTAAAACTCTCACTATGGAAATGGAGGATTAACTGGCTGTTCAGAATAAGACCCAGCAGGACCAATGTGCTGTGGCGGCAGAGATCTGAGGGGAATGGGTGTATTTTCCCACAGTCAAACAGTGTTCTCAAACTTTAGTGGTGTATCTAAATTTAAGCAAATTTACCACTGTTTATCTGACATTCTCTTTCAGTCACAATGTATAGAAGACTGCTCTCTCTCTCTCTCTCTCTCTCACACACACACACACACACACACTAAGTGGGGCAATCTTTATGGCTTGCTATGATTTTCTCCAGATATGTGATTATTGAACCAATGGTCTGAATGGCTCTGATGTCTCTTTTTCTCTTTCAAGTGATTCACCCCAATAAAAGCAATAGAACTTAAGTCACCTCTGCCTCTTTTCAGCTTCCTTGAATAGGGTTACATCATAACAGCATTGTTTCTTCCATGTGGTTTTCTAGGCAAGTGGCACTGTAATCAGTCAGAATAAAAGCAAGCACAGATGCACAAGTAGCAGAAAGAAACATGCGTCTTAAGTATGCAGCTACCTCCTTATCAGAGCACACACAGAAACAAAACTTAGAATGAAACACGTATTATATTGCCGTACTGTGATATATTTTAGCTTAACACCCTTGACTACGGGGTTTAGAAATAATATTTTTACAGAAAAATATTGATACCTATCAGTTCTGCTGGTTTATTTGGTCTCTTGTTGATAAATGTTTCAAAAGATTCCTTCATCAAGTTTATACATTTCTCATTTTTCTGAAAACACACTTCTATGATATGATCCACTTTGTCCTTAAAATCTAGCAGCTCTTGCACCATATCCTTGTCTTTTTCAGGATTTACCACTATTGTTGTCCCAAAGTTCTGCAAAACAAACACTTTTGATAATCAAATGTCAGCAGTACTTACCTCTCTTATTTCTTACTGTTTTCCACCCCTGGAGGAGTTTATTGATAATAAAAATCAGTTCATCACAGTTGCTTTAATGCAACGGAAACTATAGAAGCACTAAAATATGATGAACTGTACCTTATTTCAAAATGAAAGCACATTTAAATGGGTTTATAACAACAAAGGCATGCTTTTCTACTGAACATTACTAAACAGTCACATATAGGACTGGTTCAAATGCAATAATCATTGTTCAACTTTTTGAGAAGGAACTTAGCCTCCTTTAGGATCAGCCAATCCTCCTTCTCCTGTCAGCATGAATGAGGAAATTGGAAGCTTTGCTTTCTGCTTTACCAAAGGTTAGTATGTCATCTTAGACAACAGATAACCTTAATGTGCCTAATCTTCATCTAGTTAAATGAACCCATCTCATAATTTATGGGCTTGTTTCCATTAACTATAGTTAAGATTAAACTACAGTTTAGATCTTGGACAATGGGCTAACTGTGTTTACTCTAAAATGGAAATAGAAGCTTCTTTTCTCTGTAGAAGAGGAGAGAGAGGTGGTCTCATGACCTTGGGGGCAGGCTATGTTTGCTCAGGTTTAGCATTGCATCCAAATGTAACCACAACCAGAAAACAAACAATACTATAAATACAGAAAATATGTACTTAGAAAAATTAGAACAATGGCACTCTTTGGACAACCTCTAAATAGTTTTTTACAACAATTGACATTTAAACAACAAAAATTGGCCTCATGGAGATTAAATCCCTGTCCATTTAGAGCTTTTTGTTCACTTTCATGAAAAACGAAATGCATAAAAGGGGCAAACGTGTCATGTTACACAAATGTACCTTAAATTATTGGAATACAGTAAGTAATATCAGTAGGACCTTCAGCAAAATATTACCATGTATCCTCTCTCAGCAGGAATATATATGCTCAAGGTTCCAGCCAGCCAGGACCAACGACAGCACAGTATAAACTAAAAGAAGCTAATACAAGGCACTTGCCACACTTTTTTTTTTCTATTTTATTATTTTTATGTTTTTCCAAAATGTTTTTACAACTTACATTTTTCTAAAAACATCAGTGACCTTATTTTACATCATCAATATTATCTATTATCTATTAATTTGCATCATACTAAACAAAAAATGCTTATGTTGTCTTAATTACCTTACTTCATTTCTAATTTGTGCTGTATTTCTTTCCAATTTTTTTTCATATTGTTGAAAAGTTCTCCCAGCTATAAACATTGACAGTTTATCCATTGTTATTAATTTATAAAGTTTAGTTTGCCATTCAGTTATCGTTGGGGTTATTTTGGATCTCCAATATTTCGCCAATATTAAGCGTGCAGCTGTTACCATATATAAAATTACACTCTTTTCATCTTGGGTTAATTTACTATCTATTACATCTATTATATTTAGTAGGTACAGTTGTGGTTTTAGAGGGATATTTTGGGGGGTACACTTGCCACACTTTCTATTCATTATGTCTATTGACTATACTGGACTCTTTATTGGGCTATGGGGATTGCTGGTACTTAAGGCTTTTTAAAAGAATATTTTTTTAACTTATATAATTGTCAGAATTCACCCCAATATGCCAATAATCCTCAGGGGCCTCATTCTGATTTTCCTTCCAGGTGAATTATAGTCTGAATTTGCTATTACAGGGAGCAGAACAAATGAAAATAATGCTGAAAGATGGCCTTTATAATATTGCCTCAACACACTGAACCAATACCACTAATTTCCAGTCTTGTACCTCAGACCAATTTGTTAATCGAAATTGCCATTTTTTTAGTTATTTATAATAAATTTTATATACTGAACTAATTGCAGTAAGGTTATATCTTACAAACATTGCTAATAGTAGAAGAGGGAAATTCTTCTGACCCCTGCCTGTGATTTTTTTCCCTTTCCTCCAAACAATCTTTATTATGCTAAGCACTTAGGGCTAACTGATTTTCAACTTGCTGTACACCTTCCTTATAAACACACTCCACTGCTTAGAAATTATTCTAGTCTTCTATCAGATGTTCTGTTGTTCTTATCACTAAAATTCACTAATTGAACTAATGGTTCTCCAATGATTCCAAAAACAGTTCCTCTTTGTTCTCTAGAATTGTTCTATTTAGGATTAGTGCATGCATCCCAGCTTTGATCAGGTTAAAAAAGCCTTTAGTTTGATATATTAAATGTTTGAAGCAAAAACAATATGGTTGTTAGAACATTGTGCTTGCTCCTACTGAACAAAGTCACAGCTGTCAATATCCCTAGGTATGGCCTCTATCATCATACAGCCGTACAACTGCCTGAGAGGGGGGCTGTCAAAAAGAGGAGGCAGGTTTATAAATCTGTTGCTCTGACCTATAGCTTTAAACTGTATTGATTACACACTTATGTGCTGGTTAGAGATGTTTGCCATCTAGTGACTGACTATGATACTGCAGGCTTTAAACACTTGTGCCTTCAAGTTGTCATAACTTATGACAACCTTAATGCAAACCTATCACATGGTTTTCTTGGCAAGATTTGTTCAGAGGGGGTTTGCGTTTGCCTTTGCCTTCCTCTGAGGCTGAAAGAATATGATTTGCCTAAAGTCACCAATGGGTTTCCATGATCAAGTGGGGATTTGAACCCTGGTCTTCAGAGTTGTAGTCCAATGCTCAAATCACTACACCATGCTGGCTCTCCTTCAAACACATATAGACACATTAAAATCAATCCATGTATTTAAAAAGAACAACCAGCCTAGATACTCTAAAGATGTCATATTCTGTCTGATCTTGGAAGCTAAGCAGGGTCAACCCTGGTTAATACTTGGTGTTGTAGGCTATATTTCAGAAGAAAGAATTGACAATCTACTTCTGAGGATCTCTTACCCTATGAAATTGATGGGGTTGTCATTAAGTCAACAGGCAAGATGAAGAGACATACACATTTTAAAAACCAAAGACCGTAGGGTCTCTTACTATGTATATCCAATTTCAAGTGTCTACATTTCATTGTCTTAGAAGTATGATTTTGAAAGGCAGACACATTCTTTTATTATTATAGCTTAGATCTTGCTCATAAAGATTCTCTCCAGAAAACTGAACCAAATTGTAACTATTCCAAATATTTTTTTGTAAAAGATGGGGTTTAACTCCTAGGCAGAAACCTACTTGCTCCTTAGCCACGCTTCAGCAACAATTGTCTTCCCTTTCAACATGCACATTAGGTCATCCTCACACTCATTTGTGTCCCCATAAAGCTCTCTGTGCCACCCGAAAACCAATTCTGGAGTTTCTCAGCTGGACATTTTAGGGTTGCACGGGGGACTGCAGGAAGAAGCATGCTCTTCCTGGTTCCACTGATGAACGGAGCTCCATCAGCAGTTACCCTCACAACCTGGCCTTTGTCTTGAAAGCAGGACATAGGGCCAAATTGTAAATACAATTTCAATGAAACCATTTGAATCTTTATTGGTTACAGACATGAGTTTTATAGATCAGTAGGGAAACCAAAGATTATTATTAATCTAAGAAGTCTGTTATGGCTTCTTAAGGTTTTAAACTAATTGCTCTGTTTTCAGTTATATATGCTAAGCCTTTCTTGGACAATTTTGGATTTACTTTTAGAAAGAGCTTTGCAATTACAGATTTGTTCAAATATTAATCTACACATCTCCTAAAGCAAAATTAGGTAAACAAAATAATGGAAGGTTTTAAATACCTTGATGTATTCACTCCAGTACTGCAGAAGGAGCTGTTGCCCACCTTTTACACGACTGAAAAGCTGGCACATTTGAGTCAGATCTGCTATTCTGTTTTCATCAAGCAGATTATCAAGTCCTAAAATAAGTGAAAGAAAAACATTAAAACAGTTGTTCTTAGAGAAAGTTTAATCAACCGAACATATAAATTACTATAAACACATAGACTTCTTCCCCCCCCCCCCAGTAAAGAATATATAATTGACAAATGTTTGCTATTTAATTTGGATGGAGAAATGTGATCTAATTTTTTTTAAGACAACATACATTGAAATGGTAATTATCGCAAGTATGATAAGTTACAAGAGAGGACATTTTTGTTAATTAGGATAAAGATACAAATAAAGAGAAGATTCTATTTTATTCCAGCAAGAAGTTTAATAACTTTACTAAAACTGTAATGAATTATAAAGAAGCTGCTTCCACGTTATACTGAAATGCTGCAGTTCCAACTGTACACCTGTAAACTGCAATGTAGATCTCTGTTGAGTGTGTATTATTTCTGAATATTAATTCCACATGCAATAAGGTATCACATCATGGGAAGAGGTTTAGCGCAGCCCTTTTCCTGATGTGCTAGTTAACTACAGGCAGGGAGATTTTAAGATGCAGAAGCATTCACAAATATGACCACCCTCCACCCTGCCTTCATTCAAACACAAAACATGGCAGTCAAGAGAGAAAAGTAGACATTTCCCTGAAACTAGAAACTTGTACACAATCAGAGCACTCTTAAAATGTTGTTGCTGTGTGCCTCTAAGTCATTTCCAACATATGGCAACCATGAAAGTGATCCTATATGGGGTTTTCTTCGCATGATTTGTTCAGAGGGGAGTTGCCTTTACCTTCCTCTGAGCCTGAGAGAGTATGACTTGCCCAAGATCACCAAGAGATTTCCATGACTGAGTGGAGATTTAAAGTATGGTCTCCAGAGTCATAGTCTAACACCCAAACCACTACACCATGCTGGCTCTCTTACTTTAAAATGCTTGCTTTCAACACATGAATTACAATTGTAAGAATGAAAGAAATTATTCACATACATACTCTGAAATAGGCAAGCACCATTATTTGTCCCCACTGGCTATAACTGTTTCTTTTTCCTGGAAACTTGCCAAAGACCAGCAGCTGACAGTTCCCTAGCACTGGCTTAGCCTACTAATTCTGCTTTCTTTCTTTCTTTCTTTCTTTCTTTCTTTCTTTCTTTCTCATTCTCTTTCTGCTCCTTTGTTCCCCTGAGCCTGTAAATCTTTCTCACTGTCCAGATTTTATTAGTCAAAGAAATTTATTTATATGAATATGTAATGCAGTGTTCCTGACAATTAAAGCCTTTACCAACAGCTCTTTCTTAGCCCTCTCCATTTTGTAGAATGTTGTTTCAGAAGAACAGCCCTTGAAACACACACCTGTTCTTGGTTACAGGACCAATAAAGATTCCTGCTTTTTTCAGAAATCTGTGACAGCTTTTGTAATATTATATGAGACAATATTTCTGGCAATTCATTCACATATGTTTGCCATTTATATTAGATTATTTTGATGAAAAATGTGTGTACATTCACTAAATTTTACTGCTTTGAAGTTGTTTACATTATTTATAGTCAATTATATATGAGATTGTTTAATATTCATAATAATAATAATAATAATAATAATAATAATAATAATAATAATAATTTTTATTTATAACCCGCCCCTCTGCGTGGCAATCGGGGCGGGGAACAACCAGTGTGAAAACAGAACAAAGTTAAAAATCAAACCCTCATCTCATAATCCCACCCTCCCATCCCCTTAAAATAGAAATTAAACAACAACAAGAATTAAAAATGCCACATTAATAAAAAACAATTGTAAACATATAGTAGCAAAAATAGAATGAGCGGCGTCAATTTAAAAACTCATCTCCCAGCTGAAAGTTGTTCCGGGAAGGCCTGCCGGAAGAGATCCGTCTTTACTGCTTTCTTAAAAGCAGCAAGAGTAGTAATAAGACGGATCTCATCCGGCAGGCCATTCCAAAGTCTGGGAGCGGCTGCGGAGAAGGCCCTCTGGGAGGTCTGGGACAGCCTAGTTCTAATCGGCTGTAACAGATTCCTCCCAGAGGACCGTAGAGCGCGGGGGGGATCATACGGGGAGAGGCGGTCCCTAAGATAAGATGGACCCAAGCCATGTAGGGCTTTAAAGGTCAAAACCAACACCTTGTACTGCGCCCGGAAACTAATCGGCAGCCAGTGGAGGGATTTAAGCACCGGTGTTATGTGCTCCCTCCGTGATGTTCCCGTAATTACCCTGGCTGCCATGTTCTGCACCAATTGTAGTTTCCGGGTTAGGCACAAGGGTAGCCCCATGTAGAGTGCGTTGCAGTAATCCAAACGTGAGGTTACCAGGGTGTGTACCACATTCACCTGACTAGTCATGTGAAGCGATGAGTCAAGGAGCACCCCCAAACTGCGAACACAGTCCTTAGAGGAGAGTGTGACTCCATCCAGGACTGGAGACTGTATTCCCAAATCTGGTTTTGGGCCTGTGACTGCGAGTACCTCCGTTTTGTCTGGATTCAACTTCAACTTCATGATTTATGATTTATAAGCAGCATTCAGTTTTACAGTCGGCCCTCGGTATCTGCAGGGATCCATTCCAGGGACACACACACAGAGAGATACCAAAATCCACAGATGCTCAAATCCCACTGACTCCAATGGTGGCATGGCTACATGGCTGCACTACCATTAGGGACAATGGGACTGAAGTCCTCCCTCTCTCCTTCCTACCCCTCCCTCCCTCCCCCTCCGAGGCTTCTGCTTTGCAGGTAGAGTCTAGAGCTCTGTTGGCAAAAGGGAGCTGGAGCTGGTGTGGGGGCTTAGGGTGTTGGGCATGAGGTGGGGTTTTCTGAGACGCAATCTCTCGTGCCAGTTCTGGCTCCCTCTGGCCGACAGAACTCCAGCCTCCAATCCTGAAGCCAAGCCTGGGGCAGAAGCCTCAGAAGGGAAAGGAGTGAAAAGAGAGGGAGGGAGGGAGGACTTCAGTCCTATTGTCCCCAATGGCAGTGCAGCTGTGTGCATACACCGCCATTGGAGACAGCATAGGCTTGCTATTCACAGATGATCAAATCTGTGAATGGCAAGTCCGTGGATACAGAAATCCTACTGTATACATTATATATACAATTTATACTTTTATACATTTATTACAATATGCCAAAGAGGTAAATGTACAATTTGGATTCTGCCTCTCATAAATGCAAGTACACGACTGTTGGCTAAAGAAGTAAAAGAGAAAAGTACCTTTTTGCAAAATAGCTGTTAAATGTTCTCCTAACAGCTGCCTCTCCACACAAGCAATAAGCGGCTTTCTGTTTAAGGCAAAAAAGAAAAAAGAAAGAACAAAGAAAAAGAACCTATGAATACTTGTGCAATTAGAAGGAAATCTTCCATATGTAAGCAAGCATGTGCTCTTGGTTACACATCCAAGGGTGGAAAAGACACTATAATTTTGGATAGATACACACAAGACATAGGTGTATCACCTTTATGTTAAGCCAAAAATACAGAGCAATGATACAGAAGAACTAAAATGATAAGGAAACAATGAAGCCATTACAATATGGAATCATGACTTCATTTCAGTGAGACTTGTACACAATCATAGAATCACAGAGTTGGAAGAGACCACAAGGGCCATCCAGTCCAACCTCCTGCCATGCAGGAACTATCTGGCATACCAAAGACTTGCATCTATACTAGCTGAATACAAGCAAAATCATCCCATTTTGTGGTATGTTTTTCACCTTTTAAAAATACAAATATAGCTGGTGATTTTCTTTGACTGGGGCTGGCCTCATTTTGCTGTCTTATGTATTGGCAAAGGATTCAGTTTACCATTATAAGAAACAAGTGGGGAACAGCAAGAGCTGCAACAGGTATTACAGTATCCACAGGCGCAGTATAGTCTGTAGCCATGTTGTGCTATATGGTGCCAAAGGGCTCAGGTTGAGGCCTAAAGTTCAGTATTTTGTTACTACAATGAACTGTAGAGTTCCAGGTTATAGAAGAGCAGGGGTGCCTGTTTTCTTTTACCCTGCTGAAACCACCTAACATAATGCAGGGGGGAAAAGTGTTATTTCATGGTGTATTTATTCATACACTCAACCCTAATTTCTATATCCAAACACTATTAGATGCTCAAGGACACCAACCTTCCTTCTGCTATCCCATTTTTTCCTATTAATACTTACAGCATCATTCCACAGGGCCTGGAAGCCACTGTGGGATGTTTTTTTTTCCATCTTTCATTTATGTCAATTTAAAAATGTATATTGCTGTTGTTGTGTGTCTTCAAGTGTTTTCTGACGTTGGGAGACCCAAACACAGGGCTTGTCAAGATTTCTTCAGAGGGTGTTTGCCACTGCCTTCCTCTAAGGCTGAGTGTGTGTGATCCTCCTAGTGGGTTTGCATGACCAAGTGGGGATACTGAACCCTGGTCTCCTAGAGTATTATTCCAACACCCAAACCATTATGTCACAATGGCTATCAAAAATGGATATGTCTCTTCATATCTCACGAGCTGACTGACAGTTTGGCTGGACCCCTTATCACTGCTAAACTGAGAATAATCCTACTATCCAGGTTCAATAACAGAAGAAATTATTATGATATACATCATCATTCATTCTGATATATGGAAGTTATAATAAAACATGTAAGCACTAGTAAAACACTAGTTTACAACAACAGTGAGCAAATGTTCCTCCCATATTTTCAGGACAATCCCAAGCAGAGGTGGCCTTTTCATCCAAACACCAAACTGATTTTGAGGAAGCATACCAAGGGTAGGCATTCTAATAGTTGGTGGGCCACCTCACTGCTGTTATGTAACCCCTACATAACAGCAGTGAGGCGGCCCACAAACTAACATGATTGCCCAGACCAGCTCACACACACTAGTAGTCCCACTGCAATTAGGCTTTTAAATAGATTTTGTTGATGCTACAAGACCTTTTTAAAATGCTCCATGCAAGGAAAGTGGAGCAGTTTTTTTTGGGTGCTGTGGTGTTGGTGACTTCCCAGGCAATCACTATGCCTCCTAAAGCATTCAACCCATCCCTGATTGAATCTGACCATTATTGCAAAAGCTACCCTTCTCAGAGTAGCTAAAATCAACTATTAATAATTTAAACTGAGTGGCATGCAATCGACACTTTTTCTAAAACTTCAAGAAACTTTTGCTAAGCCTTTCCATGTGTCTTGTGCTTCCATACCTAGATAACAATTTAATTTTAAAAAACACATTTTCAAAGACTTATAAAATCATTTCACTAATGTCACTTTCTTACCATAAACATAATACAATTATATAGAACAAATGCCTTAAAGGAACAGGAAACATTTTTTAAAAAATGGTCAAAAGCTCACTCACTGTGTGCCATGGTCTAAATATGTTAGCACCCTATCTGCTTCTTCTTCTAAACGTTTGTTAACATGGTGAAGATATTCTGGAATCTGTCAAATGTAAAAATAAAAATTTGGAATGAAGTTCTGTCTTTTAAAAAAGGAAGGTACAGCATATTAAAATTAAGCTTTTACAATCCTGGACAACATAAAACAACATATGCCATGCTCTTAATCTTACCATAGGCAGTCATGTAGATAATAGGCATTGATCACTTTGGTCATTTATCCACTATCAACGTTAATATCTGTATTAATTCTTACCCCACTTTTCAATCACAATAGTACCCCAAGAAGGCTAATACAATGTAAGAAAAGGTAGAAGGTTTAAAATGTGAATGTTTTGCTAGTAGTTGTGATTTTGGACCTTGGTTCATGAACCAAAGACAATTACAGAAGCAAGGAGATTGAAATTGCTAGAATTGCTAGGCACTCTTCCATTCTGATGAGGCTAAAGGCAAAGTTGATATTTTTTGTAACCAAAAGTACCCACCCATTATTCAGACCAAACAACCTTTCATCTTCAGGGCTAAGTCTCACCTCCTGACAAAGTGTTACAATTTTGCAGCAGAGATTGCCTGTGCACCACACTGATTCGAGAGCATTTGTTAACAAAAACCCTTTCTTTTGTTTTGCTTTTACCTGTATTTTCAATATCTAGGTCCATTACTACTTTGACCTCACTCAGGATAGCTAATATAAATTATGAAATTACTCTTAACTGAGGGTTTTTATTGGCAAGCAGGTAGGGGAAGGATGGAAATGTTTAAGCTGTCTAATATGTAGAAATGAATTTGTTTTGGTTGCTTATATAACTTTTATACAATCTAATTTCCTTCTGACAGAACCCTTTAAATGTCATTGAAAAGTCTCTTAAATGTTCATTCATTCATTCACTCACACACACACACTAACAAAATAGTTACAGAGCTGTAATACAATGAATTGTAAGTATTCACTTGACATGTGTACAGATGTTTAAATAATTCTGACTCAAGCAACAGCAGCTCTACTTACAATGTATGTAACAAGAGATCATGCTCCCTGAAATTACTTCCCCAAAGAAATTCATACCTCTCTTTCTTGCATTAACCTTTGGCCTTCTGCAGTATATAAACGATTTGTATCTTCCAAAAATCTTTGTTCAAATGAGTCTTTGTAAACCTATTTAAGAAAGATACTGATATAGTTTATTAAATTAGTATCTAGTTATAACAAAAGGTGTCATGTAATTTCTAAAGACTTTTTAAACATGCTGTTTTATAATCTCTCTCTTGATTCATTCTTTAAAAAATTGTGTTACAAGAAATATTCCTATTTACAGACAGAGTCTTTATAATGAGCAAAAGTCATTTGAGCATGTTTACATGATGGCCGTGTTTGTTCACATTTAGTATACATAGACTCCCCTTCCCCTTTTCCTTTTCCAATGCAGCCAGAAAGAGGAAACTAAAAACCTGAAACTTCTGCTTCCATTATCTACTAAATGTTGATTTGATATTATATGTCAATTTACAGCTGTGGTTAATCTTAACTATGTTTAGGAAAATAAATTAGGATTACAAACAATCTCAAATTGGGTTGTTCTTCCTAAATCTAGTATAGACTAGTCCAGGTTTCAAGGGCCAACAGAGAGAGCTAAAAAGCATTATACTTACTTGTAAATCAGACAGCATGCTTAACAGACTTCGCAACAAGCTTCTATCCACAGCTTCCCCATTCCGTTCTCGTTCAATCAACAATAAAATTCCATCAATAGTTTTAGTCTGAACTAGCTTATCACTAATAATATGGGTCCTGAAAAGTTCTAGTCCCATATCCCTGTAAAAACATAAAAGATTGATTGGAGTTCAATTTTGTTCTAAAGTATATAGCCTGCAAACATCCTTTCAAAAGTTTTTTTGTGGGTTTTTCAGGCTGTGAGCCCATGTTCTGGAAGAATTTATTCCTGACGTTTTGCCTGCATCTGTGGCTGGCATCTTCTCTGAAATGGCGAAACAGCAGGAATAAATTCTTCTAGAACACTGCCTCAACAGCCAGAAAAACCCACAAAAACCTATGGATGCCGGCCATGAAAGCCTTCGACTTCACATCCTTTCAAAAGCTTATTTATTATATTGATAAACATTACATACATATGTTACCTGTGTTATGCTTGTGCTGCAAATGTCTGGTTTCGAGTTCACTCTCAAGAATAATTTTATCAACAGTTCCTGTTGCTTTAGGAATCTGTTACTTTATTAATTACCTGCTCTTTTACATACTTTCACTGAAATTTGCATTTGAGATACCCTCCACACACTATTTGCTTTGTATGGCAGATAGTATACTTCTAAGGTCCACTTCTTCCACTCACTGTTTTAGAGCCTTCTTCACAGGCTTGAAACACTGCTAAACATCTTTACCAGAGACAATCTGCAGATCTTCATAAAATATGCCATAATTTTTTAAAGACTTAATGGTGGCATGTCAACTGGGCTGGACTCTAGCAGGTATAGTTTTTTGAAATTTAAGTTTAGTCTTTGTTTTAAACCAGGGGTAGGCAACCTAAGGCCTGGGGTCCGGATGCGGCCCCCCGGCGCCTTTGAACCGGCCTCAGGCTGGTCCTGCCGCCGCCGCCGCTACTCCCCGCTGCTGCCGCTGCTCGCCATAATGATATTGATTGTTGCTGTTATTACTTGTTCTTGGGGTTTTCTTGGCAAAATCTCCACAAGGGTTTTGCCATGGCTTTTCTGGGGCTGAGAAAGTGTACATGCATATATATATTTTTTAATTTTTTCAATGTTTTTTAAAATATTTATTTATTTATTTATTTTTGGTGTTTCGGCCTCCCCCAATTGTCTAAGGGACAGCAGCCCGGCCCCTGGCTCAAAAAGGTTGCCTATCCCTGTTTTAAACAGATACATCTGTGTTGCTTTACCCTTACTAACTGTCCCCAAAAGGCCATGGCATCAACTTTCAGATAACATGTGTGGGATCAGAAAACCCCAGCAGGTAGCCAAGTAAGTGTCCCTGCCCTATAATAACTGGGAGGGAAACCACAAGTTATTTTTCTCCTGATGGACTTAGCGTTGTGTGGTTTCCACAGCAGTCTCTAATCTCATGTCACTCTCATGTCACTTCAGAGATTCTCCAACCAGCCCCTCAAATTCACTTTTAGTTGAATATTTTTCTCTGTAAGGATATCATTGCTCATTCACTGACTTGCAGATTGGCAGCCAAATGAGATGTAATATTATAATTCTCTGCATTTTGCTCAAAGGCTTGTTGATTAACAGTTAAATGAGAATTTAATAGTGCTGGTTTCTCACCAGTTCCTTCCATTTGTTTTTGGAGGATAACTGTGGTTTTTTGTCCATTCTCTAGTCTGACTCTAAACCAATTCTCTTTATTTTAGACAAAGGAAGGGAGCCCAAAATGTTTCTAGAGGGCATGGCAGAATGAAAAGATTTAACAATACATAGAAAACAACTTTGGATACCTGACTCTGATGCTGGTGCGTGGACTAATCACTAGGTAGTGAATTGCTCCTCTGCACCAGCCAAACAATTCCTTCTCTAGCTCACTCCTTGAACATATAAGAAAGGCCATGCTCAGCCTCAATCACTGCTGTCACTGACTCACTCTTCTAGTTTTTAATGCATATGGATAAAAGGTCAGCTAAAGGTTCATGGGGCTAAGAATGAATTTTATTCACCTTAATGACTGGGTCTAACAATGGGGGAGGGCAGGGTTGCCTTTCTCTAGTAATTACTAGTTTAAATAGTTGTTTTCTTACCTTTGTCACACCTATTGCAGACGTATTGGTGGGATCCATTCTGAGAGGAGCTGGGGACTGTTACACCTGACTCTCCAAGAATGTGGGATATAAGGAACCCTGAGGCGATGCTTCAAGGCACCAGTCTAAGTGTCACACATCAAGGTGGATAAATGCCCTACATTTTTGATACATGTCCAGTAGCTGCAGGTTAGGGTCATAAATCAAGCAGCGGCTGGGGTAACCAATGACTGAATTCTAGTAAATTTATTATTATTATTATTATTATTATTATTATTATTATTACCCCACCCCTCTGTTAAAAACAATTGGGGAGGCTTACGTTGATTAAAATTGCACCAAGAATACAGAATAAAAACCCCAAAACCCCACCCTCCCCCTTTAAAAAAAGTATTAAACAGCACATCTTAAAAATCGACATAAAATCACAGAAAGAATTAAGAGAATTTAAAATGATTACAAACAAACAAAAGTCATGGGCAAACTAAAAACTCAAAGAGGTAGGGCAGCACAACTCCTGAGGCCGGAATCTAATCAGGAAAGGCCTGCTGGAAGAGATCCGTCTTCACAGCCTTTTTAAAGCTGCTTAAGCTTGTAATCTGACGGATCTCGTCTGACAGGCCCTTCCATAATCTGGGGGCGATTACCAAGAATCGAGAATTTTGTGTAAGTTATTGTCACTGAAGGTTTTGCCTAGTTTTAATTTATTGTCATTAATTTCCCTTACACTACTTCCCAATTAGTAGTGCAAGTGCAAACAAATTCAGATACTGGACCTACCAAATAGATGGCAGCATTGAATTCTGAAGTACGTAAGTACGATCCAAAAACAGAAAAATGCTTCTAATCATGATCTGTAAACAAAAGTTAAAAATAGAATTAAGTTTTCTTTTTTATATACATTCCTTTTACCATACACATGTATAATGGATATTTCCTGATTTTCTATCCACTACCAACATTCAGAAATATTATTCATTCAGAACGCATCCTGAACTAATTTGTGCTTTGAAATAAACAAAGAGTGGTAATTTTATCAAAGAAAAGAGTTTTTAGTACTCATTTAGAAACAACTGTCTGCACATAAGATCTGTTAAGAAATTATGTTATACCAGGGTTGGACAATTTTAAGGTCTAGTTGCTGTACTTTTGGAGAGGAAATGCACATTTTAAGCCCACTTGAGCCAAAAGGGGGCCTTTTTTTCAAAAACAGAGTAACTAGACGCGTAACCCCAAGTTGTGTCTAATTTTTTGGGGGTGGAGCACACCTGTTGGGCCTAATTGACCCCCAACATAGCAAAATTGTTTCCATCCCTCACTCCAAGCCTTAACCCTGATTGGGGATTAGTGCCTAGGTATGGAATTCCTATGGGAGGGAGGTTCCATGGTGTTTTGGAAGATGTTAATTATCTTGGCCCAATTCAGTGTCCATTCAGGCTTGTGTTCTGGGACAAAATTGACTATGGTTGCCTTGACAGATGGCATCTTGAGGGAGAGTCAGAAACAATATGATTTTGTTGACTGTAATTGATCTCTCAGTGGCTTCTGACAACTGTTGAACATGGCATTTATCCAATTATCTCCATGAGTTGGCAGCACTATTTTCCAGAGGTTCTGTACCTACAAAAGGGGATAATGTCAGAAAGAAGCACTGGAAGACAATGTCCTGGAACTCTAGCGACTGTGCTGTCATGTTCCACAGAGGACCATCTTTCCCTCAGTGATACTTCTACACGAAAATAATGGGGATAGTCATTAGCAGACTGGTCTGAGATATTACCAGTATGCTGATTATATTGAGATCTATTTCTCTGACCACTGAAGCAGGAGATATTCTTGTTCTGAATCAGTGTGTGGAGAAACATAAATCATAATGAATCTCGACAAGATGATAATAATAATATAATAATAATAATAATATTTATATCCCGCCCCTCTGCTTGGCAATTGAGTACAACAATTAAAAAGGACAGTTAAAACACCAATCCCCTACCCCAACCCTCCCACCTGTTAAAACAGAATTAAACTAACTTAGAATTAAAAACAATAGCATGAATAAAATGATAAAACTATATAGGGTGGACATGCCATGGTGGCCAAAGGATGAGCAAAGGATCGCCACGAATTAGACAGGGAGATGTTCTGGGAAGGCCTGCCGGAAAAGATCCGTCTTTACTGCCTTTTTAAAGGCAGCCAGAGTAGTAATATGACGAATCTCGTCCGGCAGGCCATTCCAAAGTCTGGGAGCGGTCGCGGAAAATGTCCTTTGGGAGGTCTGAGAAAGCCTAGTCTTCATGGGCTGCAGCAGATTCCTCCCAGAGGACCGAAGTGCGCGGGGGGGGGGGGGGATCATACGGGAACAGGTGGTCCCAAAGATAAGATGGACCCAAGCCATGTAGGGCTTTAAAGGTCAAAACCAACACCTTGTACTGTGCCCGGAAACTAATCGGCAGCCAGTGGAGGGATTTGAGCACCGGTGTTACGTGCTCCCTCCTAGATGTTCCGGCAATTAACCTGGCTGCCATATTTTGTACCAATTAAAGTTTCCGGGTTAAGCACAAGGGTAGCCCCATGTAGAGTGCATTACAGTAATCCAGGCACGAGGTTACCAGAGCATGCACCACAGTTTCCAGATCCCTCATATCCAGACAAGGGCACAGTTGACATATCAGCCGAAGCTGATAACAGGCACTCCTGACTGCCACATTCACCTGACTAGTCATGTGAAGCGACGAATCTAGAAGCACCCCAGACTGTGAACACAGTCCTTGGAGGAGAGTGTGACTCCATCCAGGACTGGAGACTGTATTCCCAAGCCTGGTTTCCGGCCCGTGAGTGTCAGTACCTCCGTTTTGTCTGGATTCAGCTTCAATCTGTTTTTCCTCGTCCAGTCCATTACCGCTCTGAGACAGTCATTAAGAGGAGAGACGCCATCTGAAGTCTGAGCCGATGATCTGGTCATGGAGAAGTATATCTGGGTGTCATCAGCGTACTGAAGACACCGCGCTCCATGCCTCCGAATGATCTCACCCAGCGGCTTCATATAGATGTTAAACAGCATCGGGGACAGGATGGCACCCTGAGGGACGCCACAACTGAGCTCAATTTTGGAAGATCAACTGTCCCCGAGCCTCACCCTCTGGGATCTGCCTGAGAGAAAGGAATGGAACCACCGCAAAGCAGTGCCTCCAATTCCTAGTGCTCTCTCAGGCGATCCAAGAGGATGGAGTGATCTATTGTATCAAAAGCCGCTGAGAGATTCAAGAGCACCAGCAGGGTCACACTACCCCTGTCGATGTCCAAGCTGAGGTTATCGGTCAGCGCAACCATGGCAGTCTCCACTCCATATCCTGTCCTGAAGCCTGTTTAAAATGGATCAAGATAATCGGTCTCATCCAAGACTGCTTGGAGCTGGGAAGCAACAGCCCTCTCAATCACCTTGCTTAAAAAAGGGAGCAAGGAGACTGGTCTATAATTGTTTCTATCCAGGGGGTCCAGGAAAGTTTTTTTCAGGAGTGGCCTGACGGCCGCCTCCTTCAAGCACGATGGTACAGTGCCTTCCCTGAAGGACGCATTGATTGTATCCCGAAGGAATACTCTCAATGCGTTCCCCCCCCCCCCCCGGACAACCAGCCAAGATGGACATGGATCGAGAGGGCAAGTCTTCCTCATTTTTCCAAGGAGCTTGTCCACGTCATCGGTACTCACATATTGAAACTGACTCACATATTGAAACTGAGACTCTATAGTGGATACTGGTGAATTTGCCTGTTGTGTAGTTCTTCCCAAAGAACAAATGTATCATTTCAAGGTGTTCCTAGATTCAGTGTTAGTGACCTCTGCTCTCAGGAGCATCTATCATCAGTTTCGACCGGTATGTCACCTGCTACTTTTCCCTGATAGTGGTCTCAGGGCTAATGTAGTCTCTGCATTAGAAACTTCGTATTTCTAATACACCTTAGATAATAGGCTTCATATTGTGCAGATGGTGTACAATGTGAAGCTTGGATGCAGTGAGTGGGATGCGTTGTTAAGCAAATGTAACCACTGTTGAAGCAACTATCCTGGCTGCCTATTAACCACTGACTCAAGTTCAAGGTCTGTTTACCAGCATATAAAGTCTTAAATTTGCTCTCCTTCTCCAGTACAAATCTGTACAGTTACAAAGATCACTGGAAGACTGGTTGCACAGGGACAGATGGCTGATTGCCCTCTGGCAGCAACCTGGTAGCAGGCTCTTTTTTATTTAGTTTCAAGACAGATAACATCCATAAAAAGGGAACACTGAAAAAACATCAGTTTATCAACACAACAATAAAAATTATTTATATAAATAGAAAATGCACTAAAAATTACAGAGAAGTAAAGAAATTCATAGAAAACAAACCATCCTGGATCACTAAGACTATCATGCCATAAACTGGCATGTATTTTTGATAGTGAACAAACCTCTTGTTTGCATATTCAGTAAAGAAATGCCAAATGAATGAATGTTGCAAAATGAATGAATTGAATCCAGGTGTTTTAATTCTCTTGAGTTTTCCATTAACAGTAAATACCACAGGTTAACATCTAGTTATCCATGACCTCCTTTCTACCTTGTTGATACACTTCCATTGTAGCTGCTAAGCATGAATAGAAGCAAGCTTTCTTCATGGTGGCACCTAACTTGCTAAATATCTTCCCTTCAGTACAGAGCATACAAACTGTGATATGCTTCAGGAGACTGACTGAGAACTTTCTCTTCATCTGCGACTTCTTAGACCAATTATACTGTGCAATTTTTAAATTGCTGAGTTTAGTGCTTTCTGGTTTTAAATGTTTGTAACAGGTGAGGATTTTAATCTATGATTGCATTTTAAAAAAACAACAGCTGCTTTGGTTTCTTGATTTGCTCATGTAAACTACTTACATGTTTTTTTCAAATGGAGTAAGCAGTATATAAATTGCTTAAATAAATATTAAAAGTTTGTAAATATTTGATTACAGAGGTCAGGATGCTTCATTTGCGTTAGAGTGGATTTGTCAAATCACCTTCAAAGAATTGGTCCAATTTGGGAGTCCGACGGAAGTTTACTCTTGCTGCATCGCAATGACAAGGCTTCTGTATGACATAGGCTGCATCCACAATGAAGAAACAGTCAGTTTGACACCACTTTAATTGCTATGGTCAACGCTATGGAATTCTCGGAACTGTAGCCTGTTGTGGAACCAGAGCTTACTGTCAGAGAAGGCTCACAAAACTATAATTCCCAGAATTCCATGGGATTGAGCCATGGCAGTTAACGTGGTGTCAAACTGGATTACTTCTGCAGTGTCAATGCAGCCTATCTCAGACTGTTCTTTCTCACTTCATTTTTTATTTACTTGTTTCATGCCTCACCAGCAAACAAAGGAGGCTGAGGGGAAACACGGAACTGCTACATCATATATTTTCTCTTGGGCTCTGCCATCTGCAGTATCTATCAGATAACTCACCTACAAAGTTATACTTATTTATCTGAAAGTCCCAATTGTTTTGATAGTATTTATTTTCAAGTGAGCAGGTTCAGGATGGCTAACAGAGAGACATAGTTTATTCCCATCAAAAACAGCAATGACAGAATGTGCCTTGTTTTCTTGTTTGTCAGTAAAGGAAAGAGATTGACCTTCACAGTATGATCACTGAATACTCAGATCAATCTCCTGTGAGCCAAGAAGGAAACATCAACCCATTAAGGTTTCTTCCCTTCCTTTCTCTGTCCCTAGCAGCAGGTTTTCTTCCAGGCTTTAGCAAAAAATTCATGCTTTCCCCATGCCATATCCATGCATTTTAAAGAGGCCCAACTTTTGTTTTGAGAACTTTAATATAACAACAGAATTAGAGGTTTCACAAAATTAATGAGGTCATGCACCTTATTATGTCAAACCTGAACTCAGTCCCTTTCTGCAATCTTGTTTAAACACTACTGCTTGAGTGGGGGTGGGGGGGGGGAGGGAAACAACTTTATATAATTCAAATACTGAAGGCGACTTTACACATTCCCAGTCATCAAATAGCTAGTTGTTAATGAGCTGCAGTAATGTGCAACTGAGCTCTGAAGCCAGGCTGCTGGTATTGACGAAACAGTGTTATCTAACCTCTTATTTGTAAAGTTAGGTGGCAACTCAGGCACTCTTGGTTTAGGAAACCCTTTTTCTTAAGAGAAAAGTAGGAATGCTAAACAATGCAAAGGAGGACAATGTTTTGTGGGTTTTTCAGGCTGTGAGGCTGTGTTCTACAAGAATATATTCCTGATGTTTCACCTTCATCTGTGGCTGGCATCTTCAGAGAATGGTGGCATGGAGGTGTGTGGGGTATATATACTGTGTGATCCTTGGTTGAGGGTTTAACTGTCTTTACTTCCTCTTTAAAATAATTATTTACTGAACAAAGGGGTTGAAGCCATACTGAGATTTGACCCTACTCAAATTATTATTATTATTACTACTACTCACAAATTGAAGCAGTGGAGTCACTAGGGTTGGCATCAGTGTAGTAACTCATGGTGTCATTCCTCCACCATTGACCTTATCCCATACCACACCATACAGAATTAGTAATTTTTTTTTGTACTAATGTTATTGTTCGAAAATTTATGTATTGCATTCTCCTTTCCCTCCTTAGACAGACAAGTACTTTCCTCTCTTATCTCATTCTATCTAAACATGTGACTCCTGTCACTCACTCTTGGAGACTGTTTAACAGACTCTCTCTGAAGATTCTAAGCAGTCTCCTCTCAGCCTAAGATGGAGTAACAGTCTCCTCTGAGTGAGGTTAACAGACTCTTCCTGCTATACCCAAACAATCACCAGTTAGGATAGGATTTAGTTTGTTACGTATTTATTTATTAAAGTCATTATTATTTGTTTTTAATTTTTTTTTGGAGTAAGTCTTTATTTTTAGGAAGGCAGATTTAGAATAGTCTGCTCCACACTTTTGCAGTTCTGCTGATGAGAGCTGAACTCTAACAAGTTTAACTTTCATACTTGCATATTTTTGTTTTCCTTTAAAAGGGTTAACACTTTGGGAAACTCAAATTGCACCCCACAGTTATTCATAAACCATAATTCCCATATATCACCGAATCTAATGATAATAGTTGTAACATAAACAACTAGCAAAATTAAAATTATAGCTTTAAATTACAATATCATAAGAAAACCCTAAATGCATTTGCATATACATATTTTCATGTGGTTAAAGTTAAAATTTCGTAAGATGTGTTTTTATTGAAAATTTGTAAAGAATTTTTTTAAAAAATAATTTTTAAATATTAGATTTTAAAGTTAATTTTTTAAAAAACCTGGAGCCTATTCTTTCTCCTTCTACTGAGCCTTGCCTCACTCACACAATCTCTTTAGCATTTTAAAAGGAAGCAGGTGAACACCACAGCCCTTTTCTGCTAAGGGGGAGCCCCTTAGGATGTCACCTGGTGTGGGCCGTAGCCCCCACATTCTACTAGTGACACTTCTGAACTGAAGTAAATGAAAATTAAATTGCTGCTGTTGTTATGTGCCTTGGTTGTCAGATCTGACCTATGGCAACCTTATCATATTCAGAGATTTTCCACTGTCTTCCGCTTACGCTGATAGACTGTGACTTCTCTAAGAACACCTAGTGAGTGTCCATGGCTGAGGTGGGATCTGAACTCTGGCTTCCTTGAGTCTTAGCCCAACACTAATTAAATTGGCCATGACTAAATAAAACTGTGGATCTAGCCCACAATAAGACAAATAGTGAGAAACCGATCTAGAAACAACACTGTGAGGAAGTGAACTGAATGAGGTCTTGGTACATAACTTGAACATTCTTGAATAGAAGAAAGAGCAACTCATAAAAAACAGTGTCTTCCCCATGGGAGGAAGACCCAGTGTTTTTTGGGGTTGCTCCTTCTGTCTATCCAGATAATGTACACTTGTGCAGAACACAGAAAGCCCTACCACTCATCCATCAATAATGCTATAGGCTTTTTCATAAGTAGCTGCTTAATTTTGTAGGAACTACAACATAGCCCTTTTATAACGGCTGAGGGCCTGTACAGACTGCCAGAAATAATCCAGCTTGAGACCACTTTAACTATCCTGGCTCAGTGCTAGGGAATCATGGGAATTGTAGTTTTTTCTGAGACATTGAGGCTTCTCTGTCAGAGCTCTGGTGCTACAATAAACTACAGTTCCCATGATTCCCTAGTACTGAGCCAGGGCAGTTAAAGTGGTCTCAAGATGGATTATTTCTGGCAGTCTGTATAGGCCCTGAATTAAGCTGTCAGCACAGCTTTTTCTGTCCCTCAAAGCTATAAAACACTGTCAAAGATCTACAAAGGTTAAAGTTGATTTAGCAGCAGCATACAAGATTAGAGTTCACACTTATTTCTACATTTAATTTTGGCAAAATCTTCAGTCAGACATTAAACTGAACTGCGAAAACAGTCAAGCCAATTTAATGGACATTTTCCTTGACTTGATTAATTGAGGAGGAGAAGAAGCAAGTCTTGAATTATAACATAACTCTGGGACGAAACAGAGCTGCCCCTTTGTGCCAGCTTCTCAGCAGCCTGGGGGCATGGTGTTTAGATGCTGCATGCCCCCAAGATGTCGTGAAGCCGCCCAGCTGCCCAGATGTGGGTTGGCTTTCAGGCACTCCAGCAGTGCAGCATTTAGACACCGCACACTACCAGAGCACCATAAAGCCAGCTTCTGTCCATGGCAGAGCAGAAAAAGCCAACTTTTTGCTGGTGCAAATAGGTGGATTAGGGCCGTGCCATGCGGTTGCCACAGCCCCAATCTGGCTTCGGCGGGGGCGCTTTGACACTGCCCCGAATTTGTTTGTTTTTAGGACTCCACAATGCATCTGACTTACCATTTGCCTGCAGTGATCTTGCCAGCATTTGTTTATTTTCTTCAAAAACAGAACACTATCAAGGGAATCTGTGCGCAATATATTAAGAAAAACTATATGATTACTTTTGAGACAAAATATTGGTAACCACATTTGTTCAGTGAAACACTACAGAGATTTGAAAAAGAAGTTAGGATCGCAGCTTGAATTCTGAACCATTATCTCAAATTGATCTTCGTCAAACTATAGGAAGAGTATCTATATTTGTACTATAATAGCTCCAATTTTTTTTCAAGGAAACCTTACAGCATAAAAACCCCTCTCTTAAATTAAAATTCACAGCATGATATAGACTTATTGTAGTCATAAAAAGTAAAAAATATTTGTTTCTGAACATGGCTATAGACAACCAATTAAAACCTGAATATGCATCATATTTTCAGACTAACAGATTAACTGTCCACCCTAGAACACAAGCTAGTGACAACTAAGCCAATACTCATTAAACTTATTTGAAAATCCAACACAGAAATATGTACAGAAAATTACCTCAATAAGTTCAATAGTTTTGCAATGAAAAAAAAATCCCAATATGCTGCAAACCTTAAAGCAAACCTTTACTTTTTACAAATTAGTGAATAATATATATTGTATATACTAGAAATTCTGACCATTATTCCACGTATCTGATGACGTGTGATACAGACCAGAGAAACTCATACTATAATAAAGTTGTTAGTCTTTAAGGTGGCACAGGATTCTGGCACTCTGTATGTATGTGCACATAGTCATAAAAGGATATTCCCTAAATAGAAGTATTTGTGCTTTCACATGATCTTCACAAACTTGTCGTAACTGTCGGTACAGTGTAGGCGACGCTTTGTAAGAACAGACGTTTTCAACAGCCTGGAAAACACATAACTTAATAGTAAGTTCAAGAAAATTAATGCAGCTTGATTAAATTATGTTAAACAGTAAGAAAATTCTAGAAAGACAATTTCTTCTACACATATTTTTCATGTTATACTCCAAAGGTTTATAGCACACTAAATCAATTTTTTCTACGTTTAATACTTTAACTGAAAGTTGAAGAGAAAGCATCTCCCTTAATTTTAAGAGTTGACACTATTTTGCTACAGATGGCATAATGAAAGGAAAAAATGAGAAATGAAAAGAAAGGATTTGTTGTTGTTGCTGTGTGGCTTCAAATCGTTTCCGACTCATGGAGATCCTAAGACAAAGCTATCATGGGGTTTTCTTGGCAAGTTTTTTCAGAGAGGGTTTGCCATTACCATCCTCTGAGGCCCAGAGTATGTGGCTTGCCCATGGTCAGAGAAAGGAAGCAGAAGGAAAATACTAGGGAAAATACAGGAAAACAGAACATACAGGAAAGCAGTGCAACACACGAAATATTCCCAGGGTGAAAAAAGGATCCCCACTTCCTCTCCCATTTCACACGCAGAAACTATTTGGACTTACAGTTAAATATTACTTCAACAGTAATGGAACAGTAACAGAACATCACCAACCTGAGGATTGCAGGGAATTTTACAGGGCCTTAGGCACATTGCATGGCACAAACAGCTCTGTTCTTTATCATCTCACAGCTGCTTCCTTCTCCCCCAGGCAGCCATGTTACCCTGCCTAATTATAATATCCACCCTGATTCCCATTATATCTCATATAGAAGAAAGAAGGGAAAGTTGAGAATAAGTGCTGAAAACCTGCTCAGAGATTTGATGACAATTTATTTATTGTCATTTTCTTCAATCACTATTCACATTTTATGGACAACTCATGTTTACTCAGATTCTTGCTCACCCTGACATTTGGGTAACCATTACCATCACCTCCTTTTCCCCAAGATCTGAGGAATTTTTGTGGAGGAGCATATTTTGGAGAAACTATCTGATGATGTAACAATAAGGTATCCCAACCTCTTCTGGAAAAGCCTGTTACATCTTCCGTATCTATTTCCTTGAAACTATGAGTATTAAGAACAGGGTGGGATTTCTCTGCTGCAGACTCAACAGATTGCTTGCAATGTATTCTAGTAAGCAGGCAAAAGGGAAAACATGTTCAAAGAAAATAAAAAAATTAATTCTACATCACTTATGTAATTGAAAATCTATATAGATTCCCATGCATACATACTAAATAAGAGGAATAACTCAGTGAGGGGAACAAATTTTTTCAGCCAGCCAGTTCAAAGAAATATGAGGTTATCAGAGCAAAACCTTGACCAATGCATCTGTTCCAAGGATGTTTAGCAAACAGGGACAGAGAGAACTCTAAAGTGCATGCCTGCCTTCACCACTCTGTTTCCTGATCTATGTGCTTCAAGCCTCTTCTGCTTCCTGCCTACAGAGGTCATCTTCCCTTTCTTTCCAAAAAGTTAGTGTTTAATGACCCTTTGTTTGAGAAGGAAGCATCCATGAGGCTTCTCAGTCTCAAGATGGCACGAATGTGCATGCACTTGCACACACACATGCACACGCGCACGCATACACACATGAGAATCAACATTAGGAACTCTTGTACCAAAGTATAGGTAGTCTTTTGTCTACTTTTCTATCTTTTATTGTATTTTGATGAATGGCCAACACAGCTTTTCCTGAATATGTTTCTCAGACATCAGGTCTCCCCTGCCCCCCCAAAAACCCTTTGCTCTTGAACAGTTCTCCAAGTTAAGATTACCCTCTCTTCCAGCTGCTGTTAAGAAAAAAACATACTAGGTACAAGCATCATTTTATCTTATATACTAATAGCAAACCCCTTAAAATGTGTGGATCTTTATGTAGTCAAAATAGGATTATCCAAACACAAGAAGAAGTTATCTGAACGCTTATAATCTATCTATCATTTTATTTCCTGTCTTTCTCCAAAAGTAGCTAGAAGATATCAGCAGGATAAGATCTGCAGAAGTACAAAACAAAAAGACAGACAAATAAAACCAAACCCCAAACCCTAAAAAAGATTTTTAAAAAGGAAAACAGTCAAATGGCGCTTGTGCCTAGCATGTTTTTTCTTAACAGCAACTGGAATGCTTAGTGGGTTATAAATCTAGTGGTGAAAATGGGAAACAAAATGGGAAAGGGCATGGCTGGAATCATGAACAGAGGGACTCCAGACTGCACAATTTTGTTACAGGCCCTGCTTGCATATTAATAAACACAGATGAACATGACATTCTTGTTGTATTCACTGGGGGCTTCTTGCCACAGGCCAAGACAATCCAAAAAGCACACCAAAGGATATATCATCTTGGACTATGAAATATAATGGAAGACATTAGCACTGAACACATCTCTCTGCAAGTTTCTCTGCAGAATGAAAATTAAGTACCAGGGGAAAAGGCTTCGGTTAACCTTTGGCAGAAATACTAAAAACAGTGCCTGGACAAGTATTTCAACTGTTTCAGAACAATTTTTCTACATGAGCTGACATTTATTTAAAATGAGACATTGTATCTCCCCAAACCACTATAACAAAAATATCCATCTTGTTTATATACTTTCTTTAAAAAAAATAACTTGCAACTCTTACTTGGTAAAGCTCTTCAAGATTGTATTTAATAGATGTACTACTCTGAATTGCTCTGACTGCTTCATGAAGTTTCTGCCATGTCTCCTGAGTGTAATTATCAGGCAATGTGGGTCTCTCTGCAAAACAGACACAGAATGAGTTTAAAATGTACATTTTTAAAAAATGACCATGATCATTCAGGTTTGGTTGTTTATAAGCTAAGAACATTTTAATAGAGGGCTGTAAGCTTCTGCAAAAAACCAATATAAGGATAGAGCTCTAAAATTAGGACTCTTGCATAAGTCTGATAAATGTTATCATTGCATGGGTTTTACAATTAAAAATATAACTGGGTGAGTTAAAAACATACACCTTTTAAATAATCTAACATAAAGTTAATATAAACTACAACCATTGTTTCACAGATTGCACTGAATTTTTTCTTTAAAATCCCCACTGCATCTGTGATCCTTTAGCACCACTACTATATGCCAACTATATGACACATAAATTAATAAGTACTGTACCCTTAGCTGTGCACAATCTGCATCAAAGTTATTTCACATTATTATATCACAATCTCTTACAAGCCTTAAGTCCTACACATTTGCTTGAAATTAAGTCTTACTAAATACAGAGGGATTTAATCCCAAATAAACATGTACAGGATTAGTATACACGTGTTGTGAGATATGCATGTGTGGTTGGCAGTTTATCCCATTTCTTGAGCACTTATGTTACAGTCATTACCTCATTAAAGAGGTAAGCGGTATAGCCTTGCAAAATTAATCTGGGCCAGCAATTCATCCTTTCTTTTTCTGAGCCACTGTTTCCTATTTGAAAAAAATGTTTAATCTGATTTCATGCATCTGTGTCCTTCAATCACAGCCACACCAATACATTTAGCAAATTTCAATATTTAGGCACCCTGACTATTTTGAGCTCTCGCCTTTAAAACAAACAAACAAACAAACAAACAAACAAACATAAAATTAGGGATCTGTCCCTATTTTTTTATAAACCAATAATTCCCTGAGTAGAAAGGATTACCTGGAATTAGTAATACAAAAAAGTTTATTATTAGAACACGGCATAAGCAAAGATTGCAATTCTGTGCACACTTACTTGCAAGCAAGTCCCATTGAATATATTGGGACTTTCCTATGAGTAAACATGCAAAATGTTTGGACTAAAAACATAATAGTTGTTTCTGTAGATAATATACCCTAAAATGTATTTATATATCCCTCAATCTGTTTCCATTTCAATATGCCAAGCAATTGGGGGGGGGGGGGAGGGAGGCAAAAAAAAAAATCTGAAAATAAAGAAATGATGTATTTTTAAAGTTATGCAAACCCCAAATTCCAAAAATTGAAATCTCTCTTTTGGATTTTTATCACTCTAGATTTTTATCTAGAAGGACTGGGTGAGGCAACAAGTGTCAGAGCATGTATACTTTAGGCTGACATGGATTAGTTCCTCCTAGGCACATTTTAAATACTCATATATCAGATGATGTCCAGGGTTTCTAATCTGTTAATGACTGAAAGTATGAAATGACTGGGTTGTATTTTGACTGAATGAACTAATATGTAACACAAGGATATGACCTTACATTGTGACTGTAACAGCTGTTGGCACTTCGTAGATAGGACACAAAGGCAATTCAGCAAGATTGGAGTAACAGAGGAGCTAAAGATAGGACCCCAAGCTGCCACCATGACAGCAGCAACACAGACTAATATTTCCAAAGGAAGTGAGAGCCACAGCAAGTCTGTATGAGTCTGCCCCAAATCTGCATTGATAAATTAAGTCCTTGTTACATGTTTCAACACTTAGGATTGTTTGTTGTTGTTGTTTTTGAAAAGTGGCCTTTGAAAACCACTCAGAGAAGTGAGATTTGTCATTTATGTACCACCAGCTCAGTTGTGAAAATCTTACTGTAGGCAAGTTAGGGTAAATTCCTGCTTTAATGTGCTTTACACAGCTGGTGGAGGCAGTGCCATGCTGCCAGACTTTCAATGTTCATGTTACTCTTTGATTTTTATTTATGCTGTTTTTATGTAATGGTGTTTTCTTGTTTACCTACATTCAGGGTTGGGTTGTTTGGTAGTTTGATGTAATTCTATCCTATTATTCTTATCTGTACATCTCCTCAAGCACTCAATGACTGGAGGGGTGTCCAAAAATATACCAAATAAATAAATAAAGTGAAGAAAGGGCAGCGAATGTCACATGTCAACAAACAGAGAGGCCTGTGCTTGCTGCCAGGTGCTGATCTGAGCTAGGCAAGCTGCCAAGTACCTTCCTTTTCATTCCTGTATGTTAGGCCAGGAGAAGTTGCTCAGAATCCTTGGTCCATCTAACAAGAATAATGCCCCCACGACTCTATGTGAGTGTACTGTTCCTTGCAGTGAGGCATATTTGTAAATGAGGACTGAGATACACACAAATGTGGGCAACAGATCAACGCTGTAAGAACAAGGTACATATCTTAAGTGGTGATTCAGGGCTGCCTCCTGCAAAAGATGGAAACCTTGAATGGGGAGTGAGTTGTTGTTACAAATCAGTTTCAGTATTTACATCTGCAATCCAGATACAAAACTATGGCTGCATCTGCACTGCAGAGATAGATAATCCAGTTTGACACCACTTTAACTGCCATGGCTCAATGCTATGGAATTCTGAGTTTTGCAGTTTTGTGAGATATTCAACCTTCTCTGTCAGAGAACTCTGGTGCCACAACAAACTACAATTCCCAGAATTCCCTAGCATTGAGCCATGGCAATTAAGGCCAACCTGGATTATTTCTGCAGTGTGCGCTGGACCCATCTCTCTGGAATGTATTTGAATCTCATATATTGGTACTCCACATGAATTTGAAAAGAATGTATTCAGTGTTTTTGAAAAGTATTGATCTTCTTTTGTCTTGAAACAGAATGATGATAATCGTTATCCAAATGTCACTATAAAAAAAGTTCTAAGCCTGTGTAGGGCTACATTTCAAAAGACCATCATACATGAATTCTTACAGGACACCATACTACAGATCCAAGCTTATTAGAATTACAGTGTCACACAACTGCATGTAATCGGAGGATTTCGACAAGAATTTACATTTTTTTCTTTCTCAGCCAATGAAATGCTATTAAGACTTTTAGTGCACTCACTTGTTCTCCAAAAACATGTGGAAATAGGGCTTGCATGGTAAAATGTGAAAGGATACCAACAGGTAACCCACCAGCACTGTGATCTCAGATCTTCGAAAATTTCCTGTTGCTAAGCAGTGCAGTCACACTTTTTGAAATAGTGCAAAATACACCACTGTCACAGCTATCTTTAACTTGTCACCTAAAGGGCTAATTAAAGCCGCCTGTCACAACTCCCTCTTCTTCCCAGCTTTTAGAGGCATAAAATCTCTGTCTTCCTTTGCACCTGAACACATCTCCATGCATCAACACAAAAAAAGAGAGATGAACCTGCTAAACAGGATAATTGAAATAATAAAACTAACCTCACCGAATTGTCTGCCTCAGAGGATGGCAATGGCAAAATGGTTCAATTCCTTGCTTGGCTATGAAACTCACTGGGTGCCCTTGGGCAAGTCACATGCTCTCAGCCTCAGGGGAAGGCAATGGCAAACCTCCTATGAACAAATCTTGCCAAGGAAACTCCATAATATGGTTAGGGTCACCATACTTGAAGGCACACAACAACAACAACAACAACACAGGAGGATGCCATGGGGCAAGAGGCAAATGTTACATTGGGGGTGCATCTAGAATGTAGAAATAAAGCAGCTGGCCCCACTTTAACTGCCATGGCTCCATCTTACTTATTGCTTCATTTGTTATAAATTGCTGTTGTTCACCGCCTCGATTGGTTCGCCAGAGGGGCGGTATAGAAATAAATCGTATTATTATTATTATTATTACTGAATCTTGGGATCTGTAGTTTGGTGGCACCAGCACTCTTTGGCAGAAAAGGCTAAAGACCTTGTAAAAGCTACAGATCCCAGGATTCCACAGGATGGAGTTACAGCACTTAAAGTGGTGTCAAGCTGCCTTATTTCTACAGTGTAGATTGCACCCTTAATAAACAGATGACTGACACTACAGGACTTCTGTAACATGTCTTTTGCTTTTACACTTTGAAACTACTTGAGGAAAAGGACAATAGTCTTGGAGAGATGGGACCCAGGTGTACCCAAAGCTCAGGCAAAAGGAAGTTTAAACCTTCCCTTCCTGTACACTGAGGGTGCACAAAGGAGGACAAGGTGCCACAAAATGTAGGGCATGGCAGGAAAAATGGAGGACATGACCAAATAAAAAGCTAAAAACATTCCTATAAATACAGATCCACGCTTCTGAGTCATGCTCAGAATGGAGAACATTTTGAAATGTAGGACAGGTCCTGGAAAAGGAGGATGCGCCTGGTCAACACAGAACTTGGGGGTGCATCTACAATGTATAAACAAGGCAGTCTAATAACCCCTCACTTTAACGCCATCCTAGACAATCTTGGGATCTGTAGTTTGATGAGGCACCACCAACACTCTTCGGCGGAGAAGGCTTGGTCCAAAAACACACTGCAGAAATAATAACCCAGTCTGAGACCGCTTTAACTGCCCTGGCTGAATGCTAGGGAATCCTGGGAACTGTAGTTTTGTGAGACATTGAGCCTTCCCTGTCAGAGTCAGAGAGAGAGAGAGAGAGAGAGAGAGAGAGCGCTCTGGTCGGTGCCACAACAAACTACAGCCCCCCAGGACTCCCTAACAGCACTCAGCCAGGGCCGTTAAAGCGGTCTCAAAGCGGATTATTATCTCCGCAGTGTGTTTTGGACCTTTATCTCCACAGTGCGGTTAGTGAGTAGCTGCACCTCTGGGGCTGCCTCAGCCTTTCTCAGAGACCCACCTCTGAAGTTCTTGATGACCAGTTTCTTGGAGGGAGCTCCCACTCCTCCTCCTCCTCCTCCTCCTCCTCCAGCCCCGGAGCCGGGCGTCCCCCTTCGGGCTGCTGCGGCCAGGGAGGCGGCCTTGGTGAGTCCGTTGGTGTGCCCCACTAAGGCCGACAAGTGCTGCTTCTGGGGCTCGCCGGCCATGTTCGACCGAAAAACACACACAAACACACACTCTCCCTCTCTCAGCAACTGTGGGCCTCCTTCGCTGAGCAGTTAACGCCAACGCCGCCGTCGTAGCGCCCAAAGGCCGGCCCCATTCTCTCCTCTTCGTTCTCCTCAGGAAGAGGCTCCTCACGCGACGCCTCACAAAATGGCTCCTCCTCCTCCTCCTCCTCCGTCGTCGTTGGCTAATTGCTCCTGTACCGCTGTGGGAAAGGAGAGCCCAGGAGGAGGAGGACTGGAGGACGAAGTACCTCCTCCCTAGGCAGCCGGCAAACCCCTTCCCGGTCCAAGGGAGAAGGAGAAGGAGGAGGAGGCCTTTGCTTCCCGTCACGGGGCACGGAGGGGGTCAGGGCAGGCCAAGGCACAGGACAGGCCCTCCTTGCTTTGGTTTCCCGGAGGCGTCTCTCCAAAAGGGCCTCCATTTTGAGCAGGACTAAGAAGCAAGGATTTACGTTTCTCTAAATCAGGCATGGCCCTCCTCTTTTCCAGGACCGGGCCTACCTTTCAGCCTTTTTGTCCAGGAGGGATTCCAAAAGGTCCTCCATTTTGAGCAGGACTAAGAAGCAAGGATTTATAGAGAATTGGAAGAAACCACATTTCTCTAAATCAGGCATGGCCCTCCTTTCTTTTCCAGGCCACGTCTTCCATTTCACCTTTTCTGTCCAGGAGGAATTCCAAAAGGTCCTCCATTTTGAGCAGGACTCAGAAGCATGGATTTATGTTTCTGTGAGTGATTTTGGCTCAGGGTTACCAGACTTCCTCCTTTTTTCCAGGATCTGTCCTACATTTCAACCTTTCTGCCCAGAAGGAATTTCAAAGTGCCCACCATTTTGAGCAGGACTCAGAAGCATGGACTTATATTTCTATGAGTGATTTTAGCGCAGGGTGACCAGATGTCCTCCTTTTCCAGGATTTGCCCTACCTTTCAGATTCCTATCCAGGAGGAATTCCAAGAGGTCCTCCATTTTAAGCAGGACTACTTTATATTTCTAGGAGTGATTTTGGCTCAAGGTAACCAGACTTGGTCCTCCTTTCTTTTCCAGGACTGTCTTCCATTTCAGTCTTCTGTCCAGGAGAAATTCCAAAAGATCCTACATTTTGAGCATGGATAAGAAGCATGTATTTATATTTCTATGAGTGTCTTTTTAGCTTTTATTTGGTCATGTTCTCCCTTTTTCTGGAATGGCCTATATTCTCTGGTGCCCTTGTCCTCCTTTGCGGTGAGGACATCTGGTCACCCTGGGCTGAGGGGAGCCACTGGCCACAATCCTAGACCTTCTTACACTGGAGTAAGCCTTGTGGCCAGGGTGACCAGATGTCCTAACTGCAAAAGAGGACACAGGCACCATAATTTACAGGACATTCCAGAAAAATGGAGGACATGACCAAATAAAAGCTGAAAACACTCATAGAAATATACATTAATGCTTCTTAGTCTACATCAAAATGGAGAACACTTTGGAATGCCTCCTGGACAGAAGGTTGAAAGGTAGGACAGGTCCTGGAAAAGGAGGTTGTCTGGTCACCCTGCCTAGACAATGAAGAAATTGAAATAGTTAGAATTCCCATTTGTGGTTGTTGTTGTGTGCCTTCAAGTCATACACTACTTATGGCGACCCCTAAGGTGAACCTATCAGAGTTTTCTTGGCAGGTTTATTCAGAGGAGGTTTGCCATTGCCTTCCCCTGAGGCTGAGAGAGTGTGGCTTGCCCTAGATCACCCCAGTTGATTTTTATGCTCAAGTGAGGAATCAGACCCTGGTCTCCCCCAGAGTCACAGACCAACACTCAAACCACTACACCATGCTGGATCTCAAAGAGTTCCCATACCTTGGATCAAAGATTGATCAGAACGGAGACTGCAGTCAAGAAATAAGAAGACTAGGAACGGAAAAGGCAGCAATGAAAGAACTGGACAAGATCCTAAGGAGTAAAGATATACAATAACACAGAATTGTCCAACAACCCATTATATTCCCCATTCCCATGTATGGATGTGAGATCTGGACTGTGAAGAAAGTGGATAAAAAGAAAATCAACGCATTTGAGATTGTGGTGCTGGAGAAGTGCGCTGAGGATTCAATGGACAGCCAAAAGGACAAAGAAATGGGTCTTAGAGCAGATCAAGCCTGAAATCTCCCTGTAAGCCAGCGGTTCTCAAATAGTGGGGCGGGCCCCCCAGGGGGGGCGCGAGGCTCCATAAAGGGGGGCCCGTTACGGCTGGAGAGAGGGAGATTGTCCCAGCACAGCCCCAGTAGCTCTATCCTGATTGGCCAAACCCACCCATGTGATTGCGCAGGGGGGCGCGAAATGTTTTCTTCTTTCCTAGGGGGGGCGTGACAGAAAATAATGGAGAAACACTGCGTGTAAGCCAAGATGTTCAAATTGAGGCTGTCACACTGGCCTCAGCATGAAATTAGAAAAGAATAATGGTGGGAAAGGTGGAAGGCAGCAGATAGGAAGACCACGTGCAAGATGGATAGATTTAGGCAATAGCGTCATGCGGGGGTGAGGGCTGCAGTGGGTGACACCACCGAAGGGGTGTGTGTGACACCACTGAAGGGGGGGGTGACACTTGGTGAGCACCTCCCTGCCCCACACCATGACCCAGTGTCCCCAGTCCCTGCCCTCCAATGACACCCTGATGTGGAACGCCGTTGGACTTAGGGAGGTCACAGGCTTGAATTTACTGGTAGAGCAGTGGATGATAGAGTATCTTGGAGACATCTCATCCACAGGGTCACCATTAGTCCAAGTCATCTCAAGGGCCATTAACAGCAACAAGCCCCATGAGGCTTACACCTGAGTATATGTGCAGTTAAAGCTGAGCAAGTTTATCTAAATTTGTTAGTTCAGACTTGCAGGGGTAGGCAACCTTTCCCCTTTAAGGGCCGAGGGACTTCATCTCCCAGAATCTCGGGAGCTATTGGCCAACATGGCTGAGGCTTCTGGGAGCTGAAGTCCCTCAGCCCTTAAAGGGGAAAGGTTACCTACCCCTGGGCCAAAGGAATACAATGTGGCTTTGAGATAAAGGGAAGCCCAGGGAAGGTAACTTATGCCACATATTTGAATCTCTCAGCCACAAAGGTGTGCCACACAGGGCACTCTCTTTAGGTGTGTTTTTGTTGCAAACCCTCAACCTAGCTATCTGTCGCTTGATCCTCTGGGATCGGTTCCTCAAATTCCCTGGAAAGCCCTCAAGCCGACTGGCATCTACATAGAGCTGCCAACCTTGGAAACAAACACATTGAACTCTGTAAGACTTGAGTAAATAAAATCAGGCTCTAGGTTGCGTCATCGTCATATTTACTGTTTTTAAGTAAAGGTCAAGGCAAAAAAGAACAATATAAATGAAGGCATAATGTGGATTAAATGTCTCTGAGTTTTTGTTTATTTGTTTGCCCAAGGCCCATGGGTAGGAATACAAGAAAATGGCAATGATGCAGTCTACAGGTCCTTGAACAGATCAAGCCCAGACTATCCCTAGAAGCCAAGATGACCAAACTGATGCTGCTGTAGTTGGGTCACATCATGAAAAGGCACAAATCATTAGAAAAAGACCCATGATGCTAGAAAAGGTGGGAGGCAATAGAAAGAAAGGAAGACAATGGCAGATGTATGGACTCAATCAGGGAGGTCATGGACCTGAATCTGCAAAACCTAACCAGAGCAGTGAAGTACAAGGGGTCTTGGAGAGGTCTCCTTCACAGAGTTGCCATGAGTCAAAGTTGACCTCAGGGCATTTAACAGCAAACTTACTCATTGTTTGGAGTGTTCTATGCAAGTAGGACATTATACAGTCAGCCCTCTATATCCATGATTTTTTTTAATCTATCGATTCAACCATCCATGGTTTGAAAATATATTTTTTTAAAAAAATATAAATTCCAAAAAGCAAACCTTCATGTTGGCATTTTACATAAAGGGACACCATTTTACTACGCCGTTGTATTTAACAGGACTTGAGCATCCATGGATTTTGGTATCCATAGGGAGCCCTAGAACCAAATCCCAGCAGATCCAAATCCCAGACCACTGTATGATACTCTCAGGCAATGGCAATGGCAATGGCAAGCCCCCTCTGAACAAATCTTGCCAAGAAAACCCCATGATAGGTTTGCTTTAGGGTTGCCATGATGACTTGAAAGAACAACCAACAGAATTCAGAGATCTAGCCAGTGGCATCACTACTAGGGGTGTTGTGGGGTGTGTGGACTGCACCAGGTGACACCCCAAGATGCGGTGACACCAATGCTCTTCCAACATCTGCCTTTGGGCAGAAACAGGCTGTGGCATTCGCCTGTGTCCTATTAAAATGCTGAAGAGATAGTATGAGCGGGTGAGGCTCAGGGGGAGGAGAGAGGAGAAGCCCCAGGTTTGGAAAAAAAAAATAAGATTTCAAATTTAAAAAAAATTATTTTAAAATTACCAAATTTTCACTTTAATCACACAAAACTATGTATATGTAAATACATTTAGGCTGTGCACATGATAGGGTAATTTAAAGGTATAATTTCAATTGTGCTAGTTGCTTATGTCACAACTATTGTTGTTACATCCAGTGATATATGGGAATTGCAATGAATGAGTAACATTAGTACAAAAAACAACAACAACCCAACATTACTAAGGGTTTTTCTGTATGGTGAGATAAGGGAGGAGGAGGAGGTCAGTGGAAAGGGTGAGATGCCACTGGACCTAGCCCTGTTAGTCTCTAGGAATATCATTTATGCAAAGGGATCTTGTCACACCTTTTTGAGACTAACTGTGCAAAAGAAGTTGTAGCAAAAGGTTTCCTAGATTTGGGTCCAAAACACTGCAGAAATAATCCAGTTTGAGACCATTTTAACTGCCCTGACTCAATGCTAGGGAATCCTGGGAATTGTAGTTTATTGTGGCACCAGAGCTCTCTGACAGAGAAGGGCTAAATGTCTCACAAAACTACAGTTCCCAGAATTCCCTAGCATTGAGCCAGGGCAGTTAAAGTGGTCTCAAACTGGGTTATTTCTGCAGTGTGTTTTGGAGCTTAGCCTACTTCAGTGTTTTCCCAACACTGGGCCTCCAGATGTTTTGGACTTCGGCTCCCAGAATCCCTGACTGCTGGCCATCCTGGCTGGGGAGTCTGGGAATTGAAGTCCAAAACGCCTGGAAGGCCAAATATTGGGAATCACTGGCTCTGTTTCCTCAGAGGCCTATGCAAGTTTACAGTAAGTGCCTTGGACGGGCAGGAACAGCCTATTCCCATTGGAACAGATCAGCACAAATTTAGCCTCACAAATCCTGTCCCTTACATCCTATTAGCCCCGCAGGGAGCGTCTACAAAGTGCACGACCAGTAGGCGGGCGCAAATAAAACCCCTTTTGGCCCTAAGCCGCCCTTTCAGGTTTTGACGTCCTGCGTAGGCCCGCCCCTTGACCGAGCCACAGCGGAAAGCCCAGCAGAGGCCACGCCCACTGGTCGCGCGGCAAAGGGGAGTAGGCGGAGCTTTTTGTGGCGATAGCCAATCCACGAAGGAGCCGGGCTTTCCGTCAGTGGAAAGGAAGATCGTTATTTTCTTCTTCTTTCTCGATGAACCGAAGCGCGTTCCATAGTGACGTATCTGGAATCGGGTTAACGGTAGGCAAAGGGGAGAAAGGCTCTCTCTCTGTGTGTGTATAACCGGTGTTTGTTGTTGTTGTTGTGCGCATGCGCGCTGTAGAATATGTCGGCAGGCCGCTGTGAGGCGAGATGTATATTTCTGGTTTCTGAAACACGGAATATCATCCGCTCCTTCAGGCCGCCAAAGCTGTAAATGTAATAACCATAAAATGACTGGACGCTTTTTAAAATAATAATAATAATGATAATAATAATAATAATAATAATAAAGTGCTTTTGAGCATGTGCAGAGGGCCTGTGGGATCGCCTTTCCCCTCGTGTCTGACTTTGCTGCTGTTTCCGACTTTAGGCGACCATATCATGGGGTTTTCTTGGCAAGATTTGGTCTGGGGGGGGTCTGCCATTGCCATCCTCTGAGGCTGAGAGAGTGTGACTGGCCAAAATCACCCTAGTGGGTTTTCCATGGCCAAGCAGGGATTTGAACTCTGGTCTCCCAGCCTCCTAGTTCAAAACCCAAACCACTACACCACACTGCCTCTGTTACTCCTTCTTCTTGTGTGCCTCCATCCACGGATTCAAGCATCCATGGATATTGAATATTTTTAAAAATATATAAATTCCAAAAAGCAAACTTTGATTTTGCCATTTTGTACAAGGGATTTTACTACCCAGTTGTATTTAATGGGACTTGTATCCACAGATCTTAGGGCCTGTACAGACTGCCAGAAATGATCCACCTTGAGACCACTTTAATTGTTCTGGCTTAATGCTAGGGAATCATGGGATTTATAGTTTTTTTCTGAGACATTGAGCCTTCTCTGTCAGAGAGCTCTGGTGCCACAATAAAATACAGTTCCCATGATTCCCTAGCACTGAGCCTGGGCAGTTAAAGTGGCCTCAGGCTGGATTATTTCTGGCTGGCTGTTCAGGCCCTTAGTGAGGACCTCAAAGAGTGCCATTTGAGGAGTAGTTGCTGTTTATGCTGGCTTGTAACTATTGGTGTCAGTGACATAAGCACAAAATTCCGCCAGCACTCAACACTGGTGACAAAATATTCAACCAGGGTTGGGGAATCTGGTTGCTGGACTCTGATTCCCATTAGCCCCAGCTCATACAGCCGATTAAAGAAAGATGGGAGTGTCAGTGTCTCAACATTTGTAAGGCTGTATTTTTTTTTCCTCCCTGAGTTACACAAATTTCTTCATGTCCTTACTGTAGATATGCAGGGAACTTGGAAGTTGTGGGAAGATTATACAAAGTCTTCAACACAAAGTCTTCACTAATTTTCATAATAACAAATTGTTATTTTATTCAGTCACATAATTTTAATCCTGTGCTTTCATATACAGTCATCCCCCCACATTTGCTGGGGTTAGGGGCACAGGACTCTTGTGAATGTAGAAGAACTGCAAATAACAAAAACAGTATGTTTTTACCTGAGAGAATACCTCTCTAGGAATCTCTAGGTCCTCCAGTGCAACTCTGTGGTCATCCTCTGCCGGACATTGACCACAGAATTGCGCTGGAGGAGCTACAAATGCCTAGTGGAGTGTTCTCTCTAGGAATCTCTAGGTCCTTCAGTGAGACTTTTGGTTGACCACAGAGTTGCGCTGGAGGACCAGATATTCCTAGAGAGAACATATTAATAAAATCTGTGAATAACCAAATCCGCAAAAGTCAAAGCTGCAAATGTGGAGGGACGAGTGTAAACATCTGTCTCTGGGGAAGCTAGAAAAGTAGTAAAAAAACAAAGGTAGAAGAAAATGGTTATGGTATTTGTAATAATAATAAACATATATAGTGCAAACAGACTAAAACATAGCAACTCTGTTCTCTACCCATTTCACTTCAGAAGGAAGGAGCACCCAGAAAAGGCTTCATTGTAATTTAAATGGATGAGTAGATTGATACAGAAGAAAGTAGTCCAACAATTTTCAGTTTTAAGCTATGTTTAAGCTAAGGATTCTGTGTAAAAACATATCACTGGATGGTACAAGCCATCGTATTTTCCATCTCTGGGTGTGAAAGCTGGACAGTGAAGAAAGCTGATAGGAAGAAAATAAATTCACTTGAAATGTGGTATTGGAGAAATGTTCTGAGTATGCCATGGATGGCTAAAAAGAGAAAGAAATGGGTCCTAGAGCAAATCAGGCCTGAACTCTCCCTAGAAGCCAAGACGATTAAACTGATGCTGGCATACTTTGACCATATCATGAGAAGATGTAGCTCTCTTTGAAAAAACAATAATGCTTGATAAGGTGGAATGCACTAGGAGAAAAGAAAGACTACATTCCAGAAGGATAGATTTACTCAGGGAAACCACAACCTTGAGTCTGCAAGACCTGAGTTTGTGATACTTAGAGGCCTCTCATTTGTAGAGTCACCATAAGTCAGCCAGTTTGGAGGCAATGAACAACTGTTTTGCATATTTGAGCAACTGTGGCATCCATAGTTTTTGGCCTGCAGTTCCTATGAACCATAGTTATCATAGCCATGGTAAGGGATTATGGGAGTTACAGTCTAAAAAAAAATCTGAGGAGTCACAGTTGCCCATCCATGTTTAATGTTTCAGACCAACCCTTTGAATTGAGCTTGCAAACTTAGCAGGGACCATTGAGTGTATTTCAGCACAGGTAAATTATAATCTCTTTCCCTGATAACTTCTTGTAGTTTAGACACAGTATCCTGAATTAGCTGCCATTTCCAATTGACTTTGTTTGACAACAGCCTAATTATTGTGACAAGTAATGGTAGTCATTGCTACTGTGACTAATGTTTTTATTTTTGTTGTCTTTTCAGTATAAGGTTTGTGTTTGCTTTTGATCAGCACACTTTTAATGGCGCACATCAGTATAAACCAGTATTTGCAGCAGGTAGGCATAATTTTTAACTATTTCTCAATTATTGTGTTTCAATTGTTACAATATCTTTTGCTAATCGTCCTCATCTCAGTTGTGCAACAGATCTTCCGAAACTAAAATGTTTTATTGAAGGTACAGGGAAACAACGGGAACATATAATTTTCAACAATCTTGTGAAATTACTTGTTAAAAACATTACTTTTATTTACTAACTTTCACTGAGGTAGCAGTGCATGCGATCATGGTGCCATGCCTATTATATCTAAAACTTAAATTTTTAGAAGTTTTTTGAACATTTTTTAAAAATGTAAGTAATTCTTAAACTGCTGATAATCAACATTTAATTCTGGCCATTGCATTTTGGGTTATTTAATTTCGCTCTCTTTCAGTCAAGGAATTGTTATTCATTATTCACTGTGACTTTTCTGAGAGAGAAAGAGAGAGAGCTGGTATCAAGTAGCACAGGGGTAGGCAACCTAAGGCCCGGGGGCCGGATGCGGCCCCCCAAGGCCTTTGGACCGGCCCCAGGCCGATCTTGCCACCGCTGCCGCAGCCGCCCCCCCTGCTGTCACCGACGCTCGCCATGATGATATTGATTATCATTGTTATTACTTGTTCTTGGGGTTTTCTTGGCAAAATCTCCACAGTGGGTTTGCCATGGCTTTTCTGGGGCTGAGTGAGTGTGCATGCATATATTTTTAATTTTTTTTAATTTTTTAAAAAATTTTTAATTTTTATTATTTTTATTTATTTTTGGTGCTTCGGCCCCCCAATTGTGTGAGGGACAGCAACCCGGCCCTCGGCTCAAAAAGGTTGCCTACCTGATTTATGAAACTGGAAGCCACATTTTAAATTTCAGCTCAGCCACAAACTTACTGGTTAGTAATAAATGAACTATCATTCTTTAGCTGAAGTCCCTCCTTCAGTGTGGGATAATGTTGGCCTACCTCACTAGGTTACCTGATGTCCTTAGATTCGTGCAAGCGTACAGCTCCGAGTCATGAACTAAAAAAACCCAAAAACTTAGTGGCGATGATTAATATATTTTAAATTATTATGATTTACCTTTCATTAGCAAGAAACAGAATAGATGAAAAATTACTTCAATTACTTAATGAAATCTTCCACTGGTCATGGCCCCATTATTCTTTAAATCTTGAGAGAACTTAGTACTTAGGTTACTGTTCTGGTTCATGGAAGAATACAACATTCTCTTCTAGTGGCACAAATTGAGTTGTCTCAATCCCTTCACAATTATAGCAGTAGTCAAAGCAAGCAAGGAGCTTATCACACCGCTAAATAAACCTTACCTCTCCCAAACTCAGTCTTAATTTGGGCGGCATCTGGATACTATCACAGGGATTTTGCTGCCAAGTCTGCTGCCCGTGTCCAGCCTGGGTCCCAGGAATGCTCTGGTGGCCATTTTCTTAAGTCAGAAAACTCCTGGTTTTGAAAAGAGGTGTGTGAGTGCCCCGGGACCTGGGCTGGATGCAGCCGGCAATTTCGGCGGCAAAATCTCTGTGATAGTATCTGGATGCTGCACGAATTAAGATTGGAGTTGGGAGAGGTAAGAAGGTTTGTTTTAGCTGTGGGATAAGCTTCTGTTGTAATGTTAATATTATCAACTTTCTTCCACAATGTTTATATGTTTATGTTTTCTCCCTATTTTTTTCCAGGTGTTAGAATCTATTGACAGCAGAGATGGCTTGTTTTGTGCAGAATTAGTGTCATTTAAACATCCTCATGTTGCAAATCCTAGACTTCAGGTAAGAGACAAGGGCTGCAATCTATATAGAGCTACCTAAAATTAAATCTAGTTGCCAGAGATGGATTATCTCTGAGCAAACATATCTAATTCTGAGTACAGAATTGGAACTGTATTCAGAGGTCATCTAGCCCAATTCTGTGCCTTTGTGTTAAAATGGAGGTCTCCTGCACCACTGTAGAACACAAAGTATCTTAATGGTAATTACTAAACAATTATTTGTATACAAGTTGCTGATTTCTCTAAGCTGCTGTTTTGTTTTCTGTTTCAAAATAAAATTTCCCCTTGATAAACACTGAACAGACATGTGAAAGGCCCTAGAAGAGTCAGCCCTGAAAAATCTAGAGTCCTGGACCATTTGTTCCCATTTTAAAATGAATGTATTCTATTATCTTTGTTATCAGAGCCACTTTCAGACTACATGATGCCCTTCACAGGGAATTCTGTTATTTGGTCAGCTTTTGAACATCTTTTTAAAATTTCCATTTATAGTCATTTTATGATCTTGAGATATGATTTGTATGTATGATTTGTGCTTGTCATTTAAGCTGATAAACTTGATCTCATGGATCTGATTATAGTCATTCACATGCATGCCATCCACTGAAAGTGTTTTTAAGGGCAAGTTAATGCAGTGATGGTAATGCAAGTCAGAGCTGCCCCATTTAAAAGTGAATAGCTCTCTTTAATATTTATTTCAGTAATTTTGTACACAGTTGAATGGATAGTCCAATTACCTTAAGGAACCTAGGTCCAAAACACACTGCAGAAATAATCCAGTTTGAGACCGTTTAACTCTCCTGGTTCACTGCTAGGGAATCCTGGGAATTTTAGTTTATTGTAGCACCAGAGCTCTCTGACAGGGAAGGCTAAATGTCTCACTAAACTACAGTTCCCAGAATTCCCTAGCATTGAGCCAGGGCAATTAAAGCAGCCCCAGACTGGGTTGTTTCTGCAGTATGTTTTGGACCTTAGTTTGAGTTACCTTCCTTTTGATCTAAATGTTCTTCACAGCTTTAACCAGCATGTCTCAATGCTATGGAATTCTGGGATTTGTAGTTTTGTGAGATATTTAACCTTCTCTGTCAGATAACTCTGGAGCCACAACAGACTGCAAATCCCAGGATTCCATAGGATAGAGCCATGACAATTAGTGGTGTCCAACTGCAGTGTGGCAGCAGCCAAAGTGTCCTTTGTTCAATTGCATTTGTTTTATTACTAGCTTTCATCTCCAGAAGAAAAATGTCAACAAGTGCTGGAACCACCCTATGATGAAATGTTTGCTGCCCACTTAAGGTAACAGTGGAGGTAGTCAGGGGGAATGGCTTGAATTTTTACAGATTCATGCTGCAGTTCTGTTGCAGCAGTATGCTTACCTTGGAGTAAAACCCTTTGAGCATAACAAGGGGGTCACTCCCAAGTATATGGGAATGTAATTGCTCTCCGAGGAAAGAGGTGCTGGATTTTTTTCTGAACTGAGAGAAGGAACATGTAGGTGCTATAAAATAATTTGTTTGTGATTTTTTTTAAAAAAATATTTTCTGCATAGAAACATGAGTAACATATCAGGAGCAATGCTTATATAAGGAAAAAATTAGCCATCTATTTCTATAGATACCCGTTAGTATGCTGCACAAACATGGCTGATACCTTACAACAGTATTTCAGGCTTGGAAAAGATAGTGTTCCTCCTCCTACACAGGCTGTAAACTCATAATGAAATAATGACAGAACAGAAAGCAAACACATTCTAAGCAGCTTTTTGAGCATTCTGTTCAAAATAGAAAACTTAGAACATGTGTAGCATATGATAAACAACCAAGCAATCATAAAAACATTAAAAACAGTGACAGACATAATAAAAAGTGATTGTAAAACAAGGGAAACAATGCAAGAGTTCAGTACCCTAACATTCTGTGTAACATGCACCTTGATCCTGTGTCTGTATACTTGCAAATATGTCCTGCTCTGTTTAGTGGGTTTACTCCTTAGATAGCTTGCATAGGATTGCAATCTAAAAATTACAAGCTGGAAAGTAAATTATTTAAAATATAGCATTCTACTGTGCTGGTATTCTGCTCAAATGTCTTTATGAGCCAGATGAAAAAAAAATCACTTCTAGTCATTCAGGAACTTGAATGTTTTAGGCTGAAATTCTATGCACACAAATTAAGGACTAGGCACCATTGAATACAATGAGGTTTACTTCTAAGTAGTTATATACAGGATTGCACAGCTAGCTTAAGGGCCGAAACAGATGGCCAGAAAAGGGCGGATTGGGGCTGCCCTGGAGCTGGTCACTCTGTAGCCTCGGCAACCACACCCCATGGCCCCAATCTGCCCTGGAGCCAGCCCAAATAGGAGCGGAAAAGATCTGCTCCTATTTGGGCTGGTGAAAAGCCCCCTTAAGTGGCCCAGATGCAACCTCAGGGCGGCTTCTGTGCGCTCCGGCTGCATGCAGTGCGTAAACACCACACCCCAGAGTGTCCTGAAGCTGCCCCCATGTGATTGGCTGGGTGGCCTACGGGCGACTTGGGAGCATGTGGCATGTAAATGCTGAACTCCCAAGCTTCCTGGAAGGCAGCTTAACTTGCCAGTCTGTTCTGGCCCTTTGTTTAAAAAACATTTTTAAAAGCTTTCCTGCTGTGTATTATTTGATGACTGCTAATATATTTGTCTCTTCTCTTTATAGATGTACTTTTGCAGTTGCCAACCATGATTTTGTAGAAGCTTACAAATGTCAGACTGTTATAGTGCAATATCCTTTCACTTTGATTCCATTTAAGATTTACAGTGCAATTCTTAGCTCAGAAATTTCACCACAGACTAACTGAGCAACTCTAAAATGATGACCAAGCTATTGCTTTCATTTTCTGGGAAGGATAGTCCACCAGTAGTTGAATGTAATACCACAGAAAGTGGTGTGGGTTGTTCGGCAACTGGTTAATTGTGCATTATGTCTTGGCTGTATGGAGTGTGTAGCTACTTTTAAGGTATTCCACAGCACAGGAAAGGAAATACTCCGACTACCAGACCAAATCTGGCCTGCAATACACCTGAGTTCAGCTGATAAAGTTCCATTCCCCTCACACACACACCACATACAGATCCACCCATACATTGATCCCCTTCCATTTGAAAGGGCCAGTGGCATATAGTTGAGTCCCACTGTTACCTGAGATTTGAGCTGACAGCAGGATTCCTTACACTCTGGGAAGCAAACGTGAGTGGAGATTGAGGGGGAGATTTCCCTTATTAAAACATCTTGTTCATATATATGTATATATATATGTAAGGGTATCTGTGTGTGGACCTGTGTCTGTTATTTCCTATCTGTGCAGAAAAGAGGACTTGAATATTGGGAGAAGGAAAGGCCAAGATAACCTTTTAGAAGGAGCTGAAGTTTAGAGGTAGAAAAGACCACACGTTCTGAGATGTAATCCATCCCAACAGCTAAGGGAAAGTCTGTCCAACCAAATTCCCCACTCCTGCCATGGTGGATGAAATGGCATTCCCCTTTAAGAATTGTTTCTGCTGTTTGGTGTAAGTGGTGTCTGGTGCATGAAGTACATTTCACAATCTTAGGTTGGTCTGGAAGCTGTGTCCACTAGAGCACAGCTTTTGTCTTCCATGCTCTAGTAACTTTCATTGTGAACAGTTGCAATATTTGTGAGGCTGCCTAACCACTCTTGACATTATTGTTGGTTTTTGGTTTCCCAGTATACTGCTATGCTAATGAATCACTTGAACAAATTAGAAATCACACTGTGTTAAATTTCCCTAAACCTTACACATCTTTCCTGAGAGCTTTTCAAGCACACAAGGAAGAAAATTGGTAAGTATCTGGTTAACATAATTATGTGGCTAGAAAAAGGAATGTTCTGTCCCTTCACGTATATCACTGCTCATTAGAAATGAATATTTTGCTGCTAGGTGAATATCATTGGTTCTTTTGATGTCAAAATAACATTATGTACATTAGGTGGTGTCTTTAGGTGTTTTATCAAAAATCATGTTAATGGCCAGGAGAATAATGCTAAATATTATATAAAACAATGTTTGCTCATTGCCAAGCTGGAACTATTGAAAGCTGAAGAGATAAAATGGGTTTTGATGAAGACCAAGGAGAAGGCAGAATCAAACAATTTCCAGAAAGAGTATCAAGGGAGGCTGAGAAAAGATCAATTTATGTGTTGTGGGGGTGGGACTGGAACTGTGTATTGAGGAGGAATCTAAACAAGAGGAAGTTTGATTCATTTGTTTTAAACAAGGTCTGACAACAGAAAATGCGTTCTGCCTGTCGAGTTCTTTTATGTAGCCCTTTGGCATCTTTAACAACAAGAGTAATTGTGACCCAAACAAGAATTTGAAACGCCCATCAAATAATCCTTGAGCACATTTGCGCTTGGGAAGCATGGGCTTTCTCTAGATCCCCAAGCATTTTTGTCTGGTCAAGATAAATGGCTCTTAACCACAATGAATTGTCTCTCAATGTATTGTAAGGATGAGTTTGTGTTTGCTGACACACTTAAAATTATGCTGCGAAATTATGCTGCAAACCAGGCATTGGAAACGTTGAGCCCTCCAGATGTTTTTGACCTCAAGTCTCTTACAATTAGCTATGCTGGGTTGGGCTGGTCGGATTTGTAGGCTGAAACATCTAGAGGACTGGAGATTCCCTACCTCTCTTATAGAGTATTTTAGAATTGTTTGCACAGTTAACAGTATGCACATTTGTTTTCCAGGGCTTTGCCTATTATGTATGCAGTAGCACTTGATCTTCGAATTTTTGCTAATAGCGTAAGTCCTAATTACTCAGTGCCAAGGAGATGACTGTGGGTAGGGGATGCCTGACTACACTCGCACACACACAAATAGTTGATGGGACATACAGTGTGTGGTGGAAGCTGGCTCGACAGCCACAACTGCATCTTCTTTAAGTTGGTAAATGAGATGTTTGCCAAAACCTTCAAAGACAGCCATGAAGAACAGAGTACCTAAAATTCATGGAACAAATCATATCATTGTATTATGGGCCTTGTTCATCATTGAAACTATGCATATTACCACACTACACTGTTAGAGTGCTGCTATTCCACTTTTACTGCTCTGGCTGCCTCCTGTTGCATTCTGGGGTTTGTAGTTCAGTGAGACCTAAGAACTCTCTGGCTGAGAATTTTAAATGCCCTTCCCTAAACTGTAAATCCCAGAATGCTACAGGAGGCAGCCAGGACAGTTAAAGTGGAATAGCAGCACTACAAGAGTGTATTGGGTGATCTCTTTTGTGGAGTGTTTTTTCAGAATTTCAGGGTTTGACGAGGGCCAAGCACATTCTTCCTGATAGAGCCCTCCAGATATTATAATAACCTAGAGCTTTATTTTTTTACCAGAGAGAAATGGCCTTATGAGAGTGCAACAATTATTGTACTTATAAGAGAGCACTGTGAGCTCCTCCAAATCATTTTTTTTTAAAAAGAACTTGGATTTGAGAAAACATTGCTAGTAAGAGAGAGTTCAAACAGGCAATCTGTGCTGAGATTATGAACTTTTCAGAACTATTGTACAGTGGAAACAGATGTGTGCTATGCTGCACAGTCATTAACTTCCTGAGAGGGCAAGCTTTTCCTAAACAGCAGTTGTTCTGACTCCTAACTTGCAAAGATGGTCAAGGAACAACTAAGCCAATTCTTGAGCAACTGAACTATGCTGAATCCAAATCCCTCCCAGGGTAGGGATGTGAGATTGTTTAGGCTTATTCTCCCCCTGTTACGTTACAACATTTCTGAACTGGGAAAAGTTCAGGATCTGACATAAAGTCACCACCTTCTCTTCAACTTTGCCCTTTCTTCCCCCATTTTTTGGCTGTTCTGCTGGTAGATCCTCTGATGTCAAAAGGGCATTTCTGCCAGGAAAAGAACATTGTGTGTAATTCTAACCCCTCTACAGCCAAGATACCTTTGAGTTAAGATTGCATTGCCTAGCAAGCGAATTTTGTCTTTTGTATCATGACAGGCTGACCAACAGCTGGCAAAGAAAGGCAAAGGGAAAGTTGGCGACATGTTGGAAAAAGCAGCAGAACTCCTGATGAGCTGTTTTCGAGTATGTGCCAGTGACACGTGAGTGATGCTTGTCTCTGGATTCGGAGTTCACTACTTCTTCAGGCAAATCATTAACCATCATCATTTAGGGCACAGTTTATTATTATTATTTTTTAATGAAGATGTTTTCCTCGGGGAAAATATTTCTCACATTAATCTTACCCAACCTGGTACTATCCAGATCTTTTTGGATTACAGTTACAGTAATGCTTGAAAATTGGTCATAGTGTCTTTAGAGTTGTAGTCTTAAAACATTTCAAGGGCATCAGGTTGGAAAAGGCAGCCATTGGTGTCCCCCTCCCCCTCAACTCTCACCTTATGCTGAGAGAAGATGCTTGGGCAAGGACACAGTACGGTTGTCCCTCCCCATTCGTGGACTTGGGAGTCCACAGTCTCACTCTTCGTGGGATTGCAAGCGGGGAGGGAAAAATGGTGCTGCGCGCCTGTATGCGGCCCCACATGTGCACCATTATTTTCAATGGGGCTCAAATATTGTTGATTTTCCATTTTTGCAGGGGGGGTGTCCAGAATAGATCCCTCGCAAATTGGGAGGGGCTACTGTAATTTTTTCAGGTCCAAATTGCTATCTCCAAAGTTGATAACCTTCATTGTCAGTATTATTAAAAATTGTCACACCTATTGTTTTCCATGCTGTTTGTGCACTTTCTGTTGAAATCTTCAAGATCCTTGTATGGTAGCATATTTAAGAAGTGGCAGAACTAAGACAATGGACATGGTGTGAATTTGGGTGGTTAGGGACATTTTTTCTGAAGTAAAAAAAAATAAGTTGTCCTTTATTCTGGTAAAATCTCCAAGTGGATCTGCCTCTGAGCACTGCATTTGGGACCCTCCACATATTCAACTGGCAATGGGGGCATTTCTGTTACCCACTCTCTAGGAAACCCTCCTCCCCAAAACAAATATTTAAAAAACATTGTTTAAAAGCTTAAAGAGTGGGGATAAAAAGCTTTTAACCCTGCAGATGTTTTGGCTACAATTTCTTACCATTTCCCTTGTTCACTGGTTGGTGAAGTCCAAATCTGGTAGAAGTTCAAAGATTTCCTGGTTTAGATATTTTCATTTTTAAAAATAACTTTTTTCTTTTTAAATAGCAATTTGATTCTGTTTCTAATTATTTTTTACAGTCGAGCTGGCATTGAGGATTCCAAAAAGTGGGGCATGTTGTTCCTGGTGAATCAGCTTTTTAAAATCTATTTTAAGGTATGATCCTTGTCAGGTTTTTCTTTTTGTTTTTGTACTCCTAAATGTAGTCCACTGTTCTGTGTAGTCTTCCCTATTCTAACGTCACTGTCATTTACAGATCAACAAGCTTCACCTCTGTAAACCACTGATAAGAGCAATTGATAGCTCAAACCTTAAAGATGAATACAGCATGGCACAAAGGGTTACCTACAGATATTATGTTGGACGGAAGGCCATGTTTGATAGTGATTTTAAACAAGGTACTCATTGTAACTTTTTTCCTTACTTATCTTTTTTGCTGGAAATATTGTACACATTGATATGCTCTGAATATTTTATGTTGGTACATCTGTTGTATGGAGCATTGTCACAATGTCACACTAATTCCTCTCCATCTTAGGCACTTTGAAGCTACAGATGATAGGAACTGTTTACCTTTATTAAAGTTCTGTGCAGACATAATGCTACTCAGTCTTTTTCTAACCATGGTTAGGATGTCATCAGTGCTGTGGACTCTTGTATTTATCCCTCCTTTATTTACCATGGTGGTTTCCCACTTGTCTTCCCATCCAGCCATGCCCATTTTTAGAGATAACTATGGCTTGTATTATGTATTTACTGATATTTTTAGTAGCCAGAGTTAAAAGAGAGGTTCATGTGAGAGTTGAAGCTGAAGGAAGCAAGCAAACCAAGGGACACTTTGGATATACTGATTGTAGTTATTTGGTAATTTCAGCATTGAACCAAAGACTATGGATTCAAATTATTCTTTTACCTGTGGCTTGCAATGATTTTTCAAAATATTACAGGGAACTTGATATACTGGTGAACAGTCCTATTTAACTGACTTTTTGGGCAAACCACTCTCCAATACAATAAATAATCTTTTTGTTGGTGTGGGTGAATGGATGGCAGCAGCTTATTTTATTTCAGCATGAGTACTTAGAAATTTGGGACTTCCAAAATGATACTTTGAGTCGATTCTGCTAAAAACTGGATTGCTTTAATCCATAGTTGCTGGTGGCATCTGTTACCTACTATGATGCTTATCCTTTTTCTGTGTTTACAGCTGAGGAATATCTGTCTTTTGCTTTTGAGCATTGCCACCGTTCCAGCCAGAAAAACAAAAGGATGATCCTAATTTATTTACTACCAGTGAAAATGTTACTGGTAAGTGGCATCCCAGTGTATCAGATTTCCTACAGCATGCCGTGGCACTTTCAATGGTGAGAGATAGAACTTGTATTTACTGAGGTGCCCAGCATTAATATTGTTCATGACAAGTCTATACAGTGTGTGACCCACCAAGCTGAATGTACCCTACCACTTATGATCTATGTGTTACCATGTGCTTTGATAATGCCTCTCTATTTTTAGTTCCAGATAAGCTGAAAAAGGACTAAATCAGTTATGAAACTTCATGTTTGCTTAGTTGGACTTCCTGTTAAGAACAAGACTCTGGGGGTGTTGCTCTTATTACTAGGGTTTCTAGAATCCTCCAGCCAGCATGGCCACTGGCTGGAAATTATTGTAATAAAAAGGAACATTTCCAAGTACTGTAATTCCCTGCCATAACGGGTGGAAGTCTGTACCTACCTTGTTCTCTCCTAGCTTTATTTTATGACCTTATACACACATACTCATGTGGCAAAATGTAACTTAAAACATAGGTGGCTCTTACAGTCATAAAACATGGATTATGTTGTGGGCTGGTAAATTAGAGAACCTCAGAGCAGTTAACTATATAATGGCTATATTATTTTTATCGGCTGATTGGTTGCTTATCTATTTAATACTGTTACTCAGTTTGAAATTATGTTTGGATTTCAGGGCCATATGCCAATGATACAGCTTTTAAAAAAATATGACCTCATGCAGTTTGCAGAAGTTACAAAGGCTGTGAGGTAAGCTGTATATTTAAAAGAATGCTTGTAATCCCTTTAGTAAAGCATTAAATGGTTTTTATATTCCAGAGCAGCTAATTTAATTGTTGAATAGCGTTGGAGCACTAGTATAGCTCCCAAGGGAGCAGGATCTCCTTGGATGCTGTCTAAGGATAAATGCAATGATGAAGCAATGTTTTTCTTTGCACAGTTATGCATAGGATCAGCAGTGTGGGATGAAAAAGCCAAACATGACCCTGGCAACTCTTATTGATCAAAATACATCTTGAGACAGGCTGTAGTTAATAGTATCTAGTAGTGTATTTCCAGTGGCAGAAGAGTGGAATCTAGCAGAACTGGGAGGAGGTCAATCCCCCATACCCACTGCAACCCCCATGTGCCCTGGAAATATCTTGAAAACTTGGAAAGCCTTCAGAGTTTTGGTGATATAGAGGGTTGCAGGGAAGAGAAAAGGGGACGTGCCAACATCTAATATAGCACAGCTAGTGCAGAGGCCTACAGAATAATCTCTTTAGCTAGATAACTTCAGACTACAGGTGATAGCTTGTATATATTGAATTTATTTATTGACTTATTTGCTGCTGTTGTGTGAGAGAAAATCCAGAAGGAACACAACCTTCCCACACCCTGTCTCCATGTTCCATACTTGGTATGAATTTTCCTAGAAAAAACAATTTTTTTTAACTCCCCTAGTGAAGGAAACCTTCTTCTGTTGAATGATGCTCTGGCAAAACACGAGACCTTCTTTATTCGTTGTGGAATCTTCCTTATCCTTGAGAAGTTGAAAATAATCACCTACAGGAATCTCTTCAAGAAAGTGTAAGAAGAGTATCATTCTTTCTGTCTGAAAAGTCAGTCTGTGATACACGTGTTGTTGTTTTTTTATTTCATTAGGTGAAAACATTACTGTTTGGAATTGTGTTATAGTTCCAGTATAGTTTTCCTATAAAGATCTTAAGAATAATAGTGAGAATACAGACTTTTGAATAAATAAGAACAAGATCACTTTGAAGCATTAAGCTGTTATGCTCCTAATTAGAAGATACTTTTGTTTTCTCTCCATATGGCTGGATTCAAATCTGAGACAGCTGTACTTGTTAGAATATGGATGGGCTATGCAGTCAAAGGTGAAATGTAGAGATGTGTGTGTGTGGAATTTTCCTCATGAGAACAACACATAGAGAAACAAAGTGAATCTAACACCAGATGGCCAAGAAGGCGTAAACATGTACTTTCCCAAAGATACAACTCATGGACACAGACTTTGTTATGAGAAAGCCTTGATAACAATACGTAAACATGGTTAGGCTGAGAAAATAGTCACATGGGGGATGATGGACAGCAAGAGGCTGGGTTAATATACATCATACAGGCATTGTCCAATCAACATAAGGTTAACACCTAGAAGGTGGAGTATGGGAAGGGCCTAGAGAAGCCCTCTCTCTGCCTAGAGAAGACAGCATGTCTGTCCAGCAGTGGTTTTAACTGCAACAAGTGGAGATTCTAAGGTTTGGGGATTTTTAAAGATGTAATCTTTCATGGCTGAACTGGACAAGTTCATCACAATGGATTTTACTTAGCTATCTTATTTTGCTTTTATATGCATTAATAAACTATGCTTTTGGACTTTACAATGTGTCTTCTTGACTGAGGAAGACAGGATCCTGAAGAAGGGAAGCTGAGCCAGTTGATGGTAAGAGTTACAAAGTGGCTGTGGATCACAGCAGCCAGCTTGTCCTGCAGATTCTGCTGGGTGCCAAAGAGCATCACTGCAACACCCATCATCCACACACTGACAGTACTAGCAACACTTTGACACAATTTCTGCAAATTTAGTACCCATGATTTCTTTTCAGATTTGTTACTAGATTGACATTGAGCTGTGAGTTGTCTAAAACAGAGCTATTCAAAATAGTAGTCCCTGGATTGTTGCCAGTCCCTGAGCTAGTGGATGCCAATCTCTGGCATGTTTCCAGGAAAGAAAGAAGCAATGGTACTTGATGAGCGCAAATTTAGCACCAGTCTTTGAAGCACTGGAAAAAACATATTTGCCAGTCTTCCACATCACGTAGCCTGAGAAGCAACAGAGTGCTAGATAGCCTGGTTTGGGGTGAGGGTAGTTCACCCACATTGTAATGGTCACTGTGCTGTTACATACTTTTGTAAAAAGATTGTTGTGCTTACTAAAGAAATTAAGGTAAATATGGTTATGTATTCAAACTGTAGCTGTGTTGTCCAGAAAATCAGTATGCAAAGAGATCTTATAGCACCTTTGAGACTAACTGAAAAGAGAAGTTGGTAGCATGAACTTTCATAGACTTGAGTCTACTTCCTCAGATGCATGGGGTACAGTGGAAAGTCCAGGGACAGACCTATATAGCAGTCAAGCTCATGTTACCAACTTCTTTCTTTCAATTAGTCTCCAAGGAGTTGCAAGATTCTTTTTGCATAATGGTTATGTATGTGAAGCATAGTATAGATAGTATATACAATAAGATAAAGATTTTGGGGAGGGAATGAGAGACTGGAATGGTAGGAATGACTGGTGAGTTGCTGAATATTTAAAGGGATTTTGAAAAAGGCTAGCACATATGACAGTGAGAGTGAGAGACTAAGTCTAAAAGTTAAGAATATGAGAGAGAGAGAAAGATGTGAATTATTTATTCAGGATTTGGAGTGTTAAATTAGTAATCTTTAACTGTAGGTTGAAGTTGTTTAATAAATTAATTTTTGTTTTATAATTTGTGCCTTTGAAAAAGCTACAATAGCGTTATTGGTGTGATGTGGATGAATTCAGACAAAAGATGTCTCTGGCAGCAAGAGTGATTCAAGGATGACTGTGTCCAGTGGTGGGATAATACAAATAAAATCTTGCACAGGAACTCCAGGGGCATCTAGAAGGTCCCCACATTTGGCACCATGGTGGTGGGACAGGTGGATAAACTTCACAGTCACATCCAACTCTGAATCTGAACTGAAGTGAGAAAATTGTGTTGGACCAGTATGTTCTTGTGATGGGTCCACATGTGTTTTCCCAAGGAAGTAAAATGTTGCATATTGTTTTAGTCATAGAAAAACAAATTGGCAATTAGAGGATAGAGATGGTAGGAGACAGCCTAGATTTGAACTTCTGAGTAGTATAACTTGTACCAGATATGTATTTTCTCTCTTTTCAGGTATTTACTGCTCAAAACTCACCAGCTGTCTCTTGATGCCTTTCTAGTTGCCCTGAAATTCATGAAAGTTGATGATGTTGACATTGATGAGGTCCAGTGTATTCTAGCCAACCTCATATACATGGTAAGCCTGAAGACTCATTGCTTATGGATAAAAACACTATTGAAATACATTGGTGGCTATTGTGGGCAGCAGATTCACTAGATTGGATCCAGATTAATTTTACTTAGAGCAGAGCCACTGAAATCAGTGGGGCTTTGCTTTGTCATGGTTAACTTGAGTCTCATTGGTTTCAGTGGATCTTTTGTAGGTATGACTAGATTTGAATCAAATCTACTGACACTTGATTCTGTTATGGGACACTGGTACTGCATTTTTATATTCTTTAGCAACCTATGTTTCAAGAAGAATGTGGAAGCTGGACATGTCTTAAGCTAGAGGTTTTTGTGTAACATATGGTGACTGACATTCTGTTAGTAGCATACACAGGTGGAAGTTAACTCTACACCTACATATGTCTATTTTAGGCTGCTGCTGAAGTTGATGTTCCCTTCCTCCATCTGCAGTGACCACCGCCCTCCCTGAACTGTAGGATCATTGAAGTCCCCAATTCAAGAAGCCCTTTTGTGCCTGGGGGAAAGTGGGAAGGGAATTGCAGAAGTATCTGGGTTTGTCCCCACACAAAATGATTACATTCGCTGCTGAGACCTCTGGAGGAATCTGGGAGGCCTCAATGACTGATGCAATTGTTCTGCATCTGGCTGTGGTGAACTAAACAGGAAAAGAATTCCACTTCAACATTAGGAAGAACTTTCTTACAATAAGAGCTATTTGACAATGGAACACACTCCCTTGGAATGTGGTGGAGTCCCTTCTTTGGAGACTTTTAAACAGAGGCTGAATGGCCATCTGTCAAGAGTGCTTTGATTGTGTGTTCCTGCATGCCATGGGGTTGGACTCGATGGCCCTTGAGGTCTCTTCCAACTTTATGATTGTATGATAAACAGATATCTCTGCAATCTCTCCCTCTTCCAGGCATGAATGGTGATGGGTTGGGGGCTCCAGCAACTCTACAGTAGGTCTGAGCGGTGGTGGTAAACAGCTCAGCATAGCGTAGTTTCATGTGTGGAACTGCTGTGCTACATTAAGCCATACAAGATTGCAGCCACTGTACATTTTCTCATTTTACTCATTATTAAAGCTGCACCTATTGCTAATACTAAGCATCTGAGTATAAAATGTACATTGCATCAGAATAGTATGGAAGCAGTCATGCAATCACAGAACCAGTGGTCCCTCACAGTAATATATAGATGGGCCCCACACTACAAAAATCTGATTTTTTAAAGAAAAAAATTCTTCTGCCCATTATATCTTTACTTTAGAATGTAGCCAGTAACAGGTTTGTTACAGTTTAACATGTGCACTCACATCAACATTTTGTTAGTGGTTTTCTTTTGTATCATAATGCTGATACAGAAGTACAGTAGGCCCTTGGTATCTGCTGGGTTTTGGTTCCAGGACGCCCTGTGAATACCAAAATCCATGGATGTGCAAGACCCTTTAAATACAGTGAGGTAGTGGAATGGTCTTCCTTACATAAAATGACAAAATCAAGGTTTTCTTTTTGGAATTGTTTTCCAGTAGTTTCAAACCATGGATAGTTGAATTCATGGATAAAGAATCTGTACATATGGAGGGCTGACTGTATTTCTGTTACCCTTTAAAGCCATCTCACATTACTTGCTTCCTTTGCTTGCAGAATAAGAAAAGTTTCAAATTTGCCTGGCTTTCTATCTCCTCTCAGGCATACTAATCTTCTCCCCATGTATGGCTCACCCTCTACCTATACATCCCACAGATCCAAGAATCTCACACTAGAGCATAAGCATATGCACATTACTGATATATATATCACTGAAAGCCTTGGATATAGCTGAGTATTTATGTGAGCTTAATATTTTGTAAATGGTCGTAGATTTATAATACTCTTGTTTGTGTATGGTTTTTTTTTTGTTTTTTTTTTTTGCATCAGGGTCACATTAAAGGCTACATTTCTCATCAGCATCAGAAGCTTGTTGTCAGCAAGCAAAATCCATTTCCTCCACTTTCTACAGTCTGTTGAATCTGCAGTGACCAAAATGGAGATGTACTGCTCATGAGCATGGGGTACTTTGAGAACACATCTCTCTACAAGACAGAATTGACCATGAATTAACCCAGATACAGAGGTGTCTTCACATGGAAGTGTTTAAGAGACTACTAGAGTTCAGATCATAATGGCTTGGATATAGCATTGCCCTTTGCCAGTGGGATCAGTCCTGCTTAGGGTGGTCCAGTTGGGGGTTGAGTTTACCTCTGCAGATCCCCCCCCCCCTTGCATTCCTCTCTCTCTTGTTGCCCTCTCAAGAGGAGTTCTGGAGGAAGGAAATCATCAAACATACCTGCTGTGCATTCTCCCAGTGGAGGAGCTTCACCTGTTAGAGGTCTTCCATGGATGTAAGGAGCCCTTTCACTGATGAAAAGTAGTGTGGATCCCTCCCCATCACTCTGAAGAAAGTTGCAGTTTTTAAAAAAACATCTTAAAAAGTGGTACTTTTTGCTGATGTCCTTCTGTTAACTCTCTGTTCATAAATTGAAATTGGTACAGTCAAAAGTATAATTTGTATCCCTGCTTTTGCATCCTAATATTAGTTGTCAGGTTTAGTACTTGTGTTTAAGTCAAAGACTGCAGGGAATAGAAAATATTCATCACAACCAAACCTGTTTTTGGGAGAGGTGTAAACTTTGGGGAGAGGGTTTTTTAAAAAAAATAAAAATACAGCAAATATTTTTTGTGATGTGCATTCTCCTCGTGTTATATGTTCTGTATGCCAACTTCAGACCAACATCTTTTGAAAACATCTTTGAAATCAGTATAGTGGATCAAATCTTAGACTAAACACATTGAAATCACCATGACTAATTTAAACCACATTAATTTAAATCTACATCTACAGTGCAGTACAAATACATTGTTCTTGTGTGCCTTCAAGTCATTTCCAACTTATGCAACCCTAAGTTGAACCTATCATGGGTTTTTCTGGGGCTGAGAGTGTGTGACTCGCCCAATGTCGACCAGTGGGTTTCCATGGCGGAGCGGAGAATCAAACCTTGATCTCCAGTGTCATAGCAACGCTCAAATCACCAGATTACATTTACAAAAATAAAAGTTTACATAAGATTGATCTCAATTCTGGATTTGTAGAATTATTGTTTTGCTGTGTTAAGCATTAAGCATACATTATAAATGGTTCTTGCTGAAAAGAATACAAGGGTAACTAAGAAGATTTTTTTTTCTTCATAGGTACAAATATATCTGAAAAATATGGTAAGGACTAACACCACATTATTAAGAGATATTAACACGATTTTATTAGGCTAACTCAGAAATCACAAAACTCTAAAAGAAGTACTTTCACATTTTCCAAAAACCTTATCAAGCAAAATGGTAAATCAACCTAAAGGAGGGGAGTGGAATAGCAGGTATTCTCTACATGGACTCTGCATTTGATGACAATCTAAGATATTGGGAGGAAGCTACAGATACTCAAGTCATGCTTGCTGTTAAAATGGTATTAAGTTGCACTCTGGGCCCTCTTGGAGCTTGCTGGGAAGAAGATGGGGGCAAAAAACGGTTGATCACCCATTTCTAAAAATATGAAAATCAGCTGTTTCCATCATATTACTGCACTGTTAGTGAGTTGATAATTACATTGAAACAGATTATTTAATTTATATCCCACCTTTCTCAACGTGGGATCCAAGAGGACATACAGCATTTTGAAAGCACAATGCAATTTTAAAAAAATACAAAAATTAAAACAAACTAAATTTCTATTTTAAAAATATAAGTTAAAAACAGCATTAAAAGACATAAACTACATGCATACAAACACCCCCCCATTAAAGCTTTATCTGCCATATACGCTAAAAACCAAAAGCTGCTTTAAATAGAAAGGTATGTACCTGCATGTGGAAAGACAGCAGGGAGGAGGCTGAATGGACCAGACCAGAGGGACTTCCATTGATGGGAAGCTTAGCAGATCTATCTTGAAATGCAACCTGAAATTAAATCCTATCTTACAAGCACACTCTCAACGTTCAGCCTGTTGAAATACAGAGGCACCAATAAAAGTTTGTTACGTAGAATTTAGTGAGTGATTAACAGTTCATTGACTGTATCTTGTGGCAAATTGAACAGTTTCACTGGAAGAGAGAGATATTTTTAATTCTTTAAAAAAAATCACACAATATTGTGAAAATGATACCAGCATGTACTATGTAAATAGAGCAACATTAAACAAGAAAAATATGTTGATAGTTTGAGTTCCATTAAAGACAACAAAGGAATAGGGTAATGGGGTTAATGAGCTTTATTTTAACAGTTAAACATACATAATATTTACAATAGTGACTTGTGCTGGAATACATGTGAATTGCCATTCTGCTTGTTTCTTTGCCACTGCATTTGATTAGTCCATGATTCGTTTAAACCACATCATGTATCTTGTAGTCTTGGTGAATATAAGCGTTTCCCACTTGCTTGCTTCTGTGGCCCAGGGTTCTAAAACACCAGTCAGAAACCATGTGCCTTTATAGTCAATGGCACTAAAACTTCCTCCAGCCAGTAGTTCCCTTGCTCCCTTGTGACTGTATCCACAGAATTCTCTTGTTATTAGACTTCTGTTGAGGTTCTGCTTGCATTCGTTTTCATTGAGGTATGAAACAGACAGCTCCGTTAGTGGATCTGCTGACTGGTTTTCGGCCACTTTCCAACCACTGAGAGTGGCTGCCAGTTTTGAAATCAATACATTCTCTGCGAAATCTCTCTCTGGGACACATATGGGTAAGTGGTAACTGTCGCAGTCAATGTGTCTTCTGAGTTCAAGTAATGCCAGATTGTTTTCACCGGTGTCGTTGTCATAGCGGATGTGTATATTGGCCTGTTTCACATGTATTACTTGTCTACCTCCTTGCAGCTTGTTCGGTCCTACACAGGTAATATTCTTATTAGTTGTTTTAAAAAGTTATCATAAAACATCCAAACGCTTACAAAAACTATTCTATCAATAGCTTCAATTCTCATTAGGCCTTAATCATCTACTACTCAACTTGGATCTACATTGCTTGTTCGAAAACTCATGGGAACTCTCAGAACAAGCAGTGTAGCCAGGAATCTCCTTTTGGGTAGGGTAGATGAAACTGTAGATAGCGGATCAACAGGGAATCAAGTGCCTGGATCTTCCCCTGCTTTTCTGGGACATAATAGGTTTTGTCCACAGAATGGACACCTTTACTGGAACAGATTCCCTGGAACAGATTCCCTGCATGTCCCCAAATCTGGAACAGATTCCCTGGAACAGATTCCCTGCATGTCCCCAAATCTGTGCCAGGTGGTCAGTGCATACTTGCAAGGGGGATGAATGGCAAGTCTCATTTTATGAATGGGAAGTCCATCCATCCACATGACATTAGATGTAGTTGATCAGTAGATCAGTAAGGGAGCAAATTGATCATCGTACACACGTATATCTAGAATTCCACTGCAGTTCACAAGCTTTTTATTCTTAATGAGGCAAATTCTTGTTGAGTTGGCTTGGTCAAGCTGAAATGTTTGTGGAATTCTTTTAACTTTAGAACAGTTTGGGAGGCAGTGGATACCACGGTTTTCTGCTTAGACTGATTATATGAATGCAGTCGTATAGTGTAATTTTTGTTGTTGTTGCTATCATTCTATGTTATAGTTATTGATATCCTTCTTTCTGCCAAAATTGGTATTCAAAGCAGCTTACAATTTAAAAGAAGAATGCAATTAAGGCCATACAAAAAGAAAGCATTAAAATCAAATTAAATTATTCACATATTAAAAGAATTCACATTCAGTACAAGAATAAAATTCAATTTAAAAAGATTAAAAAGCTCTTGAAAACAGTTGTTAAAGCAATACAGTACTCCCTAGCCCATTCTTTAAAAACTTTCTGTTTTAAAAGCCTGTCTGAATAAAACTTGTCAATGGAAGGACAACAAGGAGGAGGCTATTCTGGCCTATCTGGGAAGGGAGTTCCAGAGTCAAAGGGTGAACACCAAGAAGACCCTCTAGAGTCCCCAATTTTGGGAGAAAGCAGGATATCAATAACTATAATATAGAATAACAACAACAACAAAAATTACACTATACAACTGCATTCATGTAATCAGTCTAAGCAGAAAACTAACCAAGCTTGTGATGGTGGTGGGTCTGGGAGAAGGGCCTTTGCTGATGATCTCAGAGCCTGGGCTGCCTCATGCAGAGAAATACGGTCTGCTAAACTGCAAACTGTGAACCTTCAGGGGGAGCATAACCCCATCTAACACAGGCTGAATCTATATTCCCTGATCTGCCTTGCAACTGACCAGGGACATTTCTGTCTTGTCTGGATTAACTTTCAATTTGTTTGCCCTCATTCAATCCATTACTGAAAACAGAAACTGGTTTGGAAGCAGGACATACTCCTTGGATTGGGGTGGAATGGAGTAGCAGAGTTGGGTGTTATCTGCATATCAATGGCATTGCACCCCAAAACTCCAAGCAACCTCTACCAGAAGTTTCATGTATATGTTAAATACGCCACAGGCCAATGACTAGGGAGTTCAACAGGAGTCCCCAAGCACTACTTTCTGGGTTTGTCCCTCCAGGAAGGAACAGAACCACTGTAAACCAGTACCAGTAAGTCCCATCCCAGTGAGGCAGCCCAGAAGGATATAATGGTTGATAATATTAAAAGCTGCCAAGAGGTCCAGCAGAACTAACGGAGACACGCTCCCCCTGTCCAATTCCCTGTGTAGGTCAGCCACCAAGGCAACCAAAGCTGTCTCTGTTCCATAGCTAGACCTGACACTAGATTGAAATAGATCTAGGTAATCTATTTCGTCTAGAAACTTCTGGAATTTGAAGGCCGCCATGGGCTTCAATATCTTTCTCAAAAATGGTAGGTTGGACGTTGGTCAATAATTATCCATTAGAGAGGGATTCGGGGATTACTTTTTCAACTTGTTGTAAGGACACACTGATCGCCCCCCTTCACCCTCTGGCCTGTTTGATAATCCAGGAAGGACAAGGGTCTAACTAACACACATGCGGTGGCTCTCACCTCTCTGAGGATCCTATCTACGGTACATCTTCAGGCTGCACAAACTGAAAAGTATCCATTAACACTGGACAAACAGGTACCAAGGTCTACACACCCTGGACCTGTATCAACTGCAACATCCAAGCTGGAGTGGATCTGAACAACTTTATCTGCAAAGTCCAGTGCAAATTCTTCGGAGCAGGCTGTTGAGTGATCTGCATTTTCTGTTTGAGGACCAGTATGTAATAGACCTCTGACCACTTGAAACAGCTCTGCTGGCCAACTCCTGGCAGATGTAATGTGGTAGAAAAAATAATTTATTTACTGCCTACATTGCCATGGAGTAGGCCTTCAAATAGGCTCTAGCCCGGGTTCAGTCAAACTCACTTTAAATCTTCTGCCAACATCACTCTAGTCTCCATCTCACTTGCTCCATCATCATATTATCTACAGCAATTGCCTGAAATAAAATAGCAGCATTCTACTTCCTGCGAAACCCCCCCTGTGAAATGAATGGGAATTGCACAAATGAACTGTGGATGCTCTTTTGCAAGTAAAGGAGGGGGGAAGCAGATGGGCAGCCGTGGGCCGCCCCGGGAAGCTGCGCCGCGGGGCCAAGGTATCCCCACACCTCGGCCCCGCGGCGCAGCTTCGCCGCCCCTGGAAGGATCGCTAAAATAGTGCTCCTTCTACAAGTCGCTGAAGGTGCGCCGCAAAAGGTGACTCTTCGGCAACTCTTCCGCCGCAGCGTGTGCAAATGCGGCGGTGGGAAGGCATCGTCGGAGCGCCAGCCGTGCAGAGGGGCCGGTGCTCCGACGATGCCTTCGGGAACGGGTTGGGGCACCCACTGTGTGACTGCCCCTCCCCTTCCTTGCCCCCAAAATGGCCCTTTTAGCCGTCTGCTTCCCCCCATAGACAGCATAAGAGTGGGCTTAGTAAAGTTGCTTGCTATATGCAAGAATTTGAAGCTTTCAAAAGCATACAACGGAGAGAAAACATTTACTTGTCTTGGCTACTTACCAATCGCAACACTGACAGGAGAAAGTAGTGCACATTCAGCTGTAGTCAGAACAAAATTGGTTTTCAGTAGAACACCTCCACAGAACCATTGTCCTTCTGCATTTAAGAGCAAGACCTTGAAAGCAAATGACAGTTCACATAAGTTTTGCTTAATAAAGTATATTAAATACTAGACTAGTGATGGTGAACCTTTAGAGACTGAGTCCTGGCAGGTTACCCTCAGAGGAGGGCCATTGCCATTCACTGAGGCCGAGAGAGTGTGACTTGCCCAAGGATTCGAACCCTGGTCTCTAGAGTCCTAGTCCAGTGCTCAAACCACTACGCCATGTTGGTTGCCTTCAAATCTTATACGGTCCTAGAAGCTATTGTTGTTGTTGTGTGCCAGTGACTCCCAAACTCTGGGTGTTTGGACCCCATCTCCCAGAAGCCAGTCTCAGTCTGGGATTCTGGAAGTCGAAGGCCAGAGTTTGGGAACCACTGCTGTATGCCTTCAAATCGTTTCCAACTTTTAACGACCCTATCATGGGGGTTTCTTGGCAAGGTTTATTTAGAGGAGGTTTTGTCATTGCCTTCCTCTGAGGCTGAGAGAGTGTGACTTGCCCAAGATCACCCAGTGGGTTTCCAAGGCTGAGCCAAGATTCAAACCCTGGTCTCCATTATTATTATTATTATTATTACTATTTGTTTATTACTACTCCAGCCAATACAAACAGGGCTTCTGCTCAATAGTTAAGAAACATCTATTTCAAATACCTGCCAGGGGAATCCTCTGTGGTTCTTTTCAGTTGCACTCAGCTGTGTTGCTATGTAGTCTTCAAATTTACCACATGCACACCTGTCTAACAATGACAAGAAAAACAAAAACAAAAGAACGTTCAGATACATTATTCTATAAAGCTGGGGCAAAACCTCTTTAGTGTGACCTCTGTAAGTCCCCAAATGTGATGCATAAAGGCTTTCAGGAGCAGCAAAGCACATTTTTCACCTTTTGGGGAGGGCACTGGTGAAGAATGGTGGTAGGAGATTGCAACCTAAAAAGGCATTTTGCTCATCTTTGGCCAAGATTTTACATGCTTCACCTGTGTAGTTCTGTATTCTCAGCCTCCCTCAGGATCTCTGAAGGATCTCTGTTGCTGCTTATTGATGGGGAGGGGAAAGTAATTCAGATGGCAACGAAGCAACTGGTCCAGACTGGAGGAAAGAAATAAAAGTGCACTCACAGATGGAGTGCATCCTTCTTTTCCTTTCCCTGGAAGTGCAGACCAGCCCCGTTGTCATCAACTCTATTGCCTCCCAGCCTTCTCCCATCCCCTTCCTCCTAAAATAGGCCTTTTTTTTTTTAATGGGACGGGAAATCAACTAAAAAAAGCAGAGGTTTGTTATGGGCAGCAACTGGATTTATTGCTTGTAAGATGTGAACTTCAGATAATTTGGATCACAGTTCATTTGCTGAAGCAATACCCTATCTTGGTCTCGCTGTTGCCTTCTAAAAATGATAAGGTTAAAATATAGCTAAAATATGCATGTTATAAGTAATCAATACTAAAGGCTTAGAACTGAATTTTGTAGGAAATGGTTAAGTTGATTTTTAAGAGAGCATTTGGTTGTAGACTGAACTGGACATCTGTCTTGGGGTGAGATGGAGGTAAATGCAGATGGGAGGAGGAAAAGAGTGAATGACTTCATCTTGTCTGCTGATGATAGTGATAGTAGTTAATGCAGCTAAAAGGAGTCATTGATAAGAGTTACCAATTTAGCCAGTCACTTGGCAAGCTAATGGAAATTACAGGATACTTAAAAGTGCATATGTCTGGGTCAAAATTGACATTTATAGCCTATAGAATATATGACTGAAAGACATATGTTCAAAGTCACAGATGCTCTTTGTCTAGGGAATAAGTTAATGGGAGTTACATTGTCTAAGTAATGAGTTAATGAGAGTGCTCTTTGTAAGCTTGTAATGAGTTAATGAGAGTGCTCTTTGTAAGCTTGTGTGTATATAACTTGACCGTCAATCTATGTACGCTGCTGCTCTTGTAAGGAAAGATCCCGGGAGCAGTCATTTCTATATTTCTGCTAGCAGAAATAAACTCCATCTGTGCTCCGATTCTTCTGTTTGTTGCCTGCTGTTATTAGAAGCTAATGATTTTTAAAAGACACTGATTTTCGCTGTAACATTCTGGCGCCCAACGTGGGGCTAGCGGAGCAGAAGAAGTTCTCCTGTTCCATCAGCAGAGCTAGCAAATCAGGGGTTTTTCCCCGGAACTTCCTTGGATCTGGCTGAGCCCTTCTGCATTGCTTCATCATCACCCGCTGGGAGCGCGCACTCTAGCTACTCACTAGAGCTTGGTGGGTTGAGGGAGAAATGCAGGAGAGCTGCAGAGTACCAACGAAGCGTTTTCCTGAAGCCTAGCACAGATCGTTTCCAGGTTTTCATCCCGGCCGGCGGAGGACCTCCAACTCGCAGGCGAGTATATAAGGGGTTCTTCTTTTCTTTACCTGTCCTGTCAGTAACCAGCCTGCTACCTCGGAATTGAGGTAAAGAGAAGGCCCGATCAACCTTCTATTTCTGTTTCTGAAACCTGTTGGAAAAAATATGGGTGGGGGTAGTTCAAAAGAAAAAAGAAACCCTGCTCAAATGCATGTTGAATAATTGGAGTGGGGGGGTCTCTGTGTGGCAGCCAGAGAACCCAATTATAAAAGTGTTTGTGTGATAGACAACACACTTTAAAGTTAAGTGCTTCTGTGTGGCAGACAGAGCACTCTGGATTTCTTGCCCACCTTTAATACAAGTCCTAGGTGGTCACCTGAAAGATCTTGTAATAAAATGCTATTAAACAAATTCTAAATCATGCAGGAAAACCATCACCTGGATTAATGAAAGAAAATGCTACAGCATGACTAGAAATGTTATAAGAAAAAATCCAACCTGAGAATGTTATTCAAAAACCATGATTATAGCCACAGATAAAACAAAAAGGGGTGATAAAGTAAAACCAATTGTGCCATAATTAGATTTGGACCACCCAGAGGATCACCTGGTTGTAAGTGCACCCCCACTGCAATATAAAAAAGATAAAGCCTTTGTTTTATTGTCTCTTTTTATTAGAGTTGTGTTTTTATGTAAAACTAGATTGTTGACCTCCTGTTCATATGTGATAATGTGTGATTTGGCTTTCATTCCCTTTTGTTTGATCCCTTGAGAGAAATTAATTCTTATTGTTGACAATGTTTTCATACATCAATATATTGAAAGGTTGTTTGAGTTATGCATTTTAAAATATGTCCCTGTTACCAGTTAAGATATTTGGTTGAATCATGATAAACATGAGGTACACCCCAGTATACAGAAGATCTATATTTTATTGTTATTTGTGGATTTTGGAACAAAGGGAAAAGATAATCCTAAAAAAAGACAGCTCAAGGGTTATTTAAAAAAATGAGATTGTGTATATATCAGCTTATAATGTTATTGTTGTTTCAGTGTCATTTTATGTTAAACCTGTTAGAGCAGATATAGATGCAAAGAGACCAAACATTTGTGTCAGTTTAAGAACATTATTTGTAATTTTTGCCTTGAAGTGAGATCTTGTACTTTGGAACTAGAATGTACAATGTGCAAACATAGGTGACAGAGAGTATATGCTTTTGATGGAAAATGTATGTCCCCAGAAAAATATAAATGTCAGGTGCAATAGCATGGAACATGGACACTGGAATTGTGTAGCGTGAGGGATGGAATCAGGAATTGATGTCCCTGTTCAGTTTGCTTGTTAAGCACTTGTAGTTTTGTCAGTTTTGAAGTTGAGTCTTTGATTAGTAATTATGGGCCTCAATTTGGAATTAAGAATTGACTGTGGAGGAGGCCACCATAAAAGAGTTGTTATTTCTGAAACTTGTTCAGTTCATGGGAAAAGGAGCACATTGTTCCACAGGCACATATAGTCGCAATTGTGTTTCAAGAGGAAAACAGAGGAGGACAAAGAAAGAGGATTGAACAGTAACCAATGTGCAAGGTGTCTTGCCTATAGACATTAAAGAAAAATGAGTGCACAAGCGAATGTAGGGTCAGAAAGAAATAGGGGATGTGATTGAGAAGGTCCGAGAGGAGGAGGAGGTCGTGGCTGGATGTCTGCAGCCGCAACAGAGGTGTTGAGAAAAGATGGAGAAGGAGTAATGGCAATAGAGATTTGGTAAGAGAGGATAAGCTGGCTCTGGGAATTTTATTATAAAGGTGTGTTTAGATTGTTGTATTGCTAAAGACTAGACCCCAAAAGGTTGTGCCCTACATTCCTTGAACCTCTTATATTAAAAAAAAAAAAATTGGCTGTCAAAAAAAAAATGAAAGGCTGTTATTCATTTTTAGTTTTTCTATGATCCAAATTTGGGTTATTTAGTGTTATTTTGTGATGTTAAAACATAGTTTGGCTTCCTTTGGATACACAAGTCTTGTAGACAAAGAAAGCCTAACATTTCTGTTAAGTGCAATCTGTACTTGGTGGTACTTAGTGAAGTCTATGTCTCATTTTTCCACACTACTGGTTTGCTTAGACAGAAAGAGAGAGAGCTCTTTTCCCTTTGATTCCCTGTGATTCCTAGTCCTTTGTTCCGCCTAAAACAGATCAAATCCTGTAGACTTTGTAGCTTAGTGTTCTGAGAGATAAGAATTCTAGTTCTTCTTTCTGGTTTTATACAAATCATGCAGGCGAAAAAGGATAGCATTTTGTTAAATTAAAACCCTGTACTTAGTGGTACTTGGAAGGCTAAGTTTCCAATGCAACTAGATTTTTCCTTGTGGCCGATCAGTTGTTTGATAAAGCCACCAGCTAGAAAAACAGGAAAAGAGAGTTCCTTTGTCCTCTCTGAATATCTATCTACATAACACTGGCTCAAGATTGCTGAGAAATCTAAATAGTCAACAGTCAAAATCTGAAGGTAGTATGTCTTTGTTTTCTATAAAGTGGTTATAAAAAGCCTCATTTGGCCAGCATAGTCTATCTGAAACTTAGCTGCTGTCAAGTGATGCTGTTTTCTTGCATTCCTCTCTCCTGCCTTGTTTCCTAAAGAGAGAACCTCCCCTACCAGCCAGTCTATCTGTCTTTTCCACTCGCTTTTTACATTTACAGCAAATAAAACCTTTTGTTATAAACAGATTATATAGCCCATTATCCTGATGAGATACGATGTGTTGCAGACTTAGGGGTGACCCCCCTCCTTTTCTTCACTTCTTTGCCTTTAATTGATAACATAAAAAACAGTCTCATTGGCCTTTTCAGAAATTTCAGGGCTCCTATACTGCATAGCCCATAAGACAGGGATGGTGCTCACTGTCCTACATCCTCCAGAAAACCAAAGGGCTTTGATCTGCTGTTGATGATTCTCAATGTTGTTCCCTGGGTAAACCTCATTGGCTAAGCATAGCCTCTTGAGTAGATGTCTATGTTTCCTTTCTATACATTTCTTGTCCTCCATAATCTAGATAGGACAGGATACCCCAAAATTGAGGGGAAGAGAAGTCCCTTCTCTTCTTATTGGTTTCCTTTTTCTATCTTCCACATGTGGTTCTTTTTTAAACATGCTCAGAAGACTTCCTTTGTTTTCCTTGTTCTAAAATTTAAAGCTCATGGTTGCTTTGTTCTTCCTTGGCTGTGAGTATGTGACTCAGTCACACTCTCTCCACCCAAAACTAGATTTGACTTTCTTCTTTCCCGATGGCTGTTCTTCAGAAAAAGGGAGCCCCGTTTTCAATTGCTAATCACTCCTCTCTTACAGGCAGCCTCAAAGACTCTGTTAGAGCTCCCCATTTTAATATCTTTTCTCTTTCAAAAAGGAACACTCTCTCTGCCCAATTTAAACCTTGTTTTTGTCTTTCTTAAATAGTTCTTGTTTTAAAACAAAAGGTTCCTTTCTTCAGAGAAAAATGGCACCTCTTGCCAATCTTTCTCCCTTCAGTCCAAGATGTTATTAAATGGAGTTTTGTTGTTATTGTTGTTCTTGATATGTTTGTTTGTGCTCAAATGCCACAGAGCCCATTGTGGTAACCTCATGTATTTTTGAAAGAGCCTGGTCACTGCACACAGTCTATCTGAAAATAATAATAATAAGTTTTTCCTTGTGCTTTTCTTCTCTGGTCCATGGGACAAAACTTCCAAAATTCAATTGTTATTGTTGTTCTGAACCTTTTTCAATTTGAAGTTTTCCTTTATGGATATTTGGTTTTTGTTTTATTTTTGTGGTTACAAAGATTATTTTGTCCTCATACATTTTAACTTGTGTTTTGTATTTTCTCTTTTGGGACATTAGTCATTGCATTTTACTTTTTTACTAAGCCATTTTGAAAGGTTCTTGTTGTGCTTTTTTGGGCTCTCCAGTTTGCTATTTTCATTTTTCCTTTTCAAGTTTAAAAGAAATTTTCTAGACCAGCTAAAATTTTGTTTTTAAAGAGAGACAGATTTTCTCTGATGCCTTTTGATTTTCTATATAAAAGTTTTTTTCTTTAAAAAAAAAAAGGAGTTTTACTTTCGTCTTGCTTACACCTGTTCAGACCTGAGGTGTCAGCTATTCCAGACCTGAGAGACACAGTCTCCATTTTATTTTTGCCTTACAGAATGCATACACAGGCTGAGATCTCCTGTCCTCAGCCCAGACAATCATGCAGCACATTCGCCAATGATTCTCACAAACATTTTGCCACATAATTCCCTTGCCTTTGTTACTCTGTGGTTTTGGCCATTCTTCTTTATAGAAGGCTTAAAATAAAGCCAGGGGAGGAGATATTATTTTCCTTTTCCTTCCTCCTCCCAAGTACATGAGGTCTTTGCCTATCCTTCATTTTCATCCACATATATATGTGTGTGTGTGTGTGTGTGTCTGCTAATGAATGTGCTTAAAACCCAAGGTGCTTTGTCCTGCGAGGGGGGAGTGAGATGTGCCCCTGCCTCCCCTTTAGATGTCCTCCACTGATGTCCAGCGATACTTCAGATATGCCTACGCCAAGCTGTTTCCATGATGTCAGGCCATGTCCTGGATGTTCTCCGCTGCGGATGTGTTTTTCAGACCTGAGATGCACTGAGCTAGACATGAGCTGCAGTTCCTGAGATGTCCTCCAAAGTGCTCCATGCCTAGTTCCTGTTCTTGCTTCATGGTTCCTGCTACACTGTTCCTGATGCCTGCAGAGTGCTTGCTTGTTAAATGTGCTCCTGCCCTGCTGATGCCCCTGGTCTCAAGTGTCTTCAGACACCCTGGTCTACTCAAGTTGCTTCCAGAGGCCCTGGTCTACTCATGAGCCCTTGTCTACATTGTCTATGGCTTCAACATTCTAATTCTTAGACACTGTTCATGCTTCCTGGGCTGCATGAACACAGATGATCAAGTCCTCCACGGTCCTCCACGAGGGTTGAGTGACCTCATCCCAGTTCTTGAGGCATCCCTTCAATGCCTCCATTCAGCCATTAGCACACCAAGGTGCAATACAGAAAACATTTGGTCTATCCGTTCCAGACCAAAGTCCAAACTTTTTCACAGACTGTCATCAAACTCATTCAAATTTGCTGGACATATTAACACATACTTTCTACATCAGTACATAACCTATTACAAAACTTTAAACATTGGTTCCTCCTCTTCATGGCTATTGAGGCCACAGTGTTGATGAGCTTTTGTCATTGAAACGACTGAAAATAGACTTGAATGCACACATGTTCATGGACTTGAATATTATTACTGGACATTGGTCGAGAAACTCTCTATATTGCTATGCTTTTGATATGTTCATTGTTTTTGATATTCATTGCATACATTGATCATGCTTATTGTCATTTCATATTGTTTTGAAATTGGTTATTAGTCATTAACAATGCCTTGAGCTGCTTTAATTAAGATTGATAAATGGGTTCCAGGAATAAAAGATCTTCACAGAAGATAAAGGCTTTCTAAACGATAATTCCCTAGACCATGAGTTTAGCTCCCCAAATTGACACCTTCTAAATTTTTCATGGCGAAGAAAATTCAACAAATATAAAAAAGATCTGTCCAATTTACATTTAAACAGGTGGATGATTTCTAAGGGGAAGACTGTTACGAAAAGTGGCTTCGATTAAAATATCAAGATTCCTTTGAATCTCTATCAGAAGCCCTAGGCTGGAGCAAGTTAAATCTGCATTTGCAAGCCATTGCAGATCAAAAGGCCAGGCTTAGGAGCTGCAATACAGGACATTCACACCTGAAAAGATTTATGAGCCAGTCAGGATGTGTCCTTAAGGTGGAAATAAATAAATAAATAAATAAATAAATAAAAACCTACACCCCATCTCCCCTCTTCTGAAAATTGTCCACTTCAAAGCATAGCAATCAGAATCCTTTGATGTTCAATAGCAACTCTTCGCTTTTAGGGTTTAAGTACTCCCCAAAATTTCAGGGAAAAAGGGGGGTCTGGATAGATTTCATGATCCATTGTTGGAGCAACAACTTTACAGGTAATTATCACCATTAGAAAACCTTGTGTTCCTAGACTCCTGAAAAGGTGCTTTTCCCCTCTCTGAGGATATATAGTTAAAACATCCTGTGTTTGCTAAAAGAAAAAGATTTGTTGCTGCTACAGGGGATTGAAAAAAATGACCAATGACTTTATTTATAGGTGTTTTAAGATAATTTAAAAATGTTAAAATGATGTTTTCCATCATCCACTGGCAGTGTGTGATGAAAATCATCAAAGGGGGGAAATGATAAGGTTAAAATATAGCTAAAATATGCATGTTATAAGTAATCAATACTAAAGGCTTAGAACTGAATTTTGTAGGAAATGGTTAAGTTGATTTTTAAGAGAGCATTTGGTTGTAGACTGAACTGGACATCTGTCTTGGGGTGAGATGGAGGTAAATGCAGATGGGAGGAGGAAAAGAGTGAATGACTTCATCTTGTCTGCTGATGATAGTGATAGTAGTTAATGCAGCTAAAAGGAGTCATTGATAAGAGTTACCAATTTAGCCAGTCACTTGGCAAGCTAATGGAAATTACAGGATACTTAAAAGTGCATATGTCTGGGTCAAAATTGACATTTATAGCCTATAGAATATATGACTGAAAGACATATGTTCAAAGTCACAGATGCTCTTTGTCTAAGGAATAAGTTAATGGGAGTTACATTGTCTAAGTAATGAGTTAATGAGAGTGCTCTTTGTAAGCTTGTAATGAGTTAATGAGAGTGCTCTTTGTAAGCTTGTGTGTATATAACTTGACCGTCAATCTATGTACGCTGCTGCTCTTGTAAGGAAAGATCCCGGGAGCAGTCATTTCTATATTTCTGCTAGCAGAAATAAACTCCATCTGTGCTCCGATTCTTCTGTTTGTTGCCTGCTGTTATTAGAAGCTAATGATTTTTAAAAGACACTGATTTTCGCTGTAACAAAAAGATCATGTTTTTTTAAAAATAATAATAAGAGGGGCGGGATATTAATAATAATAATAATAATAATAATAATAATAATAATAATAATAATACTTACCCAGTGGAATGCATGATTTCTTGTCTTGTCCAAGTTTGTAGCCTTTTGCACATGAACAGCGATAGGACTTCTGTTCTGGATAGCAGAAGTGTTGACAACCCTCATCCATTTCATGGCGACATTCATTTTTAGCTATACAGAATAAGACCCATTTTAGCCAGAAGTTAAGCACATTACTGCCATGCTAGTTAGAGGTGATAGGAAAACAAGTTAAACCCATGGCATCTTATGTTATTTGCTAACTTTTCTAAGGTAGCTAGTCAGTCATTGCTGGAAGAAAGAAGCCCAAGCTAGGAAGCTGTTTACAGACTATTACTTGACTGCAAAAACTCTCCTACTCCTCCAGAAGGCAATTTACAGTGTTTACTTTACAATCAATAATAATAATAATAATAATAATAAATTTATAATGCCCTTTCCATGTACAATATATGGAATATATACAACATATACAATAAAAACAAATGATAAACACCACACTATAAAATGTTAAAAGAGTAAAATAATATACTAATATGCTAAAAACAGAAACAAACAAGATCCTCTGGAAGGAAAGGGATGGGATAAAGAAGAGATAGTCTGTTACCAAAGGCACAGTTGACTCCTTCAAAACCATCTGTACAATTACATGTGTAACTGCGAATACTGTCCTTGCATACACTGTTATGCAGGCAGGGGCTTGAGGAACACTGTATGCCACCTGGAATAAAATAGTGTTAGTGAGTAAAGTATGGTTAGAATTGCCTTAAACCAGGGGTAGGCAACCTTTTTGAGCCGGGGGCCGGGTTGCTGTCCCTCAGACAATTGGGGGGGCAAAGCACCATAAATAAATAAATAAATAAATAAATATAAAAATAAAAAAATATTTTTTTAAATAAAAAAATATGCATGCACACTCTCTCAGCCCCAGAAAAGCCATGGCAAAACCCCTGTGGAGATTTTGCCAAGAAAACCCCAAGAACAAGTAATAACAATAATCAATATCATCATGGTGGGCGGCAGCGGGGGGGGCGACGGCGACGGTGGCAGGACTGGCCTGGGGCCGGTCCAAAGGCCTCGGGGGGCCGCATCCGGCCCCCGGGCCTTAGGTTGCCTACCCCTGCCTTAAACAAACAATAATCTTCTGATTCACTTCATGTACTCCTTGCAAACTAACTTTCTAAATCAGAAAACTAACAATTTTCTTTGCTTTCTGTTCGTGATAAGTTTTCAAAACCCCTGGTTTGGGAATGTGCATGTTAGCAAGTGTTACACAACTCTCAAAGTAATCTGATCTGCCCTCAAACATCTTACAAGACCCTCTCCCACATTCTTGCTTGTTGCTGCTCCTTCAGGAAAGTCTTTCTCTTTCTCCCCCTCTCTCTTTCTCTTTCTCATCCCAGCAGGTGCCAGGAGTTCTGGGCAATATATGTGTACCAAATGGCAGAATCCAGGTTTGCCTGTAATTGGTTTTGGAATAAAGATTAAACATGCTAATTTATGTATTTTAAGGAAAAAAACCTGAACTTAAAGGGAAAACTCCCTCCCCTTTCCAATCTTCATAATTATTGCAGTTATGGAAAATCTGAAGCGCGTATTGTGGTGACACCTCTTTGAGGCCAAACGCCATACGCAAAGCACACCATGCTAGCTTTGAAACTCACTGGCATCTATATCAGCACCTACATACCTGCTTCCTCTGCAAAATCTCAAAACAAAAATCTAGATACTGCAACTTCACATCATCACTTTTCTTGCTCTATGTATTTGTGTTTACTCCCCCCACTTTTTTTTTTTTTTTTGGCGATGTTGCAGAGGAAGCAGCTATGTAGATGAAAAAGTTAGGTCACCTCCCACCCCTGCCTCCCATGGCCATGAGCAATTTGGGAGGAAAGGCAAGTTACAATCAACCTCCTCTGAGAATAATGTTCCCCTCTAACCAGTATCTTGACTTATTTTCTTCTTGCACTGGGACAAGGAGGAGCCGGACACCATTGTATGGGTTATTAAGAATTGCCACAACTTTAATGCAAAATACAGGGGTCATAAATCAACCATAAAGCCATCATAAATTGATCATAATACAATAGTAAATCAATTCTAATGCCATCATAATTCAATCCTAATGCCATCATAAACCAATTATAATGCCATCATAAATAAACAATAATGTCCTCATAAACCAAACATAATGTCTAATGAGAGGGGTCCGGTTTCATTCCTCCCAACAATGCAAACGGTTTTTCAGTACAAAGCTAATCAATAGTTGAACTACATTTTTATTTATTTCCTATGTATTCTATTTATTTATACTAAATCTACATGATTTTGTAGGGAAAATGTTCATTGAAGACAGTTTACAACAGCCTAAAATAAAGCCAGTGAAGTAGGAAGAGAGGAAGGCCACATGCTAGATGGATTGACTCTATTAAGGAGGTCACAGGTATTAAGGGGTTGCAGGAATTATGCATAGCAGTGGAGGACAGGGGGTCTTGGAGATGTCTCATCCATAGGGCTGCCATGAGTCGAGATCAACTCAAGGGCAGTTAACAACAACAACAAAGTGTAGTGGTTGAGTGTTAGACTATGATTCAGGAGACCAGGGTTCAAATCCCTGCTCAGTCATGGAAACACTCTGGGTGACCTTGGCCAAATCACACTCTCTCAGCCTCAGTAGAAGAGAATAAGAAATCCTCTTATTCAAATCTTACCAAGAAAAGCCCATGATAGGTTCGTTCACTTTAGGGTCACCATAATTCAGAAATGACATGAAGTTACACAACAGCAACATATACTACTGTGGATAGTATAATTAATCACTCTGACTAACCTGCCCAACCTTCATTTAAAATATAATAAAACGTCAGAAATGCTGAAAATATAAATGTAAAAGCTACTTACCAAAATAGCCATTCCAGAACTGGTTCTGGAGGGGAAAACATATTTGTTTTGCTTTAAATAGTGAATATAAAATGTAACATACAGCTGTCTCAATTGTTCTGCCAGAATGTAGAAACGAACTCTAAGCCATGTATAATACTGAGCATTAAAGTAGTGATACTGATTCTGTCAATAGTAGTATTACAACTACAAATGGTATTTTACTCTGTTAGATTCCGAAAAGGCTGCTATGCTCCACCTGTTCCCTTCCTCAATGGGCTCAACATGGCCTTTAGCTTTTCTGTATATCATGATCATTTCAAATAATTCATCTTCCTTGTCATGGCTTAGTAGGGACACACAATGTTGTGCCCAAGAGCTTGTTGCGGTAAGGGGAAGGGTTCTCAGTCAACACATACCTGGGAGGAGTAAGTGTCATTAAACTCAATGAACCTGATTTTGAATATACACACAGAGAGTTACATTGTTTGTCATTAACTTTATATATTTCCTTGCATCAGAGGCAGACAACATGGTGCCCTCCAGACATTTATAACAAAATTTTAAACATTTACATTTTCAAACTATAACTCACAGAATGGCTTGTGACCATAGTAAGTGGAAGATTCTGGGGGCTATATTCCAAACATCAGTTTTCAAGCTTTGGTTGTTGACTGTAGCTCCCATACCTCGCCAGGCAGCAGAAGTCAATAGCTAATAGTCCCAGGCTGGAATCAGCCAGGCTGGATGCTGATCCAGTGGTCCCAGACCGATTCCAGCCCAAAGGGGACTTAACACAGGGCAGAAGACTGCTGTTTGCCATGGAGTTTCTTGAAAATTCAGTGGCATCAGCCAGCACACCGCACCTCCCCTGCATGCCCTTTACCTGCTGTCACTGTTGTTGCGTCTTCCCTAAAGCCCCCCCCCTCATGGCCTGTGATGTCAGATGGGGCGCCTGGCCATGTGGTATAGCCAGGTGCCCTTACAGGCCACAATGGGGGCCTTCAGGGAAGACATGGGGAGCGGTGGCAGGGGGGCATGTAAACACTCGCCCATCACCATTCTAACCTGGGGACTGACTTGGATCAGAAACAACCAAGGGCAGGATACCAAAGGCTTGGCCCATGGTATTCTGCCCATCTGTTCAGGCCCTAGACTGGAGATGTAATGACCTGATCATCATGATTTATGATTTTGTACTAATACAGAGACCCATACCTCTTATAGGTTAATTTTTGATTCAACAAATCTTACGACTGAGGCCATGCGTTGCTCTACATACTAATACGGTGGCTTGATTTATTAATTTATCCGTAAGGAAAAATCTGAGAAGGTTCCATACCGTTTTTTCAGTATCTTCAAATGCTTCTCTTGCCTCTTCATATGTACACCTTTCTTCAAGACATTCTCTTTCCAAATTACCTTGAAAGATCTCCTCAAGAATCATAGAACGGCCACGCTTTGATCTTGCAATAACTTTATTTGCATCATTGCTTGACAGAAACACTGGAAAAGAGCAAATGAAAAATTAAATTTGTTTCCACAGATAAATTTGTTATGGTGTTTCCTCACATGCAAACTGATTGTCATGTCATTTCCTGATCCATTTCTTTCATGAATTACATGAGAATGTGTCAAATAAATGTTTAGAAATAATTAATGCATGTCTAGGGAGGAGTGAATCTATGTATTTTGGTTTCATTTCTTGACTGCACATTTGTTTCATTCCATGTTTCTTCAGCTTGCAAACATGGTGAAACTTGGTTTTTTAAGAGTCTGCATGAATAGTAGTATAGATTTTTGAACACACTTTACCGAGCATGCACTTTTTACCAGTGTTTCCTCCTAATATAATGTAATTACAAATATACTTTCCCCTTATATGTTTGTCTTTTGTGTCATTTGATATATTACTTTTTGTGAATATTTTGGAGTTGCAAACAAGATTGCAAATTTCTGACAAGTGTGAATTTTGGACAATATTTTTAATTTGGAAACCAGGAATCCTCTCCTCTTTTTAACTTTGCTGTCTTCATTTTTCTCTAGAGTTGCCACACCATCCAGTCAGCTGGATTTAACCCAGTTTCTAGGAGTACCACCCAGTGCCTGTCTGAACCATCATTTGACCTAAATTCCAATTGCTCATTTAAAAGAGGGAGCAAGCCTCTATCCTTTGTAGTAGCTGAGTTATGGAGCTAAATGTAGGGCCTAAGCAGACTGCCAGAAATAGTGCACATTAAATTGAGGCACTGCCCTGGCTCAGTGCTAGGGAATCATGGGAACTGTAATTTATTGTGGCACCAGAGCTCTCTGACAGAGAAGGCTCAATGTCCCAGAAAAAAATACAATTCCCATGATTCCCTAGCACTGAGCCAGGGCAGTGCCTCAATTTAATGTGCACTATTTCTGGCAGTCTGCTTAGGCCTGTAGTTACTCTTCTGTGTTGTGAGAAGGAAGCCCACCCTTGCCTAGACAATGGCCGATGTTTCACAACTTCTGATTGCCATATGGGACCTGTCCTCTCTTGGCCCTCATTTCAGATTTCCTGGATCAGTATTACAAATCTAGTGGAAAGTTTAGCTTCTAGGGGGAGGGAAGACTAGCTGAAGTTTATTTTGCAGAGCTCCTTGCAAAGATTGAATAGAACATTGGTTCTTAATCGGTGGTTTGTAGACCCAGGAGTGGGCATAGGGGGTCTATGAAGACCAACTCTCTTCCTTTTGCCCTTCTAAGACCTGAAAGTGGTTTTTTAAGAGTCTGCATGAAAGAGAGAGGGCGAAGAAAGAGAACAAGAGAGAGCGCTCCATCCTTTTCACCAGTCCAAACAGCAAATGTAAGGCTTCTCGGCCTCTCTGTGCTCTCTTTCCCTCTCTAGCCTCCACTTTCCACCTTCCCAGCCTCCTTGCCTTGGCTTTAGCACTTTAGTTCCTCCAGGAACTCCAAGGGGAAAATGGCAGGAGGAAGCCTCAGCAGCAAAGATGCTTTGGCCAAACAAGTCTTTGCAGCTCTGGCCAGGCATCCTTTCTTGCTCTCTGGCTACTTTCGTTCCCTTCCCTCCCTCCCACCTCATTTTGTCACTGTGAAAAAACTGTATTGTGTAGAATGACAGGTGGTTGTGCGCAGAATTGGAGTCGAGGGGAGACAGTGGGTTAGTGGGCAGGCTGGCATAACTGGCATAACTGGAGGCAGCAGGAGCAGCAGTTCTAGAGCAGAGGGAGATGGACTCTGGATGTCTATAAGTGAGAGTGTGTATTATGTCTATGTGTATGTGTGCTCACTCACATGTATGTGTGTGTGGCTCTGCTTTCAGGGAGCTCCCACTCAACCACATTAAAGCAGCACACAGGGTGGAGGAATGAGAAGCAAGCTTTACCCCTCACATCTCATGTACGCACATAGGCACACCCAGAAAGCAACTATATTATAATAGGAGAGTGTGTATTTATTTATTTCTCTCTTCTCTCCAAATCTGAAGACCCTTGAAGAACTACTTTAAATAAATATTGGATGCATTTTAGGGTTTTAAATCTTGAGTTAAATACTGGTGCTCTGTGGCAACAAAAATATTTAAAGGGGGTCTGTGGTAAAGAAAAGGTGAAGAACCGCTGGTATAGAAAGCAATTTAAATGATTGGAGTAAAAGAGGAGGTATGCAACAAAGAAGGGCTAAAGCAGTAATATAATGTTCAGTATTTAAGGTTCCATGGAACCTGTTGCTTTTCATGACTTGCTTGATGTAGCAATATTATGCATTTTCATTAGATTTTGTTGTTGTGTGCCTTCAAGACATTTCCGACTTACGCGGAGGCATAAGGTAAGGCAAGAGAGAGCAAAGAGGGAAAGAGATGGTGAGAAGGTCAAGGGGAAAATGTAAGGAAGAAGATAATTACTGTATACTCAACTATAAGTTGAACTCATTAATAGGTCGAGGGCAGGTTTTGAGACCACAATTATAGATATGGCCCATGGATAATTCAAGGGTAAAACTTAGGACCATGTAACAAAGGATGTAAAGGATGAAGGAAAAGAAAACGATGCCAAAGAAATTACAAAATTCCAGCAGGCATATCTGTTTGTATCCAGTGTAAAAGCTGGATGGATGGGAGGGTGGAGGGGGATGAGTACTTCTAGGACAGATTACATTCTTGCTTTTCACCAGGGGATGGTTCCTTTTTAAATAAGAGTTAAAGAACAGTCCTTACATTGACCTGTGGATAAACCAACCCAGTTTTTTGGGAGTCAATTTTTGACTAAAGTTTTTATACTTATACATGAATATTTACTATAGATATAAGGTGAAGCAGAGTGCAAGAACAAGAGGTGTGTGTTATAGGTTCCCCCCCCCCCCAACTTTCATCTGTATTTTACCCTGAGAATCAGATGACTTTTATTTTCAGGGGCTTCTTGAGATGTTTTCTGGCAAAAAAAAAAAAAAAACCTCATATAGTGTACTGACAAGAAAAGCATAAGTGCTTGTACATGATTAAATGTCATTACTATTAGTAGAGATGAAATTCTTTGCTAATAAACAACAAATAATTTTAGTAATTTTCTTCTCAGTGCAAGAAAACTATGCAGGGTTCAAAGGCTATTTGCAGTTCCAGACTTATTCTAACCTTTTTTAATGTAGAAAACAGCATCTTCTAGGAGGAACATAATATTTTATCAGCAGAAAATATTGTACTTGGCACTTATAATGTGCAGAATTAGCAGGTGGGATTTTCTATCAGAAAACAACACTTTCTATGCAAGAGAAAGAAGGAACAGAAAATAATATTTCTGTATAAAAAGACCATGTACAAACTTTGTGCAGAATAATCCCAAAATGCAATGTCAATCAAGGATTCCTCTTGTCAGATTTTCCTGACATTAGAAAAATAAGTTTTTAACCATTTTTGAATCTTCTTTCCATCTCTAGCTACTGCTGTCACTACCATCATATCAGGAATATGCACACACACTTTACATGGTTCCTGTATTGCTTTTAATTACTACAACAAGCCTGTAAAGTAGGTTTGCTGAGAGATAGTGACAGCCCAAGGCCACAAGGTAAATACCATGACCAGGCAGGCATTTGCACGTAAGTCTCTCTGTTCCAAATCCATCACTTTAACCATTATTCTCTCATAGTTCTTTCTGAAGAATTCTTATAAAAATGGTATCAGGGTTGAAACAACAATAGGAAAAATGCAACAATTAATCTGTTCAATTTGCTTAGTTAGAATGTAAACCAGGGACCAGCAACCTTTTTCAGACCTGGGCCGGTCCCCCGAAGCCCAGGTCTCCGCTGGGCCGAGGGGGAAGGGAATGGCGGCGCACGCGCACCCTCCTCTGCTGCATGCAACCCCCCCATGCATGCTGCTGCCGCTGCTGCCGCCGCCGCAACACGCTCATCATATTTATTTGTTTGTATATTGTAAATAATATATTTCCCCATACTATGCAACTGATACATTTTACAGTCTTACCCATTATTACTTGGTAGTAAGTCTGAATGAGCACAGTGGGTTCATGTCTTAGTAGCAATGTGCTCCCATTTTAAGAGGACTTTAAGTCTTTAAAAGTGGAGTGTAAGCAATAATAATTTCTGAGTAGCACCTCTATTAATGCTTGCTTTCCAACTTATTTACAAAAATTATTTAAACAATTAACTAAACTAGTTCTGTGAAAATTACAGAGTTCTGCCTTTACGGAATCAACAAACGTAAATTTCCAACTAAACATTAATGAGAAGCTGGTAGACAAATGGTTGGGAAGAAGTTAATGGCACAGATTAAGGACAAGTGATTAATTCCTTCTTTTCTCACTTCTTTCTGGACAATCAACATGCATTTAAATACAGTGTAGATGAAACACCTTACCTGTCTGATTTGCTTGATGAAAAAAGAAAGCAAACAAGAGAAACCATGTCCAGCTGTGAGTTCCCATTTTTGTTTCCTTACAACACTTAGCTGAATTTTGCCTGCCTAGCAGTTGATGTTTAGCCAAGTTACTAAATAAGCAAAGTTTAAAGTTCAAGACTTGTTTAAAATGACAGCAGAGAGGCAACAACAGGACCTAGAGTCAATAACTAGAAACTTTTTTTAAAAAAAAAGAAGAAAGATTGATTGATTGTACATGTGTGAATTTTGTTTCCATTAACCAAATTTCAAACAAACAAACAAACAAACAAACAAAAAAACAAAACCCACAAAGAAGTGAGGGGACACAGGCAAATGCTTAAAAGAACTATTATTGGAAAATGTGTTTTTGACTTTCATAGTTAACATTAGATAGTTTAGCTAGATAAAGTAGAGAGGATATAACTCAGAGGAAATCTTTAAAAAAAGGGTAGAACTCAAGATAAATGTGTCCCCCCCCCCTTTTTTTTTGTTTGTTAAGGAAATTAATTATTGACCAAAGCAGATACAAAACCATTTTTTTCCATCACAGTTTTTTTAAACAAAGGGTGACTCTTGGATGAATGCACGTCTTGACTCAAGTATCTGAGATTTACATAATTTGATTATTTATATTTTTGGGAAATCTAGATCACCTTTATGGCCAACCAATTTTCCCCCTCTAAGACCCCTCCTCCTTTTTTCCTCTCTAAACAACCTTGTCTGTGGTCATTTTTCAGGCTGTCAACACAATTGCATTAATGATTATGCTAACAGAAAGATCAACAGCAGCAACACCAACACAGTAACAATAATTATTATTATCACAATCACTACCATTGTTATTGTCGCAGTTTACACATTAACAAATTAAATTTAATTCATATATTAAAATGAGTAAACATCAGGCAATAAATACCATCAGAACAAACCCATTTTTTTCCATTTCGAAAAAAAAACCCCAACCCAGTATTTATTTTATTCTTCCACATATCGGTAATTCAGAAACTCAACAGAATTTAGGGATATATATTCACCACATGCACATCACTTTAAGGAAAAATGACAAGTATTTCCTAGACTAGGAGCAAATGCAGCGAAAAAGCTGGCTTATCCCAAGGGTTTGCCGATTCGTGAGGAGAACCCACTGACTGAACCACTGGCTTCCACAATGGCCTGATAACTGATGCACAGTCCACACCACTGTGGTCCTGCATGGAGGAAAAATCTGCCATAATGGAGGATTAGTGGCTACAAGCCATGTTGCATCATTATTTTCTTCTGTTCCACCATGAACACATGCACACAAGTGCATGGACGCATCACTAGCAGCTGCCAATAACCCCCATACCACGCTGCTGTTGGAGGCCCCACATGACTGGCTACCATATGGTGCATCAGTGTGCCCAGTGACACATTGGCACAGGATGATCATGGTGCCTCTTCCATTGGACCAGCTAGTTTGTTAATGTTTTTATTAAATCCGTTGTATTGTTGGCAATCTGATGTGTTTTTCATCATCTCACTCCGCAAGTGCACAATGGGTCAATAGTACAGCCAGGAGCATCGCTAGGGGAGTGTGGAGGGTGCGGACCCCACCAGGTGAGTCCCTAAGAGGGGTGACACCACTGCTTGTCACACATCTGCCTTTGGGCAGAAAGGCTGTGGTATTTGCTTATATCCCTTTAAAATGCTGAAGAAATGAGGTGAGTGGGGCGAGGCTCAGTGGAGAAAGGATGGAGAGGCCCTAGGTTTTTAAAATTAAAATTTAAAATATAAAATAATAATAATAATAATAATAATTATTATTATTTTCTTTTAAAGCATCAGATCTTACCAAATTTTTACCCTAATGACATGAAATTATATATACTTAAATAGATTTAGGCTGTCCATATGATATCGTAATTTAAAGATATAATTTTAAACTTGCTAGTTGGTTATATCACAACTAATACTATTACATTCAGTGATATATGGGAAATACAATTTTTGAGTTAGCATTAGTACAAAAAAAAAAAAATTCTAAGGATTCTGTATGGAAGGGAGTCAAGGGGGAGTGACATCATGCATTACCTCACCAGGTGGCACCAATCCTAGTGATGCCACTGGGTGCAATTGCCTATTAGTGCACATTTGCAATCAATTCATGGGCAGTTGACAAAAAAAAAAATAAAATAAAAAAAAATAAAAATAAAAAATTATGGGCAGCAATGGTGCCAGTGGCTTGCCCAGCTTCCCCCCATCTCCACACTAGCATACAATCCATATGTCAGTGCAATAGTTTGTTTTTTCCAGCCTGAAGCAGAGCAACCCTGCAACACAGCTTGGGTCTGTTTTCCTCCCATTTTTGCCATGTGCATCATTTAAACAGGTGAGTTCAGAAATGGAGCAGGACTGTTTCTTTTAGATTGAACAGCCAGCCAGCAGCCCTTGCATAGGAGCAAGTCCTACTGAATTAAATTGGGCTTACATCTGAGTAGATATGAGTATGATTGCATTGCTGATATAAATGGAACCTTGCTCTGCAGAAAAAACACACAAAAAAACAAAACTCTCAAAGTTAAGTAGGCAGTGAAATCTCTCCCAATACTGGATCTGGAGTTACACTTTCTTTGATGTGTAAATATGTAGTTTCATGCATCTGCACACATGCACAAAGAGCAAATTAGTAAATAAAGAAGGGGCAGAGAGGGAGGGGAAACAGCAAAATTAAACCTTATTAAATAAGGTTGAGGAAAATCTTAAAAATAAACAAAAACCAGAACTGAAGGGAGGAGAAAAAATATTTTCAAAGCAAGAATGCTTCTGTGCAATATTGATCTTATTTTAAGAAAATAAGGGGTGATGCAAAATTTATGTCTGTCAGGATGCATCTGCGCTGCAAAAATAATGCAGTTTCACACAGGAAATTATCACAGCACTAATTAAACTGGTTTAGCTCAGCCTTCTTAACATTTAAAATGGGAGGCATCCTGATTTTATTACAAGGATTTAGCCACTGAAATTGCCGCCTGGGTGCAGTCCGGGGCCATCTCTGCTCCCAGGGCCGCTCAGCGCAGTTTTTTTCGAAGCTGGGAGTTTCCAGCTTAAGGAAAGTTGCCACAACCAACTACAACTTCCAAGATTCCATAACATGGAGCCATGGCAGTTATAGCAGTGTCAAACTGGATTATTTCTGCAGTGCACATGCAGCTCCAGAATTGAGAGACCACCTTGTGTCCAGTTCTGGGGATGTTGTACTTCAAAGGAAATTTCCTCAAGAAGAGCCTCTCCAAACTAGAAAGCTCTCCCCTTCCCAGATTTATACTATTTGGATTTATTCCTTTTTCTTCCCTCAAGAAACAACTTGTGGTTGCACATAAAAGACTATTCCGTTGGAAAGCTTGAAGATGCGGTAGCAGTTTACTTATGCTTTTGTGTAACCAGTTGATAAGGGGAGAGACTCCTTCTCTTCTTCCTTTTTGTCTTTCTTACCTGCTAAGTTAATTGACTAGAACTAACTTCCCATTCTGAACTCCATTTGTATCAATAGAAGCCAGCTCTAAACAAAGCAAGGACAAATTGGGAAGAGGAGAGAAAAACAGACTTTTAAAACATCAGTTGAGAAAGTAGGAAGGCAGCTGATGAATTGTTGTCTTGTCTGCCAAACCAGGACAGTAGCAGATATGACTTTTATATTACAGTATATTTTATAAAAAGGTCCCTCCCCCAAGATCTGCAATAACTATAGGGGTACATTTCTGAATGATGATATATACTCAAATAAGACAGTATTGTCCCAAGTTTAATACATTATTTTATTATTGAATTTGATACAAATGGAAGTATGAAAGGAAGAAAATCATGAAATTATTTGCAAAAGAGAAAAGCATAAAAATATATGAATAATTCAGCAGGCTTCTCTAAAGCTGCTATGCAATCACTGTGATAATTTGTTTAGGGCACTATGGAGTATAGGGGCATGCCATGCTACCTTCATTTCCTCCCCAAGTGATACCCAGCAAAACTATTTCTTGGCTGGTAGGCCTAGTGACTATATAAAACCTTCATCATATATTTCTGATCAGGAAATGATTGCTTATTCCATCTATATACAAGTCTCATGTTATAATAAAGATGTTGGTTTTAATACAGGATTTCCTGCCCTGTTTGACTGACATGTCTACCTTTCGGGAGCTTGTCTTATTGTGATTATCACTGTCTAATCCTGTAAGTAAAGGGAGAAAAGTCATCAATTACTGGAAGCCTATTACCATGCCTTTAAGTGACAAAGTTGCCATTATAAGACATATGAATCTCTTAAAAATAAAGGCCAGAATCCTCTTTGGCAGTTAAGTTTTGCATACCCTAGAGCATTGTGACTGTTTCATATTCATGATTCTTAGGTATGACCTAGTCCAGGGGATATGTTGGGGCTATGGATGTCACCCAAATTCCCACTTATCAGACAGCAACCACTGCAATTGATGGGAAGTGGATGACTGATGTTTCCAGTACTCCTTGCACAAGTGATCTCTGGTGCAAGGGGGAATTGTGACATGGGTCTTGCTCTGCCTGTTACAGCAGAGATTGTCCACAGGATGGGATAGGAAAGCCAATTATCTGTATCTCAGACAGTAGAGGAACAGAGTCCTGTTGATCCCAGTAGCTGTTGCCCAGTAAATAGGGATTGGGGTTGGGTGGCCACTGTGTATCTGTGTAACTACAGTGGTTATGCATTTGTAACTGCCCAAGAGGATTCTAGGCATAGGACACAAGATAAAAGACTCAAAATGATTTTTCCTAGGCCCATAAATACATGTGGGATTTGTGCTAGAGTAGGAAACCTCAGATTAATCAGCAAGCTAGGTTAAATCAGTACTAATTCCATACACCACAGATGCTGTGAAATGAGAAGCTAGGCCTTCAAAGTAGCATAGTGAAGGTCCTTAACCAAGTTGTGGAATGCTTGGCCTTCCAGTTGTTTGGCCTACAAGTCCCACCAGTTAGCTCCACCAACCTTAGCCTACGGTAAAGTATTGTGGAAGATGTTCAAAACACCTGGATGGCCCATGGTTCCTTTCCCCTGTCCTAAACTGAACAATTTATTCAAATCATACAGCAAACTGCCCATAAGAAGTGTGAGATTACATGATGTTCAGGGAAGATCAGGCTTGGTTTGCCTTTGACGCATTATTCTCTTTATCCAGCCTATGAATTTGGACACTTTTGTATAAACACCATACTTTCCCTCCCTTGCACACCCTTCTCCCCAGCTGATCACACCAGTAAGAAAGTAAGTGTCCTTGTACTCAGTTACATGAGGGCCTCCACTGTCTCCCTGACATGCATCTTGAGCCAGGGTGTTATAGCCAGCACAGAACATATTTTCAGTGATTGGGAAATTACTTGACAGCTTGCAGGTATGCCTATCAACGTAGGGCAGTTTAACTACTTGAAGTCTGGGTGATGTTCGACCTCTTTCATGGATACGCCCAAAACCACTGACAGTACCAGCAGGTTGTCTCATTAGGATTTGATTGGCAAAGTCTGCTGTGGGAACGCATGCAGGGATCACATATTCAGAAAACTGAATTGGGTCCCTCAATTGAATGAGGGCAATATCATAGTCATAGGTTTCCAGTACAAATCTCTGATGCACATATACTTTCTCCACAGTGAGAAGAGTTCCTGTTCTTTTTGTGGTTATATCCACTTCCCCTGTGGAAAACCAATAAAATATAATTATTATATTATGAATATGATTGGTTAATAAAATTATCTCATAAAAAAACCCCAGACAGATCACATTCTATTTCATATCTTGTTTAGTGCACTCAAATTAAACTAGCTATACCTATATAGCTAGCTAAATAGCTGCTATACAGGGCAGAGCATGCAAACCTAACACTCACTCTCTGCTTAATCAGCTATTTGGCTTCATTTGTTTACATCAGCTCAGATAATGTTGTTGGCTTATGCCTCAAAAGATTTGGTGCAGGTAAAAGAACATGTGGAAATAACAGCCAATTATGTTCAGATTCAAGAGAGACAACTAGTGCTTTATGTGTGCAGTCAGCTCTCCATATCCACGGATTCTGCATCCACAGATTCAACCATCCACAGCTTGAAAATATGTTTTAAAAATTCCAAAAAGCAAACCTTGATTTTGCCATTTTATATAAGGGGCATCATTTTACCACACCATTGTATATAACGGGTATCAGTGAGTGGTTCTGGAACCAAGCCCCAGCAGATACCTAGGGACGAATGTATATTTACATTTCATCATACTGTGATTTAAAGGCATCCAAAAGTTTCTCCCAGAGCATGGAAACATTAGTGCATCATTTTGAAAAGGGCAGTGGAGTCCTGAATGGCTTTGACCCTTATCTGAGAAGAATAGCTAAAATGTAAGCTCCTAAAGATACAATAAAGTCCTTCCTTCAATTAGCAGAAGGAGCTAATTACATTAGCAGAAGGAGCATCATAACAATGCTACAGCATATTACCAGTGTAAACAGTATTTCTCTTTTATATGATTATGATTGTAACAGAGGGGGAAGCTTCTAGTCTAATTTAGCCCTCCTTCAAGATAGCCCACTGGAAATCCATCACACAGAAAGGTATGGCAAGTCGATTAAGCATGTGTATGTAAGATATTATTCTTTAGATTTTAAAAAGAGAGAAAACAGTAAGAATTATTTCTCATTGTCTCAGTATCACTCAGCTAATAAATAAATGTATGTAATGTCCACTATATGAATATTCACAATAAAAATGGAAAAGACTTACCTACAACAACTGTAATATGTTTTGTTTGATTTATACAATGAGCTGCTGTGAGCACATAAATTTGGCTTAGAATTGTTCCTCCACAAAATCCTTCTCCCTTCTCATTTAGTAGAAGTGCCTGAAAAGAGGAGACAGGATTGGTTTTTTCTTGAACAATACATTTTGATTTGACTCTTTTCCTTGAAATTATTTTGCTCCCCCCCCCCCACAATTGATTATATCTCATCTTTTATGATTTCATATTGAATAAAAGCCTGTGTTTAACTTTTGATAATATAGTCTTAGGCTTTGGGGTTTGTTTGTTTTTTAAGATAATGCAGATTGTTGGTGTCCATTTCTGAACTTATTTATTAGCACACTGCCTCACCAGATGGCTGAAGTTCCATATTTTATTATTGTTTGTAACTATGTGCATAACAGAAATAAATAAAATCCTCAATAACATCAGGGGGAAAATAATTCTCTGGGATTAATACAAATTCTGAAATATAATTTCAGGAAGTGTGGAAACAACCAGCATTAGAGTTCAGTACAAGACAGTAAAGTGATCAAATAAAGTCACCTCCATGATTTTGACACAATTAATGCTCCGTACCAATGAATATTGAATAAGCACCGGGAAATATATATAAATATGAATTATTACCATTTTATTATTCATGGTATAATAGCCTCAATACAGTGAAAAATCTATGAGAACCTATTACCTATTAGGGAGTTATTCACACTGTGAAAATAATCTCTTTTGTTCACATACATCCCAAATGAACCTGATTAAGTTGGGGGGGGCACTTCCAAAAACCCATTTATCGCAGGATAATCAATATCAGTTTTTTCCCTAAGTTTTTAAAAAAGATTTGCGTCATCGGTTGTGTGAATAACTGATGCAAGTAGACCTGGGATAATTCAAGATTAAACACTGCATGCCCTGAATACATTTCAAATACATTCACATCATCGACTTCATGTTAATTTGAGTGCTCACAGGTGTGAGCAACAGAAGTCGAAGAGATGTGCATGGATGCAGTTCCGATAAAAAAATAACAATGTGAATAAAATAACCAGAATGTGTGAGAAAACAATGGATGACTGACCCCTAGGTTACCCCTTCAGGATCCGTTCTGTCTTTCCCTTTCTCTTTCACCTCCTTTCTCCTTTGTCCTCCTCCTTTTCTCTTTTTCTTCCCCCTTCTTGCTTGTGAAAAAGATGCATAACAGTGGAGGCAGGGGAAATCTTTCAAAACCTGTGTGTGTGTGTGTGTGTGTGTGGGTCTCTCTGAGGGAAGGGAGGAATGGGGAGGGGGGCAAAATGGTAAGTTTCCCATTGTGACTTCAGACCCAAATATTCCTTCGTTACATGGCCATTAGACTTTCACAAACAAAGGCAGAAAAAAGCCATTGGTGCCAATGGACTTTTCTTTTAAGAAGGACTAATTGCCAGGTGGAGACTGAGGTGGGGTGGCATCTGTGGGGGAGATGTGAGAGGGGATAGACAAGGGACCCATTTGGATTGGGTACTTCCGATCCGTGCAATAGGCTATGGTGCTTTATAAACGGGGGTCTAGTAACTCTTGAAAGAGTGACCGTGACCCTATAGATTTTCGCCACAACCTTCTTTCCAAGGAAAACTGCTGCAACTTAATATATCTCTATTTCTATCTTTGTCTCTGTTTGTGTGTGTGCCCTCAAGTCACATGTCAATTTATGGCGATCCCATGAATTTCATAGGATTTTCATAGGCAAGGAATATTCATGGATGGTTTTGCCAGTCCCTTCCTTCAAAATATATCATACAGGACCTTGTATTCCTTGGTGATCTCCCATCCAAGTACTAACCAGACCTAACCCCTTTAGCTTCTAAGATCAGACCAGTTCTGGTGTCTTTATAGTATTTAGTAGCTATCTACACATACATGTAGAGAAAGAGAGAGAGAAGATGAACTTTTCTATATCCAGATTTTAAATAAGGAACAATTCAAAACAATATGGGAAATTGTTTGAATTGAATTTGAAACAAATAGATAATGGAAATCAATCAAGCGGGATTGCCATCTATAGAGCAAATCAATTTACCTGCCAGGGACATTGACCCAATTCACAATTGGACCCATTAACAATTCGCCTGTCACGGTCTGGGTCAGAGTTGACATCTTCCTCATTGAGTGCAGTTCCATCCTGGGACGGTAGATGGGGACTCACACTAGTGAAACTCTGGGGACTGTCGTAATAATTTTCTTCAGGAATGGCATCATAGTCGTAAGTGCTGAGTGGAAAGTTAGGTGAACTTGCTTCCCTTTTTGTCTTTGTCTTTGTCTTTTTGATTTTACCACATGGGTAATCAGCTGCAAAATTATTGTTAAAAACTGAGTGATGTGAACAAGATAACTTGTGCTCAAGAAACAAAAAGGTAAACCTTCTCAGCATCAGTTTGCATGCAGGCTAAAGTATTTATATTCTTAGAGTTCAGTTTAAGCAGATGACAACTGGACAGAAAAGGCCCAAGGAAAAAGGGAATCGTAAGGTAAAGTAGACTGAGAATCAGCAAAGGAAAATGGGAAACTGAAGCTGCAGAAATAATCCAGTTTGACACCATTTTAATGCTGTGGCTCAATGCCATGGAATTCTGGTAAGTGTAGTTTTGTGAGCTATTTCGCTTTCTCCGTCAGGGAGCTCTGGTGCTACAACAAGCTGCAATTTCCAGAACTCCATGGCATTGAGGTGCGGCAGTTAAAGTGCAGTTAGTGGTGTCAAACTGAATTATTTCTGTGGGTGCAGTCTAAGAGACAATACTCTAGGAAATCTGAGATGACATTGGATTTCCAGAAAATAAGTTAGAAGAGCGGGGTGGGGTGTGCATTAGGAGAAAAGGAATATACTAATTATATTTCTTTGATAATATACTACCAGAGCCAGATAGACTGATTTGGGAATAAGCCTCACTGAACTCATTGGGACTTTGTTGTTGTTGTTAGCTGCCCTTGAGTCAGTTCCGACTCATGGTGACCCTGTGGATGAGACATCTCCAAGAACCCCGATCTTCCACTGCCTTGCCCAAATCCTGCAAGCCCTTGTCCATAACCCCCTGATCAAGTCTATCCATCTGGTTTGTGTTCTTCCTTTCTTTCTTCTACCCTCTACCTGTCCAACAGAGGGATGCAGAGAGAGGGAGGGAGGGAATAATTACAGGCCAGTTTCTTTACTACCATTCTTGAGCAAGGTGATAGAGAGGGCGGTTGCTCTTCAGCTCCAAGCTGTCTTGGATGAAACCGATTATCTAGACCCATTTGAAACTAGCTTCAGGACAGGCTTTGGGGTTGAGACTGCCATGGTTGCCTTGGCCGACGATCTGCGTCTGAGTATCGACAGGGGTAGTGTGACCCTGTTGGTGCTCTTAGACCTCTCAGCGGCTTTTGACATGATAGATCATGGCATCCTCTTGGACCACCTGAGGAGGTTAGGCATCGGAGGAACTGCGCTCCAGTGGTTCCGGTCCTTCCTCTCGGGTAGGCCCCAGAGGGTGCTGCTCAGGTACAGTAGCTCCAGTAAAAGGGAGCTCACCTGTGGGGTTCCACAGGGTGCTATTTTGTCCCTGATGTTGTTTAACATCTATATGAAGCTGCTGGGTGAGATCATACGGAGTTAAGGAGCTGGGTGTTATCAGTACGCTGATGACACTCAAATCTATTTCTCCATGTCTTGTTCATCGGCCTTGAATTCCAATGGCGTCTCCTCTCTCAATGAATGTCTTCGGGTGGTAATGGGCTGGATGAGGAAAAATAGATTGAAACAGAATCCAGACAAGACGGAGGTGCTCACGGTAACAGCCCCGAAACCAAGAATTGGGTTGCAACCTCCAGTCCTGGATAGGGTTACGTTCTCCTCCAGTGACTGTGTTCGCAGTCTGGGGGTACTCCTTGACTCATCGCTTCTGATGGTTAATCAGGTGAATGCGACAGTCAGGAGCGCCTGTTATCAGCTCCGGCTGATACGCCAGCTGCGCCCTTTTCTGGAAGTAAGGGATCTTGAGACTGTTGTGCACGCGCTGGTAACCTCATGCCTAGATTTCTGTAATGCGCTCTACATGGGGCTACCCTCGTGCTTGGTTTGGAAACTACAGCTAGTACAGAATATGGCAGCCAGATTATTATCTGGTATATCTAGGAGGGACCATATTACTCCGGTTTTAAGGTCCCTCCACTGGCTGCCCATAAGTTTCCAGGCCCAGTACAAGGTGTTGGTTATTACCTTTAAAGCCCTAAATGGCTTGGGTCCAAACTATCTCAGGGACCGCCTTCTCCCCTATAATCCTCCACGCACACTCCAGTCCTCTGGGAGGAATTTGCTACAGCCACAAAAAGCTAGGCTTGTGGCTACCTCCCAGAGTGCTTTTTCGGTTGTCGCCCCCAAACTATGGAATGGCCTGCCAGACAAGATCCATCAATTGACATCTTTAGACATCTTTAAAAAGGCTGTCAAGACGGATCTCTTCTGGCAGGCCTTTCCGTGACAGATAATCCGGCCTCAGGAATTTTTCCCTTAAGTGGGCCTCCAGGCTTTCAATTTTAAAATGTAATGAAGAGTCGCTGCCGCACTGTGGAATTGTTTTTAAACATTATTGTTGTAATTTATATTATATGTTTTAATTTGTAACTGATTTAATAACTTTTTAATGGGGGAGGGAACTAGATTTTATTGCTGTATGTTATATTTTACTGTTGTTAGCCGCCCCGATTGATCTCAAAGGGGCGGGATATAAATAAATGTTATTATTATTATTATTATTATTATTATTATTATTATTATTATTATTACCTTTCCTAACATTATTGTTTTTTCTAGTGATCTGTGCCTTCTCATTATGTGGTCAAAGTATGATAGTCTCAACTTGATCTTTGCTTCCAAGGAGAGCCCTGATCTGTTCAAGAACCCATTTGTTTGTCTTCTTGGCTGTCCATGGGATCCTAAGTACTCTTCTCCAGCACCACATTTCAAATGAGTTGATTTTCTTTCTGTCTGCTTCCTTCATTGTCCAGTTCTTGCATCCATACATGGTAATTGGGAATACAATGGCCTGAACAATTCTGACTTTAGTGCTCAGTTGTCTGCCTTTGCTCTTCAGTATTTTTTCCAGTTCTTTCATAGCTGTCCTTCCTGTTCCTAGTCTTCTTCTTGCTGCAGTCAATGTTTGATCCTAGATATGGGAATTCTTTAACTATTTCAATTGCCTCGTTGTCTAGACTGAATTTGTGTATTTCTTCTGTGGTCATTATTTTTGTTTTGTTTTTATGTTCAGCATCAGACCACCCTTTGCACTTTCATCCTTCACCTTTCTTATTAACTGTTCCAATTCCTGAATGTCTTCTGCTAATACTATGGTGTTGTCCACATAGCTTAGGTTGTTAATGTTGCTTCTTCTTCTCTTAACTCGTTCTTTTTCTGATTCTAATTCTACTTTTCTTATGATGTTTTCAGCAAGTAGGGTGATAGGATGCAGCCTTGCTTGACCCCTGTTCTGTTCTGACGGTGGCCTCTTGTCCTTGGTACAGATTCCTCATCAGGACTATCAGATGTAGTGGCACCCCCATGTCTTTGAGTGCATTCCATAATTTTTCATGATCTATGCAATCAAATGCATTGCTGTAGTCTATGAAACACATGCTGATTCTTTTTTGGCGTTCTTTGATATGTCTATCAGCCATTGTATGTTTGCAATGTGGTCCTGAGTGCCTCTTCCTTTTCTGAATCCTGCTTGCACTTCTGGAATTTCTCTCTCCATGTATAGTGGAGTCTATGCTGCAGAATTTTGAGCATTATTTTGCTTGCATGTGAGATTAGTACTATTATCCTATAGTTGCTGCAGTCTTTTGTATCTCCTTTCTTGTGGATTGGTATGTATATGGAGCACTTCCAGTCTATTGGCCACTGCTTTGTTTTCCATATTTGTTGGCATATTTCAGTTAGCACTAATGTTGCATCTGTCTGTAGGCACTGTAGAAGTTCAATTGGGATATCATCTGTTCCTGGTGATTTCTTTTTTCCCATTTCCTTTCTTGAAGATTCCACTTCACTTCTTAGAATTTCGGGTTCATCTTCATATGGCTCCTCATTCCAAATATCATTCATCCCCTTATCTCTTTTGTATAACTCTTCTGTGTATTGCCTCCAGCATCTTTTTATTTCTTCTTGTTCCTTTATTATGTGGGATTTACTTTTAAGTAAACTATGTATGATTAAGCATTATTCATGCTTTTTTATTGAATCTTCTTGTTTTATTACATCTAGAAAACTTGCTGATGGAATTAACAAAAAGCAAGACATAAAGGTTATATCTGATCTAGCACAATGCAAATAGGCTCCAGTTCATCTAACAAGACAACCCCTTTCCTCCCTCCCTCTCTCTGCATCCCTCTGTTGGACAGATATTGTTGAGAGTACATTGTTTAGTATAAAAGAATCAACAAAAAGATGTTCAAATCAAATGGTCCAACAATGTTACCTTTGACGTAGAAATTCTGTTCATCAGATTCTTAGATCCCATAAGCAGCATATTAATTTACATAACAACATTATACACATGGGAAATTTTAATTAAAAATGCCACTGAAAATGTATATTGTTGCAAAGTAGCCCCATGCGTTTATACCTGTAGCAACACAGGATTGTCCATTGTTGTCCAGGATATACCCATCAGTGCAAGAGCATTCCACACTATTTCCTACATGCTTGCAGAACTGCCAACAGCCTCCATTGTCCACTTTGCAGGATTTTTGTATGGCTGCATACAAGGTAAAAACATATGAGCATTGAAAACAAAGGGGGGTTGCAGACTGTCAAAAATAGTGTGAATTCAGTCCACTTTTAGGGTTAGGGTTAAGGTTAGGGAATCATGGGAACTGAATTTTATTGTGGCACTAGAGTTCTCTGACAAAGAAGGTTCAATGTCTCAGAAAAATAACAATTCCCATGATTCCCTAGCACTAACCCTAACCCTAAAAGAGGACTGAATTCACACTATTTTTCACAGTCTGCAACCCCACAAACATATCCATGGTCTGTTTGCAAAGTTAATATTCTAAAAGAAGGCCTGAGAGGTTTGCCTGAAGTTTGAAAAACAAACAAACATCCCACCTCTGGTTGCTGTTGTTTTTAACCATACGGGCATTAGCTCTTTAGAATTAGTAGCCTTTGCATGGCTATATTCACTGACTGCTCATTTGTGTGCTTGCCAATTTCCTGTGTTACTTTTTTACACCTTTTCCCTTCCAATCCAACCTATAGCCCATTTTAAAGAAACTACACCTGTTTATTTCTCTACTAGACCCCATGGGAGGGTGGGTGTGGGACTGGTTGTTCTCAGTGGCATCACTGGGGGGGGGGTGCGGGGGGTGCGGACTGTACCAGGTGACAGTCTAAGGGGGGGGGTGACACCACTACTCCTCAAACATCTACCTATTGGCAGAAATGGACTATGGCATTCATTTGCTTCCCTTAAACATTCTTTTAAAAATGGTGGGAGTGGGTTAAAGTTCAGTGGGAGGAGAAAGGAGAGGCCCCGGAATTTTTGTAAATTAAAATTTCAAATGTCAAAATTTTTATTTTTTTGAAAATTAAAAAAGATTTTTTTATTATTTTAAAATTTTATTTAAAAACATCAAATTTCAATCAAATCTTCACTATGTATATGTAAATACATTTAGTTTGTGCATATGATATTGTAATTTGAAGTATAATTTTTAATTTTGCTAATTGTTTATGTTGCAACTATTCTCATGACATTCAGTGATATATGGAATTACGATTTACCAGTAACATTAGTGCCAAAAAGCATTACTCAGGATTCTGTATGGGGTGAAATGGGAGGTCGTCAATGGAGGGAGGTACATTATGGGTTGCCACACGTGGTGACACCAACTCTAGGGATGTCACTGGTTGTTCTTCAGCTTCTGTCTCGACAATTGATTATTCTGCTTTTTAAAAAACTTTTAAGATCTTCAGGTGAGGGTTTTCTCTTGGTCCCACCACTATCACAGGCCCATTTCATTAGGACATAGGAGATATGGCTCCTCCCAGGCTGTGGAACTCCCTTCCCCAAGAGATCTCCCTTCCCCAGGAGGTCTTAGCCATTATCTCCTTCCCTTCCATTGGCAGGCAAAGACTTTTCTTACTTAGGCAGGCCTTTGAGTTTTAATCATGTGGCAAAAAGGTGTTGAAAGTGGTATTCTTTGTTTTTATCTTATATTTTGTCAATCATGTTTTACTGTTTTCAATCCATGTAATTTTAAATAGAATTGTTGTTTAATTGTTTTCATTTTTTGCAAAATAAAATTTTAGTTAAACCTCTAACTTAAATTATTTTAAGTTCCTTTGGGCCCCTTGCCAGGAGAAAAAGGGAGGTATAAATTAAATAAATAAATAAACAAATAAATGCCAAGCAGAGTCCTGGCTTTCACAGGCTAGAACAGGGACCGGCAACCTACGGCCCCGGGGCCGGTTAAGGCCCCGGGTCCCGGACTTACCGGCCCAGGCCGTAGGTTGCCGCCATCGCCGCCGCTGGGCGCCGCCGCCGCTCGCCGCTGTCGGGGCACGTTTTCAGCCACGCTTGCTGCGGCCGCCATTTTGAAAGTCAAAATTGCGGTCACGACGCGTTTGCTCATGCGCAGTACTCTTGCGCATGCGCAAACGCGTCGTGGCCGCGATTTTGACTTCCAAAATGGCAGCCGCACGCGCTACGGCGGTGGCCGCAGTAGCGGCCGTGGCGGCTGTGTGCGCGGGGGGTCGCACGCGGCGGTGGAGGGTGCGCGCGCACACATGTGCGCGCACGTCGCCATCCCCCCCCCTTAGCCCAGCTGAGACCTGGGCTTCAGGAGACCGGCCCAGGTCTCAAAAAGGTTGCCTGACCCTGGGCTAGAACATCTGAAGTACACCTGCTTGCTCACTCCTACACAAGCCTAGTAATACTCTGTCTCAAGGTAAAAGTCACTGCAATCCAAACATTAACTTACTGTATTCACAGTTTTGTCCATGATAACCATCCAAGCATGTACAGGTGTAGCTATCAATGCCATCTTTGCATGTCCCTCCATAATGACAGGGGTTCGATTTACATTGGTCACCATCTAGTATGGAAAAAATATCAGTTTTTATAATCCAAGAAGTTACCAATGTTACCAATGAAAATACAGCAATACCAGGAGCTACTTTTCATATGGTGTATTATTTTCTAAAATAATCAAAGTTTACCTGCAAAGCCTAGTGATCTATTACTTCTACAGTGAATTTGACTTGAAACCAGGGTTAGATCAATCAATTTTGTACATATTTGGCACAAAATTATCTGCTTTGCATAGGAGATATGCAAAACTTTGCTTTATTTTATTCTTATAAATGAAAATGGGGGAAAAATCATTGTTGAAATGCCCTGTCTCAGTTAGGCTGAGAAATATTCTGGACAGATATTCTGTACATCTTTCGTTCAAATGTAAGTTCCAAGGTATATGGTTGCATGTCTTTCTTATGGGCACAGCAAACCAGCACTTTCATGGGATGAGATTTAGGGGTTGTTTACATGAGCGATAAAAAGGGGTTTGCCCCATTTTGAAACCCACCTGTTAAAACAATGCATGTGGCCAACACAGGAGCCACACTCCAGGGCTAAATGACAGAGCAAAATACCCCCCCCCCAATTTGCTCTGGTTCAAACTGGAAAGTATGCACTGTCCTACTGACATGTAGACTGAGCCCTGGTGTGGAGATGGGGGAAAGGAGTGGCACCATTGCTGCCCATAACTTTTTCGTTGCATGTCCATGAATCAATTGCACATACACCTGAGTGGTGAGCTGCACCATCAACCCATCTCACACCCCATGGAGCAAAATGATGACCAACATGGGGTGTCACCAACAATACAATGGATTTAATCATAACATTAACAAACTGGCCAGTCCAATGGAACTATGGGAGAAGGGGACAAAAGAGGTCCATGAACATTCTGTGGCAATGTGTCACTGGGCACATTGATGCACCATATGGGCGGTCAATCGCTTGTGTGACTACATGGCTGGTCACATGGCCAGTTGGTTGGTGTGTCCAATGGGCTGGCAGCTGGGCAGGACAAGGCAGGTGATTGGTGGCCACTTGTACACGCACATGCCTTTGGGGAGGAACAGAAAAAAAATAATGGTGCAGTATAATGCCCTATTTTGGTGGAACCATCCTTTCAGAAGTGGACTGCCTGTTCTGGGAGCAGGTGGTATGGACAACAGTTCTCCTTATAAATCAGGAGACCCTGGTGGTAAGCGAGATTTTCTCTTCCATCTGCTCAGACTCTGAATCTGTCCAGATTTAATTGTAAGCTACTTGCAGCAAGGATCAGACTTATTTGCTCATGTTATCCCCTAAAATGTCATGCATGTGTTTAACATGATATAAATTAATCAGCCAGGCACTAGCACAGGCCTTCTCTGCATTAATGTTATCTGGCCATGGCTTGGGGTGGGGTGATGAGAACATACACAAGGTCTGAACAGGGCTTCTACTAAAAACATTCAGGGGAAGCTGTGTTGGCCATTTAGCGAATTCAAACAAAAATTCATCAGTGATACCTTTATTGGCCAACTAAAATGCACAATATACTTGTTGCAAGCCATGGAGCTTCGAAAGCTTGCAACGTATACTGTGCATTTTGGTTGGCCAATAAGGGCTTCTACTAGGAAAGCAAAGAGCAAATTACCTAAAAATAGGGCTGCAGTTCCTTAATCACCAGAACAGCACCATCCTGTCACCACATAGCACACCTGTAAGTTGAAGATGTAGCTATGGCTTGAACTGACTTCAAATATTTGCTGTGTGTATGTGTAAGTGAGTGTCTGTATATATATATATATATATATATATATATATATATATATATATATCTGTGTGTGTGTATGCCTTCAAGTTGCCTGTTGACCTATGGCGATTCCATTTATTTCACCAAGTTTTCTTAGGCAAGGAATACTCAGGGGTAGTTCTGCCAGTTCTTTCCTCTGAAATATAGCCTACAGCACCTGGTATTCCTTGATGGTCTCCCATCCAAGTACTAAACAGGCCTCACCCTGCTTAGCTTCCAAGATCAGATGGCTGTGGTGCCTTTAGGATATTTAGGCACTATAAGGAATAAAATACAAATCACTTTAAAATATATAACAAGGTGTATGTTCGGGGGGAGGGGAATTAAAAATAAAACAAAAATCTGAATTTCTTACCTACATAAACACTCCAGAACTCATCCTGATGAGGAAAAAGAAACAGCAGAGTTTAGCAATGTTAGTGGATTCTAATATAAAGCTAATAACACAAACAAGTATTTTTAAACATTTTGGTGCTAATCATAAAGTGTATTATACAGTACTTCTGAAAGTCTATAATTTTTTTTTAATTTAAAATTTAAAATCCTTCTCTCCATTTTCACCCAATGCTCAAACTCTTCCTTTTTAAAAACCAGCATGTTATTTTCCTGCTTCCTATTGTGTGCTGTACTGTACTTTATGAATGTTTCCTTGGATAATAAGAGTTCTTCCTAAGACAACCTAGTGTGAGTCTGAGGAAATATTGTTTCATTTACAATACAGAGAGCTATAGAAAGTGAAATGATGAATCACAAATGGGAAGAAGAAACTTATGAAGATGAACCTCATGTTCTGGAAAGTGAAATGAAAGCAGCACTCAAAGCTATTAGGAAGAATAAATCACCAGGGACAGATGGCATATCAATAGAATTGCCACAATCGACAGCAACAGAATCAACTTCAATTCTAACTAAAATCTGCCAACAAATATGGAAAACTAAACAGTGACCCTCAGATTGGAAATGATCAATCCACAAAAAAAAAAGGAAACAGAAAAGATTGCAGGACCATTGCATTAATTTCCCACACAAGCAAAGGCATGCTCAAAATCATGCAGCAAAGACTGGAGCAAGAAATCCCAGAGTTGCAAGTTGGACTCAGGAAATCCCAGAGTTGCAAGTTGGACTCAGGAAAAGAACAGGATCACATTGAAAACATAAAATAGATAATGGAGCACACCAAGGAATTCCAGAAGAAAATCTGCATGAGCCTTATTGACTACACCAGAGCATTTGACTGCATAGATCATGAAAAGGTATGGCTTGCTCTTAGAGGAATGGTGGGACCACTTCACCTGATTGTCTTGATCCGTAACCTGTACTCAGGATAGGAGTCTGCAGTTAGAACTGAATATGGAGAAACAGAATGGTTCCCAATCAAGAAAGGGGTCAGGAAAGGATGCATTCTACCACCCTATTTATTCAACTTGTATGCAGAAAATATTATATACAGAGCAGGCTTAGACTCAAAAGCAGGAGTGAAGATCAGTGGAAGAAACATTAAAAGCCTGAGATATGCAGATGTCACCATACTACTAGCAGAAAACAACAAAGACCTGGAACAATTGCTAAAGAAAGTCAAAGAAGAAAGTGCTAAGGCAGGTTTAATGCTGAATATTAAAAAACCAAAAATAATAACCACAGAAGAATTAAATAAATTCATTCTAGATAATGATAATATAGAAATAATCAAAGAGTTCACATACTTAGGATCAAACAATGGTCAAAGTGGAAACTGCTGTCAAGAAATCAGAAGAACACTAGGATTGGGAAGGGCAGCTATAAAGGAACTAGACAAGATCTGAAAATGTAAAGACATAACACTGAATACTAAAATTAGGATAGTCCAAACCATAGTATTCTCCATTACTATGTACCATTTGAGAGCTGGACAGTGAAGAAACAGATAGAAAGAAAATCGGCTCATTTGACATGTGGTGCTGGAGAAGAGGGCTGAGGATAATGTGGACGGCGAAGAAGACAAACAGATGGGTCCTGGAACAGATCAAGCCCAATGAAAGCCAGGATGAATATATTGAGGCTGTCATACTTTGATCTCATCATGAGATGGAATGACTCATTAGAAAAGGCAATGATGCTAGGAAAAGTGAAAGGCACTAAAAAGAGAGGGAGACTTCATGCCAAATGGGTAGACTCAATCAGAGAGGCCACAGGACTGAGCCTACAAAACCTGAGCAAAGCAGTAGAGGATAGGGGGTCATGGAGGTATCTCATTCATAGGGTTGCTATGAGTCAAGGTCGACTAAAGGGCAGTTAACAACAACAAATTTACAACAGATGAGCAGAGAGAGTTAAATGAACAATTACAACTTAGCATTACTAACTAACATAACCAGATTATGATATATTATGCAACGACTGAGTAGAAGACTTATGCTCACAGATACTTTGGGGAAGGAGATAAAGCTCTCGCATCAGTGTACACCCAGACCAACCCTCAAGTCTGTGCCGGTGATGAAGCGGATAGTCCAAAATTATACAGACAACATGTGGAATTCACAATGACAGTTATGAATGTGTAACTTAGAATTACGCGTCTGTAACTGATCCATATTCATAATCGTGACATATTCAATAGTGTTGGGAATACACAGGGATTGCAAAAGTCCCCCAATTCTGACTTGTTAGATCACTGTGAGTGACGAAGTTCTGTCTTCCTCTTGCCTGGGATGCAGCAGACTGACATTTCCAACCATTCCTGCAAGTGATCTCTGATGCAAGGAGAAATTACAAGAGGGATCCTGCTTCTGACTGCCATATCAGAGATGGCTCACTGGAGAGAAGTGGAAATGTCAGTCTGCTGTTTCCACAAGAAAACAGACCCCCCCCCGCCATTGCTCACAGTGGCTGCTGCCTAGTAAATTAAGATAGAGGGGGTAATGCTGAGAGATGCTACTTAGCTATCAACTAAGGTGATTATGTATGTAAATAGCTGATCTAGAATCTTTGCCGCTATTTTTAATTTTCCACCATATTATAAGGTAGGAAATTATCAGATGGGGAAAAAAACTGGGAGTAAAAGGCATACTCCCTGTAAAGTAGCACAATCGTGCTGAAGATTTTCAGAAACATCACATGTGATGTCCAGCCTGGACTGTTTAAATTCTCCCCTGCATTTTCTTTCATTTAGTGTAGTTTTTAGTATGTTTGAGCATAGGAATGTTCCACTGTATTAGTTTGTGGGAGGAGCTGTAGGAATCCCCTGCATTTTTCTAGTTTTTGGTTTGCCCCTTCCCAGCAAGCTCTGCTTCAGCTTGGGATTTTTAGTTTTTTCTTGGCAGGCTTGGCTTTATCTGTTTGGTGGCAAACAGGCACAGACAGAGGGAAAGGGCATTTCTTACACCATTTAGCCAATTTACTTACCATTTAGCCAATTTAGTTACCAGAAGCTGAAAGACCCTACACCAGCTTCGCTGAGTAGGAGTTCAAACCAAGATCAAATCCAGAGAGATGACAACACTGAAGATTGCTGAAACCTAAACTGTAAAGTACCTTTTATTTTAAACCTGTTAGAGCTGGGGAGGAGAAATCTTTTTCTTTTGTTCTTCAAAATAAATTTCCCCCTTTTTGACTTTACATTCAGCATTGGAGCCTTTTTAGGTAAAAGAGTTTGATCTCACCAGGGTACTGGCGTTGCACACCCATATTTGCCACCACCTTTAAATTCAGTGTGTCTTCACATCGCACTTATCCAAGACTTAACCCATGAAGAACCAGCAATGCTCCAGCAACAACAAACCATTCACAGGGAAGTCCCAGGAATGGTTTGTTGCTGGAGCATTCCTGGATCTTCATGGGCTAAGTCCTGGATAAGCACAATGTCATCTGAAATTCTTCAGATGATTGCGCTACTTTGCCAGGAGTATACCTCCCCCCCCCCCATTTCCCCTGTCTGATAATGTCTGCAGTGTCTTTTGATCCAGAAAGAGGTCTACTAGTGGGTCCTAGGATCTAATTTTATAGTGTTCTCCAGAGGTTGGAGTTGAACATTATGACTTTTACATGAAGACTAGATTCTTGGGAAGCAGGAATAGTAGGCTAGATTTTCTTATAAAAAATGATACAAGATCTAGCCAGTTTCCCCACTTTTACTTATACAGCTTTTTTCAATGTGGTGCTTTCCAGATGTTTGTGCCACAACTCCCACCATCTCTCACTCCCAGGCAATGGTAGCTGAAGTAAATGGGAACTGTAGTCCAAAAAGATTAGGAGAGCACTACTATACTACACTATGCCCTCTAGATCACTGCTTCTCAAAGTGGTGGTCCATGGATTGGTGCCCTTAGAGAGCTTTCAGGAAAGAAATAGCGTCAATGGTAGTCAATGGGCACATATGTAGGCACCAATGCCTGGCATTCTGGGGGAAAAACCTGTTGGTCCCCCACATCATCATCATCATCACCACCACCATCACCACCACCACCATCATAATCATCATCCCACTTTGGGATTCAAGGCAGTTTGCAAAAATTAGAATATGCATTGTTAGAAATTCACAGCAAACTAAGATTAACAAACAATTAAGTTATCATAGAATTAAAACCAGTTAAAAACAAACTATTTTGAACAACAACAACAACAACAACTAAATGCTCACAAGGAGCATAATAGATAAAGATAGTTTAAGACATGCTGCTCTAGAATATTGCAGCTATTCAAGACCCAGAACCAGTCTGGGTAAACAGTGGTCTGTCAAATTCTAGCAAATTTTCATCAATCTATGTATTTATAGCTTTATACAGCCTCACTGTTATTTGTCCCACAAATCCCAGAATTCCCTACCTAGATTGGACCTAGTCTTGTTTTTATTCCATACAACTTTGTTTTGGGGAAACTGACAGCTGCTACATTGTAGCGTCATAGGTACTGCTGCTGTTATGTGCCTTCAAGACATTTATGTGCCTTCAAGGCAACCCTATCATGGGATTTTCTTGGCACGATTTGTTCAGAGGGGTTTTGCCATTGCCTTCTTTTGAGGCTGAGAGATATGACCTTCCCAAAGTCACCCAATGGGTTCCCATGGTTCAATGGGGATTAAAAACTTGGTCTCTTAGGGTCCAACACTCAACCGTGACACTACGCTGGTTTATATTACAACTACTACTGTACATTATGACAAAGCACACCAATTTGTAAGGTTGTTCTTACTGTTTTTTCCTGGTCTTCAAAAGCTTCTCTGGCTTCTTCCTTTGAGCACTTCTCTTCCATACATTCTCTTTCAATATTTCCTTTCTTGAACTCCTCAAATGCAGAATTTGCACGTTTTCTTCTTTCCAGAAATTTGTTTGCAATTTTATCTTGTAAGAATACTGAAAGAAGAAACATTATTGGGAAAAATCATATGGAAATTGCATTGTCCATGAAATAGTAGTGCAGCTCCCTCTAATTTATTTCTCTCAGAATAGGATAGTTGCTTAATGTTTTTTTAGTACCAAAAAAATCTGTGCCAATTCCAAGCCCAGTTCATTGTCATCATTTTCTCTGGCTAAAAGATTCTCTGCTTTGCTAATTTTGCATGCAGCAAGAGAAGAGCAGAATGTTCACCTAGAGATTATCGCACTACCTTTAAAACACATTAAAAAGAGACTTAACTCGCCCAAATTGAAGTAAAATTTGGGCTGCATCCGGATGCTATTGCATGGATTTCCACCCAAAAAAACACCATCCGGATGCAGCCCGAATTCAGCCAGGCTGACTTACTCACTCCAGTGGCCATTTTTCTATGTCAGAACATTTCCAACTTTGAAAAATGGCAGTTGGAGTGAGTTAAGTCAGCCTAGATAAATTTGGGCTGCATCCGGATGGTGTTTTTTGGGGAGAAATACGTGCAATAGCATCCGGATGCAGCCCAAATTTTACTTCAGTTTGGGTGAGATAAGTCTCTTTTTAATGCGTTTTAAAGGTCATGCGATAATCTCCCTAGTTATATTGAGTCCTGGTTTGGGGGGAAAGCTGGGGTATAAATAAATAAAGATGATGATGGGGGTAGGCAATGTGATGCCTTTGAAATGTTGTAGACTATATTCCCAGAAGCTTCAGCCAGCATGGTCATGGATTATGAGAGTTGTAGGGGGGTTGCAGACTGCCAGAAATAGTGCAAATTGAGTCTACTTTTAGGGTTAGGGAATCATGGGAACTGTATTTTATTGTGCCACCAGAGCTCTCTGACAGAGAAGGCTCAATGTCTCAGAAAAAAAATAATTCCCATGATTCCCTAGTACTAACCCTAACCCTAAAAGTGGACTCAATTTGCACTATTTCTGGCAGTCTGCAACCCCCCGTAGTTTAAAATATCGGATGGCACTACTGCACTATTTCTTTTGCCAAGGAACATATCTACATCTGTACTCACTCTGATTATTGTAAAATGCCTTCAATCTTTTTTCTCCCTCTCTCTCATTTTTCTTTTTTTAAATGAAAAGGCACCTAAGAAGAAGGGTTAGGAGTTCTAAGCACCTATTTTCTAGCTTTTATATTCAACTAAGGCCTATTTCCACCTCCCTTTGCCATGTTTCATCTTGTCTTAGGTGGCAGTGAGGCTAACTACCACTCTACCACATTTGCCATGTTCCTCCTTCATAGACCTTTTCTTTTTCCTGCTCAGTCCTTTCTTTGTCAGCTTGGTATTGCTTGCTGAGATGGCTCTTCTCATCTAAATCCCGAGGACTCTCTCTCCCACTGTTAACCAGGCACCCACAACATCAATCAACCTCTCTAATAGCCTACTGGATCCAAAGCATTACACAGTTTGCACATTGCTAACATGCACACACTCAAATTCCTTTAACCAATCCTTTTCTTACTCTGCCAGCCTCCCATTGCATTTGCTTCTGAACTCTTGAACGTGCTGTTTGCTCTGTCTTCTTGACTTTTTTGTTTTCACTTGCTACAATCGGACATTCCTTGCCCATCCCTCACTATTCTCCCCTGAAATCACTGAAGTTACACACTCTCTTTTCACTGCTAGATCCAAAGGTCTCCTGCCCTTGTCTTCCTTGACCTCTTTGCTGCCTTCATCTCCTCCTTATCTGAACTGATCCCTCATTGAAGGTTTCCACTTCAGGAAGCCATTTTTTTCCTTCTTGTCTATCAGGGTTTCACAGGGTTCTGTTTTTCTCTCTGTGTTCTGTCTCCTTGGATGACCTCAGCAAATACTACTACTTTTGGTACAGCCTGATGCCCAGCTTTCAATATTCCAGATCTCCTTTTCTCTCTGCAGTCTATGGAATTTATCACATGGGAGGGAATTGGCCAAATCCCATGCGGAAATAGGATTTAAATCCACAAAAGCGGGATTGTTTTCAGATGCATTGAGCATTAATCTGAAATTAACCCACACAGAAAGTGGACAAATCCCACAAAAGCGGGATCATTTTCAGATGCATTGAGGATTAATCCGAAATTAATTCGCACAGAAAGTAGGTAAATCCAGACACATTGGGAGCATTGAGCATTAATCCGACATTAACCTGCACAGAAAGTAGACAAAATAGGTCGCTTTTACTTTTGGGATTTTCCTGAAAATAAAAAGCAGCCAATTTTGTCCACTTTCTGTGCAGGTTAATGTTGGATTAATGCTTAATACACCCTGATGTGTCTGAAAACGATCCCGCTTTTGTGGGATATTCCCGGAATTTAAATCCAGTTTCTGCATGGGATTTGGGCACTTAGCCTCCCATGTGATAAACTCCTATCATACTAAGTCAATCTAGTGAGGTATTGGATGAGGCAAACCTGATGGTGACCACAGGGTGAAATTATAGAAGGAAAGCACATCACCTTTTTGGGTGTTGGGACAAGTGAAATTATAGAAGGAAAGCACATCACCTTTTTGGGTGTTGGGACAAGAATCCACTCAGCAACTATACATTTACAATAGCATTGGCTGTAGCTCCCTGAACTCCACCACCATTTCCTGGGTGCAGAAAGGACTGAATTTCCCATTACGTGTGTTGGCATCTCAAAAAACCATCTGCATTTTTGTGTACTGAGCCATCTTGCTGGCTACTATTAGACTGATATATCAAACAGACTTCTCTGCCATCTCAAAACCAACATTTCCAAGGCAGAACTCTCTTTTCTCTAAAGCCGCCTTCTCCATATCTGTCAACATCATTGCTACTCTTTTTGTTGACTGACCATGAAATCTTGACCCAATCTGTTGGTGCTCCCTTCTGCTTTTCTACCCCACACTGAGCAGATTGTGCTATCTGTTTAACAGTGCAAAAATCTGTTTTCCTGGCAATCAGTGGTGGCTATTGAGAACTGGCTTCTGACCATGTAAACAGGGAAAAACATACAGTTCTGGGGCACCTCTTCTTCCTGATGCTGTCACTTCTTACCATGTGAATTCAGAAATATTGGCCCAATTGCCTGTAGTTTACATTACAATCCTAAGTGCACTTCTGCAACAATGTATTACAATTAAATCAGTGTGACATATCTTTGAGCTAAAGGATTTTAACACCTGAGTCAAGTATTAAAATGCAGAGACCACTTAAATCCCTTTTTCTGAAGATAACATAACGGCTCTAAAGCTTTAGAAGGAAGTTTGTTCATTGCCTGGAATTCTCACCACAGGATGCCACTGCATTTTTAAAAATCACAGTACATGAAGTTTCTAGGAAGTTACATTATTCATGCCTTTGTTGGAATGCTTAGCAATGCAAGCAGTTAAGTTAAATTTAATACCAGATTCACTGTTTTGTCAGATTTAAGGACTTCCCCATTTTTTTTTGTTTTTCATTTTATACCACTGTTCTTTGTTTTTTGTTATCTCCCTCTCATTTAAAAAAACTTTTTAAAAAGTACACCATTATAACAAATAGTCATCAGTCTATGATGGATCCATGGCAAACAAGACCTTGTGTTTGCTGTTCCCTATGCTATTTGTTTTTCGTCCTAAGTACGATTCTCATGTCTTCTTTATCATCTTATGTCTCCCCCTCTCCACTGACAGCAGAGAGATCTCTACCCTCTCACAGAGAAAACTATTTTGGAGGCTGCTTTTACATTTTTATCTGTAAATTTCACAGCTAGTGTAGTTTAGTAGGAAAGAGACTGATTCACATGCTGTGTGTGCACACCAATATTTTATTTTAGCTTGCTTATTTTACAATTGCTTACAGTTCAGACATTTAAAAAAAATGGTTTCTGAATTTTAGCGGTCCCTATTGTAAGCTGTCTTGGAAAGATAAGAGATATGAAAAATAGGAAAGAAGCTTGTTAAATAAATAACATACAAGACTTTCACTGAAGACTTGTCCTAATGTGCTCCTTACTCATCCTGATACCGAAAAGAGAAATACTTCTTCCTCAAAAGAAATGAAATGAATTGCACAAGGAAGGGTGGAATGATCAAGGTTCTCTTACCATTTCTTTCTGCCTCCAGGAGACTTGACAAAACACTGAAGATCAGAATGAGGAGCAGCTGGTTAGCCATGGTGCCCATGGAAGGAAAACAACACTCTGTTCCTCTTCAGGGTTAGCTGTGTGAACAAGGTTCAAGAAGCACACTTCCTGTTGCTGGGCTCTAGCCCTTATCACACACAACAAATGTGTTTGTGTTTGGTTACGGGTTCTTCAAATTGTTGTGCTGACTGATTGGACATCCTGGTCTTTTCCAAGTAAGGTCACAGTTTGGAGTAGATTAAAAGCATGCAATGGTGTTGGTGCCTCAAAAGAGAGCTTTCCCCTGCTGTTTGCCTCAGATATTTCAGAATCAAGGAAGCACATGAAAAGTTCAAGAGCAGCTTACAGTTAACAAGAATTCTCCCTCTCTGGCTCTGGCTCACAGATTCTTTCAGAAGGGAATTCAAAATAACCGTACAGGCAGAGCAATTCATTTCTAATGAAGTCCTCATGTTCTCTTTCTACTTCCTTTCCAAAGAATATTTGTTATGAGTGTGTTGGTGACGTATCTGAAGGGAGAAAAATCAGCATGTTTTTGAGAAAGAAAGAAAGAAGAAACTGACTGACTACACTTGGGTGGGAGGGTTGGGGTCTAAGGTTGATCTTATTGTATTGTATTTTTAAGTTGGAAGCTGCCCCGATTGCTACGCAGAGGGGTGGGGTATAAATTATTATTATTATTATTATTATTATTATTATTATTATTGGTGTGCTTTACCTAAACAGCACCTAAAAGTTTTCCTCACACAACAGCATGGAGGATTCTTGAGAAATTCAATGTCCTCTGCCTAACAAAGGGGCTGGTAGCCTCACAAAGGACAGCGGCAACCTGGATTTCAAAGGAAGTATCTTTTTGTGTTGCTACTGGAATTTAAATTTTATTTCTTGCACTTTACCCCAGAACCCACATGGCCAGAAAATGGAGTAGACTGCCTACATGGATGTCCCTCCTTACCATCTTAACTGAAAATATTATCTTGACAGAATATAGTCCTGTGACTAACATTGTCATTTTTTTCTTTCTCCTGTATAATTGGTAACACCTCTAGCCCGGTGAAGAAGCCAGTGGAGCTTTAAAAGCTTGCAACATGTATTTTGTGCATTTTGGTTGGTCCTGTAAAGGTATCACTGTTATGTGGATTTCGGAGACAGACAGAGAGATAAGGAAGAAGTGCAGAACTTGGGGTGTATATTCTTCAGCATGCGTCACATCCAGTGGATTTCCCAAGAGAGATGTCAGAAGGAGCCACACGGCCAAAACAAGAAGGAAGAGATAATTAGCTAGAACAATCGAAGTAGGGCCTGTTGTAGGCATTCTCTCACTCATTCAACATTGGCACACAGAAGCCTTGGTAGGTCATGTCAGGGAAGCCCCATGGCAGGGGTAGGCAACCTTTCCCCTTTAAGGGCCGAGGGACTTCAACTCCCAGAATCCCAGGAGCTATTGGCCAACATGGGACTATTGGCCAACATGGCTGAGGCTTCTGGGAGCTGAAGTCCCTCGGCCCTTAAAGGGGAAAGGTTGCCTACCCCTGCCCCTTGGCAATTATCTATCAACCAATCAGCCAATCAATACAACTAAACAATTTATTTTATTTATTTATTGACATTTATAGGAAGATACCTATACAAATGTAGCAATAGAATTATATCTATTCATCTGTTTATACACACCTGTGTGTGTGTTGCTTGCTCACTCACTCACTCGTTCACTGGGCTCAGACAACAAATCAATTCCCAGCAGAGTTAACTTGCTGTAAATGCCTGGATTTATCATTAGAATGTGTGTGTGTGTGTTGTGTCTTCAAGTCGTTTCTGACTTATGGTGACCCTAAGGTGACTCTATCATGGGGTTATCTTGGCCAGTTTTGTTCAAAAGAGATTTGCCATTGCCTTCCTCTGAGGCTGCCAAAAGTCACCCAGAGGGTTTCCATACCCAAGCAAGGATTTTAACGCAAGTCTCTTGGAATCTTGAGAGCCAACATGGTGTGTGGTTTTAGTGCTGGACTAGGCCTCTGAGAGACCAGGGTTCAAATAACTGCTCAGCCATAGAAACCATTGGGTGATCTTGGGCAAGTCACACTCTCTCAGCCTCAGAAGAAGGCAATAGCAACCCCTCTCTGATCAAATCTTACCAAGAAAAACCTGTGATAGGGCTGTTTTAAAGCTGCCATAAGTTGGACAGGATTCAAAGGGACAAAACAAAATGACTCATGGAGTCCTAGTCCAGGACCCAAATCACTACACCATACTACGGTAGTTTTCTAGTTTAGAACACATATTTGTGCAAAATGGGAAAAGAAAATCAAGAGCAAGATCAAATTTGTTTCATTTGCTCCATTAGTGACATGACATCGTTGTTAAACTGCTGTTAACCCGAATGGAAAGTAGTCAAGACTTGCCCCTTTTTACTTTCGCAAAATCCTGAAAGTAAAAAGGAGTGGCTTTTGATTACTTTTCGTTCAGTTCACCACACTTTAACATCAATGTGTATGAAAATCAACCTGCTTTTGCAGATTTCCCCCAGCTTTTAAATCCTGTTTCTTCATGGGATTTCCCCCATGGTAAATTAAGGGAATTAAGGAACTTCTACTTGTTCAATCAGGTCCTAGATACCTGGCTGGAAGGAGAATGACATATCAAACCATTCACTGGTGCATGGGTAGTGTAATACAATGGCCTCAAAATCAAGTATAAACAATAACAAACAACAATAGTCTAAGTCACACAATCATATAGCAAGCTATGTATAATGCTACTCTGTACTCATATTACTAGTGTAATCGTCAATGTAAACTACAATTGTATATATGGGTCATACTAGTAACAGAGATGCAATAAGACATGTTGAAAAGGTGTGTTTTATGATGTACCTCTGTAAAGGGCAATATACAAATGGTGTTGGTACCCAATTAAGATACAATATACATTGTGCCTAATCCAGTATCTACTGTATATACTCATGTATAAGTCTTGAAATTTTAGTCAAAAAATTGACACCAAAAACCTGAGTCGACTTATCCATGGGTCAATGTAAGCACCATACTCTAACTCAGGGGCAGGCAAACTGTAAGTCCCTCGGCCCTTAAAGGGGTCAGTTTGCCTACCCCTGCTCTAACTCATACCATAATAATAATAATAATAATAATAATAATAATAATAGGAACCAGCTTCTGGTGAAAAGCAAGAGCTTTCTGTCCTTGAAACATTGACTCCCCTCTATTATCTCATCCATCCAGCCTTTAGTGTGAGCACAAACAGTGATGTCTGCTTGAATTTTGTAATTTTTTTGGCATTGTTTCCCTTTGCTTCATTCTTTACATCCTTTGTTACATGCCCCTAAATTGTTATTGTTATTGTTGATAACTGCTCTCAAGTTAATCTCGACTCATGGCAATCCTATGGATGAGACATCTCCATTGCTCTGCATAATTCCTGCAACCCCTTAATACCCGTGACCTCCTTAATAGAGTCCGTCCATCTAGCATGTGGCCTTCTTCTCTTCCTACTTCCCTCCACCTTCCCCAGCATCATTGTCTTTTCCAAAGAGTCCTCCCTTCTCATGATGTGTCCGAAGTCCGACAGCTTCAGTTTGGTCATCTTGGCTTCCAGAGAGGTTTCTGGCTTGATCTGCTCTAGGACCCATTTGTTTGTCCTTTTGGCTGTCCATGGGATCCTCAGCACTCTTCTCCAGTACTACATTATTTTAAATGCATTGATTTTCTTCCTATCATCTTTCTTAACTGTCCAGCTCCATACATGGTAAAAGAGAATACAATGGCTTGTATGATTCTAACTTTTCTGCTGAGTTGTGTATCTTTGCATTTTAGGATCATTTCTAGTTCTTTCATAGCCACCCTCCCCATTCTTAGTCTTCTGATTTCCTGACTACAGTCCCCATTTCTATCCATGTTTGATCCCAGGTATGAGAATTCTTTTACTATTTCTTTCTTCATTGTCTAGGTTGAACTTGTGGAGGTCCTCAGTGGTCATTATTTTTGTTTTCTTTATGTTCAACATTAAGCCTGTCTTTGCACTTTCTTTTTCGATCGTCCTTAGTAGGTGTTCCAGGTCTGTGAGGTTTTCTGCTAGTACTATGGTGTCATCTGCATATCTTAGTCAAGTGTCCAAGCCTGCATATCTTATAATATGTTCTGTATACAAGTTGAATAGATAGGGTGAAAGGTTGCAGCCTTGGCTGACTCCTTTTCCAATTGGGAACCATTTCGTTTTTCTGTGTTCTGTTCCTCTTGTCCTGAGTACAGATTCCTCATTAGGATTATCAGATGTGTTGGCACTCCCATGTCTTTAAGGGCATTCCATAGCCTTTCATGATCTGTGTAGTCAAAGACTTTGCTATAGTCTATATAGGACAAGCTGATTTTCTTTTGGAATTCCCTGGTGCGCTCCATTAGCCATTGTATCTTTGTAGTGTGGTCCCTCGTTCCTCTTCCTTTCCTGAACCCCACTTGGACCTCTGGGATTTCTCTCTCCATATATGATTGGAGTCTATGGGCCTTTGCAGACTGCCAGAAATAGTGCAAATTGAGTCCACTTTAACTGCCCTGACTCAGTGCTAGGGAATCATGGGAACTGTAGTTTATTGTGGCACCAGAGCTCTCTGACAGAGAAGGCTCAATGTCTGAGAAAAAAAAATACAATTCCCATGATTTCCTAGCACTGAGCCAGGGCAGTTAAAGTGGACTCAATTTGCACTATTTCTAGCAGTCTGCAAAGGCCGTATGTTGCAGAATGTTGAGCATGATTTTGCTTGCATGGGAGATCAGTGCTATGGTTCTATAGTTGCTGCAATCTTTTGTGTCGCCCTTTTTGTGGATGGGGATATATATTGATTGTTTCCAATCTGTTGGCCATCGTTTTGTTTTCTATATCTGTTGACATATGTTGGTTAGCACTAGAGTTGACTCTGTCAATGTGGATTGCAGCAGTTCATTTGGAATATCATCTGTTCCTGGTGATTTGTTTTTTGCTGTTTCTCTTATTGCAATTTCCACCTCACTTTTTAGAATCCACGGGTCATATCAAAAGCCTTAATTTTGGCCCCAAAATCTGTCCTTCACTTATACATGAGGACAACTTATAGTCGAGTATATACTGTATCTTACTTGAACATGTAATAGAATATGCACCTCATGAAGAGTATACTGTATTAAATATTCACATTAGATAACTATTGGATTATGCACACTGTATATTAATTGAGCACCAACACTGTTTGTATATTTACAAAGGTTTGTCATAAAACCTATATCTTTTCGACATATCTTATTGTATCTGTATTACTAGTATGAGTCATATATAACAATAGTAGTTTACATTGACCATTACATTAGTAATATGATTACAGAGTAGCATTATACATAGCTTGCTATATAATTGTGAGTCTCAGACTATTGTTATTGTTTATACATTGTCGCTTAGCATAGCTTACAACCAAGCTTACATTTCTGTCTGGCCACAATGAGAAAAACAGCTTCGAAGTGTACATTCATGAAAAATAAGTAAAAGGAAGTATTGCTTCAGTATACAGTCATGAATTTAAATAAGGATGCTTGAAAAATCCTGCAAAGAGAGCTGTCAAAAGCAAGAACTGTGAGAGAAGCACATTTCAGAAATGTTTGGAGTTAGGAAGCTATGTGCCTGTTTATCCACGGAACATATTTTATCACATTTGTGTAAACCCCATATGTGTCTACTGCTGCACACCCCTTACCCCAGCTCACAATCCCTGTTAAAAACCAGGTATTCTTGTACTCCGTGACATGAGGTCCACCACTGTCCCCCTCACAAGAATCTTTGGTCCCGTTAAGGTACCCGGCACAGAACATGTTGTCTGTAATATTGAAGTTAGTGTGTTGAATGCATTCTAGTTTATGTATTTTAGGAACCCGCACTTGCATAAGTGCAACTGAAGTAGCCCCACCTTCCAGGAGACGTCCCCATCCACTCACAGTGGAATATTCAATATAGTTAAGTACATCTGCAGCAAACCGTTGTGGAGGCAAGCATATGGGCACCACATAGTCTGTGAAGTTAACTGGTGTAGTTAATCTCAATAAGGCAATGTCATTGTCGATGCTTTTTGAAGAATACTTTTCATGGATTATCATTTGAGCGACCCTCGTTTCTTGTTCACCTCCATCCACACGGTTTGTCCTGTATTCACCTGAGAAAACCACACACGATTTATGTAACAGATAACAAAAATAACAACAATAGACTGAGAACAGAACCAAGTCTTTATATTCTACAACTTGTAACACAGATTAGCTGCCCTTTAACTTGCCTCTTTAGTTCACATTGGGGAAATGCAAGATAGATTCATGTTACTGGCAGTGTTTACAACCAGGATGAACTGATATAAGATCTGAATTTGACCAGCTTTTTATGCTGACATTCCGACCTAGTTCACACAAACAGCCAGTTGCTATTTGGGAGACACTTTTTGTGAAATGAATTTCTGATTGGGCAGAGGGAGAAAACAATGAGTAGGCATGGGGCACCTTCAGAACTGCATGTGTTTTGGACTATAACTCTTGAAATCCCTTATCCTTGGCTGGGCTGTCTGGCCAAAGAAACCCCAGCCTTACACGAGAGTTTCTCACATGGTGCATCATCTGTGTAAATGTGCTTTTCCTGTTCTGAAAATTTCCAGAGGGCAAAAAGGCTCAGTTTGGCATATCCTTTCATGGACTCCAGCCAGCTTCTCCATACCAAATAAACCTTGTTATATTTTTAAGGTGCAACAGAACTCCAGCTTGTAATTTTTTTTATGCTTATTTACTTAGAATATTTATTAATCCTCCAACCCACCCAACTTCAAACACTTTCCCCAAGGAAGCTTGTTAAAACCAGCCATCTACATGGGTTGAACCTATAAGCATTCCTTCTTTCTATTCTCCCTTCCACATTTCCACTGATTTTCAGAAAATGAGTACAGTAAAATTGTACTTACCTAGTCTAATCTTGAGTGTTTGTTGGTGTACATGGTCTAAGCAGTGGGCTGCTGTAACTACCCAGGCTGGAGCAAGCAGAACACCTCCGCATTTTTCCTTCACACCATCTATTATGAGAACCTAAAATTACAACAACCATCACTTGAAAATTTATGTACAATTAGCCTGATTTACCAGGCCATTAAGAATGATTCCCTCCCAACGGTGCCTAGAGTACCTAGAATGTTTACAGAATGTATTTGTTAGGTGATTTATTTCTTGTATTTAAATCATCTTTGTACTTAGGTAATCCACTCAGGAAACACTGCATTTGTGGGATGGCATACCAATGCTATTGACAAATAAACTCAAAGTTGTATTTTACATTAGACATTTTGGTAACCAATAAGATTGGAAGGCTGGAGCAACTCTTTTACAAGGAAAGGTTAAAATATTTGTGGCTTACCTAGTTTAGAAGAAAGGATAGAGATGACAAAGGTATATACAATTATTCATGGCATGAAAATAGTTTTAAAATTTGAGCCTAAATCTGGTAGAATAGAGGAGACAAATTTAATCAATGGGATTTACCTACATGCTGACTCACCACTCAACAATTGATTGAAAGGGTCCACTCTAGTTGGGACTACCCAACAGGATGTACACCTTTGTGTGCAAACAAAGATTATTTTCCAATCTGGCATACCTTGCCTTTCCCCCAATGTACCATGAAAATGCCCATCCAAAATGCCTTTCATGTGAAATTATTGGGAGAAGAAATTGTACTCATGTTTGATAAAGACATGGATATTGATAGAGGACTTCTAGACGAAGATTGCACATTCTATTACATTTCTGTCCCTTAATTGTTGCATTGGGCTACAAGGATTTATTGATGTTGTGTGCCTTTAGAGATGGGAAAGACTAATCAAAGGATAAAGAAGTAATGAAAGTCAGTGTGGTGCAGTGGTTTGAATGTTAGATTAGGGTTTAACTCCCCACTTGGCCATGGAGATCTATTGGGTGACCTTGGTCAAGTCACACCCTCAGCCTCAGAGGAAAGTAACTGCAAGCCCCCCCCCCGAACAAATTCTGCCAAGCAAACCCCATGATAGGTTGTTCACCATAAGTCAAAAATTACTTGAAGGGAAACAACAATCACAAGGAAGTAATATGGAATCTGTTAACAGCAGCAAAAAGCTGAGGATGCATTAGAACAGGGGTAGGCAGCCTAAGGCCCGGGGGCCGGATGCAGCCCCCCGAGGCCTTTGGACCGGCCCCAGGCCAGTGCTGCTGCCGCCCCCCCCACCACTGCCCCCCATGATGATATTGATTATTGTTGTTATTACTTGTTCTTGGGGTTTTCTTGGCAAAATCTCCACAGGGGTTTTGTCATGGCTTTTCTGGGGCTGAGAGAGTGTACATGCATATTTATTTTATTTTATTTTTATTTATTTATTTATTTTTGGTGCTTCGGCCCCCCAATTGTCTGAGGGACAACAACCTGGCCCCCGGCTCAAAAAGGTTGCCTACCCCTGCATTAGAATGTAGAAATAATGCAGACCCAAAAAACAGGCCTTTCCAGAAGGATGGAAGACCCTTCCCACCAGCATCCATAGTAACATCCCATCCCATACCAGTAGCCACAGCTAATGGATGACAGAGGGGGCAGCTGGAGGGATGTCTTGGGTGGATGGGACACTTCATCTTCTTTTCAAGTGTCACCTGGTGAGGTCTCCACACACACATCCTTCTAATAATTGAGACCTTTTGCAATGTTTATGAAAAAGTTATAATTTTGAGATAAGTACATTTTTAATGAACTGAATATGCTGAAAGAGCCAAGGCTTAAATACGTTTTAGAAGACTGGAAAGTAGAAAGAATATGTTTACGGTATATTAATATTGTCAGGTGTGAATGTTACTTGTAAACTATATGCAAATTATATAATATTTTAATTAAAGTATTTGATAAGAATGTAGAACTGTTATATGAATATATTATTGTAAAAACAACATAAAAATTTAGTTTGTTAATCCATCATAATTATTAAACTAGTAAGACAGAAAGGCTGTATTTATTTTAGAGGTGAACAATTGTGGAAAGCTAGGGGGTTGTATTAGCCCCACAGGAGAACTTGGAGGGCTAGACCCCCACTGCACCCTGGCAAAAAATTGCCCCATTCACCCAAATGCCCTCTGGGGGTGTGGTGACATTTTGCCATGTTTTTAGTCCCCCCCCCCCCGGACATTTTAGGCCTAGGGAGGGTTAAAAAAAAAAAAAAACAACTGTGGAAGTCACTTCTGGTTCACTTTCTGGTGTTTTTTTTTAATGCTTTTCTGCACTTACCTATGCCCCTAGAAGGCATTTGGGTATATATATTTGATATATTTGATTGAAATGTCAGAAAGAAACTCTTCTAGAACATGGCCACACAGCCCGAAAAACCCACAAAAAAACCATGGATACCGGCCATGAAAGCCTACGACTTCACATATATATTTGATTTTGTAAAACCTGGGGGAGGAGTTGGGGGCTACAAAAGCAGCCCTGGAAGCTGTATGTGGCCCACTGGTTGCACTTTACCCAACCCCAATTTCTTTAATATGTGAGATTTTTCTTAAATCCATCTACTAAACGCAGCTAGAGTACACCCATCCGATCAAGCACTGAATGCCACATTAGACTTACAAAAATGTAATTGATTCAATGGGTCTACTCCAGTTGGGACTAGCAACTGGATTTAGGTCTTTGGCTTTTTTCATTACTTCTGTGGAAATATAGAAGAAAAATAAATTAAGAAAAGGGGGAGAGAAGAGACTTACTTGCCATGGACAGTGACCTGGAGGACATGTATAACCACCTATGATTCTTCCCTGTCGTCTTGGCTTTTTTGTGGCCAGAATGGGTATTCTTCCACAAGGATAATCAACTGAAAAAAAAGTAGCTTTTAATGATATTATTAAATATGTTATACATCAGATTATTTTAAAAGTTTTATTTTGAGCTGCATCACATAATTGCAATTTTAAAAGTTCAAAACAAACAAGCATGCTTTTGGACCATAATATTATATGCTTCTTGTCAGATGCCATTTTCATATGGTTAAATACTCTCAATGTGGTCAAACACATTGGGGGAAAAAACGGACAACTTTTGTGTCAGTCCTCCACAAATTCAGGTATTCTTTAGCAATATCAAAGTGTGAACTGCTGTGTGGCATTCCTTACTTTAGTGTGTGTATGTGTGTTTATGTACTACAATATGCACAGAAATTGTAATAATAATAATTGTCATTATTATGTTTCATTATTGTATTTCAACTGCTTTTAAAAAATGTTCCTGAATATTTTATAAATTGAGTTAGAACCTGCCTGGTAATCTCCGGAGAAGATATGCACTTCTGCCCCCATGCTGGCCTTGCATTAATGCTGGCTGAGGACAGAGAAAGATGCTATAGCTCAGGGGCAGAACATATGCTTTTCATGGGAGAAAGTCCAACCACCAGTATCTGGTAGGAGATAAACTTCTCTGGAAATCTTGGTGAGTTCCTCCTAATGACTATAGACAATCCTGAACTAGATGGACCCAATGGTCTGACTCCAGATTAGTCTGCTTCCTTCCAATTAACACTCCACATGCCTTCATATTTTATTATATTATTACACTAAAAATTCATTAAAGTAACAAACATAATGCCTTCTTTTTTTCTGTGGTCTGGTGTTTACCAGGAAAGGGACATTCCCTGCAACCCACTCTTTGGTAGTACGTTCTTACCTTCTGGAAGGCAAGACACTTGATCACTTGCCAGCCTGTACCCTTCTGCACAAAAACACTGCCGTAAAGTAGTTGGGCTATCTGTGCAGTACTGATCACAGTCACCATTGTCATAAACACACTTCAGTTTAGTTTCTGGACCTAAAGACAAGAGGGAGTAAACAAAACCCTATGTGAATTCACCAACTTTCATTTTGTAAAAGGTCTTGCAATATTGGTGGTCCTAGTCCAGGTATACAGATGGGAAAGGTGGACAAAAAGATGCAAGAAGACAAAGCTGTAGGCTATGGATGTAGATGAGGTTAATTGCAAGGATGAATGGGGAGTAAGTAACAATTGGCCTAAATCCAATAGTTAGTTCCAGCTAGAACAGATCCATTGAAGAAGAGGGGTTTACATATGTGTTGGTTTACTAAATTCCTTTTCACCCAGTGGGTCTACATCAGTTGAGACTAACAATTGGCTTTAAGCCTTGGCCAGCTATGAGACAGCACTGCATAAATAATGCAGCTTTTGATACTGCTTTAACTGCCATTGCTCAATGTTGTGCAATTCTGGGATTTGTAGCTTGTTGTGGCACCAGAGCTCTCTGACAGAGAAGGCTAAATAGCCCACAAAACTAAAAATCCCAAATTCCATAGCACTGAACCATGGCATTTAAACCGGTGTCACACTGCATTATTTCTGCAATGCTGATGCAGCCTTAGTGATGTGTGCATATTAAACACACTGTAGAAATCCATCCACCTGACTCCTGAAACTTGATATATGGAAGCAGACACTCAGAGCCAAACTACACATTATTTCTAATGCACAGTGTGCAAGTACATCTCCCCTATGGTGGAGATTATAAGATGTGCGGCACCCAGGAAGTTGAGGTTTATCCCTTCCCTTCCAATCTCCTAATTTATGTCATCTTCCTCTTTAATAACTTTCACCATCTTGACCACACCCTGATGTTTCTTGGCCACATGTGCCCCAGGTTTCATCTGTAAAATCTTAGAGGGTATGCAGTCATGAACCCATTCCCTGAAGGATCAGTTACAAAGATTAGTAAGAAAGTTCTTGCTGCTATCAATGAGAGCCTTTCTTCAAACTAAGCCTTATAACTGTGGGGATAGGCCATGATTTTCAGAAGAGTTTTACTAGGTCAGTCAGCTTTCTGTAGGTATGGAGTACTGACCCCTGCACTTGTATACAAACAAATGAAACAAAACTGAGATGAAGGAGCACCATCTTCCTGAAACATAATGCATGGTTTGGCCATCAGTGTTGTTAGAAGCATAAACTTTTTCTTTTGTGGAAGTTATCCTACAAAAATGCCAGAAGAGATATGAGGCGAACAGCAACTTTTTGCTACTAATCTATCACTTGTATGTCCACCATATTTGTATTGTAGGATACAGTGCAATCTACTTTGGCTGAATTGATAAAACCTGTCACCTTTTATGAGTAGAGCTGTAAAGTTAAATTAGAATATGGAAGAGCTTGGATGCATTATTTCTGAGTGTTAAAACTCTCAGAGCAGCTGGGGGATTCTGAGCATTGTAGTGCCAAAAAGTAACATTTCTGAGCTCTGGTATATGGCAATGGGCCATTATCTAAATATATGGTTAGATGAAAGGAGGTGCTGGCAAAGCATCAGTGCTATAAACTTGGACCAATATTCTCACTGATGTCAAAGAAACCACCTTGTAAGAAATGAATATGCCATTCTCAAGCAAGACAAGAAGTAGCAGTGCCATGCCAAATGCCTTGTTCAATATTTCAGCCAACCACTTTTGGCTTGCATAAACTTTGCTCCTCTGCCCTTCCAGGCTTCTAGCTATATACACACTGTAGCCATTGAGCATGCTAAGTTCTCCTTGCATCAAGTCTCAAGGTGCTCAAAAGATAGTTGTTTTATTATTCAAAAACTCTGATATGTTTCAGCCTGTGTATCCTCTTAAGGCCTTCGTCAGGGGCTATACAGTATATAAAATTATAAAAGGACAACAGATAAACACATGATATCACATTACATCAAATCTTAAGTCTATTACAAGTACACTTCCAAGCTGAGTTTGCTGTTATAGGGAGGGAAACAGATCACATTAACCAACATTCAATAGAACAGATTTAAAATTAAAATGTTGGTCACAAGGGCCTGATTCAGTATCTCGATCTTCTCCCACAATGTAAACATCTTTTAGAGCTTTCTGATTGTTCTTTTCCCTTTTAGCCCAGATATATTTACGTTTCCTTGAGTATTATTTATTTTACCCTGCTTTCAAATTAAAAAAAAAAATCCTTTAACCTTTGCTTATGTTTTCACTTTTTTTGGTCCAGAAATCTGATTCTAAATTGGTATGTCGAAACCACAGGCAATATGCCAATGTAATAATGATTTTATGCAATGTGCTATCATGTATTTCTGTGTTGTCTTTTTATGATTTTATATAGCTCCTGAAGAGGACCTTAAGAGTATCCACAGGCTGACACACATCAGGCTTTTTGATAAATAAAACAACCATAATTTGAGCATCTTGAAATGTGTCTCCAGTTTCTTCTGTGGATATTATTGGATGCTCCCCAGTTCCTGCTTCTTTCAATTCTCCTAAGGCTATTTTGCAACCTGACATTGTTTTCCCTTTATTTTTAAAAGTTTATTTCTGGAAATCTTGCAATATGCCCAAGCACACTTCATACCTTTGTTTTTCAGGGACTCTGTTTTGATGACAATCCCATTGGGACTCACTAGTTGAGCTTGTTGTTATAAAGAGGACTAACAGAAGTCACACACACTAGGTTCATGGCAGTGTCTGATACTTTGTATGTTGTATGGTAAGGCTTATTTCATATATGTACAGTAATACTTGGTTTCATGACACACAGAGATGCACACAAAATGCCTTTTCAGATTCCTCCAATATAGGAAACAAAGATGTCTCTAATGTTTCAAAATCTGTCAGAATTTCTGGCATTTCAGTATTTAATTTTAATACACACATATATATTTAAAACTAGTAATATTTTACCAATTTCACAGTTTCTGCCCTCATAATCCTTAGGACAAATGCAAAGGTAGTGCTGGAATTGGTCATTACATGTCCCACCATTCTGGCAAGGGTTGGAGTCACACTGATTAGGATCTGTAAAGACACATACTCAATGTCAGTAAGGCTTAGGAAGAGCTATAATGTGCCACTTTGCCAAGTAGTGTTGATGGTAATTTTCTTACCTATATAGTGTGTCCAGAATTGCATCTGAGCGAAAGAGGCCAGGGATGCAGGAAAAAGAAGGAACAAAACATGTTAACAGCCAGTCTCTTCTCTACAAGAAAAGTACTTATGCTGATATGTATTTTAAATTATTTTATTTATTTTTAATACAATTGTTTATTTATTTATTTTTTAAATTTGCATAACAAGATATTAGCTGTACTTGATTTTAATTTATTGCAAGCTGTCTTGGGTTCCATGATGGGAGAAATGCAGGGTATAAATTAAATAAGATATCAGGATGTTGTCAAAATATGGAGGTTTGCATCTTGCATGATCACCACTTCTGTTATAATATGCTGTAAATCATGCAACTAAAGAGATTCCCAGCTACTATTCAAGAAACATCACATTGATGTTTTTTTAAATTGGAATCTATTATTGGTGGAGCAAATATAGCGTGGAAAAGGCAATTAATTTCCATTACTAGTTATGGTGTTTGAGAAAGAACCTGTTATCATTGCTCATTGCCATGTTGAAAACATAATTTGTTGCATTTCTTTTTGCTTGTTACCTTTCTATTGATTTTGGTTACCTTTTGAGAGGAAAACAACAACAGGATTGACTGCACTGCCTATGGCAATCCTCATAGCACAAAACCTCTGGCAGAACAAAGGAAAATCTCCTGTCCGGTAACTATAGACTGAACAAATGTTTCCTCATTTCAAAGATAACTCAACGCTGTCAGGTTATATTGCCTGTGCCTTGAGATCTTCTGGGAAAGCCTTTCTGTCTGTCCCACTATCCTCAATACCTTTTTGTTTTGGCAGGCTTTTGGGGACTGATTGGTCTGGGGAAATGGGCTTTCCTATGCTGTGTTGTTTAGATTTGTTGCTATTCTTTTAAAAAAAAAAAAAAGATTATTCTTTTAACTGCTTTTAATCTTATTGAGAGTTTAAGTCTGTTTTTTTAAGATGTTCTTTTTAAGCTGCATTTGTTTTAACTTTTGTAAGCTGCCTTGAATCCTGGTCTAGTCAAAAGGCAGGATGATGTGGTTGTGGTGGTGATGATGATAAGGATTTAATCTCGCCTTCTCTGCCATAGAACCAGAACTAGGAATGTAATTTTTTAAAGGAATTACTTGCATTATTCATAAAATCATAGTCTACCCCTTGCCAAGCAGGAATCTACTGCTGAAGCAAAACTAAGAAATGGCTAATATTTGTTTAAAGACCTCCAATGAAAGCGATCCTGTCACCTTCTGTGGCAGACTGTTCCTCTGCCAAAGAGCTCTTACAACCAGGAAGTTCTTGCTAGCTTTAGGACCTTATCACATGGGGTCTGAAGCAGAGCTAATCCAAAGGGCATCCACAGCTAATACATATTATTCCCCCGTGTTTACACACGACGCTGCCCCAGAACACGGAGCTAATCCGTATTGTTCCCCCGTGTTTACACACGATGCTGCCCCAAAACACGGAGCTAATCCGTATTGTTCCCCCGTGTTTACACACGACGCTGCCCCAGAACTCGGCAGAATACGGAGCTAATCCGTAAGGAGTAGGGAGATTTTGACATTCGGTTTGTAGAGGAAGTACCTAGGGAGCCTTCGCATTCATTGCGAATTGGTGGGCAGGGCGAAAATCCCAGCGAGGGGAAGGGATTGCCTTGGCAAAAGGCAAACCGGATTGGAAAGAAGAGGAGGAGAGGAAGAGGGAAGAGGGAAGAGGGAGGCGATCTCTCTCTCTCCATGGGCTGCCTTCCCTTCTCCAGTCCTCCAGCCCTCCTCCTCCTCCCCGGTTCCCATGGCTGCCTTTCCTCCCGGCTTTTTGTGACGGGAGAGAAGGGAGCCTTGGTATTAATTGCAAAATGGCCAAAAGGGCGATATTCCCTTCGTTTCGCTATGGAACCGAATTTATTCCTACTTCGGTTAGTCTTCACTTTTTCTTTGCTTCGTGGCCAGCGTTTGATAAGGCCCTTAGTCTGAATTTCTTTTCTGGTAATTTGAATCCATTGCATTGGTTCTTACTTTCTAGAGCAGCAAAGAAAATGCACTCTCTTATCTTCAGGACAGTGCTTCAAATACTTAATGATAGCTACCATGATTTTATGTTACTTTTCAGTCTTCTCTTCTCCAGCTAAACATACATAGGTCCCCTCCCTTCTTTGGAGGTCTTTAAACAGAGGCTGGGTGGCCATCTGTCGGGATACTTTGATTTTGAGTTCCCACATGGCAGAGGGTTGGACTGGATTGTCCTTGTGGTCTCTTCCAACTCTGATTCCTCATAGGGCTTGATTTCCAGATCTTTTACCTTCTTGGGTGCTGCTCTCTGGACATGTTTCAGCTTGTTAAATATCCTTCTTGAACTGTGGTGCCCATCACGGGACACATTATTCAAGATTAGTTCTGACCAAAGCAGAATTCATTACTTTGATCACCCAACATTACTGTTACTGCAGTACAGAAAATAAGTTCTGTAGTCAAATTATGTCCTTGTTGCTAATGTGTTACTATTGCTATTGTGCCATTGAAAAATACAAGAAAGTGTCCTCTGGTTCCTCACCATCTCTGATAAATATAATTCGGAATGGACAATCTTGCTTGGATTTCTTCTGTCTTTACCCTCACAGGCACAGCGTAGTAGATCACAGTTCCACATGTGCTGCACACAGATGCTTTGTGCAGATGCACAGATGCACTCTTTCACTCAGACCATCTTCCTTCCTTATCTCCCTCTCCTTCAAATAATTACTCTAAATCTTATGCCTGAGCTAGCCTCAGCCATGCAGAGAAACACCCCCACTAAGCTCTCTCTCACAGCTCACACTAACTCAGGGAGACTATAAGCGTGTGCCCTGTGTTGCTGTTTCGAGTAGCCAGCATCATTAGAAAGCCCTTTCCCCACAACCTCATGCCCCCACATTCATGCTCTCTTTCTTTTTTTCCTTTTGGAAGTGGTAGCAGTCTCTTTCATTTGGAAGGCAGGAAAGGCAGGCTAATTTTATTTAAATATCTTTTTTAATCATGTGAATCTCAGTCCTCTGCTTATTGCTAGCTGCACAATAACCCACAAGGGCTGATGCCAAGATACAGAATTAATGCAGTTTGACACTACTCTGTCATGGCTCCATCCTGTGGAATCCTGGGATTTGTAGTTTGTTATAGCCCAGAGATGGTTAAATTGCTCACAAACTACAAATCCCATAATTCCATAGCATTGAACCATGGCAGTTAAAGTGGTGTCAAACTGCATTAATTCTGGAGTGTAGTTGCAGCCAAGGAGGATACTCAGACCACATTAGAATATACCTAATAACAACTAACTGGCAGAATCCAAATGCATCTGAGGAAGTCTATGAAAGCTCATGCTGCCAACTTCTTTCTTTCAGTTAGTCTCAAAGGTGCTACAAGATCTCTCTACATACTCATTCAACAGACTAACATGGCTATATCTTCGAGTTCTAGCAGAAACCCTGTTACACTGAAAAAAAGTGGTGAATTACAACAAGGATCATTACAGGCAAAAAAAGTAACACCATTCCTTGGCAGAGTGAGGAAAACGACTTGCCCTCTTGGCTGGCCATCCGGTGGGGGGAATGCATTGAGGATGTTCCTCACGAGCATCATCAATGCATCCCTCAGGGAAGGTCATAATCTATCTTGTTTAAAGGAAGCAGCTGTTAGGCCGCTTCTGAAAAAAACCTTCCCTGGACCCTCTGGATATGAACAACTATAGGCCAGTCTCTTTGCTACCATTTTTGAGCAAGGTAATCGAGAGGGCGGTTGCTCTTCAACTCCAAGCTGTTATGGATGAAACCGATTATCTAGATCCATTTCAAACTGGCTTTAGGACAGGATTTGGAGTTGAGACTGCCATGGTTGTCCTGGCCGATGACCTGCATCTGAGCATCGACAGGGGTAGTGTGATCCTGTTGGTGCTTTTACACCTCTCAGCGGCTTTTGACACAATAGATCATAGCATCCTCTTGGATCGCCTGAGTGGGTTAGGAATTGGAGGTGCTGCGTTGCAGTGGTTCCATTCCTTCCTCTCAGGCAGGTCCCAAAGACAGTCGCTCCGTAAATAAGGAGCTCACATGCGGCATCCCTCAAGGTGCCATTCTGTCCCTGATGCTGTTTAACATCTTTATGAAGCCGCTGGGTGAGATCATTCGGAGCCATAGGGCTGGGTATTATCAGTACGCTGATGACACCCTGATCTATTTCTCCACATCTCGATCATCAGCCGTAACTCCCAATGGCATCTCTCCTCTCAATGACTGCCATAAGTCAGTAATGGGCTAGATGAGGAAAAACAGATTGAGAGTGAACCCAGACAAAATGGAGGTGCTCACACTAGCGGCCCTGAAACCAGGTATTGGGTTGCAACCTCCAATCCTGGACGGGGTCACACTCTCCGTGAAGGACTGTGTTTGCAGTCTGGGGGTGCTCCTTGATTCGTCGCTCTTGATGACTAATCAGGTAAATGCAATGGTTAGGAGTGCCTGTTATCAGCTTCAGCTGATACGCCATCTGCACTCTATCTTGGAAGTAAGGGACCTTGAGACTGTGATTTACGCACTGGTAACCTCCCATCTAGATTTCTGTAATGTGCTCTACATGGGGCTACCTTTGTGCTTGGTCTGGAAACTTCAATTAGTACAAAATATGGTAGCCAGAGTGTCTCGGGAACATCTAGGAGAGACCACATAACTCCGGTATTAAAGTCCCTTCACTGGCTACCTATTAATTCCGGGCCCAGTATAACGTGTTGGTTATTATCTTTAAAGCCCTAAATGGCTTGGGTCCAACCTATCTTCGCCTCCTCCCATACAATCCTCTTCGCGTGCTCCAGTCCTCTGGGTGTCTGACACACAAGTTCAGACACAAAATTTTAACTGTGACTTGATAGGGAGGAATTTGCTCCAGCCAGTAAAATCAAGGCTGTCTGCAACCTCCCAGAGGGCATTCTCGGTAATCGCCCCCAGATTATGGAACGACCTGCCGGACGAGATCCATCAGATTATGAGTTTAAGCAGCTTTAAAAAGGTTGTGAAGATAGATCTCTTTCGGCAGGCCTTTACTGATTAGATTCCTGGCCTCAGGAGCTGTGTGTCTCTACCTCTTTCAGTTTTTTGACTCACCCACTGCACTTGTTTGCTTATAGTTGCTCCAATTTACCTCATTTTATTTGATATTTTATGTTATGATTTTTTTAAAGGATGTGTAGTTTAATATTTTTTTAATGGGGAAGGGGGGAATTTTGGGGTTTTTTTAGTCTGTATTTCTGGTGTAATTTTAACTGTTGTAAGCCACCCCGATTGTTTGGCAGAGGAGCGGGGTAATAATAATAATAATAATAATAATAATAATAATAAGTTGCTAGTTCTCAAAGTTAGTCATTATAAGTAACATTACACTTTCAAGATCTGGTTAAAACCATGTACATCTCTTTCATTTCCTCCCCCCTCCACTGAATCTTATTACTAGATTATATATCACCTTTCCAGTTTCTCTCTGAACCCTGTCCAACTTGGCCTACTTCTCATAAACACAAGTAAATTTGTTCCTGAACTGTATCAGCTCAGCTTACATGTGTGGGCTTCTCTGATTTGTACCAAAAACTAACCAACCAACCAACCAACCAAAATATGTGCAAAGAAAAACAGCACACACTATCACACACTCATCTGTTTAAAAACACAACTTTCTTCCCTGATGTCACATTACTTACCGTCCTTTTGTCATCCTTGAAAATTTCTCTTGCTTCCTCCATTGAACACTTCTCTTCTAGGCATTCTCTTTCCAGAGACCCTGATTTAAATTCTTCAAAGAAGGAGTTGGCTCGCTTGTTCCTTCGTAGTACATTGCTTGCTTCCTTATGCTTTAAGAAAACTTAAAAACACAAATCATTTACTAGCTGCATTCATAATACAGTTATCAGTAATATCTTCAGAGACAAGGAAAATAAAAAGTACTGCTGCGCTGAATTCCTTATACAAGGAGTTTATCACACAGAAGAAATTATGAGTTTAAACAGTAATTAACCAATGAAAATCACACAATTGACATTAAAACGTGATTAAAATTAGATTAACGCAGCCACGAGAAAATCCCATGAATGATGCTGTTTCTGGTTATTCACAGGATAATGGCACTTTAATCACATTTCATCTCAACGTTGTGTGAAAACCATTAGCGCAATTGTGGAATTATCATGGGTTATTCATGGGATAATAGCACTTTGAACACGACGTCATGTGAAAACCATTTGTGCAATTGCAGGATTATGATGGGTTAATCACCGTTTATACTTCCAATTATCTCTTGTGTGATAAACTCCTAGTCCATGTTGGTGAATACCAAAAAAGTTACTCCTAATTTGCAGTGTTGCAGGGACATAGTAATCTCCACAGTCTCACTGTTGCTCACCTTGCTTGAGAGCGGACCATTATCCCTGCCCCACAATTCCTTGGGTTGCTGTTTCTAAATATAACTTTTCTTTAAAAATCTAATTGGTCTTCACTGTTTCACCTGATCAGCTGTGGCAATCTGTGTAGTTTTGTTGGCGGTATCATAAAATTACATCTGGAAACATCATGCATCACCAAGACCTACCAAATTTACCATGAAGAAAAATTAGTTTGAGAAAAGATGATGGTGACATTTGTCCCACAGTAATTTCAGTGTGAGAGCCAGTGTGTGGTATAGTGGTTTGAGTATTGACTCTGGTGCCCAGGGTTCAACTCCCTGGTCAGCCATGGACACCCACTGGATGACCGCCAGGAAGTTACACGATCTCACTCTCAAAGGAAGGCAATGGTAAACTCCTCCTGAAGAAATTTTGCCAAGAAACCCCCAGGATAGATTCACCTTAGGTTCACCATAAGTCAGAAATGACTTGAAGGCACACAACAGCAACAATTTCAATGTGAACATCAAAATTAAAGAATACTGGGCACAGCCCAGGCATAATTGAAATACTTCAATGGAAAGGTATCTTTCCAGAGTTCCAGGTTTTGTTGTTTAATTTCTACATGCAAGCACCAAATATTTTCTTCAAGTCTGTATTTTCAATACAGGCATACCACAATTAACAAAATCTCTGACAAAGAACCTCCTTTTTGCAAAATCTTTTTATGCCTGACAAGCCCCAACTGTCTAGCAGGTTTTTAGTAGCATTATCATTGGGAGAATGGAGAAGGAGAACTGGAGAAATACAGATTTTCAGTGTCAGGTTGCATCAGCATGTCTGCAGTAAACAATACAATGAAGATTAAGATGGAAAAAAGTGGAATTTTACTCTAGCCAATGCTGTCATAGCTGTATGTGCTTCCCTAAAATAAGGAAATTACATAATAGCTCCCACCTTAATTCCTAACTGAGCATGCATGAAATGCAAAAGGGGGAGAACAAATAATCCTACTTTACCAGCTCCCCCCAGTATGTTAAAAACAAACACAAATCTATACGTTTGCCTAACAAAAGAGAAATAACAATTAAGGTAGATGCTGGTGAAAGAAATTGTTTTCCCTGCATGCATTTTGGAATATGTTTTCAGAAGGTCTCTATGCAAAGTTTATTTGACCTGGTTTCATTTCACATGTGCATATTATTAGTTTTTTATAAGAAGTTTTTTAGAACTCATTAAACTTCTCTCCTTTTTTGTGGTGTGGAAATCTATCTCTATTATTTCCATGTTATTTCTGGCTTTGGTACTAAAGTTTCTGTTAAATATGTAACACCCAGGACTGTGGCACAGAGTAAGACTCAAGAATAAAACAAAACCAGGGATTATACCAAAATATGATCTAAATAATATCTCAACAGAATTTACTGATAACATAAGAAACAGATTTGCATTACTAAGCATAATAGATCAAGAACCAGACGAACTATGGTCTAAAGCCAGGGACATAATAAAAGAAGAATGCAGACAGACACTTTCAACAAACAAACAAACAAACAAACAAACAAAAAACCAAGCACATGGGTGACAGAAAAAACACTACAAGCAATAAAGAAAAGAAGAGAAGAAAAACAAAAGGGAGATAGGAAAAAACTAAGAATTATGAATACAACACTACAACGGCTTGTGTGGAAAGATAAAGAAAATTACTACAACGACCAATGCCGAGAAATAGAAGACAGGGGAAGAAAAGAAAAGAACAAGAGATCTATTTCACAAGATCCGGAAATCAAAGGAAAATTCAAACCAAGGACTGGGTTCTATGACAATAAAAATAACATAATTCAAGACCAGGAAGGAATAAAAAGACATTGGATGCAATACACAGAAGAATTATACAAAAGAGATGACAAAATGGAGGACACATGGAACGAAGAGCCATATGAAGATGAAGCCCAAATTCTAAAAAGTGAGGTGCAAGCTGCAATAAGAGAAATAGTGAAAAACAAATCACCAGGAACAGATGATATTCCAATTGAACTGCTGCAATCCACATTGACAGAGGACGTTATCACACGGGGTCTAAAGCAGACCCAATCCACACTCAATCCCGTCCTATTGTGGTTTTCCCCCCCGTGTATTCACACGACGTCGCACACAACCCCGTCCCAACCCCGTCCCAATGCGGCATCATCCCCGTTCTTTTGAATGCCGGTTTCTTGAGGAAGTACAAGTGCGTGACCAAAATGATACCGCAATGATAGAGCTTTCACCGTATGTCTGATCACCAGATACGTATCCTGGAGCCCAGGCCCCACGAAGGCTTGGGAAGGGGTGTGTGTGACAGCCGGCTGTCACACACAGACACACACCCCTTCCCAAGAGAGAGCCGCTCTGAGCAGAAGTCGTCAGAGTGGCTCTCTTTCCCGGCTTGGGTTGGGAAGGTGTGTGTGTGTGTGTGTGTGTGTGTGTGACAGCCAGCTGTCTCTCTCTCTCACACACACACCCCTTCCCAAGCCTGGAAGCCTGGTTGCTTTCCTTGGGACGAGGCCGGGCTCGGACCCCAGCCTCCTCCCAAGGAAAGCAACCAGGCTTCCCTTGGGATGAGGCCAGGGTCGGAGGATGCCTCCGACCCTGCCCTCCTCCCAAGGAAAGCAACCAGGCTTCCCTTGGGACGAGGCCAGGGTCGGAGGCATCCTCCGACCCTGCCCTCCTCCCAAGTCCCAAGGGTTGCTGTCACACACACCCCTTCCCAACCCTGTGCCGGCTTGGGAAGGGATGTGTTTGACAGCCGAGGCAAGTGACAGCCGCGGCTGTCCTGTTTCTGCGCATGTGCAAGAACATCCTTGCTGGGTTCTGGAAGGGATCTTCTCACTTGTGTGTGAACGGCAGATACGGTTCCCAGGAGCGCATCTATCGCGGTTTCGTTAATTGCGCAATGATGCTAGTTGAGTCTGATAGCCATTTCCGTCTTGTGGGGTCTATACCGGTATAGTTCTGGATTGATTCCATACCGCTTTCTTGCCGCTTTGAGACCCGCGTGTGATAACGTCCATAGTCAACTCTAGTGCTAACCAACATATGTCAACAGATACAGAAAACAAAACGATGGCCAACAGATTGGAAGTGATATACATACACATCCACAAAAAAGGAGACACAAGACACTGCAACTATAGAGCCATTGCACTGATCTCTCATGCAAGCAAAATCATGCTGAAAATTCTGCAACACAGACTCCAACCATACATGGAAAGAGAAATCCCTGAGGTCCAAGCGGGGTTCAGAAAAGGGAGAGGCATGAGGGACCACATTGCAAACATACGATGGCTAATGGAATGCACCAGGGAATTCCAAAAGAAAATCAGCATGTCCTTTATAGACTATAGAAAAGCCTTTGACTGCATAGATCATGAAAGGCTATGGAATGCCCTTAAAGACATGGGAGTGCCAACACATCTGATAGTCCTGATGAGGAATCTGTATTCAGGACAAGAGGCTACTGTCACTACAGAACACGGGGAAACAGAATAGTTCCCAGTTGGCAAAGGGGTCAGACAAGGCTGTATCCTTTCATCCTATCTATTCAACTTGTATGTAGAACATATTATAAGAAAAGCAGGCTTGGACACAAAAGAAGGAGAAGTGAAAATAGGAGGAAGGAATATCAACAATCTAAGATATGCAGATGACACCATAGTACTAGCAGAGAAGCTCCCAGACCTGGAACACCTACTAAGGAAGATCAAAGAAGAAAGTGCTAAGGCATGCTTAATGTTGAACATAAATGTGGACTAAAGTCAGGGAATCAGAAGATGACTAAAAATGGGGAGGGTGGCTATGAAAGAACTACAAAAGATTCTAAAATGCAAAGATATGCAACTCAGCACAAAAGTTCTACTCATACAAGCCATTGTATTCCCTATTACCATGTATGGATGTGAAAGCTGGATAGTGAAGAAAACGGATAGGAAGAAAATCAGCACATTTGAGATGTGGTGCTGGAGAAGAGTGCTGAGGATCCCATGGACAGCCAAAAGGATAAACAAGTGGGTCCTAGAGCAGATCAAACAGGAAACCTCCCTGGAAGCAAGATGACCAGACTGAGACTGTCGTACTTTGGACACATCATGAGAAGGGAGGACTCTTTCGAAAAGATAATAATGCTGGGAAAGGTGGAGGGACGTAGGAAGAGAGGAAGGCCACATGTCGGATGGATGGACTCTATTAAGGAGGTCACAGGTGTTAAGAATTCCTCTCACAAAGTCTGTTTATTTTGCCTGCTCTGTATATATGTGCTTCACAAATAATAGTTGAGTAATTTAGAATAGTTAAAACTACTATTTGATCTTATAAAGACATGTTAATTTTGTTCTGTGATAGTATGTAAAGGATAGTATGTAAGTTAGTAACTAAATATTAATTTAGATTTAGCAAACATTCAAGTAATCAATGCTTGTAGCATCCCTGAATAATAGAAGATGTTACTAACCTGAGATGTTTATAGATATCTGAAAATCCACAAGCCCTTCATAGTATGTGAAGAAGCCTTAAGAGCTAGTTTATTCCTTCTCCCATTCTTTGCCACATTTATGCTGCCTGTCGCTCTGTCACTGTGTTTCGTTTTATCTGTTCATTGTTTTATTGTGTGTTACTGGTTTTAACCTTTGTTGTTTAATATCATTTTAAGGGGTGGGTGGGTTTTGGGGATTGTATATTTATGCTGTTTTATTGTTGTAAGCCGCCCCAACTGCATCGGCACAGGGGCGGGATAATAATAATAATAATAATATACCGTACAATTAATATTTTCAATTTTTTTCCTTGCTAATGACACTCATGTTTTATGATCCAAATTAAAGGAACAACTTTTAAAGCATTTACAAACATTTCTAAGTGATTGTTAAATAAATCAGTAATTAGATTAAATTACGAGCCAACATGCTGTGGTCTGAGCATTGGGCTATTACTTTGGAGATCAGGGTTTGAATCCCACTTGACAAAGAAACCCACTGGCTGACCTTGGGCAAGTCACACTCTCTCAGTCTGAGAGGGAGGAAAAGGCAGACTCCCTCTGAACAAATCTTGACCAAGAAAACCCCTCTATAGGTTTACCATAGGGTCGTCATAAGTTGGAAACAACTTGAAGGCACACAACAACAAAATTAGAGAATGTGCTTGCAAAAAATTATCAGTCTGTAGTTATATTGATTAGGACAAAATACAACTTCTCTACTTGTAATTCCCAGGGGAGGGGCACGATGATGTGTATGTATATCTGCAGTACTTAACATCCCACTTTGTTGATGAATCCTAAGCATGCTATCCTTTTCAATCAGATTAGGCCAAACAATAAGGAAAATAAAAGGTAAAACTGAGTGTAGAGGCACAACATAGTAAATACGCAGTATGATTGTATAAGCTTTCCTTTTACAAATTCTTTCTTGTAGACACAATTAAAGACAAACACTAATATGCTGAAAACTGTGTAACAACAGTAAATGGATAATGCTGTTCCAGAAATGGTTTGAATTTGGTATTATTTTGCTATTATTCTGATCTCATAGTTTAGAACCCAAGAGGCCCTCTATCTATGACACACATAGAAAAAACAAAATAGAAACAAAATTCCTCTGACTTAACCTTAACAGCAGCCTTTAAAGAAACATTAATGTAAGTAAACAAACACCTCTTTCATTAAAATGGCTGGCTTTAGAAATTAGATTATTTGACTGATTTTAGAAATTTCAGATTTCAAAACACTGAAAGCATTTTGGGGAATGGCTGTACACTTTCCAAAAGAAAGACAACCACGACTACAACAAAATAACAGTTTAAGATTATACATTTTGATAATTTCCTGAATCATACCTGCAGCCAGTGAAAACGGATACAGTAGCAAAAGACATACAAGCAGAATGCTGAAGTGACAGGAAACCATGATGAAACTAAAACCCCGTGTCCAAATAGCGTACTGATATTTCAGCAAGAACTCTGTGACCAAAGTTCTCTGTCCCAGTTGCTTTAGTTGGAGGAGGGGTACAGAGATGCAAAGCAGTGAAAGAACCAAAGCTATAGCACAAACAGATTTAACAGTAGAATGTGGAAATGTTAGCTTTTTGGATTACAGCACCCAGAATCCCTAGCCAGCCTGGCCACTGATAAAGCAGACAGTGTTTGACTTAGAGAGAACAGGGTTCAAATCACTGTAAGTTTCTGAGTAGAAGATCAGATACAGTAAAAACAGTCAAAATGACTAAAATCATAACACCTGGCAGTAACCAATAAACATCTCAAGTTGTAAAGAAATACACTCGTCCCTCCACATTCACTGAGGTTAGGGGCACAGGACTCCTGTGAATGTGGAAAAACTGCAAATAACAAAAACACAATGTTTTTACCTGAGAGAACACCTCTCTAGGAATCTCTAGGTCCTCCAGTGCAACTCTGTGGTTAACATTTGCCAGACATTGACCATAGAATTGCACTGGAAGAGCTACAAATGCCCAGTGCAGTGTTCTCTCTAGGAATCTCTAGGTCCTTCAGTGTGACTTTTGGCTAAAGTTGACCATAGAATTGCCATAGCTATTCCTAGGGAGAACATATTAATAAAATCTGTGAATAATCAAATCCGCAAAAGTCAAAGCTGCAAACGTGGAGGGATGAGTGTAGTAGATTAACTGGAGTAATCCTTCACTTGATAGTGAAAAGACAACAAGGCAGAGAGCCTAAAGAGACCTCCTGATGGAAGGAGATGAAAACATAAGGTGCAGCTACTGAGAGGCAATCTTTCTGTCAAACATATTTCACTTATTGGCAAAAGACTGTAAGAAGTCTGTAAGAAGGACCAGTACATGCTCAGCCCAGCGGTGTCACTGGGGGAGTGCAGGAGGTGCAGCCCACACTGGGTGACACCACAGAAGAGAGACCCTCCCTAGCTTGCTGTAGCAAGCTCACAGGGAGACTCCCCCGAGGCAGCCCTTTTGGGTGTGCCCTTTTGGCCTCTCCCCACCAGCAGTGGGGACACCACTGACTCAGCCAAATGTATTTTACAGAGCAGTGAGGATAAAATTCTGGGACTCCAATGTATGCATTATGTATGCAATGTATGCACTACCTTGAGCAGCTAAGCCATCTAAAGCTGCATCTGTAGTACAGAAATTATTATTGGCCATAATCCAATGCTATGGAATTCTGGGATTTGTCATTTGTTGTGGCACCAGAGCTCTCTGACAGAAGGCTAAATAGCTCATAGAACTACAAATCCCAGAATTCCATAACATTAAGCTATGGCAGTAAAACTGCACTATTTCTGCAGTACAGATGTAGCCATTGCCTTAGGTGGAGGCTAGGAATAAATATTTTAGTAATCTTCATTTATGTTTTGTCTGCTCTGTTTTAAGGATGAAAGGGGTTTGGTGTTAACAAAGCAGAATACTTCTGCATTAAAACACCTAACTGGCGGAGAGAAAATGAAATGATAGTCTAAGACTATGTTAGAAATAGTCTGTGCAAATTGAGTCCATTTTAACTGCCCTAGCTCAGTGCTAGGGAATCATGGGAAGTGTGCCCATAACAGCAACAATAGGTGTTTACTGTTGCTATAATGCAGGAATGGGGAACCTACAGTCTCCAGGTTCCAATGAACTACTATTCCCATCATGCTTCACCACCTGCCAAGGTGAAGGAAATTAGTCAGGCTTATGAGGGCTTGGTTGTAGCTCCTCCCCTCATGGTGATACTACATGAGTGTCACTATAAGGGGAGGAGCTACAACTAAGCCCTCATGAGCCTGACTAAAGCTTCCTTCAGCTTGGCTGGTGGTAGAGCATGATGGGAATTGTACTTCCTCAGAACCTGGATGGCCGTAGGTTCCCCACCCTTGCAATGGAAAGTTGAGCAAGGGTAGCCCATTGTACAACTGGCTATTTGGCTACATTTTCCCCAATCAATTTTCCAGGCATAAGTGGCCATCTGGACCTAAATCAGGGCCCCCTTCATACTACACCATTATAGCACTATTATTCCACTTTAACTGCCATGGTTCTGTCCTATGGTATCTTGGGATTGGCAGTGTAGAGAGGGGCATTTAGACTCAGTAGCAAGAGAACTCCAATGACTCACTATGCAGCAAATCCCAGGATTCCATATAATGCAGCCATAGCAGTTAAAGTGGAATCACAGTGCTATCATTGTATAGTGTGAATGGGCCCCAGATGTCAGTGCATGGGGGTAGAAATAGAGCAAAATAGCAATCAAGCCACCCAGTAGAATGCTATTAGTCCTTTGAAACACTTTTTTCAAGGTGTGGAGTGATGGGTTGGGGGTGAGGGGCTTAAGTGAGATGTAGATGCAGCCCAAGAGGTTGATATGCCTCTGGGACCTCTGGAAGTTGCCCAACTCTTATGTATTACAATTTAATGTGTCTGTCTTTCTGTTTTGTGTGTGTGTGTCTGTTGTCGTATACAAACCCATATGCTTGATCACAGAGTCTTATCACATTACAAAGGTAAGATGAGATGCAGTGAAATAGAAGCAGCTGTCTTCTTACCTCTCCACATGATATTGTAGTACTTTCATGCTCCTTCCAGAGGGAGATGGTTGTAAAAGTGTGCCTTTTGCCAAATGGATTTTTCCAGCATGACAAAAGGCACACTTTTACAACTGTCTCCCTTGGGAATAGAATGGAAATGGTTTGAGGTCATGCAGAGAGTATTACTCAAAATGCAAGGGTCCCAAGAGGACAACCACAATCAATATACAAAGGGGGAGTTTAATTAGCTCAAATAATGGCTGTGAGAGGGCTTCGGGTAACTAAAGTCGGGATCAAACTTGTGTATAATGGTTCCAAAAAACTGAACTTACAAAACAAGGTCCAAATGTAGTTTTATTTGTAACAATAAAAGGGAAATCAACTTTCACACAAAAGCACACATTCACACACACAGAAAAGGTAAAGGTATTCCCCGTTGACAAGGTTGTCAAGTCGTGTTTGACCATAGGGGGCGGTGCTCATCTCTGTTACTAAGCCAAAGAGCCAGCATTGTCAGAGACTACTCTGTGATCATGTGGCCAGCATGATTCCACAGAATGCTGTACAGGGGTGCTCTTGCCATTGTCCTATTACACATCTTTGCAATTCAGTAAGGGGTTTTCTTACTACCTCTATGTAGCTAGGTATATATAGTTACATAATGTAACAAGTCATATAGGATTATGGCACTAATTCAGCTACTTTGAGCACCTTCCAAACAAATGTTTCAGTTTTTCACATCTCTGTTAAGTTCCAGAATGCACATTATGATCTGATTTTGAACAAAATTTATATTCAGGTTGACAATTCAAATGTCCTTGTGTAAGTTTAGGAGCAATTGCTACTTTGGTCCATTTTGCATGGGCCTTGATTTGATAATTTTAGGGACTGTAGGTGCAACCAGTCAAACTTTTGTTTAATTCAAATCATATCAGAATCTTCAACAGCAATCTGAGTAACGCTAGGTAAATTTCCTAATATCGCTGTATCTGGCTGTACATGAATATAGATATATAGCTACACTAAGGAATTTTCAATGGGTAATGTACTTTAGTAGAAGATTAAAAAATCCTTGGTTGAAGAGAAAAAATGAAAGGGAAGCCAAAGGATTTTCTAGAAATATTTTTGTTAAAGAATTAGGACCATCATTTCCCTCCTACTTCCCTGAACAGTAACTTATGAGTCAGAATTCTGAGTACTTAAAGATGCAAATCTGCAAATTGGGTAGTGAGAAGTCAGATGTGCAACAGAGTGTTGCAAGAAAGTTCCCCCTTCTGTACTAGAGGGCTCAAAATCTTTGTGCCAGACTAAAGCTGAAATTTTTATGCTTGCCAGGAAGAAATGGGGTCTAGGGAGTGGGAAAAGGTATTCCTTTTTCATTCATGAGGAAGGAAAGCTTCTTAAAAAGTGTAAAGGGGGAAGGTGTGTGTGTGTATATTCCCTCCTTTCTAATGGCACATGTTCTTCCTAATTCAAATGGCCTCTTCCATTATGCTTACTGTAAGGGTCATGATGGCTTACAAGGTCATGGGAGTACCACCACATCTGATAGTCTTGATGAGAAATCTGTACTTAGGACAAGAGGCTACTGTTACAACAGAATCTGGAGAAACAGAATGGTTCCCGATTAGCAAAGGGATCAAACAAGGCTGCATTCTTTTACACCGGGGTAGGCAACCTTTCCTCTTTAAGGGCCAAGGGACTTCAGCTCCCAGAATCCCAGGAGCTATTGGCCAACATGGGACTATTGGCCAACATGGCTGAGGCTTCTGGGAGCTGAAGTCCCTCAGCCCTTAAAGGGGAAAGGTTGCCTACCCCTGGTTTACATTATTTGTTCAACTTGTATGCAGAAAATATCTTAAGAAGAGTAGGATTAGACTCAAAAGAAGGAGGAGTGAAGATAGGAGGAAGAAATGTCAACAATCTAAGACAGGGGTAGGCAACCTTTTTGAGCCGGGGGCCGGGTTGCTGTCCCTCAGACAATTGGAGGGCCGAAGCACCATATATATATATATATATATATATATATATATATATATATAAATTAAAAAAATGTGCATGCACACTCTCTTAGCCCCAGAAAAGCCATGGCAAAACCCCTGTGGAGATTTTGCCAAGAAAACCCCAAGAACAAGTAATAACAACAATAATCAATATCATCATGGCAGGGGGGGGGGGCGGCGGCAGGACTGGCCTGGGGCCAGTCCAAAGGCCTCGGGGGGCCACATCCGGCCCCCCGGGCCTTAGGTTTCCTACCCCTGATCTAAGATATGTAGATGATGACACCATACTACTAGCGGAAAGCATCACAGAGTTTGGGGAATAAAAGGTCAAAGATGATAGTGCAAAGGTAAGTGTAATGCTGAACACAAAGAAAACAAAAATAATGACCATGGAGGACCTGCATACATTCACCCTAGACAATGAAGAAATCAAAATAGTTAAAGAATTCCTGTACATAGGATCAAACATCAATAAGAATGGAGACTGTAGTCAAGAAATCAGAAGAAGACTAGGCATGGAAAAGGCAGCTATGAAAGAACTAGTAAAGACCCCAAAGCATAAAGATATACAACTAAGCATCAAAGTCAGAATTGTCCAAACCATAGTATTCCACATCACCAGGTTAGCATGCAAAAGCTGGACAGCGAAGAAAGCCAGTAAGAAGAAAATCAACTCATTTGAAGTGTGGTATTGGAGAAGAGTGCTGAGAATATTGTGAACAGTCAAACAAATGTGTCCAGATCATAACTGAAATCTCCCTGGAAGCAAAGATGATCCGATTGAGGCTGTCGTACTTCATGAGAAGTACATTGTTTATTAGAAAAGACAATAATGCTAGGAAAGGTAGAGGGTAGTAGGTCATGGGCCTGAATTTGCAGGACCTAAGCAGAGCAGTGGAGGATAGGGGATCTTGGCAATGTCTCATCCACAGGGTTGCCATTTTGCCCTTTTCCACTTTTTCTTTGTTCTTTTGAATATAAATTCTGGAGGATAACAAATCATTCTCAGTCTGTTTGGAGAAAGGGGAAGAGTGGATCAAAGGAAATGTTTTAATTATTGTATAGATGACTTGAAGGCACACACCCACACACACACACCTTGCTTTTCGGTGTCCACATTTTGCTTCAAAACTCGTTAAGTACTAAATCACCCACATTTACTATTTACTATTTGAAGGAATGATTCTAAGGTGACTGTGAATAGGAAACTAAAGGACATTTGAAATTATTTTACCTTTGAAAAATTAATTAAATAAATAAATGCATATAGAATAGGATTTTCTGTTTATTATACTTCAGGCAGACCATCAACCTGATTCAGTGTGGACACATTTTGGCATAACTGTGCATTATGGCCTCTCGTTCCTGGAATCACTTTGCTGTCCTAGATTCAGCAAGAAATTATTTTTCAGAACTCAGACATGGAAACCCACTGGGTGACCTTGGGCAAGTCACACACTCTCAGCCTTCAGAAATTCCTGTGAGCCTTAGGGTTGCCATAGGTTGGAAATGACCAACAACAATACAAAATACAACTTTTGTATTAATAGTTTTTAGCTGTACTTTGCTTAAACTTGTTGTAAGCCTCCTTGTATCCTGTGTGTGGGAAGAAAAGTGGGATTAATATACAGTACAATACAACACTGTTTAGAGTACAGGGCTAACTAAAGACACAAAGAGAGGAATTTGCAAAGCCTGGCCCTATCCTTTATCATTTTGCTTCCATGAAAAAGGGAGAATTTGAAATAGGAGGATCCCAGCAGATCTATCCTGGAGCCTGGAAATCAGAGACATAACCATGTTAATCTGGAACATCAGGATAAAAAGGGATCTTGTAGCACCTTTGAGACTGAATGAAAGAAGCTGTAGTGTAAGCTTTTGTAGACTTAGTTCACTTCCTCAGATGTATGGAGATGTCTCCATACATTTGAGGAAGTAGATTAAGGCTGCATCTACATTGCAAAAACAATCCAGGTTGACACCACTTTAACTGCCATGGCTCAATATTATTGAATTCTGGGATTTGTAGATTGTTGTGCTACCAGAATCCTCTGATAGAAAAAGCTAAATCTCTCCCAAAACTACAAATCCCAGAATTCCATAACATTGAGCTATGGCAGTTAAAGCAGTGTCAAAATGGATTATTCTTCAGTGTGAATACAGCCTAAGTCTGTGAAAGCTTATGCTACAACTTCTTTTGTTCAGTTAGAGCCTTATTGTTATTACTTTACTTGCTTATTACAAAAGTAAGCAGAGACAGGGCAATAGAGAAGTGGATTTCTGTTTAATGTATAAGTCTGAAAATTTTAGTCAAAAATTGACCCCCCAAAAACTGAGCTGACTTATCCTCTGGTCAATGTAAGTACTGTACTTTAACTGTAGATAGATAGATAGATAGATAGATAGATAGATAGATAGAGGAACCATCTCCTGGTAAAAGGCAAGAGTGTAATCTGTCCTGAAAGCATCCCCCCACCCCCCCACCCCGGTACTCTCTCATTCATCCAGCCTTTAGTTTGAGCACAAACATTTATGCCTGATGGAATTTTGTGAGTTCTTTGGTATTGTTTTCCTTTGCTTCCTTTGCTTTAGATCCCTTGTAACATGCTCCTAAGTTTTTACCCTTGACATCCACAGGTTATATCAAAATCCATAATTTTGGCCTCAAAATCTGCCCTCCACTTGTACATGAGGTCGATTTATAGTTGAATATATATGGTACTTCCCCATATGCCTTCAAAGCACTTCCATTCTATTCCCGAGGGAGACGATCATAAAAGCATGCCATTTGTTGTGCTGGAAAAAATCCATTTGGTAAAGGAGATAATTTTATTACCCTTTCTCTTTGGAGGGAGAATGAAAGTGCTGTAACATCTTGTGGGGAAGTAAGCAGAAAGCCACTCCTATCTGGCTTTCTGGTGGTATACCGGCCACCCCGTAGCCTAACAGACTCCCTAACCGAGCTGACCGCCCTGGTCTCTGAGTTGTTGTTGGAGTCGCCCAGACTTTTGGTTTTGGGTGACTTCAACATCCCACTCGAGACCAGCTTGCAAGATCTAACTGGTGCAGCTCGGGAGTTCATGGATACCATGACAAACATGGGCCTATCCCAACTGGTCGATGGGCCCACACATTGTGCTGGTCATACCCTTGATGCAGTTTTTAGTACGGAACAGGAATATCTGTGGGCGGAGGTCATAAAAACCTCCTCACTGTCATGGACGGATCATTTCCTGGTCAAGGCAGAACTAAGAGCCAATATCTGCCCCCCTGGGGGTGGCGGACCCATTAGAATGGTCCACCCTCAAAGGCTAATGGAACCAATTGGTTTTCAGAAGGCCTTAGAGGGATTAATGGTTGGTGACGCCGGGGATTCTGTCAAAGCCTTGGTGAATACATGGAACACCGATCTCACCAAGGCTATCAACACAATCGCTTCCAAGCGTCCTTTCCAGCCCGCTTCTAATCGTAAGCCCTGGTATACAGAGGAGCTTAGGAGGATGAAGCGAGCTGGACAATGACTAGAGCGCAAATGGCAGAAGACTCGACTCTTATCCGACAGAACTCGCCATAGGAAGCACCTTGATTCCTATCAGGAGGCTTTACGTGCAGTGCAGAGATCTTTCTGTTCTGCACGTATCGCGTCTGCAGAGTCTCATCCAGCAGAGCTGTTTAGGGTGGTGGGGGAGCTGATGAAGGTTTCACCTGCGCCAAACCTCCTACTTAACCCAACGATGGCCTGCTGTGACGCATTTAACATCCACTTTGCAGATAAAATCTCTCGGATAAGAGCCGACTTGGACACCAGTGTTCTGGCAGAATCTGTAGACGAGGTATCCAGCAACTCCGTTGATGGCAATTTACTGGATCACTTTCAATCTGTGAGTATCGATGACATGGACATGCTCCTTGGAAGGGTGAGGAAGACGACTTGCCCCCTCGATCCGTGTCCATCTTGGCTGGTCGTCCGGGGGGGGGGGGGGAACGCGTGGAAAGTGTTCCTCTGGGATACAATCAATGCATCCTTTAGGGAGGGTTCTGTACCATCTTGTTTAAAGGAGGCGGCGGTTAGGCCACTCCTGAAAAAACCCTCCCTAGATCCCCTGGATAGAAACAATTATAGACCAGTCTCCTTGCTACCTTTTTTAAGCAAGGTGATCAAGAGGGCAGTTGCTTCCCAACTCCAAGAGGTCTTGGATGAAACTGATTATCTCGATCCATTTCAAACCGGCTTCAGGACAGGATATGGAGTTGAGACTGCCATGGTTGCTCTGACCAACGACCTCCGCCTGGGCATCGACAGGGGTAGTGTGACCCTGCTGGTCCTCTTGGATCTCTCAGCAGCTTTTGACACGATAGATCATTCCATTCTCTTGGATCGCCTGAGAGAGTTAGGAATCGGAGGCACTGCTCTGCAGTGGTTCGGCTCTTTCCTCTCGGGCAGATCCCAGAGGGTGAGGCTGGGGGATAGTTGTTCGTCCAAAATAGAGCTTAATTGTGGTGTCCCTCAGGGCGCCATTCTGTCCCCGATGCTATTGTCTTGATTTAATACTGTTTTAAGGGGGGGAGGGGGTTATGTCGTATTGTATGTTTTATTGTGGATGGTCTGTTTTAAATTTGTCAGCTGCCCGGATTGGATTACCATTGGGCGGGGTATAAATAAAATTTATTATTATTATTATTATTATTATTATTATTATTATTATTATTTAACATTTATATGAAGCCCCTGGGTGAGATCATTCGGAGGCATGGAGCGCGGTGTCATCAGTACGCTGATGACACCCAAATATACTTCTCCATAACCAGATCATCGGCTCAGACTTCAGATGGTGTCTCTCCTCTCAATGACTGTCTCATAGTGGTAATGGATTGGATGAGGAAAAACAGATTGAAGCTGAATCCAGACAAAACGGAGGTACTGATAGTCACGGGACCAAAACCAGATTTGGGAATACAGTCTCCAGTCCTGGATGGAGTCACACTGTCCTCTAAGGACTGTGTTCGCAGCTTGGGGGTACTTCTAGATTTGTCACTTCACATGACTAGTCAGGTGAATGCGGAGGTCAGGAGTGCCTGTTATCAGCTTCGGCTGATACGCCAACTGCACCCTTATCTGGATATGAGGGATCTGGAAACTGGTACACGCTTTGGTAACCTCACGTCTGGATTACTGCAACACACTCTACATGGGGCTACCCTTGTGCCTAACCCGGAAACTGCAACTGGTACAAAACATGGCAGCCAGGTTAATTACTGGAACATCTGGGAGGGAGCATATAACACCTGTGCTTAAATCCCTCCACTGGCTGTTGATTAGTTTCTGGGCACAGTACAAGGTGTTGGTTTTAACCTTTAAAGCCCTACATGGCTTGGGTCCATCTTAACTCAGGGACCGCCTCTTCCCGTATGACCCCCCGCGTGCCCTTAGGTCTTCTGGGAGGAACCTGCTGCAGCCCATGAAGACCAGGCTCTCACAGACCTCCCAGAGGGCCTTTTCTGCGACTGCTCCCAGAGTTTGGAACGGCCTGCCGGACGAGATCCGTCTTATTACCACTCTTGCTGCTTTTAAGAAAGCAGTAAAGATGGATCTCTTCTGGCAGGCCTTCCTGGAATAACTTCCCGGCAAAGGCGGAGATTTGCTACCTGCTCCCCAATCTTCCACTGCTTGCATACTGCCCAAAAATATTGTTATTTGTATTTATGTTTAAATTCATTTTAATTCTTTCTTGGTTTAATCTAGTTTTAAGGGGTGGGAGGGTTAGGGTGTGGGATTTGGGAATGTTTTAATTGCTTACTGTTTTTATAAGGTTATACGCCGCCCACGCGGGGGGGTCATACGGGAAGAGGCGGTCCCTGAGTTAAGATGGACCCAAACCATTGCTGAGCAGAGGGGCGGGTTAAAAATAAAACTTCTTCTTCTTCTTCTTCTCTTGCTGCATCTTGTCTCACTTTTGTGATGCGATAAGGTAAGGCACTACAAGATCCCTTTGCATACTGTCCTGGAGCATCTTTGTGTAATCCTAAATGCTAAATTTCCATGCTTGCTAGGGAGGTGGATACAGGGAGCTGTAAAAAAAAAAAAAAAAAAAAAAAAAAAAAAAAGAGAGAGAGAGAGAGAGAGAGAAAGTTTTTCAAGCGGTGCTGGGAAGCTTCTGGCAAAGCCACCCCCCACTCTCCCAAGGCAGAGAGTGAGCATCATTCCTCCTAGGTCAGATGGTGACAAAATTGTTCTTTGAAATTATAGTTGATGCTGGATCTGCACTGTCAAAATTTCCTTCGTACAAGATCCTCTGCTTTGGGAAAATATTAGTCACCCTGTATGCCTGAGCGTGTTGGGTTACTTTCATCTGGACTGGGGGAAGTTATGCCTTCCTTTCCCAGTGTGTGTGAGTACCAAGATATAAAGAAAGAAAAAATGCAGGGGAAATGTGTGACAGAGAAAGTGGCCAAGAGAGTGAGAGCACCCCCATGAATGAATGAGGGAAAGAAGGTGGCTGTGTATATATACACACAGGAACAGCTCCAGAAAGAGACGTCCAAAGGGAATTCAGCTTTTAGGGTGGTGGTTGTGTCCCTTCAAGTGATATATGACTTATGGTGATCCTAAGGCACAGGGTTTTCTTGTTAAGATTTGTTAAGAGGGGGTTATATATGCAAATATTCCAAAATCCAAAAAATTTCAAAATCCCAAACACTTCTGGTCCCAAGCATTTTGGATAAGGGAGACTCAACCTGTATAGCACTTTTATTACCACTTTAACTACTATGGCTTCCTCCTATGGAATCCTGGGAACTGTAGTTCCAAGAGATGCTTAGAATTCTTTGCCAAAGGACATGAATACTTCACCAAACTACAAATCCCAGGATTTTGTGAAGATCAGCCATGGCAGTCAAAGTAGCATGAAAGTGCTTTAACTCTGTATAACTAGCGAAAGGGTTAACATTATGGAGGGTTGCAGACTGCCAGAAATAGTGCAAATTGAGTCCACTTTTAGGGTTAGGGTTAGGGTTAGTGCTAGGGAATCATGGGAATTTTTTTCCCCCTGAGACATTGAGCCTTTTCTGTCAGAGAGCTCTGGTGCCACAATAAAATACAGTTCCCATGATTCCCTAGCACTGAGTCAGGGCAGTTAAAGTGGACTCAATTTGCACTATTTCTGGCAGTCTGCAACCCCCCTAAGTGAATAACACAAATACTAACCACTTTGAATCTTAACCAGTTTCCTATCAATTTCAAGCCTTAACTTTAAGACAAATGCTTTCTTTATCTTAACCTACACTGCTATTTTCTGATGCCTAAAGTGAAAGAGGGGATACCAAATGCATGCACAAAGTTCACACTGTTTTTCAATAGCAATCTGTAATATAATTTGTAGCTAATGAGGTGGTCTAGCAGACTTCCTTGGTAGAGACCTCTCTCGGTGGTATTATTCATCTTCACAATTGCAGTGACAAATTCCAAAAATCAAACACAACACTTGTAAGATTTATACATGGATGATATCAGTTGACTGATGTTATGGAATTACTGATTGCGCCTTAGAATTATTGCAATCCTTTTCTGCAACAGCAATATCCAGACATAAATCAAAGAACAGTTTCACCATTTCTTGGAATTTCCTAGGTGAGTTGTACATACTGACTCTTCTTTATCTCAAATTCCTTTTCTGGGCATGAAGTACCAGAAAACAGGATGTTGCATCAGATGGCATCTAGAACAGACTATGTTTCCATCATTTATCATAAGCAATAAAAATATCTAATAACATGGACTTGTCTAGAAATGCGTACATCGATAAATTTATTAGTGCTTAAGATTGCTGTTCTTGCTGCTAAATCGACTAAACAGCTAACAAAAGAGACTAATTCAATGTTTAGAGAAGCTCTTGTGGGACACATTCCACTGGTGCATAGAGCCAAATGCAAAAGGATGCAACCCAAAATGTTGGTATGTTTTTGCTTAAATCTCTTACTGCCAATATCTAAGCTTAGAAGTATTGCATTCAGAATGGGAAGTCATGAATGAAAGTATCTTGGTGAAGGAGGCACTGGAGACACTGGAAGCACATTTTGGGGCTCCAGGAGAGCCAGATTCTGTTCCAAGGAGTGAGACCATCCATGATTAATTAAAATAACTGAGAAAAGTTACTGAAGTTGTAATGAGTCCATTGTTTATAATTCACTTGAAATTCCATGACAATAACAGGTATATCTACTTTCCATCTCATACAGTCAATATTGTAGTAGCAGCTATATAATAGAAGGCCTGAATTCAATTGGGACCAAAGTGCTGTTGTGTGCTTGTCTACATCCACTTTCCCGTGTCATTTTCTCCAAGTAAATTCTTCCCCTGTTATTTGGCAATGAGTGGAAAAATGTTGTTGTGTGCCTTGAAGTAATTTCCAACTTATGGTGCCCCTAAGGTGAAGCTATCATGGGGTTTCCTTGGCAAGATTTGTTAAAAGGGGCTTGCCTTTGCCTTTCTCTGAGGCTGAGAGAGTGTGACTTGCACAAGGTCACCCAGTGGGTTTCTATGGCAGAGCAGGGATTTGAACCCTGGCCTTCAATCATAGTTAAATGCTCAGATCCTACAACATGCTGGCCCCTGGGAAAAATATATAGGCACTTTATCATATCTGTACATTTCCTCCCAAATAGCGGCTTTGATTTTTTTTGATTTGGAAAACAACACAGGAGAGGAAAGTATTACTTTTCCTTAGCTCTATGGTTCCATATCCAAGCCTAACTTCTCCGCTACCATAAGGAGGTTAAATTAGGGTATTAGCAGTTCCAAAAATTGTGCCCTACCCTGAATTTTTCCTTCACTCACAGAATCTCTAGCATTATGGTAACTTGAAACTTCAGTTGAGCATTTGGAAATAGCTCAGTCTTTTAAAGAAAAGGGAAAGGCAACATTACCAAGGGAATGCAAACAACAAATAGAAGAGTTGTAGGTGTCCATGCTTTTCAATGCCTTACTCTCTGCAATGCTAGAAATTTGGAGAAGGCAAACTTCTCATTTGGGGAACAATTATCTCATTCTCCCCATAACTATACCTCTGCCCCACCATCAATAACAAACATAGGCACCCTATGACTAGGAGGTCTCACTTGACATCTAGTGTGGCTCTGATGCAAGTGTTAATGGCAGAAGTGGGGCCTTTGATGGTAACCTTGTGTAACCTGGGGAAATGCTCAGAATAAGAACATACAGATTTGCAACCCTGAATTTCCTCTTAAACATTCAGAATGACAAGCCTAAAGTGTAGACTGAATAAACAATCTCAGAACAGATTACATTATTTTGATGTCCAAAGCATACATGCTACGTAAGAACTGCAATACAGAGGAAATAGTTTATGTAAGCTGAGTGCCCTTATAACAGACAGCTGAGTGAGACTAACCTCAGGCCCTTTGCTAGAGATATTAGTTTTGCTCTATTTATTTGGTTGTGGTTCTGCATGAAATTCATTTGAATAGCATTTGCTAACCAGTTTGAGAGGTTGTGTGGTGTGTTTTGACATTCCTGTTATTTACAGCCATTGCTTAAATCTTTCAGAACTTGTTACCTATATTGATCTGAGTTGGACAGTAAAGCGAAAATCCAACAGCCTACTACATCACTACCAATACAGATTGACTCGATACTCTTTTGAAAATCCTTTCTGAAAACACACACACATATGCAAAATCCTATCCTTGCCCTCCATAGTCTGTTTCCAGAGCTTCTGGCACTAATTAATGATTAGACATATTTTCCTTAAGCTTTAATCCCATGAGATGTCTGCAAGACTCTCTAAGGGCCTTATCAAACGCTGGCCAGGAAGGGAAAAGTAAGCGAAGACTAACCGAAGTAAGAAGAAATCCGAAAGGAACTTTTTTGCCTGCGCGGTCTTTCCGGGGCCTTTCCGGAGGAGGCAGAGGCGGCGGCGGTTCCCTCCCGCACCCCGCCCTCCAGCACTTACCAGCCCTCCAGCCAGCCCTCAAAACCGGCGGCCTCGGAGGAGGCAGAGGCGGCGGCAGCGGTTCTCTCCCACACCCCGCCCTCCAGCACTCCAGCCCACCGCCGACCTGTGAGAGCCTCCCTCGGCCAGCCAAGCTGGCCTCGCCTTCACCATCTCCCTCCGTCGTCGAGGACGACGAAGCCGCCGCTGCCGGGGCCGCTGCCATAGAGCCTGGCGAGGAGGCGACGGGCGGCTCCACCGAGAAGAAAAGGTGCCTCCCTTCCTTCCCTCAGTTGGGAGCCATTGCTTTTCCTTTTGGGGTGTATGTGTGCGGTTGCGTACGCGTGTCTTTATAGGCCGCCTCTACCCCTCAGTTGTGCTGAGGTCCTTTCTTCGCACAAGGAGACTCACAGTCACAAACTCCTTCTCTTCCCCTCCCTCCTCCATTTTGCCTCGCCCGGACCATCCTCCCTTCAAAACACGGCAGCGGCGATGCCTGAGCCGCTAAGGGGACTCTGCAGCTTAACACAAGTCCTCATTATTCCGAAAGCTCCCTTGTACTTCCCCAAAAAACCGAATGTCAAAAGATCCCCTTTGACTTCGGATCACGGGGAAAAAATACGTATTAGCTTTGGATTGCCTTCGGGTATGTGTAAACACACGGGAAAAAAATACGTATTAGCTTTGGATTGCCTTTGGATATGTGTAAACACACGGGAAAAAAATACGTATTAGCTTTGGATACCTTCTGCTTGGGACACCCGTGTGATAAGGTCCTAAAAGTTATGAGACATAGCAGAGCTAGGAAATGCTATGTTTTTGGACTACAGTTCTTACAAGTCCCCCAGTCAGAGGCTATGCTTTCTCTTGGCTCCTGCAAGCTGTAGTTCAAAAAGGAACTTTTTCAAGCAAGCCAAGTTCATATATGCATCTCCATAATCTGATTTTGTCTGCAAAATCCAAAAAACACTCATACATGCAACAGTCATCAGAGATCAAGCTAGAGAGAAGCACATCCATGTTAACTCATGGAGGCAGTTAATTTCCATATTCAGGTGAGAGTCAGTGGATGAAGCCATGCAGATAAATGCAAGGGAAGGTAACCTCTGGATGCCTAAAAATGGTTTGGTGAAGGGGAATATAGCAAAATGCTTCCCCATAAATGTAGAGGAGAATGCAAAGCTAATGAAGAAGAGTGAAAATACTTTTGTCTCCTCTCTGAAATCTACAGAGAGCCAGCATGGTGTAGTGGTTATGGGAGTCTGGAAGTCTGAATTCCTGCTCAGTTGTGGAAACCCAATTACTGACCATGGGCAAGGTCATAATCTCTCAGCCTTACGGTTGCTGAAATATGGCATTGACTTGAAAGCACAGGACAACAAAAATATAGAGTCCTACCCCACTATCACTGACTGCCTTAAGTCCCAGGCAGGACAGAAGTGGGATATAAATTGAAAAAAATAAATAAACTTGAATCAACCAGGTAGATTAATCAACACATTTCACTTTGCAATGACATTATAGTTATTGAGCATGCTGAGTTCCCGCTTTCAAAATCAGTGCTGCCCCCAAACTGCAAATGTAAGTCAGGGATTTAGTTATTATATAAGTATGTATCACACAAAAGATTGTCTGACTTCAGGATGCTGCTATGAGGATTTAGTCTGGCAGGTGCATATTCTTTCCCAGAGGCGCCTGCTTAGTTTCTTCCTGCAAGCAGGTAAAACTCTATCTATTTGAGAAGGTCCTTGAGAATTTTTTTTTTAAAAAAGGGGGGAACATGCCTTGTATAATGTGTTGGACTTTGATTTGTTGGTGTGCTGTTTTTTTTTAATGATTTATATTTTTAACTGATTTAATTTTATGATGATTTAATTGCTTTTTAATTTTTATATGCTGTGAATTTTTAACTATGCTTGGTTTGTCTGTTGTAAGCTATGTTGAGTCTCAAACTGGGAAAAAGGCAGGATAGAAATAAATAAAATAAAAATTATTTATCATCATCCACCAATTCTGACACCATGAAATAATCAAATGTAACACACAGCATAACACACAAATATTGCTATATTGAGGCCACTCAGCAAGAAATGCTGAAATTTATTTAGACTTTTTTTTACAAACATCAAAGACGCAGGATTCTGAAGAAGTTATTTACAACAGCAGTAGAAAAGTGAAATGTGTGGGCTGTATTAAAGTGCAATGATATATGAACAACCACGTGCGAAATGCAGGAAGATGCTGTTACGGTCAAAGTGAAAACAGAAGAGATGTTATAGGAGGGACTCTGTAGCTTTCTGTCCCCAAAGCTCCTTCAAATGAACCAGAGAAGCAGTAAATCGCTGTATTCATTCTACGTTTTTTTTTTTTTTAAAAAAAGCATTCACTGCTTTTCAGACACCCCAAACGGCACCATTGGTAGCAGGGGGTTCGGGTGATGATAGAGAGAACTATGAATCCTTGTGTGTGCATTCCAACTGTATCCTTCATTCTAGGTCAATTTTTGGAGTATAAGTATCATTATTATTTTTCTAACATTCATATTTACAAAATAAGTTACAAAGACTATTGCTATTTTAATACCATGATGGAAAGACAGTGCCTTGGCTGGCAGAGTAATATTTATATAAGACAATTTGAAGAGGCGCATCTTTTGCACTGGAAACGGTATAAAATAAAATGTTAAGACAGCATTCACAGTGCTGTCTTTTGAAGAAATCTAAGTACATACACAGAGGCATCTTTAGCAGCCTGAAGAATATATATATATATATATGTATTTTACATTAGTAAATACAACACACATATAAACATATATAGACATAAATTGTTGTACTGACTGGAGTCAGACACAGCTTGATTGTAACTGTGAGCCAGAATATATTTTTTGGCATTTAGATAATATGATGAGACACTGTTTATACATCAGGAAGCCAAATCCAAATGAATTATATCTTGCTTTATTCTAGCCACCTAGTTTTAATAAGTGCTGGGAAAAAAAATCCCTTCACGTGACTCTTCATTATATAATACATGAATGAGGTACAAATGATATAAATTAATTTGGAATATACTGAATTTTTATATAAGAAACTACATACAGCTTGCATTTGGAAATGAAGATGTGCAAATCATCTTAGAGGAGACTGTTTGTACATTTTTCCCTTTCACATACAGGATATAAAAAGCCTATTGTTTTCTTTTAAAAAGAAATTCCATAGCTGTTGAGCAACATCTCTTTCTCAAATGGAGCTCTTAATTTCACAATAAATTTTAAGCAACAGGGAGATTTCAATCTCAAGAAAATTAGAAATGCTTCATTTATTACCTCGTGGCAATTTTCTAACTGTAAGTGCTAAGGGCAACTGCATGATATAATATATTGTTGAATAACAACATAAGAACTATCAAACGTGTGTCAAGTGTTTCTATTCAGTAATTTTAAAAAACAGATGTTGCTTTATCAAATTGCCAGCAATCTATAAACATCCTTGGTGTAGTATTTGGCTGTGTGGCAAAAAATACATCCAAATAGCCAATGTCACATACTGTAAAAAATAATAATAAATTAATTCAATGTTCCTGTTGCAGTGGAATTGTTCATTTCTTTTGTGACATAGCATATAGGTGTATAAAGCACAGTGGTTAAAAAAAAAGTCAGAAATGATTAAGCAGATCACAATGGAATCCCCTGATTCTGGAGGATGCACTGGGAATAATGAGGCCCTCTAAGTACAGTTGAATTGCAATTCCCATGATCTCTCACCAAAGACTCTACTAGATGGGGAGTTGAAGACCAAACATGTGGAGGCCACATGATTTCTACCCTGCTATAAACATTACTTTCATGTATATTATACATTGACTTAGGAGGCTTTCATGAACAATGATTATGTAAAGATCAAGTTTATCACATTCTACATTAAATTCATATTTCTTGTTTTATCTGTACAAATTTACACCAATGAACATGACCTGATTTCTTCATAACATTCTTCCACTTCAAAGTGACAAACGTCTGACATCCAAATTCCAGAAGACTTCTCTTTTTCAACACACTGTCCTGCTGTTCCATGCTTCCAATTATCTTTTTACATTTTCATTTAATTCCTTTAAGAAATCCTTGTAAACAACCACTTCAGCTTGGGGGGTTGGTGGAGAGACATTGAAAGACCAACAAGCATGGTGCTTTTCTATTTGATCTAATATCCAGTTTGTGTATTTGAAGTTGGAAAGCTTCACAGGAGTCTTTTCAGTCAGCCTTTAATGTCTGAGATGCTGACGTTACTAACGTTGCAGCTTTCACTGTAGCTTGACGATGAGCTCAGAGTACTTGAACCAGCTACTGACTCTGGATGGAGAGCACACAAATATACAGAGAGTTTTGTCTTATTAATAGGTTTTGAACTACACTCAACTTCAGCATACACTTTTTGACAAATTAAGCAAACTAAAGTATCTATAACAAAAATCTCACCTGAGCTATTCAGAGAAAGAGCAGATTTTGAGTTGCCAAGTAATGCCAAGAGACTGCTGACTGGGACCCATCCTTCTCTGCTTGTGCTCAAGTTCTTTATATACCTAGGGAAAGATATTTTTCATGGCTTTCAGACAATGTGAAAAATTGTAAATTTCAACAGTAGAACTATAGCCCTCCTTTTAAAGAGATCAAGACCTTTATTTTGGATCATAAGTAACAGTGTAAATCTCTAACATTGGTTATACTTCCCCTTTTCTTGTAATTCCCTCCATATATTTTCCAATGGATGTGAGGAAATCAAGTGGCTCACCAAATATTGTTGGACTACAACTCTAGTAGCTGTAAGCAGCATAGCCAACAATGAGGAATGTTGGGAGCTGCAATCCTATACATGTTGCCATTCCCATCATTCTGCACCAGCTATGCTGGGCTATACCAGGGGTAGGCAACCTTTCCCCTTTAAGGGCCGAGGGACTTCAGCTCCCAGAATCCCAGGAGCTATTGGCCAACATGGGATTATTGGCCAACATGGCTGAGGTTTCTGGGAGCTGAAGTCCCTCAGCTCTTAAAGGGGAAAGGTTGCCTACCCCTGGGCTATACATTCCTCAGCCTTGCTATAGTTGCTCATTTGGACCATTACATATGCACTGGGTCAAAGTAGTTTGAATGGCGTCCTGCCTTCAAATATAGTTCCTCATACCAAAGCCCATCTTCTCCTTCATGGAGCAGCTGAACTAAGTCTCCACTTTTCAGCACCAAGTCTTCAGAGCCTCCTTTGTCATAATTGGCCACAGCAGTATATTTACCAGGAATCTAAATACATAGAGAAGAAATTACAGCAGATTTAATAAAAAACTATTGCATTGCCAGTAACTTCAATCAAAGTGCTGATGTTAGATTTCAGCATCAGAAAATCAGTTTGTTTCTGATTTTTAAAATGCAGCTGAGTGAACATCCCTGATTACATGTAGAACAGTCAGCAGCATTTATTTATTTTATTTATATGCCACTTTTCTTCCAACATGGAACCCATGGTAGGTTATAATATACAAGATATAGCTTTAAAAAATAAGCAACATAATAAGAGTTAACAAAACAATTAAATAAGCTATCCTTTAAAAAAAAACCTCACTAACGTGGGTCTAAGCAAAACTGCAGAAATAATGCAGTTTGATACCACTGTAACTGATATGGCTCTGTGCTCTGGATTTGTAGTTTTGTAAGATATTGAGCCTTCTCTGTCAAGAGCTCTGGTGCCACAACAAGTTACAGATCTCAGAATTTCATAGCATTGAGCTATAGCAGTTAAAGCAGTGTCAAACTGTATTATTTCTGCAGTGCAGCTTAGATCCTAAAACAGTTTAAAAGCTTTTAAAACAGAAAAATGAGAATAAAAGCACAGCATCCCATTTAAAAGACTATCCTGCAACAGTCACTTAATTGCAAGTCCACTAAATAAAGTAGTATTTGTCTGCCAGGGGAAAGAGAGCAGAGAAGGGGCCAGTTTAGCTTCCTGAGGGAGGGAGTTCCACAGCCTGAAAACAGCCACCAAGAAGATCCATTCAGGGGTCTATAACAGACATCAATATGATGATGGTGGGTTCTAGAGAAAGGCTTTCCTAAAAGATCTTAAAAACTTGGCAGGCTCATATAAGAATGATATGGTCCCTATTTGAGAGCCTCATGTGCACATGGGTGTGCATTCTTACTTATGAAATGACAAATTCCAAGTGCATAGGATTTTTCCATCATGCACCTCACATATGAGATGTAAAAGTTCCTGTATGTTTGGAGTGCAAGACTGTGTCTGTAAAAAACATTGTATACATGTCATTTCCCAAAGCTGCCACACTGGTAACACAGGGCCTTCTACAAACTTTTGGGAGACCTGTAGACATGTTTTGGAATTTTGAAAAACAAAAACCAACAACATCCAGAGCAACACTAAAAACTTAGTTGCTATTGTGGCGGGGTGAGAATGCCAATTATGAAAATGCTGGAAAGTCCTCCTCTGCTTGTGTGTGTGTGTACATGTACATACATATCCATTTCCATGGCGGGGAGCGGGAACAAGGCACTGAAAGAAAAGAAGACCTAGCTTCTGCTAAAAGTATAATGCAGATGGACTGCATACACATTAAACAAGCATCCCAGCATTTATCATCATTTGACATGAATCCTTCCATCAGGCTACCTACCCACCTACCTACCTACCTACCTGTTTCTAGTGTGAATATGTGAATGAAAGAAAGAATGAGTGTTTGTAGAGGAGGGTAGAGAAAGATCACTATATATTTCTTATATTATATATTCCTTATATTATATACTATTATATACTCACTGGTTATTTCTACTGATCTATATACTGTAGTGACAAAACAGATACAAAAGAAGATAGAAACTCCATAGTCCTTTATGGATACTCAGTAACTGGAAATACATTCATCCATTTCATCCTCCTCTCCCCAATAAAAATGAAAAGTATTTGGTTACCAGCTTCTTCTCCCCCTTTCCTTCTTCTTCTGCGTCTGACGAATTGAATGGATCCTCTGCACTAGACCAACCATCATTTTCTTCAGAAGCATCAACAGACTGAGATGCTTTCGACCACCCTTAATAAATCAATAACCCACTGTTACTAAAACCTGTAAAGCAAGCTCTAAAGGTATTACTTGGACATTATCTATGAAGCTTTGTGAGTATTCAAATATGCCTGTAAATTATTATTAGTATTACTGATCAGAATCTTTAGACACTGCAGTGGAGCAACGTCTACATAAAGTTAAAGGTCCATTTAGGACAGTTCAGGGGGAAAAGCCCTAAAAAATACCTCTGAGCCAACTCTGTTGTAGTAGATAGGAAGGCTTTGCATTGTAACTTATATTCTTGGTGGATGTAATCATCATAATCCCCAGCACCACCAACACAACTATGTTTCCAGCTAGTATGCTTTTTAATTAACACATGTACCTTTTTAAATGTCACAGAATTGGCACCACTTACATTCTCATGAACAGAACTTGCATAATGTTTGCATGTCACAACAAAGGGCCAGAGGATTTTTAACTCTTGTAGTTTACAATTGTTCTGTTCACTCCTATGTCCTAGTCTTGAGATGTGCTTTTCTCCAGCAAGACATAACACACATGTGTATCTATATGTGTTTATTTATCTCTTTGCACACACACACACACACACACACACACACACACACACAGATTACTCAATTTCAGAGCTAGATAATGTTGAACTTAATTGTATTCCAGTCCCTTTTTCAGCCTCCCAATGAGCTGTCTTGTGAAAAAACAATAACCCCAACCCATTAACAGATGCTTCTAGTACCATACATCACAATGGATGCAATAACAAACCATGTATATATTGGCAATGGTATAGTTATATTTTTTTACTCAAGGTAACACAAGGAAGCACTATAAGCTGATATACTACTTTGTAAGTCTCTCACTTGTAACATAAACATATCACAATAAAATCCACACAACAGATTTTTACATTTTCATTACTTCTTATACCTCAAACACCCACCAAGTATTACTTTTTCTTCTACCTATTGTTCTATCATATTTTTACATGCCAAAGAAACGAAATCTATAGCAGTAGATTGTAGCAAGGGAGGGTTTGATTATTAACAGCTATCATTGATTTCTATCAGAGAAAATAAATGGGTTCTACTTGGCAAAAGGATCAGGACCACTAAAGCTCAGGTCATTAAGGTACATTCAGACCACATTCACTTATAGGATCAATGCATATGCCCAGCTAATTTCTCCCGTGTTAACATAAACACTCTGTGTTTCACTCTCAAGGGGAAATACAGAGTGCCATATCAGGGGGCAATGTTATGGTGAAGGCAAAGACTATTCTTTTCTGACACTGCAATGCCACCTTGCAACAGGAGGGGCATAAATTGCTTCTGTGAGCTCACCTTCTCAAGACTGTACTAGCCCCTACTGTCCATGCCAACACAGCAACAGATATTGTGTGTGTGCCTGCATGTGTGTGTGTGCATATGAATACATGTATACCTCAAGCCACTTGGTGACCAATGGTGACTCCATGAATTTCATAGGATTTTCTTAGGCAAGGAATACTTTACTCAGAGGTGGTTTTACCCATTCCTATCTCTGAAATATATCCTACAGCACCTGATATTCATTGTGGTCTCCCATCGAAGTACTAACCAAGGCTGAACCTGCTTAGTTTGCAAGATTAGATAGGATCTGATGTCTAATGGGATATTACCCTTTTGGAACCATAGAGATTCCCTCCTCCCAAATCTTTAGAGCTGCCCACACAATACAGACTCTCTTTGTTTTACTTTCTGCACCTAATAGCTATTGGAGTGAGTCCAAAGAGAACTGTTAAAAAAGGAAAGGCTTAAATAAAACAGTGTTCCATGCAATCATGCTGGCCACAAGATCACAGAGTAGTCTCTGACAATGCTGGCTCTTTGGCTTAGTAACGGAGATGAGACTGCCCCCTACGGTCAGACACGAGTTGACAACCTTGTCAATGGGGAATACCTTTACCTTTAAATAAGCCCAGCCTATTCAGTCCCACATGCCATCCTAGCTGTTTTTTGAGTCAGACTAAGATGTTGGTAACTCTGGTTGCACTTCACACTGAGTTTAGCTCTTGCTATAACTTACTTCACAAGCTGTGAGGTTTGGAGAATACAGTAGAGAAAACATGCCAGGTATCCTGGTGTGGGGGAGGAAGAAGTTTGTACACAAATGGGGCAAACAAATGAAAGCCATGAAAAATTTGAAATGGGAGCTGGTGTAGCAAGTCCAACAGAAAATCAAATGTAAAAGTAATAACTTCATTTGTAGCTATAAATCAGGGGTCAGCAACTTGCAGATCTCCAACTGCTATTAGATTACAACTCTCACTATCCCTTACCATTGGCTACAAAGGATAGAACTGGTGCTAATTGTAGTGTAACAGTGTCTGGAGAGCCACAGCCTTGCTCAGCTCTGCTAATCCATAATTAAAATGGAACAATCCTCCAGAATTTCAGGAGTTGGTGGTTTTTGGCAGTTCTGAAAGGCTACTGAAGTTGCCTATCAGCTGTGAAGATACCAGGTACAAAAGCCAATGCAAGCTGTCAAGCAGCCAAGTCACAGCACAGCACACCATGCACAAGAAGCTCATGTAGCCCAGGAGAGATACATTACCTTGCCTGCGCTGAGCAGCTAGTAAAAGATAAGAAGTGCTGACCCACTTGGCCCTGTTCCATGTTAACACAGAACTTGCATCTGTGAAAGAACTGAATAATAATAAGTATTCCCAGTGCATTACACTGGAGCTGTGACACTATCTTCACATCAAGCTAAAAAAGGGAAGCTACATGCAGTTTGATCATCATTACAAAAAATTAACCAAATTCCTTGAACTGTTTGTCAGCCGGAAAGATTTTGTTGCTCTACATTTTTCGTTGTGAAGTAATGTTTGCAACCATTTCTGGTTTATATGCTAACCTCATCTCAACTTCCTGACACTCATTTCTCATCTTTGTTTGCTGGCAGCCCAGAGCATGGAAAAGTTAATTTTTAAAACAACAGAACTCTGCCCCCAGCCAGTGTGGCTAGTGCATCTACTGGCGGGGATTCTGGGAGTTGCAATCTAAAAAGCCACCTTTCCAAGTTCTGGTTGGCACTATTGCTGCCTGCACTCTAATGAAGGTCCAGATTTATATAGGCTTCTTGCCAATCATACTGCTTTCCTTCTAGTGCAGATCCAGAATAATTCCCATATCTGAAACAAGAAACCCCCCCACAGGCCTCCAACAGTCTCATCCCTGCTCAAGTCGAACCTAAGTTTGATTGTGCCAGTCTCTGTCTCTTATATCAAGGGTGGGTGAGGAGTAGACAGTTTCTGAGTAGATAGTTATTGCTTTTGAAGAAAAAAAATAGCTACATGTTCCCCTGCAAATGAAACATTGTGAAACTACCACATTCAGTTCCTGTTTAGGCAGCAAATCAATAATCAGTGAATAATGCATAGGAAGGGTGCATAGATTTTAGAGATTTCCTACTATTCAAACATTCTGAACTGTTCTGTAGGATTTTTCTGCTTTTTAAAAAAATGTTTCTGCAAAATCTGTATTTTCTATACAGAAAATGTGTTTCTGTATAGTGTAGGAAACATACTTTCTGTGTAGAAAAACATTTTTTTAAAAAATAATGTGTCTTGCTGTACAGAAAAGTCTAAAAGAATATTTCAGGGCACCGTGTCAAATACAGGGAGACTACTTATGCAGAAATAGTTGTTTTTTCTTACAGTGGGAAGAAAATTACAGAAATCATTTGACCTTTCATGTAAGGATGATACAGTTGAGGATATATATCTCTACTAGGAATCCTATTGTTGAGTATTGTTGAGCAAAATTTAAGATGAGGATGAATGGATGGACAGACTGAGATGAAGAGTGAATGTACAGGATTAGAATACAATGAAAAAGGAGAGATGGCAGGGTTTAAACTACATTAATGATCTTTTTTCATTGTGTTCTAATCCTCTACATTCACTCTTCATGTGTTGGATTGCACTTGAGAAAAATCTGATCTCAAAAATGGGAAATGCTATATAATAATAATATATTGTAACAGGAAAAAACATTAAAAGTTCATCTGTATATAAAATTATGGGGCTGCAAATTCAAACAACCAGTTACATAATCACCCATTATTAAACAATATAGAAGTCTCAAGATGAATCAGAAGTCTCTTTTGAAGAAAAATCTAGCCAACCAAGTTATGATAAATTGTTATGAGTCCAGAAAGGAACCAGGAAGAGCCCAAGTTCACCAACTGTGAATAAACTGTGGATGTGCTTATCCTGTTCAACAAATCAATGCCATCATGGATCACTTATACCAGCAATTGTAACTGAAACAAAAAATCCATGTAACTGATTACTGGTGAAGATCTTACCCATGTTGGTAGTACACAATGAAACTAGTGACACATAGTGACTACTGGCACATGGGAAAAATCTAGATAAAGCCATTTTGATATTACTTGCCCACCGGTTCTGCCTAGGACATCAAGATTTACCCTTGTACTAGGAGCTATTTTCTGAAGATTCTTGGAAATGGCATGGAAAGATCTCCTGAATCAAAGCTGCTATCTACATAGACTAAATGCAGAGGCTTTTTCCAACAGTTCCATGAGAGAACAGCAGCAAAAGAACTAGGCAAATGGAAAATCGTTTCCTTGACATTATAATTTATGGTGGATTTTCACGCTCTTGAGCATAACCTCCACATAAGAGGAAGTGGGAATAATTCAAAACAAGATATTGGCAGTGTAGCCAAAATGGTGCATATATTACACTGGGATCCTATAGTATAAATATGAAAAAATTGGTTCCACTCTACCTCTCAGACCCAATGGAGTTGGATCGCTCTTTACTTCATGTCGTTTAGTATTTTTGTCTGGGCTGATGGGAGAAGCTGCAGTAGAATAAATACGCAAAAAAGACACACAGAGAAAAAGGTTGACGAACTGGACAAAGAAGAATAGATGGGTTGCATGCATATTACCTTTGAGTTTATATTGGAAAACAGAATTGGGTCACCTGTTAAATAGGATTCCCTTCCTAAAAGAAAGCAAGCCCCAAATTTAAGTAATCAAGAAATAAGGGGCAAAATGCAAAAAGGCATAATGTATTTTAAAAGTAAGTTATAATTAATGTGCACTTCTGATATTTTATGTGCTCACATGTAATTTTAATAAGACTAAATCCTGTATCAGTACCTCGTCCTGAAAGAAGGATCATTGGCAAAGTCTGGCTTTTTGTGGTAGGAGATGCTGTTTCTGTCGAGGCAAGCATGGAATATTAGTGCTCACCCTAAATGAAATTTTAAATTAAGTGGCTGCATTCATCTGCAGCCTCTCTAGAAGAACTCAAAGGTAATGAGGTTGTTAAAGAGACCAGATTCCAGCAGTAGTAGGGTTGTAAACTGCACTGTCAGAAAATGGTGCAAAGGAAGGAGACAAGAGTTCGTGTTGTCAGGTAAAATCAAGTTCATCTTTTATGAAGCACAAGAAAACATTCTTGGGATTTGTGAAAATGATTTCTCTGAAGTAGCGCTGTTGTTTTCTAACCAGTTTACCTTTTTCAGATTAGCTTACTTTTTTCTCTCTCCATCTTTCTCTCACATTTACTCCCTACTCTTCACAATGGACACTGGCAACTACTGTCTGTACTGGGGGAAAATCTAGCTCTCTGAAATGCACCTTTTTGACTTTTGGTGTTACCAACACCTTCAGTGTAAAGTATTTCTTTTTTTAAAGAAAAGAGCCAAGCCATCTGAGGTTGGATTAGTCACCTCACAGCTTCTACAAAAGGGAGACTGAGAGAGTCAGGAAGAGGGGAGAAAGAGCAGCAGAAGAGGAGAGGGAAGGAACATACAGATGTCAGATAAATCAGAGGCTGTGCCAGAAAAGCAGGGTTCTTAACAAGTAATAGTGACTGGTATTTGACCAAATCAGCAGACTTATCTAGACAATTAATACAATTAAGTTTTTTCCAACTGAAAATGGGGAAAACAGTTAATGGTCTCTTGAATTAGTTAATTGAAACTAACTAATAAAGGAAAATAAGTTCGTGTAACTCAATCAGTGAGAGCTGTTTGACAGTGGAGCACACTCCCTTGGAAAGTGGTGGAGTCTCCTTCTTTGGAGGTCTTTAAACAGAGGCTGGATGGCCATCTGTCGGGGATGGTTTGATTTTGAGTTCCTGCATGGCAGGGGGTTGGACTGGATGGCCCTTGTGGTCTCTTCCAATTCTATGATTCTATAATCTTTGTGTTTTTTGCAAAAAAAAAAGTGAATATGTTATTTTCAAGATGTGTTAACCAGCTATTAACAGCAACACTATCCATGGATATAGAAAGCTTCAAGGTCCCTAGCACTGTTGATTTTAGTGTTTAACAGAGCTGACACCACAAAATAAGATGTTACCGCTTCAGTACTTTTATGCTTCATACCTTAACTCCTCCCACTTCACAGTTAACTGATGCCCATTGATAACCAAGATTTATTGCAAAATTTACCTTTGCCTTTTTCAGGATACTTTGAAACTACTGAGGTGACACAACCATCTGGACTTACAAGATCACAATTTCTCTCTTCCTGTTTTCTGATGTTCCTTCCATCATTTCGAGATGGGCTGTTCATGGAAGAAACATAACATTACATTAAGGGCCAATTCACTGGTCTCAGTTTAATCTCACAAGAGAACTACAATGATATCAAAACATGTAAACCAGTGTTCGAAAATTCACATGAAAAGCTTAGACATAATATACACATATATTTAGGATGGAGGACGACATAAGGGGTTTGTTTGGATAGGGAAATATTCTATGCTACAATATTGTGTTTGCCTGGATTTTTTCATGCCTGTACAAATTTTCAGACTAAAAAAGGAAACAGGAACTTTCAGCAGACAAAGAGTTGTGTATCAAGTTACATAAGGTCCCTAAGACTAGTAGTAAATGCATGAAGCAATAATCTTTTTAGCAATATAAGAGAACACAGAAGTACAGTCTACTGTTCTATAGGTGTCATGGCCATGAGGAAAACCAAGGTTTCTAAGAATAGGTGTGCATAAAAGTTGTGATACCATTTACCACTTATAAAAGCACCTGAAGCAGACAAAGAGTCTAAACTCTCAAGTTATATCTGTCTAGTAAATTAAATTGAGAAGTGCAACATGGAACACACTTAAATCAGATGATATTAATGACTTTTGGTCCCATAAAGTAAGTCTGACACAGATAGTAACTCACCTTGTGTTAAATGACGCAGGTAATGGTAAACTGTGTGTATGTTCTAGAATTCTGTGCTGGCTAGCTTCTGTAAGAAAGAGAGAGACTCTTATCACTTCATTTCCAATTACATTATGATGAGCTGAGCATGGACAGAATTCTTATATTAACTATGGGACCTTATTCTGCCAACAAATTTGATAGCAATTTCACCCTTGCTTCTTCACTTGTCTACTTTGCTTGGTATAATCATTCTTCCCAGTACAACAAAAATGTGCAGTGTACAACTTCTGCAAGACAGTTTACAACTATTAATTTGAGAAAGTGAGAATGGAATAAACCCTGGAAACAGATCTTTAAGGATTCATATAATTCACAGCATACATGAGACATAAATGACCCAAACTTGCCCAGCGTCAAGTTTCACTTCCATTTGTCTCAAATTGCAATTCCTTTAGTCTTTCTCACAGAAGTCAACAGGTGTTCATGTCTTTTAGAAAAAGCACATGCACTCATCACACTGATGGGTAGGTTGCTATTATTATTACTTACGTCGGCAGGCCTGTAGTTGACTGGTCAATACTTTTCTGATTGCATTTACCCAAGTAGCTTTGACTTCAGGGGTTGGGGCCTGTGTCAAAAAAAAAAAAAAGTTAAATAGTTGGCTATATGCCATTAATTAAGCCACCAAAAGGGAAAGAGATAAAATCAAAATCCTAAAAAAGAGGACCAGTTTTGGGTGGATGCAGAGAGAATTGAATCTGATTATTGTTACTGTTTTTTTCAATGGAAGGAATAGATGTGCAGATTAATAAGGCTGCTTCTTGTTCTTCTTGTTGTTGTAGTTGCTGCTATTATTATTAATATGATTAGTAATATGATTATTAATATGATTATTATTATTATTACCACCACCACCACATAGTTCTCTATGACAATAAGGTCAACATACATTTCTTTTTTCATGGTCAACATAGATTTTTTCATGTTAGAAATAGGATACTGTATGTATTCTGCATATATGATGAAATGTAGCAAAACACTAGACCTAAATCCAATTGTAACTTTCAGCTAGAACAGACCCACTGAAAAGCAAATATTCCATATGTGCTGATTTATTTACCACATTCCCATTGTTTACATAGGTCTGCTAGCTGGGAATTAGATTTAGGTTTATAGGTCTTTTTAAAAACTGCATATGCTTTGTACTGCTAGTGATAGCTCCTCAGAGTTAATATAATCAGACAGATGTATAGCTGTTGCCTGCTGTATGAATTCTCTTGGCATCTGCTATCCGTGTTTCAATACAATTTAACTAGGCACTGTACAAAGATGTAACACAGGTTCCTCTCTCTCTTCCACAAGAGGTTGTGTTGAAAAAGTGAACTGATGGCACAGAACTGATCTTCTTTAGCTTCAAACTATGTCCAAACTCTTTACATTTCTAGCTGCCTAATTTATATTTATAGTGAGACATGAGGATTATCCACACTGCACAATTATTGCAATTTGATATCACTTTAACTACCACAGCATCAACCTACCCATATGTCCATAGATTGCTCCAATGGACCATCCAGAGAATTACAAATCCCAGGATTCCATAGGCTGGAGCCATCAATTAAAATGGTATAGAACTGCCACAACTTTGCTAGGTGGATACACCTGTTCCAATAAGCTAGACACCTAGACAAGTTAACTGAACTTGTCCATTTGTCTTATGAGCTTGTCTGAACGTTAATGCTGCATCCACACTACAGAAATAATCCAGTTTGACACCACTTTAACTGCCGTGGCTTAATGCTATGGAATCCTGGGATTTGTAGTTTGTTGTGGCACCAGAGCTCTCTAATGGAGAAGCTAAATATCTCACAAAACCACAAATCACAGAATTCCATAGCACTGAGCCATGGCAGTTAAACTGGTGTCAAACTGGATTAGTCCTGTGATGTGGCTACAGCCTACGATCTTCAGCAGAGGCTCTCTTTGACAACATCCTCACCTAGAGAGGCCTGCTTCATGGCATGGGGAAAAGGGGCTTCTACTTTGTTGGTCTTAGATTGGAGAAGGGACTCCCTCAGAGGTGCAATTAGTTTCCACTCTCATTACCTTTAGGAAGGTCCCAAAGACACACTGATTCATTCAAAGATATAGCTGTGTTAGTCTGTAGAATCAGTATGCAAAGAGATCTTGCAGCACCTTTGAGACTAACTGAAAGAAAGAAAGAAATTGGCCAATAGTCTCAAAGGTGCTACAAGATCTCTCTACATTGATTCATTGCAATCCTTTAAATTATTTTAATGTTTATTAACTCTTCATCTTAATAATTCAATATGTTCAGTTTTTTAAATTTTGCCCTTAGCTGGCTTTTCAGTAGAAATGCAATCCAAATGAAAGTAACTCCGACAGAATGAGTGACAAACACCCTTTAGACTTGGAATGGGCAATTTGTAGCCATGCAGAAGTTGCTGTATTGCAAATGTTATCCCTAGTCAGCACAGGCAACAGGGAAGGATGATGGGAATGCAATGCAACAATGTCTACAGGGTCACATTTTATCCATCCCAGCTTTAGCCAGTATTTCCTTTGGGTCTGCAGTTCTAGTATTCTCTAGACTAGAGACCAAATTCATTCACTTGCATTTTTTGTGGGATAAAAACCTATAAGCAGCATTGGCTCTCACTGTCTTTGAGCTCTTAGTGTCCCAACTATTATTAGCAATTGCCCCTTCTCTTTTGTCGATGCACATAGGTGCTCTGAAACTTGGAGAAATGGAGAAAGAACACCTCAGATCAAGGCAAGTCTAATACCCCTTCTTCAAACAACAGTATTCTCTCAGTATTCTCATAGGAGGACCTGGAGCCAGAAATAAGCACTTGTGTGTGTTGTATGCCTTCAAGTCGTTTCCAACTTATGGCAACCCGAAGGTGAATCTATCATGGAGTTTTCTTGGCAAGATTTGTTCAGAGGAGGTTTGCCGTTGCCCTGAGACTGAGTGAGTGTGACTTGCCCAAGGTCACCCAGTGGGTTTCGTGGCTGAGTTGGGAATCGAATCCTGGTCTCCAGAGTCATAGTCCAGTGCTGAAACCACTACACACGCTGGCTCTCAATAAGCACCTAAACCTGCACTTTCAAAGAAAATTTCTTACTTGTATTATGTAAACTTCTTCCCTTGCATTATACCAGATTTCAAATTTTTTAGCATCACCTTTGACGTTCTCTGTTATTCCAACAGCAGTCATCTAAAAAACAATACATATAAACTGACATTTAGAATAACATCCATCATAAGCAAAACATCCACCAATTGTATGTGCAGGTCTCAAAGCAAACCTCAGCTGGTTTTAGTTCCCTAATTGCTTTCTCTACACACAGACATCATCATAGCAACAAAGAAAGCAAAAATATTGTTTCTAAATTGTGTCTAGAATAAGGGTGCTTGTTTGTGTGAGTTAGCTGTTTTGCTTTTCAAAAAGTCCTCTCTTTCCCAAGGAAAGCAATTAGGGAAAAGAAAGACCACAGTGACTGACTTGTATAGCAGTAGGTTTAATTGACCTCCACAAAGGTGAAACTTGACATATCAAAAGATTGGTATTGTAAATGGTTAATCAGTTAAAACAAGAAGCTGTTTAAGCACTAATTGTTGTTACTATTGTTGTGTTTCCAACTTATGGAGTCAAGTAGTTTCTGATTTATGGAGACACAGCATTAACATAAATGAGAATCATTTTTTTTTAAAAAAATTAGCATCATATAGGAGAGTTCCTAATTTTCACTGAGAGCACAGAGACAAAGCAGATTTTAAACTGTTTCAATACCTGCATTGTCTTAATAAAAATTATCCATTCAACACTGCTAATTAGCTCTTGCACAGGGAAAACTCCCACTGGCTTCTCTGACAAAAATCTTCTCCTTTCACACTGCAACTATGAATTGTGATACTCAATGGCATATTTAGCATCATGTCTAGGTTGGAAAGAGGTTCTGAATTGGAGAAATAAAAAAAAAATGACAAAGTATAGTTGAGTGTTTGTGTGCTTATAAAACAAACATTTGGGTCACTACAGACATGAGATGTTATCTCTGTGTAGTTCTGTTTCTACACAATCATTAAAGGTATAGGAGTTGTCTTCCATTTTCATTGTTAAAAATGGCTAGTTATTATAATACCAGTACCAAATTGATAAATCTTTCTTCTAAGAATTTATTTATCTTAAGAGAAGTGTGTCTAGGTAGAATATTAAAAGGTTCCTGGTCTTTTGCCATAAGAGTAGATTCTGGACATCTCAAAAAGCCCAGACTGAGGGGTGATATTACATACTAATGTAGCACATGGAACATAGCCTCAGCAGGAGGAATACATGACCCAAATTCTACCAATATGTTAGGAAAGGGAGATACCAATACTGCTAGCAACAATTGTTGTAGAGTAACCTTCAAAAGGTAAAAGCCAGTATAGATCAACCATGATTATACCTGGATTCTTACAGCACTGCAGTGGCATGGGAGCCAAAGCCCTGCCACTGGGGATCGTGAGAAGAAATCCATACTGTGTTTGATGACATATCATGGAATAGTGAGACTGGATACAGAAAGCAGGGTTAAATGAGGGCCCACAATATTGACCCAGAATCTGTTTATGTGTGATGAACCTGGAAGGAGCAAGAGAGGGAAGCAACCTTATGGGGGTTCAGCTGAGGCCAGGTGTCACTCCACAGTCTTCCCTGGGTGAAACACCAGAGTCCCAGGGGCAATCCAACAACTTGATGGAGACTAAAATGAACCCAGCTTATTTGAATAGAATTAACTTGCTGAATTTTGATTCACTGTTCAGGTTTCTTTTTTAAAAAATTAGAATGCAATGTAAATCAGGTTGGTAGGAAAACTGAAACAGCTACATCAGTTACAGTAATTAACAGTGTGAATTTCATTATCCCAAACTTTTAGAGTGCCAGCACTCAGACCACTATATGAAAGTTCTGCCAAAAAGAGAAGATTAATTTAGCTTATATATTGTGTATTGCAATCACATTGATATTCAATACTGTTTATCAGACTCTTCTGTTTATCTTATATTTATCAGAATATAACACATCATAATGTTTGAAAAACATCTTACATTTAGAGAATGCTTATAACTATATGAAGGTGCTTTTTCATATCCTTCTCCATTCTCCTCTCTCTTTTTACAGAACAATATTGCCTTCTCATGGAGGAACAGGTGCCTCTGCATTGGCTTGAATCGTGCCAGGTCCTTCACTTTTGAATGACCCTTTTTATGATCAGTCCATACATTAAAGGAGCCTTGCATTAGAAGTTTGCCCAGTTCATTCATGTTTCCCTTAAAAAAACAACAAGGAAACAAATAAACACCAGAAATATTTACAATCAGTTGAGATTGTCCCTTCTTATCTGGAAAGGAAAATAAATAAATAAAAATAAAACCCAGCTTGAAGCCAAGCAGCAAACAACAAACATTAAGCCTGTATTTCTCTTTTATAAAGGCAGTGAAATTTTAGCTCTAGGATTCTTCCTTCAAGTCTTAGATGGACAGGGAGTGTTTCCAGGGGTTTTGGCCTGGGGTTTTTAGTGGGAACAGTTAAATCTGGAACCATTTGTACAGGGTAAATGATGGAAATATATATTTTATAGGAGCTGTGCACATCAAGCCCTGTCTTTCATTCTAAAGTGCGAACCTCAATAGGTTTTACCAATCTCAGTATTTTTTTAATGTGGGAGAAAGGCAAGCCAACATATTTTATAAAAGGATAAAAATATGTGGGAACACATATTATCAGAACACAGAGGAAAGAGGGCAATATTCCTAGACTAGCATTCAGTTACACAGCAAAGAATAAAGACAGTGTATCCATCTATTCCAGTTACATATACTTGAGTTCAGCCACCATCTCATTTTACTAAACAAATATACCAGACTGATGTCTCCTACATAAAATGAAGAGAACTGCCACTTGAAAAGCAGTTCTTCTTGCATTAAAATTTGGAGTAACATACATTAATGAGATAGTGTCAGATATTTAACCACCATCTCAGGTAACTGGAAAAAGAAAACTATTACATAAAATACTTGCTCTACTGCTCAACACTTTTCTTACTGTTACATATGAACATTTTAAAATATTGCTACTTACATCATAGCCAGTGATTGCAATCTGATGCATGGAATCATTCACTGCTTTAAGAATTCCCAATATCGATGTTAATGCCTCTTGGAGATCTTCTGCACCTTCACAATTTTTACTGTATTTTAACATTTCCTGTAAAAAAATTGCAGATGCCATCACATGAATCTTAAGGGGAATGCAGTTTTCTCAAAACAACAGAATTCTTGCTGTATACTATACAAAGAGTATCATAACATTGCAAAATAAATTATTACAATAGCAGCTGGGTAGAACCAGAAACAACATGGAAGACCCAGAGTGAGGAGACCTTAGTTCAAGTACCATCTTTTCTCTGTACTTTTGCTTTGACTTTGATCAAGATTAGTTTTCTGTCTGTAAGGGGGAAGGATATATAGAGTTTTATGCAGACTCTGCCATATGCAAACAGAAGGAGCCCTCCTGCCTATGGAAAGCTTTTAATCTACTGTATATACTCGACTATAAGTTGAGAAATTTATGCCCCAAAATTGACCCTAAAATCCTGGGTCAACTTATATACGGGTCAATATACCAGTAATGCTTGGAAAGGTCCTAAAACAAGCAAGCCCAATGCCCCAATCTCCATTTAACACCAGTTATTTCCTTCCCCAGTCTGTTTTGCAAGACCTTGATTCCTATGGAAAAAACTCTGCCTTTAAATCCACTTTCCTATCTCTCTAGTCCACTTTGCAAGACCTTGCTTCCTATGGAAAAAACACACACACCCTCTGCCTTTAATACTACTTGCTTCTCTCTCTAGTCTGTTTTACAAGACCTTGCTTCCTATGGAAAAAAAATCGGCCTTTAAATCCACTTCCTTCCCTTTTCAATCTGATGTTGAAACCTCTCCTCCAGGGAATTGGTGTTTGGTGGTCAGGAGAGGTCTGGAGAAGGAGAAGGAACGGAAATGATATTTCCCCCTCTCCATCCTTCATTATAGCCCCCTATGTTTTTGGTTTTTTTTTTGCTGTTAACTGCCCTTGAGTCAATCTCAACCCATGGCGACCCTGTGGATGAGACATCTCCAAGACCCTCTGTCTTCCACTGCTCTGCTTAAATCCTGCAACCCCTTAATACCCGTGAGCTCCTTAATAGAGTCCATCCATCTGGCATGTGGCCTTCCTTTCTTCTACTTCCCTCCACCTTTCCCAGCATTATTGTCTTTTCCAATGATTCATGCCTTCTCATGATGTGTCCAAAGTATGGCAGTCTTAGATTGGTCATCTTGGCTTCCAGGGACATTTCCGTCTTGATCTGCTCTAGGACCCATTTGTTTGTCTTTTTGGCTGTCCACAGGATCCTCAGCACCCTTCTCCAGCACCACATCTCAAATGAATTGATTTTCTTCCTATCATCTTTCTTAACTGTCCAGCTCTCACATCCATACATGGTAATAGGAAATACAATGGCTTATATGATTCTAACTTTTGTGCTGAGTTGTATATCTTTGCATTTTAGAATCTTTTCTAGTTCTTTCATACCTGCCCTCCCCATTCTTAGTCTTCTTCTGATTTCTTGACTGCAGTTCTCATTTCTATCAATGTTTGATCCCAGATATGATAATTCTTTTACTATTTCTATTTCTTCATTGTCTAAGTTGAACTTGTGAAGGTTCTCAGTGATCATTATTTTTGTTTCCGTTATGTTCAACATTAAGCCTTCCTTTGCACTTTCTTCTTTGATTTTTCTTAGTAGGTGTTCCAGGTCTGTGAGGTTTTCTGCTAGTATTATGGTCTCATCTGCATATCTTAGATTGTTTTACCTAAGTTTTACCTTTGACTTATCCATGGGTAATATCAAAATCCATGACTTTGACCCTGAAACTTTCCCTCGACTTATACATGAGGTTGACTTGTACTCAAGTATATACAGTAGTTGAGGAATCCTGTTTGTCCCATTCCCTGAATGCCCAGTGCCAGCTCCCATATTTTTCAGGGAGGAGGGTCTCCCCATCTTCCAGAGTATATATGGAACTGCAAAGAGTGAGAGGATCAACTGATATTGCTTCCTACCCATCATCTGAAATTCCACTAGAATGAAGAGTAGATTTCTGAGTGCTTTGCTTCAAAATGGAATTAATAAAGAGTACTGCAATGTTACAATGCATACTTTATGTAGCAAATGACGACTGACACTTAGCTATACTGTACACTACATTAAATATGTAACATATAGATCAGAGACTGGCAACCTATGGCCCGGGGGCCGGTTAAGGCCCCGGTCCCTGGACTTACCGGCCCAGGCCAAAGGTTGCCGCCGCTGCCGCCGCACGCCGCCACCGCAGTGCATTTTTGCCACTCTGCGGCCACGCCCGCAAAAAAAAAAATCCAAAATGGCGGCCGCGACATGCGCTGCGGCGGCAGCCGCCGCATGGGGGTTGCGCACGGCAGCGGAGGGCGCGCACACTGCTATTACCCCCCTTTGGCCCAGCTGAGACCTGGGCTACAGGAGACCGGCCCAGGTCTTAAAAAGGTTGCCTTCCCCTGATATAGATGGAGAGCCTTAAACGACTTAAGAATAGGATACTATTTTCCTACCTTTAGCAACAGCTGATATTTGGTTATTCTTTGAACAGGTTTCAGTAAATAGGAATCCAAACTCAGCTTGTGGTCAAGTTTTCTTTGACATTCCTATTAAAAATGGAGATATATACAGAATTGAAACATTTTTATAAGATGTATTGTACAAAATACTGCTTAATTTATACATATATTTTCAATAAAATAGAAAAATACCTGAAAGAACACAGAGTCTGAGAATTGCCTCCACATACTTTCAGATCGAGGTTTATTTTGACAATATTTTTCATATATCTGAAAGTCTTCCATCTGAATGTGAAAAAAGAAACTATAAATCGCAACAATCTGAGTTGTTGTTTAAATTATAAAAGAAACATATCTACAATGAAAATCTAACTGTCTGACTATTAAGATAGTCATCTTAATTCATCTTAACATCTTAAAAGCCATTTTCATGGTTATTTTGACTAGATCAGGTATGGGGAATCTGCAATCCTTCAGATGTTTGGGACTGCAACTCCTATTGTCACTTACTATGAGCTACAATGATTGGGGCTTCTGGCATTTATGGGCCAGAATATTTGAAGGGCCAAATTTTCTCCTCTCTGAAGCTTACAGATGATATTGCATCACTGAAAAAAGGACTATTCTGTTGCTATGCCACCCATATAGGAAATCTATAAGAAATCTCTATCACACAACATAAGCCGTAGATAATAGAAATCAACAATGGCAGAAACAACATTTGCTATTTGTTTCTCTTAAACTAGCAGCAATATGAATCTTACCCTCAGGATAATACCAACTAATTTTGATTGTCTAACCAGATACAAGAAAGTGTTTAACACAGCAAGTACCAGTTTATATAATCTAATCACCATAGCCAATATTTATTTAGGTATCCAATGTAATACACATTATTATACCTTTAAGTCCTATTGGAGGTGAAGTCAATGGAAATGACACATTATTTTGTTTTAGCATGATAGCCTAAAATAGTCATGTACTATATGCTCTTGGAACTGCATAGAAGATTCAGGAAACATAACACAGTAAAATATCTTTGGTCTAGTCCACTTAAAAACTACTACTTACCCTTTCAAGGAAACACCTTCCTACCAGTTCTGGGTATTCTATGTAATTTTCTAGTTCTCTCAAGAATATTCTACAACAAAAATAATTTGATTTGATAAATGATTGAAATAACCTACAAATATCTACAACATGTACTCTTCCACTTTACATTTGCATGTATTTTCTGTAATTTCAGAAGCAGGAAGCTCTAGTGTTCTTAAATACAATTCTAAAAGGACAGCAAGTTCAAGATTATCAGAATTTCCCAGGAAAAAATACAGAATAATATGGCCAAGGCTTGTACAAGAGTTATTGAGATTGAAGTTAGTGATAGGAATATATAATACCATCACCAAAGAATGTGTGCTTTTCTGAGAATGCTTCAGAAAACTGCCCTATAAAATTATTAATGTGTCTTAAAAGATTATTAATATATAATACCATCACCAAAGAATGTGTGCTTCTTTGAGAATGCTTCAGAAAACTGTCCTATAAAAATATTAATGCTTCTTAAAAGATTATTAAATTCTAGTTTGCATATATAGATTTGGAATATATAGCAATAAGGCAGGCCTGAAGTGAACCAAACCTGGTTGTTTAGACTAAACAGTGAAAACAGGACCAAGAACAAAGGGATAGAAGCTTAACTGGAATTTTTCACTACGCAAATTTTTCATTTCATGCTTATTACTGCATTTGAATGACACAAGGTTCTGCAGTTCTCTGCTAAAGAATTCTGCAGTCTCTTTTGTGGGGGTTAATAAGTTTGGTGGAAAAGCACTGGATCAAGTCTGGATAGTGAAAACCATTTTCAGTACTGATGCATCAGTTTATAGTTTCTTCCATAACTTCATTAGATAGCAACTCTGATTATTAACCAAAACTTCAGTGGTATTAGGACCTCTAGGGAGACATTTTCCTGTAACTTGGGCACATAATGCTGAACCATTAGTAGGAACAGCATTGGAGAAGGGAGGGTTTTTTCCCTCTCAAAGCTACAAAAGAGCAAATACCAAACTATGCATTTTTTTAAAAAATCAGCCCAACATGGACTCAAATCTCACAGTTGTTTTGCTTCCTTGCCATTTCCCTTCTGGCCCATTGGCCCTCCCATTGTCTTATCCAAGGTCCTGCCAGCATTCTGCATCACATTCACTGACACACCTTCCTCTTTCAGAGTTGCTATTGGCTTGGCCTGTGTTATTGATTGCATCTGATTCTGAGTGACCCAGAAAACTGCTTGGTATCTTCTATAAGGGGCTTGGGTAGATAACAGATGGCTAGCCCCACAGTGCCAAGAACAGACTGACATTTATTTCCATGAAAGCGTCACTGGGAAGCATGTATGTAATCCATCTGTCCTGTTCTCCTATTTCCCGGACCAATAATACTAGCATTCTCTCTCTCTCTCTCTCTGTGTGTACGTGTACGTGCACATACAAAGAAGAATGGGCACATACTCAATATTAATTTCTATGGGGTATATATGAAAAGTAATATTCAAGAAAAGAGAGGCTTAACTTATGTGAGTCTACTAGAAGGTGAGTATTCTATTTACTATTATTAATACAACAAAACAAAAACCTTAAAAGTACAACAAAAAGAGTCTTGTGGAATCTTAAAGACTACCATATCTGACAAAGTTGACTAGCATCCACGATAATTTACACCCATAATAAATCTGTCTGTCTTTGAGATACTACAGACTAAAATGGCAATCCTTCTGCAAACATCCTGGGATTATAATATAAGAAGAAACATTCTAATGTGCATCCCACAAAAAGAAATTTCTTTTGGTTGTTTTTTATGCCCTGCTTCTAGTGTTATATTGTATATTCACAAGGCACAGAAATTAACCTGTTGTGAAAGTGATAGATTTCTTCCATATTTCCAAACAATACATCCTTCTTATTTTGCAGACCAGGTGAAATGAGATGTGCCATTAAGGGATTGTCCATTTCTGCAGCATAGCCCTGTAATACAAAAGGAAAGTAGATGGATTGCTTGCATTTGGTTTCAACATCTCTCTCTCTCTCTTCAACAAGTCCAGCCTGCTGAAAGCTGATAAACACACAGCAATATTTCAACACCACCTTTCAAACCATTCAAACTTCTTGTACAATTGCTATCCCTCTTAATACTAGGCCAGTTCTGTAAATACATATTGAGAGATCATGAATAGTTAATTTGGAAAATGTTTTAGTTTAAAAAATATTTTTATAAAGGAAATTAAAAAGTATTTCTGAACTACCAATCTACATGGAAGTCATAACTATTTATAACTATTTTTGCAGCTGTTAATTCCAATGTTTTAGTTCCATAGCTGACCACAATGACTACAGAATCTCATACTGTGACCTCTGAAGCCAATTGTTCTTTCTTTTTCCTTCCTGACACAAGTTCCTGTTTATAACATCTGCTGTAGAGAATGTCTATTATTTAGCACTTCAAGATAGCAGGAAAAATGTACAAACTTGTTTTAATCTGCAGTTCAAGTGCTCATGTCCATTTTTTAAAGCTGATATATATATATATAGAAAGCACTTGGCTTAGAAATAAGGAAATGGCAGAAATAAATAAATAAATGTCTGTAGTCTTGGAGATGCAAGCTCTGAGCTGGAAAACCTTTGTTATCAGGGGATGTTGCTGAAAATTACATGCGAATCCCTGCTTCCCATGGAACATTTGGGGAAAAAAAGATCAAGTCCATTACACTGTGAATATCCAGACAGGGATTCAAATGCAATGGCCCCAATTATTTTGGGACGTTCTTCCCAAAACTAGGGCAAGAGGGGGGGCTTGAACTCCAAGGAGAAACTTTCTGGTTGCATCACATCCTTTGCAAAACACCTTACACTAAACTATAAAGGTCAAGAGTTCAATAAGTTTTCCATCAGGCATTTCCTAGAAGTGGTGAAGAGAGTACTGAAAAGCATGTTAAAAGCTGAAAACATTAAGGAGACAAGCTATACATGCTCTGAGATGGTCAGCTGTTTATTTATTTTAAAAAGCTCAATAAGCTCATTGTGTGATTATGTTCAATTCTTGTTAATGCATTTCTTGTTATTTTAATTGTTACATGTTAGTTTGTAATATTTCATGTGAAACTAATAAATATAAATTTATTTTTAAAAAGCCTAATGCGTTTCAGCCTCAATGAGAAAAGCCTTCTTTGGGGGCTTTGAGCAGAATTCACTGGAGTTGGGAACACTTTCCAAGGAGTAAAAAGCTTGTCTCTCTACTGTTTACTACTAGAAGTGGAAAAAATGGAGAGGAGGGTTTTCTCAAAAAATAAATGAATAACTTCTACCATTTTAGCAATCTTTCACGAGGCATACTACTAAAGATACTGCCCTAATCATCAGCAATTCTCAAAGAAAATCCATCCTGTCTTGGGTGGAGAAGAGAAAGATCTGGCTTAGGATACAGTGCAAATCCCCTTCCATGAATTGGCTCTAGGAGTCATTTATAAGAAGCAGTCTCTACCAATGTAAACAGCATTGGTGCATCTTTATCATTCTCTCAGTGAAAATTCTGCCCAGAGATGGAAAGGAGGATCTCAGGGCATATCTACATTGGCCAAAAGAACCGGTTTTCCCCTCCTTCCCTGTGACCTGTCTAAGGCCCCAATTTGACTGTGGACTGTCTTGATCAGGGGTAGGCAACCTTTCCCCTTTAAGGGCTGAGGGACTTCAGCTCCCAGAAGCCTCAGCCATGCTGGCCAATAGTCCCATATTGGCCAATAGCTCCTGGGATTCTGGGAGCTGAAGTCCCTCGGCCCTTAAAGAGGAAAGGTTGCCTACCCCTGGTCTTGATGGTGTGAAGCCACTTCCACATTGAATCTGAGCCATGCCTACCTCAAACTGCATTAAAAAGACTTGCCTTTTCCAAGAAAATCTGGAGCACTCTGGAATGCCATGGGGTGGCTGTTTACACAAAATCCTACCGTGTCAGCTGGAGCCATCACCACTGGTGCAAGTCACTCCCTCTGAGGTCATGAGGTACCCAGTGACTGGTATTGGGTACCTTGCTTTTGACCTCAGAGAGAGTGATTTGTGCCAGTGGTGACAGCAGGTGGCACAGCAGGATGCTGTGTAAACAGCTGCTCATGTCGCTCCAGAATTCAGATCTAACAGGGAAATTCAAAGAAGCTCTGGGACCAGAATACTCCAGTAGCAACCTGGTGTATTATGGCCAGTGTAGACAAGGCTTCAGTTTCATAGCAAAAAGGCAATGTTTTCTATAGCAAAGCAACTCCTTTACTGAAAATAGTCTATATCATGTTTCTGCTGAAGGGGGAAAAAAAAAACACACTCCACCAAAATCTGGTCCAGACCCCATATCATTTTGTGCATGTATATACCTGGTTTGGAATGTGTCCTCTATTGCAGTAGTCATCAAGACATACATGTTAATGTAGCACTGCTAAAATGCCTACCTCAAGGACACACAGAAGCTCTTCCACATAAGCTCGTTCAGTTTCAAGAAGTTCATTAATTACATGTCTGTGAACATTGAGAATAAATTAGAGAAGAAGTGATTGGTCAAATTTTAATGTTTTCTTATTTTTTTAAAAAAAATTGCACAGAATATGAAGAGGTTTTTGATACAGACTAGCAACTACAAAGAAGCATGAACTTTTCATGGTTTCATCACATAGGGTTTAATATAGAAAATTTGCCCAAATCAAATTAGAATCTTATACATTACTACATACTTGAATTTGATTACTGAACATTTGAATTTCATGTTAGCCACTCATACCACCTTTTAACAGAATGGTCTGTATTTGATGTTTACATTATTTTATGTTTGTAAGTCCTTAGAATTACACCAATGCAGAAAAATGCAATGCAGTAGTCGTATAATGCATTTGCTTCAGTATGTAAAGCTGCACTCACTTCCGTAAAACAGCTAGATTTTCTTCATCATCCATCACAGATCCCCCTCTAGTTTGATTGATTTCATTCATTTCACTCTGAAAATAAAAAAAAGAAGAGAAAAGATTTGCAACATACCAAACTCAGGGCCAGACTCAAAGGGCCTTTGCAGACTGCCAGAAATAGTGCAAATTGAGTCCACTTTAAGGGTTAGGGTTAGGGTTAAGGAATCATGGGAACTGTATTTTATTGTGGCACCAGAGCTCTCTGACAGAGAAGGCTCAATGTCTCAGAAAAACAACAACAATTCCCATGATTCCCTAGCACTAACCCTAACCCTTAAAGTGGACTCAATTTGCACTATTTCTGGCAGTCTGCAAAGGCCCAAAGTTACACCATGGCCATGTTGTGCTTGCGTGATGATTGGTTCTCCTTGTCAAAAAATCTTGGAATGGCAGGGAGGATTCAATGAAAAGGCTATGGTAAGTATCTTTTGTGTATATGCTTAAACCTCCAACTAAATCTGCTCCCTTAAACTCTTCCCCATAGCTGCTGCTCTGCTGTGGCAGCCCAGACCCTTGCTCCTGGGATAACAGGGTTCTGAAATCTAGTGTGGGGCGAAGACAGAAGAGGCATGGAGTTTGCTTTGTGTAAAGCAAAGAAAGGCGTAAATGCACCCGAGTCTAGTTTCTTCTCTAAAAATAAGCCTTTCTAAAAATACTTTGGATTGGAGAATCATCCACTGTGCTAACATCATGCAGAGATAGAATAAAAAATAGCACAGTCTTCATTCATAACATAAAACTCAGCGCTAAAATACTTAAATTCAAGTATGAATTTAAATTAATGGCAAGAGCATGTAAAAAAATAGCAGGAAGACTGAAGTGGAGGAAATGGAATTTAAAATGAATATGAACTCTGAGTTTCAAGCATTTTGAAAATCCATTGATAACAACAGGTTTAGATATTCCTGGTGCAATCAAATGTTTGGCAGTTCTTCCCTACCAAATAGTTATTTATTTTTGTATTACGAAGTAGGGTCTTAGCCCTTGATCAAGCCCTTTTCAGGGCTCTAAATAGAGGCCAGAAGATCTACCACGTGCATTTAACAGACTAACAAGCAAGGTAATTGTACTACTGTTACCTACATCTGGTTTTCAAAAGCTCTGCCCCTTTCCTTGCACTATTAAGCTCACTGGAAATGCCAAACTGCACTCCTGGCCATGGTACAGCCATGGGGACAGTTCACCATGCATGCCATCTCAGCCTCTTCAATTGTTAGGTTCAAACTGTGTTCATAAGTATGGGATCAAATACATGAACATTTTTTTTAAAAAACCCTAAAAATAATACTGTGAAATTTGTTCTGTTCCCTGTAAGTAAAACATAAAAACAAGCAATGAAAACTCTTCCAGCAATGGAATGGACACGCTAACATTCTAAGAATTACACATATACACACACTGCTTATTAATGAAATTATCATAACAGTCACCCCATCAACAACTATGGCTTCCTCACTCACAGCCCCAAGGATACAAATTCAAGTACCTTGACTCTCCTGAAATTGGTTCTCTGGAGCATGTGATTGTCGGCACTGGATGAATCTTCAGAGTCTCTTTGAAGCCCTGGAGTGTGAAATGAAATTCAACAAATGAAATAGGAGCATGTCTCAGCTAAAGGGAGTAGCCACACTTGCAAGTTTTTTGGTGTTCTCCCCTCCCCATACATCATCGCAGTCCTGTCACTCACTTGCTTACCTGGAGAAGGACAAGGTGATTTTAGAGAAACTTCTGGCCTGGGTGCCACAGGCTGAACTGGACGAGTCTGCTTAGCTGCCAGTTTCTTAAGGCTGACCTGCCTCTTTTGAAACATTTCTTCCATACTTTCTTGCTTCTGAAAAACTTTTTGTATGTGTTCCTGTAGCAGAACCCAGAAATACCCAACATCATTACTGACATCATCTTACCTGACATGCTTCCATTTACAGGCTGATGCACAAACACTCTGCTCAGAGAGCATTTGCTTCTGATCAGTTTATTTGAGTATAAAAATTAAAGACAAAGAATGTGCTCTGCTTTTAAAATGTATAGTATTTTTACTGATCACACAGAATAAGATTCTAAACTAATTAAATAATGATTCTGTTGTGGAATTGTTAAAGTGCTTTCAAAAAGGGCCTGCTCGTTGCCTTGCCATCCTTACTAGTCAAAGTGTTGCCCTATATCCAACCTAGAGAGCCAAAGTGGTGTAATGGTTTGAGTGTTGGACTATGACTCTGGAGACCAGGGTTCAATTCTTGCTCAGCCATGAAACTCATTGGGTGATCCTGGGCAAGTCACATGCTCTCAGCCTCAAGGGAAGGCAATGACAAACCTCCTCTGAACAAATCTTGCCAAGAAAACCCCACTATAAATTTGCCTTAGGGTTACCATAAGTCAGAAATGACTTAAGACACACAACAAACACACACATATTTAGCCTGCCCTTTTATTAATGAATAGACTCACTTGTATAAAAGTGGATGTTTATAGTTGTCATGGCTGCAACCCTACATAATGTTCAGAAGTGTTGCTTGAGAACATAAGGGAGAAGCAGGATTCATGACTGGCAGGCATGGAAGGGGGAAAAATAGTGACTGACCACCCTATATATGACCACAACTGCCTCCAGGAGATACAAATAGAGATTAGGATCTGAATAATACTGTGTTTTCTTTTCAGGAGCCACTGTACTTTTGAGTAAATTATCTAAAGTATTCTATTACACTGATGCACAGTATTAGCGTATAAAACCCTAACAGGGTTTGGGACTAGGCTAGCCAAGAGGCAATCAAACTGGCTAGTCCCTGGAGTACCTGAAATAGACATTCTTGATGGTTCTATATAGGTCTGAGCCTCTAGCAAAAAAGTGGGGAGTTGCTTTCAGTCCAAGGTCAGAATTAAATAAGTTCTTGGGTGCCACATCCCAGTGGTGGGTAGGAAAAAAGGGTAGGATCAAAGTTACCACTCTGAAGCTTTTACTGCCTATAAATAAGCCTGTTATCATGTGCCTTCAAGGGCTAGTCTATGTGACGCGTGCATTTTTTGCACATTCATATTGATGGTTAATTGTATTTACTTTCCTGTGCAAATCTGCATCTATTCACCTACAAAAAGCCTAAACTCCAGAGAACTGCATGCTGCTGCATCATATTCTATTAGACTGGAATGAGGAGTATTTTAAATGTGTAGATCAAGGGTAGGCAACCTTTTTGAGCCGGAGGCCGGGTTGCTGTCCCTCAGACAATTGGGGGGGTCGAAGCACCAAAAACAAACAAACAAACAAACAAACAAACAAACAAACAATTAAAATATATATATATATGCATGCACACTCTCAGCCCCAGAAAAGCCATGGCAAAACCCCTGTGGAGATTTTGCCAAGAAAACCCCAAGAACAAGTAATAACAACAATAATCAATATCATCATGGCGGGCAGCGGGGGACGGTGGCGGCGGCAGCAGCAGGACCAGCCTGGGGCTGGTCCAAAGGCCTCGGGGGGCCGCATTTGGCCCCCGGGCCTTAGGTTGCCTACCCCTGGTGTAGATCATCCCCTAGTCATATCCAACTTATGTTGACCCTAACACTAAGCTAATATGGGGTTTTTCTTTGGCAGCATTTGTTCAGGAATAGATGGCGTTGTCATTGTTCTCCTCTTAGGCTGAGACCATGACCTGCCCCTCCAAAATTCAATGTGTTTCTATAGCTGAGGGGGAATTTTGAGCCCTAGTCCAATACTCAAACTGCTATATACCATGATGGCTTTCCATTTAGGGAAGGCATTTCAACCTTTTAGAATGGAGGAAAAGACATACAAAAGGTGGGAAACCACAAAAAGATGATGCCATGGGAACAGGGTTAGGGTTTCACTGGGGAGTCTCACAGGGAGATATTACATTGGGCCCAGAGATTTGAGGTTTTTCACCCCTGTTTTATTGTGTTGATACCCAGAAGAATTCCATACCAACAGATGTTAGCCATGCATTGGAATGACAGACTGAGCAGCCATACTGAATAGTTTCAATCTGAATGTTTCAAATTATAAGTTGTATACCTGCTCCCACATGTGCCTACATGATAATGACTATCAAAAACCATGATGGTATCAAGCTATCAAGATTTACCATTAATTCCTCATTAAGTATAGCTTCATATTCTTTGCACAAATTATTCAGTTCCTTGAGCTTATTTTCTCCACCAGTATCCAAAAATTTCTCAATCTCCTGTAAAGCTGATTCTGCGCCATCCTGTGTCTGGCATTTGTCTACGAGCTGTGAAGCCAGCAAATAAATTCCTTCATCACACCACCTCATGGACTGCAAATAGACAGAGACAGAAAAAAACAACAGTTAAGTAAACACTTAGCTAAAAAAGAGTCTCAATATATTGAAAATGATTGAATTGGAAGTCCATACAGATTACATTCTATCTACATAAGCCCTTATCTACTGGTAACAGTACAATCTGGCAAAACATGACTTATTTCATCCACACTTTTCAGGCTGCTTATGGTTATGTCCATATGAGCACGAGCAACTGGAGTTCTTGCCTTACTGACATAAATCTGTCAATTTCAAGGTGGAGGAGGAAGTAAATGTAGAATTCTGGACTGATAAAAGTCCTATTCAGCTTTTCACAAAACTAGAACTATGAAGGGATACAGAAATGCAGGCTTTGTCCCTGACCCATTCACTGCCAACCTCTGAATGTTTACAGGTAAGGTATAAATGTAGACACTTTCATTGAATTTGGTTACAGAGCTTGATCTATGTAGAAACCCTACCTTACTAGTACTCTTGAATGGGAAAAAACACTGCAAATGTGCTCCTCTGAATGTGGCTACATTTTTTTCTTTAGATCTTCCTGGAGAAGACAGGAAAATCACAGTGCACAAACTCCACTACTACAAATAACGAACAACCAAATAGGACTAGATTTCTAGTTGCAATGGAGAAGTACAGTGGATTCTGAAGCAGGAGAGATGAGAGCGAAATAATGTTACTTTAGTTGCTAATTCTGCCTTGAGTGCAGGTTTCCCACAGTGGCAAAGCGACCCTTGTGTCTTCAGTTTCCACTTCAAAAAAATCATTTTAGTGCAACATATCTGAAATTCATGTCCACTTGGGTGCAGAAAAACTCTGCATCCAAGACAGAAAAAATAACTTATATGGCTCTGAGGAAAACACTTGAAGAGATCTGTGAGGAAGGCCCTGAGAGCATGTGAGAATGTCAGAGAAGGCCACAGTTACATGATCTGCTATAAAGATTCCTTTCCTCTAATTATAATAATAATAATAATAATAATAATAATAATAATAATAATAATAATAATTTTTATTTATATACCGCCCTAATTATGCTTCTCTTGCTTCTTGATCGTCTTGTTTTGCTGTTTTACTGAGAGTTGAACTGGATCTGAATACTGTGTCCAGTTCTGGGCACCACAGTTCAAAAAGGATGTTGAGAAGCTGGAGCGTGTTCAGAGAAGGGTGACCAAAATGGTGAAGGGCCTGGAAACCATGCCTTATGAGGGGAGACTAAGGGAGCTGGATGTGTTTAGCCCGGAGAAGAGACGGTTAAGAGGTGATACGATAGCCCCGTTTAAATATTTGAAGGGGTGACATATTGAGGATGGAGCAAGCTTGTTTTCTGCTGGTCCAGAGAATAGGACACAGAACAATGGATGCAAATTACAGGAAAAGAGATTCCACCAAAATATTAAGAGGAACTTCCTGACAGTAAGAGTTGTTTGACAGTGGAACACACTCCCTTGGAGAGTGGCTTAGTCTCCTTTTTTGTACGTTTTTAAACAGAGACTAGATGACCATCTGTCAGGGATGCTTTGACTGTGTGTTCCTGCATGGCAGGGGGTTGGAATGGATGTCCTTGTAGTCTCTTCTGACTCTATGATTCTATGATCTTTGCCTCACACTTTGGTTCACACTTTTGGCATTTTGGTTCATTCTTGCACGGAAAAGGGCATTTTTGTCACTCCATGAAGGTAATAACCAGTGTGCCCAAGCAGACTTATCACATATCTGCAAATACAGCAGCAAATGAGAAGAGGAAACTGTGGGGTGCAATTTTGGTTTCCCAGGGCGTTAACCCTTTTAAAGGAAACAAAATGTGCAGGTATGAAAGTTAAACTTGTTAAAAGTTCATCTTTCATCAACAGAGCACCAAAAATGTGGATTAGACTATATTTTAATATGCTTTCCTAAAGAATAAAGACTAACTCAAAAAATGACAAACATGTAGTTTGTGGTTTAAAAAACAAATAATGGTTTTAATAAATATTTACACAACAAACTAAATCCTATCCTAACTGTTAATATAGCTGGAAGAGACTGTTATTCTATCTTAGACTGAGAGGAGATAGTTTAGGATGTTCAGAGAGTCTGTTAAACTGTCTCCAAAGAGATAGTTAGAATGAGGGAGGGGGGAGGGAAGAAGTCCCTATTTAATTAAAGAGGGAAAAGAAAATGCAATGTATAATTCTTCCAATAGAAACAGCAAGGTTAGGTTTACCTTTTCCAACCGGCTATGTAGTTCAAATGAATGATTTAGGAGAGCCCTTATTTTATTTGTTTCTGCAGCAATCATGTCACAGTGTTGTTGGAGTTCACTGCACTTTGGAAAAATGGAGTCCACAGCATAATGGTTATTCTGTATAAACTGGTCACCCGTAGAAATGAGCATCCCAGCCTTTTCCAGAACATCCTAAAGAAATGAATAAACCAGGAGAATGTAAGCTGGTGAATCTTTAGAAATGCTTGAAAAATATGGGATATGGGGAAACTTCAAATATTTACATGTGATTTGTCTTCAAAGTTGGCGAGGTCTTTTAGAATGTGTTCCACATGCGAGCAGCTGTTTCCCATTTCTGTGAAATGAGATAACCTCTCAAATACAGTCTCTAGATCTGATTTGACCTGAAATAACAAATTGTTATACATCACTGAAAGGCTGGGGGGGGGGGGGGGGAAATCAGAGATTTGAGAGCATATACTTCAGTACATGACTTGCATAAATAATCAATAATCAATTAAATAATTGCATCTCTGTTAATTATAAAAACATCAACCAAAGAAACAAAGATGGTAGGGTGTCTCCCTTTTCAATTGCTGCACATTATGGTGAAGGAAATGTACATATGAGGATCAATAAAAGGGTATCTCTTGTAGAAGCTTTCCATCACAGCTCTCTGGAGCTGAAATACTTTTAATCATAGAAAGCCATTTGAACCTTTGAATAGTGACCCTGCTAAGTCAATACTGGGAAGCATTTGTATTTTTATTTCAACAATCTTTAAATTTCCAGTCCTCATTCATATAATTTAATTGCATCTCATCTGTTACATATTTGAATTATTAAAAACAATGTTTGGATATTACATATTTTTCACTTATTATTCCTAATAGTTCACTCCTTTGATGAATGGGACACATTATGAAAGATCTGTTTTATTGTAAGTGATAAATATAATTCCATACTGCTACCTAAGACAAAGTCCATTTAAACTGAATGGGAGAGAATTGAAAAATCAAAAGAACGAATACAAAATTTAAAGTGTTACTGAGTGCTGACTTTGGATTTTTGTTGTCACTAACAAGACCAAAATGTTATTAAAAGTTATCACCTCTTTGAAATCCAGTTCAAAATGTCTGAGTTGTAAGCACTGTTCAAGTTTCTGTTGGTGCTTAGTCCAAAAATCATCAAAGGCTGTTGATGTTTCATCTAGCTGAGCTAGAAGCCTTTAAAAAAAAAAAAAGGATAATGACTATATCAAGTATATTGAAATTGCAGATAGGGAGTTCATAGCCCTCCAACTGTTGTTGGGTTGCAACTCCTATCATCCCTCACCATTTGTCTGTGCTGTCTAGGGTTCATAAGATTTGGAGTCCAAAAGCATTTGGAAATCCACACAATGCCCAACCTTGTTGTAAGTGAAACAGAATCATCATTATTAATTACCGGTATATTGAAATCAAGGTAATTTCTTAAGATAAAGAAAATTGAAAAAAAAGTTGTTATACATACATACATACATACATATTTGATTGAAAAAAAGCAACTGGAATAAGACAGCATTCAAGTAGACCTTAGACCCAAGAAGGATACTATAAAACCAAATTAGATTCAAAAATATGTTAATAAAAGGTATGAGACACTTCAGGCTGCATAGCGTCTGTTGGAATGAATTGCAGTTGCACATAATGACCAGGTTCTTGGCATGAAATTCAGAGGTTGGTGCCAGGGGTGAGGCATTGCCCTCTATTTTAAGGCCATATCATGTCAAAGTGTCAAATCTGTAGGTCAGAAGATTTCTCTCTTCTCAAACATGGTTGGTTCATAGGTTTTCTCTACTGAAAGTACAGCCATGTTGGAAATGCTGTATCCCTCAGAACTAAAATGTTTTGCAACAAGTTATTTGAGCTTTTTGGTGATTGTCACGAGCACCACTTACTTCTTCTGATGTGGCAGCCCAATGGGTTTTAATATCCCACCCGCTGCTACCAAATTGTCACGGCAAGTTCCACTCACCCAACCCTTTTCTTCAAGTGACAGCACAATGGGTTTTACTATCCCACCGCTGCCACCAATTTTGTGACAGGGACTTCTCACTTTCTCTTATTCTGGCAGTCCTATGCCACACCAAGTATTCTGTTTATGTGGTTTCTTAAACTATGTTTCTTTTTAAAGCTGTTTCCTTGTGAAACCCCAACTTATGGATGTAACTGGTTCACTTTATGTACCTCTTAGTAGCGTGAAAATTCAATCCAGGTTCAGACAAGCTTGTAATTAAATAACAATAAAACTTTATTTGAATGATGGTTAACAATGTTTCATTTGTTACAATGTTGTATTCACTTGTTCTGGTTACACTTTGTTACACAATTCTATCTAGAGAACAACAGTTATTCTCATTTAGGACCGTCACACCATCCTTATTTACTGTTATCCTTCCGACCTTATTTCTATATTAGCCCTTAGGCTAACTATATTCTGAAGGATATCAAATACCAGCAACTCCCTCACTTGGAGTGCTATATCGACAAGTTATTTCAGTTAAGTCCCTCACTACTGGACTTTTCCCTCACAGTCCTTGTCTTCTGGACTGTTCCACTTCTAGACCCAGTCTGACTCCAAATGTCAGCAATGCAATTCTTTATCACCTACAGCCCACAATTCTATTGGCCCAACTCTTCCTTCTTTCCTCAGTGGTCAATGCTGATTTATGGTTTCTCAATTTTGTGCAAAGATCATTGGTGGTTTTTCCCACATACTACATGTTGCATCCAAATATTTCACTAAACTGTTTGAATGCCAGCACCATCCTTTCTGATGGCTGAAGTTTGGAAGTCCCTTTAGAAGAAAGTTTGTACTGCTAGAACTATACAATCCCACTCAAAGATCAATAGAAGTGTTGGTGCAATCATTATGCCAATATCTTCACTCACTGCCAGACTGTTTCTTGTTTTCATGGTACAATGGTTCTGCAAACCATTCCTTTGGGTCTATGCAGCAGTTATGGACAGTCTTTTGTTTGGCCATGTTGTTTCCCCTCAGCAAAATAATTATCTTGCTATGGGGCCATTTTTTTAGGTTGTGCAAAATGTAACATTTTACACTCTGATCGGATACTAAATTGCCTTTTAGGGAAGAATGGGTGTGCACCACATGCATGCAATTATAAAATACAGCATTAGACCCTTTTGGAGAAGAAAAGGCATACATATGCATAAAACTTTAGAGGCCAATAGGTATATATGACAAATGCTAGGTTTGGCTCACCTTTCCACAGTAACCTGGTTTTCCATTTGATCTGGATTCATCTTGTACTCTGGATTTTCAAGAACTGGTTTCCTAATACTATGGAGAATATCATGGCCTTGTTCTACTGCTATCCTTAGATCCTCCTGTAAAAAAATAGGTGGCCACATATGAGATATACAGTCAGCTCAATGTATTTTTTTTATTAAAATTTCATAATTTTGTGAAATTTGAGAGCACAGAAGGATACTTTAGAGCCGTACTACTCAAAATGGTGATCTGTGGGCTATTGCCAGTTTGTGAGACAATGACTGCTGGTCCACAGACAATTTCTAGGAAAATAAAAATTGCAGCACAAATATAGTAGTAGTCTCTGGTACATTAGGGGGGAAAAGACTAGTCCCCAACTTAACTTCTTAAAATTAATAAAGGGGCAGATTGAATATGAGTGTGTGTGTGTATTTGTTGTCTTTTTTCAGACTTATGATGACCCTAGGGCAAACCTGTCATGGGTTTTTCTTGGCAAGATTTGTTCAGGGGAGGTTTGCTTCTCTTCCCCTGAAGCCTGAGTGTGTGTAACTTGCCCTAGTCACTCAGTGGGTTTCATGGCCAAGTTGGGAATTGAACTCTGGTCTCCAGAGACATAGTCCAACACTCAAACCACTATACCAGGGGTAGGCAACCTTTCCCCTTTAAGGGCCGAGGGACTTCAGCTCCCAGAAGCCCAGGAGCTATTGGCCAACATGGGACTATTGGCCAACATGGCTGAGGCTTCTGGGAGATGAAGTCCCTCGGCCCTTAAAGGGGAAAGGTTGCCTACCCCTGCACTATACCATGCTGGCTTTCCAAACTTTTTCATTATGTTCTAAAAAGATTTCATATTTTTAAAAATTTCATGACATTTTAATAAAGTGGACCCTTCGTATCTGCTGAGGTTTGGTTGCAGTACTCCCAGTGGATATCAAAATTTGTAGATGGTCAAGTCTCATTTAAAATGGTCAGGTCCCATTGTAAAATGGTGTCCCGTATATAAAATGGCAAAATCAAGATCTGCTTTTCAAAATATGTGTGTGTGTGTGTGTGTGTGTGTGTATGAATATTTTTAAGCCATGGATGTATAAATCCATGGATACTTGTGAATATGGAGGGCCAACTGTATGATAGTATGTTTAATTGAGTTTAGATTTTTTGTTTTGTTTTAGGATTTTTGTAAAATGCTGGATTCCCATGCCAGAAGAAAGTTGGGACATAAATAGGATATAAATATGTTATATAATTTACATAACCTTTCAGAGTAGTTATCTAGCAGATCCCACATAGGTTACTATGTGTACTTGAAGAATGTTTTCCCATTTTATTTCAAAAGATGTAAAGCAAATAACATAATGTCCAATTCAATGCAACTGATTAAAATGTGTAAGAAAATGAATTGGTATATACATTTTATTCTAAAATAATTATCTTTTACTTTTTCTAGCCTTGCCATCAAGTCACTGAAATTTGCATTTTAAATAATTGACTATCTTTTTAAAAATGTAACCTTTCTAATCAATAATCCAGACACTGGAATCTGCAGTGCTACTTATAAATTCTTATTATAAGCATTTTATAAGAATTTATTTGGCAAAACTATAAAATGTTGGAGTTTCAAGTTTGTTTTCATTTCCCCAAATGATAGCTTGTAAGAGGAAAGAGCAAGACAGAAAGAAAGGAACCAACAGATTATTGTTATTATTTATTATTATATTTATTTGTATCCTGCTCTTTTCCCAGAACTGGAATCACAATATTAAGATTATATAATAAAACCATATAATGATTTTAAGACTGAAAATCTCACATTGCTACAGAGATGCCTAGATCTGAAAATATATCTGAATGGTGAGTATGGTCTCTTCAGTATATCTCAATGGTGAGTATGGTCAAATAATTTGTATTGGATACTGGGGAGAGAATTCCATAGATCAATTAAAAGGAAGAATTAATTCAAAATAAAGGAAAATGTCTGGAAAAAGTGTGTCAAACAAAGCTAAAGTTTATTTGACAGAGCTACCCAATCAAATGATCTTACATGCTGTCAACTAAAGCCATTACATATCTATAGCACAACTATCACATACCTTCATTTTGACTTTGTTTTCAGTATGTGCTGTAAGGAGAGACCTGGTAGAGTCCACATCATTTGGCAATTCTGTTTCTGCCAGTTCAGCTCCAAATGAGCGAAGTGTCTGAGCTGTCTGCTTCACCATTCGAGCAAAGCTCTCTATAGCCTTTTAGGTTAAAGGGATGTTACACAGACTGATGCTTAAGACTGAAAGACCACTGAATATACCGGTATTTATTTTCACAACCATAAATAAAAAATGAGCACATGAACATAAGGACTGCAAACATGATTTGAGGCAAGTATCAAAGTTCTTAAATACAAATAAAATAAAAATACCCCCAACATTACATTCCTAACTATATGTTCTTTCTAGCCTCCAACCATTGGGAACGGTTTCAAATATGATTTAAATTTTTTTTAAGTGTATCAAAATTCATAAATAAAAATATCAATAGCATTACTATACATTCTTTCTAGCCTCCAGTCATTGGGGACTTTTTCCAAATATAATTTAACTTTTTTTTAAGTGTTGTTTTCTCTGGGGACATCACTCAAGCATAAAAATCTCTTTTAACTGTATGCTATACATTTCCAGGCTCTGAAATCAGCATTCCCAAATTCATTACTTTTAATGTTTCTCTGAGATGGCTAAGAGATGGCTGGGATTGATCTGAGGCGTTTTCTCATTTATGCAATTTCAATTTATATTTCAGAGTCCCCACCATTAGTAACAGGGCATACAACAGTAGGGCTCATTGACAGAAGCTACCGGGCAAAGGGGAGAGAACTACTTACAGTGCGATGTGTCAGCCACCTGTTGTGACAGTAATCCAGAGTGCCACCAAGATCCTCTGTTAGCTGTGTTCTGTCAATATAGCTATTTAATTCTGCTAGTGAGCTCAGCATTATGATCTACCACACAGAAGCAAGAGCACAAACAATGATCAAATTAAGATTCCTTCAGGATTTTTGCTTTGCCAACAACTGGAATGTGAATTAATGAAATTTCAGTCAGACTATAATACCACATGAACAGATGCTTCCTTTTATATATGGTGGCAATATTCAAAACATCTCTTCAACTCAGAAGACATAACAACTGTGGAGAACCATTGTGGCATCATCGCTTGAGTGTTGGGTTACAACTCTGGAGACCAGAGCCCAATTCCCCACTCAGCCATGAAACTCACTGGATGACCTTGGGCAAGCCACACACTCTCAGCTCAGGGAAAGGGAATGGCAAACCTCCTCTGAACACATCTTGGGGAAAAAAACAAGACACACAAAAAAAGAACCAAAAAACATTATAGGTACGTATTAGAGTCACCATAACTTGGAAAAGACTTGAAGGCACCCAACAACAAACATACAGATAAGCTGTGGCATCTAGTTAAAAGACCATATGTTGTTATGTTGTGCCTTGGAGTCATTTCCAACCTACGATGACCCTAAGGCAAACCTATCGTGGGGTTTTCTTGGCAAGATTTCTTCAAAGGGGGGTTGCCATGACCTTCCCCAAATCTGAGAGCATGTGCCTTGGTTTCATGGCTGAGTTGGGAATTGAACCTTGGTTTCCATAGTTGTAGTCCAACACCACTATGCCACATACAACCTAATATTTCATATGCTGCATTGTATCTGCAGCCCAAGAGGGAGTGGGAGTAGCACTTTTCTGCTGTTGTTACCAAGCAATAAGCATCCTGGTTCATACTTTCAGAAACTATTCTAGATTCCAAAACTTGAGAGTGTCACCTTGTTTTGGACTACAAATTCCCAAATCCCCTACAGTCAAGGTAAGAGGGGTTTTGGGGAGACGTAGTTCAAACTCTGTTGGGCTCTCATACAGGCATAGGCCCTTATGCCCACAAAAATCTGAAAAGATATCTGGTTCATCTCCTGGTCTCCACTTCCCTCAATTTCAGTAGCAACACACATAGTGGCCTGTGAGAAGGAATTCGTGGATATAGCATATAGGTTTTTGAATGCTGTTTCTCGGGACGCAGCTATGTCTATGTTGTTTTAATACTTTAAGTTGTTTTAATACAGTTAGTTGAGGTAGGGAGGCTGCAACCTGAAGGATAGCATGCATAAAGTATAACTAGCTCTCTTCAGCTGCTCCTTAGCAATGGCAGACTAGGAATGCCACAGACTCTGACATAATCTCCTGAAGAAGATGTAAAAACATCCAAAAATGATACTTTTATTGGGCAAACCAAAATGCACAACGACATGTTGCAAGCTTTCGAAGTCACACTAGCTTCTTGATCAGGCAAATAGGAGGAAAAAAATTGAAGATGTTAGTCTTGAGCCTGTATTTTCTGTTTCTGATCTTAGTTCAGATGTTAGGGGAGGGCTATCTGTAGGGTGGCTCCTCCCCCTTTGGCCATGCAGTCGCTGGAAAATTTTGCAAGCCAAGGAAATTTAATGTCCATTTGCAATCTAAAGATGTTTTCTTGGAATCCAGCATGTCTCTTTCCTTTGTGAAGGCTCCTATGCAGGTAGAGAACACTTAATTTCTCAAGAAGTCTTCATGTTTTGCATCAGGAAAACTTTAGGTGATGTAGGGGTAAAGCATGTCAATCAGTCCCAATATTAGGAAAAAAAATTGCTTTACCTTTGTTGGAGGCAGACACCTTTGATAGCAAGGTTCCAGTGTGCTGGCTCTCTCTTTAGGATTCTCCTGTGACAGCTAAAATGCGGTATCTTGAAATCCAAAAAACATCTAGGGGTAGCCGTGTTGGCCATACAGCAAATCCAAAAACATCCAAACAATGATACCTTTATTTGGGAGCCCAAGGCTCCACAAAGGAAAGAGACATGCTGGATTCCAAGGAAACATCTTCTTTGGATTCAAAAGGGCATTCAGTTTCCTTGGCTTGCAAAATTTTCCAGTGACCGCATGGCCAAAGGGGGAGGAGCCACCCTACAGATAGTCCTCCGCTAACATCTGAACTGAGATCAGAAAATGCAGGCCCAAAACTAACATCTTCAATTTTTCTCTCCTGTTTGCCTGATGAAGAAGCCAGTGTGACTTTGAAAGCTTGCAACATGTAGTTGTGCATTTTGGTTGTCCCAATAAAGGTATCATTGTTTGGATGTTTCTGGATTTGCTGTATGGCCAACATGGCTACCCACAGATGTTTTTTGAAGAGGATGTAGTATATGTATTAATAGCATTGTGCTTTTTTACTAATCCTTACCATATAAAAATTATAATATGAAATATATTTAATAAACAGAAATACTAGCACAATGCTATCTATATATGTTTACTCAGGAATGCATCCCTATGTATTCAGTGAAGCTTATTGCTCCTGTGAGGTCTACCTGGACCTGATGTGATCAGCTTTTCAGCATTAGTTTTTAAAAGTACATATTTCATTTAATGCAAATCTTATTTTCATGTCCATAACTATTTATAAGTACACTTGACTTGTATTATGTAGCTAACCACTGCTTTGGTATCTGAGATTTTATGGACAGTCCAAAACAAGTATCTTCCAGCTGGAACTGGTAAGGGCACCTTTAATGAACTGTGGAATATATTAATAGGTAAAGAGCCCTTTCCCCTATAGATTGTAAATATAAATTTTGCCAATCAAAGAATTTGACAGTAATAGTTGACCAACTACAAAGTAGCAGTCTGCTAAGGTTTCAGTTTTTCTTCAGGCAAGAATGATTTTAATCACTGATCTCTACCTATGTACATCTTAAAAAAGGACTCAGGGGTGCAAGTGTTATAAAAAGACTATAACCAAGTGCTTACAGTCTTACTGTAGTAATTTACCACTTCATAAACAGTGCTTTGTCATTCAGCTCTTTAATAAACACAGCATGCATTAAAACACAAACCCATCTAATTCAAGTCAGATAACACTAACCCCTCAGCAACCAGGAAACAACTATGTAGATGCTTGGCACAACATAGGACCTTATCACGCGGGGGTCCCAAGCAGAAGGTATCCAAAGCTAATACGTGTTTTTTCCCCGTGTGTTTACACATATCCAAAGGCAATCCAAAGCTAATACGTTTTTCCCCCCCGTGCGTTTACACATATCCAAAGGCAATCCAAAGCTAATACGTTTTTTTCCCCGTGCGTTTACACATTTCAAAAGGCAACCCAAAGCTGATACATTTTTTGCTTCCGTGATCCGAAGTCAAAAGGGATCTTCTGACATTCGGTTTTTCGGGGAAGTAAAAGGGAGCTTTCGGAAGCATTGCGCACTGGCCTCCTCCTCCTCCTCCTCCACCAGCCTTCCCTCCTCAGGACCTTATCCCACGGGGCCAAAAGCAGCAAGAATCCACTAAGAATCAGGTGCTATAGCGCTATATCTTCCCGCGTGATTACACGACGTCGCTCAGAACCAGCTAAGAATCAGGCGCTATAGCGCTATATTTTTCCGTGTGATTACACGACGTCGCTCAGAATCAGCTAAGAATCAGGCGCTATAGCGCTATATTTTTCCGCGTGATTACACGACGTCACCCAGAATCCAGCAAGAAACCGCTCGGAATGCAGCATCATTCGCATTCTTTTGAATGTCGGTTTCAGCGGGCATTGCAATAGCGCGAGCTGGTCCATAGTGCTATTATAGCGCTAGCGCCATATTTATAATAGCGCTATAGTACTGGAATGATGCTCATATCGCTTTCTTGCCACTTTTGAGAGCAGCATGGGATAAGGTCCTCAGAGAGGCAGAGGCAGCCAGCCGACGGAGAAGGAGCGCCGCGATCGACGCCCGGGCCGCCGCAGGAGAAGGAGAAGGAGAAGGAGAAAAAGGAGAGAAGGAGGAGGAGGAGGAGAGACCCTGGGAAGGTGGGTGCCGCTGCGAGAGAAGGAGAAGGAGAAGGAGAAAAAGGAGAGAAGGAGGAGGAGGAGGAGGAGAGACCCTGGGAAGGTGGGTGCCGCCGCGGGAGAAGGAGAAGGAAAAGGAGAAGGAGAAAAAGGAGAGAAGGAGGAGGAGGAGGAGGAGGAGAGACCCTGGGAAGGTGGGTGCCGCCGCGGGAGAAGGAGAAGGAGAAGGAGAAAAAGGAGAGAAGGAGGAGGAGGAGAGACCCTGGAAAGAAGGAAAAAAGGCCAGGGACTGGCTCTCCTCTTCTCCCGGGTCTGGCATGCTGGCAAATGCAGTTTCGGTATAGAACTGCATTTACTCTTAACTTCGGTAAGTTTTCACTTACCTTTCGCTTCGTGGCCAGCGTTTGATAAGGTCCATAGTTTATGCATTTTGTTTCAAAAATCAGTTCATTTATTGATTATATTGAAATTATGAAAGTTATACATGAAGGAATGAGCAGGTAAAACTGCACTTGTTATTGTTACAGTATACTTATTACTCAGTCTACACAAAGTTACATATTACAAATGGAAATAAAATGAAGTAAGTACTTACAGGTAGCTTCATCTTATAGTCATCTCTATGGAATTTGAATGCAATGTCAAAAAGAGTTCTGTGCAATAATCCTGTTGGTCGTAAGACCAGGACTAGCTGCAAGTTTCCTGGAAATGATGTCTGTAAAAGACATTTAATAGGCCTGTCATATTAAAATTAACTGAATATTTTGAAATCTTTGGAAACCTCTATTCACAATTTATTCTAAGTCAAAGGGCCTTTGCAGACTGCCAGAAATAGTGCACATTAAATTGAGGCACTGCCCTGGCTCAGTGCTAGGGAATCATGGGAACTGTAGTTTATTGTGGCACCAGAGCTCTCTGACAGAGAAGGCTCAATGTCTCAGAAAAAAAAATCAATTCCCATGACTCCCTAGCACTGAGCCAGGGCAGTGCCTCAATTTAATGTGCACTATTTCTGAGAGTCTGCAAAGCCCCAAAGTCATCTATCTCAAAATGTTACTATTATAATTTTGCTTTTTTCACATTATCATAATCTTCAATTAATATAATTCTAGCCATAGTTCAAAACTCCCAATTATAGTTTGGAACCAAAATCAATAGATGTCCGTTTCATTTACATTTATCCCAAACCACAGTTAGCATAAACCATGATTTGCAAACCCACTTCAGTTCAATCCATGATCTTTGAGACAGGTCAACTACCTGAACACAAACCATGGTTTTTCCATCCTAACATTACATCAAACCATTATACTAAGTGTCCTTAATCTTGACATCTTATGTTGCCTAAACAGCTAATACTGAATGGCAGGGTTAGTATGACATGAAAAGCAGGTAATCAGTAAATTATGGCTTGCTGGGAATGAATCAACATGTTGGCTCCCTCATTCTCACTGCTCCCACCTGTATGAGTTTCCTGAAGAAACCAGGATCTAGGAGATTTATATGAATTATAACTTTAATTGAAGCAAACATTCCATGAGATCAACACTTGACCAAATGGTTACAAGGCCAACTGGTGTTCTTCCCTTCCTTACTGGTTTTGCTGAAAGCTGGATTTCCAGCTATTAACTACTCCTAGTATTTATTTAATATCCGTGTCACCACACTGGCTCACAACAATTCCTAAATAAGGTAGCAATAGCTAACATTGTTTTAAAAATATGTCTGGGCTCAAGGAGATTCCAAATAAACATTACAAAGAACTTTAAACAGTAAGACCTCTTTGAGAGTGGAATGGCCTCCCTTGGAATGTAGTGGATTCTCCTTTGTTGGAAATTTTAAAAGGTTTGGATGGCCAGTTTTAGTTTAGATTCTTGCACTGGAAAATGACCCTTGTCTTTTTCAGCTCTATAACTTCATATATATACTGAACAACAGGCAGCATTTGTTTTTGAGATGTGAAGAAATGTGAAGGAATATTCTAGAGACTTTATGGACTATCCGTCAAGCTGTCACACCAGTAAAAAAGCTTAATCCCAACAGATCAGATCTAACCAGATACAAAAATACTTGGATCAGGTTTGCTCACCTGAGACTCAGGAGTAGTTTTTGTTCTTATGTACAGTTTGCCTTTCCCTTACTTCATGAAATAAGTACAAGCAGAAGCAGCTGGGTCTGGTAGGCTGGAGGACAAGCTTTTGCCAAATGGATCAGATAAAGAATTCTTGAGGGCCTGCAGTACCCCCACCATTACATAAATTGCATACAGGTAGCTCATGTGCACACTACATCAGCTCCATCCACCCCCAATCTGCCTTGACACTAATATCTTTCAAGGGATTCATAGCCTGAAGGCAACAAGCTGTTTAATGTATTTTAGAAACATATAAAAATTAACTCTCTTTTATTGGCATACACTTGTTTCATTTAATAATAATAATAATAATAATAATAATAATAATAATAATAATATATTTATATCCTGCCCCTCTGAGATCAATCGGGGTGGCTAACAAAGTTAAAAGTACAATAGATCCCAACCCTATCCCCCCCTAAAAGAATATTAAATCAAATAGAAGTTAAAAACCAGACAAGATAAAACTGCAGCAATTAGCTGCAACAGTAGTTGACATTGCAATTGTTAGAGCTAGTAAATAAAAATTAGCACATCTGTATTCTGCTCTTCATGCTGGCTACATTATTCCTAATCTTATATTTTGCAAAAGTTGGGACTATCAGGTCTGGTGTTCCGAACTTCTGGGTGTTGCACTGGCAGCTAATTTCTGAGCTACAGAACACCTGAAATGCAAATCCAATAATACTTGTGGGAGCTGATCTAAAACCAATAAAGAATAAAATTCTCCATTATTTTGCAGTCAACAGCCAAAATCTTGAATTGTGAGACATAGCTACAACATGTAGCTATGATATGTCTCTTATCCAACCTCCTTGACCCAACAACCCCCCCCCCCATATAGCTATTTCCCAGCTTGTAAGGAAGGGTGGCAGTAGCCAACAAGCATCCAGCCATCTTCCTATAGTTGGATGCCAACAACAGTTGGTTGAATAAATGATAGTTGGAAGCATAGGTGATCTCTATGGATGATGTAATTGCTGTACATCCAGTTACAGGAAGAAATGTGAATGCCTGTCTGCCATCTTCCCCCTACTCACTGCCTAGGAAATAGTCAAACTATATCTGAGAAAAGTTGAGTGGGTGGAGGTTGGTTGCTGCATGCTTGGTAGTGAATTTCAGTGTCTGAATGACCAAAAAAGTGAGTTGTGATTGCATGCGTCTAATTTAAGCTGCTATAATTCAGTAACAGGATGCTATCCATGAAAAGATTAGCATCCTATGGTATTTGTTAAAAAAAATATCTTGCAACTACGTAATAAAGAATTCCAGGAGTTGGAAATATCAATGATTCATACCAGTAAACTTTATACAAATATAGCTTACCCTCTTGGGTGGAGAGCAGTATATTTTTCTGCTGGAGTCTATATGGCTACCTTTAGTGCTTAATTGAGTCTAAGAAACAAATTCTCAAATACTGGCAAACGGGTTTGCTCTAGTCTATTGGTATGCTCTAAGACTTACCACACCGTATTAGGATGCTGAGCAAATAATGAACTGATGGCTTCCAAAATGAATGCCCTATAGAAATATATGGTTTCCATTTTCTTCACAGCTAGATCTTTCATGATTCATTAAGCTACATTTCCCATGGAGTTACTGTACTGAATCCAATCTGCTACCCCCTAAAGCAGGGGAAGGCAACCGTTTTAAGACCCGGGCCGGTCTCCCGTAGCCCAGGTCTCGGCTGGGCCGAGGGGGGGGGAATGGCGGTGTGCGCATATCGCAGCCGCCATTTTGGAAATCAAAATGGTGGCCATGATGCGTTTGCGCATGTGCAAGAGTACTGTGCATGCGCAAATTCATTGCGACCGCCATTTTGATTTCCAAAACGGTGGTCGCGGCGAGCGCGGCCGCAGAGCGGCAAAAACGCGCCGCAGCAGTGGCGCGCGGTGGCAGCGGCGGCAACCTTCAGCCTGGGCTGGTAAGTCCAGGGAACGGGGCCTTAACCGGCCCCCGGACCATGCCCTAAAGCTTTCAAAGTCAATCAGCTGTATCTTATTTTTTGCATAATTCTGATAAAAGCTATCAACCACCTTCAGAACTCACACAAGGCTCGAAAACATCAAGGAAGGAAAAGAGAAGCTCAGATCACCAAGTTCATAAAAACCAACAACACTGTCACCAAGTGACTGTTTCTAGGGGGAAAAAGCTACTAGGCTGCAGGCAGTAGAACAGCACATGCTATATAGCAGTGGTTCCCACACTTTTTTGGGCTACTGCCCCCTTTCCTCTTAGGTGACAATCCTAATACCCCCTAGGCATATTTTTTAATATTAAGTCTACTGTTCTAGTGCAAATTCAAAACAATCAGTCTCAGTCACTGCTTCCGTTGTACCCAGTCACTTTGGGGGCAGCTGAGCAGCGACCAAGAAACCGCTCACTCATGCCAGCCTTGCAGCAAAGGCCAGTGCAGAGAAGAGGTCTCTTGGTTGCTTCTTAGGCAGCTGCTCAGTTGCTGTTCTCAGAATGACCAGGTGCAAAGGAGAAGCTTCTCCCTAGAGAAGAGGGACTCTCAACCCTTCATCAGGGCAGAGAAAGGTGCAGCTGCTGCGTATGTATGGGGTTTACAGAGATCACATGCGTCTGGACTGGTGACTGTTGTGGACTAGGAAAGGGAGAGATTTTAACTAGAGGAACTACTCCAAGACAAAGTACTCTTTCCAATTATTGAGTACAGTTAGTTCTTCCCCAGAGATATTATCACAGTCCACCCTTCCTATACATGTGGGATCCATTCCTGACCATCCCCCCTGCGTGAAGCAAAAAACGTGGGACCTCAAGTCCTGTTTGTTTGAATAGGTGCGCGTTCCCACACACACCATGGCGTGCACACTACAGACACATGCCCCATTCATTTTACTGGGGCTCGTCGTCCGCGTGACCTTGAGTCTGCGTATGGCGAGCCCACGTATAGCACAGTGCATATTGTTGTTGTTGTTGTTGTTATAATATTTATTTATTGTATTTATACCTCTCTCTTTAGAAATGCTCTCAGAGCAGAAGACATGTCTTCCCCACACAGCTTTAAGTGTCCACTCTCCCCCCCACACACAAAAAGGTTTTTTCTGCTATTTCTTCTCTCACTCCATCTGATGAAAGAAAGCAGGAGCAGCAGTGCAACCTCAACATGCTAGCCATGTCCCAGCAAAGCTCACAAAGCTTAAGCAGGCCGCCAAATTCGAAAGCTCCTTTCTGCCTCCACTTCTCCCCCACCAACATGTGCTCTAATTCTTTGCTCCAGTCTGTCCCAAAATGGTGCCACTGTGAGCCACAGAAGTGATGCCCTGTGCCCAAGCCTCATGAGAGTTTTCCAAGAGTGAAGCATCAAAATTATTTAGCAGGGTAAACAGAATATGCCTTGCTTTTCAAAGCTTTCTGTACCTATAGTTTTTTAATGAGGGCTGGTGGTGGCTTAGTCTGCTATTGTGCTTTTTGTACAGGGAAATTTTATTACAAATGTTATTGTTGTTATGTGCCTTCATGTAATTTCTGACTTATGGTGACCCTAAGGTGAACTTATTATGGGTTTTTCTGGGGTTCAGTGTGTGACTTGACCAAGGCCACCCAGCTGGTTTCCATGGCTGAGTGGGGAATTGAACCCTGATCTCCAGAGTTGCATCCAACGCTCAAACCACAACACCATGCTGGCTCTCCCACTGTTGCATGCCGGTATAGTGTTACTTTTAGTGATTTTTAACCACATTATGTTATCTTTTAGAAACATTAAGCTATGTATTTTTATATGAATCCTGTATTTTATTTCAATATATTGAATTACAATTGCTTATGGCTATAAACAGTAAAGTTACAGTTACAAATAAATATAGTTGAACTGAGAAAGTTGACAAAAAGCTCCCCCCCCCCATTTTAGGGTGGTGGTGTCTGCAAATGCATACAGAAATTTAAGAAAGTATTGAAGATACCACCAAAAAATGGCTGCCATCAAACCATGCCTCATGATAAAACACAAGTTATTGCTCAAGACATTGAATATCAGATAGGAATTGAATCTGAGCACTAAATATATAACTGCGTTTCCCAAGAGGCAAATTGGGAGGATACATAAAAACATTACAAGAGACACATATCTGGCCAGTATGTATGTTTGTATAGCTATAATGCTTTGAATTTAGTATGCAGGCTTATTAAATCTGAAATAAAAGTGAATTTCTAGGTAAAGGTTTTCAGCCTTACTCCAAGGACCTGGGGCTACTAACTGTTTTAGAGGCAAATCATTTTAAAGGTGTATTCATGGCTCTAACCACAGAAAAGATAACCCTTTCTTTCTAATTAGGTCAGGCCACAGTAAGACTCAATACTTAGCAAATAACTTCAACTAAGATGATATCTCAACCACTAAAATATTTAGATGCAGTCATGCTGCTTCTTTTATGCCCTTTATATATGCCAAACATATCAAGGCTACATTCTTTTTTCTAACTGTCCTCAAATGACCTGAACTTTATAGGTTGTACTGCTCTTATCTAAAGATCTGTTATGTCCCAAATGAATCCAGAGTTCTATGTGAGAGGGAAATAAGGAACATCACTATAGCATTGTACTGCTCGGTTTTGATGCAGTACCTATGTTAAGGCAGCACCAAAAGGATTTGCCCTTTTCCAAATACTATGGGATTTACCGTATTTTTCGCCGTATAACACGCACTTTTTCTTCCCCTAAATGTGCGTGGGGAAGTGAGTGCGCCCTATAGGGCGAAGGGCCGAGGCCGCGGGGAGAAGGAGCCCTCCTTCCCCCCGCGACCTCAGTCTTTGAATGGGCTGGTGCTGGGATCGAAGCGATCCCGGCACCAGCCCATTGAAAGACTGAGGCCACGGGGAGAAGGAGGGCTCCTTCTCCCTGCGGCCTCAGTCTTGGAATCAGCTGGTGCCGGGATCGAAGCGATCCCGGCGCCAGCCCATTGAAAGACTGAGGCCGCCGGGAGAAGGAGCCCTCCTTCCCCCCCGGCCTCAGTCTTGGAATGGGCTGGTGCCGGGATCGAAGCGATCCCGGCACCAGCCCATTGAAAGACTGAGGCCGCCGGGAGAAGGAGCCCTCCTTCCCCCCCCGGCCTCAGTCTTTCAATGGGCTGGTGCCGGGATCAAAGCGATCCCGGCACCAGCCCATTCCAAGACTGAGGCCGCCGGGAGAAGGAGCTCCTTCTCCCCCCGGCCTCAGTCTTTCAATGGGCTGGTGCCGGGATCGCTTCGATCCCGGCACCAGCCCATTCCAAGACTGAGGCCGGGGGGGGGGGGGGAAGGAGGGCTCCTTCTCCCCCCGGCCTCAGTCTTTCAATTGGCTGGTGCCGGGATCGCTTCGATCCCGGCACCAGCCCATTCCAAGACTGAGGCCGGGGGGGGAAGGAGGGCTCCTTCTCCCGGCGGCCTCAGTCTTTCAATGGGCTGGCGCCGGGATCGCTTCGATCCCGGCACCAGCCCATTCCAAGACTGAGGCCGGGGGGGAAGGAGGGCTCCTTCTCCCCCTGGCCTCAGTCTTTCAATGGGCTGGCGCCGGGATCGCTTCGATCCCGGCACCAGCCCATTCCAAGACTGAGGCCGGGGGGGAAGGAGGGCTCCTTCTCCCCCCGGCCTCAGTCTTTCAATGGGCTGGTGCCGGGATCGCTTCGATCCCGGCACCAGCCCATTCCAAGACTGAGGCCGGGGGGGGAAGGAGGGCTCCTTCTCCCGGCGGCCTCAGTCTTTCAATGGGCTGGCGCTGGGATCGCTTCGATCCCAGCACCAGCCCATTCAAAGACTGAGGTCGCGGGGGGAAGGAGCCCTCCTTCCCCCCGCGACCTCAGTTCAATGGGCTGGTGCTGGGATCGGAGAAGTTCTCCGATCCCAGCACCAGCCCATTGAACAACCGGCCTCCGGCTAAAGGGAGGAATCCTTTTTTCTTGGATTTTCTTCCTTTAAAATTGGGTGCGCCTAATATGCCGGAGCGCCTTATATGGCGAAAAATACAGTATGACTCATCATCTGACATATGTTAGACATGTCACCTGCAGATCAGAAATATGTCTAGAACCTCACATGTCCCTCCTCCTCTTGTGCTCTGTGTTCCCCTTCCTTAGTCTTGTTTGTAATAACCTGTTTCCCATATCATCTGTGTTTGCTAAACTATAATGGACACTAACCAGGAATTATCTACAACCAATAGTTCAAATCATAGCTTGAAGGCAGTTTCTAGCTTGCAACAATTCTCAGTCTCCATTTCAGACAGCTTAACAAACTGTGGTTGTGCCCGCAGTATGGAACTGGGCAGCATGGGTGGAAAAGAATGACACTGAGATTACAAGTCAGAATTGGGCAACTGCCAGGGGTTCATGGGCTGCACTGGCCCTCCTTCAGATTCCCAGAAGTCTGCATTTTTGCACACACCCACCCAGTTGTTTGGAGGACCTCTATTTTTCTTATACTCTAATGACCAATAGCACTCCAAACAGCCTCTTGGGCTTCTAATGGCCATTATTGTTTTTGAAGTCTTTCCCCACCCCAACCCCTGTTTTAAACTTTCATGGGCCTCATTTCCAAAATCAGTCCCTTCTTTCCAAAGATGGACAGTTACAGTTTGGACCCTAAAACAGTAAGAGACCTGAAAAGACCACCAAACACAACAAAATGTTCAGTAACATGGCTTTGAGGCTATTTTGGGGGCACAACCAAACAGCAGCAACATCAACTTTTGCAATCTTCTCCCCAATTGGTGTGGGCACCCTTAGGAGACCTTAAAAATGAAGCCTCACATCTCCATGAACGAGATTTTTCCCAACCACATAGTAGGTGATTTACACTGGTTGCAACTTCATTGGTAGCAGTTTACACAACTTGGAAAGGCAAAAGGTTTCTGCTGGAATAATTTGGAAATCTCCCATTTCCTGAACCCTCTCATAATGCCGGGTTCTGTTGTTCTAGGAATGTTGTCTTAAACAATTACCCAGCTGTATCTCAACTTTAACTTGCAACATTCCTAGCCTGGGCAGCCAGTGGTCAGGCCTTCTGGGAGCTATAGTTCTATGGCCTCTAGAGGTATACAGGCTGCCTCTTCGGGATTAAGAGGTGGAAGGCAGATGCAGGCCAACTATGGTGTAACCACAGTATTGGTCTCCCTATGCCAATTTGGGAGAGAGGCTAGCTTGGCACTACCCAAGCGATTAAAATATTGCTCTAGGGAGAATGGGGAGGGGAAGACTTTTGCTTAGATGCTCTGACATTTGCCACAGGAGACCTGCTGGTATTGCTGATTGGTTTGTGGTAAGAAAGTGAAACATGGTAAAGTCAAGTGGGGTCTAGGCTGCTCCTGTTCTCTCTGGCTACCCCAAACACCACAAAGGCACAAAACTGGGGTCCCCAGCAAGCAAGTTCCTAGTTGTTATTGCAGACCAGTAAAGGGAGACTTGAAATGTGATATCTGAAGTAGGCCAAGCTCTTGCATAACCAAATAGCACCATAATTTTGGGTGCCATAAACCTCCAGTAATAATACAAATAATACAGAGCACTCCTCACAATGTCACTTGGTAAAAAAACAAGAGTAATTTTACAGTCTTGCCTAACAGAACTGCATCATGATACCAAAAAAACCAAAACACCCTGAATATAGAAAAATGAAAAGCTATTCACATGCATTCTGTTCCTCGCATGTGCCTCAAACAACCAAGGTTATCCTTTCCATATATATATATATATGCTGATAACTAAAGTATTGTCTGGAATCCAACCTTTTTTCTGTAAACAGGCAATCAAGATATTAAAGTACAATAATCCTAAATTAAATAGCTAGCAATTACAAAAAACAAAAACAAAACAACCCATACTCATTTTTTCCCCTTTTTAAAGAAAAATACCAAGCTTGTTTGAACACATGAGAGACCTCCAGGAATTTTTTTGGTTAAATTATGTCTGTCTTACCAAAATGACAGATGCTCTCATCTTTGATTCTTATTGGCTTTACCTTTTAGGAATAATTTATAAAAAGCCATATCAAGATATAGATGTGCACTGCTTGTTCTAGATCCATATTTAGCATGAAATATTTTTGAGTATTACTAAAGAAAGAGCCTCAAGGTTAGCCATAGAGAGAAAAAGAATCAAAAGCAGAAAGCACTGTTAGCACATGTAGGATTCTCCCCTCAGCATTGCTACAGACATTCTAAAGGATGCTTCTGGTTTACTAATTATGTCATAATATATTGTAGTTCTGTTATTGTGTTACACTGTTCAGTCTGTTTTAATAGTTATTATGATAAGCAGAATAATCAATATCAACTGCGCTTTAATGAAAATGTGCTAATTACCCACATACTTAAATACACTATTAGATTCAAGTAAGGAAAACCACATACATCCAAACTTCTCCACCTCCATAAAGTTCATTTTATCGGAAATCTACTTGTCTGAACAAACAGCTTTTACAAACTTCATGTTTTTTAAAAGACTGTTATCACTACAGCCTTGTAGATTATTTCTACTTCTGTAGTCATACCATATGTAACACTAATAACCACTTCATATGCTGTATACTGTTGTTAAAATTGGAAGCAATATTTATACAAGATTCTTGACCAAAAAGTGGTAAAGGGAAAATAACAAAAACAAACAAACAGACATGGTTCCTAATGCTATATTCCTAATGCTTATCTCAAGGGATTCACAAGTCTTAATTGTTTAAGAGCTTACCGCAATTCGCAGTACAGAAGCTTGTACAGAACTCCATTTGTCTTGCCTGCGGTCTATGACCAGGATAAATCCAATTCCAGCATCTTGTGAACTAAATTTGAGAAGAAATATGAGGAGGAGGAGTTGGATGGAAGAGAATGAAAGAACGAGTTAATGGAAAATGATACAAGTGGTGTTGAAACTCTTAACAATAATCTACAGAATCAATCACAATTTTCTACCAGTGGCAAAGTTATACATGCTGATAATATATGCTGATATGCAAAAGCAATGTTAACTCCCCTCCCTTTAGAATAAATGAGGCATTCCTAAATGGATTACATGCAGCTTCAATGAATCAAAACATCCATTACCCTTTTCCACAGGTAGCAGGGTTTTATTAATCTGGTATACAAATATGCATCCACTTCATTTTCTCAGTATCTTGCTCGCTGTTTTCTCTGGTAGAGTGATAATCCATCCTTTAAATAAGGTTCAGTAATGTCCACTCCAGAATAAAAGGATTTTTCCTCTCCTTCCTGTAAAATTTTCTTGCTGATTCAGCCTTCAATATATGCATGTGCATTATCTCTCTCTCTACATTTATCCCTTGAAAGCAGACTCTTAGGATCTAGATTCCTTGTATCACTTTAATCCTGGGAATCTGGAATCTTTAGTCTTCTGCATTTTCAAGACCTGATCTTCAAAGGATTATGTAAACCAAAGCAAAAAATCCCTAAAATATCAGTAAGGTGAGGTAAGAGACACTGTTTCTGAAGTGGGAGTATCTGTCAGCACACAGGATGGATCATGGAGGGGTTGTCAGGAAGGACCTTTGTTTTCTTGCTCTGTTAAGCTGCATGTGCTACAGTCACAGAGTACAAATAAAGAGACCCACTCCTGTTTTATACAAGCCAATTGTGTACTGCCAGCAGCTGACTGCTAGCCAATTGCAATGTAATGGAAATGACAGGGAACCATAACTCAGAATGACTTGAATTTCTAATTGCTTTGTGATATTTGAGCAGATTATTCCAACTCACTTGATAATACAGTAAACTAAGGATTATATTAATACAGAAATGGTGCAAGGATTTCTGGATATTTGGCATAGTAAATATGCGTCTGTATCTATATCTATAATATAGGTCCATGTGTACACTCTCCATGTGCTTTTAGCACTTCATGCAGAGATACATGCATTGCTGTATTGTTCACATAACATGGGGATTCTACCTCAGTCTCTAGTTTCTAAAACAGCATGTGATGTTTTAGGTTATTTCAGGCCAAATTATATTGGGATTGTAAAAATGATTCACAGTGACCACTCTGAATAACTGCAAGGGACAGTTTGTTTTTTATCATTTCCACAGTGCAAATCTGTACTTAACCTCCACATTTATTTACACGGTCAGTTCATCATATTCTCGAGTACTTCTGCAGTGGGTAATATAAAGCTAAAACTTCCCAATATCAGCAATATCATATTAAAGCACCAGATATAACCAAAAGGAAAGAGATGACCCCTCCACCCCCATGAAAGCCCAAATAGCAAGAATATATTGTACTACATTAGCATCATATTGGGCTGGTTCAGAAATAAGTTCAAACAATGAACAAGCAAAGAAGAACACTAAAAACCATAGCAAAATATAGGCTGCATCTAGCTTGGAAATCAAAGCTGCAAATCACTGGCAAGACAAGCCATCAAAATGTAAATGGCTGACATCTTGTTGCTACCATACACAGGCACAGTTAGGGGTTATACTTAAGTACTTTTTTTAAACCATGCAAAAGGATTTCTTCAGTGTCTCTTTCCACAAGGAGACTCTTCTGGTGTGCAGCAATAGGGGAAGGACTACTGGGCACAGTACTGTCTCCCTGGCCACTGACCACGATGGGTGCATTTGGGCTCATTCCAGCCATTTCTTGAGTACTAAGGGAGGAATGTGTAGCTGGAGGTGGAAGCTATTAATTCTTCCCTTCACACTCAAGACTAGCTGGCATGAGCCCTGGTGCACCCTCTGCATCCAAATAGTGGCCAGGGAGACAGAATTGTATGGGGGAGCCCCCTTGCTCTCCTTGGATGCTGGGGAAGCAGCATCCATCACCACCCATAAGTATACTAGAGGTAACTTAAGGACATTACACCAGCCTTTTATGCCACCATTTTTATCACACTATTTAAGAATGGAAGCATACCAGTTAAGCATAATTTCTTGTCACACTTTCTTCCAAAACAGGACCATGGCAATTCATGGTCACATAATCTGCTTTCTGCACTGCCAAATTCTGCAGAGCAAGAAGCGTTAAAAAATTGAAGTTGTGTCAGTAGTTGCTAGGGAACCAGATGCTAATATTCAAGCCATCCAATTGTGCAGTATAGCAGAGAATCTTTTCCTTAAGCAAACTTTTTATTTGGAGGTTATGAGGACATCACATCATTTGCCTTTTGTTTGGAAGACTGACATATGATCTCATGTACTCAGGGGAAAGGGTGGGAGTTAATAATGCATGGGATTTTAGAAAGAAACTTTCCCAAAGGGTGTGTAGAAGCAATGATCTGTTAGTCATTTTGAAGATCACTGCATTCTCCACGGTATGGGTGGTGGTAAATTCAATATAAATCATGTGTAAAACACAGTATTTCTTATGGTATGAGTATGTTTTTTTTTCTCTTTCTCCTTCCTAGTTGTTTCTTCTTGAATATCCCCCTGCCCCTCGCAAACTGTTAAATACTGTTGATAAACCTTGCAAAACATGTATTTTCTTAAATCAATAATCCAGAGTTGAGGTGTATCTACCCTTTAGGACTTCTGAGCTTCCTATATATTCCTCCCATTTAAAAACTATGTTGCAATCTATATGTGGAGACACATTTATGCTGCCTTTCTACTGGTATCCACTGGAGTTTGGTTCCAGGATCCCCCATGGATAACAAAATCCATGCATGCTCAAGTCCCATTAAATATAATGGCATAGCAAAATGGTGTCTATTATATAAAATGGAAAATCAAGGTTTGCTATCTGGAATTTATACTTTTAAAAAATATTTTCAAACCATGGATGCTTCAATCCATGGATAAAAAAATCAGTGGATAAGGAAGGTCAAGTGTATTTGATAACAGGTAACAATGATTAAACTAAAACAGTCTCAATCTATCCATATTAGAAGGGCAACATCTGGATTTTCACATCAATCATATAATCTCCGGGATAACTAATAATGTGCCTCATAGATCAGTCAATGGTCTGATTTTCTAGAATGGCTTTGAAATTTTTATTAGAAGTACCCATGTTTCTTGAAGCCTATATTCTACACTATTATTCTGTTTTCATCACTAATCGTTTCACAACCTCATATATCTTTTCCTTTATAAAATCCCCAACCTTGTATTAATTGGTATGCTATGCACTAGAACTTTCAGTTCACATTTACTTCACTATTTTATAGCCCCACAGCAAGCAGTGTGAATCGTTCTCTTCTTGTAAACATTATTGTCATCTTTGTATAAAAATATCGTGAGATTCAGCTGTTTAGACAGAGAACAACAATATCTTGAAGCCATATTCTATTCCTGTGTGAGGTCAAGCTGAAGACTTTCAATCTGGGGATACAAGCTCTATAACTATCATGATAACAGAAGAAAAGAAAAATCCCAGAAAAGAATAAGTGAACATAATATTTAGACAGATATGTATATTCCTTCAGCCTAATATTTAAAAAACCTACATCTTATTAGTGATTGTCTATGTATCTGAATATATAAAGCACAATATATATCTTTTGATTAACAGAATTATTTTAATTGTCCATATAGTTATTATATAGTTATCATGTAATTTTAAGGGGGGGGGTAAATTGTTTTTATGTTACTGTTGTTTGTTGCGGGGGTGTTTTATACATGCAATTGTTATGAGCCGCCTTTATTGCCTTCAGGCAATAGGCGGGGAATAAAAATAAAGTTTATTATTATTATTATTATTATTATTATTTAGAAAATGTATGAGTAGGCTGATATTAAGCTATTGTTTCTGTATCTGAATACAGAGGCATTTGGGACAAAAGGACAAATTTTGGGATTTATAGACTACAAACTCAAACACCACATTGTCCACTAAGAAACGTGCTTCATCTTTGGCAACTAAAGAAGGTGGAGGCCAAAATGTTGATATATATTTTTAAGTTCTGTTTGTTAATCACTTCAATAAAAATAAGGGTATATATAAGGCATACCCACACACTAATAATGTCTCCATTAATTGTTTCCATATAGTTATTAGAAAATGTATGAGTAGGGTGGCATTTTTTGTTGTTTTGTTTTGGCCAGTTAGCAGGTTGCAAATGAATGTTTGCTTACCTTGGAGTAAGCTCCAGTGGACACAAGAGAACTTGCATCTGAGTAAATATGTACAAGATTGCCTTGTAGGCTTGATTGGTTAATTTGTTATTTGTACTGTTTAACTAGTTACACATGTTTTTCAGGGACAGAAGGAAAGATCAGAAGGCACTAGGACCAGCGTATTCTATATTTAGTGTGCAGTCTTATGAAGCAGGTCTTAATAAATTAGAAAACAGATTGTATGTTTAGTTTCCGCTTAAACTGAAAGATTTCAATTGTTTATTTCTGTTTTGTGCAGAACCAGAGCAAATATAATTAGCAGCCAACCGAAGCTGGGGAGAATCCTGTTCGGAACAACTCATCCCTCAGGGATTACATGCTTTGGGTCACTGAAGTTGGGATAAAGGTAGAATTTGGCAGCAAGCATACAGAAAGCATTGATATTCAAAGAGAACAAAGAGTGATAGGAAAAACAGCACTCAGAAAGGCCATTTGAAGAGTGAGGAAGTGTATAGGATTTTTGTATATAAACTCAATTCTCAAAACACATACCCTCCCCACCCATCATCTTCCTGAAGGAACAACTAGCAGTTTTAGACTCCAACCATGTACTATGTTAAATGTTCTTGTTGGTGCCTCACATCAGTGCAATAGTCCTTTATGTCAGCAGAAGGCACTTCCTGGGGCAGTGTGTAGTGGTGACACAGGGACAGCAGAAAAGCTGTTGCCGTTTCTCAAGAGAAAGCTGTCATTTTATCCATGCTTCTACTACCTATGGTAGCTGTAACAGAGCCCACCTCCCATGTTGCTATCTCTTACAATGTAACTCCAACCCCCATGTTATCACTTCTTCAGAACCACTCCAGATTATCCTAAGAGAAAAAAAATGATTCTAAAAAGGGACAAGCCTGTGCACCCTTGAGTATTTGGTGCCAATAAATCCCTTGACAAAACAGACTCAGGCAGTTCTCTCTCTGTTTTCAAAACAGAAAAAAGGTTTTCTTTTCAAGTTGTCCTAAAACACAAAACAATACTAGGCTATGCTCAGATCACCCAGTTACAACAGTATCCTTTCTAATCTTTCCTCTTGAACTCTGCCACAGTCTCTTCACCTACTCTTCTTTCCCCTAAAGTGTATCCACACAGCAGAATTAATGCACTTTGACATCATTTTAACTGCCATGGCTTCATGTTATGGAATCCTGGGATTTGTCGTTTGTTGTGGCACCAGAGCTCTCTGGCAGAGAAGGCTAAATATATCACAAAACCACCAATTCCATCCCCAGAAATTTGCTACCAAATTTTTTATAAACAGAATTACAAACATACATTAATAAGCCAATTAATATCTTAACATAGTCCAATAATAATTTATATACCATTATATCTAAAAGCCTAGTTGTTCTTTCTGGCCTCCCTTCCACGTATATCTATGTTAATTATTCAATGTTCAACATCTAACTTTACTCCAATAATGCTATACATCTTGTCTGATTCCAAATTCCATTCTTGCTCATGTACATAATCCAAGGTTCCCAACTTTTATAAAAGTTGGTTAACGAATTATTTCTTGTTAGGCATGTTAGTTTCTCCATTTCATATATATCATATACCTTCATTCTCCATTCCTCGACTGATGGTATTTCTTTCCTCCTCCAGTACTTTGCATAGATTATTCCTGCAGTAATAGAGTAATTTCCCAATTTCTTTTTCAATCTCATCATTTACAATATTTAAAAGGTATAATTTTGGGTCAGGGCGAACTTGTATGCTAAAAATTTCTCTTATCTCACTATGAATCATCTTCCAATACTCTTTAGCCAATCTACAATTCTACCACATGTGTAAATAAGATCCCAATTCATCTTCACATTTCCAGCATCTTGGATTACAACCTTTATACATTTTAGATAATCTGAGTGGTGTCAAATACCAACGGAACATAGATTTGTAAAAATTCTCCCTTAATTCCACATTGACAGAGTATTTTATTCTTCTTTTCCAAGCCTTTTCCCACTTTTCCATTTGGATAACTTGATTTAAATCAGAAGCCCATTTAATCATGTAGTCTTTGACTGAATTCTCTTCCAATTCCCAATGTCTTATTAGGTTGTAATATTTTGATATTATCTTTTTAGACTCTCCTCCAAGAATTTTCTCAAAATTTTTGTTCGCAGGACCAATTTGCTCCAGCCGACTATCCATTTTGTATCTCTCCATTAACTGTCTATATATAAACCAGTTTACATTGTAACCTAACTGCAACAGGCCTGTGTTTTAACCTAATTAAAGGCCTGTGTTTTAAAGGTCATATGACCTCCATCGATTTTAATCAAATCTTTATATTTCATCCAGGTCCCTTCATTATACAGGCCTTTAATTAGACTACCCTCAGCCGGTGATGCCCACAGGGGTATTTTAATACACCATTTCTTTCTATATTTTAACCAAACCCTCAAACAAGCTTTACATATAAAATGATTCTTGAAATTTTTATCCATTTTGGTTTTATCATAAAATAAATAGGCATGAAAGCCGAATTGAAGATCCACCCCTTCCAATTCCAATAATCTATTATTATTTAACTTGAACCAATCTTGCATCCAATCTAGTGTGCAAGCTTTGAAATACCAGGCTAAATTCGGTAAGGCTAATCCATCTCTCTCAATAGTATCTTGTAAATTGGTTAATTTCACTCTTGATTTTTTGTTATGCCAGACGAATTTCAAAATATCCTTATTCCATGACCAAAGGGTTCATCATTATCAATAATTGGAATGTTCTGGGAATAGAACATCATTTTTGAAAGAACAATCATTTTTACAACTGCAATCCTACCCAACTATGAAATATTCAAATTGTTCCATCTTTTAAAATCATCTTTAATTTCTTTCCAAATTCTTTCATAGTTGTTTTTAAATAAATCAGAATTCTTTGCAGGTAGCCATATCCCCAAATATTTTACTTTATTTTCTCTTTGAATATCTCAAATATCCCCCCCGCCCAAAAAAGAGGATAAGTATAAGCTAAAGCCTTTTTATTTTCTTTCATATGAATCATAGTCTATGACGTAGAATGGACTTTGAGATAAGTAGTTATATTAATTACCGGATGTTTATTCCCTATGTACAGCTCAGGAAGTATGTTTCTTTTTTCTTTTCTTTTCTTTTCTTTTCTTTTCTTTTCTTTTCTTTTCTTTTTGTCTGTCCTGTATGTGTATATTATTAATTTTGTTATTTGTTTTATTGTATGTATTTTTTTAGTTTCTTTTTTTCTTGGTTTTTTTAAATCATTTTAAAATTTCTAATAAAAAGATTAAATTTAAAAAACAAACAAAAAAAAAACACACCAATTCCAGAATTCCATAGCATTGATCCATGGCAACTAAAGTGTTGTCACACTGATTAATTATGTGGTGTAGATGCAGCCCTAGATGGCTAGAAACCACACTGTGTATTTCACTGCCAAATTGTTCTACTTCTTTCCCTTTTCTCTAGCTCCCCTTCATGAAATCCCAAGATCTGTACTGAACCCAGGAGATGGTGGACACCTGCTCTGCCCATCCCAGCTGCTTATAGAACCAGTTTTGGATCACTTAGTTTTTAGTTCTCATGTAAGTGTATGGAGTCCTGAATTAAATCGGGATTACTGCTAAAGGTGGGGGATGCTCATAACTTCCTCCAGCTATTCATTTCCCATATGCAGCATGAAGAAACTCCTGTGAAGCCCTCCCTTTTTAATCCACACAAGTGTGGGATGGAAAGTGGGGGGGAAAAAAACAACGGCTTGGGAAGCTGCTTGACAAGGCCTTGATATTCAGATGTATGTATTTTCATACAATTTATTTATTTCATTTACATCATCATACACTTCTTTGAGAATAAAATGAATGGTAAACTATTTTATTTTTTTAAAATACAGCATATAGTTCAGCACTTTGAGCCCTACACTTTGGAGATGGAAGACAAACTAGACACTAAGGGTACTGCATATTCCCAGCTGTGAGCACATTTTCCCCTCTGGCAATAGCATTTTCTTACAAATGTGTACCTTAGCAATCAAACTTGCTATTAAGTTCATGTTTAACTTCTGATCACAGAATCAAATGCACTGGAGTACAAGATACAGAGGTGAGAGAAAGCACAATGCTAGGATAAACAGATGTCTTTCACCATATAAGGCAGCACCACTTCTCAATATGTCTAAACATAGGCAAATTGTTTAGGAGTAGGGATCTGCCAGAGTTGGGGAGCTCCCTGCCTCCGCAAGACCCTTGAGTGTTGCACCTCCCATTTTTACCACATGGCTCCATCCTCCAAATTGAGGCTGAGGATTTTATTTGTTTTTGGCACAGTAACCAATAGTGCACCCCAGACACTGGGGGGACACTATTGACCATGTTGCCATATTTGGGAGGCCATTTGAGTCCTTTACCCCAACTATAGAGCATTTTGACTTATACAAGTCTTCCCCCCCCCCTCCCAAAACAAAAAATGACTGGAGCTGGAGGTCCAAACATTTCCTCTAAAGGCTTGAAGGAAAGCCTCCCAATATGGTGAAATGGTTAACAGCGTCTCTCCTGCAGAGATCTGGGGAACTCTAATGGCCAGTGCAAACATAAATGGGGGTGGAGTCAAAATCTGCGGGGAGCTTAAGGGTCCACTAAATGGCCTTGAGGTTACATGTGGCCCAAAATTTGTGGTCACAATTTCTCTAGTTTGACCTTGAGAGTATAGTGTTACTGACCACCAAAGTGGTACCTATTTATCCATCCTTTAAAGGTAAAGGAAAAGGTATTCCCTGTTGATAAGGTTGTCAAGTCGTGTCTGACCGTAGGGCAGTGCTTCTCAATTATTTTCTGTCATGCCCCCCCTAGGAAGAAGAAAACATTTCGCGCCCCCCGCACGACTGTAAATAGTATCATTTCCTCCCTCTCTCCAGCCGTAGAGTTGCTAGGCAATCCTTTACAGAGCCTCACACCCCCCTTTATGGAGCCTCGCGCCCCCCCTTGGGGGTGCGCCCCACTATTTGAGAAGTACTGCCGTAGGGGGACAGTGCTCATCTCTGTTACTAAGCCGAAGAGCCAGTGTTGTCAGAACTACTCTGTGATCATGCGGCCAGCATGGTTGCACAGAGCGCTGTTTACCTTCTCACCAAAGTAGTACCTATTTATCTACTTGTATTTGCATGCTTTCAAACTGCTAGGTTGGCAGAAGTTGGGACTAGTGACAGGAGCTCACCCCAACATGCAGCATTCTGCTCTATTTTGGGTTCAAAGGAGGAGTATGAAACAAGAAAATTTCCCATGCCATGTCCTATTCAGTTTCATGTCTTACTTCCACAAAAGAGGGGTTCATTTTACAATGAATGCAACAAATGACTCAGTGTACCAAAGAACATCATTCTTAATGTTGGTATTCCACATCCTTTAGCAGCCTCTAGTGGTTCTTGTTAAAAGTGAAGTCAGAATACTGTAAAAACTCACAGATTTGAGAAAATTAGATTAGAAATACATGATCAAAAATATTGGTTACCCTAGTTTTGATCTAATTCTGACCTATTAGTGATTTATCCAGTGCTGATTTACTTGGAAGAATAAATTTATCAATGTAAATGTGTGCATAAATCTTATTTTAAAATTTTCTAATTTATTCCTTGTCTGCAAACAAGTATGGTGTGCACACTGATCTGCATATCAAACTTTTTTTTTCAAAATAGCAAATAGGTGATGAGTTTTTTGAGTCTTCACACACAGTACTGTCTTCCCTAACCAAGACCCAAATTTCATTATATGCTGATGAAATTTCCATGTTTGAAACCCCAATGTTTCCTTCTTGGTGTTAAGTGCCTTCAAATCGATTTCAATTTATGGCAGACCTATGACAGAGAAACATCTAATTCATCCTATCACCAACAGTCCTGCTCAGGTCTTGCAGATTCAGGACTGCAGCTTCCTTCACTGAGGGCCTGAACAGACTGCCAGAAATAGTCCAGCTTGAGGCCACTTTGGCTCAGTGCTAGGGAATCATGGGAACTGTAGTTTATTGTGGCACCAGAGCTCTCTAACAGAGAAGGCTGAATGTCTCAGAAAAAAATACAATCCCCACGATTCCTTAGCACTGAGCCAGGGCAGTTAAAGTGGTCTCAAGCTGGATTATTTCTGGCAGTCTGTTCAGGCTCTGAGTCTGTCCATCTGTAATGTGGTATTCCTCTTTGCCTACTGCTTTCTACCTTACCAAGCATTATTATCTTTTCTAGTAAGTCATGTCTTCTCATGATATATCCAAAGTACGACAGCCTCAGTTTAGTCAATTTGGCTTCTAGGAAGAGTGCAGGCCTGATTTGCTCTAGGAGCCATTTATTTGTCTTTTTAGCAGTCCATGCAACTCTTCTCCAGCATCACATTTCAAATGACTTGATTTTTTTTTCCTATCAGCTTTTCTTACTGTCCAGCTTTCACAGTACATAGAAATTGGAACTACAATGGCAGGGACAATCCTACCATTAGTATTCAGTGATTTATCTTGACACTTCAGGATCTTGTCTAGTTCCTTCATAGCTGCCCTTCCTAGTCCTAGGAGTTTATCACACTGGAAAAGAAACGGGATATTAGTGCTATACTCCAGCAATATCCCGTGAATATCATGCAATAACACGATGATTTTCACATGCCGTTGTCATTATTGCGCTATTATTCTGTGAATAAAGCGGCAAAATTGCGCCGCTTCCCCCCCCCCAGGATTTTCGCGAAAATAAAAAGCCACATGACTTTGCCACTTTATTTATGGGATAACTGTGCAATAATGACGACGGCACACGGCATCATGTGAAAATCGTAATGGTATTGCACAATATTTACGGGATATTGGTGGGAGCATAGCACTAATATCCTGTTTCTTTTTCCAGTGTGATAAACTCCCTAGTCTTCTGATTTCTTGACTGCAGTCGCTATTCTAATTAATGACTGAACCAAGGTAAGAAAAATCCTGAACTATTTCAATATCTTCATCATCTACTTTAAAGTTATTTAAATCACCTGTGGTTATTATTTTTATTTTGTTAATGTTCAACTGTAAACCTGCCTTTGCACTTTCATCCTTGGCATTCTTCAGTAATCTTTCTCAATCTTTGCTATTTTCTGCTAGTAGCATGGTGATATCTGCATATGTTAAACTGGTGCTGTTCCTTCATCCAATTTTCTTGCCTCCTTCCTTTGGATCTAGTCCTGCTTTACATATTATATGTTCAGGGTACACATTAAACAGACAGGGTGATCAAATGCAGTCTTGCCTGTCCCCTTGGCCAATTGGAAACAATTTTATTTTTCTGTATTCTGTCCTGATGGTAGTCTCTTGTCTTGAATACAAGTTATGCATCAGGAGAATTAAATGTTGTGGCACACCCATTTTTTAAAGAGTGATGCACAGGTTTCCAGAATCTACACAATCAAGACTTGGCTATAATCTGTAAAGGTTGATTTCCTTCTGAAAGTCTTTGGTGCACCCAGTTATCCAATGTGTATTTGCAATGTAGTGCCTCTTCCTTTCCTGAACATATGGCATTTTTTTGTTCCATATATGGTAAAGATCACTGTTGCAGTATTTTGAGTATCACTTTGCTTACATGGGAGAGTAGTGCAATGGTCCAATGGTTATTGCAATCCTTGGTGTCTCCTTTCTTGTGGATCAGAGTGTATATTAAGCATCTCCAATCTGTGTGCCATTCTTTTGTTTTCCTGTATTTGCTGTCATATTTCAGTTAGACCTAGAGTAGATTCCATCTCTGTAACTTGAAGCAGCTCAATTGGTATGCCATCTGTTCTTGATGATTTATTTCTACCAAACACTCTGAGTTCAGCTTCCACTTCACTTTTTAAAATTAGAGGTTCTTCTTCATATGGTTCTTCCTTGAATGAATCTGTTACCCTTTTATCTCTTTTATATAGTTCTTCAGTGTATTGTTTTCACAGTCTTTTTATTGATACATGTTCATGTAATGTATACATTTGTATAAAACTAAATTCCTTCATTCATAGATTCAGCATAAGTTGAAGTCAACTTGATGGCAGTTAACAGCAACAACACCAATCAATGGAGGCCAATGCTACTGGCTACTGGTCATGATGTTTGCAAGCTCTTAAATTTTCAGAGACTGCATGCCTCAAACAGAACTTGGAAGGTTACCCATAGCATCATCCTACCCACTCTTCAGTTATGAATATCTTCAGCATGCAATTATGTTCACTCATTTTAAGAGTAACATTCCAAACTATGGGCCAAAACAGATGACCCTGCAGGAGCGGTGTCACGCTGCTCCTTAGATTGCCAGACTGGGGCCACAGCAACCACACACCACATCCCCAAACCAATATTTTCCTGGCAGAAAAAGAAGCTGCAGAAAGCTACTCTTTTTGCACCAAGAAAAAGGCGCCTTTGCCACTGTGGCGGCAGTTTTTTGATGCTCCTGCGACATGCAGTGTCTAAACACCACACCACCACAATGCCAAATAACTGCCGCCATTGTGGGCAGTGGACCGGCTTCACAGCGTGTTGCTGGCATCTTGAGGGTGTGCATCGTGTGTACACCATGCCCCCAAGCCACCGGGAAGATGCTGCTTCAGGCCAGTCTGTTTTGGCCCTATGTCTCTGAATGTCAAATCCTGGAGAACAAAAGCTGGAGAGGACTACTGCCGCATAACCTGTTTGTGGGCTTCCAAAAGTAAACAAGAGGTGACACTAGGCATGTAGACACATAACCACACTATGAAAGAAGTATTTTCAAAAGTGATACATCCTTTTGTATACCAACAATGGCTATGTTCTTTTATCGTTATTTGTTACATCAACCAATTCTGGAAATAATTTTATATTCTCACACTCATCAGCCTCACAACAACAAATATTAAAGCAGGATTATTTTGGATGGTTTGGGGAAGGGAGGGTGCATTTACACTGTAGAGAGAATGCAGTGTGAAACCACTTTAACTGCCATGGTTCCATCCTACAGAATCCTGGGATTTGTAGTTTTGTGAAGCACCAACACTCTTTGGTAGAAAAAGTTAAAGACCTTGTAAAATTACAAATCAAAGGGTTACATCAGATGGAGCTGCAGCACTTCAAGTGGTGTCAAACTGCATTCTTTCTACAGTGTAGATGCATCCACAGATACACACACCCAGGGATAAAGAGACTGGTGTTAATAACTGATTTCTCTCCCCCACCCCTTTTTTTTTGTGTGTGTAAAAGTTTGTCTGATATTAACAAGTCTACCATGGGAGGAGTGGGGGAGCCTGCACACACACATGCACACACAATTTCCTTAAGTTTCCTCTCAAAGTCCCACTAAGCAGTTTTTAGTGCATAGAACATGGATATCTAGTATCATTCTTTAGTTTGGTTTACACAGGCACAAGGTCGCTATAGCTACATTTTCTCTTCTATCTTCTGTTCTGTTTGGTAGACTTCATGTAATGAACATGGAAAACAGAATACAGGAAGAAAAGAAAATCTGAACTGAAGGGTGGAAAGGCAGGCTTATGAGCAAAGCATTACAGGTTGAGTCTACCTTATCCAGAAAACCAAAATCGGAAATATTAAAAAAAACACTCAAAACCTTTTTTCATGGGTGGCTGAGATAATGACTCCTTTTCTTTCTGAAGGTTCAATCCACACAAAATTTGTTTCATGTACAAAATTATTAAAAATACAGTATAAATTATGTTCAGGCAGGCTATGTGTAGGAACAGGGTGAACCATGTGGTGTAGTAGTTTGAGTGTTGGACTATGACACTGGAGACCAGATTTCAATTCCCTGCTTGAGCATAAAAACCCACTGGGTGACCTTGGGCATGTCATACCCTTTCAGCTTCAGAGGATGGCAATAGCAACTCCCCTCAGAAGAAATCTGTCAATAGAAGCCTATGATAGGTTCACCTTAGGGTTGCCATAAGTAAAAAAATGACTTGGAGTAACACAACAACAACAAATATGTATAAGGTATACATGAAACATTAATGAATTTTGTCTTTAGATTTGGGTCCCATCTCCAAAATATTTCATTATGTACATATGCAGGTATTCCAAAATCCAAAACACTTCTGGTCCCAAGCATTTCAGATAAGAAAGACTCAACCTGTACATATATAGTTACCACATATGTATCACAGTGTCCATGTTTCATGCGTTCTAGCCTCTTCTGTGCTCCTGTTTTACAATATTCTAAATGTATCAGGGTTCCAAATTCTGTACATTTATCAGACTTAGTATGTTTTACACCAGGCTGGAGATTTGAAACTAATGTTTATTTTCTTAGACCTAGGACATTACATCCAGGAAAGATGCAATCATTCCTTTCATGGAAAGTGTTCTTATTGTTAATTGTTGTTAAGCTGGTTTCCATTTATGGTGACCCTGTCAATGATGACCATTTATGGTGACCTTCAGAAACTTTCACTTGGTTTAAACATCGGCAGGATGTTACAGAAAGATTTGTCCTGGGGGTTCTCCACTTTATTGGAAATTGTCTGTCAGGTGGCAGCTAGGTGTAGCTCCACTCTTCTCCTGACCCCTCCTGTTACCATTTATTACCTTCACCCATTCTTCCAACCCAGCTGAAAGTGGTTTGTTTGTTTTTTGAAGTGAAGATAAAACTGTATTCAATTCAGCAGGTAACATTTTAGCTGATGACTGAAGTATTACAATGCAGGACTGAGGAATCTGGGCCTATGCAGATGTTGTTTGACTTCAGTTCCTATCAGTCTCAGCCAGCTGGGGTAGTACTGAGGGATCATGACTGGTATATTTTTCAACATCTGTAAGACAACAGGCTTTCCATTTCTGTTCTAGCCATTAAGATGTTTCCTACATATTAAGTAGGTTTTCCTACATAGTATCTTTATTCAAAAATGATTTACACTTCCTGACTTTGAAAAAGTAACATGCGATAGGATTCAACCAGAAATTGAACTGAGCTATATAGAGGAAGTCTTGTAGCCTCCAGTATGATTAATTTATACAACAATGTTTACTCAGGGCAGACACCACATTAGGTACTAGCACACAATTAAACAGTTCAATGTTCTCCTATACTAGAAAGATTTAGAAATACAGATTTTTAAAGTGTATGAGAATAGATATTACAAGGGAATACAAAGGACTACACCAATTGGCATGCGAAAGCAAACACTTCTACTAAAAAGCAAACAGTCTTAAAATTGTCTATATCACTGTGTTCAGAAAGCTACATCACAGGAGCCTTTAACAGCAATGAATTTTGCAAAGAAGCATTTCCTTATTAAAATTGTACACAGCAGTCAGTTGCTAATATTTCTAAGTTAGGTGAGTGCTAGAATCACATTATGAGGACTGATTGTTATTGCCTGAAGCAGCTGTTTGAACTATCTTCCTGTGAAATCCATTTGTTTTCAACAAGGGTGCAGTTCTTTGGAAACCCATGGTTCAATTTTTAAATTAAACAAGAAGCTGATTCCCACAGTTTCCTAATAATTCTTTAACACCACCTGGTCTAGGAATACTGCATACCTGAAACCTCCCTTGTGGGATGCTGTGCTCTATTTTTCTAGAACTCTCATAATGTATTGTAGGATCCTCCAATATCTTAAATTATATTTTGTATTTTAATATCTAAATAAAAAAGTAGAATTCATACCACAGTAGTTATACAGTAGACACACATGCAAGCCTCTTGACAATTTACAGCTATGCCATTGTAAAAACTGAAAACATGCCAAAAGTGGTGTTCAGACCTGTTTGTTGGTACTGTGCATTTCAAAAGAAAATCAACAATTTATATGGGACTTTGCAGCACACATATGTCAGGGTTTTGGGTGAGAAAGAATATTTTTGCCAGGATCTGTAATTGTCCAGAGCTGTAATTTGTCCAGATGTTTGCCTGTTCACTTTAATCACTGAACCATTTCAACAAATACAATTTTATGCTGCACAACAATATTATCACTGACCAACAATGCATAGAAAATAGATAATATATTCACAAAACTTAAAAAAAATATTTTTGCCCAATTATGATTGCCTTTTACCCTACAGGAAGGTTGAAGGAGGAAGTGTTAATGCAACATTAACATTGGTTTCTGCCAGTGCTGTTCTGTTGCACCCTTTGTCAGGTGAAGTGCAGCTGAGAAACTGTTTGCTTACATTTTACAATGCTCCATTCCTTAACTGTTTATAACATCCTGAACACTCCCTCTCATGTGTAATGCAACAAAGTAAGCATCCGCATTATTATTTCCTTGTACACAGGCCTTACCTGGGGATATTGGTGAGGTATGTCAGGACATTCTGAAAATCGTTTTCTGGAATTTCACTAAATGTTGAATATTCTGGAAAAGTGATGACAGGACAACCATCTTTTCCTCGCCCACCTAACAAAAAAACAAAAACCAAACAAAAACAAAATTATCTATTCACCATTTGATAGCCAAAACAAAACTAATCCAAATATTAAGATGAGAACAATGTACTTATTTCCAGCCCTCACCTCCTTAGGGTGCAGCCACCCAACACATTTTGTCTAGTGCCACATACTTCATATTTTCATAAATTTACCAGTGTCTTCCTCGTGTCTCTGTGTGTGCATGCTTGCAGGGATGGTATAGCCATTCTATTTTGGCTAGTAAGTTCAAGCATTCAAAAGACTAACTGTTACTATCATGAAGATAATATGGAATAAGAACATCTATGAACATAGGTTTAAGGAGGGCAGGGGGAAGAAAGAGTTTAAAATACAACACTGGCACAGAATGTTCCATCTCTTCAATTTTTTTTTAAAAAAAACTTTTAAAAAATCCTGCCTGGATCTAGTTTTGCAACAACAACAACCTTACATTTCTGAATTAGTTAATTTTATGGCATAGATCATGGGTAGGTAAGTGTGGGCCTCCAGAGTTGTTGCACTGTAGTTCCCACAATCATGGCTATGCTGGCTGAAGCTGATGGAAGTTGTAGGGCCAAAACATCTGGAGGACCACAATTACCTACCTATCAGGTAGATGAGCAGCTGTGATACATTTAATAAGCAAATAAAAAGACAGCTCTAAGTCAAAGTTATCCTTAAAATTTTGAAGTAAATGATGGAGCAGCTAACAAACTCATTAATAACCTGTAGCATCAACCATTTTATTGCACCACCAAACCAATACTTTTCTTGACGTTGTTTTCTGACTTCTGGCAGAGATAACTGAAAAATTCAAGACCATCTTCTTTTAAATAGCCTGACACCAGCGGTATCACTAGGGTGTGAAGATTGCACTAGGTGACACTCTAAGGGAGAGGTGACACTACTAGTCCACCAAAATCAGCCTTTTGGAAGAAATGAACTGTGGCATTTGCCTACGTCCCTTTAAAGTGCTAGAGCTCAGTGAAAGAGATGGGGTGAAGCTTAGTGGGAGGAGAAAGGAGAGGCCTCAGTTTTTTTAAATTTTTTTTATTCTTTTAAAAAATATTCAAAACATCACATCTTACCAAATTTTCACTTCAAGCACACAAAATTATGTACATGCAAATACATTTAGGCTGTGTATATGATATTATAATTTAAAGGTATAATTTTAATTTTGCTAGTTGTTTATGCAACAACTATTGCCATTCTATTCAGTGATACATAGGAATTATGATTTCTGAGTAACATTAGTACAAAAAACATTGGTAAGGATTCTGAGTGTTGTGGTATTGGAGGAGGTCAATGAGGAGGGTGACACTACTGCCTGACACCCTAGCAAAACATTTAGAAATTATTTAAGAACAGAACTGTGTTTTAAAATTGCAGTTAGGTGAGTTTTGGTTTATGTTCAAGCTATAATGTCAGCAAGTTTCAATAGAGAAGGACAAAATGTTTAACAAGAGCAGCACCAAAACGGGAATATCAGCAGAATTACAAGTGTAACTAATTTGCTAAACAGATCTAATGACAGAATATTAAATATAGCTTTCATGTTAAAAGGCTACAATCCTTAAAGTTAGCTATTAGCATATCATTACTAGTATATAACTGAAAAACTATATTAAACTGGAATGGTAAATGAGAATAGGTGGAGGGAGACAATATATATATATATATATATATATATATATATATATTGCACAAACACATCTAGCTCTGTTTACTTTTATAATAATAAGAACCACATATCACATGATCAAGAGGGTCACTGCATAAATCCAAGAATACTGACTGTCAAGGAAGCTGGATTCTGTTAGGTTCAACTTTTCTCTGGATGTAATGAACATTGATTATGCTTGCGGGTGTACTGTGATAATAAAAGTAAGAATTAAAGAACTGTTGTATGTAGCCTTTTTATAAATATGGACAACTATCCCTCCTTAATTAAGCAACAGAAGACTAGAAATCCTATATATATATATATATATATATATATATATATATATATTGCAGTCAGCCCTCTATATCCACTGATTCTATAGTCACAGATTATAATAATAATAATAAATTTTATTTTTATCCCGCCCCTCTGCATAGCAATCGGGGCAGCTCACAGCAGTTAAAATACAATAAATAAAATACATTCAAGTATCCCAATCCCTCCACCCATCCCTCCCCCCCCTTAAGACAGAATTAAACTAGAAGAAATTTAAAATAGAAATCTATAAAAAGAGAATTATAAAATAATGGTGGCAGGGCAGCAGAGAGCATGGGGAGGAGGTTCAGTATTCATTCCTCAAGGAAGGTCAATATGGGAAAGCCTGCCGGAAGAGATCCGTCTTAACTGCTTTCTTGAAGATTGGCTTGAAAATATTAAAATATATATACATTCCAAAAAGCAAACCTTGATTTTGCCATTTTATATAAGGGACACCATTTTACTACCCCATTGTATATAATGTGACTTGAGTATCCAAAGATTTAGATATCCATGGGTGGTCCTGGAACCAAACCGCAGCATATTATACCAAGGGCCAACTGTGTTTGATACCTGAAAATACTCCAGACTGTTCCTTTTCTATTTTTGTGATATCAACAATCAGATTGAGCTGTCATTATGAATTTAATACCCAAGAACTATACAAATTTTAAAGGCCCTAACTTGTTTAGTTAGAATTAGTATTTCTGCTTGAAGCCATTACTTTCTCCATTAATGCAGTTTTAATGGAGGAAAACAAAGCAACAGAAGAATTCTGCTGGATTTTTCAGTTGTTCAAACAACAGTGTGTATTTTTGCAGCTTCTGTGTCACACAACTAGAAAGTGTGTTGGTGGAATGACACCTCTGGATACTACCATAGTCTTTGTTTATACAACATTCATTTTGTAAACTGAGGTTTTCAAGAAAGAAAAAATACATATTTTAGAATGCATTAATACAGAATGACTACAAATCAATAATTCAACATACTTCTAAAAATCTATCAGGAGCATTCAATTTCTCACCTGACAGAAAGGCAAATTTTTTTCTCAGCTGGACCTCAATATCTTCAGCACAGAGGGGAACAATATCTTGATGCATGATTTCATCTGAAACAAATCCCAAGAAAAAACAATTTTAAATTTTAAGTAGGAACATTTGGTTTTATTTGTGTGTGTGTGTGTGCGCGTGCGCGCGCATATAGCCATTTCACAATTGTGCTCAGCATCCATTTAAAACCATGTCATACATAAAACCAATTAAAAGTAAATGCTGAAGCTGTGAACATTAAAGCCAAAAATAGTAAAGCTATATATGTATGAATAAAAGGCTGCAATGCTGTAGAAAACAATGCTTTTTACAATAGGTTCAGATTGTGAGATAATCTTTGGGAAATCTTTTAAGACAATGTGGCAGCTGAGATCTATAAATCAGAGCACTGTTCTCACAGAATATCCCCACTAAATTAAAAATGTTACATCTTCAGCACATAGATAGGTAAATACGTATTGCTTTTCTATAGTAGCACAACATTCTTATCTGAATCCTATTGATAGTTCCCATGGGAGGAGACCAACTAAACCAACTAAGTTGGCACTTATGGAAATCCCATTAATTCAATGGGTCTACTCTGTGTCGGTCTACTCTACCAACAAGATTCAGGCATTTGAGCTTGTTTGTACACATTTTTGTTTGGTATCAACAAGTGTTAACAGGTGATAAATGCTGATATGGTATTATCATTTGCCTTTCCCAATGTTACACCTCAGAAAATATGTACAGATAAAGATACATGTTTTATATTAACCACTACTAGAATTCATGCTTTAACCAAGGACAGAACTGCATTTGGGCATCCCTATATCTATTTCTATAAAACACTTTTATATACCCATGGCCAAGGTGTGCCCCTGTATTTTCCCCCTGCCAGGCCTCCTGGAGGATGTGAGAATCTGGGGCTGCCTCCACAAACAGAAAGGTGAAAAGCCACTGTGTGCACTGCACATGTAACACAATGCGTGGCACATAGGATCTGCCCACTCAAGAGTTGTGACATTTATCCTATATGTGTTTTCATTAATCTATATACAAATGAAACTATTGGCACACTATGTATTTCCCCTTGAACCCTCTTCTCTATTAACACAAATCTAGATAATTGACCAGAAATGGGCAACTATGACAGATCCAGAAGCAGTTTCCTGCCTTGGAATCCTCCAGGGGCTACACACTCTGCAAAAATGCTCCCTTCCACAAAATGCAGAAGTGTCCAGAAGTCCCCTTCTGGTTTTGAAACATCGCTATTTTTTGATGTTAAGAAGAGCTTGCATTCTCTTTATAAGGTGAACTGATACTCTTGGATGTTTCCAGGAAGGCAACTCAACCTACTCTTGGACCACAAAAAGGTCAGTACATGGGATCAAGGACTGCAAAAACAGACTGAGGGGGGCATATGTGAACCCAGGACTGTACTTTGCCTACTTCTGTGTAAGATATAACGAACATGAAACAAATAACACATTTTAACCAGTTTTAGCACTGCACATCCAATATATATTACTAAATCTGGTTAAGAGTACAAGTGACAGCTTAAAGTTGAGATTGAAAACTAGAGGAGGATGTTTAAAACAAGAGAGCATGACCTAGAAGTAGCTGAGTATCCCATTTTCACAAAGCTTCTTTAGGGATGTACCATGGACAGCACCACTTCTCACAAAATTTCCTACAATATCATATTCATAATACATATATTTTCATAGGCATCTTTCACCACATATACTCTCTAACACCCTTGTATCTATCAGTGTTGGCTATGTGTGTAAATGCAACAAAATAAACATGTATGCCCATTATACGTGCTAGTATAATGCAGGGTATTAATAATGCTTAATTGGAAAGAGTATCTTACGTAGAGTATATTTTGCAAGCAAAAGGTCACAAGCTCAATTCCTAGCAACTTCAGTTAAGGATGGGAATGTCCCAAGAGAGCTTCTATCATTTTGTGCAACCAGTACAGAGTAAGACAAGTGAACAATCTGATTCAGTAGAAGGTGGTTTCCAGTGTTATGACTTGTGTGAAGTGACATAATCCATTTTTGAGCTTATAACATCTGAAGGGGCACTTCTCCTTTAAAAGAAGTGGCATAAATGGTATTCAAGACTATAAAAGAAATGTCTGTAAGAACAGACATCTACAAAAATCTATGCACTGCATCCAGTCTAATCACTTACATTTAAAGTATGACCACAAACTATATGAAAACTACAAAAGGATAAAAGAGGTTAGGGAGTTACAGCTCCTAAGGGCAACTCAGAGGAGAAATCCTTGGCTGTGTTGCTGAAGTATCAAGTGTAGTCCACAGAATGCACCATTTCAAAGTAGATGCATGGTGCTCCTCCATTATGCTTCATTTCTTTTTAAAACTGCCCCACAGAATCTTTCCAGACTTTTGAGTAGCAAAATATCCAGCAAACATTGAAATATTTAGATAATTACAACTATTTATCTCAGATCTGCAACCCTGTAATCTAATATACTTCACAAATATTTCACCTCTGATTCCTTACCTAAGAAAACCCTAAGAAATTCATAAAGTTGACAGGTGACATGAAGGTGTGTGCACATGCACACACAGACACACACGAATTAATGAAACGTTTACACACACGAATTAATAAAACCAAATACATTGTTAAATAGTACTAATAACAGCAAATAACTACAATTCAGAAAAATTAAGGACTGGTTAGATTATTTTGTCTAAGGAGTTAACAAAGAGCCTCCTATACAATTTGACTATGGTCAATTTTTCAGCTAAGTGGAATTCATTGCATCTGGAACAGAAGGTATGGGAAGCAAAATTATCCATCAGGTGAAAAGGGTTAAACACAGTGAGTTTGCAGTGGTATGCAGCAAGAACATATAACCACATGCTGATCATTTGCTAACTATGGGCCTTTGCAGACTGCTAGAAATAGTGCAAATTGGGTCCACTTTAACTGCCCTGGCTCAGTGCTAGGGAATCATGGGAATTGTATTTTTTTTCTGAGACATTGAACCTTCTCTGTCAGAGAGCTCTGGTGCCACAATAAACTACAGTTCCCGTGATTCCCTAGCACTGAGTCAGGGCAGTTAAAGTGGACTCAATTTGCACTATTTCTGGCAGTCTGCAAAAGCCCTATATCATATAAGCCAGGGGTAGGCAACCTTTCCCCTTTAAGGGCCGAGGGACTTCAGCTCCCAGAAGCCTTAGCCATGTTGGCCAATAGTCCCATGTTGGCCAATAGCTCCTGGGATTCTGGGAGCTGAAGTCCCTCGGCCCTTAAAGGGGAAAGGTTGCCTACCCCTGCTGGTGAGAATAACATCTTAGGCCACAGTACTTTGCCAAAAGACTGTCATGTATGTACTAACTTGTTTTCCCAAACTAGGCTGGGGTCTGGAGAATCTCTCTGATCCTTTAATTTTATTCCTCGTTGGAAGCAGGGAACCTATCCTTACTTACTCCATCCAAGTACTGTACCATTGCTTCCAATGACCAGACAAAACATTTGGGGGGGGGGAATACAAAACTATACATTTAACTAATAACCTACAGGTATTGATACAAGAAAGGCAAAAACAATCCCAAATCTGAATTACTGTGCTAAGTTGTACATGTGAGTTAAAATAGTCCTATCAACCAGTGATTGAATTTCATCAGTAGTAGCAAAGGTTGGAACACTAGCACCAAAGCAAGTGTCAGTCAGAAATGCTGTTGTTATGAGCCTTCAAGCTGTTTGTTTGTTTGTTTGTTTTGTGACTTATGGCTACCCTAAGGCAAACCTATCCCAGGGTTTTCTTGATAAGATTTGTTCAGATGAGGTTTGCCATTGCCTTCATCTGATCTTGAGAGAATGTGACTTGTCCAAGGTCACCCAGTGGGTTTCCATGGTTAAGCAGAGATTTGAACCTTGGCCTCTGTAATCCAATGTTTAAACCAGGGGTAGACAACTTTTCCCCTTTAAGGGCCAAGGGACTTCAGCTCCCAGAATCCCAGGAGCTATTGGCCATCATGGGACTATTGGCCAACATGGCTGAGGCTTCTGGGAGCTGAAGTCCCTCGGCCCTTAAAGGGGAAAGGTTGCCTACCCCTGGTTTAAACGAATACACTGTGCTGGCTCTCTACTTATGGCAGCCCTATTTTGGGGTTTCCTTAGCAAGATTTATTCAGAGCAGATTTGCCATTGCTTTCTTCTAAGAGTCAGTGTGACTTGCCATAGGGCCCCCAGTGGGTTTCCATGGCTGAGCTGGTCTTCCAGAATCTTCACCTATTATTCAAAGCACTACACCACACTGACTTTTAAATTGGCAATGGGAAAACCAAAATTATGGGACAAGCCATACTCTTTTATAGCTTGGGAGCAAAAAAGGCAGAACAGGTTCCTTTTCAGGTCTGTACCTCATTCGTACCCCCAGAAAGCATCTGTCTGAGCCAACTGGTTCCTGGGGTCAGGACTAGTCCAGACAATGTCCAGAATTAGCTCAAATAATAACCATGGTACATATAAAAATATGATTGGACTATTCTAACCTCATCCCAATCACACATGATGGGAACAAAAAAAGATTTTCCATAAACAGGAACCTGAGATTTCTCTTAGCATAGGAAATAATCAGTTTCCTCATCAATACTAATTTCAGCATATTTAAATAGAACATCACTACTACCCACAACATTGCTATTATGAAGCACTTGTACATTACTTTTCATGTTATTTTTTCCAGAATGAGAGCATTCTCACTTCATATTTTAACAAGCTTCAATTTAGCCCCCCCCCGAAGATATAAGTATGAACTTTCTTCAGAAAAATGTGTGAGTTACATATGTTCTATTTTAAGCATATACATTTCATAATTGAGTATTACGTCTGGAGAATGAATTGCTCCTCACAAAACACAAGTGAGTGTATTGTAGTAGTCTACAAGAGTTATCCTTCATTTAAAAAAAGAAGTCCCTTATATTATGACTTAAAAGCCTGCCATTCATCATCTACAAGTGGGGAATTGAAGCCTTGAAGCAAATCTTTTAATTTTGCATCCCTTTGGGGCCTTTATCCTCCTCCCTACCAAAAGTTAGGGGAGCTCCATAAGTAAGGCATTTGGAATTACGAAATGGTTAGACTGTAGGAACCTTTATATGACAAATGAGTCAATGTCACTATTAACTAACTGAAGAAGCAGCTGTCTCTTCAGACTTCTTAACATGGAAGTTTAATTTAGCAACTTAACAAGTGCAATTAGAAGCAAACTTTTGGAATCAGAACAAAAAATTAGAAAATGTATATCCTAAACATATCATTAGCATCACAATAAAGTTCAAAGAAAAGCACAAGCACTGTAAGTACTCACCCTTCCTTTACATTCTGTTATTTGCATCTTAGTTAATTTGTATTCTTGTTGGACTGATGACTCACAAGTAAATGCATTGTGCTACTAACTGAAATTTTGTTAGCAGTTTTGGTAAGTATTGTGAAACTTTAGCAAGTTAAAGCTGTGGATGTGGCTTCTGTTGTTAAGCATGTGCTTCAAATCTTGAAGTGTATACATGTGTAAACTGACACTCACAATAAGAGCAGACATATAGAATTCCCATTGATTCAGTGGATCAACTTTAGTTGGAATTAACAACTGGATTGTTACTGCTGCTACTATCAGGTAAATCAAAATCAAATTTCTGTTGTTCTGAAAAAAGTGTCCAGTAAGAAACAAATAGTTATTAGCAAATGTCAGCATCACCATCATTTGCAACTTGACAATGCTGCTAGACAGTGCAAACTGGGACCCAATCACACTACACAATTGCAGGGCTATAATTCTGTTTTAAATGTCATGGCAAAATTCTGGAATTCTGGAATTTGTTATTGATGGGGGGGGGGGGGCATTCTGAATTCTCAGTCTTACCAAACCCTGGTGCCTCATCAAATTACAAATCCCAGGAAACAATCATGGCAGTTAAAATGGAATAATAGTGCTACAATTATGTAGTGTAAATGGGCTCAGGTATAACATTCTTCCTCCCCCGCCCCCTCCTCCCTCGGAACACCTGGCCTCATGGGAGCCCTCAAAGCCTCTGCAAGCCCTGACCACCGGCTACAGCAGAGACCTGGGAAGAGACTCAGGAGCCGGGTGGTGAGCCTCCTCCCCCGCCCCCTCCTCCCTCGGAACACCTGGCCTCATGGGAGCCCTCAAAGCCTCTGCAAGCCTTGACCACCAGCTACAGCAGAGACCTGGGAAGAGACTTGGGAGCCAGGCGGTGAGCCTCCTCCCCCGCCCCCTCCTCCCTCAGAACACCTGGCCTCATGGGAGCCCTCAAAGCCTCTGCAAGCCCTGACCACCGGCTACAGCAGAGACCTGGGAAGAGACTTGGGAGCCAGGCGGTGAGCCTCCTCCCCCGCCCCCTCCTCCCTTGGAACACCTGGCCTCATGGGAGCCCTCAAAGCCTCTGCAAGCCCTGACCACCGGCTACAGCAGAGACCTGGGAAGAGACTTGGGAGCCGGGCGGTGAGCCTCCTCCCCCGCCCCCTCCTCCCTCGGAACACCTGGCCTCATGGGAGCCCTCAAAGTCTCTGCAAGCCCTGATGTTTTGAATGTTGTACGCCGCCCCGATTGCCTGGCAGAGGGGCGGGATATAAATTATTATTATTATTATTATTATTATTATTATTATTATTATTATTATTATTATTATTATTTCTTAATCCGAAGGAGGTGATCCTTCATAATACCTTCCCCTATCTTTTCTCTACAACACAACCAATTATTATGTGAGTGACCAGTAGCCAGTACCAGGTCTTGTTTTGAATTCATCTTCCAACTCTGCGTATCTTACACAATTAGGTAGGAAGCTGCAACAAAAGGGAAAACAGTCTCCACCTCTTACCAAAACACACCTGAGAAGTGACATGGAAACACAAACCTGCCAAATGTTCCTACTGTACCATGTACTCAACCTCATACTTACTTTTCTTTATCAGTTATAACAAATCCAAAGGCTATATAGCTATATTTCTGCCAACATGTTTCTAAGTTTTTAACCTTAAAAATACAAATTAAGGGCCAATTCACATGCCCAGGTTAGCAATATGAGAGGATCTCAGCATTATATTAGATGTAGCAAAGCTGCTTTGCCAATGCTCCACATCAGCTTACAGTTCAACCCCCACCAAGCTACTTAAGAAAAAAAGATCAAGAAAGGGCACAATAAAACTAAATCGAACTCACAGTTGTTAGGCAGAGGCAGCTGCTTGTCTGCCTTGCCACTTGCTGAAAGATCCATGATTAACCCATGTATCCATCATAACATTTTCGTCATATGAATTAAAGGCTCTTCAATGCAGCTGATCTTGACCAATTTTTTGACACAGTCACCATGAGTAAACTTTGGATGCAATGCCATGTGTTCTTTCTTGAGCATAACCCTACTGAACACAGACTAAACTTCTTCTGTGTAAACATTCATAGGATTAGAATCCTTGAACATAGAGCTATTTTGATCTAGATGTTTGCATGCTTGTATGTTTCTCCCATACTGGGGAACTGTTTCACAAAATAGTCACCAGACTATTACCTACCAAAGGGAGTAACTCTCAGACTTTGAGGTGCCTTGTTTATCTTAGGGGGTGCAGGACACTTGAAGCAGAGCACATAAAGAATATGGAACTATTTCTACATTGGGCAAGAGATGGGTAAATTGAATGATCCTTGCAGAGAAACATCACTAATTGCTTCTTTGAAGATGTGAGTACCAGGAACTTCCTTATTCCAGGTCCATCTGGCCAGCCATTTGTCCATCTAGCTCACCTCATAGAGATTGTTTCTCTACAAGTCTTCTTCAGGCCTATATGAAGATAGGGCTAAACAAGAATTAGAACCTTGTTCTTGTGCCTTTAACAACTGCAGCAGCCTACAAATTTGACCTGCTGATCCACAGAAAAAGCCAAGCCTGCTGTTGCTTTTTCCAGGTCAGTGGCACTCTGATTTAATCTGGGCTCACAGAACAGAAAGATTACTCAGAAAACACAAAGATTCTTAGCATTATCCTCAGTTCAGTCAAGAAAACCTTTAAACCAGCTGGCAGGTAGCATTAAGAGTCTCTTACTCTTACAAAGAATCTTTCTTGGGCTAGAGGTGGAGAAATGACATGTTTCCTCTTAGTTCTGTCCCAGGCCAATGGACAGCATGGGCAATGTACTTCCGATAATCTGATTTAGGATCCTCTTGGTCCTTCTCTTAGATTCCATAGTTTTCAAACCCTAGGAAGGTCTTATCTGGCATCTAAATCCAGGATATCTCACTCTAAAAGGGATTGATACCTCCAACAAGCTAATTTGTACAACTCATAATTATTTTGTCTTTCACGTGTTGGGTTATAAAAGCAGTTGGTATACAACTTTTTATACCTTGCACTGTTGACAAACCCTAACCCATAATTTCTCAATTTGCAGAATTTTAACTTGGCAGTCTTGACGGGAGAATCACAAGAAAGAAAGCAAAACTTCTAACTGTAAGCTCAAAGGCTGTGACCAGTACTAGATATATAATGGTTGACTTCCCACTTTTTCTTAAGAATTTTTTTTATCCTGCAGTGAAATAGTGGGGTATTAAACGTCACCATTTCCAGGCTGAGAAATAATTCCAAACAGGAAAAAGCTAAGATTAATAAATAAATTCTGTCTCCTACTCTTACAAAGAATCTTTCTTGGGCTAGAGGTGGTGGAATGACATGTTTTCTCTTAGTTCTATCCCAATCCAATGGACAGCATGGCCAATGTACCCCTGAGAACCTGCCTTACATGAAATTGGCCATTGCTTTTATATGAATTAGCTACCAGTATGAAGTTTTAGCACTCCAGAGATTCAATGCGGTGTAATATTTGGACTGGAACTTGGAAGAACAACTCCTCACTGAGCCATGATGTTCACTGGATCATGGGGTGGCCTTAGACCAGTCACTCTTTCTCTGCCTGGCCTACCTCATATAGTTGTTATGAGGACAAAGTAAGTGGAGAGCTATGTGTCTTACTTTTACACTTGTTGGAGGAAAGGTGGGATACAAGAGTAACTAATAAATTAATAAAAAAGAAAGGCAGAAGATTATGCTCACAGTTTATGACACATGTACAGTGATTGACTTTCAACTGCTCAGTTTTAAAGACTGTTTCATCAGCACCTACCCCAGGGCTGCCATCTTCTTCACACACTACATAATCTTGTTCTAGACAATTCTTGTTAACGACAACTTCAGCAGCCTACAAGTTTGACCTGCTGATCCACAGAATAAGCCAAGCCTTCTGTTGCTTTTTCCAGGTCATTGGCACTCTGACTTAATATGGGCTCACAGAACAGAAAGATTACTCAGAAAACACAAAGATTCTTAGTATTATCCTCAGTTCACTCAAGAAAACATTTACACCAGCTGGCAGGTAGCATTAAGTACATTCTGCCTGTATAGCTTTTGTCTCCACTAAAATATGCTTTCTCTTCCAAGAAAACAACAATATATTATACACATTTGTGTAGAAAATGCATAAAAGACCAAAGGTTGAATATATACCATCTAACATTCTCTTTACAAAATTCTTATGAGTCTCAGATTTGTTTTCATTCTTGTGTTCAGCAGAACACTTTTGCTAAAAAAAAAGCAAAAAAAAAAAAAAAAAAAAAAGCAGCAAATTATCTTGAATGCAAGGCATACCCAAAGACTACTGAAGAACTTATTCTGAAGAGAAACATCCTCATTCCCGATGTGCAGGGCTACTGAGAAATTTACTTACTATTAAATTCTATTCTTCTAAATAAAAGTATCTCAGAGATTGAAAGTGTAAATCACCAACCTGCCATGTCACTCTTCGTCTTGTATTCCTCTGTTACACTCATGCATACCAAACAGAACACAAGACTGGCAACGTGAACTGAATCAGCAGTATTTGGTTCCCCTCTTTTCCTCTTTCCCCCTCCCCAATTTCTACAAAAACAAGCTTTCAGTTTCACAGTGGACTGTAGCTTCACTATTTACAGTGGCTCCAAAGCTTCATTCATACCCATTAGAGAGAGAAGATTCTGATGGAAAGCCTAAACTGAGGAATTTTTTTTTAAACACACATCTTAATGAATGTTTGTTGCAAATAAGTTTGGGAACAAGATACAATAAAAATTGCAGGAATTATCTCCTCTCTATTCTTGCAGAGGTCCACTCATAAAGGTAATAAAATGCTTCTAAGTGAGAACTACAATCAAACACCATGACAAAGAGAGAGAACAATTTCTAAAGAAGCAAGCGGTCCATGCAAAAAGGAAACAGTAATTCTGTTTGTCATGATCCTTCAGTAAATATCCTTTAAATGAACTACGTAATAAATTCAAACTAATGTTACGTGGCACTGCACTATTTAAGTCTAATACTGTATACTCTTTGGCTTGACACATGAAAATAAAACCTTGTGAATACAGGCTTACACATGCATATCTCCATGCTGGACAGAAAGATTTAAGACTTTAATAGCATAATGTAAACTTCATGAATTAATAGTCTACACCAGTATTGTCAATGCAGTAAAATCACTGGGGGTCAGAACAAGAAAAGGAAGAAAACATGAAAGGAAGACACACCTGTGCTTTTCTTCAGAAGATACCACAGCTCTGCAATATCCTTGTACAGCAAGGAGATCAGACTCAAAGTCATATTGCCATAAATCAATTCAGCGATGGTGAGCTTGTTCCCTCTGAGCCTCGCTTGAAGTCACAAGGAAAGCTCAAAACTGCACCTTTCACAGTAAGAGCCAAGCTCAATGGGACACAATACCTTTCTTCAAGTTACAGGCAAAGCCAGTGTGTCTTTCAACAGGATCAGAGGTCCACCAAAGGGTTAGCTATTTATTGCCATCTTCATGCTTTCTATTTTTTGGTAAAAGACTTCACATGTAATAGGCTATGCTTAGTTACTCAGAATGTGAAGATAACTACTGAGTAAATTCAAACAACCAAGAAACACATTTGTTTTTTTTTAAAAAAATTCAAATTAATTTTGAAGCCATACTGGAGTGGTTTGTCAGAAGCCTCCCTTAAGGAACCCTACTTTAACAAATGGTAACCTATCAAGTAAAGCCATCTCTTTTTTAGCCAGAAAAGAACAACATAGATCAGCTGACAGCTGACTCTCTCAAGCTTCCTAATGAGACAATCCCTTGAAATGAAATGGGAAGTTCCACTTTTAGCTAGTAAAAATTCCCCAATCTTACATTATTGAAATGAAGGTACAGAGAAATGAAATTATCATTTTCACTGGACTCTTGATCAATATGTATTCAATAAATATTGAGCTTTATAGAAACTTTGCTCAGAAGATATGAAATGCATGAAGTGCAGGTAATGAAAATAATTGTCTATGTATTCTCAGATTATTCTCTTGAAGCATTTCAATGGATTAAAAAAAATCTTCAAAGCTTTCTCCCCCCCCCTCCCCCTTTTTTTTCTTTTGTCCTAAACTTTAAGTATTCTCTCAAAATAGAAGATCTGGAATCCTGCTGAAAGTTATGATACAAGGAAAAACGTGCATTCAGCTGCAACAGTTTCAAAGACTGTAATGAAAAACTTAGACCATAACTTCATAAAATGTTTTTATTCATGCAAAAAGCTTAAGACAGTATGAACCAGATCTTCTCTCTGAGAAACCTGTTCTTTCTTTCCCTTAGCAAATATAATATCATGCTTTTTTTAAAAAGCTATTTTTATATGTAAACATATGTAAAATAAACATTTTTAAAAGGAAAACATTTGACCTTCTATATAGTTCACTGATAAGGGACTATGAACTTTCGCCTACCAGTGTTAAGCAAAGTCTTACTTCACTTGATCCTTTTAGGTAATTTACTACAAGGCTGATTATCTGTTAATTAGCAACCTCCAGATTATTACTAGCAGTTTCACACTCAGTAATACAGAATGGCAAGACAGTAATTGAAAGTGACAGAAGCTACTATTTAAAAAGATCCAAAGAATAAAAAAGGCTGTTTTGGTGCAAGAACTGCTTCCTCAGTGTTACCAAAAGGTCAATGAGGGCATGGTACATAAATCATGGATTAGCAATTAGGTCTATTCACACAAAGTGCTCAAACAGGAACTTCAGATTTCCTCTTCCTTATATGTTTCCATATGGAAAAGCAATCAGTTATGTGCTCAGTTGTCCTGATTTATCAGTGGATTCTGAATGCAGAGTAACAGTCCGCAATAAAGCTTCATTTAATGTCATGCTTCTATTTCTTTACCCAAAGCAGGGACAAGATGTTGAATTATCTTAACCACATGTGATAAGATTAAATCTTCCTTAAATGAAAGTACAGTATCAAACTGGTTTACAAAGTATACCATGATAAACTAACAAGGAACTTTCTCTGAGAACGCAGTATTCATTTGAAAACATAACAAAAACACAGTAATAATTCTGCTATTCTGTTCCTTGCATGTGAATGTAAACCTGTAGAGTATCACTGAAGAAACATCAAATTTTGATTTATTTTTTTAAAAAACCCACCTATGGCTAATTCATGTATATTCATCACAATGGCTGGAACACCAACAGATGACTTGAGAGTGAGAATCTTTTTATCACTGACAAAAAACAAATTCAGCTGCAAGTAACCAAGTACAGTACAGAGTAACCTGAAGAACACTAATACTTGATAATATTATTTCTAATATTTTAATAATATTATTAATAATTTCTAACAAATTTCTAATATTATTTATGTTTATTTTGCTTCTTCAAAATAACTATCACCACCACCGTTAAAAAAGGACTAACTGTTTGTTGTAGAGCAGGGGTAGGCAACCTTTCCCCTTTAAGGGCCGAGGGACTTCAGCTCCCAGAAGCCTCAGCCATGTTGGCCAATAGTCCCATGTTGGCCAATAGCTCCTGGGATTCTGGGAGCTGAAGTCCCTCGGCCCTTAAAGGGGAAAGGTTGCCTACCCCTGTTGTAGAGCATAATAAACACATCTTTGGAATTAGAAAAACAAACAGGCCTAGTGGCAAAAGTTAACACTGGCTCTGCCATCATATATGCAAGCTCCCCTACCTATCTTGACTTGGTCCATCTATCCATCCATCTACTACTACTACTTCCTTCTGCTGCTAAGACAAGTTAACAAGAGCTTCCCAGCCATGCAAACCACCCTTTTATTTGGTGTTCACCAAGCCTTAGGTTGTGCTCCTTTCTTTTCTTCCTTTAAGTCTAGACCAAAATGTCTACATCAATTTGGCTACTACTACCCTTGCCCATCTCACTCAAAAGTTTTCTAGCTGTTTTAGTAAAACTTTTGCTGGAAATTGATGGAATCTCAATTCTCATTTAGAAAAAGCCAAATTTATTGGACTATTGTGGATGACCTCTGGTGGAAGTGTAGGCTGAGATTTTGGACTCTGGCTTGCTTCACTATGCCCTGGTGTCCATGAGTGACATAATGCACCTGGCATGTGCTACTGCTTCCATGGCATGCAACCTCTGTAGTACTCTCCATTGACCCAACTGGGAGGGAACATGGAAGGCCCATGTTAAATTACAAGGCCACAGACTATCCAGAGAACCAAAATCTACCATAAGATTGCTGTTGCCTATATTCTTCTGCCCCACTTTATCAGACAGTTCATAGGAGCAGCATAGAGGTACCAACCTATGCTCTATTTCCATTAGCAGTGAAGGCATAGAGGCATTTCGATCCAGGTAGAGCAAATGTAAACTCCACCTGAAGAAAATTGCCAAGAAAACCGCATGACAGGTTTGCCTTAGGGTCACCATAAGTCAGAATTGACTTGAAGGCATATGACAACAACTTCACTGTTAGACACAAGGGGCTCTACCCAAAGGGCAGCTGGATTTTACATATAGAACAGAAATTACAGACCTCTTACCAATCTACTCAACAGGAACAGGGCAAACAAATCAGGTCATATTTCACCTGGGAAACCGAATGTGATTTGTACCTGATCTAGACAGGGATAGGAAGCTTCGTGGACTCAATATTTAAGACTACAACTACTATAAGATCAGCTACAATGGCCAGTGCTTAGGATTAAAGGGTTACAGACCAAAATATGCAGGCATCAAGTTGCCCTAACCCTGTTCTAGGCGATCAGGAGCCCTTTTACACCACACAGTTATAGCACTGTGATTCTGCTTTAACTATCATGGTAACATTCTATGGTCTCTTGGGATTGGCATGCAGGGAGGGGCATTTACAATTCTCAGCCAGAGCCCTCTAGCACCTCACAGACAAGAAGCACTAGGATTCCACAGGATGCTGCTATAATTTTTCAAGTGGGATCCTAGTGCTATAAATGTATAGTTTGAAAGGGTCCCAGGTTTCCTGTAACAGCAGCTTGTAGTCCATGCCTGTTCTGGACAATCTAGTGAAAGAGTAGTCAAGAAGGTAATCCAGATGTTATAATTCCCACCACTAGCTATGCTGGGGAGAAACTATGGGCCTTTACAGACTGCCAGAAATAATGCAGCTTGAGGCCACTTTAACTGTCCTGGCTCAGTGCTAGGGAATCATGGGAATTGTATTTTTTTTCTGAGACATTGAGCCTTCTCTGTCAGAGAGCTCTGGTGCCACAATAAAATACAGTTCCCATGATTCCCTAGCATTGAGCCAGGATAGTTAAAGTGGACTCAAACTGCATTATTTCTGGCAGTCTGTAAAGGCCCTATAAGGACTGGCAATCCCACAACATCTGCAACTGCCAATTCCGAAGTTCCTATTTGTCTATACTAGTCCTGCAAGGAATGATGGACTCCATCTAAGGTGTGCATCCTTTTGAACTCTAACAGCTGCCTGTAGTGGTAGTTGGGGGCTACACATAAATGTACAGAGATAAACAAGTAGAAACAAGCTTCCTTCTCCCTTTTTCAGCATACACAAGGAGGAGCATTTCCATTTCCCCTCCATCCCTCCAGAGATCAAGAGACTGCTAAACACATAATGGTTGTGGCGAAAGCCTTTCCCATCCTGCAGGGATCCCTGCCAAGACTGTCATTTTCCTATTGCTAGTAGCCAGATTGGGCAGAAAGAAGTGGGATCATTGAGACTGGGACCAGATTGGGACCACTCTACCACTCCAACAATTCTCGCCAAAGGGGACAACTGTGGAAGGCTGGAGGTCCCGTATCCATCCAGGAAACCTTGGACACTCCACCATTCTATTGCACCTGCTCCTACCATAAATGTTTTTTTTTTCTTTTCAAAAGAGGGTTTTTACACACAGCCTGCCTGCCAATACCCTCTTGGGATATGGGAAGCATTTTCACCATATTCTGGGGACTTCCTGAGCCATTTTAGGCCCAGGAGAGGCCTTTTTTTTAAACAATGGGAAGTGAGCAGACATCATTCTACTTATTTCCTGTTTCAAAAAAGGGACTCTCCTGGCCTAAATATAGTAGCAATGTGCTTCACACTGGGGGACATTTGAGGGGGGAAAACAAACATTGAAAAAATTTGCAAAAATTGTTTTTGACCTGGGGGGGTCCAAGGGTCCAAAATGGTGGAAATGCCCTCCAAACTCTTTAGAGTGTGTATTTGGGGAGAGTTTGGAGCTGTTTTTCTAATTCTGGGAGGCCCTGGGGGCTACATGCAGTTCTTGGGATACACTTTGTCCACCCCTGCATTAGAACAACTATCTATCTCATTGCCCAGCTACAGAAAAGATGGATGTGGCTCCTTGACTTCAAAGCCAGCCTGAAGTCTATAGTTGCTCATCTTTGGATTAGATGTCTTTTTCCAGTCCACAGGACAGAATTTTTTCCTGTGCACGATTAAGCAAGAGTATTCTTGTTTAAAGACTGTTACTGATAAGAGCTCTTGGATATCTACTTTTGTTTCAGAAATAATACACATTGGTGGACTATTTTTTAAATAAGCCAACCATCCAAGATGAAGCCCACTTATTCTGCCCTGTTCAACTGGGCAGGAACTTCAAAACATGCAGTTCTCCAAACCAGTTCCCCAGTAAGGAAAAATGAACTACAACAACAGCTCTGTGTGAGGGAAAAAAGAAAACATACACCAAATTATGAATTGTACCAAATCTAGCCATTAGATTAATTCTTTTCAAAGAGATGTGGTTAAGGCCTTTATTGTTAATCAGGTTGCGTAAAGGAAATAAACTCTGGCATCTACAGACATTAAGTAATATTTAGCAAGTAATTAAACCCTATGAGAGCCAGTAAGGTATAAGTGGTTTGAGTGCTGGACTAGAATTTCAGGAGATCAGGGTTCGATCATGGAAACCTACTGAGTGACCTTGGGCAAGTCACAATTCTCAGCCTCAGAGGAAGGCAGTGGCAAACCTTCTCTTAATAAAGTGTGCCACAAAAAAACTAGAATAGGGGTACCATAGCTCAGAGTTGACTTGAAGACACATAACAACCACAACACCCAAAGTAAAAATTAAATAAGAGAGATATCCTGTGGCTGGACTACAGCAAGCCTACAAAATAATTCAACCATTTCATCATAACATAAATGCAGAACAGGCACTAGTGTCCTTACTTACTCTATGAACCTAAAAGGAAGCACCACCTTACCTCAAAGGAGCAGTTTTATCTTGGAAAAATGTCCTCTCTTTGAAACAATGAATTCTCTTTACTTTTCAGTTTGCTAGGACACTTCCTGTTTAGTCTCACAGGCAAGAAACAGATTTGCAGGACTGCGAGTCATCACTTTCCACACCACTGTTTACACTGTTTCTGTATGTACTTCCATCATAGGTATGGGTGGGGTTATTTGCATAACAAAGACACCAAGAGAAATACAACAGGGAAAGCGACCCTGTTTGGAAAAAGCATTGTACTTCACTGCCTTGTATTATATATTCCAAACTTTCAGTCATTCTTGGTGAGGATGGGTCAAAGGACACTTCAGGCAAACAGCAGCAGAGCAATTGCCAACCCATTTTTTACTTGAACTTCTCTAATTCTTTCATGTAGAATTACACCTCCTCAGGCATTCCTAGCTGTCTTTTTGGGGTGGGGGATATCCAGACCAGGGTTTTATTCGCAGCTTGGCTATGAAATCCACCCAGTGATCTTGAGCAAGTCACACTCTCTCAATCTCAGGGGAAGACAACGGCAAAGATTTGTCCTCTGAACAAATCTTGCCAAGAAAATCCCAATATAGCTTTGCCTTAGGGTTACCATAAGTCTGAAACAACTTCAAGGTGCACAACAACATCCAGACATGCTGTATGGCTATCTTTCAGCAGCATATTTATGCATACTATTTTGTCCAATGCATTTTTTTGGGGTGTGTGTGTGTGTGTCTTGCCTTTTAACTTCAACCTTCTGAAGAATAGAATTCAGAGACCTAGCCACACTAGTCTGGCATATCACTATGCAAAGGGATCTTGTAGCATCTTTGTTAGTCTCACAGGTACTCCAAGACTTCTGAAGAATCAGCCTTTGATTATAGAACAGAGATAACACTGACCCTGCTCCTGCACCAATCGTAACATTTCTTTTGCTTTTGGAAGGGCCTCAGTGGTAGAGCATATGCTTCTCATTAAAAAAGTCACAGGTCCCACCCCTGGCATCCCCATGTTTAAAAATACATAACAGGTGTTGATAAGACTTCTGCTTGAAATTCCAGAGTATTGCTGCAAGTCAGAGTAGACAATACTACGCAGATGAAAAAGTGGTCTGACATAATAAAACAGCATATAAAGTTCCAATACATTAAAAAATGGCAGTGATAATGGGGCTGAATGCTAGCATAAGCACTACTTATTGTTGTTCTAGGGCAGTAGCAGTAGTGGGAGGTGAAACTGGTGGAGGACCTCTCAAAGACAACAGCAACGACACCATAGCTAATACTTCTTAATAATACAGAAAAGGAGGCACAGTAAGCCCCCCTTGAATGCCTTTTACCATGAAAATCCTATAACAACACTGTTGCTCTTACTTCCAAATAAAATTATAGTCCACAGCTTAGTGTGTGAGACTATCTTCCAGAGGTGTAAAAAGAATACCAAATATACAAAAAGGTAGTTGAAAGTAGTACAGAAACCTAAGGATTTGTATTTCTTCCTCCTATTCCTGATCATAACTTCTTTGCTGCAGATGCTCTGATTAATCTGATCCAAGTAAAATTAGGCAGGTGGAGGTTGGAAAATCTGTGAAAAGGGCCATAGGCCATTGAATATAATCTGGTAGATTGTTTAAAACTGGCTGTGGGAGAGATGGAGAAAAAGATAGGGGGAGGGAAAGAAGGTTCCATACTCTTTTACAATTATTTCTGCATTTGAGATTTGTGCATGTAACTACAAAGCAGGGATGCACAACCTCCATCCCTTGGGTGGCATGTGGTCCACAGAGAATCCTCATTCCACTGGCAGGCTTGACTGTTATCTCAGATTAAAGATCAGGGAGCTGTTGCCTGGAACTGAGTTCTGTTTTGCACCTGCGTTCACCCCCAGAGAAGATATGTGCAGAACGGAGTTGTGCTTTGTATGTCTGCTGAGAACTACCTAAACTAGTTAGAAGTACATATTGGACCCACATACTGGCTTTGGTCCTGCTCATGCCCTAAATCCCACCTACTGTTTGAATGATTAACCCCAAATTCTTTCCCAAAGAGATTGTGGCTTCTGGGCTGAAACAGATTCCCCTGTCCTGTTGTAAGGGATGTTCATACAACTCTCCATTCAGTGTGGCTCATGGCATTTCAGTTCTCCTTGTAAGGGGCAAAGCAGCTTTTAGAGAGAGTGCAGTTTATAATCCCTTGCTATCTTGGATTATATCCAGTGTGCACTGGATGAAGAAAGTCTCATGTTCAATCTCTTGTGTCTATAGTAGAATCAGGTAGCACCAATCCATGTTACAGGCATTTCATTATACCAAGGGGTTTTGTCCACAGGCAGCAATACAGTCACTGAGAATTTGCAGAATCTATTGAGATTCCCAAGAAATTCTAAAGAAAACACTTGTCAGGAGTGTTCAATTTTGTATTCATGCTGTGCTTCCAAGCAGCATAGCATGGACATGAATAAGCTCTCACCCTATAACTAAGATACTAAAGTCATGATACTCCCCACCTCTACCACCATTCATGAAAACTATGTTAAAAGAAACCACATCACCATTTAATGGAGGTACCCAGTGACAGTAAGAGAGACTGGGTGGATATCTATTCATAAAAAAATGCCCACTTGTTTTGGCTTCCACAATAGACAACTTTATCCCAAATGATAGCCTTAAAAGGACTTTTAAAATGCACTCTGCCACTAGATGCTATGCTCAGATGAATGCTTGCACCAGCATGGCTTTTAACCTGTGTGATGACCAAAAGTGACTGAAGAGAGATGGCTACTTGTAGCCTCTGCAAATGGCTGAAAATGTAGGATAAGGAAGTTAGTAAAATTAAGCTCACCATGTGGCAGACAGTACAGACAACAGGCTCTTCATTTGTGACTTCAGTGAGTATAAGCAAACTGTTCCTTCAGTGCTCCCATTCTGCTACATGGTAAAAAGAAGTTTCAACATACCTTGAGCCAAAGAAACAAGCCAGGAGCTGTAGTTGGAGAAAATGTAATAGCTTTGCATTTCTTCTAATGAAATTGCAGAACAATTCATCTTTACCCAAAATCTAACAAAGAGTAGATGTTTCTTCCTTCTCATCGCCTCACAATGATTTGCTTTGCCTTTACTTTTCTCATAGGAAAAAAAAATGTTTCTGTAAAATCTGCAGTTGTACAGAGCAACTTTATAATCACCCCCTCCCTTTGCAATACTTCCTTTATAGTTATAACATTATAAACTAGATGTTTGCATACAGCAAGTGTACACAACAGCTGGCATATTATGAGGCACACCTTTGAAATTTCAAGATAGAAACAAATCCAAAACAATGTATAAGGTACTGATACTTTTTTTTTTGTTGCTAGTCCTTCAGTCATCATTTTTCAAGGATGTTCCACACATATACCAAATCCCATCCCATATACAGAATGCTGTAACCCATGAAAGGAAAACTCTGAAATTCCATTGTTTCAGTTTATGAAATTGTGCCACAGCTCCTACCGGGGACTTTCTGTTATGTTCCTCACTTTTGCTTTCCTTATTTGACAAAACACCCAGCTTTAAAAAGAGTCCTATAAAGTTTATTGACCATTGTCAAATATTTAATTGGCCAGCATGGCATAGTGGTTTGAATGTTGGACTGTGACTCCGGAGACCGGGGTTTGATTCCCAGCTTGGCCACTTGGACAAGTAACATGCTCTCACCCTGCAATGGCAAAGCTCCTCTGAACAAATCTTGTCAGGAAAACCCCATGATAGTTTCGGTTCGCCCGAGGGTCACCGTAAGTCGGAAATGACTTGAAGACACACAACAATAACAACAACAATGGTATTATCCTTCCATTATACTGATTTTCTAAAAAATCTAATGGAGCAACAAGTTGAAACAGTTGTGAAGAATCTATGAACAGACTAAAGTAAAGGTGAGTCTTTCCATCTTGTTCACTACAAAATCATGAATTAATGGTGGTAATGGTGGAATCAGCATTTGTGTGTAAGTGTTAAACTGGAGCCACATGAGGCATCTGACAGTTTATCTTTTTTGTCAACCAAGACAGTCTCAGTATAATGTAAAACAATTTTCATTTTTTGTTCAACTTCCTGAGTCAAACGCCGTGCAGAAAAGCTGGGTGCATTCTTAAAAACTAACGGATTGAGTAGTGTCTGTTAGTTTCTTTTAGTTCTTAGTTTTTTGTGGGTTTTTCAGGCTGTGTGGCCATGTTTCACCAGCATCTGTGGTTGGTATCTTCAGAGAATGCTGGAATGGAAGAGAGTGGGTCTATATATACTGTGAGACCCTGGGTAGGGAGGAGTGATTCCCATGTAAACTGTGTATTGTTCTGTTGTTGATGGCATGGCTTCAGGGTGGGAGGATATGCAAACAAGGATATTGTCTGCTATTGTCTGCTGGGACAGCCCCTGATCCTGGTTGGTTTCCCATTTGCATTGGCTGAGTGCTGATTTTCCTATTTTGTAGGGCTGATAGGCAAACCTTGTTTACTTTAAGGGTTTCTTCTTTCCTGTTGAAGTTGTCCAAGTGTTTGTGGATTTTGATGGCTTCCCTGTGCATTCTGACCTGATAGTTGTTGGCATGGTCTAGAATTTCAGTGTTTTCAAACAGCATTTTATGCCCAAGATGGTTTATGATCTGTTCTGCTACTGCTGATTTTTCTGGCTGGTCCAGTCTGCAGTGTCTCTCATGTTCCTTGACTCATGTTTGGACACTGCATTTGGTGGTCCCTATGTAGACTTGTCTACAGCTGCATGGTATGCGTTAAAACTCCTGAGGCTGTGAGAGGGTCTCTCCTGTCCTTCGCTGAGTGCAGCATTTGTTGGATTTTCTTGGTTGGTTTGTAAACCATTTGGAGGTTGTGTTTCCTCACCACTTTCCCTATTCTGTCTGTGACTCCGTTGATATATGGTAAAAATACCTTCCCTTTGGGTGGTTGCTCGTCTTCACTCCTCTGGGTTTTCCTGGGTCTGGCAGCCCTTCTGATGTCTGAGCTGGAGTAACTTCAGTGCTTCAGTGCTACCTGCAGAAGTTACTGTACTGATGGATGGTGGAGACAGAGGACAGGAGAGGCAGTAACTGGCGAGAGGAGCATAGGGCTATTCAACCTACATCTGGGAGGAGGGTCTGCAAAAGGCCTGCAGATTTTGCACTCTTGGTTACATGGACGCATGGTAGGTCAACACAGGACAGCCTCCTCTGCTCATATGTACTTAGAAGGGAAGTGATCCTTGTAACATGTCTGAGCTGGAGTAACCATTTGCCTGTAGAGCCTGGTCAAGGTGCTTCAATTCCTCTTCCAAGAAGTGGAGTTCACAGAAACGTTTTGCCCGGTCTACCAGTGTTTTTATTGTGCTTCTTTCTTGTCCAAGGTGATGGTTGGAGTTCTTGTGCAGGTATCTGTCTGTATGTGTAGGTTTTCTGTATACTGTGTGACCCAGACGTTGGTTTGGTTTGCAGATGACTAGGACATCCAGGAATGACAGTGTTCCTTCCTTTTCTTTTTCCATAGTGAATTGGATGTTAGGGTGGAAGTTGTTCAGGTGGTTCAGGAACACAGCCAGATCTTCTTCTCCATGGCTTCAAATGGTGAAAGTGTCATCCATATATCGGAACCAAGTTGTGGGCTTTTTCAGTGCTGTTTGGTGGGACCACCAAACGCAGTGTCCAAACACAAGTCAAGGAACATGAGAGACACTGCAGACTGGACCAGCCAGAAAAATCAGCAGTAGCAGAACACATCATAAACCATCCTGGGCATAAAATGCTGTTTGAAAACACTGAAAGTCTGGACCATGCCAACAACTATCAGGTCAGAATGCACAGGGAAACCATTGAAATCCACAAACACTTGGACAACTTCAACACGAAAGAAGAAACCTTAAAGTAAACAAGCTTTGGCTATCAGTCCTACAAAATAGGAAAATCAGCACTCAGTCAATGCAAATGGGAAACCAACCAGGATCAGGGGCTGTCCCAGCAGACAATAGCAGACAATATCCTTGTTTGCATATCCTCCCACCCTGAAGCCATGCCATCAACAACAGAACAATACCCATTCAACAACAGAACAATACACAGTTTACATGGGAATCACTCCTCCCTACCCAGGGTCTCACAATATATATAGACCCACTTCAGCATTCTCTGAAGATACCAGCCACAGATGCTGGCGAAACGTCAGAAACTCTTCTAGAACATGGCCACACAGCCCGAAAAACCCACAAAAAACTATGGATACCAGCCATGAAAGCCTACGACTTCACATTCTTTTAGTTCTCTTTGTTTAACTTCCTTATGTTTCTAGATGGCTGATAATACATTTATAGCTGACATGGATTCAGAGTGTGAGCATGAGTATACTCATATGTTTACTGGATATACATTTTGAGTGTCTAAGTTTTACCAGTAACACTGGCTTACACTGTTCCTTGGATCACCATCACCCAATTATTATGGGTCTTTGTTCTCAACTGCAATGGAACCGTGAGCTGTCACTCTCCTTTGCCTGTGCACTATGCACTCTGGGAGTGCTACTTCTTGAAATCTCTCTCTTAAAGTTCAAGTCTTAGTTTGAATGGAGAAGCACACCCTCTCTGTTCCAAAGAAGACACACAGTTCACAGTGCTGGCTGTTCAGCTTTAACTGCATTTGACTGACTCCAGTAAATTTCAATCAATCAATCAATCAATCAATCTATTTATTTATTTTCTGCCTTTTCTCCAAGAGTGAGACTCAGAAACTCAGAAGACCCAGACCAGAGGTACAGCAATACATGGAAATAATTCTCCATAATTATCCTCAAGACTGAAGTACAATTTAACCTTAACTGTTTTCCTCAGGGCAGATTGGAACATACAAATCTCCATATCCTGGTACAGTGTGCTCCCATATGTCTGCATGTACATTAAAATGCTATTACATGTTTCAGACTTTGAGAGATGGGATATATGCTCAAAATAAATAAAAAACGAATAAACAATTTCTTTTGTCTAAGCCAGAATTAAGGCTTTGTGTGAATTATTCCTTGTGGAAAATAATAGTGCAACTGAACTATATTCCCCAAAGACACTCTAAATTAAGCCAGACTTCCTGTATTGTTCAGATACCTTTGACTACACTCCCCACAATCCCCTAGCATTGACATGGGGATGATGGGCTTTTTTTGTAATCCAAGACACCTGGGGTGTGCCAAGTTGTGGAATCCTGCTTTAAAACTCTTACTAGCTGAAGCCTTGGGGTATGTTTATATTTTATTACGGGATGACAGAGCAATCATTTCCACCATTGGAAGAAATTGTCCTGTCATATACACAGGTGATGTATAGTACTTTCAGCAGCATTCCAAGTTTGAATAAAGGTGTTGTGTGTATGGGGTGTATGGGGAGGCTAATGAAATCTAAAGCTCTACTTCCTGGTCATTCCCAATTTTAGGCAACTCATGTTCCTCCCACCCCCACCCCACATAACCTTCAAAAACTCACCTATTAATTAAAATTCATGACCTACCACAACTTTCTAAGAACAATAGCTAAGGGGCATCCCCAAAGGAGTCAACTATTTAGACTGTAACTCCCACAATCTTTCTGTCAGTATGGCCAGTGGATATGTTGTCATTGTGATTCTGGGAGCTGTAGCCCAAAATGGTATTTCCCAGCTTGTCACAAAAGGCAAAGTGGCTAGGTTCTTTTTTCCTCCCTAGAATTTGGATGCTTCCTTAAGAGCAAGGCTGCGTTATAATGGCACATGACTGGAGCAAATGCTCCAGTGTCCTCAGTAGTTATAATCCTCATGCTACTGCTGTACACATGTATATGTTTCTTGTATTGTGATGAGATTAAGAGAGAAATGTTCTTAAGAGAGAGGCTGTACATATATCTTCAATCTCTACAAGGCTTGGCAGTACAGCATTTACTGCCCACCTGAACTCCATTTGCCAGATGCAATTTATGGAGACTTAGGGCCTTTGTAGACTGCTAGAAATAGTGCAAATTAAGTCCACTTTAACTGCCCTGGCTCAGTGCTAGGGAATCATGGGAATTGTATTTTTTTTTCTAAGACATTGAGCCTTCTCTGTCAGAGAGCTCTGGTGCCACAATAAACTACAGTTCCCATGATTCCCCACTGAGTCAGGGCCATCAAAGTGGACTCAATTTGCACTATTTCTGGCAGTCTGCAAAGGCCTTTAGATGGCACACTGGGGTCATAGCCTCTTGGATACCAATGTGTTTGTGGGGTATGTGTGTTCTGAGTCACTGAAGGAGACTGACTTTGGCCCCAAGAATGGCGCTTCCTGGCTTGGTAGCACTGCCAAGTCTGATCTGCTACATCACAAATCTGGCACTCCCACCAGTAGAGTTCACAGGCCTGCCCAGGGGTGGCTTTTTTAAAAAATTGTTTCAGGGCTCCAAATGCCTTAATCTGTCTTTGATCAACAGAGATACCACAAGTGCTTAATTTCTATCCTTCCCATAATATACTGCAAATACCTGTGTATAGGTCTAGAGATTTTACTCAAAAAACCAACCCAAAATAGCAATAGCAAGTACATTTCTATACCAAAACACCTTGGTAGATTTATTAATGGGTACTTTTATCAAGGCACTTTATCATAAGGAGGAGAAGGAAGGGGGGGAACTATCCACTTCTCTTAGCAGAGTGATGAAAGGTGGGAGCTTAGTCCATCCTGGGAGAACCTAAAAGAAACACCAATACCTTCTCTACTCTCTAGCCATTTTGAATCTCTGGGCAGGAAAATAGCAATGGCAGAGACTCTTTGGTGCCTCCACTCAAAGCAGCTCTGAGCCAGTAGACATGTGCACATTTTCTTAGCCTCATCGACATCCGGTCCACTCCCCAAGACATTGCACAGCCACCATTTACTATAGTTTCCTCATTCATCCAGTCTTTAGGGTAAGCGCAAAGAATTTTGTAAGTTCTTTGGCATCATTTTCCTTTGCATCCTTTATTACATGCCCCAGTTTTACCCTTGACCTATCTATAGGCCATATCAAAATTCATAATTTTGGCCCCAAAACCTGGCCTTGGCTTATACATGAGGTCGACTTATGCAAAAGTATATATGGTAGAAACAATACTTTTAATGGTCTCCCAAAGAAATTTTCCACCAGATTATGATTGCAACAATGTTGTTGTGTGCCTTCAAGTGTTTCTAGCTTATGATGGAAACCTATCATAAAGGGGTTTTTTTGGCAAGATTTGTTCACAACCTTCCTCTGAAGTTAAGAGAGTGTGACTTGTCAAAGACCACCTGATGGATTTCCATGGCCAAGCTGGGGTTTCAACCTTGATCCTTCAGAGTCCTCAGCAAACCGTGAAACCATACTGGCTCTCAGTTTGTGAGAATAGCCTTCAAAAATGAGAATGCATACTCTTTAACCAACAAATAACCAAGAATACTATGAAAACAGTGTGTAGGCCTACCCCTACATAGGAGTGCATGGTAACTTCTCTGAAATTGCACTCCAGATACCATGAGCTACAGTCTTCCTTTTCACACTGGCTGTTGATAATAATTAACTAGAACTATTAGTCAAATTTATATCTAGACAAGAGTCAACACTGCCTGAGAGATCTTTGTGGATATGTTCATACCAGCATCCTTAATCCATTACAGTAAATGCTACACAAAAGTTACACAGGTGTATTCAAAACAGCTGAGAGAAACTCATCTGATTCACTTTGGATCAACAGCTGAGTTGTGCACAAAACCCACAGTACATGCAGCTAAGCATTCTATAACTTTAGTCACACTACGTTAACTCATACATTTTGGTCTGTTTTATTATACCCTCTCCCACCCTAACCAAACTTAACAAGTGGATATTTTATTCTTTCAATGTGCCTGTTGTCTAATCATGGCAAGATGCAGCATTAAAACATACTCTAATTATTTGTAATTTGTAATTATTTGTAAGAAGTGGGTGAAATAAATCATCTTCAAAGCAACAAGAGGAGGCTATTAAAATAAGCCTTGCACAACCTTGTAAATCTGGATTGTCGACTCTGATCATCAGCCCACACTCTGAAGTAAAAGGATTAGCTGTTAGTCTCTTGATCTTGAGGATGATTCAAGTCGTTCCTGAGCAATGTAACACAGGTATTTTTCAGAAACTTATTAAAAGTACGAATGTAGGGATGAGTACCTACGGCCTGATTCTGATACAGTGAAAAACTGACTGTAATTTTCATTCTGTTTGTTGTCTAAATTCATTTGTAATTTATATTTGTAGGATGTAGGCAAGATTTTTGGAGAAAATCAGTGCATGAATGTTAAACTCTTGCCTTTTCTAGATGGATGGGCAGAGGTATTAGTCAGTGCCTTGCTAAAACAAGGCAGAGTTGCATCAGGAATAAAGGAGACATTTACAAGACCATGGTTGACTCCTCCCTGGATCCACTTCCACTATAATGGAAGACTAGTGGCTAATTTCCACCATTCTATTTCTGGGCAAGATACTGAAGCATGTGATGGGCTCCTTGCTCCATGGGTTCCTGGATGAAATAGTTCACCTAGATCCATTTCAATCTGGTTTCATATTTCTATGAAACAGCTTTGGTTGCCTTGGTTGATGATCTGTGCTGGCAACCAGGAAGAGTGAGTGCTAGATACTGATGGTTTTCAGTATCATAAAACATAGTTCTGGGACAGAACTTGGAGGCACTGTTTTATATTCTTTCCTGAAGAGGTAAACACATAACGTAGTATTGGGAGCCTCCTGTTGGGACCTTTAGCTGTTGGCCTGTAGGAGTGTTCAGGAATCTGTTCTGTCCCCCATGCTATTTAAGTTGAATATGAAAGTGTGGGAAGAGGTAGGGGGGTTGCAGACTGCCAGAAATAGTGCAAATTGAGTCCACTTTTAGGGTTAGGGTTAGTGCTAGGGAGTCATGGGAACTGTATTTTATTGTGGCACCAGAGCTCTCTGACAGAGAAGGCTCAATGTCTCAGAAAAAAAACAATTCCCATGACTCCCTAGCACTAACCCTAACCCTAAAAGTGGACTCAATTTGCACTATTTCTGGCAGTCTGCAACCCCCCGTAGTCTGGAGTTTTGAGGTCTGGTGCAATCAGTACATAGATGATAGTCAACTCTATTAGTACTTGAGGTGATATTGGGCCTTTGCAGACTGCCAGAAATAGTGCAGCTTGAGGCCACTTTAACTGTCCTGGCTCAGTGCTAAGGAATCATGGGAACTGTAGTTTATTGTGGCACCAGAGCTCTCTGACAGAGAAGGCTCAATGTCCCAGAAAAAAAAAAAATACAATTCCCATGATTCCCTAGCACTGAGCCAGGACAGTTAAAGTGGCCTCAAGCTGGATTATTTCTGGCAGTCTGTAAAAGCCCATTGAGTATCACCTCAATGCAGGCATGTTGTGCCCATTGAGTATCACCTCAATGCAGGCATGTTGTTTCAGCTCTAAACTGGTGTCTGGCATTGCTAATGGACTGGATGAGGGTGAATAAATTGAAGCTTCAACCAGACAAAACACAAGTACTCCTCCTAGTCAGCTGAAAAGCAGAATAGGCAATAGGGATTCAGCCTGTGCTGAGGTACACCGCAGACACAGAATCACAGTTTAGATGTATTCCTGCATCCAACCCTCTTGCTGGAATAATAATAATAAAATAATAATAATTTATTTGTACCCCGCCTTTTGCCATAGCAATCAAGGCAGCTTACAACTAAAACATATAGATACCCCAACAACAAACATAGTACCCCCCATTAAAAATACATTAAATATAATCTCACTTAAAACAGTTTAAAACAATAGACAATTAAAACAGTAGGCACTCTGGGGAGAGCAAAATAAAGAAAGGAGGGTGTTTAACGAGGAGAGACCTAGTTTGAAGGTGATTTTATTCTGGAAAGGCTTGCCGAAAGAGATCTGTCTTGATGGAAGCTCAGGTTTATCTGATAGCCAAGAGTTTATATCCACAATTAAGGCTTGTGTGTCAGCTCTGCTCATTTCTAGAGACATGGGATCAGACTATGATGGCAAATGCCTCTTGTATCCATTTGGATAATTATAAAGCATGTGGACTATCATTGAAAAGTGTTCAGAAATTTCAGCTGGCCAAAGAGACAAAGCCAGACTACTAAGAAGGGCTAGCTATAAGGGGCATGTGAGTCCCTTCTTGCAACAGGTCCAACAGACATAATTCAAAGTCTGGGTTATGACTGATAAATTCCTATTTGGTTCACATCCAAGTTATCTGAAGGACTGTTATCTCTCTATATGAGCCTGCCAATGTCTTGAGATCTTCTGGAGAGGCCCTTATCTCCATCCCACCATGCTCTCATCAGGTGAGATTACTGAAGACAGCTTCTTTGGCTGCATCCACCCTACAGAAATAATCCAGATTGACACCACTTTAACTGCCATGGCTCTATGCTATGGAATTCTGGGATCTGTAGTTTGTTGTGGCACCAGAGTTCTAAATGTCTCGTGAAACTACAGTCCTCAGAATGCCACAGTATTGAGCCATGGTAGTTAAAGTGGTGTCAACCTGGATTATTTCTGCAGTGTGGAAGTAGCCTTTGAGAGCTGAAACTCTGGAACTTCCTTCTAGAAAAGCTGAATGGCATCCTAAATTACTTCTTTCCAGTGGTAGGCAAGTATATATTTGTTTCAAAGGGCCTTTGGGAATTTCCATGGGGAAATGAACTTTTAATAATGTGCTATACAGTATTATTGTTTTAAAAAATGGGTATAACACTATTTATAATTTAATTCTATTTTGTTTTTTGTATATTTCAGTGATGGGCAGTGTCTTAAATTTGGATGCCACTTTGAATGCCAAGAGCTGGGGGAAAAGGTGAGATATAAATATTATTAATAGAAAATTATTAGCAACTGTATTCATATCTCACCTTTTCCCCATAATTGGAACTCAAGATGGCTTACAAATTGAAATGATTACAATATAATTAAAAACACATAAAAAGTCAACAATAAAACCAAATTAAATTACTGACTGTTTTAAAACAATTTAAAATGTACACTACAAAAGATAAAAATGGTTAAACAGTACAAATGAGTCAGGAGCACCAGTTAATCAGGATTAAGGATTCTTCAACACCATGAAAATCAGTTATGTGGGAAGAACCAACTAGACATATGCAAAGTCTATTTAAAGTATCATACTTTTCTCAGCTTAAAAAAACCCAAACCAGGATGTAAAGTGCTTTTCTCTGCCTCAGTGGACACTGAGTGGAGTCCAAATATTTTGGACTAAATCCAATGTTGTGCTAGCAGTCAAGCATCAGCGCAACAGAACTTTTCCCCATCACCTCCTCCCTACCAGTTTTGTGTTACACCCCAAAACCAGCTCCAGAAGGTTTCCCAAGTTCTCCAGGACTAATTTGTGACACATGGCAAAGGAGAACTGCAATGGGGAGAGGACATTGTCCCCTCCTGATTCTGTGAGATTCTGCTGTTTGACCAGCAAAAGATTACCAATGGAATTTGCCCCTTGAACAAAATTTGCCAGACACTACTCCTATAAATTTAGTCTGTGGATCACCTGGTAACAGCAAGGCTTCTTTTATATAAAACTGCAACTCATAACTGGATGTTAAACATTTATTCACATCCCTCAGAATACATCCTGGGTTAAATGCTCCTGGTGGTTGTCTATACCAATTAATATAAGCCTTTAAGACAATTAAATATTAAAGTTAAGTCAGGATGTATCTCCACCTGCATTTAGTACATCTAAAGCTCAGAGATGAAAGCTAAACAGCTATTTTATTACAGGATATATACGCTGCCCAATATTTTTGAACATCTGGAGGAAAAGAACAAATTATACATACAGATTTTGTTCAACACTGAATTTCACAGGAAAATTTGTAAACAGAAATGAAGTGACTATCCTAAATACAAAATACTGGATCACATACTCCATTAAAAGCTGTCACAAGATGAATTTAAGACCTGTTCCCTCTTCCTTAATGTCTGACCCAATAGTTGCAATATACATATCTATATATCTATAAACACATTTGAATCAATAATTGTTATGTTCAAAATCAGAACTTATGTTTCTGATTCTCTACCCACAGTAGCAGAAAATGACAAATCATTAAATAAGGTGTTTTCAGTGAAATAAAACATTTTAAAGTTTTTTAAAGAAAAAGAAATACAAATAAAGTACTGTTAAGTCCACTGTTTTGTGCATACAAGAATAGATATGTAATTCACATATACAATAAAGTTTAGTTAATAAAAGATTCCTTTTTCTGAAATCAACTTACAACAGTTCTCACCAGACCAGGTGTGGCGAGGGTAATTTCGGCCATGTCTCTTTGTAAGAGACCGTTGCACTGTTGAGGAAAAATTGTGAACTGCATGGCTGACTCTGCGTAGAATTCGGTAAGGATGTTCCTGTCCTTCTCTTGAATATCCACGTTGTGACATTGTTTTTATATTAATTTTAATACTTCATAAGATAAAACACCACTCGATCTTGTTCTTGGTGTCTTTAGTGTTCAAGGCACTCCAGTATTAAATATTTTTTAGTAATAATAATAATAATAAAAATTCCTAGTGCTTACAACACAGGGAGATGCAGTTTAATTACTGGCATCTCACATCTTGCACTGAGTGCATTCAAAAATATCAGACAAAGATAACTTGTGTCCATAGTGATTGCTGACATTCAAAACAATGCAATTAACATTTCGAATCATAGAATACACTCACTGACTCTCTTCTTCAGTATCTTCTACTTCAAGCCAGAAGTCAATAAAAAGAGACAAGGCACACTATACAGAAGCTAAACTTGCATTCAGACACTGGATCCAGATTTATTTTTAGTTGCCCACTAGAACCCTTATTGTTACTTCCTTTCACTGAAGAAGCTGCATCCAGTTTTATCCATCATCTCTTTCTCAGACATTTTGTCACTATGTTAAGAGAGTTTTCTTTCATTCCCAAACCAGTTTTACCATCCTGTGGATTTACAACCTCCTTCTAAATGCACAGGAGTATTCTGCAATTGCCAAGCAACATCTTCAGCTTTCACTGTAGAAGGACACATAGAGATCCTCTTTGTATATTCTTACATCATCAGTCAGTGAAGCAGAAATGTATCTCTGAAATTCATATTACTTTCAAGTTCTGCATCTTTCTGTCCGCTTCATCACACTCCTTCTTGGATTCAGCACTGTCCTACTGATTTCAACAAAGCAGAGGAAAATATCAATGCCTATATGATGCTGTAAAGAGATGCGATAAGAAATTATGCACCCCTTCCTGCAAAAGATTTGCTTTAATTGCTGCTTCAGTCCTACTGAAGAAAAGAACGCGTGCTACAGCTGAGCAATTTAAAGTCAAAGTGGCCTTTTCCTCAAAGCGTTCAAAACAAAAATATTTTAAGAGAACACCTCCCAGGAAAATTCAATCTCAACACCAACTGAAGTGGGAAGGAAGGGAGGGGATAGAGACCATTGCTATCTTAAACCACACCAGGAAGTCCTGCGATGTCTGTTCTCCCCATCTTATTCAATACAGAAGGAAGAGAGGAAACTGATTACGTTCCTTTCTTGGCAGCAACCCCTTTCTATGAAAGACATTTAACTGTGAGCATGCAGATAACTGGTATTTTCCCACAAGAGAAAAGTTGTACTTCTAACTATGGTGCAGTGTGATCTTTTCACTGAACTACATACATGTCTGGCACCATGCTGGATTTGGTACTAGTATAGACTGACTTTTTCCTACATGGGAAATCTGTAAGACAAACAGTTCCCACACTTTACTGCCTGATTGATCTTTTAAACCTTTTTTAAATACAGAAATGATAAGAAAATACAAGAAAATGTATGAAGTAATTCTCAGCTATCACATAGAGGTTTGCAAAATTGAAGGCACTTGTTTGTCAACATGACACCTCATTCAACCTTCCGGACAACAACCTCCATCATCCCCACCTAACAGGTCTATGTCAACCAGAATAATATTTTAATGGAAACTATCAAAACATTTTTTGGCTCTCTCTTCCTAAATGCACATTAATAACAATAGTCTAAAACACAGAAATAATCCAATTTGAGACCAATTTAACTGCCCTGGCTCAATGACAGAGAATTCTGGGAACTGTACTTTTGTGAGAAATTTAGCCTTTTCTGACAGAAATCTCTAGTTCTACAATAAACTACAATTCCCAGGATTACCTAGCACTGAGCCAGGGCAGTTAAAGTGGTCTCAAACTGGATTATTTCTGCAGTATGTTTTGGACTAATGATAATATATTTGTTTCTTTTACACCCATTTTGTTTCTTCTATATTCTTTACACTTGTGATAAAGAATACTTTTGTTTCTTCTACTTCTCATTTCAAAATTGCTAACTTGTGTTATCCAGGGATAGCTCATTGACAAGGAAGGGGGTACCTCACCCCCAGATGGCAAGATGAGGCATCCTTCCCCTGGTCAGACCATAAGCCTCTGTCAATGTTATATTTTTGTAAAATGAGATGAAGAGAAGTTATAAAAACACGGGATATTATCATTTTTAAATATCCCTTGGGAAACTTCAAGATGCATTCCTCTCCATTAAAAGAATTTTGATGCCCACTTACAGAACTATCACCCTACTCTTCTGCCAACCTAGTTCCTCAGTAAGGCAACAAAGAGGTTATTTCAAAAGTCAGAAGACAGTGTTAAACAGTCCGTGATTTAAAACTATTCTAAGTCAGGATCAGCTGTAAAATCAGTTGTTGTTTAAGAATTTTAAAAGTGAAGACAAAATTATCTAATGAAACATAATTCTGTCCCTGGAAAATTCTGTCAAAAAGAAATATGACACATGGTCCAGATGTAGCTGCCCACCTCTTGCAGCCCACCTCTTGCGCTCTCTGTAGCACCCCAAAAACCTGCTCCAAAGGTCTAGGAAATCCTCCAGAGCAGGTTCGCTGGGCTGCAGAGGAGAGGAAAAGAAAGTTCGGATGCTGCTGCCAGTACATTTTCTGCATCACTAGCTCTTTCTCGCTAAGGAGTGGCCACAGTTCAGTAAGTCTTGATGTACAGCAAAGGGCACAGATTCAGATCACCACCTCTTCTGGTAGTTCTGGTAAAGATTCTTCCTTGAAACCCTAAGAACCATTGCCAATCACTCAGAGAGCACCAGCCTTTCACTGCTGATGGCCACATCCATTGTTGCCTGGGAGGCCACTTGATGTTAGAAAGGAACTTTTAATAACTGTGGTATAGAACACCCTCAGGTAAATTTATGTGCTTTTTCTGGAGAGGGCAAAGAAGTTCCCCTACAGCTTGGACATTTCTAGTGTGTTTTCTTCCTCTCTCTCCCCTTTTGTGTGTGTGTATATGGGGGGGGGGGGAGGCTTTAACCTTGCCCATCCCAGAAATTCTGTGGCAGATTTCTGAGGAAAGTGGAGTCCAAAGTCCCCTCCATCAGTGTTTCAATCCTGTCACCAATAGAGTGACAAAATAAGCAATATTGGCCACTTTGAGGGTACTCCCTTTGACCCTCCCATTCATATGATTTTATATCCCACCCTTCTTCTAATACAGGACTTGAAGAGGCATTGCTGCTTCAGTGCTACCATCAGACCTGCAGAAGCTACTGTACTGATGGATGGTGGAGACAGAGGACAGGAGAGGCAGTAACTGGCGAGAGGAGCATAGGGCTATTCAATCTACATCTGGAAGGAGGTCTGCAAAAGGCCTGCAGATTTTGCACTCTTGGTTAGATGGACACATGGTAGGTCAACACAGGACAGCCTCCTCTGTTCATATGTACTTGGAAGGGAGGTGATCCTTGTAACAAACCAACATGACTCCACTCCCAACATGTCTACAATCCTTTACAAAGTAAAAGAAGCTGCAGTGTATATGCTGCCTTTCCTCAGAGGAAATCCCACCACCAATTACATTATGTCCTAAATATGTGAGAATCCAGGCTTATATACATGATTATCGAGAAAAATAGGTTCCTTTTCAGAGCTTCCACGTTAGCAAGGTCATCATATGGCAAAGCCAACCCTCAGATTAAGCAAGAGTATTAAATCAGCTCATTTTCAATACTAAGCTTTTTAAAAAAACTGAAACAGAGTGGAGATCAAAAATAGATAAGATGCTTTTAAAATGAAATAAAGAACAAACAGCAGTTGGCCCTCTGTTTTCGCATGGAATCTGTTCCAGACCCCCCCCAAAAAAAACGGAGATTAGTGCATATTCAAGCTGTATAGGCTTGAATGGGGCGCACTGAACCCAAAAACTCTAGATGACCTTTTCCAAATGATTCATGTAAATATTAAACACCAAGCCCTGAGTGACACTAAGGGATAGTGGCCAGGGTGCCAGCACCAGCTTCTGAGTCCACCCCTCCAAGAAAGACCAGGGCCACTGTAAAACAGGAGCCACAAGCTCCATCCCAGGGAAGTGACACAGAAGGATACCATGGTATCAAAAGCCACTGAGAAGTTCAGCAGAACCAACAGGGGCACACTCCCACTGACTAGTTCCATGTGTAGGTCATCCACCAAGGAGATCAAAGCTATCTCTGTCTCATAGCCAGGTTTAAAGACAGATTGAAATGGATCTAGATCAGGGGTCGGCAACCTTTTTTGGGGTGGGGCCAGCCCCCCTGTCCCCTGATGCCCCCGGGCCGTGGTGGTGCGCGCACGATGCTGGCGCCATTTGGCCTTCCAAAACGGCGCCCGCTGTGGTGCGCTCGTACACGCATGCGCATGGCGGTGGGTGTCATTTTCTAAAGCAAAATGGTGCCTTGCGTTGCGCATGGTGTGGCAGCGGCAGCGGCAGGACTGGCCACGGGCCGGTTCCAAGGCCTCGGCGGGCCGAGTGCGGCCCGCGGGCCGTGGGTTGCTCACTCCTGATCTAGATTATCCACTTCATCCAGGAACCTCTGATACTAGGAGGCCAACACATACTCCAATACTTTGACTAAAAATGGGATATTGGAAACTAGCCAATAGTTCTCCAGTATGGTGGGGTCCAGGGAGGAGTTTTTCAATAATGGCCTCACTGCAGCCTCTTTTAGACAAGAAGGAAACCTGCCTGGCTGTAGTGAGGCATACCAGATACTACTTGGGACAGACCCATGGTTGTCATGGAGGACATGATGCCCTGAACTGCTCCTGACAGAGATGTCTTCACATGGGTGGTGAAGTCCGCTAACACAACTAATTGAGGTGACTCCAACACCACTGTCAAGACCAACTCAGCCAGCTCAGGAAGGAAGAGTGATGAGCATTGGGGTGGGCAGCACACCAATAGAATCCCTATACCAGTCATGGAGAACCCCATGGCATGTGTGCCAGAGCTGGCATGCAGAACCTTCTCTGAGAGAGCATGCATGCTAGGCTTGCAGAGCCCCTCAACTTGCTGCTGCACACAATTTTTGTCATGAGTAAACTGGCTTGTGGAAGGGAGTGAGGGTGCCCAGAGCACCCTCACTCCCTTCTGAGTGCCAGTTTACTCATGAGTATAATGGTGGTCGGGAGGGAGGAAAGGTGCCCAGAGCACCCTCCCCTCCGTCCTGAACACCAGTTTACTTGTGAGTAAAATGGTGCATAGCAGCAAGAGGTGTGCCCTTTTGGCTCTTATAATTTGCCTCCATTTCTATCAAGGCAGCATTAAGGGAGAAGAGCCCATTGGGCTGGTATGTGGAGAAAAAGTCTGACTTATGGGGACCCTAAGGTGAAATTATCTTGGAGTTTTCTTGGCAAATTTTGTCAAAGGGGGGTTTGCTATTGCTAACCTGAGGTTGAGAGAGTGTGCCTTGGGTTTTCCCCTGGAAGTCCTGCCCCCAAAAGTTCAATCCCCCAGAAGGCATAAGTCCCACCCTGGAAGGTGGAAGTCCTGCCCCCAGAAGTCTTGCCCCCCACCCTACCCCACCCCACCGAGTGACACACGGTGCGGGAATGCCACTGAGTTTGGGTGCTCCGTCTCTGAAAGGTTCACCATCATACTGTCCCAGCCACCCACCTTTAAGTACACACATTCAAACTCTTCCAGCTTGGGTCAACCTGGAGAGTCCACACAAATACAAACAAGGCTCTACAAGATGTATGGCATGTCTGTTACACTTCCACAAAGTAGGTGGAGATGGGAAGGGAGGCTGGATTTGGTACAACAGATGATAATCAAGAGCACATATTAACACAAATAATGAAATCTGATGATTATAGACACTTTCACTGGTTCAACAGGAAGCCAACATGCTTAGGAAAAAATAAGAACAGGACATTAAACTTTAATGATAATGTAACTGTGATTGCATTTTATTTAATGCAATCAGAATTTCTGGGTGCAAAGAAAGTTATCACAGCAATGGCTATGCCTGTTTATAAAGAGAAGGAAATAGAAAATGTGACAACATCAGAGGAGGGAAAAATTGACAGCATGATCCCTGCTGTTAAAAACAACCCATAACCACACAGGTTTCCTTTTTCAGCTTCTACTTAACACCAGCAAACTAATTATCACCTTAAACGATAGCAATACCCCACAGTGTTAATTGGGAGTACTACATGAAGGACACTTGATCTTATCCTCCCTTGTGAATACAAGGGGAGAAATGTTCAGGGACTTAGAGCAATGTGAATTTTGCAGGACCTAGCTATGATGTATATAAACCTTTTCAAAAGATGTCAGTTCCATTAAAATGCACTCTTACTGTCTTTTTTTCTAGCACCCTTAAAACTGTCAAGATCCATCAGTAGAATTTCCTCACTACAGATAACAAATCTGAGGTGATAAATTCTAGTGAGCAGGGTGGTTGATGTCTCTCATTCATAGGGTCTCTCATTCATACGGTCACCATAAGCTGAAGTCAACAATGGCAATTAACAAGAAAAAATGTAGAGCTAAGGATAATGTAATGTTTTAACACTATTGTGTTATGAAACATACTGCCCCCTGTTTCAAATTGAAGAGATTTTAATTATGGACCTACTGCAGATAGTCTGCCCAGTTAATTTTGCACAGACCTATATAAATTTTAGCCATTACCAAATAAGCATCAATAAACATTCACATCTCTTTTAATTGTAACACATAGAGCCATTTTGTTTAATCCAAGTATAACACTCCTGTTGATCTTCCCAGCTAGGGCTTGTAGGGTCAGCTCTAACAGCTGTAACCAACAGAATTGTGGCCATTTCATTTCCACAAAGGTGTGTATGTCATTTCTGAATAATTTTAGCAGCCATTTCAAAAAGGCCCAGACCTACCATTAAGCAAAGTGAGGTGTTTCCCCATGCCATCTGGGAGTGAGGCAGGGGTGACCCCTGAGAGAGAGAGATGAGCATGCCCCCAATTGCCTCCATTCCCAAGATCCCATAAACAGATGCCCAAAGCAGAGGAGATGGCCATGCCAGAGTCATCTTCCCCACCCCCTATGCTGAACCCCAACTTTGTGACAAAGAATCTAGAAAAATATAGTTTTCATATAATGCTAGAAATGAGGCTGGGGAAAGCCATCTCTGAGAAGACTGGCCAGGAGGACATCCATACAGCCTATATACCTATCCCACCCCCACCCCCGTTCAGACCTAAGAGAGGCCTTCCTCTTTGACATCCATGTAGGAAAGTTTCTCCCACCAGGCCATAGTGCCATGATTCCACTTTAACAATGTGTGGAATCCCGGGATTTGCAGTTTAGGATTCAGAATTCTTAGGCTGAGAAGTGGAGTGCTTCACCAGTTTGCAAATCCTGGGATTCCACAGGTTCCACAGGTTGCAGCCATGGCTGTTAAGGAGGGGATCATAGTGCTAAAAATGGTGAAAGGGCCCATGGCACTCATGCTTGGGAAGTGAATCATTGGGACACTGGTAGACCAGGCATTCCCTGCATCTATGGACAAATTTAGTCCATCTGTGGACAAATTTAGCAAAGCTTCTCAGATCAACAAAAAGAAGGCACATTTTTTCCTCTCTCTCTCTCAAAAGAAAAAAAAGTTTCCTTACAAAAAACAAAAACAAAAATACTGTATAGGAAACAAAAAAAAACTTTAATACTAGATTAACCACACAGTTAATCACAAATGCAAGCATCACTCTAGGAAACTTGTTGAGCAGGTATGCCCAATCTATAATTCAAAGAGTTTTCAAAATGAGAGTACTCAACATGGAAAAGAACACGTCTGCTCTCTCTCTCTCTCTCTCTCTCTGTGTTGTGTTCAAGTTATTTTCAACTTATGGAGACCCTAAGGTGACCCTATCACAGAGTTTTCTTGATAAGTTTCTTCAGAGACAATTTCAGAAAAGTAAGCAGTTCTTACACTTGCATTTGTTTTAACTTGATTAGTTAAACAGAGAATCCATTGACAAACAAGCACAAGGATACATAAATCATTTCCTCAGAGGAAAGCAAGCAAAGAGGAACAAAAAGCTTTTGGTGAGAAAGGTGTTTAAAAATAGACAGGAGTTCTGATTATGCGAGAACTAGACATTGTGTCTGCAGAGATGAAAGGAATGCGTTTCTTATTCATGTTGTCGAACCAACTTAAAATTCTAAGAGGAAGCCAAGTGAGTTTTGACACAGTTGACTACCTCAAGGTCAAGGGCTACAGGGAATTTCACATTTCATGGTGATGTCCTCTGTCTGAAGAGCAGAGTTTTATCAGCAAGACATCATTTCTCCTTTTTTCTTGTGCACAGAAGAATTAAAAAGGGAGATGGGTTGCATTTTGAATAAGGGGTAGGAATCATACCCCTCCTCACATGTCACTGGATTACAACTTAAAGCATTCCTCACTGCTGGCAAGGGCTGCTGGGAAATGTTGCAGTTCAACAACATTTGGAGACCCACGTGATTCCCAACCCTCCTTTAAAAGAATTAAATGAACTAGTACTAGTTGGTCACTTAGCTAACCCAAATACTGCTACGACACAAGTGTATTGAAAGAAGCACCATCTTTTATTTGTAGCAGTAATGCCTGACAGATTGTGTCATTTCTTAATAATTTTGCTGCAGCTTCAAAAAGGCTGAGACCTACCATTAGGCAAAGTGATAAATGTTTTCCACGTGATCAGAAACCTGTATTTTAGGTGTTCCACAGCTAGGTCACAACCACATCCAAAGCTGTATCAGTTCACCGTAGCCCAGGCAGGAGGTGATTCACAAGTGTGTCCCAAGTCTTCTCCCTGCTCTTTCTCAAATGAACATGAGGAAAAGACCTATTCCACCTTTAAGAGAGCTTACTGAGTGCCTTGAACAAAGGGACTACTGGGAAAATGGACTGAAGTATTGTGGGACTAGATGAACTTAGGATATAGCTGTTGAAGAGCAGGTAGGCTATAATCAGTCTTCTACAACTTCCCCAAGTTAGGTTGCTGCCCTCAGCTCTTATGAAGAACACTTGGACCCAACTGTGGCACAACACTTGTGCAACTCCTTATTGCATCAATGGTTGTACATGTTCCACACTTGTGTAAGTGGGCAGCCTAGACTTTCTTGCACAAGTGATTCTAGTCATGGTGCAGAGGCCAAGTGAAACAACATGCCAGCTTGTACAGAATCTAGTTCATGAGCGTGCCTCCATCATTTATAAACTGCTGATGGATTCCAGCAGTAGTTGACTGGCTGACTTGTCCATTCTGATCTGACTGGATCCTACAGAACTATATCAATGGGCTTTTTTGCTCCTCTAGCCATAAATTCAATCTTGGTCACAATCCTGTCATTTGTATTATAATAAAATTCAACCACCATTCTATATGTGGAAGGGGGGCACTACATTTTTCATTTCAGACAGCAAAATGGCTTAGGCCAGTGAGGGCGAAGCTTTTAGGGGCCGAGTTCCCAAACTAAAAGACCTTCTGGACCGGGTGTTACCCGGTGCCAGGACTTCTTTCCCCCACCCTCCCAGGCCTTCAACTGCCTCTCCAGAAAGGTGGGGTGAGGAGGGAAGAAGAAGAAGAGGCATGCACCTCTTCCTCCTTTACCCCCCCTCATGCCATTCCTGGCCTTCAGCTGCCTCCCAAGAGGCAGAGAAGGAGGAGTCCAGGAAGGAGGAGGAGCAGGCATGGACCTCTTTCTCCTCCTCCCTGCCCTCCATCTGCCAGGGAAAATGGCTATGCGTGCCATCTCTGACACACGTGCCATAGGTACACCATCATGGGCTTAGGCTGTATTTGCACCTGATTTCTGATGACAACAATAACAAGGATTGGCCTACCAAACTTCAGGTTGCTTTCTTGCTCAGTTAATGTCAGCCTGGTGATAGATTACTACCTTGTTTTAAACAAGACATAAAGATCAGCAGATAATGCTTTCATTTGTATAGCCTTGCTCGAGTTGGAGCCTTCCAGGTGTACTAAGCCATAACTTGCATTGTGACTAGCTGAATACAACTGGAAGGCACCAGGTTGGTAAAGGTAGTATTAAGAGTATTAAAGAGATTTATAGCTGTTTTTCTTCCTGGGAGATGAAAGATATCCAGTGGCAACTATGTCTTCACTAGTCAACATATGGACAGCAATAATTTTTCCCAAGGTTGCTATTGATCCTAGAGAAATGTGAAAGGACTGATAGGGTTTCCCTGAGCTGAGGGGGCATTTCGATTAAATATTCCAAATTAAGCCAAGCTCATGAAAACAGTGTTCCTTGTTCTTAAAAGAAGGGAGTTACTCCTTAATCATGTAGAGTGTTCATAGAACTTACTCTCTTACAGTGCTGAACAGAATGAGCTGTACTGACCTCATCCCTACTAATCTAAACCAAAACTCAACTATAAGTTAACCACAAGGACAGGGTTGGGAACCAAAATTATGTTTCTTATATGACCCATGGATAAGTTGAGAGTAAAATGTAGGGCCATGTAACAAAGGATGTAAAGGATGAAGCAAAGGAAAACAATACCAAAGAACTTACAAAACTCCGGCAGATTATTTGTGGTCACCCTAAAGGCTGGATCAATGAGGAGGGAGCTATGCAAAGCAGCTTCATTTATATACCGCTTCATATCGTGCTATGGGATGTCTAAGCGGTTTACAACTGTAAGTTCACTGCCCCCCAACAGTTGGGTACTCATTTTAGCGACCTCGGAAGGATGCAGGCCTGAGTCTAGCCTGAGCCCTGGCTAGTCTGAACTCGCAACCTTGTGGTCTATGAGTGAGTGGCTGCAGTATAGGCATTTAACCACTGCGCCATCAGGGCTATGGTAACTGGTGGTTGTGCAATATGTGGGGGAGGCATGGAGAGGGCTAAGAAAACAAGCACATGCCAGAAATGATGAAAAGGCAAAGCAATATTTTTTAAAAAATGTGACTACGTTAGCAGTGATTATGGTGTTTAACTTTAATCTGATATCTTTGCCTAATTTTAACCCAGAAAAGCTGAAAAACATACACACGTCATATTCAAATCTTGCAAAGCCTGACTCCTCTTGGCGCTCTTTTGAGGGGAAGCACCAAAAACCTGCCACTGCTGACATTTTCCCACCCAAGCACCCAAAAAGGTCAAAAGCGGTGCCATAGCACAGACAAGAGGGGATTGGTGCTTCTTTTAGGTATTCCCTATGGCTAAAATATCTAGACTTAGACATGACTATATACAATCAGTCCCCTTTTCCATACCAAGTTAACAAGAATCCCAGAGTTGCTGAAGCTGACTTAGGCTTTTTCCACTCTCACCCTGTATCAGTCCAAGCTACTGAAACTCAGTACAACTGCAGCTGCTACAGATCCCAATCTCTCCCTTGCACCTGCACTTCACATAGGAGAAAGCCCCCATTCATTTCAATGCAAAAGCTCCAAACACCCAGATTTCTCTTGCAAGGATTTCATTGTGGAACCACAGCCCGAAGGCCCAACGTTGAAGAGTCTGACTAATATGTAAACTATGAAAACCAGAAGAAGGGTGGGGTGATGGGGTCACCATGTACTATCATTCTTCCCCCATCCTCCGCCCCAATATAGAAAGTAATAAATAGTTGTGCACAAAATCCAGAGAGCTGGGCAACGCAAAAGTAACAAGGAAAGAGCAATTTGCCTTGTATTTTATCTTCTGATATATCACGTCTCCCATGACACAACTGACAGCTCATTTTTATCAGTGTCATATATTCATAATAAAACCCTCCTTGACTTAGACCCCTACAAAAATTTAAATCATATTATACTGCTGTAAAAAGAAGATCTACATTTTCAGAACTTTTCTATCCATATTCCACATCAAGGCATAAAAAGATACAAATTTGATCACTTTTGACCATTATTTTCCAACCCAAAATCTGGTTTGATTTTAAAAACGGCACCTTGCAAAAAAAATTATTTTCAGTTCTCACCATTTTTTAAAAAATAGGGCAAAATATAAAAAGCCAACATGGAGTCTCATGAGAAGTGTATAATAAAAAACATCTAGTTACATGAAAATTAAAATATGTAGGACAACAGCCAAATGAAACAGATGCAAGCACACTAATGCTTACACAATGCAATAAAGAGGTCAAGATATACTGTCAATATACTGAAAAACTAAGACTACTTTTTTTAGTCCCTTGAAATGCTTTTATGTGGTCCATTTTTTGTATCTCTCTTATTTACATTATTTGGGTTTTTAGTGTGTTTTATTTACAGCTATTGCCATTATACTAGGAAAGGTGAGGTTTCACATTCATGAAACCCTGAGTCCTGTCAGAACTTCTCTGACCCTCCCCCTTTGTAAAGGTCCTCCGTTCCAAACCTGGGTGGCTGATCGCATGCCCATCTCACTGAGCTGCCCAGTATGTCCTGGGATGTTCAGACTGGCCTACTATAATCACAGCCAGTGCCGTTACTGGGGGGTACAGAGAATGCAGACTGCACCAGGTGACACCCTATGGTAGGGTGGCACCCAAACATCTGCCTTTTGGCAGAATTTGGCTGTAGCATTCACCTGTTGCCATTTAAAATGCTGTAAGAGAGGGTATGAGTGGAATGAGCTCAGTGAGAGGCCTCATTTTTTTAAATTAAAATTTAATTTTTTTATTTTTAAAAAACATTATTTAAAACATCACAGTTTACCAAATGAAACTATGCATATATAAATATATTTAGACTGTGCATATGACACTGTAATTTAAAGGTATAATTTTTAATTTTGCAAGGTGTTTCTATCACAACTATTACAATTATATTTTGTGACATATAGGAATTATGGTTAACATTAGAAGAAAAAATTACTAAGGATTTGATATGGTATGGCATGGGGAGCTCAATGGGGGTGACACCATGAGTTATTGCACCAGGTGATGCCAACTCTAGTGATGCTAGTTTTATTCATATGTTGGGAATATGAAGCAATCAAGTACACAAGAGGAAATTAACAGAGCAATGGTCTGAAGAGGAGAGCCTCTTCAAGGCATGAAGCCTCACCACACAATTCAGAACAGAAAATGCCATTTTCTGACATTCTGTATCATGGAGAACATCATACACAGAGGATAATCTCCTCTACACAGCATCATTCTTCATGTGCCAGAGGGGGTGAGCCAGAGCCCCTTTCTAATGAGTTTATGTAGCCTATTTAGCCTTTGGAGCACCTGAATATGGTTAGTATATCTATGAGAACATACGGTACTTTTCAGTAAACAGTGAAGATCTACACAGCTGTAACTTCCTACTACTGGGGTTTGGTTCAAGGACGCTCTGTAGATACTGGGGTTTGGTTCAAGGACCCTCTGTAGATACCAAAACCGTGGATATTCAAGTGCCTTTTAAAAAATATTTTCAAGCCATGGATAGATGAATCCATGGATATGGAGGGATAACTGTACATGCTTGGTGATGCTTTAATAGCCCACCCAATCACAAGCAATATGGGTGGGTTACAGCAATAAAAATACATAGAATACAACAGAATGCAAAATTAGTCCCTCCGTCCCAATAGTAGTTTTGGAGCTGTATTAAGCCAAATATATATTACTACAGATAGTCTGGTTTCCAATTTTCTACCACCTATGCACTTCGCTTTTTGCTGTGAAATGTACTCATGCCATTGCTTTTTTATTCTTTCCATACCATCTGCACATGTTTAGCACATTACTGTCAGCTTGAATACAGATCTTCAGAATTAAAATGCAGAAAGCCTGATAAATACTGTGGTTTTTTCCTTTGAAGTAGTGTTTTCCAATCTATTTGAGTTCTATTTTTAAAGTTCTGATAACCACAGACAGGATTTAGAATTCTCTTTCTTTTTGCACATACATATTGCTGTCCAGTGTTCTTGGTTTACCATGTCAGACATAACAGTCTTCTAAGACTAGGACTTTGTAGCACAGTTCACGCTCACTCCCCCATGGAACTAGCAAAAAGCTAATCATCTTCCATATTTTCAGACCTGATGAATGGAGAAACAAAATAGTGTTGGCTATTAAACTATGTGCTTTCAGGGGCTTTTAAGACAGCATTTCAAGAAGAGCTTGATAAAGAATGTTGCTGGGAACAGTAACAAGCTTATATATAGGAATCCCATTCCTCAATGGAGTAATCTTTCTTTCTTTGAGTTATTCAAATTTGTTAACATATTTCTTTGTCTGTCTTGGAAGCATGTGGGTCATGAGACAAAGATGTAATTTGTGCATGAGTAGCCTCAGCTTCAACATTCTTAGGGCCTTTGCAGACTGCCAGAAATAGTGCAAATTGAGTCCACTTTAAGGGTTAGGGTTAGGGTTAGGGAATCATGGGAAATGTATTTTATTGTGGCACCAGAAACAGCTAAAAATCCAAAAACAAACTACTTATCGGTCTGGGTTTGCTGTTGGCATTTATGGAATCATTTGAGATATTTGCAATAGCAAAATCTCCCCATACCAACTATATATAGCTGGCAATATAGGGCATAAATGGCTTGAATCAAGATTATGAGGTTTTAGTCAGATTACAGACATTCATTATTAATGCCCAGCTGTTTATCCATTCTGTTTTGCAAATAGTCACTATGATTGTTTTATACAGATTTAAGCAATGTTAACCATGTCATTTATATTGCCATCTGTACTTCTTTGTACTACAGCCTTCTGACCATTCTAGTGACATTCTTTCTTCCCCTTACCTTCATGCACATATACCTGAACACTCCATGTATATGATAAGAGTAGCCTCTAATCCACAAAAGCTTGTGCTATAATAAATGTGTTAGCCTTTTCAATGAATAACTGAGTCCAGTGAGCAAGCATACAGCCACAAACCATCTGTAGCCCTTCCTGAGTCTGCTTCTACTGTTGTATTTTATTTAAATCCGTTGAGAAAACAGCTAACATACACTGAAATTCTGTCTCAAGCTGAAATGTAATTTCCCAGGCCAACTGGGGAAGCCCATTATACTGAAGCTTCCACACCCCTGGAATAGGGAGTTCAGTTACACTACTTGGCTGTGCATCTATTGGGCAAGTCACATCAAGCAGAGGCAGATGGCTTGATCTCAGTCTCCCTATCTAGGGAAATAGGGAGCGGCTAACACAAGGATGGCCAATTATTGCAGTTCCCCTGCTCTGTCCTCTTTCACTGGATTTGACCCAAGGGCTTGGCTTTCTACTTGTCCCTACAGACATGATGACCTTTGTGCAGTTTCATCCCCAGGATGTTTTGGGCTACACTTTCATTCTTTATTTTGGATTTCTGTGAGAAGCATTGACCCAGCCCAGCTTCTAACACTTCCTCATCCCTTACACCCCTACTTGCATAACTTGTGAAATTTAAATCACAAAAATTTCTCCAAAGGATTTATGTCAACTGAACCATTGAGATTTTAAAAAAAGAACAAGTATGATCTGAAGCTGCTAATCAAGTGAAATCAAACACTAGCTCTACATAAGAAATATTGTACTTTTACAATTCTGAAATCTTAACTGCAGATATATGTTTGCTATTGTTTTTGTTGTGGGCCTTCAAGTAGTTTCTGACTTCTGGTGATGCTAAGGTGAACCCATCCCAGGGTTTTCTTGGCAAGATTTGTTTGAGGGAACAAGCTTGTTTTCTGCTGCTCCAGAGACTAGGACCCGAAACAATGGATGTAAGCTCCAGGAAAAGAGATTCCACCTCAACATTAGGAGGAACTTCCTGACAGTAAGGGCGGTTCGACAGTGGAACACACTCCCTCGGAGTGTGGTGGAGTCTCCTTCCTTGGAGGTCTTTAAGCAGAGGCTGGATGGCCATCTGTTGGGAATGCTTTGATTGGGAGTTCCTGCATGGCAGGGGGTTGGACTGGATGGCCCTTGTCGTCTCTTCCAACTCTATGATTCTATGAGAGGGGGCATTGCCATTTCCTTCCTCTAAGACTCTGAGGGCCTATTTCCATTAGCTTTAGATGAATTGCTGACCACTTTATATGTGCCTCATTCCCATTGGAAATGGCTTCAGATGCGACCACGATTGTTCGAACTCGCTTGGAAGCGAAACAAATGCAAAAAACCCCGTTCTTTTTAGACAGTAGTTTTTTGGTGATTCTTTTGAAACGAAGCGATTCAGAAGCGTGTTCAACAAGTGTGAATAATGGATTTGATTCGCATCCTGCCAAAGTCCAGCTCTCTGAAGTTGAGGATGGGAAGCTGGGTTCCCTTGGCCTTGCAAGTCCTCACCATGCAGAGCAGGGCCCCACTTTCAGGGACCTGGCTTTGGGGCCACCGTGGTTGTTGTCCTCTCTAAGCCTGGCAGCTGCCTTGAATAAATTGGGTCCGCTCAGCTGCTTGGCTTTGTCCACTCCTCCGGGGGTCTCTCCGGACAAGTGTTCTCTTCCGGGCCCTTCTCCTCCCTCCTTCCCCTCCGGTGGTGGTGGTGGTGGTGCCTCTTCTCCTTCTCCTCCTCTCTTGCCTCCTTCTCCTCTTCCCTGGTTTTACCCTCCACTTCTGAGGCAAAGCCCATCAGACGGGTAAGGCAAGGTGTCTTTTTGTGCCAGGCTGGGAGCCCCACAGGCAGGGGATGGTGGCTGGGAACCCCTCTGGTCAGCCCCCCATGGGCTCGCCCCGGTACCGGTCCCTGATGCCCCCTCCTTTGCAGTGGTAACATTGTCATCCCCTTTTCTGGAAGGTCCTCCATTTTGTGATGGTCCTGGTCCTCCTTTATAGTGAGGACATCTCTGTGGTCATACTGGAGGGACGGAGGGCTGCCTCCTTTTGTTCTGTTTTGCCACCACAGAACTTTGGCCAACTCCGGAGCAACTGCGACAGAAGGGAAGGGAAGGCAAAGGGGGCTTCACGGAGTTCACCTTCCCAGACACAAACTCTCACCAAGGCTTGGTCCTGACTCTGGGCCAAGGTCTGAAGATGAGACGCACTTCCAGGGCAGGTTGACCAGAGGTCCTCATCTAATAAGGAGGACAAGGCACTGCAAAATGGAGGAATGTCAAGAAAAATGGAGGACAGGACCAATGAAAAGTGCAATACACTTCCCATTTCCCTAGTGGGAATGACATGGAAGAAGGGCATAATTCACTTCCATAGTGGGAACTATGTGTTGGCCTCAATTGAACCCGCAGCCTGGTATCAGGGCGATTTACAAACCGGTTTAAATGTAAATAGGAATGAGCCCTGAGAGCATGTGACTTGTCCAAGGTCACTCACTCGGTTTCCATGGCTGAGTCAAACCCTGGCCTGTCAGAGTTCTAGCCCCAGCAACTGTACCATTATACCATGTTGACTTTAGTTCTCCCTCCAAAGAAGAAATATAGTTGCTCATGTGGTTAGTTAGACTGCACAGAGCGAAAAGACCTCTTTAGGCATTTGCTAAAGAGGACTTTGTGGAAAGCATGGAGGGAGATGAGTGTCACATGGTAGAATCCTGTCTGATCTACTTCCAGTTTTTCTTTGTTTGATGAGTTTTGTCAGGACAAATATAAACTGTTCAACACACCTGCATGTACTGTGTGCTTTCCAGCTATTTCCGACCTATGGTGACCCTATCATGTTTTTTTTTTTGCCAAGATTTGTTCAGAGGAAGTTTGCCACTGCCTTCCTCTGAGGCTGAGAGCATGTGACTTGCCCAACGACACCCAGTGGGTTTCATTGGCTGAGCTGGTAACTGAAGACTGGTCCCCAGAGTCATGGTCCAATACTCAAACCACTTTGGCATGCTGGCTCTCAAAACACCTACACTGTTCCAAAAGACCAGAAATTCTGATAATCCAGGATTCCTGCTTTCATGGAGTAGGGTAAATTCTAGTATCCTTCAGGTTTTTCCTGTTCACATGGGGAGCAAAATTATATTTGGAGAATTCCTGAAGAGAGGCAAAATGACTGGCTCAAGGTTACTAAATGACCTTCAAAGTGAAGTGTGGGTTTTGATGTGGGTGTCCCTCATCAAAGTCCAATATTCTGTTCATTGCCCACACTTTCATTGAAATGAAGCAGTCTTAAATTCCAATTCCACTTGGAATTAAATCCAAACTGCAAGCTTAACACATATGGTATACAGACACACAGAGAGAGTTTTTCCTGGTAAAAGGCAACCAGTTTTGCAAAACTGTCACTACTACAACTTTTTATGAAATGTGTGTTTCTGAAATGTATCTGAATACATCAAATTACCAGTTGTTGTCTTGTTACAAAGGAGTTGAAGGTACCTGGAATATATGCCCTTTGCTATTCTTGTGATACATCTCCATGTATCAGGTTGTGTGTGGGCAAAATAAAAACTGTTTGACCTTGACTTTGTCCTTAAATCTACTCCTGTTTGCTATAAAATGTTTTCCTGGAACAGAAACATGATTTTCAACCAATTCTGTGAAGTGTCTAGCTCAGAGTAATCTCTAGGAAATATGGAAGCCAAATGTTTAAAAATACAAGCAAAATTCGTATTTCAAACAACATTTTATGAAAGGAACTTAAAATCACAGTGGTGGTGACAGGAAGAATACCTTATGATTTACTAGGCACTGCAAGTCACAGATGGTTTTAATGTTCACCTCCACTTCTTATATACCCACTAAGATATAGACAGCTCCACCTGTATCATCAGTATTTCTGAAAATTGCAGAAGCCTTTCAGCAAGAGGTGAAACACAAAGAACTAGCATTAGGCTTACTTAATTTTTATTAGAAATATTTATTTCTTCCAGTTGAGCATGCAGGACCGAGGGTAGCTTCCAACAATTTAAAACATTTTTTATTTTATTTTATTTTTGGTTAAGGCAAACTAACTAATTAACCAAGCAAGCAGTGACCATATAAGAGATTTAAAAAACCAACAGATGATCACCTGTTTGCCCATTCTAAGTGAATCCTTAATATTAATCACAGCAACTCTAAACACCAGCCATTTTGTTACTTATCCCAAATATTTGATTTTTTAAAACAAAGGACAGTCTGGAATTATGGCAAAATAAAAGCAATATGTATAGCACAGAATAGCTTGTAGCAGCATGTTATTAAATCTCCACCTTTCCCCATTTAGGGCATGTAGGTAGCTTTGGGAATATCACTGCTTTGAAAGCCACACAGAAAGGGAGAGTTTAGTGTAGAAAAATCTGTACCGCATTTAGCTTACTGGATGGATTTGCTTACTGAGAGCAGTACAAGATTATCACATTTACTGGAACAAACCCAGAGAAAGAACACCAAAATGTTGCCATCTAATGGGATATAGCTTGAAACCATCATAATTATCATTAGGAACTGCATACATTACACATGCAATATCTCCAAATTTTATGGCTTCATGATTGAAGCTCAGGAAGTTCTTTGTACTGCAACAGGAGCTATACAGGACACTGATAATTAAATAATGTTTCTTAATTAAAAATATGGAAAGAAATCTTTTCAGGTTTTGAAAAGCTGAAGGAATGTCTGATTAGACAGAGTATTGACACCTTCTTTACTGACAGACTGAAATATTCTTTGCCATTTAGAAAACCAGCCAGGAGCCATCCTAAAATTAGCCTGCAGCCATATCTCTCTTAAATGAAGAATTTCAGATTATATTTTTAGAAAGCAACCAGGGAGGAGGGGGGACATGCCTTTGATTTATACTAATTGGTATGAACTGTAAACCAGGTGTGGACAAATGCTTATTAAATCCTTCTACACAGACCTATATTGATTTCTACAAACAAAGCCTATAAAAGGCAAGATAAGGGTTCTAGGATCAATTAACTATCACCCTTCCCACCAGCACAGAAACATGCAATTAAATATTACCCCAATTACAACTGAAAAATGACACACACACAAAACGACAAACACCAAGGGACAAATATACAAAGCACTTTTCTTTTCTTTCTTTCTTTTTTTAATTTTTAAGGCTAGCAGCTCCTCCTACCAGTATGCTGGGAAATAGCATACAATCTCCACACCAGCTCTTCTAAATCCATTTCTTCCGTTTTTAGCCAACACCTCATCCTCGAGCATTAACAAAGACGACCCTTGGGAAGCATTCCTCCCATCATCCGTCCTGAAGGTGGAGGTGGGGAACCTCTTGCACCATTTGACAGACCACACTGCATTTCAATTACTACTCCACAAGAGATTCTCCCAATACCAGCTCAGAAAGAGGTGTAAAGTCAGGCTCCTCTCTTCCTCTGCAATATACTGGCAGGAGGAGGCTTTTCAGAAGGAGGGAGACACAGAGTCATGAATGATAATTGCATCAATATCACTTTAAAAAGTTCTCCCCTCCTCTGCTGCTGCTGGTTTGTTACTAGATGGCAGAATTATTGCAAAGCTTTTGTTAGCCAATTGTCTTCTCTCGGAAAGATGGCACATCCCAGGGCTGCTGCACTTCAGCATCACATACATGCTGGTGCTGCCTGACGTTCCTTTGGAAAGAGAGAGAGAAGAAAGCCAATGCAGATCCCAACGAACAAGGCATCTTCATTCTGAAAGCAAAGGCACTGGGGCCCCTTATTAATCAAATTTAACATCAGAACAGACTTGCATCATTTAAGGTTCATCGTAGACCCTGAGGCTATACAGTTCTGCTTAATGTGAAGCATGCAGGCAAGCCTTGGAAAGACAGTACCCATTTTAAAATATCTGCCCTCACTTTTTAAACAAGCAAAACAAGAACAGAAATCCAGTTACCAAAGTACAGTGGGCCCTTGGTATCCACTGGGCTTTGGTTCCAGGACCCCCTGTCGATACCCCAAACCATGGCGTCACATTAAATAAACTGGCATAGTGAAATGGTGTTACTTATATAAAATGACAAAAACAAGGTTTGTTTTTGGGATTTATATATATTTTGAATATTTTCAAGCCTATGGATGCTTGAATCCATGGATTAAAAAATCCATGGATACCGAGGGTTGACTGTAATTTAGACATTCATCTATACACCCTCAGCCTTTCAGTGCAGGCCCCCAGCTAAAGGGCTGGTTGAAGTCCATGTTGTTGTTGCGTGCCTTCAAGTTGTTTCCAACTTATGGTGATCCTAAGATGACAGGGTTTCTTGACACAGTTTGTTCAGGTTTTTTTGTTTTTGTTTTTGCCATTGCCATTGAGAGAGTGACTTGTCCAAGGGGGATTCAAACCCTGATCTCCAGAGTCCTGGTTCAATATCCAAACCACTACAGCTTAGATGAGTGAATTAAAAACAAAGCAATGGTAGCTTTGCTGGTCCATTAGAAAACAGTAACAAAATCCACAGATATACAATATGTTTATTAGGTTCAATCGGAAGACCAGAAAAGTGGCCAACTCTTCAGAACTCCCCAGAAATCTTCACTGTCTAGGTCAGGGGTCAGCAACCTGTGTTGCCAGGGGGCTGGGAGGGGGGAGGAAATGGGGCATTTTGGAAGGCCCCAGCGCGTGTGCGTCGGGCCAATTCACCCAGCGCATGTGCAGGGGGACCTTGCCAGGGCCCAGGGAAGGCCCCAGCACGCCTGCGCAGGGTGCATTCGTCCGGGGCATGTGTGCGGGGACCTTGCCAGGGCCCAGGGAAGGATCCAGCATGCCTGCGCAGGGTGAATTCACCCGGAGCACATGCGCTGGGGCCTTGCCAGGGCCCAGGGAAGGACCCATGGCGGCTGCGCCATGCAAATTCACAAAGTGCAGCCACAGTGGGGCCTTCCAAAATGGCACCTGTGCTCGCATGCATGCGTGCGAAAATGCGGGCACCATTTTGGATGCCAAAATGGCGCCCGCGGTGGCGGGACCAGCCACAGGACGGTCCCAAGGCCTCTGCAGGCTGCACCCAGCCCATGGGCCGTAGGTTGCCGACCCGTGGTCTAGGTAGTACCAAAAAAAGAAGAAGAAGAAAGAAGAAAGAAGGGAAGGAAGGAAGGAAGCAGGACATGAAAAAGAAACTGAAAAGTCCAAAAATTAGGTCAGGTGTTGTAGTGATCAAATTTCAGTTAAACTCAATCCCAAAACAGGGACTGCAGCCTGACTGGCTCCCTCGTAGGTGTGCAGGTGTTGGGTTACACCTAGTAATACCTACTAGGACAGAGAACCAAAGTATTGTTGAATTAGATTCTGAAACATTCAGCTAATAAGTTCAAAGGCAATGTAAAATGGAATGGTGCTTGGGCTGTTCATTTATGGATTGTTCTTTATTACTTCCTTGTGTCTCGCAAATGCAACAAGCTTTTAATTCACACAAGATGAAGCCAAAGAACTCTGTTCTCATAGCTGAGGTGGTCAAGGCCATGAAGCATCTTACTAGTTTGCTTACTGATGTTTCCATGGCACTCCACAGACAAGAGTGATGACCAGCTTCAGATTCAGCTGAATTTAACTTGGCTAACCTAGGAGATTATCAGACAGGGGTGGTGGGGGGAGCCAGAAATAAAAGGCATACTCCTGGCATAATCGCACAACTGCAATGAAGATTTTCAAACACATTGCGTTCATCCAAAGCTGGGAGTAAAAGGCATAGTCCTGGCATAATTGCAATTGCACTGAAGATTTTCAGATGACGATGCACTCATACAGGACTTATCCCATGAAGATTCAGGAATGCTTCTGCAATTAAACCATTCCCAGAACTTCCTGATGAATGGTTTGTTGCTGGATCATTCCTGGATCTTTACAGGATAAGTCCTGTATGAGTGCGTCGTCATCTGAAAATTTTCAGTGCGGTTGCGTAATTATGCTAGGAGTATGCCTTTTACTCCCAGCTTTCCCCCCCCATCTGATAATCTCCCTAGAGTCTTAATAAGCATTCATGGTAGTATTGGGACTACTCCACAAATATGTAGGAAATAACATATACACTGTCATATATGAAAATAATTCTGCTGTCTCTTTGGCCAAAATTAATGTGTACACTCTTTTTTCAACACATCTCTCTAGGTAAGATGTTATGCATTAAAACACCTCATTATGAATGCACTAGAAAATGTTTTCACACTTATTTTAAAGGTGGGAATTAAAAATAGGTGGGAATTATTATTCAAAAGTGGGGAACAATGTAAATCTTTTTCCATCAGGACATGAAGCTGATGTGAAATACAATCAAATTTTAATCTTCAATGACATGGATTTGGTGCAGAGTTGGCCTAAAACACTTTACGGCCTAAGGTGAAACACAACATAATGCACCTCCCATTTCAAATACAAAAGCCAATAGATCTTGCAACATAATTTTCTTTCAACAGTTGCAATGGGAGAGCAGCCTTCATCAGCTGAGGACAGAAGACTAGCTTAAGACATGGAGGATAGGTAGTCTAAAACAGAGGACTTTATCACACGGGGGAAATCTCGTGCAGAAACAGGGTTTTAAATAGGAAAAAAGCAGGTAGATTTTCAGAAGACGTCACTGTTAAAGTGTGCTTAATCCAAACAGAAAGTAGTCAAAAGCTGCTTCTTTTTACTTTTGAAAAATCCTGAAAGTAAAAAGAAGTGGTTTTTGACTACTTTCCATTCAGGTTAAGCACACTTTAACCACGATGGATGTGAAAATCTATCTCCTTTTGCGGGTTTGCCCCACCTTTTAAAATCCGTATCTGCACGGGATTTCCCCAGTGTGATAAGGTCCATATACTCTGCCCTCCAACAAAGGAATAGGCTACCTGAAGAAGCCATCTCATATTGCCTAATGGGTAGGTCAACCTCAAATATATGGTCAGTTCCATAAAGCAAGCAGGGAAAAATGGAAACATGCCTGTTTTTACCCACTTCTCATCCTAGATTCTGATACTAATGGAATTTAAAAGGATGTGGCTGCAATGCAATGATGGTGTTTTTGTATTTGGCAATACAAATTTGGCAAGTGTGTCAGAATACGAGCTGGCAGTGTATCTTGATGAAGCAACAGACAAGGTAAAGACCTCAGGGTGATCTGTAAAAAGAGTCTTATACTGGGAGTATAAAAGAGAGAAAGCAAGCCTTGCAAGATCAGGGAGGGGCAGGAGAAGTGGAAGTAATGGTAGAAATGAAAAAGAAATGTTGGGGAGCAAATATCAAGTGGTTGTTTCCTTCTAAATATTTGGTTGCATGTAGTTGGAAAATATGATTAAGTGTTTATACAGTAGTTTAAGTATTAATATAGATTAAGTATTTATATTATAGGATTAAGTATTTATCAAACAAGCTTAGAAGTACATTCATGTAGTAATCATCTGACGAGGTTTTAGCTTGGTTCCCATGACCAGTTCATCTAATGTTGTAAATCCAATGAGAAAAATCCTGGGGGATTCACTTCTTCACAAAATATGGTTATGTTATGTTGTAGTCTTAACTAGGTACTGCTGAGTTGTAGCAACAGATTGCTTCATCTTTCTTTTTCTTTTCGTTTCACAATTGTTCATAATCTTTTCCAGTTTTTAAATGTTCACCCTCATGGGACAAGCTGCCTCTGAGCAAGCCTTTGCTTCTAATCCTTCACAGCGTTGAAAGAAAAAGTTGTAGTTTGCTCTCTAAGACCCCCTGTCCTCCACTGCTCAGCTCAGGTCCTGCAGGCTCAGGTGCATGGCCTCCTTGAATGGCATGTGGTCTTCCTCTCTGTCTATTGCTCTCTACCATTCTGAACATAATTGTTTTTCCAAATGATTTATGCCTTCTCATGATGTGACCAGAGTACAACAGCCTCAGTTCAGTGATTTTGGCTTACGAGGAGGGATCGGGCTCGATTTGTTCTAGAACCCATTCATTTGTCTTCTTGGCTGTTCATAGTATCTTCAGCACTCTTCTCCAGCACATCTCAAATAAATTGATTTTTTTCTATCAGCTTTCTTCACTGTCCAGCACTTATATCCATACATGGTGATGGGGAATACAATGGTTTGAACAACCCTCACTTTAGTATTCAGAGTTTATCTTTCCATTTCAGGTCCAGTTCCCAGCTGTTCTTCTCAATCCTAGTCTTCTTCTGATTTCTTGACTGCAGTCTCCATTCTGATTAATATTTGATCCTAGGTATGGGAATTCTTTGACTATTTCAATTTTCTCATTATCTAGGACAGGGGCTGGCAACCTATGGCCCCTGAGCTGGTTAAGGCCCAGGTCGACGGACTTACCAGCCCAGGCCGATCCCTGCCGCCGAGAAGGCTCAATGTTTCAGAAAAAACTACAATGCCCATGATTTCCTAGCACTGAGCCAGGACAGTTAAAGTGGACACAAACTGGATTATTTCTGGCAGTCTGTTCAGGCCCTTAATTCCATGTATTAGTTAAAATGAAGAAATGTTTGATTGTCAAGGCAACTTAGGCTGGCATACTTTGGACACATCATCAGAGAAGGCATGAATCATTGGAAAAAATAATGCTAAGAAAAGTGGAGGAAAGTAGAAAGAGAGGAAGGCCACATGCTAGATGGATGGACTCTCTTAAAGATATCATGAGTAAGAGTTTGCAGGAACTGGGCAAAGCAGTGGAGGACAGGGGAACTTGGAGATATCTCATCAGTAGGGTCGCTATGGGTTGAGATCGATGTGAAGGCAATTAACAACAAAAAATCCTCTCTGGAGCAGCTTGCGCTGTCTTCTGCACTGCATATCTTAAAGATATCTGTCATGTCACATCTCAGTCTATGCTTCTCCTTGTTAAACATACTAAGCTCCTCAGCTTTTTCCTCATAAGGCTAGATCTCCAGACCTCTGATCATCATGATCACCCTTCTTTGAACATATTCCAGCTTGTAGATAACATTCTTGAACTGTGGCATCCAGAACTGAACACAGAATTATAGGTAAGGTCTGACCAAAGCAGAATAGAACAAGACTATTACTTCCTTCAGTCATGGACACTATACTTCTATTGATACAGTTTAGAATTATACTGGCTTTTTTTTTTTTTTTTTTGGTCACTGCATCATACTGTTGATTCATGCTTTGTTTATGCTCTACCAAGACCCCTAGATCCTTTGCACATGAATGGCTTTCAAGTCAGGTGCCACTCATGCTAGAGCACTTTCTCTTTATGAAGGGAATAATGAAGCAGTAGTGAAAGATCTTTTTATTCAGACAAGCCTCTGGTATCTCATTTCTACTTGCTGGCTCTTTTTATGAATCTGTGGTTAGCATGCCTTTAAGATGTTTTTATATTTCAACTATATTTATTTTTAAACAAATGTTATTGCTATTAGCTGTCATCAAGTGGCTTTTTTTTTGTCAGAAAGATGGTCTACAAATTTAATAAATAAATAAATAAATAAATAAATAAATAAATAAAATCGGTGTGTATGCAACTAACAACCAGGCATGCTATCCTCCTTAATATTTTGGGGCCTTCTGGCAGGTGAAATAATGAAATAATGGATAATTTGAAAACTTTGTCCACTTTGTGCAGTTATTGAAGGGGCCAACAACTTTCAAGAGCTGTAGCTGCACAAAGCCCATTATGATGAGAAGTATGATGTATTCAGTTACATTGAGAAGGGCTCAAGATGCCATTACATTTAATGGGACTTGAGGATACATTATGAATACATTATGATGTATTTAGTTACATTGAGAAGGGCTCAAGATGTGCATTCCTTGTGTAGAGGAATGAGACATTTCAAAATCTTTTTTATTTGTCTTGAAGGGCCAGACCTGTAGGAGGAGGAAAGGAATACCAACATTTACACAAGTAAAAAATAGACTACGTAGACATAAGGATAACTTATATCCATGAATGTCACTAATAGGATGCCAGCCATAATTAGTCCCACAGAGCTGCAGCATTCTTTTCTAGTTAATAGCATTCTGATGTCATCTGAGGGAGAGACACCAGGCCCAGTACTATCGGGCCTAGAAGAAGAAGAAGAAGAATCCTTACTTCTTAAAGGACGGGTGGGATTCGGGATTTTTGTGTTCTGTTTAGATTGTATTAATATATCTGTATGAAAATTTTAATGTTGTAAGCCGCCCCGATGGCTCTGCAGAGGGGCAGGATATAAATAATAATAATAATAATAATAATAATTATTATTATTATTATTATTATTATTATTATTATTATGTTCCTGCAAAAAACAAACAAAATCCCTACTTCTGGGGTAGGGGGCTAATGCAGCCCCTAGCCTTGCACAATTGCCCCCCTCCCCGGTAAAGAATTGAGACTTGTATCCCATCTTTTTGGAAGCAAATAATAATTTCAGAAGCAAATAAGGAATAGTTAGTTGGAAATGTCTCATTCCTTTAGGCAAGGAGTATACATCTTGAGCCCTTCCCAATATCAGTGGACTACAATCCCCATCATAATTGCCACAATATTTGGGGTTTCAAAAAAAACCCACAGCACCCCAAAACACCACTTTTCCTGGGTGGGATCTGGTGCCTTTAGTAGTCTCTTACTCCTAAAGCATTTCCAGCTAATCTGAAAGCAAAATTTATCTTATTCCAATCAACTGCCAGATATCCACATCATGACATTAGTTTTAAGGTTCTTGCTTTAAAAAAACTTGCTCATTTTAAATTAGAGAAAAAACTACTATATATTGTTTGGTCTTTATCCTTGGCAATTTTCATGTTTAAAATAATTAAGTAAAGAGAGAAGAGAACTGAATTCCACTTAGTATTCAAGTCTTGCTTTTTACCCTGCAAAAGACTTGTCAAACAATGAAGCGATGATTTCAACACATGTAGCATTTACAAGCAGGCCTCCTTGGATCACAACCCAAGAGGCAACTACAATTATGATCCACCATTTTTCAAGTCTCAGAGGGTCAGACCCGACTGCAGGGGAGCTGTCTAGTGAAGCAGACTCCGTAAGATAGTGAAGAGGACATAAAAATAAAACCATCTCACTAAAACATCAGCAGTATTATCATCTCCTGCTGTCAGAAACAGACAAGCATTTAGTTAGGACAAATCTCAAATTGCAAATTAAGTACATTGACCACTGTACTGAATGTGCATATGCAATGTTTATTTGCCAGCTGCTCTTCCATATCACAATATCGTCCTGTGTCATAACTCATGGGGATATAATCCAAAATAATAAAAGGGAATGAGGGCCTTTTAAGCCTGGTCTCTACCATAGCTACAAGGCCATGAAACCTAAACAAAAATCATTCATTGATACTTAGGGAATGGCAGAGGTGTGTTCTTCAGTTTTTTATTTTTAAAGTGGAACAGGCAAGTTACAGGTAATGGCAAACCTCCACTGAACAAATCTTGCCAAGAAAACCCCATGACAGCTTTGTTTTAGGGTCGCTGTAAGTTGAAAATGACTTGAAGGCACACAACAGCAACAACAACACCAAATAGGCTTACCTCAGTTAACAAAGCCTCTGACAAAGAAGGTCCTTTTTACAAAGTCTTTTTATGAGAGCCCAGACCAGTTTTTCCTTTTGTCTAGCTGGAAGGTATATTTTTGTTTGGTTTTTTTCAGCACTAGCATTGGGAGGATAGTGAAGGAAGGCTCGAGAAAGTGACTTTCACGTTGGGTTGCAGTAGTGTGCCTACAGTAAACAGTGCAATAAAGCTTGACCTGGGAAAGAATGGGACTCAATGATCCTAGTGCAGATGTGTGCGCTGATGTACAACAGGTAAAGTAAGATGCCTCTAGAATCACTTACTGAGCATCAACAGCTTCAAAATATTGAAAATATATATAAATTCCAAAAGCAAGCCTTGATTTTGCCATTTTACTTAATGGATGCCATTTTACTATGCCATTGTATTTAGCGGGAAATGAGCATTCATGGATTTTGATCACCACAAGGGGCTCCTGGAACCAAACCGGTTAGCATGGTTACGCAGCGCGTGATGATCCACGTCAACGTGTAGCACCAGGGTCACTGCCTTCTCAGATGCAGGCAGCATCTTGTGAACTGGAGAAGCACCTCTCCCCTTCCAGAAAGAGTAAAGAGACTCTACAAACAGGCGTCTCTCAGATGAGGGTTGGTTCCTCTATGTACAAGGCTATATACACACGACAATCCACCGACACAGCAACAACTCCCGACAACCACAACATCCATGTCCACTACCACTACCACACATGTGTCCTGAGGCAACTCCCTTATATACCCAGGGCTCCATGTGGCCTTTTGGCCCTGCCTTTTGTTCCTGACACCTGTCACTCATCCAGGGTGACTTGACAGTTTTGCAGCCTTTTCTGTGCTTTACAGCACCTGGTGACCATCAGCCGATGTCACTTCCCATGACTCAGCACCTGGTGAAAAGTGCTTAGTCATTATGGCTGCCTGTGACCCTTTCATGCCTGGTCACTTCTGTATCAAACCACTTTGAACATTTTCCCTGGGACACTGTCTCAACAACCCCAACAGATACCAAGGGCCCACAGTATTTCTACCTCTGGTAACAAAGTTTCTGTTAAAGAAGTCTTGCCCAGTAGGAGCAAAGTAGGAGCACATCTACTTTGTTAACTGAATACACCTGTACACTGTATTCCTGGATGACAGGGAGTTGGACTGGATGACCTTTGTGATCTCTTCCAACTCTATGATTCTATGATTAGAATCATAGAATTATAGGGTTGGAAGAGACCACAAGGGCCATCCATCCAACCCCAATATGCCATGCAGGAACTCCCAATCAAAGCACCCCCGACAGATGGCCATCCAGCCTCTACTTAAAGACCTCCAAGGAAGGAGACTCCCCTACTCTCAGAGGGAATGTGTTCCACTGTCGAACCGCCCTTACTGTCAGGAAGTTCCTCCTAATGTTGAGGTGGAATCTCTTTTCTTGTAGCTTGCATCCATTGTTCCGGGTCCTAGTCTCTGGAGCAGCAGAAAACAAGCTTGTTCCCTCCTCAATATGACATCCCTTCGAATATTTAAACAAGGCGATCATATCACCTCTTAACCTTCTCTTCTCCAGGCTAAACATCCCCAGCTCCCTAAGTCATTCCTCATAGGGCTTGGTTTCCAGACCCTTCACCATTTTAGTGGCCCTCCTTTGGACACGCTCCAGTTTCTCCACATCCTTTTTGAATTGTGGTGCCCTGGACACAATATTCCAGGTGAGGCCTGACCAAAGCAGAATAGAGTGGCACTATTACTTCTCTTGTTCTAGACACTATACTTCTTTTGATGCAGCCTAAAATTGCATTGGCCATTTTAGCTGCTGCATCACACTGTTGACTCATGTGCAACTTGTGGTCTACCTGGACTCCTAGATCCCTTTCACACATAGTCTCATTCAGCCAGGTGTCCCCCATATCTGTGCTTTTCGTTTTTCCGCCCTAAGTGCAGTACCTTATATTTCTCTGTGTTGAATTTTATTTTGTTAGCTTTGGCCCAGCCTTCTAGTCTGTTTAAGTCATTTTGAATTTTGATTCTGTCTTCTGGGGTATTAGCTACTCCTCTTAATTTGGTGTCGTCTGCAAATTTGATAACTATGCCCCCAATACTGTCATCCAAGCCATTAATAAAGATGTTGAATAGCACTGGGCCCAGGACAGAGCCCTGTGGCACCCCACTGGTCACTTCTTTCCAGGTTGAAAAGGAGCCATTGTTGAGCACCTTTTGGGTTCGGCCACTCAACCAGTTACAAATCCATGTAACAGTTACTTTGTCTAGCCCACCTTTTACCAGCTTGTTTGCAAGAATGTCATGGGGAACCTTGTCAAAGGTCTTACTGAAATCAAGATATACTAAATCTACAGCATTCCCTTCATCTACCAAGCTGGTAATTTTATCAAAAAAAGAGATCAGATTTGTCTGGCATGACTTGTTCCTCTGAAAGCCACGTTGACTTTTTGTGATTATGGAATTACCTTCCAGGTGTTCACAGACTCTCTGTTTAATTATCTGCTCCAGAATCTTTCCTGGAATTGATGTCAGACTAACTGGACAATAATTGTTGGGATCCTCTTTTTCCCCCTTTTTGAAGATGGGGACAACATTTGCCCTCCTCCACTCTGCTGGGACTTCTCCTGTTTTCCAGGAGTTCTCAAAGATTATTGCCAATGGTTCCAAGATTACATTTGCCAGTTCTTTTAATACCCTTGGATGTAATTCATCTGGTCCTGGAGACTTATATTCATTTAGATTAACCAGGTATTCCTGTACTATCTCTTTACTTATTCTGTGCTGAAATTCTCCTATTCTGTCCTCTGCTCCATTATCCTCAGGTTGACCCCCCTTTGCCTTTTCTGAGAAGACTGAAGCAAAGAAGGTGTTGAGTAATTCTGCCTTTTCTCTGTCCCCCGTTAACTTTTTGCCATCTTCTCCACATAGTGGACCTACCATTTCCTCCTTCTTCCTTTTGCTGCTGTCATACCCAAAAAAGTCCTTTTTATTGTTCTTAACCTCTCTAGCAAGCCTGAGTTCATTCTGCGCTTTAGCTTTTCTGACTTTACCCCTACATGTGCTAGCTATTTGTTTGAATTCCTCTTTGGTGATTTCCCCATTTTTCCATTTCTTATACATGTTCCGTTTAAAACTTAGTTTTATGATTAATTAGACTGAAATAAAAGTTGTCTATAGCCAGCAGTTTCATCTTCAATACTGGGATGGGGGCAAAGAAAACAACCAAAGGGGAGGGGGCAGAGAAAAGAGAAAGTAGAGGGGAAAAGAGAGAGTACTCTATAGTTGGGAGGAGTATAAAGCCTCTGTAAAGCTGGGTGCTTCTGCTAGTCATCAATGAAAGCATTATCAAAAGCAGACTTGTTTAATTTCCTCAATTTGTAACAGAAAATTACATTAAAAGAGTTGAAAGACCATTGTTAAATGAATCATTGATCATTCCTTGTTTTTCAGTTTTATGGAAAAAAATCTTTGTCTGAAGAGTTGCAAATTTCTGTATGACTTCACCAAAAATCTCTTCCTTATTGACTTTGTTTCAGCTCTCTCTCCTTCTTTAGACAGTTAAAGTTTAAACTGACAAATTATGGTATTTGGAAAGGCAATTGCAGTTGCATTTTTAGCTTTAAAATTGCAGATTTCAAATTTTTCCATCACTTAGTTTGCTAATTTGTAATTTGAAGTTAGGGTCATGCTTTAAAATTTGTGTGGCACTTACATTTTTGTTTTAAAAAAGATTTGTGTGGCAAAACACTTGGCCAAATATATTTGGCTATTATCTAATGTTCAGCATACGTGCAACTTAGGTCCAAAACATAATGCAGAAATAATCCAATTTGAGCCTGCTTTAATTGCCTGGGATCAATGCTAGGGAATTCTGGGAACTGTAGTTCTGTGAAACACTTAGCCTTCTCTATGCCAAAATAAACTACAGTTCCCAGATTCCCTAGCACTGAGCCAGCACAGTTAAAGTGATCTCAAACTGGATTATTTCTGCAGTGTGGATTGGACCTTAGATGCTCCAAAAATTTACTTACCGGACCCAGCATGGAAAGTTCAGCACCTGGTGGACATGCTATCTTTATTACTGATCATCTTATTGATAAAACTGAGGTGAATTTCTTAGAATCTCAAGATGCCCTAGAACATAATTAAAAACAAACAGTTTCACTGTGCTTTCTTGAACATGGATACAGGGGAGAACCTAGTATCCATGTTCTGCTAGTCATCTCTAGGGAACCCTCTATCATCACTGTCCTTGTGTGGAAGAGTAGTTCCTGTTCACATGGAGGGTTTCCATGTTAGCAAGGAGATGATTTTCCCAGGGTTTTGCATGTATGGAGAACTTGCAAACAAGGCCTTCTCTACAGATGTATAATCTTCCATGTGAGGAAAGTGATAACTTAAGGGATGGGACTAGGAATTGTGCTCCTTTGTTCAAGAAATTATGACAAGCATCATAACAAGGATTTAATTTTTATCCAATGTGCAACAATCATATTCCTGTAGCTATGAGTGATAAGTTTTCCAAAAATAAGCATATATCTTGAAGTAGTGTTGCCTCTAAAGAATGAGACAGTGACCACAATAATAATGATATATAAAGTATGGCATGGGGGGCGAAGAACTGTCTCCAGACACAATGAAACTTGAAAAAACTTAAGTAGTCATTATTAAACACAGTATTTAAAGACTTCATTTTTTTTTTTTTACAAAACTGAATGATAAAGAGACTGAATTGAAGACATCTGGTGATAAACTTCATTTTAATAGTTTGACACTATTTAATAGTTTAACTGTGGAAAGATTACAAGGTTCTCTGTTATGGTATTAACTTGGAGCCATGTACACTTTTAAATTAACTCTGGTAAAATAAAGCCCTCTTAATCTAGACTCCTAATGATTTGGATATAAAGGGATTAGTAAAGGGCAATGCAATATTAATTTAAGAGAAAGTTAGGCTAATCTCAACAAATACAGCAAATGGCTTTTTAATAAAACATCATTTTTAACTGTCACATGTAGCATTAATTCTAAAGATATTTCAGGAAAGAACAAGAGAACATTACTGGTACCTTGTCAGTTTGACTACATATCAAAGAAAAGGAGAATTTGCCCTTGGAGAATAAGCTGACTCAGTATATCATAATAAAATGGGATATAGTTTCACTAATCATTCTATTCTAAAACCTTTCCTATTATTCCTATTTGTAAGTACACCCCTAACATAACGATCAAGAGCTTTGGTATGATAATATTAAAGATATTATCTTTAATATTATCTGTCTATCTATTTGTCTATCTATCCATCCATATGTTTATATGTAAGGTACCCAAATTGCACCTAGTTTTAGTTAAGTGAAGTTCTTTTGTAGGATATTCTATTCACACACTTGATGGGATGAGCCCATCAAATGTGTGGGTGTTTTAACACTGTATTCACCTAAGAAAACTGAACTTGGATATGGGAGAATCTTGTACAAGTCCCACCTACTGGGCAAAAGACCAAGCCACAGTTCATACCAGGAATACAACCAGGAAACAGATAGGATTAACAACTTGTCATTATTTTACAAGTTTTTCTCTCAAGTAAAACCACATTTTGTCAGGTAAACAGAGTTGGTATGTGTAAAGCCAGCAAATGTCAAATTAAGCTATATTCCCTTTTTGGCCCAGTATATCCACACCACTTTCTTCCTCTCATCCTGCCAGGTTCCCTCCAATATTTTCCCTCTTAAACAAATATTTACTAATCTACAAATGGAACACAACAAATTAACTTGTCTTTGTACAGGAGCATCCTAATTTTTTAAAAACTGTTGTAACACTTCAAAAAAGTTGTATTATGAATTTATCGAAATTGGTATGAGTGTCTGTGAATCAAAAGGATTGCATGGGAAAAGAATGTCTGCAGATTACCAAACTGCATTTTTCTGCCTCTCAGTTGCTTTCATTTTCAGCCAACATTGGAAGTAAACTGGAAGAACCATGCTTAGAAAGAAAAGCTATAAGAATAGATCCTTTCACACTAAACAATTTAGCACTATGATTCCATCTTAATTGTCATGACTGCATCCTTTGGAATCTTGGGTTTTATAGTTTGGTGATCCTAGGTGACCCCTAGAAGCCGAGATGCTCAAATTGACGGTGACGTACTTTGGTCACATCATGAGAAGGCACAACTCATTAGAAAAGACAATAATGCTGGGAAAGGTTGAGGGTTGTAGAAAGAGTGAAGACCATATGCCATGTGACTAGACTCAATCAGGGAGGCCATGGGCATGAATCTAAATGACTTAAGCAGAGCAGCGAAAGACAGAGGGCCTTGGAGATGTCTCATCTACAGGGTTGCCATGAATTGAGGTTGACTCAAGGGCAGTTAACAACAACAAATATGCACTAGACTTCCCTGGTTGAGAATTCTAATTACCCATCCTAAAACAGCAAATCCCAGGATTCCCTAGAATGGCACCATGGTTGTTAAACTGGAATCACAGAGCTATAATTGCGTAGTCCCAAGGTAAGCAGGGGACAATTATGCATTTTCTGTAGGCTGCAATCTATTCTCATTTGCATGGCTATACATCTTCTTAATATTACATGTTTACATAGATGTAAGTCCCATTATCATATTATAAATTGTCTATAGATCCTGCAGGAATATAATATTAAAAGTCCTGGCAAGGTCATATTGGAAACACTGATATGGTCACTGTCATGGTAGACATAAAGGACACACTAATCATGAAGCTGGAGAAAAACTTCACCTCTCGATCAAGAACAGAACAGCAACAAGAAGCACTTGATTCAGGGATAGTCTACACGTATGTGTTATCTTGCAAACTGCTGTGGATTTTCACACACGCATGTCAACACTTGCATTCACTTTCTTGCGCATATTCACATCTATTTGCCCTCCCTGCCAAAAATGAACAGCTATGCAAATCTATGCAAGAGGACAGATGGCCAAACATTTGATAACATGCATATTCATGGATATTCCGATAAAAATCACAAATCCCCCCCAAGCCCAAATTCCTTCACATGTGTCCAGATTGCAGACTATTCAAACAGAATGAGGAGTATTTAAATGGTGTAGACAAGCGCTATGAAACAAGTAAATCCAGTGCCACCTTCTGAATAATCTACAAAAGTAGATTATCCATGTAAGTTATCCACACATGTTAAAAATCAGTCTCTTTTCCATCAGAACATGTGGACTGATACAACAGGCAATTCCATCAAAAACTGATTGAAAAGGGAAATGCAGGAATTCTGATAACCCAAAGATCAACACCAATATCCATTTCTTTTTCTTTAAAGAGAGATGGAAGATTGTAAAATGAATATTACAAACATTCTGAGTTAACAAAATTTGTTTTTCAGTCCACATTTGCTCCAGGTATTATTACAAACCTTTTCTGCAGCTTACTTCAGAAACCCAATCCCCTTTCATCCACAATCTCCACTTTCTAAAGGTTAATAAACATGTTACCCACTGTTTGACTAATGTAGGGGGGAAAGTTTGAGTGCTTTAAATCCCAAATCCACAGCCACATTATCATCAACATTGTAAATGATAGATTCTTTGCAGTGAATGGGTTTCCTTAGAAACAAAATGGTCACATGTTTTATGACAGAGGGGTGCATTTTTGTAGCAAGGATCACACCAACTTGGAAGAGATCAACCAGACACTTTAAGCAACCATCTTTTTAACCTCATTACTGTGAGTAACATCAACATTGTTCAAAAAGCACTGAAGCTTGGTTACTTCTATTTTTCCGGTTATTATTATGAATTCTACCTTTGTTATGTACAAGTGTCCTCATTTTTATAAATTAAGTGACAGATGGGAGAAGAGAAAGATTTTAACAAAGAGAAGATCTGCTTATCAAGATTTCTGTGTGATACACATGTGCACACACTGCTTAGATTGTCATGCCGAATTGTAGCATAAATCCTGCCACTTTACATTCTCAGCTATGTCTCTGTCATCAGCCAGGCCACCCTAATTCAACAGCAGCACCTACTGGACATTAAAGGACACATCAACCCTTAAACTATGTCAGCTACTACCAAGTTTTGCTAATGGATTGGACTATGGTAAAAAGCAAACTTGTACAATCACTTTCAAGAGGCAGAGACCTGTCAGATAACTTTACAGAAGATGTAAACAGCTTTGGAGTTTTGTTTTTTTGGAGTTTTGTTTTTTTTAAACAGTGAAAACTAGTATTAAAATTTCTCAAAATGAATAATATTAAAAGACAGAATCAGTATACAAAGGGATCTTGTAGTAACTTTGAGACTGAGAGAGACTAATGACATTACCTTTTGTAGACTTAGTCTAGTTCATCAGTATACGCATGCAGTGAGACAAATATTTATACCAATAATTGGATGGAGGGATGTGTAAAGTAATAGAAATTGACATTCAATTTCAGACCTCCAAATCGCGATCCTTGAACAAAAAGCTTCAAAGGGTGATTGGAAAGAAAAACAGTTGAACATGATATATTCATGAACTCCAGCCCATTGCCATTGGTCTGAATGAGACAATGGTTTCCTGGCACATTACACATATTATAATACCAGTTGATATCCCAGTCACTAGCAGCTTCTCTTGTTGTTCCCTCTGTCAATAATAATAATAATAATAATAATAATACAGCAATCTGAATGTATGTATTTGCCTTTGGCATAACTACCCTTGAGTTGGCCTCAACTCATGGCAACCCTGTGGATGAGACATCTCCAAGACCCCCCTCTCCTCAACTGCTCTGCTCAGGTCCTGCAGGCTCAGGCCCATGGCTTCCCTAAAGTCTAACCATCTGGAATGAGGTCTTCCTCTCTTTCTGCTTCCTTGAGCCTTACCTAACATGCCTTCTCATGATGGGACCAAAATACAACAGTCTCAATGTAATCTTGGCTTCCAGGGAGAATTCAGGCTTGATCTGTTCTAGAACCCATTTGTTTGTCTTCTTGGCCATCCATGGTATCCTCAGCACTCTTCTCCAGCGTCACAATTCATACGAGTTGATCTTCTTTCTATCATCTTTCTTCATCGTCCAGCTCTTACATTCATACACGTTGATGGGGAATACAATGGCTTGGACAATCCTCACTTTAGTGTTTGGATTTATATATTTACACTTTAGGACAGGGGCAGGCAACCTTTCCCCTTTAAGGGCCAAGGGACTTCAGCTCCCAGAATCCCAGGAGCTATTGGCCAACATGGGACTATTGGCCAACATGGCTGAGGCTTCTGGGAGCTGAAGTCCCTCGGCCCTTAAAGGGAAAAGGTTGCCTACCCCTGCTTTAGGACCTTGTCCAGTTTTTCCATAGCTGCAAGTCCACATCAACACACCAGACCTAAAACTTCAGGACTATTCCTGTTTTTCTACTCATCTGGGCCTCACCTAACTACTTTTTATGACACTGGTTGAAACTGAATTTGTCACCCTATCATCAAATCCAAATTATGAATCACATCTCCCCAAATTAATTGGTATAAATATATGTCCACAGGTGGCTCACTCTGATGAAGCAGTCTACAAAAGTCTACAAAAGCTTATGCTACAAACTTCTTTCTTTCAGGCTCAAAGGTGCTATAACATTCCTTGGTATAAATGAATAATAATAAAATTACAGCAGTCTGAATGTATGTATTTGCCTTTGGCATATCACTGATCTAGGTCTAACAAAAACCAGAATAGGCAGTAAAATTGTGCCTGGATTTTACCTCTTTAGATTGTAGATGAAGTTTGAACAATGGAAAGTTCCTTCATAGAATTTTATGTATATCTACAGAGAGGTCTATTTATATGTCCCTTGATCTGGAGCAGGGGTAGGCAACCTTTTTGAGCCGGGGGCCGGGTTGCTGTCCCTCAGACAATTGGGGGGCCAGAGCACCAAAAACAAACAAACAAACAAACAAACAAACAAATATTTTTTTTAAAATTAAAATTCTCTCTCAGCCCCAGAAAAGCCATGGCAAAACCCCTGTGGAGATTTTGAAGAAAACCCCAAAAACAAGTAATAACAACAATAATCAATATCATTATGGCGGGCGGCGGCGGCAGGCCTTAGGTTGCCTACCCCTGATCTGGAGACACAAGCAGGCCTCAAAACGTTCAACTCCAATGCCCATTTGCCCCTTTTGTATGCATTAGGTACCACCCCTTCATTTCCACATCTCAGCCTCACAGCATAAATAGAAAGGTCTGAAGTAAGGTAATTTTCATATTCAATTAAGATCCATGTGGAAACACAGATAGAGGGGGAAAATAAGAGACACAGACCCTTACAAATTTGGCCAACTAATCACAGAGCTAGAGGCCTGCCCCATAACATCTGACACACCTCACATATAATTCATGTAAATGTAAATGTTTTTCTCACATACCTCATTAAAAGGGAAGCCACTGGAGACCTGGAGAAGCTGAAATAGTATTGATACCAAAAGAAAATAAAGACACGTTGGAACCAGCAAATTATAGACCCATATCCTTAATTAATGTGGACTATAAATTATTTGCAACAATTATGGCTCAAAAATTTAAAAAATGTTTAGAGTGTTTAGTTGATTCAGATCAATGTGGATTTCTACCACAAAGACATAAGAAAAATAATATGAGATACATATTAAATATATTAGAATATTATGAAAAACACAATGAAAAGAAATTAGGATTAATTGTTGTAGCCATGGAAAAAAGCATTTGATTTAGTTAATTGGACAGCTCTAATGGAAATTATGGAAAAAATTAATATTGGACCAAATTAAAGAAATTGGATATCACAAATTTATATGAAACAGACGGCAAGAATTAACATTAATGGAGATTTATCAAAACCAGTTGTTATAGAGAGAGGCACAAGGCAAGGATGCCCATTGTCCCCGTTACTTTTCTTATTAATAATGGAAATCTTACTAATTCATAGAATCATAGAGTTGGAAGAGACCACAAGGGGATCCACTCCAACCCCCTGCCATGCAGGAACTCCCAATCAAAGCATCCCCGACAGATGGCCATCCAGCCTCTGCTTAAAGACCTCCAAGGAAGGAGACTCCACTACTCTCCGAGGGAGTGTGTTCCACTGTCGAACCGCCCTTACTGTCAGGAAGTTCCTCCTAATGTTGAGGTGGAATCTCTTTTCCTGCAGCTTGCATCCATTGTTTCGGGTCCTAGTCTCTGGAGCAGCAGAAAACAATCTAGTTCCCTCCTCAACATGACATCCCTTCAAATATTTAAACATGGCTAATTAGAGTGAAAAAGTGTAAATTAATAAAAGGAGTAAAGTTCAAACAATTTGAATATAGAATTCGTGCTTTTGCATTGGTAAACTATACAAGAAATTATTAGAATTGGAAATGGAAGATGAAATTGTGAAAGATACAGTGGTAAAATGGACCAAATATCTGGTTGATAATATTCAATTAGTACAGTGGGAATGGGTATGGTCGAAGGGATTAAAGTACACTGCCTCCCAAAATATGAAAGAAAATTGGTATAAGATGTTTTACCGATGGTATTTAACCCCAGAGAAACTAGCTATAATTTATAAAAATAAAAATAATAAATGTTGGAAATGTGGAAATGTTCCACTGCGGGTGGAACTGCAAACAAGTAAAAAAAAAAATGGAAACAAATTAAGGAAACAATTTGTAAAATACTCCATATTGATCTGGATTTAAAAGCGGAAAGCTTTTTATTTGGAATTTTTGATAGTGAAATTGAAAAAAAACAACCATGGAAAGCTCCTGTTTTATATGATAGCCATGGCAAGAATACTATTGGCACAAAAATGGAAAACGAAGGATGTTTCAAGTAAAAAGGATTGGATAATGAAATTAGTAGAAATAATAGAGATGGATAAATTAACACAAATCCTAAAAAATAAACTACCAATTCAAATAAAAGAAGATTGGCATTTGGTATTTGAGTATATAAAGGAGCAAGGGGGAGAGATACTATTTTATCTTAGATAGGTACAAATACTTGTGAAATTAGGCAATTGCAAAGGCAGATAATATTACATGTATAAATTCAAGTTGAAGGATTTAATTGTAATGTATAGTTTGTAAAAAGTTGACAATATAATATAGGAAATTTAAAGGACTTAAATAAGGGACACAGGAAATGGCTAAATAACTTTGAGAGGAAGGAAGTCTTAAGTGTATATGTGGTTTTAAGTGTTGTGCATGTTAAAAAGGTTAGATGATGTTAGGAGTAAAATTGGGAGGATAATGTTGGTTAGTATGTACTCACGTAGGGTGGTAGGGTAGAAAGGTGTTTGTTGTATTGAATCTTACAGGATAAGATGTGAATGTATGTATGTAAGATTAAAAAAAAACAACCCCAAAAAACCTCATTTCAATTTATTTTCTGCACCAAATCAAAAAACAGCAATTTCTGTCACCCATGCAGTACAGTTCTCAAATGCTCCTTTGAAAATAGTGTATTGTGGACTTCAGTCCACAAATAGGAAAGTGTGTTCAAACTCAAGTGTGCATAAAGTTTAAAGATCTAGACTTTGAATGCATTTGGAAGATTTAATGTCTTTTCCCTAAATATTCAAAAAGAGATTATACAACCAGGTATCATTGGATTTTATTCCTGGAATATATGCCCTTCAAAGGTCAAACAGGTTTCTCAGGATGCCTCACAAGAGTGGGAAAAACAACAACAAATACTACACAACTAAAGTTTCCAAGTACTCCTTACACTGAGATCTGCCCACAAAAGCAGGAACACAGCTATGCAGATGCAATCTGCTTTAACTGTTCCATAACTAGCTTTAGGAAGCTGCTTTAGGCCAACTGAGATCACTGATCAGTCTTAATCCAGAAGACGTGAGTCTTCTATTGTCACATCTGGAGATAACAGTGACTAAACCTGGTACTGCTTATATGCCAAGCATCACTGAGGACATTATCACACGGGGAGTCGCGGGGAGAAAGTGGAAATAAACCGGACGAGCGGAAGACTTTAATTTACGGGATTTGTCCCGTTCCACCTTGTCTGATAACTAAATTCAAATTTAAAAGGGGGTTAATTCGAACGAAAACCTGATCTTTTCATTCATATCACTCCCCATGTGATAACGTCCTGAGTGGTGTATCACTAAGTGGCTTTCTCCCTGTTTGCTCTCAAAACACTGATGACACTACATGAACACTGTGTCTGGTGTTTCACAGAACGACAGGAGTTAATTTCAATTCTGGAGGAAAGAAAAAGGAAGAGAAGAGTGAGAGTGAGAGGAGATTTCCAGGGAGAATATGAGCATCAATAAACATGATGTTAAACATATACAGTAGGACCTCGCCATCCATGGGCTTGCCATTTGAGCATCCGCAGACAGTAAGCCCCGTTGTCCCAAATGACAGTGCATGCATGTGGCCACACTAGTGACTGTGTGCACATTGCGTTGCTATTTGGGACCTGAGGTCCCACAGTGTGTGTGTGTTTGGAACAGATCCCATGATGATACAAAGGTCTGACTGTATGTAGGGACTTATTTCTTCTGTTTAAAAAAAAAACAAAACTCAGCAGCCAACCCCCTACTCCACCACCAATCTGGATCAGGTCTATGGAAGAGCAGAATTTTTAACTTTCCTACCTCCCCCACCATCATTTTCTCACTCAAAAAATGATTCATCCTTCAAGAAAGTCTTGCATAAGAATACCATATTTGCGATCTGTCATAGATAAGCCCACAGACACGTACAAGAAGAAAGCAGAAACAAGCAAATGATCTCAGAGGCAAAACACATTTTGATCAAACCACAACACTGTAGTGCTTATTTTCTCTCTTTCCCTCTTTTATGAGGAAGTAACTCACAGCAATGCACAATGACTTATTCTGTATCCTATTTTACCTGTTAATAATGGCTAGAATTGGAAAATCTCAAGTATATCAGTGCAGTGACCTATCATTAGGCATAAAAATATGGAAGGGCATAGGAGAAGATTGAGACACTTCCAGCATTGATGGGGCTGAAACTGCTTGCAACTGAATGTAAGGGTGAAGAAAAGTCATTACACAAAATAATGTAATGTCAAAGGTCAGCACATACCTGATTAAAATACTCAGATTGAGTCTATAGAAGTTAGCAAAAACAACATTATCATACCTTTCTTTAAGAATGAAGCAGACAAACTAGCATAGCTTGGGAATGCTGTTTGTGTGCATGTGTGTGTGTGTCATTATTGTTGTTTTGGATTGCAGCTCCAGAACTGCCCAGCTATGGCCCATACTGGCAGGGGGACTCTGGGAGCTGGTCCAAAAATGTAACTGCACTGGGCCCTTGGTATCTGCTGTGGTTTAGTTCCAGGATCCTTGCAGATACCAAAATCTGTAGATGCTCAAGTCCAATTAAATATAATGGAACAGTAAAATGGTGTCCCTTATATAAAACAGCAAAATCAAGATTTGCTTTTTAAATATAAAGAGAGAGAGAAAGAGAGAGAGAGAGTATTTTCAAGCTGTGGATGGTGGATGATTGAATCTGTGGATAAAAAACCCCGGGGGGTTATTGAGGGCCAACTGTAGCTTTCCTAAGCTCTGCAGAAGTGAGTAACAGTTGAAAGTGCTAGGTATATTGGGCCTGGAGAAGAGAAAGTTAAAGTGAGACATGAGCATAAGCAAAAGGGCTGCTTCAGACATGATGGAACTGACTTGTCCTTTGTTATTGCAAAGGAAAGCCACCAATTGATGGAAATGATAGGAAAAGGGGTTCCAGCAAAATATTAGGAGAATGTCCTAAGGGTTTTAGCAAATGTCCTAACTGTAAGGGCATTCTTGGAACAGATTGCCCTGGAAGGTGATGGGCTATCCTTTGCTGGAGGTATTTAAAGAGAGGCTGGGCAGCCATCTGTCAGGGATGAGGTAGTGGCATCCTGCTTTGCAGATGATCTGCTGAGTAGGCTACTGGACTGGATGGATTCTAAGATCTGTTTCAACTTTTATGATCTTGGGTCAACATTCATTTGATTAAGGATAGGTGACTTCTTTTAGTTTTTCTAACTCAAGGCAGTGTTCTGTACTTGACAGCAAGCTGTCCCCACTACCATACTTCCTGCATTAACCCATGTTCTTCTGTCTAAATGCAGAGAGTGGATGTTTAACTCATGTTTTAAAATCATTCTCCCTGGAGACGTGGTTATGTAATCTAACATTTAGTAAATAAAAGCAATCTTCATTCCAAGGTGGTATCAAGTACAGCAAGTTTGCTCAGGGGGATTACTGTCAGTTCAAAGAAAGCCATTTCTTTTGATATTAACTGGCAGCAGAAACATACTTTTTATTTTTTAAGTCACTGAGTATCTCATTTCATATTTATTATACAGAACCATCCTGGCTTAAAGATTCAATTAAAAGGAGAACAAAATATAGCAGTAAAACTCCTCCATTTTTCCAAATAAACCATTTAATGGTGAAATGTAAAGATGCTTGTCAAAGCAGTCAGCTAAAAACAACAAATATTAGAATATTCATCCAAGCTGCCTCTCATTTAAACCTGTTAAGAAAGAAAAGCCACATCTTGTGTAACAGATTTTAGAGATATTACTGTAAATCATGAACCCATACATATATGCTTTGAATATGTAGTGTGATTTGCAGTGGAAAGCATATGGAATTGATGATTTGAGCCTGCAAGATACAGTGCTTAATAGACTTTCTGTCTGGGTGTTACTTCCTTTTCATTCTGGAAGCGTATGTTATTAAAATGACTACTATCTTGGTAATGAGCCCAGATGAATCTCTTCCAAACTAATTAAAGGGCACCTGCTAGAGTGCAGAACAATATTACAGTTTCTAATGATGTGGAGCTAAAGGAAGCTTTGATGGATCTTGAACACAGGAGAACATGAATACCCAGCTTAATATGTTTCACTAGGCTTGTTTAAACACCCATCCTCTTTAAAATGTACCGTATTTTTCGGCATATAAGACGCTCCGGCATATAAGACGCACCCAATTTTAAGGAGCAAAATCTAGGAAAAAAAAAGATTCTTAACCAAATACTGTAGTAAAATATTTTATATCAACTGTATAAAGTTAACAGCAGTTTAAGAACAATTTTAAGTTGTAAATGTAAATTTAAGCCAGCAGCAGGGCCAGGTATTGCACAAATTCCCTGCCCAACTTTCTTGCAAGTCTCCTGTCGCCTTATGGTGACTCCATGAATTTCTTAGGGATTTCTTAGGCAAGAAAGACTCGAGAAGTGGTTTTGCCAGTTCCTTCCTCTGAAATACAGCCTGCAGCACCTGGGATTCTTTGGCGGTCTCTCATCCAAGGACTATCCAGGGCTGACCCTGCTTAGATTCCAAGATCAGATGGACTGGTACCTTTGGAGTTTTTAGGCCATTGTCTTATGGAGTAATTTATGGCTTATTTTGACCCTACCATGAGGGTTTTCTTGTAAGATTTCTTCAAGGGTTTTTTTTTTTGCCATTTCCATCCTCTGCACCCTCTGAGGCTGAGACAGTGTAACTTGGCCAGGGTACTAATCCAGTGCCTTGGAGTAATTTCTGGATCATTTGGATCCTACCATGAGCGTTTTCCTGGCAGATTTCTTCAGAGGAGGGAGTTTGCCATTTCCACCCTCTGAGGCTGAGACAGTGTAACTTGGCCAGGGTAATAATCCAGTGCCTTGGAGTAATTTCTGGCTCATTTTGATCCTACCATGAGCGTTTTCCTGGCAGATTTCCTCAGAGGAGGGAGTTTGCAATTTGCACCCTCTGAGGCTGAGACAGTGTAACTTGGCCAGGGTACTAATCCAGTGCCTTGGAGTAATTTCTGGATCATTTGGATCCTACCATGAGCGTCTTCCTGGCAAATTTCTTCAGAGGAGGGAGTTTGCCATTTCCACCCTCTGAGGCTGAGACAGTGTAACTTGGCCAGGGTAATAATCCAGTGCCTTGGAGTAATTTCTCGATCATTTGGATCCTACCATGAGCGTTTTCCTGGCAGATTTCTTCAGAGGAGGGAGTTTGCCATTTCCACACTCTGAGGCTGAGACAGTGTAACTTGGCCAGGGTAATAATCCAGTGCCTTGGAGTAATTTCTCGATCATTTGGATCCTACCATGAGCGTTTTCCTGGCAGATTTCTTCAGAGGAGGGAGTTTGCCATTTGCACCCTCTGAGGCTGAGACAGTGTAACTTGGCCAGGGTACGAATCCAGTGCCTTGGAGTAATTTCTCGATCATTTGGATCCTACCATGAGCGTTTTCCTGGCAGATTTCCTCAGAGGAGGGAGTTTGCAATTTGCACCCTCTGAGGCTGAGACAGTGTAACTTGGCCAGGGTACTAATCCAGTGCCTTGGAGTAATTTCTGGATCATTTTGATCCTACCATGAGCGTTTTCCTGGCAGATTTCCTCAGAGGAGGGAGTTTGCCATTTGCACCCTCTGAGGCTGAGACAGTGTAACTTGGCCAGGGTACTAATCCAGTGCTTGGAGTAATTTCTGGATCATTTGGATCCTACCATGAGCGTTTTCCTGGCAGATTTCCTCAGAGGAGGGAGTTTGCAATTTGCACCCTCTGAGGCTGAGACAGTGTAACTTGGCCAGGGTACTAATCCAGTGCCTTGGAGTAATTTCTGGATCATTTGGATCCTACCATGAGCGTCTTCCTGGCAGATTTCTTCAGAGGAGGGAGTTTGCCATTTCCACCCTCTGAGGCTGAGACAGTGTAACTTGGCCAGGGTAATAATCCAGTGCCTTGGAGTAATTTCTGGATCATTTGGATCCTACCATGAGCGTTTTCCTGGCAGATTTCCTCAGAGGAGGGAGTTTGCCATTTGCACCCTCTGAGGCTGAGACAGTGTAACTTGGCCAGGGTACGAATCCAGTGCCTTGGAGTAATTTCTGGATCATTTGGATCCTACCATGAGCGTTTTCCTGGCAGATTTCCTCAGAGGAGGGAGTTTGCCATTTCCACCCTCTGAGGCTGAGACAGTGTAACTTGGCCAGGGTACTAATCCAGTGCCTTGGAGTAATTTCTGGCTCATTTTGATCCTACCATGAGCGTTTTCCTGGCAGATTTCCTCAGAGGAGGGAGTTTGCAATTTGCACCCTCTGAGGCTGAGACAGTGTAACTTGGCCAGGGTACTAATCCAGTGCCTTGGAGTAATTTCTGGATCATTTGGATCCTACCATGAGCGTCTTCCTGGCAAATTTCTTCAGAGGAGGGAGTTTGCCATTTCCACCCTCTGAGGCTGAGACAGTGTAACTTGGCCAGGGTAATAATCCAGTGCCTTGGAGTAATTTCTCGATCATTTGGATCCTACCATGAGCGTTTTCCTGGCAGATTTCTTCAGAGGAGGGAGTTTGCCATTTCCACACTCTGAGGCTGAGACAGTGTAACTTGGCCAGGGTAATGATCCAGTGCCTTGGAGTAATTTCTCGATCATTTGGATCCTACCATGAGCGTTTTCCTGGCAGATTTCTTCAGAGGAGGGAGTTTGCCATTTGCACCCTCTGAGGCTGAGACAGTGTAACTTGGCCAGGGTACTAATCCAGTGCCTTGGAGTAATTTCTCGATCATTTGGATCCTACCATGAGCGTTTTCCTGGCAGATTTCCTCAGAGGAGGGAGTTTGCAATTTGCACCCTCTGAGGCTGAGACAGTGTAACTTGGCCAGGGTACTAATCCAGTGCCTTGGAGTAATTTCTGGATCATTTGGATCCTACCATGAGCGTTTTCCTGGCAGATTTCTTCAGAGGAGGGAGTTTGCCATTTCCACCCTCTGAGGCTGAGACAGTGTAACTTGGCCAGGGTAATAATCCAGTGCCTTGGAGTAATTTCTGGCTCATTTTGATCCTACCATGAGCGTTTTCCTGGCAGATTTCCTCAGAGGAGGGAGTTTGCAATTTGCACCCTCTGAGGCTGAGACAGTGTAACTTGGCCAGGGTACTAATCCAGTGCCTTGGAGTAATTTCTGGATCATTTGGATCCTACCATGAGCGTTTTCCTGGCAGATTTCTTCAGAGGAGGGAGTTTGCCATTTCCACCCTCTGAGGCTGAGACAGTGTAACTTGGCCAGGGTAATAATTCAGTGCCTTGGAGTAATTTCTGGCTCATTTTGATCCTACCATGAGCGTTTTCCTGGCAGATTTCCTCAGAGGAGGGAGTTTGCAATTTGCACCCTCTGAGGCTGAGACAGTGTAACTTGGCCAGGGTACTAATCCAGTGCCTTGGAGTAATTTCTGGATCATTTTGATCCTACCATGAGCGTTTTCCTGGCAGATTTCTTCAGAGGAGGGAATTTGCCATTTCCACCCTCTGAGGCTGAGACAGTGTAACTTGGCCAGGGTACGAATCCAGTGCCTTGGAGTAATTTCTGGATCATTTGGATCCTACCATGAGTGTTTTCCTGGCAGATTTCCTCAGAGGAGGGAGTTTGCAATTTGCACCCTCTGAGGCTGAGACAGTGTAACTTGGCCAGGGTACGAATCCAGTGCCTTGGAGTAATTTCTGGATCATTTGGATCCTACCATGAGCGTCTTCCTGGCAAATTTCTTCAGAGGAGGGAGTTTGCCATTTCCACCCTCTGAGGCTGAGACAGTGTAACTTGGCCAGGGTAATAATCCAGTGCCTTGGAGTAATTTCTCGATCATTTGGATCCTACCATGAGCGTTTTCCTGGCAGATTTCTTCAGAGGAGGGAGTTTGCCATTTCCACACTCTGAGGCTGAGACAGTGTAACTTGGCCAGGGTAATGATCCAGTGCCTTGGAGTAATTTCTCGATCATTTGGATCCTACCATGAGCGTTTTCCTGGCAGATTTCTTCAGAGGAGGGAGTTTGCCATTTGCACCCTCTGAGGCTGAGACAGTGTAACTTGGCCAGGGTACTAATCCAGTGCCTTGGAGTAATTTCTCGATCATTTGGATCCTACCATGAGCGTTTTCCTGGCAGATTTCCTCAGAGGAGGGAGTTTGCAATTTGCACCCTCTGAGGCTGAGACAGTGTAACTTGGCCAGGGTACTAATCCAGTGCCTTGGAGTAATTTCTGGATCATTTGGATCCTACCATGAGCGTTTTCCTGGCAGATTTCTTCAGAGGAGGGAGTTTGCCATTTCCACCCTCTGAGGCTGAGACAGTGTAACTTGGCCAGGGTAATAATCCAGTGCCTTGGAGTAATTTCTGGCTCATTTTGATCCTACCATGAGCGTTTTCCTGGCAGATTTCCTCAGAGGAGGGAGTTTGCAATTTGCACCCTCTGAGGCTGAGACAGTGTAACTTGGCCAGGGTACTAATCCAGTGCCTTGGAGTAATTTCTGGATCATTTGGATCCTACCATGAGCGTTTTCCTGGCAGATTTCTTCAGAGGAGGGAGTTTGCCATTTCCACCCTCTGAGGCTGAGACAGTGTAACTTGGCCAGGGTAATAATTCAGTGCCTTGGAGTAATTTCTGGCTCATTTTGATCCTACCATGAGCGTTTTCCTGGCAGATTTCCTCAGAGGAGGGAGTTTGCAATTTGCACCCTCTGAGGCTGAGACAGTGTAACTTGGCCAGGGTACTAATCCAGTGCCTTGGAGTAATTTCTGGATCATTTTGATCCTACCATGAGCGTTTTCCTGGCAGATTTCTTCAGAGGAGGGAATTTGCCATTTCCACCCTCTGAGGCTGAGACAGTGTAACTTGGCCAGGGTACGAATCCAGTGCCTTGGAGTAATTTCTGGATCATTTGGATCCTACCATGAGTGTTTTCCTGGCAGATTTCCTCAGAGGAGGGAGTTTGCAATTTGCACCCTCTGAGGCTGAGACAGTGTAACTTGGCCAGGGTACTAATCCAGTGCCTTGGAGTAATTTCTGGATCATTTTGATCCTACCATGAGCGTTTTCCTGGCAGATTTCCTCAGAGGAGGGAGTTTGCCATTTGCACCCTCTGAGGCTGAGACAGTGTAACTTGGCCAGGGTACTAATCCAGTGCTTGGAGTAATTTCTGGATCATTTGGATCCTACCATGAGCGTTTTCCTGGCAGATTTCCTCAGAGGAGGGAGTTTGCAATTTGCACCCTCTGAGGCTGAGACAGTGTAACTTGGCCAGGGTACTAATCCAGTGCCTTGGAGTAATTTCTGGATCATTTGGATCCTACCATGAGCGTCTTCCTGGCAGATTTCTTCAGAGGAGGGAGTTTGCCATTTCCACCCTCTGAGGCTGAGACAGTGTAACTTGGCCAGGGTAATAATCCAGTGCCTTGGAGTAATTTCTGGATCATTTGGATCCTACCATGAGCGTTTTCCTGGCAGATTTCCTCAGAGGAGGGAGTTTGCCATTTGCACCCTCTGAGGCTGAGACAGTGTAACTTGGCCAGGGTACTAATCCAGTGCTTGGAGTAATTTCTGGATCATTTGGATCCTACCATGAGCGTTTTCCTGGCAGATTTCCTCAGAGGAGGGAGTTTGCCATTTGCACCCTCTGAGGCTGAGACAGTGTAACTTGGCCAGGGTACGAATCCAGTGCCTTGGAGTAATTTCTGGATCATTTGGATCCTACCATGAGCGTTTTCCTGGCAGATTTCCTCAGAGGAGGGAGTTTGCCATTTCCACCCTCTGAGGCTGAGACAGTGTAACTTGGCCAGGGTACTAATCCAGTGCCTTGGAGTAATTTCTGGATCATTTGGATCCTACCATGAGCGTTTTCCTGGCAGATTTCCTCAGAGGAGGGAGTTTGCAATTTGCACCCTCTGAGGCTGAGACAGTGTAACTTGGCCAGGGTACTAATCCAGTGCCTTGGAGTAATTTCTCGATCATTTGGATCCTACCATGAGCGTTTTCCTGGCAGATTTCTTCAGAGGAGGGAGTTTGCCATTTGCACCCTCTGAGGCTGAGACAGTGTAACTTGGCCAGGGTACTAATCCAGTGCCTTGGAGTAATTTCTGGATCATTTGGATCCTACCATGAGCGTTTTCCTGGCAGATTTCTTCAGAGGAGGGAGTTTGCAATTTGCACCCTCTGAGGCTGAGACAGTGTAACTTGGCCAGGGTACTAATCCAGTGCCTTGGAGTAATTTCTGGATCATTTGGATCCTACCATGAGCGTTTTCCTGGCAGATTTCCTCAGAGGAGGGAGTTTGCCATTTGCACCCTCTGAGGCTGAGACAGTGTAACTTGGCCAGGGTACTAATCCAGTGCCTTGGAGTAATTTCTGGATCATTTGGATCCTACCATGAGCGTTTTCCTGGCAGATTTCCTCAGAGGAGGGAGTTTGCCATTTCCACCCTCTGAGGCTGAGACAGTGTAACTTGGCCAGGGTAATAATCCAGTGCCTTGGAGTAATTTCTGGATCATTTGGATCCTACCATGAGCGTTTTCCTGGCAGATTTCCTCAGAGGAGGGAGTTTGCAATTTGCACCCTCTGAGGCTGAGACAGTGTAACTTGGCCAGGGTACTAATCCAGTGCCTTGGAGTAATTTCTCGATCATTTGGATCCTACCATGAGCGTTTTCCTGGCAGATTTCTTCAGAGGAGGGAGTTTGCCATTTGCACCCTCTGAGGCTGAGACAGTGTAACTTGGCCAGGGTACTAATCCAGTGCCTTGGAGTAATTTCTGGATCATTTGGATCCTACCATGAGCGTTTTCCTGGCAGATTTCCTCAGAGGAGGGAGTTTGCCATTTGCACCCTCTGAGGCTGAGACAGTGTAACTTGGCCAGGGTACTAATCCAGTGCCTTGGAGTAATTTCTGGATTATTTGGATCCTACCATGAGCGTTTTCCTGGCAGATTTCCTCAGAGGAGGGAGTTTGCAATTTGCACCCTCTGAGGCTGAGACAGTGTAACTTGGCCAGGGTACTAATCCAGTGCCTTGGAGTAATTTCTTTCCACCCCCGTCCTGGGTGCTCCAATGGACTCTTCCTGGGATGGGAGGATGTCCTCTGACCCCAGGAAGAGTCCATTGAAGCACCCAGGATGGGGGTGGAAAGAGGAGGAGCACATTCAACTAGCCAGGAAAAGAGGACTCTTTCCACCCCCGTCCTGGCTGCTCCAATGGGCTCTTCCTGGGATGGGAGGAGCCCACTGGAGCACCGAGGCTCAGGCTTCAATGAGGCCTACTTTTAGCCTAGGCCTCGGCAGTTTGCCCTCAGCTTTTATATTCACTTCATTAGGCGCAGCAACTTCCCCACCCTCGTTTTGGGGAAGAAAAAGTGCGTCTTATATACCGAAAAATACGGTAAATATAAAGGTTCATGATATCTAGAAGATAACAGCGGTGTATCAACACTACAGTGTAAAATCCACACCAATCAGTTGCGTTCTCGTGTTTCTTTTTTTTAAAGTATACTCCCATTTTAAATCCAGATGTCAATTTTAAAATGGTGTGCCTCCCCATCACAAACATGTTCTTTTTTCTTCCTGTAACTTTATCAAGATGTTTTTTATATTTACAGATCAAGGAAGTATGCAATTACAAAAACAGAAATTTTTGAGACCACCTTCCATTTTTGAGGCTTTGTACAAGCATTCTAATGTCTAAGCAATTTTTTTAAAAAAATTAATAAGCAGATGCAGGTCCCCAAACATATTTTCATTACATACATTCCAACTATCTGAAAATGACATTTTCTTCTTGCAACTCCCACCATATTATTTTAATACAATAATGTAACCTTACAATTTAAAATGAACACGTATATGTTTCAGAAGTCTATGATAATCTTCTTTCCTCCCGTATAACCCTCCCCGCGCCCTCCGGTCCTCTGGGAAGAATTTGTTACGGCCTCAAAAAACGAGGCTGGTGACGACCTCCCAGAGGGCATTTTCTGTAGTTGCCCCCAAACTGTGGAATGGCCTGCCGGAGGAGATCCGCCAATTGTCATCACTTGACAGCTTCAAGAAAGTTGTCAAGACGGATCTCTTCCGGCAGGCCTTCCCGGATTAATTCACTAGCTTGGCTCCAGAATCTTTTTCCCTCCGAGATGTCCCCCTCCTCTGTGATGGGGTTCCTTCTTGAGCCAGCATCCGACATCCGCCGGCACTTTTTGTTTCTTTATGTATTACTTGTTTTAATGGAGGAATTTACCTCCTTATATTGTGTTTCTTTTAAACTGTATTGGGTTTAATAACTTTTTAAGGGGGGAGGGGGAGGTAATTGTTCTTAACTGTTGTTGATAATTTTATGATGTAAGCCGCCCCGATTGTGCTCAGAGGGGCGGGGTATTAAATAAAAAATATTATTATTATTATTATTTCCAGTAGCACCCACTTTCACCACTGATTATTCCTGCGCTGTGCAGGCTGAATTGCAGCAAATTCAAAAATCTTGATCCCCAAGGCAAGGGGATCAATTATCTACTTCATATCTTTATATGCACAAAGTACTCTAAGCTGCTATTTAATTTGGTTGCAAACATTTTACTAACTAAAGAATTCCTTCTGGAGCAAGGTTGCCTATTCCTGCATCAATTTTAAGTCCAGATTCACTCAATATTCATAACAAGGAGGATGCTAATGTTGTTGTGTGCCTCCAAGTCATTTTATACTTATGTGACCCTAAACCTATAATAGGATTTTCTTGGCAAGTTTCTTCAGAGAGGGTTTGCCATTGCCATCCTCTGATGCTGAGAGAGTGTGACTTGCCCAAGGTCACCCAGTGTGTTTTTATGTTCGAGCAGGGTATTGAACCCTGATCTCCAGAGTTGTAGTCCAATGCTCAAACAACTACACCATGCTGGCTAGTTACAGAATGCAAAATGCTAGTCTATCATATTGAATAAGCCATAAAACTCATTTGCTCCAGCAGATGTTAGTGACAGACAGTCGGGGGACAGGGGGGGGGACAGGGATGAGGACAATTATTATTTTTCAAAAAATCAAAAGCCAGCTCTGAAGGCTGTCTGAATCACTGTGATGAAAGCAAATTACAATTCTGAAGAAACTGGAAGCAATGAGATAAGATCAAGATACAAATGTATATCTATAGAACTGAAGCCATGTTACCACAAAGCATGGATCTCACTCAACTAGTTTATCCTACATTCAGAAGAAGGAGGGAATGAATGTGGCGGTTGTAGGCACTGAAGTGAGAGAACGCAGATGACAGAGATAATACTATGCACAGTTTTGAAAATTATTGGCAGAGCATTGCACATTTGTCAACACTACCTCCATCCTGTCTTTGCAATTTTCTGTCCCAAACATCTCACACCTCCCCTGTCATCTCCTGTGAATAAGAGGAACAGGAATAGAGAGGTGTGGGAGGCATCAAGGTCAAAGTGGTAGGAGGGAAGGGACTGAGTTTCCTAGCAACATTATTTTTATATGTTCCCTGTTCTGTTTATGTCTTTATAGCTTTGCATGTGACAGCAATTTTAAGCCAAATAGGGACTAGAAACTATGGGCCTTTGCAGACTGCCAGAAATAGTGCAAATTGAGTCTACTTTTAGGGTTAGGGTTAGTGCTAGGGAATCATGGGGATTGGTGTGTTTTTTCTGAGACATTGAGCATTCTCTGTCAGAGAGCTCTGATGCCACAATAAAATACAGTTCCCATGATTCCCTAACCCTAATCCTTAAAGTGGACTCAATTTGCACTATTTCTAGCAGTCTGCAAAGGCCCTATGTAATTCTGACTACTAGTCCTGCATACTTAGGGAAGTGGTTATCAAAACAAAGAAAGCAAACCAAAGCTGAGATCAAGAAAATGGTATGCAACCCCAGAAATACTCAGAAATTACAGGTGTCTACTAAGAAATAGGTCTTGCCATTTTAACCAGAGTTTATTCCTAAAGAATTGGATATAATATTGCAGCAAAATCCAATATTCACTTCAGCTTCATTAAGATGAATGAAGTTAGCCACTACTTTTTTGTACAGTAATCTTAATGGCTATGGGACTTATAAAAGCATACTTCAGCTAACAAAGCCTCTGACAAGCTCCTTTTTACACCTACCCAGCATCCAATTGCCTCCTTGCTCTTTGTCTAGATGTAAGCTTTTTAGCAGCATCAGCACTGGAAGGATAGTGAGGGAAAATTGGTGAAACACAGACTTGGTTTCAAGTTGCAGCAGCATATTTCCAGTATAACAATGCAATAAATAAAACGGAGGCTGGGAAAGAGCAGGATTCTACTCTGCCCAATCCTACACTGAGGAGGCATGAACAGCAAAACAAAGAGAAAAGTGTGGAGGAGACAAGGCTGCCTCACCAGCTACTTCCAAGCATATTAACAAAAATATAGAGCTAGAAATTTGGCCACCAAAATGGGAATAATGAGAACAATGGAGGCTGGTGAAACAAAAAATCATCCCTGGAAGTAATTCTAAAGAAGCCTAAAGGTTTCCCTCTAGAAGGTTAAAACACTTTTTGTTTACTCATGCAAGGCTTACCTGATTGTATTGTTTCATTTCACAAGTGCATATTGTTAGTTTTTAATAAGAAGGTTACTGGAGCATGTCAAACAGCTCTTTTTTATGATGTAGGAACCCATCTCTATTCTTTCCATCTTAATTGGCATTAATTTTCTGTTACAGAAGTAATGTTCAGGCATATACTTTATTAACTATGAGATGTATGTCCTAATGGGGGCAGGGCTTCTCCTGATGGGAGCAGGGTTCCACCTCAAGGGCTGTGGGATCTGCTTCACTCCCAGGTGGCAACGGATATGTGAGTTCCTATATCCTTCCAACCAGGGTTTATTCTCCTAGCAGGTGGACTGAGATGGAATTCACTTATCCAGAGGGTTTCTCTTCCCTATGCTGCACCAAAAATCTTCAGTTGCTATAATCGATAAAGTTGTGGCTATTCTTTATCTCCATCAATGCATCTTGTGTGATGTTTTTTCTTATCCCTTCACACTCAGCTTCCCTTTAATGCTTGGGTATTCACTACTGCAACAGGCATTAAAGCATTTAGAGTCACAGAACTGGAAAGGACTTCAAAGTTTATATATTCACACTCCTTCCCATGGAGTGAATCAGCTACCATAGGTGTCTATTAAGCTTCTGCTTAAAAAACATCGACCAAAGAAGAGTTTGCCACTTTCTGAAATATTCTGTACAACTACTGAACAGCTGCAGTGTCAGCACAGCTTTCCTCATATTTAGTCTACATTCCTTTTTTTTTTTTTGTACTTTGTTAGTTCAGGTCTTCCCCATCAGGAGGAACAAAAAATAACGTAGCAATAGCAATACCAAGTACATTTCTATGCCACTTATCAGTGAACTAACACTCCCTAAGAAGTTTACAATGTGAAAGCCAATTGCCCCCAACAAACTTGGTACACATTTTACTGACCTACAAAAGGATGGAAGGCTGAGTGGACCTTGGAGCCCTCCTCTAGGATTGAATTTACAATGCTGTAGCTTGCAGTACTGCCATTTAACTACTGCGCCACTGCGCCACTTAAATAAGTTTGTTCCATCATTATGTGATGTCTTGAAGATGCCATCCAAATCACTAGTTAATCTTACTTTCACAGGCTAAAAGCACCTACTGCATTAGTAATGTTACATTCAGATTCTTTTGCAGCTGGGGTGTATCTCCTGATTTGATTCTGCCTCATAGAGAAAACAAGAACTATGGAAAAAATTCTTCTTGATACAAACTGCTGTTATGAAACTGCTAATGTTAATGGTCTCACAGTGAATCTGAACATGTCTGCAGGCGGTTTTTGCATATTTACGCAAAATATACAGTACTAGAAAATGTGATGAATACCACCTTGTAACAAAAGCATTAGTATTGGATGGGTTCTTTATGTTCTTATGATCAATTAGACTGTCCTGTAGCACCTGCTGTGTATTTGCTGGTTAGTTCCAAAAAAGAAAACAGAGTCTAATTTTGCATAGAGACAGGAGTTTTCTGCTAAGTATGTTTTGCACAAATTGCAGAAATCCGGGTCAAAACAAGAAGAATGAATCTTGAAATCTTTGTCTTGTACTGAAGGTGAGATGCCCTGAGAGCAGTCAGATAATCTTCAAGATGCTGCCTTGCCACACCAAGAAGACCAGCTGCAAATAAAAACCCAGCAGTGACAAAATTTCTTTAAATCTCTACTTGCAGCCACTCCTCTGGGCTCTGACTTTTAATATTACAGAGGTGGAAAACCATCACCACCAATTTGCAATCCTACATTATTTCTCTGACATGCAATCCACTCATTAATGGCTATTATAGCCTTATTCAGGTATCTGAAGCATGTTGTTTAAATAGGCAAAGAGGGGAATGAACTAATCTTGCCCCCTCCATCACTGCTCTGGTTGCACATAAATGGCATATCTGAAGGGCTGAGCCCCTTGGAACCATAGAAGTTCTCCACATAAGTAAGAGCACAGATTTGCCTGTATTTTTGCTACATAAAGAGCCTCCACAGGTGCATCTACACTGTAGAATAAGGCAGTTTCGCACCACTTTAACTTCTATGGCTCCATCCTACATAATCCTGGGATTTGTAGTTTTGTGAGGCAGAGAAGGCTAAAGACCTTGTAAAAATACAAATCCCAGGATTCCATAGGATAAGCTACATCACTTAAAGTGGTGTCAAAGTGCATTATTTCTGTGGCGCAAATTCACCCCACAAGTAGAAGGGGATCTTGGCTTCAAACATGCAGTTTTTTTATGGAAGCAAAACAATGATGGAGGTGTGTAGGGTTAGTGTGCTCCCCTCCTCGTGTGTTTAAATAACACGCTCCAGGAAAGCCTGAATAGCGCTTCCATTCTGAATTGAATGCAATAATTATTTTATTTTTGCTATTTATTCAGAAGAATGTAAGGTCCTATGTGATCAGTGAAACTCACTCCCATGCAAGTATGCATAGAGTTGCAGCATTAATCTTACAGAGAAGGGTGTTCTATTGTAAAATGCTGCTCAAGATATTCTGGCTTTGAGATGAAGCAATCAGAATTTTACCATACCTTGCTGTGTTGCCAGTTCCTTCTGCTTATCTTGCACAAGCCTGATGATGTCTGATACCACAATGCGGTGGTCTGTGTCATCTTTCCCATCATTAGCCTGATTCTCTTTTGAAAAACAGTTGCAACTGCTGGTTTCCTTACATAGGATTAGCCTCCAGTAATTAGACATGAAAATATCTGACTCTGACTCCTGAAAGGTAAAAAGAAATAGAAGTTCTTCAACAACTGACACACAATGACAGCTCATTTGGGTCAACTAATACTGTACTCCCAGGTTTTCCACAGAGACAGATCACATGCTCCAAAGTGAAAGTCATGTTAAAGACTGTACCAAGAACTGCAGGAATACAGATTTTGCATAAATTTGCTGGTAAATTAATACACCTTTTGTAGAAATGTTTTAAAGTGAAAGACCAAGCTGCTGGTCATTTTGGACTCTGTACAGCCACATGCATCCCCCCCCATGTAATTTTTTTTTTAAAAATAATTCAATTAACCATACTGAGAATACTGTCATCACTTCTAGCAATCTGATTTTTGCAAGAGTTAGGCTGACCCTAAATCAGGGACAGGCAACCTTTTTGAGACCTGGGCCGGTCTCCCGTCACCCAGGTCTCGGCTGGGCCAAGCGGGGGGGGGGGGGGGGATGGCGGCGCCCGCGCACCCTCCTCCTCCGCGCGTGACCCCCCTGCGCGCGTGGCCGCAGCCGCCATGGCGCATGTCGCAGCCACCATTTTGGAAGTCAAAATGACGGTCACGATGCGTTTGTGCATGCGCAAGAGTACTGCGCATGCCCAAACGTGTCGCGACTGCCATTTTGACTTCCAAAATGGCGGCCGCAGCAAGCGCGGCCAAAAATGCGTCCTGGCGGCGGCGTGTACCGGCGGCAGCCTACGGCCTGGGCCAGTAAGTCCGGGGCCCGGGGCCTTAACCGGCCCCCGGGCCGTAGGTTGCTGGTCCCTGCCCTAAATGTTCAACTATCTCTGCAGCGATAACTTAAACTCATGGCCTCTGAATCAGTGGCAGTCTGAGCCACTGGCTACTAGTCCCTGGCAAGTTTCTAGGAAAGAAAACAACAATGCTACCCTATGGGCACAGATTTAGTGCTAGTTCCTAACTAGATGATACCCCTCCACATCATTAGCCTGAGAAGCATAGCTTTACTGGAACAAAAGACTATGTATACTGAATTCTATATTTACTAACCTGGGAATTAACACCAGAGAATTACATAAGACTTACTTCTCAGTAGACACAACACATGATTGCACTGAAGGATTTAGGTTTAAATCCAACTGATAGTCCCAACTAGAGCAGATCCACTGAATTAATGGGAACATAAGCTACTAATGGAAATGTCATTGATTCAACAGATCACTGTTACCATAAACTATGGAATTCAGGCATTATAAATTGACATTCATACTTCTAGGTCCCAATCCTTTGCGGTTTTCACTATCAGTGGGCCTTTGCAGACTGCCAGAAATAGTGCAAATTCAGTCCACTTTAACTGCCCTGGCTCAGTGCTAGGGAATCATGGGAATTGTATTTTTTTTTCTGAGACATTGAGCCTTCTCTGTCAGAGAGCTCTGGTGCCACAATAAACTACAGTTCCCATGATTCCCTAGCACTGAGTCAGGGCAGTTAAAGTGGACTCAATTGGCACTATTTCGGGCAGTCTGCAAGGCCCAATGTCAGGACAAGAGACTAAAAAAACAACAAAAAAAGTAGAGGTGAGGTGAGAAGGAGAGCCAGTGTGTAGTAGTGGTTTGAGTGATGGATTATGACTCAGGAGACCAGGGTCTATTCTACACTCAGCCATAAATCCCACTGGGTGACCTTGGGCAAGTCACATACTCTCAGCCTCAGGGGAAGGCGATGGCAAACCTCCTCTGAACAAATCTTGCCAAGAAAGCCCATGACAGGATCACCAGAAGTCAGAAACAACTTGAAGGCACACAACAACAAAAGTGGTGAGAAGAAAGGGGAATCCGGGAGATTCCTATGGCTTGTTGTGAAACAAATTAAGAGATATTAGCTTCAAACGCAAAAAGCTGTAATATCAAGGAACACTGCACTGAACTCCCTGCAGAGATGAATGTTGCCTGAAATAGAAGATATTTTAAATGCAGTAAATCCAGTTTTCCATTTTTAACGGTGTAAGAAGCTAAAAGCCATAGGTAGCCAAAGGCATTTTCAACAGTGACATCATTGTCACAAAACCCTGCTCCAAGAAAAGTTTGGCAGGTCATCTTTATTTATTTTTAATGGTTGATGAATTAAAAAAAGAAGAGGTTTATTCTACCAGACCCTTAAAAATCAAGGCTATTCTGTTGAGTTGCTCTATGTCAGTTACTTAACAGGTTTTAGGACACTGCTTTCTAACTGTTAAAAAGCTATGTTTGTAATGCTATATTCATATATTGCAGTTTTGTAATGTTAACTTCTCTAAGATTTCCAAGGAACCATAACATTTTCAAAAATGAATAAACACAGTTTTTACAGTTTTTTTTAAAAAAAATCTATCTCCTATAAAGTATAAATATTCACATTTTTAAATTTATATATACTTGATTTATGCCTCACCTTCTTTTATGATTTAATTTTGATATGAAAACAGAAGTGTGTGGAAAAGTCCTTTAATATGTCAAAATCAATCTTTTTCTCTGCAAAAATATAAAAAAAACAAAAATACTGCATATGCCTGTTTTTGTTAAACATTCATTTATCCTTGCAGAGGAGTATACTATTTCCAACTGAGTAATATTCAGTAATTGAGCAAAGAATGACTGGAAATTAAATTGAGATTTTACATTTTTTCCAAGCATACAGGAAGAAAGGAGAACAATTATAATATGTCAAAGATTATGTTCCATCCTATCATTTCATCTTTCCTGTTCCATTTTCTCTAATATTTACTTTTATAAAGGCACTAAGTGGACTTAAATATGCCTTAAGTGAACATATATGCATAACATTTGTCATGTACATTTTATCAAGCACCAAAACAAGACACAAACATATTTTCCTGAGCCTCACTAAGGGCCTTTGCAGACTGCCAGAAATAGTGCAAATTGAGTCCACTTTAAATTGAGGCACTGCCCTGGCTCAGTGCTAGGGAATCATGGGAATTGTATTTTTTTCTAAGACATTGAGCCTTCTCTGTCAGAGAGCTCTGGTGCCACAATAAATTACAGTTCCCATGATTCCCTAGCACTGAGCCAGGGCAGTGCCTCAATTTAAAGTGGACTCAATTTGCACTATTTCTGGCAGTCTGCAAAGGCCCTAAGTTTCATGGGCTGCAGTCCAAGGCTGTACAAGTAGCTGATCCTGACGGTCAGTCATTTAAACAGCTGCTTCTAAATGTGCATAGAATTAGGCTGCTAGTGATGTTTGTTGATTTAAAGGGCTCCTAAAGGAATGCATAATAACAATCACAATATAAAAACAAAACAAGAAGAAAACTTCCTTAAAACACATTAAAACAAAGTTTTACCCCAAAGGCTTGGGGTAAAGTAGGAATCTGGACTCCCTGCTAGAAACTCAATGAAGTCAAAACCAGGCTGAGTTCCTTTGGGAGGATGCTCACAAGCATGATGCCCCTACAGAGAAAGCCCTACTTTGAGTACCCATAAGTCTAACCCAGGGGTAGGCAACCAAAGGCCCGTTGGGCCGGATGCGGCCCCTTGAGGCCTTTGGACCGGCCCCAGGCTGGTCCTGCCACTGCTGCCGCCGCTGCCGCCCGTCATAATGGTATTGATTATTGTTGTTATTACTTGTTCTTGGGGTTTTCTTGGCAAAATCTCCACAGGGGGTTTGCCATGGCTTTTCTGGGGCTGAGAGAGTGTGCATGCATATATTTTTTTAAAATAATTTTTTTTAAAAAGTTTTTATTTATTTATTTATTTATTTATTTATTTTTGGTGCTTCGGCCCCCCAATTGTCTGAGGGACAGCAACCTGGCCCCCGGCTCAAAAAGGTTGCCTACCCCTGGTCTAACCTCTTGGGGTGGTAGGACAACAGCGACTCCACAAAGAGCCTCAGATTTCAAGCAGGCTTACATACAAAAAGGTAGATGCCAGTCTTTCAGGAATCCTGCCCCCATGTTGATTTAAGATTTTCTGTGCCAAAAATTAACATTTTGAATTGAACTTGCAAACAAACTAGAAGTCAGTGCACTTAGTACAAGATTGCTGATAAGTGGTTGCAAAAGTAAACAGCAAACCATAAAGTCTGAGTGCCACATTTTGCATCAGCTCTAGCTTGCAAACCAAGGCAGCTTCATACAGCGTGCATTAGATTAATCTTATTGAGAAGTAATTAAAGCATGAATCACTGTGGCCAGACTAGCCTTCTCTAGGAAAGGGCACGCAGCTGGTGCATCAGCTAAATAAAGGCACTCTGGACTCAACAACAACTATGGTCTTGGGCCTTACAGGACCAGTGGTGGGCCCAAGACCATAGAACAGGGGTAGGCAACCTTTCTCCTTTAAGGGCCGAGGGACTTCAGCTCCCAGAATCCCAGGAGCTATTGGCCAACATGGGACTATTGGCCAACATGGCTGAGGCTTCTGGGAGCTGAAGTCCCTCGGCCCTTAAAGGGGAAAGGTTGCCTACCCCTGCCATAGAATCACAGAGTTGGAAGAGACCACAAGGGCCATCCAGTCCAACCCCCCCTGCCATGCAGGAACTCCCAATTAAAGCACCCTCGACAGATGTCCATTCAGCCTCTGTTTAAAAACCTCCAAAGAAAGAGACTCCACCACACTTTGAGGGAGTGTGTTCCACTGTCGAACAGCTCTTACTGTCAGGAAGTTCCTCCTAATTTTGAGGTAGAATCTCTTTTCTTGTAGTTTGAATCCATTGTTCCGTGTTCTAGTCTGTGAAGCAGCAGAGAACAAGCTTGCTCAAGCCTCAATATGACAGCCCTTCAAATACTTAAAGAGGGCTATCATATCACCTCTTAACCTTCTCTTCTCCAGGCTAAACATACCCAGCTCCTTAAGACGCTCCTCATAGGGCATGGTTTCCAGAATCCACCACCAAGCTGCACACTTGGTCCTTGGTGTAGTGTGAAGCCCCATCCAGAACAGGCTGTAACCTCCACTCCAGACTGCCTTTCCTCTGTCTTCTTTGGGCAGAGTCTGAATTTTTTCACTGGGGCACAGCTCTCACTGTATCCAAAAAGGATTTTCTTCATCTTGCAAAGTCTCCACTATTTTTTTTAAAAAACAACAACACTGTTTACATACTGAAAGGCTAACTTATCCCTGAGGCAACTTAATATTAATACTAATCCTGGCTTTGGTGCTTAAGACATCCAACTCTTACTTTTTCACCTTTAGCTGGTATTCATTTTCCAGGAGGAAATAAAAACCTTGTTATTCACTGATGTGTCTTACAAAGAAGATGGCAACCAATGACCTTCCAGGTGCTGTTGGACTACAAATCCCTGTGGACTCCCACCTGCACGGCCAATGGTGGCAGATGATGGGATTTGTAGGTTAACAATAACTGGAGAGATTCAAGGGGCTGACTCCTAGCTAATAATAATGTGGCATTAATTTCTACTGGAAAGACCCATATTTGGGGGATGATTAAGAACAAGGACAGACCCTTTACAAAACATGCAAATAATAACTGTGGCCTAAAGACCCATCTTGTGCCCAAAGGGTAAAAGCTATGTAGCTATTTAGAAAGTTCACGGGGCTATATTTCTCCATTTCAAGTTATCCTTCCAATTTTCCTCCTTATATGTAGTGCTCCATTTTCTATCTTCCACCAACTTGACCTTCCCAAATGCAATATGTAGTACAGTTGGTAAAACCATCAGGGTGTAGTGGTTGAGACGTTGGACTATGACTCTAGAAACCTGGGTTCAAATCTCTGCTCAACCATGGAAACCCACTGGGTGACTTTAGCTAAGTCACACTATCTCAGCCTCAGAGGGAGGCAAAGGCACCCCCCCACACACACACACACACACAAATCTTGCCATGATATGTTTGCCTTATGGCCTGCCAAGACTTGAAGGCACACAACAACAAACTAGGCTTGGTGCAAACAATAAGAGTGCCTTCTCCCCTCCCTTCTCAAAGACAGATTTCCAATTATCCTCTCTCAAGGGAACATTATGCAAGCCCCATTGAATCAGCTAACAATGCACACAGAGAGAAAATCATTCAAAAGGTTGATAATAATTCAAAAGGTATGTTTGAATCATAGAGTGCAGTCTCTCTATCACTCTCCTGCTTCTCATCAAATATTCTATGAGACTTAACCACACATATGCTACAGTATATGTGTAAATAAATAGGCATGCAACAGAGGTCAAAGCTACCTATTATGTGCCTTTCAGGAGTTTTAGTGGAAGCACTTCAACTGGTGCAACTTTTCTTACAAGGAAAGTGACACCTGCTCAGATTCCCCCCCACTTAACACAACAATGGATCTTGCACAGGGGGACTCCTTTAATTTTTAACCACCAGAGTATTTCAGCACAACAATGCTTCCGTTCCTTGAAGGTGCAGCCTCGCCTTTCTTTTCACAAATGATTTTACCAGACTCAAAAGCTTAGCCACACAGGGGGAGGCACAGGGATCTGAAATGCTTAATGCACGTGGGAAGGAAGCATCCAACAAGATATTTAACCACTCTTTTCATGCAATTCTTGCATTTGAGGCTACAGCCGGACCTTGCTGAAGCCATGCCATCAAGAAGTTAAGTGTTACTTCAAAAGTAAAGGGTAGCAAATGATTAGAGAGCCAGTGTGGCATAGTGGTTTGGGTGTGGGACTAGGACTCTGGAGATCCACCCACTGGGTGTCCTTGGGCAAGTCTCACTCTCTCAGCCTCAGAGGAAGGCAAAGGGGAACCCCTCTCTGAAGAAACTTGCCAAGGAAACCCCCATGCTAAGTTCACATGACTTGAAGGTGCACAACAACAGCAACAAAGCAGAGGACTGCTCCCCAAGATAAACAGAGGTGAAAGGGAGCCAAGACCCAAGACACAAAAGGCTGCACATCTCTTCCTTGGAAGACCACACAGCCCTCAGGCCCCTAAGGCCTCGGGGGGGGGGGGATGCGGCCCCCCGAGGCCTTTGGACTGGCCCCAGGCCGGTCCTGCCGCCGCCGCCGCTGCCTACCATGATGATATTGATTATTGTTGTTATTACTTGTTCTTTGGGTTTTCTTGGCAAAATCTCCACAGGGGTTTTGCCATGGCTTTTCTGGGGCTGAGAGAGTGTGCATGCATATTTTTTAAATTTTTTTAAATTATTTATTTATTTATTTATTTATTTATGGTGCTTCGGCCCCCCAATTGTCTGAGGGACAGCAACCCGGCCCCTGGCTCAAAAAGGTTGCCTACCCCTGTTTTAGCAAATAAATCTCTCCACTTTTAGTAAAGGAAGGAAGGAAGAAGCCCTTAGGTGAACTCAGTGGGACTTCTCTGTGTGTGTGTATATATATATATATATATATATGTGTGTGTGTGTGTGTGTATGACTGTATATATATGTGTGAGTCACTGAGTGTATATGTGTGTGTGTTTGCATGAATGTGTATGTGTTAGTGTGCATATATGTGTGTATATGTATATGTGTGTGTATAAATGTGTTTGTGTGAGTGTGCATGTATATGTGTGTGTGCATATATGTATATATATGTGTGTGTGTGTGTGTGTGTGTTTGCATATATATCTCTGTGTGTATATGTGTGTGCATGTGTGTTTTTGTGTGAGGGTGCATGTATATAATGTGTGTGGGGGCATATATATGTGTATATATGTATATGTGTGTGAGAGAGTGAGAGAGAGAGTGTATATGTGTGTTTCTGTGAGTGTGTATGTATGTTTGTGTGTGTATATTTGTGTAAGTGGGCATATACAAGTGTGTGTGTGAGTTACTATATGTGTGTGTACACAGACACATATACTAACTCTCTCTGTCTCACACACATGCATATATATATATATATATATATATACACACTATATATACACACACACATATATATATATATATATATATATATGTGTGTGTGTGTATATATATATATATATGCATGTGTGTGTCTGTGTGAGTTAGTATATGTGTCTATGTACACACATATAGTAACTCACACACACTTGTATATGCTCACACTTGCGCGCCCCCCCCCTCTCATAACCTCTCCTAAATAGCCTGGGAGCTGGAAGGGAGTTGGGGGACTGGTGCCCTCCTTCTTTCCTTCCTTCCTCCACGTGAAACAGACCAACCCTCCAGCTCCCAAGGGGAAAGCAGGCAAGCGAGCACAAAGAAACCCGGGGCAAAGCGGCTGAGAGGCGGGACTGGAGCCGTGCTTCCCCCCAAACCCTTCCTCGCCCCTTGGGATGCTCCAGCTCCAGCTCTTCCTCCCAGGCTCACCTGCAGCCCCCCGCCTCCGCCGAAGCCCTTACCTTCCCTCCTGGGGCTCTGACTCTGGCTCCTCCGCTTCCTCGCCCGCTCGCCAGGAGAAGCCCTTGGCCAGCCCCTCGACGGACTTTGTCGCCGCCTGGCGGACGGGAAAGGAAGTGCCTCCTCCTCCTCCTCCTCTTCCTCTTCCTCTTCCTCCTAGGACCAGCCTTTGGAGGGAGGCTCAAGGGACCAAACTTGGGCCTCCTTTCTTCTCCAGGACTTGTCCTCCATTTCAGCCTTCTCTCTCCTAGGAACCTGTTCCTAGTGGGGTGTCCTCCTTTTCTCTCAGGACCTGCCCTCCATTTCAACCTTCTCTCTCTTAGGAGCCTGTTCCCAGTGGGGTGTCCTCCTTTTCTCCCAGGACCTGTCCTCCATTTCAACCTTCTCTTTCTTAGGAGCCTGTTCCCAGTGGGGTGTCCTCCTTTTCTCTCAGGACCTGTCCTCCATTTCAGCCTTCTCTCTCTTAGGAGCCTGTTCCCAGTGGGGTGTCCTCCTTTTCTCCCAGGACCTGCCCTCCATTTCAGCCTTCTCTCCAGGAGGAATGCCAAAAGGTCTTCCATTTGGAGCATAACCAAGAAGCATGCATTTACATTTCTAGGAGTGGTTTTAGCTCAGGGTGGCCATAGGTCCTCCTTTTTCCCCAGGGCATGTCCTCCATTTCAGCCTTCTCTCCAGGAGGAAGGCCAAAAGGTCCTCCCATTTTGAGCATGACTAAGAAGTATACATTAATATCTCCATGAGTGTTTTTATCTCAAGGAGACTTTTCTCCCAGGACCTGTCCTACATTTCAACTTTCTGTCCAGGAGGAATGCCAAAAGGTCCTCCATTTGGAGCATGACTAAGAAGTATACATTAATATTTCCATAAGTGTTTTTATCTCAGGGTGACCAGAGGTCCTCCTTTTTTTTCCTGGGACATGTCCTCCATTTCAACTTTCTGTCCAGGAAGAGTACCAAAAGGTCCTCCATTTGGAGCATGACTAAGAAGTATACATTTATATTTCTAGGAGTGTTTTTAGCTCAGGATCACCAGAAATCCCCTTTCCCCCCCCAGGACTTGTCCTCCATTTCAGCCTTTCTGTCCAGAAGAAATGCCAAAAGGTCCTCCATTTCAAGCATGGCAAAGAGGCATGGATTCACCACAACAGGAAGGTTTCACAAACAATACAAAAAGTTAGAAGGGAGAAACTAACGAAGTACTAAGTCTATGGTATGTCAACTAAATACTATATATCCCAAACCAATGAAACCACCACTTACACATGATACTAAATTATATTTTGCAATGACACCATGTAGCTAACACTGAAAACCATCCAATACCCATTTAAAATACTCTGTAAAACAAGAGTTTTTCAGTTAAAGTCCAAATGTTATCCCAAGTCCTTCAGACCTCTGCTGCAGAAAACAGGTAGCTGTAAATAGAGGCTAATAGAAATAATTTCACAGATGGTAAATAATGCTCCCTTCGACTTCACAGTAAGATGATAATATCAATGGTGGGTATCAAGCAAGTAGCAAATAAATGAATATTGCGGAAGAAAAATAATTCTGGTAGCCAGTGCCAATGCTTCTGATAGTAAAGCAAGTCATTCTGGTGGCACAATCTTTCTGGTAGCAAGACAACTACCTCCGGAGTTTTTATGCATCCATTTCGATATATGAATCCTCCTCAGTTGTCATGGATTATATATCTGAGTTCAAAATAAACTCCAGAATTCAGTGTACATGATGCTGCTTTCAACAATCCTTCCCAGCTTTCTTTCTTTCTTTTGGAAACAACTATTTCCCATTTGACAAAATCAGTCTTTTATGTTAGCTACATGGTGTCACTGCAATATATAATTTAGTATCATTTTAGTTTAATTGAGTATCATGTTTAGTTTCTCCCTTCTAACTTTTGTAAAGAAGCATGGATTGACATTTATAGGGGTGATTTTAGCTCAGGGTGATCTGAGGTTCTCCTTTTCCAGGGCATGTCCTACATTTCAGCCTTCTGTCCTGGAGGAGTTCCCAAATGTCCTCCATTTTGAGTAGGAATAAGGGCCTTTACAGACTGCCAGAAGTAATGCAGCTTGAGGCCACTTTAACTGTCTTGACTCAGTGCTAAGGAATCATGGGATCTGTAGTTTATTGTGGCACCAGAGCTCTCTGACAGAGAAGGCTCAATGTCCCAGAAAAAAATACAGTTCCCATAATTCCCTAGCACTGAGCCAGAACAGTTAAAGTGGCCTCAATTTGCATTATTTCTGGCAGTCTGTAAAGGCCCTAAGAAGCATGAATTTACATTTATAGGAGTGATTTCAGCTTTTCTTTGATGATGTCTTACATTTTTTTCTGGAATGTCCTACATTTTTGTGTGCCTTGTCCTCCTTTGCAGTGATGACATCTGGTCACTCTGTTCTTGCTCTCCTCCCCGGCTTGACTGTGGTTGGGTGGTACACATTCAAACCCCATCCGTGATGCAGGATGAGAACCAAAGGGGGTGGCTGGATCTTCTTATAGACTCTTATAGAATCATAGACTTGGAAGAGACCTCAAGGGTCATCCAGTCCAACCCCCCCCGCCATGCAGGAATTCACCATCAAAGCACTCCCAAAACATAGCCATCCAGCCTCTGTTTAAAAACCTCCAAAGGAGGAGACTTCACCACCCTCCGAAGGAGTGTGTTCCACTGTCGAACAGCTCTTACTGTCAGGAAGTTCCTCCTAATGTTGAGGTGGAATCTCTTTTCCTGGAGCTTTAATCCATTTCTCCAGGTCCAATTCTCTGGCACAGCAGAAAACAAGCTTGCTCTATCCTCAATATGACACCCCTTCAAATATTTAAACAGGCCTACCATATCAGCTCTTAACCATCTTTTCTCCAGGCTAAACATACCCAGATCCCTACGTTCTCCTCATAAGGTATGGTTTCCAGCTCCTTACCATTTTGGTCGACTATAAATCCCAGGATTCCATAAGATGAAATTACAGCACTTAAAGTGGTGTCAAGTTACATTATTTATACAGTGTAGATCAGGAGTCGGCAAGTTTTTCGTACTTGGGGCCGGTCCGCTGGCCTCCAGGTCTTCCGCAGGCTGAGGGGGGGGGAATGGTGGCACATGTGCTCACGCATGCATGCACAGCCCCCGCCGACCCCTGCTGCTGCACGCGCATGGCCACCATTTTGTTTTCCAAAATGGCAGCCACAACTCATTTGCGCATGCGCAGTAGTCCTGCGCATACACGAACAAGTCACGGCGCCATTTTGTTTTCCAAAATGGCGTCTGCAGCTCATTTGCACATGTGCAGTACTCCTGCTCATGCGCAAACGAGTCGCGGCTGCCATTTTGGAAAACAAAATGACGGCCACGATGCGCGTGCGGCTGCGGTGGCGGTCGACGGGGGCCAGTCCAAAGGCCTCGGGGGGGGGCGGACCCGGCCTGCGGGCTGTAGGTTGCCAACCCCTGGTGTGGATAGATCCTTCCTCTCCCACCAGCAGTTGATACAGGTTGATACTCCCTTTTCTGGAACACTGAAATCTTTCCAAAACCAAAACTTTTTTTTTATAAATGGCTGAGATACTGACACCTTTGCTTTCTGATGGTTCAGTGTATGAAAACTTTGTTTTATGCACAAAATTATTAAAAAGATTGTATAAAATTACCTTCAGGTTATGTATAAAAGGTGTATATGAAGCATAAATAGATTTTATGTTTAGACTTAAGTCCAGTCTGCAAGATAGCTTATTATGAATGTATATGCAAATAAAATCCAAAACACTTCTGGTCCTAAGCATTTTGGATAAGAGAGACTCAACCTGTACATATATCGCAGTTTCTTTCTTGGGACGATCCTCTTTCTGTGTCTACTCAGAGGTAATCCACCCTGAGATCAGGAAGACTTATTCCTACTCCTCTTATTCCTCCCTACAGAAAAGACTGCAGCCCATAAATACCCCCCAATGCCTTTATTTCACCATTTTGTTTTGCATTCCCCTCTCTTCCAACATTATCACTTGCATCTACTGTAGGACTTTTGCTTTTGAAACTGTGAGGTTTCAGAAAAAACAACACAAGATCCACATTGTAAGGATTCTGGTTTTCTGCAAGCCAGTGACTGCTTCAACAATTCAGCTTTGCAATCATTGATAGAGGATGTTTGAATTCAAATCTAGATCAGAAATTAAGGGTGCAAGCCTATGTTTGCACGTAAACTCAATAAGCAGAACTTCTTTTCTGAGTGAAAACTTCTGTGTTTGTGTTGTAAAAAGACTGATAACATTTGTGCGCTCACAGTATTGATAGTGATAGTGGTCTATTTTCCTCATATATATTAGGAATGTAGTCCACAGGTCCTAAATAGCCAAAGGCACAAGATCTTACCTGATCTTGGAAGCTAAGCAGGGTCAGTTCTGATTAGTATTTGGATGGGAGGCTGTGACCCTCTCTGAAAATAAGCAGTGTGCTATAGGCTATATTTCAGAGGAAGGCAAATCACCTCTGAGGATTCTTGTCAGTGTGTGGATGATGAGTGTTGTAGTGATGCTCTTTGGCACCCAGCAGAATCTGCAGGACAAGCTGGCTGCTGTGATCCACAGCCACTTTGTAACTCTTACCATCAACTGGCTCAGCTTCCCTTCTTCAGGATCCTCTCTTTCTCAGTCAAGAAGACACATTGTAAAGTCCAAAAGCATAGTTTTATTAATGCATATAAAAGAAAAATAAGATAGCTAAGTAAAATCCATTGTGATGAACTTGTCCAGTTCAGCCATGAAAGATTACATCTTTAACAATCCCAAAAGCTTAGGATCTCAACCTTGTTACAGTTGAAACCACTGCTGCCAGGCAGACATGCACGCACATGCGCGCTCACATCTTGAACAATAACATTCTAGACAAAGACTTCTCTAGGCCCTTCCCATACTCCACCTTCTAGGTGTTAAACTTATGTTAATTGGATAATGCCGGTATGATGTATATTAACCCAACCTCTTGTTGTCCATCATCCACCACGTGACTATTTTCCCAAGCTAACGATTATTTACCTTTTTGGATATCTATTGCTACCCATAACAAAGTCTGTGTCCATGAATTCTACCTTTGGGAAAGTTCATGTTGATGTCTGTGTTGGCCATCTGGTGTTACATTCACTTTGTTTTTCTAGATGTTGTTTGTGCTTTGCCTAGAAGCTGTTCTCAAGTGGAAAAAATTACAGACACACACACATCTCTACATTTCACCTTTGACTGCATAGCCCATCCATATCCTAACAATTCTTGCCTAAGAAAACCCTATACAATTCATAGGGTCACCACAAGTTGATAGGTGACTTAATATGCAAGCATGTTAAGAGATGCAGTGGCTCAAGTGGTTAAGATGCTGACTCAGTTGATTGCAAGATCGGCAGGTTAGCAGTTCGAGGCCTGGGTGCTGCATGATGGGGTGAGCTCCTGTCACTAGTCCCAGCTTTTAACAACTTAGCAGTTCAAAAGCATGCAAATGCAAGTAGATAAATAGGTACCACTTCAGTGGGAAGGTAAGCACTATTCTGTGCAATCATGCTGGCCACATGATCACAGAGTAGTCTCTGACAACACTGACTCTTTGGCTTAGTAACGGAGATGAGCACCACCCCCTACGGTCGGATAGGACTTGGAATACCTTTACCTTTTACCTATGCACACATGTTGATTAGCACTAGAGTTGACTCTGCCAATATGGATTGCAGCAGTTCAATTGGAATATCATCTGTTCCTGGTGATTTGTTTTTCACTATTTCTCTTATTGCAGTTTCCACCTCACTTTTTAGAATTTGGGCTTCATCTTCATATGGCTCTTCATTCCATGTGTCCTTCATTTTGTCATCTCTTTTGTATAATTCTTCTGTGTATTGCATCCAACATTTTTTGTATTCCTTCTTGGTCTTGAATTATGTTATTTTTATTGTCATATCATTCCAGTCCTTAGTTTGAATTTTCCTTTGATTTTCAGATCTTGTGAAATAGATCTCTCATTCTTCCCTTTTTGTTGTTGTCTTCTATTTCTCTGCATTGGTCGTTATAGTAATTTTCTTTATCTTTCTGCACAAGTGGTTGTACTGTTGCATTCATAATTCTTAGTTTGTTCCTATCTCCCTTTTATTTTTCTTCTCTTATTTTCTTTATTGTTTGTAGTGTTTTTTCTGTCATCCATGTTTTTTTCTCTTTCTGTTTGTTTATTGAAAGTCTCTGTCTGTATTCTTCTTTTATTATGTCCCTGGCTTCAGTTTCTCTGGTTCTCAGTCTATTATGCTTAGTAGTGCAAATCTGTTTCTTATGTTGTCAGTAAATTCTGTTGAGATATTATTTAGATCATATTTTGGTATAATCACTGTTTTTCTTTTCTTCTTGAGTCTTACTCTTATTTTTGATATGAATAATTCATGATCTGTGCCACAGTCAGCTCCTGGTCTAATCTTGGCCACCAGTATAGGGTTCTGCCATCATTTGCTTCCAATTATATAGTCTATTTGATTTTTGTGTTGATTCTTCTTTGTTTCTAACTTTTGTGTTCCAGTCTCCAATGATCAGCTTGACATCCTATGTTGGTGTGTTGTCAATGTCTTCCTGTACTCCTTCATAGAATCTATCAATTTCTTCCTGTTCTGACTCTGTGGTTGGTGCACATACTTGAATTATGGTGATATTCATTGGTTTCCCATGGAGTCTTACTGAAATTATTTGGTCTGATTTTGCATTGTATCTTCTGACTGCTTTTGCAACATCTTTTCTTAGTATGAAAGCAACCCCATTTCTTCTTGTCTTTTCATTCCTTGAGTAGAGCACTGTGTAGTTGTCTGATTTAAGGTGGCCCATTCCTGTCCATTTTAACTCACTCACCCCCAGTACTGCTATGTTCATGCATTGCATTTCAATTTTTACTATGCCTAGCTTCCCTTGGCTCACATTCCATGTCTCTGTCTTGTGTGTAATGCTGCTTTGGATGCTATTTGCCTTTCTAAGGGTGTCTGCTCTTTGTCTTGTCATCTTTCTTATGCCCTTCGGTGATCTTGCAAATGTGTTATCCCTTTTTCTCTCCCTCCTTCCCTTTCTGTTAATGCTCTGATCCTGCCTGTGTCTCACTTGGGAATTCTCATCATAGGGTTTACTAGGTGATGGGGTTACACAAGGAGGGCCACCTACAGTGTGCAGTGCCAACCAGTGTTAGCTTTGGTGTCACAATTCACTCCTGTCACCACTACTGCTGCTGCTCAGTAGCTGTTTGTCTCCCTATATTATTCCTGCCGTCATTGTTTCTTTGCTTTCCTACCGATCCCCTTATGCCTCCCCGGGTTTCCCTCCTTCCCATCCCATGTGTCCTCCCTCCTTTAGTCCATCCCCATCCCCACCCCCTCCTTCCTTTAGTTCCTTCACTTCTTTCTTTATGGTTGGGATGGCTGGTCACCTTCTTCCTTCCTTCACTTGTCTGCCTGTTCCTCCAGCAGCACTCTGTTATCTGGCTCAGCTGAAGGGATGGAGTTGGGTTCAGTTGATAATTAGTTGATAATTAGTTGGAGAATATATTATAAGAAAAGTAGGATTGGACACAGAAGAAGGAGGAGTGAAAACAGGAGGAAGAAATATCAACAATCTAAGATATGCAGATGACACCATAGTACTAGCAGAAAACCTCCCAGACCTGGAACATCTACTAAGGAAAATCAAAGAAGAAAGTGCAAAGGCAGGCTTAATGTTGAACATAAAGAAAACAAAAATAATGACCACCGAGGACCTTCACAAGTTCATCCTAGACAATGAAGAAATAGAAATAGTAAAAGGATTCCCATACCTGGGATCAAACATTGATAGAAATGGGGACTGCAGTCAGGAAATCAGAAGAAGATTAAGAATGAGGAGGGTGGCTATGAAAGAACTAGAAAAGATTCTAAAATGCACAGATATACAACTAGCACAAAAGTTAGAATCATACAAGCCATTGTATTCCCTATTACCATGTATGCCTGTGAGAGCTGGACAGTTATGAAAGAAGATAGGAGGAAAATCAATTCCTTTGAGATAATGTGGTGCTGGAGAAGAGTGCTGAGGATCCCATGGACAGCCAAAAAGGCAAACAAATGGATCCTAGAGCAGATCAAGCCAGAAATCTCCCTGGAAGCCAAGATGACCAAACTGAGGCTGTTGTACTTTGGACACATCTTGAGAAGGGAGGACTCATTGTAAAAGACAATAATGCTGGGAAAGGTGGAGAGAAGTAGGAAGAGAGGAAGGCCACATGCCAGATGGATGGACTCTATTAAGGAGGTCACGGGTATTAAGGGGTTGCAGGAATTAAGCAGAGCAATGGAGGGCAGAGGGTCTTGGAGATGTCTCATCCATAGGGTTGCCATAACTCAAGGGCAGTTAACAACAATGACAACGACAATGCATGTATGACATTTTAAGAACATAAGAAAGATGTTGCAGGGTCAGACTAAAGTCTCCATCTTTTGGTCAAGTGCTTCTCAGACTTTGAGCCTCCATATGTTTTGAAATTCACCCTCTTCCCCAGCATCTCTTTACCACTGGTTAATATGTCCAGGACTCTGGGAGCAGTGGTCTAAAAACTGCTTAAAGAACCAATGCTTGGGAGCCACTCTTCTCCCCCCCCCCCTCCAGAATGCTTCAGACTACAGCTCCCTTAATTCCATTTTATTGGCTATGTTGGCTGAGGGTCCTGGGACCTGAAGTCCAAAATATCAGGAGGGCAAACAGATCTCCACCTTGGTTATAGCCCAATATCTTATCTCCATCAGCAGACACATGTTGCTAGGGTGCCCATCAGCAGAACCTCCCTCGTCTACAGTGTTTCCTCTGTACTGGCTGATACTCAGAGCAAGGCATATTCTCTCTTGAGCAATGGTATTCTCTTAAGTGGAGATCCAATATGGTGTAGTAGTTAGTCTGAGTGCTGGACTAGGACACTGATCTCCACCAGAGTTTGAGTCCCTATTTGGCTCTGGAAACCCACTGGGTGAACTTGGGCAAATCACATCTCGAAAGATGGCAATGACAAACCCTCTCTTAAAAGTTGTTGTTGTTGTTGTTGTTGTTGTTGTGTGTCTTCAAGTAATTTCTGATTTATGGTGACTCTAAAGTGAACTTATCATGGGGGTTTTAGGCAAGATTTGCTCAGAGGAGGTTTGTCATTGTCTTCTCCTGAGGCTGAGAGCATGTGACTTGCCCAAAGTCACCCAGTGGGTTTCGTGTCCAAGCTGGGAATTGAACCCTGGCCTCCTGAGTCATAGTCCAATACTGAAATCATTACGCCACATTGCTTGCCAAGAAAATCCCATGATAGGTTCTCCTTAGGGTTGCCATAATAGAAATGACTTGAAGGCACACAATACAGGAGCTGTATTCTTTCTCATGTCCACTAGATGGCACTGCAAGATTCAGTGGGGAATGGGAACATATGCATAGCTACTTGCTTTTCATGGTAGAAACAATACATGGAAGGAGAATCACCAAATGTATCACTCTTCCTTCCAGTCTTTCTGCATAGCTTTATTATATACCTTCAAGTTGATTCCAACTTATGATGACCCTATCCTAGGGTTTTCTTGGCAAGATTTATCCAGAAGCTCTCTTTTAAGGCTGAGAGAGTGTGGCATGCCCAAGGTCAACCACTTGGTTTCTAGGGCTAAGTGAGGATTCGAATCCTGATCTCCTAGAATCTTAGTCCAACACTCAAACCATGCTGGCTCACAGGCTTAGGAAAGTATTACTGGTAATGGCATGACTGAACATTCCTCTCCAATGGAAGCTCAGCTTCTCGGACAAACTCCTCCAGTTGATACAGGGAATTTTTATTTATTAACATTTAAAGTATTTCTGTATCTCTTCCCATCCCACAAGGGCTCCCAAGGAGATGAACACATAAAAACCAATTAAAATAATATAAAGGTAAAAACATTTTAAAAACACATTAAAATGCTCTTTAAAAACTCCTAAAAGCAGTCCCAAAACAATCCTAAAATCCAGCTTTGAAACAGTTAAGACAGCAGTTTCAAACACTGAATGTCATGGGGGACAGCACTGTTTTGGCTACCCAAGCGGAAGCTTAAAAGAGATGGTGCCAGCCTAACTTTCTTGGGTGAGGAGTTCCACAGTTGAGGCACTGCTATAGAGAAAGCCCTGTTACATTTACCCACCAACCTAACCTCTTGAGGTACTGGGGCATGCAACAGGGCCTCTTCTGAAGATTTCAAAATTTTGGCTGGCTCATATGGGTGGAGGCAGTCTTTCCATGCTCTCAGCCTCTGGGGAAGGCAATGACAAACCTCTTCTGAACAAATCTTGCCAAGAAAACCCCATGATAGATTTGCTTTAAGGTTGCTGTAAGTCAGAAATGGTTTGAAGGAAAGCAACAACAAAGTCATTCTGATATCCTGGCCCCAAGTTATTTAGCACTGTGTAGGTCAGGGGTAGGCAACCTTTCCCCTTTAAGGGCCGAGGGACTTCAGCTCCCAGAATCCCAGGAGCTATTGGCCAACATGGGACTATTGGCCAACATGGCTGAGGCTTCTGGGAGCTGAAGTCCCTCGGCCCTTAAAGGGGAAAGGTTGCCTACCCCTGGTGTAGGTCGACATCAGCACTTGAATTGCACGCACAAGCAAATTGGAAGCCAATGAAGTCCTTGCAAGACTGGTGTTACAGAGTTTCTAAAATGTACACCTGACACAAGTCTAGCTGTTTCATTTTGCACTTAACTGTCAGTTTTCAACATTCATTCTCCTATCCTCTCACCTTTTCTGGAAGTGTGTGTGGGTGTGTCATCATAAGCCTTGCTAATGGGACAGTAACCATTCATTAATCCATTTTTGTAGATCAGTTGTCACCACTAGTCACAAAAGTTGCAGTTTCATTACTTAACTCACCATAGCTGGTATAGTATTGAACACTCAGAGCTGGAAGGGACCCCATAGGCCATACAGTTCAACTCGTCTGCTCAGTGCAGGAAATCCAGCTAGAGCATCCCTAGTAGGTAGCTATCCAGTCTATTTTTGAATACTGTACTTTCTGGCATATAAGACTACTTTTTTTTTTTTTTGCAATTTTATATTTCATTAACATGTATTATTTAAACATACATATCAAATTGAAATATTAATGTCTTTTATAGTAATTATCTACAAATGTTTACATATTTACATGTAAATAAGACTACTTTTTAACCCAGGAAAATTTCTCCAAAGTCAGGGCTCATCTTATACGCCGGGTGGAGGAGGAGAAGGAAGAAGGGCTGGCACAGCACGAGGCGGAAGGAAGAGGAAGAGAGGAAGTCCAGGTTAGAGGAGGAGGAGGAGGAAGGGGTGGCGTGGTGTGGCGTGAGGCAGGAGGAGGAAGCAGCAGCGGATAAGAGATGAACCCCTATCCTGGGTTTTTCTTGGCAAGATTCGCTCAGAGGAGGTTTGGCATTGCCTTCCCCTGAGGCTGAGAGTGTGTGACTTGTCCAAGTTCACCCAGTGGGTTTCATGGCAGAGTGGGGAATCAAACCCAGGTCTCCAGAGTGGTAGTCCAACACTCAGACTACTATACCATGCTGGCTCCTATTCCCATGTACTACCTATGAAACAATTGCAGACTTTTTTGTTGTTCTTGTGTGTCTTCAAGACTTATGGTGACCTTAAGGCAACCTTATCATGGGGTTTTCTTGGCATGCTTCTTCAAATGGGGGTTGCCATTACCCTCCTCTGAGGCTGAGAGTGTGTGACATGCCCAGGGTCACTTACTTGGCCGCAAATTGTACATACCCCAGAATGCATCACCTAGTATATTGGCAGTCCTACCCCCCAACACTTTCTCATTTCCCCCTGTTGGAAGAGGGGTAGTCTTATACGGTGAGTATATCCCAAATTCTATATTTTAACTGGAAACGTTGGGGGTCATCTTATATGCCCAGTCATCTTATACGCCGGAAAATACAGTACCTCCAGAAAAGAGACCCCACCACCTCTAACTGGCCCCATTGTCAAAAAGTTCCTTCTGATCTTCAATCAAATCTACCCTCCTGTAACTTCAAACCATTATATCTGGTCCTACCCTCGGAGGCAGCAGAGAACAAGCCTGTATCCTCTCTGTAACAGCCCTTTAGATATTTAGAGCACAATCATCTCACAATTCAGTCTTCTGTTCATCAGGCTGAACACGCTCGACTCCCTCAATCTTTTCTTATATGTTTTGTTCTCCATAGCTCTTATCATCACTGTTGCCTTCTCTGAACCTGCTCTGACTAATCCGTTTGCCAATCAAAATATCATGGGGACTTTATTAAATGTTTTGCTGAAATAAAGATAAATGACATCCACAGCATTCCCACCATCTACTAAACTAGCAACCCGATTTTTTTTAAAAAAGGAACAAGGTTAGTTTGGGAGGATTTGTTCTTGACAAACCCATGCTGGCTCCTAGTAATCATTGCATTGCCATTTAGATATCTGCAAACAGACTACATTGTAATATGTTCTAATATTTTTCTTTTTTCTTTTTGCCCTTTTTGAACAGAGGGACTGTGTTTTCATTTCTCTAATCTCCTGGCACCTCCCCTATTCTCCAAGATTTTTTAAAAAATTCTAGCAACTGTGGTTCAGTGAGTACATCAGTGAGTTCCTTTAGTACTCTGGGATGACTTCAGCTGTCTCTGCAGATTTGAAGTGGTTTAGGGTAACCAGGTGACTATCTGACTATCTCTTTGCCAATTTTCGGGCTGTACAGACTGCCCCAAAGGGGTGGTGGCAAGCCGCCCCTTACCTTTCTCTGATCAGGGCCATGGTCCCAATCTGGTCTTTTCACAGTGCAAAAAAAAGCTGCAAAAAGCAGGTTCTTTTTGCGCTGCGGAAAAGGCACCATAGCCACCGCGGCAGCTCTTCAGCTGCTCTTCCGTGCAGCCCATCTGAATGCTGCCCTGAAGATGTGCCCTTTTGCCTCCCCCCATGTGGTTGCTTGGGTGGCATGACGCCAGCCTGGGAGTGGAGTTAGGTGGCTGGTATGCGGTTGCCACACCCCACTCTGCCCCCAGGCTGGCTCTTTATGCCAGTCTGTACAGCCCCTTTGATTTGCAATCCAGATACTTTGTCAAGGTTTCTGCTGATGGATGTAAGCTTTTGGGGGTGAATAATACTGAAGCAAAACAAGTAATGAGTGGTTCTGCCTTTTCATTGTGATCTTTAGGATTTTACCATCTTTACTAAACAGTGGCCCCACCATTTCCTTGGTTATTCTTCTGCTTTAAATGTATCTGACACCCACCCTCCTTTTGTTGCTTCCTGTTTGCTTAGCCAGTTTCAACTGATTCTAAGCTTCAAATTTCCTTATATCATTGTGAAATGATATCATCAGTCTGCACATCTGTACTCTTGGTTATCTGGCCTTTATATGTAACTGAGTTTGCTGTGCAGCCATATTGGCTTTTTCAGATTTTCCCCATTTTTCTTCTTCTGTGGGATTGTTTGTGATCATTTTTTGCAACCTCTTCTTCAAGAACTCCTACCCTTCTTTAGCATCTTGTGCCATGAGATTCTGCCAAGCTTTCCCCCCGAGCTTATTAAAATCAACATTCTTGAAATCCAAGGTCCTTGTTTGACTGTACTCTTCTTTGTCTTGTCCCACAGTTGAGAATTCTAGCATTACATGGGTTCAAAACACACTGTAGAAATAATTCAGTTTGAGAACGCTTTAACTGTCCTGGCTCAGTGCTAGGGAATTTTGGGAACTGTAGTTTATTGTTGTATCAGAGCTTTCTGACAGAGAAGGCTAAATGTCTCACAAAACTAGAGTTCCTGGGATTCCCTAGTATTGAGCCAGGGCAGTTAAAGCAGTGTTTTGGACTACGGTCATTTCCCTTAAGTACCAACCACTTTGATTTCAGCGACCAACTCCTCCCTATTGGTTAGGAACAAGTATAGGATTGCTGAGCCCCTTGTTCCTTCTTCTAACTTTTGAAATAGGAACTTATCTGTGAAGCATATCAGAAATTTGTTGCAGAGCCTATGCTTAGCAGAGTTAGACTGTTAGCAGAATATCATTTTAGCTGCTGTTTTTAACCTTGTTGTACGCCGCCCCGATTGCTGAGCAGAGGGGCGGGTTATAAATAAAAATTTATTATTATTATTATTTATTATCAGGGTAATTGAAATTCCCCATAACTACTCATTTTTGCTTCTTTAAGATTTCTCAGATTTGTTTCTGAAAAAGCATCATCCACTATCTGTTCTTGTTTTGGTGGCCTGTAGTAGACGGCTACCATAATGTTGCTTTCATTTCTTTATTTTTACCCAAATGTTCTCATGGATTTGTGTATAATTGAATTTGTCTTTGACATATAATGCTACTCCACCTACCTTCCTGCCACCTCTGTTCTTTTTTAATAGCTTAGTTCCTAAATTGTTACATTCCAAGCATAGTAGTCATCCCACCAAGTGTCCATTATACCTATAAAGTCATATTTACCTTTCTGCACAAGGACCTCAAGCTCATCTTTTGTTTCCTGTACTCTAGTGTTTTGGTGCCTAGACATCTGGGATGTGTGATTCCCATTATCTTCCACAGCTGCTTCTCTAGAATTCACATCTTTGTCTTTAGAGCTTGCCTTTGGGATAAACGATCCTCTCTGTTTTATCATTCCAACTGCATTATTAACATGTTTAGCACTTTACTGCAATCTATCGCATGTATTCAAGAACCCAACAGGGAGATTATTTTTAAAGAAATTTAATTGCTTTTTAAATTGCACTCCTGGAAAGTGTTGCATAGTGAATCCCCTGTCATTATACTACTGAAAATAATATTTTGGTATTTTATAAGGATGGCTTTATTTTATCTTGTGAGGATGGATTTCACATCATAGCATCATTAAAATGATGTAGCAAGATATAAATTGGCATGTAGTTCTAGAATTTCCCTCTTCTTTATTTCCACCAAAGTATTATTACAGTATAACATGCAGTATTAGTATGAGTGTAAAGCTATACATATCTTGTATAAATGTAACAATTAATTGTAACAATGTTTAAAATAATGTAATAATTCTGGACTGTTCTTCATTCAAAAAAAAATGGTGCCATGATCTTTATCTTACTTGCTTGATTCTACTGATGTATTCCTTTAGATGACAATGGTACCTTCAGATACTAACCTGGCAGTATGAATAGGTTTTGCAACCAAGCTGCTGTATAAAATACTCAGTTTAGAACAGTGATCCACTTGTATACCTTCCATCTGTATTGGGCTGGGAGTGGACCGTTGTCAAGAAATAAGGCTGCAATCCTAAAAACACTTACCTGAGAGGAAGCCCCTTTTAACTCAGTAGGAGTTATATCTGAGTAGATACATATACGAGTGTGCAATAATTCCCCCCCCCTCATTTTTTTGCCCAATAAAGCAGAGGTGGTACTGTGAGATGCTCACACTCCCTTTATAACCAGCCATGCACTTGTGCCTCCCTGTATGAATAGCAGCCTCTTACTTCAATGAGAGACTACAGCCATGCATATGAAAGTCCAACACAGCTGCTGTTCCACTGGAAGAGAAAGAGCTTGTCATTCAGGCAGGCCTTTGACACATATGCTAACCTTCTGTTTCTGTGTGTCTTAACTAGTTGGGTACTGGCTTTGTCTTTTATTGTCGCATTTTAAATATATGTAATTTAGAAAAACTCTGCTTCATGACTGGAGGCTGCTACACCAGAGCATGTGCTAGAATTGCCTGGATGCTATAATGGTTTGGATGAGGTACACACTGAAGCTGGACCCTGATAAGATGGAGACTTTGTGGACTGGTTATTCTTGAGACCAGGAACTGGGTGTGTAATCTGTCCTGGATAGGGTTGTATGCCCCCTAAGGGAGCTTGGGAGTACTCCTAGATCCATCTCTGTCATTGGAGGCCTAGGTGGATTCCAGGGCTCGGAGTGCTTGGGGCCATCTTTGACTGGTCCACCAGCTATGACCTTTCCTTAGTGGCATCACTAACAGTGGTGTCCCTGGTGTGGGAAGGGTGCGCGTTTGTCCCTCCTGCTCCCGTCATTGGGTTTTTTCCCCTTGGAGAAAGGCTGGAGATGGAGCAGCTGGGAAGGTCACAGGTGCTACCTTCCTTGTTGAAGGGGGAAGAGAGCTCAACTGGGTGTCATCCATATTCTGGGGTGTCACCCAATGTGGTCCATACCCCTCTCACCCCTCTATGCCACTGCCTTTCCTTAACTTAATCACATACATTGTAGCTTCCAGATGAGACTATCCAATGTATTCTGAGTTGAGCTTCCCCTCTAGACAGCTTGGATGCTGCAGCTCAGTTTAAATTCCAGCAATTAGATTGCTGATCATAACATCACACAGAAACTATATACTACCAAGCTTAAAGGGACTCTGCTGGATGCTAATATGTTGCTAGTCCAACTTCAAGATGCTAATGAGAATATTGAAAGGAATGAATGTCTTGGGATCACGATACTGTCCCAAAATATGACTGCTTGAAGACATGTATCTGTTGGAGGAGGTCTTTCTCTTTATTCCCACCAATGGAAGCAATGCACTGTGTGAGAAGGTGGGAGAGGGCCTCCTCTGTTGTTGCACCCAAGTTGTGGAATGTCCTCCCCTTAGACTCCTATCTGGTGCTAATGCTGGTTTAATTTTTGTTGCAAATTAAAATATGGATTTTTGTTAAAGCCTTTGGGGCCTAATGGTTTTATATGTACATTACCTGTTTGTTTGTTTGTTTTGTTAACTGCCTTCATGTTGGTCTCGACCATGGCGACCCTATGGATGAGACATCAGATCATGAAAGGCTATGGAATGTCCTTAAAGACATGGGAGTGCCAACACATCTGATAGTCCTAATGAGGAATCTGTGCTCAGGACAAGAAACTACTGTCAGAAAAGAACACGGAGAAACAGAATGATTCCCAATTGGCACAGGAGTCAGACAAGGCTGCATCCTATCACCCTAACTCAGGGGTAGGCAACCTAAGGCCCGGATGCAGCCCCATGAGGCCTTTGGACCGGCCCCAGGCCGGTCCTGCTGCTGCCGCCGCCCCCCACCATGATGATATTGATTATTATGATATGATATTGATTATTACTTGTTCTTGGGGTTTCCTTGGCAAAATCTCCACAGGGGTTTTGCCATGGCTTTTCTGGGGCTGAGAGAGTGTGCATGCATATTTTTTAATTTTTTTATTTTTATTTATTTATTTATTTATTTATTTATTTTTGGTGCTTCGGCCCCACAGTTGTCTGAGGGGCAGCAACCCGGCCCCAGGTTCAAAAAGGTTGCCTACCCCTGCCCTAACTATTCAACTTATATGCAGAACATATTGTAAGGAAAGCAGGCTTGGACATGGAAGAGGGAGGAGTAAAAATAGGTGGAAGAAATATCAACAATCTGAGATATGCTGATGACACCATAATACTAGCAGAAAACCTCACAGACTTGGAACAACTACTAAGGAAGATCAAAGAAGAAAGTGCAAAGGCAAGTTTAATGTTGAACATAAAGAAAGCAAAAATAATGACCACAGAGAATTTATACATATTAAAACTTGACAATGAGGAAATAGAAATAGTAAAAGAGTTCTCATATCTGGGATAAAACATTGATCAGAACAGAGACTGCAGCCAGGAAATCAGGAGAAGATTAAGAATGGGGAGGGCAGCTATGAAAGAACTAGAAAAGATCCTAAAATGCAAAGACATACAACTCAGCACAAAAGTCAGAATCATACAAGCCATCGTATTCCCTATTACCATGTATGGATATGAGAGCTGGATAGTCAAGAAAGAAGATAGGAGGAAAATTAACGCATTTGAGATGTGGTGCTGGAGAAGAGTGCTGAGGATCTCATGGATAGCCAAAAAGACAAACAAATAGTCCTAAGAGCAGATTAAGCCAGAAACCTCCTTGGAAGCCAAGATGACAAACTTAGGCTGTCATACTTCGGACACATTATGAGAAGAGAAGACTCATTAGAAAAGACAATAATGCTGGGAAAGGTGGAGGGAAGTAGAAAGAGAGGAAGGCCACATGCTAGATGAATGGACTTTATTAAAGAGACCACGAATATGAGAGCCTCTTCCTTTCTTGGACCTTGTTTGGACCTCTGGGATTTCTCTCTCCATGTGTGGTTGGAATCTATGTTGCAGAATTTTGAGCATAATTTTGCTTGCATGGCAGATTAGTGCTATGGTTATATAGTTGCTGCAGTCTCTTGTATCTCCTTTTTTGTGGATGGCGGTGTATATTGATTGCTTCCAATCTGTTGGCCATCGTTTTGTTTTCCATATCTGTTGACATATGTTGGTTAGCACCAGTGTTAACTCTGTCAGTGTGGATTGCAACAGTTCTATTAGTATATCATCTATTCCTGGAGTCTTGGTTTTTGCCATTTCTTTTATTGCAGCTTCCACCTCAGTTTTTAGAATTTGGGGTTCATCTTTATTTTGCTCTTTGTTCCATGTGTCCTTCATTTTGTCATCTCTTTTGTATAGTTTTTCTGTGTATTGCATTCAATGTCTTTTTATTCCTTTCTGATCTTGAATTATGTAGTTGGCCCTCTACATTTGTTTGTGGCTTTGACTTTTGCAGCTTTATTTGCAGTTTTATTAATGTGTTCTCTCTAGGAATCTCTAGGTCAGGGGTTGTCAACCTATGGTCCGCGGGCCCCTGCTGGCCGGCCCCCGCCGCCGCGGGTGCCGCTGCCGCTGACCGCCGCTGCGCACGCCGCTGCCATTTGCCTTCCAAAATGGCGGCTGTGGCATGTGCGGCCAAAATGGCACCCCGGAGGAGACCCGTCGCCGCCGAGGGAAGCCTCCCGGGGGGCACTCGCGGTGGCACTGGGCCTCTAAGAGGCCCATCGCCGCCGGGGGAAGCCTCCCGTGGGGCACAATTAATGTTATTGAATAATAAAGTTTGCTCTATGAAGGAATGAGATTTACCCTTTTTCATGTGGAAAAAACACATTCCAGCCTACATACAAACTGTCTAAAAATGTTCCAAGTAATCCAGCATGTATTTTAGGCAGCCAGATTGAATTTGACCAATTAAAAATGTTTTTGTACTAATATCCAGAGAATCATGAGTATGTTCCGGCAACATATAAATATACTAGTATAGTTGGTGCTCCATATCCATTCTGCATCCATGGAATGAATTTTTTTTAAAAAATTCCAAAAAGCAAAGCTTGATTTTGCCATTTTATATAAGGGACACCATTTTACTACTGACTGTACATAATGGGACTTGAGCATCCATGTATTTTAGTATCCACAAGAGGTCCTGGAATCAAACCCTAGGAGATATCTCTATTGAATTGAAAATGTTTGTCTATTCTACTTTAAAAGGACTTTTATCACTTAAAAATGCTATACACACGCAAACAAAAGCAAATATGTAAATTTTATTGCAAGCAGATTTAAATATCTACCGCTTTATACAATCTACAGAAAGTTCCAAAATATGAATATAAAGAATTCATGTATCTACAGAAATGAAAGTTTAAAAACAGCACTGAAAATAAACTTTATATTCATACACATGTATGTGTGTGTGCATGTATGTATGCCCCTAATATTTGAGACTGCATTGATCCAGTTAATGAAATGTTATAGCAGTTTTGAAGGCTGAACTGTTGTCAGATAAGTGCACCTATCATTGTACCATTTAAAAATACATGTCAGCATTTAGTGCTGATGACTACAGATATTTTTAATGGTTAATGCACTGATAACTATGTCCCAACGTTCCCCAGAGCATTTTTGCCAATTCTATTTTACATTACAGAATGAAAGAGTATTGAGAATGACAGTGCACACATGACAGAATTTTTCAGACAATGCACATTTAAAATTCTGTATAATTTTGACAAAGATAAAGCTGTATAAACTGATGTGTGCAATTGTGCAACATACAATCATGTACATATTTCTTTCATAACACTATGACAAAATCCCATTAAAGCTTTTCAACAAGATCCCACAGATGTCACAACTAGTGCTGTTTTCTTCCTTTGATACCTGCATTATAAGTGGGATAAACAAGTTGATGGAAGTGAGAGGAACACATTTAGCTGAACAAAATAACAAATAAGAAATTTAGGAGAATTCCCAAGTGTGTGAGCCTCAGTGAAAATACATGTTCAGCCTTCATGAAAATTTGGTTGCTGCCCACAAGTTCCAGCTCATTATTAAAGCATTTGAAACATTTATGTTAAAGGGTTCAACAAGCCAGACAAAGCCATTCGAATTACACAGAATGCTGCTTTAAATATTACAGCTATCTATGCATTTTCTGACTAAAGTCCACCACCCAGCAAGCTGCATGGAAATATAGTTTCTGCTCATTTATCTCTATTCTTGAATTCTCTCATGCAGTCCCCCAATGTGGAGGTAGAGAAACAAATACTCTGTCTACATCCATCATCAAGCTGAACTATAGGCACATTACTAAACAGCTGATCTGTGTTTTCAGTTTGGGCCCTCTTAGGGTTTGCAGAGGGAGATAAAACTAGATTACATACCACCACTCAAGGCATCAGTGAATCCCCCCTCCGAAAGATTTTTGTAGGTAGCAGCAGGTGTGCCTGAGAATCCTCTCCACTAGGACCTACTAATGTAGGATATATTGCAGCACAAGTGGCAAACATAAAGTATGCAAGGGATAATTTCCTCTCTTCCCTACCAAAGCCTTCCTTCAGCTGGGTGATGTCAAATTGGAAGGCCAAGCCTATGAAGTTTCTGGCTCCCGAAGCTTTACTGTATTCAGGTCTTTCCTAGTCAGGGTATGACTTCTCTGAAAAGACCTCTAAGACTCTGGTATTGGCTGCAGGAGTGTTCCTGCAACGGGTGCTTTGATAGGAGAAACACATCTCTATGCTTTCTTCCAATGGGGAGGATGTGGCAGGGCAAAGCTTCCTGCTGTTATCTCTGAGCAGAGATTAGCACAGGGATTACCCTATACATTACTGGCCCTGTGGGAGACAGGAGAATGGGAGGGGAATCCCTGCTGTTATTTCAACTCCCTGCTCATTTTCCCAATTTGGAGGGTGAATGCAACATTTATTCCAAATGGATACACATTGGGTATCTCCATTGTGGGTTGGGGTTGGGTGAGGATTTCTTGGGTTAGGTAAGGATTTACTATTACCCCAAGGTTCCCTCTGCTGTGCTACTTTGCATGTCTATAACACAGAGTGAAAGAAAGACTGATGTTCAAATAATGATGATTGATGACTTTCCTTTTTTTTAAAAAAAATACATGGGCTAGTTTTTTTTTTTTAAATCCAGTTATTTAGTTGAAACCAAATGACCCCTTTAAATTCAAAACAATCTTTCTTCTAGAGTGCATTTGTATGTCATGCTAAGCCATGGTTTATGTTAATCTTGATTTGTTGCTTTGGCCATGAATTGTTCCATAGACAATAAAATAAGCCACAGCTTGCTTGTCCTATTTACTGGCCTGTTGTTGTTGTTGTTGTTGTTGTTGTTTTTGTTTTAATCCCAATCATTTTCTGAGCTCATATTTCAGGGTGGGCAGCTGAAAATGTAACCATGGGAAAAGCCATGGTTCTGAGTTTATATACAATGACAAACTATGATTTAAACATATCAGAATTTGGAGGCCTATAACAAACCAAGGCTTCTAACTGTGATTTGCAGCTGACTAACAAACCATAGTTTGTGGGGAATGAGTTCAGACATAGCCAGAAGTGAACAAACTATAATCTGTTTATCATTCATGGTTTGGGTCCATACAGACAGTGTAGAGCTAATGAAATCAATGTGTTTGTTCTACGTATGTCTTAGTCTAAATCCAATCAAAGAGGTTTAAAAAACCCAAAACTCAAATTGCTTAGCTACAGTTATATGTTTCTGCCTGCAAAATATCATTCAGTTCAGGGAACAGCTGAGATGCAAGAAAGTTACAGTAAACCCTTTTGTTGGTAAACAGAACAGGAATGCAGCATTTTCAAACCATCAAGTAAGAGTCTTCTTATTAAGGCTAAGGGATGGAAATGAGAAACACAAAAACAAGCAACTGGTACAAAGCTTTATGGAACAAAAATATAAGAACACGAGTAGCAGCAGCTTGTGGTAAGCAGTATTTGTTGCAACATTAAAAGCTAGTATTTAGAAGTGAAAGCAAATAAAATAAAAATAATTACCTGTGGATTATTCAGAAAGAACAAACCTATTTTTAATTTTAACATTCATGAGAATTTCAACATTCAGTCACAAGTCCACTATAAGCTAAATTTTAGAGATTCAAAACTCATAAGTATAAAAAAAAAGTCTAAAACGTACACTTAAAAAAATAGAAATGGTGTGTTAACAAATGTATGCGTAAAACAGATATATAAATAGCTATAGTATTGAAAAATATTTCAGTGCAAAGGCAATTTTAAGATTTCTAAAAATACATTAAAAATAATTTTGTTAACTACACTCAAACAGGAGATTTATCACTACTACAGATATAAAATCAATACCCACATCAAGTTGATTTCTTAAAAATATATATATTTATATATATTTGTTACCAGTGTTTTATGTAGGGGACATTTCTACCCGTCGTTCAAGTATGTAATGTCAAATAAATATTACCTTTAGGTATTACTGTCAGCATGTGAACAACACTGAGATTGGAAAGTGCTTTATCTTAAATGACAAGAGATGCTGTGATGATGTGTGTTATAGGTGGGTGATGGTGGGAAATTTATGGGAACAATATCGGATTCTTATTTTCCATAATCTTTGGTATAATCAAGTTTTCAACAATTTGCCTTTTGAAATGTTTTTTCCCTTCACCCCATCTCTGCCCAGGGGAGGTGAAAATAAAACTACACATGGTTTTCTCCACACAAAAACTTTAGTTACTATAAAGCAATTTTCAGCAATTTTGATGCCCTAAATAAAACACTGGGATAAAAGAAACAAAAATGTTATATGTCAGCTATTTTAAAAAACAGTACAAAGCAAAACTATAGCCACAAATGGAGCTGAAGTACAAGCTGGCTGTCGTTTTTTAAAACGATTGATTACAATTTTTATGGGTCTCCTTTCCCCAAATCCACATTCAAGGAAGAGGAAAAATACCCTCTAGTGGTTATTGACTAATGCAAACTGTCACAAAGCTGTATCTCTATAAGAGAGCAGGTCTTTTCAAATAGATCAATGATAGTGCTATGATCCCACTTTCACTGCCATGCCAATACCTTACAGAATCCTGGGATTTGCAGTTTAGGGTGGGGTACTTAAAAATCTCAACCAGAGACCTATAATGCCTTGCCAAACTACAAACCTCAGGATTTTATAGGATGTGGCCATGCAGTTAAAATGGAATCATAGTGCTGCAAATGTATAATGTAACCCTTAGATTTCATTTTCTCTTTAAAATGAAAACAAAAATGATATGGGGCCATGGCTCAATGACAGAACATGTGTTTTGCATGCAGAAGGTCACAGATTCTCAATCCCATGCCTCTTCAGGCAGAGCTGGAAAAACTCCTTTCTGTACATTACTGGCAGATTGGGCCAATGATTTGACTTGGTCTAAGGCAGGTTTCTATTTTCATAGTTGTCAAAATTAATTCATTGTAATGACAGGAAAAATATAGAGCAGAAAAACACTTCCTAATGCCTCAGTACCCAACTCATTTTAGAGATAACAAAATGCTTATTGTTGATAATTTCCTAAAGCTAAATTCTTGAATTCAGTCATGATTTTCAGTTCAGAGCCGGTAGTGGCCATTTCACCCACTTGCTAGCCAGCTTGACTTCTTGAGGTGTGCAGAGAGTCTAAGTGAAAATGTGTTGGTCTACAGTGGTAAAACAATCCTAAAATCACAGTCCTACTTGGCGACTTACAATAAAATGGACATTAGAGAGTGTTTCTTGAAAGAAGATTTGCACAGAGGAAACACCAGTTTGTTCTACAGAAAGAGCAAAGAAAGGACAAAGACAAATCAGAAACAGCACCTATGAATAAGCTTTCAGTGACTTTCACAAGGGATCTAAGATCATTGTTAATAACTGACAATTTTTAACCATTGATTTCAGAAGTGGATAATTTACTGAAGGAGGACTGTTCAAGTAATAAAGAGAAATGATAAAAGCAATAAAGATACAAAGGTTTTGAAAGAATGGAATGAAATCATATAGTGCTGTCCATTCTCACAGTGCCAGACTGTATAGATAATCCATTGTTTCAACAGTTTAAAACATAAAAAGAAAGGCCAATACTCCTGGAAAGGTTTGTACTCAGCGCTCTTGATCCAGTTTGTCAGGATATTACTAGATAGTAAAAGCTTATTGAAAATTCCAGTCAGGATTGTTAAATACTCATTTGCAGATTTTTGTTTGAGGGGTTAGGAGCTGTAGTTCTTAAAGGCTTGAATTGGTGATCTGTCACAGACATGTCTCCAAACCTGAACCGCTGTGGTAGTACCCCACACCAGAATCAAAACGCTTATTGGAATAGCCAAAGATAGATGGGAGCACTGAATAATCATGGTTTCGCCAATGTGTAAACATTGTTTTTTTAGAATGAGAACTAGACCTTCTTGGAGGGGAATTCTTGCAGTCGTTGCTCCTGTATCTTGGTCTCTTCAAAGGGGCAAGAGGTGTAAATTCTGAAATATGGTCCTGACCACAGCTTGATGTAGTCTGCCAAGAAAACAAACAACAGATTGTGAAACAGCACAATAATAAATAAAAAGGCTTTTATGTAGTATCTATAATTTCCATGCGGCAACACGAACACATTAATTCATATAAATGTATTTCCGACAGGACACAACAGCTTGATTTGTTTAAGCTGAAAGTACTCTCAATGGGATTTTGTTTTACATGCAATAATCCCCCCCCTTTAGTTTAATATTGTGCTCAGAAAGATTAATAAGATGCTTGGCTTTGAGCTGTTCCTCATGTTTCATTTTGCATGATAAAATCTTTTGATATATAGATGATTGATAGCCTTTGTATTTTTTTAATTCAACATTTCTAAAGAGAATAAATATGTGAAAGATTTTAATTCTGAGAGTTAATTTATAGTTCCCTTACTATACCAAGCTGAGTTGGTGGCAAAATGAACATATTCTCCCATAAGCATGATGATGGATGAAAGCAGTTCTGCCATTCTGGATTAATTATGCATTAATATAATTTAGGATAGTAAAATGCTTATAAGTTACAACTGAATCAGAAAAACAAATGAATTAATACCTTTGTGCTTTTATTTCATGTTACTTTTTGTAAGTTGTCTGAAGGAAACTTTCAATTTTGCCTTCAACTATGTTTTATTCTAGCCTATGTTATTAGTCACGAAGTCAGTCTTAATTAAGGGGGGATGCAGATGGGCGGCCCTGGGCTGCCCCATAAAATGGAGGATCGAGGCTGAGGCTGCCAGATGCGTTGGCCTCGATCCCCCCTTTCGCTGCCTGGGAAAGGAGTGTCAAAACACTGCTCCTTTCACAGGTGGCAGAAAGGTGCCCAAAGAGCCGCCACATGGCTCTTTTGTGTCTCTTCTGGTGCAGCATGTAAAAACGCTGCGCTGTGATGACGTCTTGATGGTGCGCACTGTGTGTAGTGGCGTAAACCGTGATGACATCCTTGGGAAGGGGTTGGGAAGCCCAGTGTGTGGCTCCTCCTCCTCTTCCCTGCCTCCAAGACGGCGCTTTGTGCCATCTGTAGTGGCCCTTGTACTGTTAATGTGGAGTGACCACACAGCTTTAATTTATACCTGTCTATTATGTCAGCTACAATACTTGAAATACAAGTACCTTCACTCAATTGTGACTGATACACTTCAATGAGAAATCTACATTTAATTAAAGTCATGCCCATTAAAAGTCCTACCAGAATCAATGCAAAATTTAAAACAAAAATTGGTTGCTGCTTAAAAATTAATCTTTCCAGAAAATGCATACATAAAATACTATTGCAAAAACTTACCTGTGTTCTGAAATGCATTGAAAACAAACTATATTATTAAAAACCACAGAAATCATGTTTAATTTGGGACAGATCAGCAAAAACTCTGGAGGAAACAAGTTTTCCCTTTGAAAACATCACGGCACACCAATAGAAATTACCAAAAGGGTAACACTGTTACCTATCAATGATTTAATTATGCCTCGGAAGCAGAAAGGGTTCCTTCAAGGAGTGGCCCATCGCTGTTCGCCAGTGCATTTACAGTTGTTTTATGTTTCATACTCTTCTGCAAGGATGAGGAAAAACACTGAGACTACAGCTCAATATGAACATCTCAAGCAGAAAGTGTTAACTGTAGGGTTAGGATGGCTAACATATGCCAAATCGCCAGTACTGACAACGAAAAAACAAGTTGAAAAGGTAAATTACCAAGAAATTATTACAATGCTATAGCTAAGGACTTAGGCTTTTTAAAAACATTTTATTTAGAGCTTGATTTTTATATTCTCCATGGAAATGGATTATAAAGATAACACTACTATCACTGGTATGTAACAGAATCACAGGAGGAAGCAGTGCCCGCAGTCATAACATCTGATTGAACTGGTCTAAGGGAGCTATCTGAACAGCAAGCTCCGAACACATTTGACCTCGGGGAAAATGAATCTTCCTTGTTATACTTTTCATATTTTAAAGAAAAAGTATAAACTTGCAAAAACGTCCATGCAAAGGGTAGGATGAAGATCACCCATAAGTGCATATGAATTACCAAATGGAGAAACGGGAATACGTTTCACCAAAATACTACCTTCGTCATGGGATTCTAAATCTACATTTGCATCAAAAACACTTTTTGAGTTAGAGTTAACAAGTCTCTACATGGCTTCAGTGTTTTTGAAGTTTTAAAGTTAAAACTTGACATTGAGTTTACAGTAAAAGTCTTAGAAGTTGGAAACAGGAAATAGGAATCATGTTAGGCAGAGATGAAGACACAGTAATACATATTTATAGTAAAAACAAAATGATTATATAAGGTAGGCATAAGAGAATAAACAATACAGGCATAATTCTTGGGCAGAGAATCACATCAGACAAATACACTGGCTGGCACTAAGGACCAGTCTGGAATCAGAAAAGAAATAGGATTTAGCTTGTTCATCAAAAGAAATAGATTCCTCCAAAGCTTTTGCAGATTCATTGATTACAACAGCCCAAAGCAGCTTGCATATATGATAAATATAAGCCTCTATAAATAGAAACAGCAAAAGAAGAGGCAGACTTTAAAAAGGCAAATTTTAAAATTTGCAATTATTGGCAACAATGTTCTTGCTTACCCCACACAGAAATGACCAGATAAACAGCATAAGGTGAGAAATGTAATGAATTTAGAAAAAGACAGGCTTGTATTGTCAGAATGGAAAGTGAAAATTTCAAGAATAATCTGTTATGTAAAATACTAAATTCAAACCAGATCAGGCACATTTTGCCCTGAACCTAGTTTGCAGGGCAAGCACAAAACCACAGATTGATGTTTAGTACAAATTGGCATACTTCAAATCAGCCAGAGACAGAGAAATGCCTTAAAGCAGGGGTAGGCAACCTAAGGTCTGGGGGCTGGATGTGCCCCCCCCCCGAGGCCTTTGGACCGGCCCCAGGCCGGTCCTGCCGCCGCCGCCCGCCATGATGATATTGACTATTGTTGTTATTCCTTGGGGGTTTTCTTGGCAAAATCTCCACAGGGGGGTTGCCATGGCTTTTCCGGGGCTGAGAGAGTGTGCAAACATATTTTTTTAATTTATATATATTTTTAATTTTTTTAAAAAACTATTTATTTATTTATTTATTCGTGGTGCTTCGGCTCCCCAATTGTCTGAGGGACAGCAACCCGGCCCCCAGCTCAAAAAGGTTGCCTACCCCTGCCTTAAAGAAAGGGAGGATCAAATGTACAAGCCCTGGTCAGATTTACCCACTTAATGCCAAACCACAGTTTAGTATCACATCTGAATCAACCTGTTGTTTCAGGAGCATGCATCACATCTGTGTTTGGCAAACAGTTCACAGAAGGGATTGCAATGCAAACACTATGTATCTCCTCCTGTGGAAAAACCACCATTATTGAAAAATAAAAGACCATTGCAGTAAAGTTACTCTGTCAAACTGTTCACATAGAAAGTCTGACAAAGAACTGCACATAACTACTTATGAGATACAAGTACATTTGAAAAGGTAAAGAGGAAATGTCTATAAAATTATTTTAAGTACAACGAGATTTAAAGTACAGCAGGTGATGTGAGATATGGCTAAAATCTTGTGATTGTGAAAGCATTTAATGTCTGTGAATGAAATGGCCAAGCATGCAGAAAAGGCAGGGGAAAAAAATCACCTTTTGCTCCATTAGAAACTTAGACTGCTTGAAGTCTGAGAAAGCATAAAGATGGTAGACTGCTCAACAGAAAGGCACTGATGTTTAGTCTGATTTTCCCAGAAGAATGACGGAAGTACCCATGTACATCATTTATAGTTTAAAGCAAGGAAGCAGTGTTTTAGGAAAAGGAAGATGAAAGACAGGAATATATTGGGAACAGGAAAAAAAGAAACACAAGGAATAAATCTGATTAATGCTAAAGGCATTTTAGAGCATATTAGAAAAGACACATTAATAATGTGATGCCTGGGAACAGCATAGAAGAAGATTCAGATTCCAGCCATAGAGGCAATTCACTGTAAATATGCAACTTAGATTTTCTTAGAATGAGAAAAAAACATTTTGCTTATTATCAGTGCATTTCTAAGTGTGTTTATTCAGAAGTAAGTACGTTGAGGTTTAATGGGACTTAAAGCCTACTCTCTGCTAAGGGGATTAGGGCTATGCATGCCTACTCGTCATATTACGTTATGTTATAATAATTACACAGATAAATTCTATCCAATATCAGAGACAAACATGCCTCAGTATACCAGTTGCTCAGAAACAGGATCAGGTGGGTGCTTACTGCTCTCATTTCCCAAATGTGTGCTTCTCACAGTTATGTGGTTGGCAAATATCAGAATATAATGCTGGACTAGACCTTTAGTATGATTCAGTATATTCTTAACTGGGGACAAAATTTAACCTAAGACCCTCTCTGGATCTTTCTTACCATATATACTCAACTATAAGTTGACCTCATGTATAAGTCGAGGACAGGTTTTGAGGCCATAATTATGGATTTAGATATGACCCATGGATAAGTCGGGATAAAACGTAGGGGCATGTAATGAAGGATGTAAAGGAAAAAGCAAAGCAAAATAATGCCAACGAACTTACAAAATTCTAGCAGGCATAACTATTTATGCTCATACTAAAGGCTGGATGGATGAGAGAGTAGAAGGGGATCAGTGCTTGCAGGGCAGATTAAACTCTTCCCTTGGATGGGGTATGTGTGTATGTGTATGATTTAAAGTACAGTACTTACATTGACCCATGAATAAATTGGCTCAGGTTTTTGGGTCAATTTTTTAACCTAAATTTCTAGACTTATACATGAATATATACAGTAAGTATGCTGAGGTCTCTATCAAGCAAACAGATTTGAGGTTTTTCCCCCACCAGCTACTTCAAGCACACTTTCTAATAGGTAGGATTCAAAGATATAGCTGTGTTTGTCTGTAGAATCCGTATATAGCACCTTTGAGACTCAGGGCCTTTACAGACTGCCAGAAATAATGCAGCTTGAGGCCACTTTAACTGCCCTGGCTTAGTGCTAGGGAATCATGGGAACTGTAGTTTATTGTGGCACCAGCGCTCTCTGACAGAGGAGGCTCAATGTCTCGAAAAACCTACAGTTCCCATGATTCCCTAGCATTAAGCCAGGACAGTTACAGTGGCCTCAAGCTGCATTATTTCTGGCAGTTTGTATAGGCCCTAACTGAAAGAAAGAAATTGGCAGCATGAGCTTTCATAGACTTCAGAAGTAAATTGAAGTCTACGAAAGCTCATGCTGCCAATTTCTTTCTTCCTAATTGGTTCTTGTCAAACTGATAAGATGCCTTTCAGATGTCTAATCATATTGAGCTATTTCTACATACTGTAACTTTTGAACACCTATTTGTCTCCTTGTCCTGAAAAATTATATTTTATTGCTTTATATAATTCCTAAAAAATCACAGTTTAATAAAATAAGTTACTGAAATAAATACTGGTTGACAATAATACTGGTTAATAAATCAACATTGATGAACAGGTTACATATTATGTTATTTAGATTAATCTGATGGCTCCTATTGATCAGCTATGGTTTAACTTTGACATTCAAGCATCAGAGGTTTTGCCAACCAAGTTGTAATCTATATAGAAATGTAATCAGGCAAGAGGTTTTTCCCATGATTGAACTGTAAAAATTGTTAATTTCGCAGGAAAAAAGTTTTCTGAGATCAGAAAAGTATGCCCTGCTCTTTTACTTGACCTATGCTTGCTAAATACTGGCATTTCTATTTGGCTAAGAAGTCTGATCTTAAATAATTGCTTTGAAATTCACTGTGCTTAATTCATAAAGAAAATTCTTGATCCTAGTGTTTGCTTTGATATTCTTAGAACTTTTTTCTCTCTTATTCTGTATGAAAGCATAACCATTCTGTATAGATTACGTAGACTTAATTCAGTCAATACTCCCTCCTGCCTTTTTTGTAAGCACAACATGGAACTATGTTTCATCTTTGTGTCCATTTCCTCTTCAGAAACCCAGAAATCAGCACCCTGATATGGAACTATATTTTACAAGCATAAAGCCAATTCAAAAGTTATATCCAAACATCCCAGGGTGGCCTGGGATGTTGCATGTGGAACCTAGGGGGTACCATTTTTTCACCTAAAATACATTTGGAGAAGGTAAGGGAGAATATTGTTTGAACCAGGTATGAACTGCAGTGCTGTGGTATCCCAAAAGATTAGGAAAAGCAGATATCTGAAACTAATTTGTCATTGCAAAGTTTGTTTTTAAAAAAACACTGGAAGTTTAGAATATTATTAACAATACGTCAAAAAGATTTGTTCTTCCAGAGAGAATTTTGAAAACAGGAACCTATCTTTATAGAAAATGGGTTTTAGAAATATGTGGATAAAAGTTCTAATTATATGGGTAATATATTTTATCATTCAAACTGTACTACACATTTGTAATTGACTACATAATAAATGCTCTTAAATTGTTCCTGTTACTCAGTAAATACCAAGGAGAATTGTTCTGTGCAGGGAAGGAGCAGCTAATGAAGACTTATGTATACAGGTTGCTGAACAATTTCACATCCCTAAAAACAAACAAACAAAAAACCCCACAACCCTTGGAATTGGGACTTTTTGTAGGAGTGTAAAAATTAAAAAATATACCCCTTATTTTTCAGATAAACACTGCTTGTAGCAAGCTCTGTGATCAGAATGATCAGATACTAGTAGTCAAATCCATCAGTGGTTCATACATTAATGTCTGTTCATGTAAGCATGTAAGCAGAAATAATCAGAGCTGTTTGGATAGACAGAAAGAAAATGTGTGAACCAGCTTTACTTATTGTCCTAATAGAAGTAGCTTATAGCAACCTCAACATGCAATCTCAAGCATATTTATAGGAAACAAACCTCATTTGATATCTGGAGAACTAAACTGATATTGGGCAGTAATTAAGATTAGGAACTCATTATGTATTATCATACATATATAATGCAATAATAAGACTTCTCTGTTTTTACCTGAGTTCTTTCTGTTGCTGTAGGCCACAGCTGCCTGCATAAGACTTTCTTTAGTACATCTGGAAGAAGGCTCACAATTATGAGCATAATAATACCCAGCCATGCAGGACCACTAGACAGCATTTGCAGGAACACATAGTACATCCTCTGGTAATTGAGAAAAGGCCTAGTGGCAAGAAGAAAAACAGAATACAATCTGGGTGGGAAACCAAAGAATATCCAAGGAAATTGGTATTTATCAATTATACCGTAGGTATTTCATGCCCTTCAACTGTCCTGATTTTGCAGGAACAGTCACAATTAATCCTGTCATCCCACTTTTTCTGCTGATCTTAAAATATCCCAGTTTCCTCTCTCTGCCCCTCCCACTATCCCCTTTTATCTTTGTCCTGCTAAATTGCTGCAAACTATATTCCAAAGGCAAAAGGAGTTTGCATTCAATTAACTCAGCAGAGGAGGGAAGGGGCAGAATCTTGTTCCTCCCAGTACACTCAGACAAAAGCAAACGCCTGTAGCTTCTCCTAGCTGGTGTATTCTTCCTTATTAATTCTGATTTTGCTGGGCCACATGTGTTCTAATTCTCATCTCTAAAATGTTAAGGGGCATGGTATTTATATCCTCACTTCCAAATTAGATTCAAAGCATTGAAATAAAGTTGTTAAACATGGAATGGTTATCTTTTTCTTATTCATTCCCCTCTCTTGAATGTGTGCATATCTATCTTTGTCCACATAGTCTTCTTCTGTCAGGAGAAAATTTATTTTGCAAACAGCCATAGCTACCATCTATAGAAATTCACAGCAAAGCATCTGTGTGCTCCCTGATACTATATCAAGACCACTTTCTTTTGGTCATGAACCAGATGAAGCACAAAATCTCTGCACAGCGCCAAATTCTGTGGAAATAATATTACTCCACCACGAATATGGATGCATATGAAGCAATTCAACCTAAGTTGCTCCATCCTCAATATGACATCCCTTTAATATAATTAAACAGGGCTATCATATGACCTCTTAACCTTCTCTTCTCCAGGCTAAACATACACAGCTCCCTAAATCTCTCCTCATAGGGCATGGTTTCCAGACCCTTCACTATTTTGGTCACCATCCTCTGGACATGCTCCAGCTTGTTAACATCCTTTTTGAATTGTGGACATATCACCTCTTAACCTTCTCTTTTCCAGGCTAAACATACCAAACTCCCTAAATCACTCCTCAAAGGACTGTAGTCCTTCTCTGAAGCATAGTTTGGCTGGGAGAAATATGGCTTGTTTTAATGTGAAATTGTGTGGTTTTCTCTGCTGTTGGCATGGCAGCTATGCCCTCAGTGGATTCAGGGGAAAGATAATGTGTCCCTCAACCACTCGAAGGTATCCATTTGTGGTTCAGAGTGTGAGGTTAATAGGATTAAGGAGACCAAGGTTCAATTGCCACTCATATCACTAAATCAGTCTCTGCTTAATGTTCCTCACAGTGCTGATGTAAGGATAAAGTGGAATAAAAGGAGTATTGCATACTCTGACATCCTTTGAGAAAATGGAGAATATACATATGATGTAGTATAACAGACATGTGCAACATTGTCACCACAATCAGACTTAAGGTGCATATTTCATTAATATGTCATCCATGTTGTGATTCTACAATGGCAAATTCATTATGGCCCACAGTAGTTTCTTACCAGATGATTCCTCCCCAGAGAAGAGAAAAGACAATGTAGAAAAGTAATGACCCCCAGATCACAAAGTGGTTGATCCAAGTCCAGTAGTGTGTATCTAGTGCAAGCTGTATGAAAAGATATTTAGATAACATCTTAGGATGGATGACATTATCAAAAAAAGAAAAGAAAGAAAATTCGGCACTTATAACATGCTGGACTTCACAGTTTGGTTTTTTTAACAAGGAAGGCCCAGTAACTATGAGGTTATAAGAACCTGAACTCTATTATATATTTGCCCCAACATTTAATCCCTCCCGCTCACTCCGGTCCTCTGGGAGGAATTTGCTACAGTCAATGAAAACTAGGCTGTCTACAACCTCCCAGAGGACCTTCTCGGTAACCGCTCCCAGACTTTGCAATGGCCTGCCGAACGAGATCCATCAGATTACGAGCTTAAGCAGCTTTAAAAAGGCTGTGAAGACGGATCTCTTTCAGTAAGCCTTTCCTGACTAGAATTCCCGGCCTCAGGAGTCTATTTATTTTTACCTCTTCCATTTCTCGCATCGTTGCCCTTGTTTGTGTATTGTTTGTTCTAGTTAGTTATTTTATTTTGATGTTTTATTCTATGCTGTTTTAATGATATTTGGTTTAATACTTTTTAAGGGGCGGATGGTTTTTGGGGTTTTAGAGTGTATTTTGAGATAAATGATTGTATGGAATTTTAGTTGCTGTCTGATTGTTTGACAGAGGGGTGGGGTAGAAATAAATTTTATTATTGTTGTTGTTATTATTATTATTATTATTATTATCTATTACTGAAAACAGTGTATTACTTTACACAAAACAATAGAATTGAATACAAATTACAGAAGATTATATTACATCTTGGCAGCACCAGGACTAGATCTCCTAATTTTCTCTCTTTATTCTTTTTCAAAATGTCATCTAAATCAACAAGGATTTTATTGATATGTTTTAAAAAATTATTTGATCTTCTTGTACTGTAGATCTTCTGTAGCCTTCCACTTATTCTAGAAACAAATTTCTCTTCTTAGCCTCTAAAGCCACTTCTGCAAAGTTATCCTCTGGAGCACTGGTAAGCCATAAAGAGAGACATTAGTCAGATTCTTCTAAAATGGAAGTGAGTAATTTTGACAGATCCAGAGGCTAATTTTTCCTCTCTGTAACTTAGGCCCATTCTCACCACACAATTATAGATGCTATAATCTACTTTACCTGCCATGGCATCGTTTGTAGTCTGGTGAGGCAACAAAACTCTTTGGCTGAGGCTGCCTCTGCACTGCAGAAATAATGAAGTTTGACACTGCTTTAACTGCCGTGGCTCAATGCTATGGAATCCTGGGATTTGTAGTTTGTTGTGGCACCAAAGATCTCAGACAGAGAAGACTAAATATCTCACAAAACTATAAATCCCAAAATTCCATAGTACTGAGCCATGTTAGTTAAAGCAGTGTCAACCTGCATTATTTCTGCAGTGCAGATGCAGCCTGGGGATTCAAAAAGTCCTTCCCTCTACTGCAGATCACAGGATTCCATAGGATGGGGAAAGGGTATTTATAGTGGAATTATACCACTATAATTGCATACTGTCAATGATCCCCTGGTGCCCTCATTGCTGAAATCTGACATCAAATGGTGCTACTGAATTTCAATGGTGAATTGGAAAATGCTGCCCCAAACACAGCTGTTGGAACAATGTTCCTTTAAACTGTAAAATATTTTGAGTGGCTGGAATTGCTGAGTCAGAGCACTTGGCATGATGCAAAAGCTTTCTACAGAGAACTCTTAGCCAACTTTGTATATAAGTGCACTGAGAATCAGGGCACATATGGGTTGATGTCGGTTGGAGATGGTGTGTTGTGAGGAACATTGCTGAATTGATTCAGACAGTGTATGTTGATGGGAGTCGGGAGGAGAGTTTGTAAATATTTGTATATATTGGAACTCAAGATAAAGAACCTCCAAGGACTTGGAGGAAATCAACTGTATCTGTGAGTTTGTTTATGAAATGTGGTCAGTGCATTGCCAATACTGTTAAACTGAACTGGTGCTTCTGTACTCTGCTACAGTAAGCTGCGTCTGAGAGTTTTTACCTCAGATAGTGCTATATGTTGGCTTCTCAGGTGGACCAGAGAGTTTTGTTTTGAAAACTGCTAATCCAGCAGGTGAAAAATTGAGAAGAGTGCCAACAATACCATACTATGGTTGCGTTCAAGGGTTTTCCTAGTCTGCTGCTGAAGCTTGGGTGTTAGGCTGTCAAATTTTAAGGGTCAATATTCGGAGGGAGGAAAAGCAGACTTGGGACCACGTGGGTGCCATAAACCACATGCTGCCCACCCTTATTCTAAACTAAAAAGTTAAAAGAATTCAAACCTTCCTGAAAGCCACACCTGCCAATTTGACTAGGAAACTCTGCTCAAAAATATTTTATGTGCAAAGTAAGAAGTAATATTCTGCATATTTTCTTCACTGGTTACTCATATGTACCAAGGCAAAGCCCTAGAAAATTATTGAGCTGAAATCTGTCTCAAAAATTTGGTCCTGGAGGAGAAATATGTTGACTGTTTCTTTGAGGTATTCATATAGTATTCATTTAGGAGAAAGACTAACAAAGACACAAGGCTGTTATCAGTAGGGTTTTTTAAAAATTGAACAGTAACTAAAAGATGCACTACCAGCCTTTTAGCAGCACAAAATTATATTTATCAAGGGTTTCTGCAGAACAGCAGTGAGGAATATATGGCTGTTCAGATGTTCTTGGATTACAACACCCAGCGGGCTTTAAAAATCAAAACTACCTCTTTAAATTGGGCCGGGGGGAAAAAGACAACCAGTTCAGCTGCTTCAAGATAGGTAAGATGACCAAGCCAATCTACATCTGTTGATACCAAGGAAGAATCCAAATGAGTTCTTGCTGAAGCTCTCAAAACATTTTCAAAGGCAGCCTACAGATTATATCAGTGTAGTCTGGAAGTCTCCACAGTATAGCTGGCATTGGCTTGGTTTTGGTCATTCAGCAGCATGGTATATTGATGGTATATTAATTTTAGCTGACAAAAAAGTCTTGAGGCTGCATATGCACTGCAGAAATAATAGAGTTTAACACCACTTGAACAGCCCTGGCTCAATGCTGTGGAATTCTGGGGATTGTAGTTTTGCGAGACATTTAGCCTTCTCTGCTAGAGAGTTGGTGCTACAAAAACTACAATTCCCAGAATTCCATCACATTGAACCATGGCAGTTAAAGTAGTATCAGTCACGACTTCAACCTGGATATCCCAGACAGCGCTCAGTCCTAGAGTACTTCCAGAGTATGAATACGATCCTTACTTGGGAATGTGATCCATATAAGAAAAGGCACATTCCCAGCATACCAGTGCACCAAGTCACTATCATTTTACTTTCTTTGTGTTTCCTAAATATGCTGCCAATCAATTGGATTGGATGACCCTGAATTCCGATATATTAAGACAGAGGAGAAGCTACCCACTTTCCTACACCAGGTAGAATAAATACACTTCTATCATGTCCTGTATCCCACTTCATAGTCTTTATTTTCTATAAACTATGAAGTCCCAACGTCTAACTTTTTTCATACAGGTTTTCTTATGGTTCAATTTCAACAGATGATATGCAGAATATCATACCTTCAGGGTAACGGTGAATACTAGAACAGTAAACACCAGTGTCCCAAAAGTCCAGTTTCCAAACATCTATGGGAAAAGAAAAGAATGATTTAGTTCCAGGTTACACACATTCTAGTATAACAAGTGACATTCAGAACAGTGTGGTGTAATGTACCAAATACTGAGTGCACACACTATCCTGACATTAACTTTTCAAGCCAGAATGTGTAGCAGGGTGGGCAACTTTTTTTAAAAAAATTGGGGCAAACTTTCTGACCTGAGGACTTTCTGGGGCTGCATAGATTACCAAAATGCCTTTCCCCTACAAACCTCCAAGGAAACAAAATTAAAAGTGGCTCGAAATATCCTGATTTTGAAATCTGGATATTTTAAAAAGGTACTGCCGTGTCCTCAAACATATTTTAAAGGAGAATTTTCTCTCCTAGAGGCTTTCAGAAGAGGCAGTTCACACACACTTTGTCTTAGGAAAAATAATACTCCACACTGCAACATTTCATTGCAGATACCTTTGTTTTTCATGTAAGAAAATCACAGTGTTCCTTTGCACCCTTATCACTTTCAAGAGTGGATGGATTCTTTTCTCTATCTCCTAGAAGAAGCATCTTAAGGCTACATACATGGCAGGGGCATGGCAGACTGAACACAGCAATTTGATGAACAAACATATATTATTTTATCAGTTCAAGCAAGAGGACAAACAGCATTATTTTTAAACTGGAAGGTGCATGTACAGTCATGATGGAAACAAGAAACATATAGGTTTATATTCCATACATGGATATTTGGGAGTATGCCCAACAGCATACAATGGAGCTTACTTTTAACTAGACATGTATAGGATTGTGCTGTGAGTATTGAATGCAAAACAAACAAAAACAAAGCAATGGTTTGTATCAGATAATTCTGCTTTCTATTTGTATTAAGTACTAAAAGTCTGTCTGGCCTTAAATAGATGGGCCAAAAGGGCTGCCATTGGGCTATGTTGAGGGTGTGATGTTTACATGATGCATGCCCTGAATGCGGCCAGAAGCTGTACCGAGCCTGCCCCCACCTTGAAGAGCCGGGCCAAAAAGGAGCGGAAAAATCAGCTCCTTTTCAGTGGCCTGGTTCAGGACCACAGCAGTCATTGGGTCTGGTTCAGGACCACAGCAGGATTGGGTCTGGGCGCATGTCATTGCTATGGTCCCGGCATGAATGATGGTGGTGCGGACCTTTTGGGCCATCTGTTTGAGGCCTATGTCTGCCTTTCTACATCTTCTAACAAAAATGACAATGTGAGTGGATTTCTGCAAATGAACCTTTTGGCTTTGATCTCCCACACTCCCACATTCTTGCCTATTACAGGGATTTTTCATAGTAAATTTGGATCAAATACTGGTAAGCCTTAGAAAATAACAAATAGCCAAAGATGCAAGAGGAAAGAGGATCTCGGGGAATTCCTGTCTGCTAAATAATCAAACCTGTCTGCTAATAGGTGAGGAATGGGACCACAGTTGAATTACTGGGAGTTTCCATGGTGTTTCCAGAGTAATTGGTGACTGAGACTGACGAACACTGATATTTTATCTTTGTTTTTTCTTGTACGCTGCTTTAGATTTTTAAAAAAAAAATAGAAACGTTATAAAGTCAACAACAAGAATAAATATATTAACAAGTATTGGTCCTGACAAACTTAGCATATCTTCCATATACCGGTATATTAATTTTCTGTCTTCAAAATGAGCTCATAAAATATGGGTTGTGTGGGAAAGAATAAGCCTAATCTGATAAGAACTTCTCTTTATCAGAGGCAACTCTCTCTCTCTCTCTCTCTCTCTCTCTCTCTCTGTGTATGTTTATGGACAACTATGTCATGATAAGTCACAAAGCACAGATACTACAATACAAATTTATAAAAACAATGTGTCATGACACTAGTTGTTGTGACTTCAATACTAAATAAACAAAATAAAAGTTATTTCTGTAAATGCACAGTTCCTGGTCTATACTGTGCCTTTAAAAGGAAAGTAATCAATGTGGATGCATTCAGCCTAATGCCTGATCCCTAATAGCTGTCCAGACTCTATTTGAAGATGTCCAGGGAAGTCTTACATTTGCTGTGTTCCTATTTCCTTGCTAACTTTGCCTGACTCTTGCCTTTAGATGCCTAAACTGTATTTCTAAAAGGTCAGCCAAAGTTTGAAGTTATTGCAATGCTAGAAATCTGGCGACTGAAAGCATATTCATTTTAGGGAGGTAGAATTTTTATTAGAGAAGCAATGCCATTCCTTTCCTCTGCCCCATATCTACCCCCCTACATATGGTCATCCTGCTCCTTATCTTTAGAACAAACCTAAAGGGAGGTGGAAGGCAGGAAATAGAGGGAAAACTCCCATAATACAGCTGTAAGTAAATGAAGGCAGGAACAAATGAGTCTGTCTTCTAGGGCCCTAAGACATTTGGGTACAGTTTTTTTAATGGGATGACAGTGGACAAAGATGAAAAGCAAAAAATGCTGGTTAAAAGAAAGAGAGAGAGAAAGAGAGAGGAAGAGGTTAATACTCCATTGTTCTAGGCCACAAGAAAAAAATGATCAGATGTACAGGTCATAAGAAGCAAACATTTTGTAAGAAGATATAGTATTTGAGAGCTAACAGTACTCTGTATTTAGGATGAGATTCCAAAGTACTTATGTAACTGGATTGCCATTCACTTTATGAAAATGAATGACATGGAATTTACATTTAATGACCTTTGTATCAAGTGAGACCAGGGCTGGGTAAACTGTAGTTCCCAAAGATGTTTTGAAGGCTTGCAAGTGTCCTCACCCCATTTTGGGGAAATTTTCATTTTTATAAAACTCAAAAGCCCTGGCAGTCTTTAGGAGATACAGGAGGCAATTCTGCCATTTTGTTTGTTTTCTTTGCTTCTTTGATCTGTTTTAGCTCCAGGAGAAGCTTTTTTCTTTTCTTTTCTTTTTTAATAAAAAGGAAGTCAACCAGAAGGAAGTGACTTTTGGTTATTTCCTGATTTAAAAAAGGCCACTCCACCCCACAACAATCTGGGGGTCCACCAAAAACATGTCAAAACTGCACCACATGAAGTTCCATTTTAAAAGATTGGGGGACTGTAACAAGGACTAAGGTCCTCCAAGTTCTGGTGTGAGGCATGTACAAGTCCTTAGACTTTAAGACTTTAGACAATGAGACAGGCACTGAAGCTTAGATACTAAGACTTATTATTCCTTCCAGTATGTCCCTCAGTGCTCTACAAGGATGACAACAAAAACAAATAAGTGCAACTAAATGCTGCTGCAAAGTAGGAAAGGTCTCCTAAAATATCTAGATAAAACTAAGTAGCTCAATATCTTGGATTTATATATAATGGCCATTTTTTTATTTTATTTATTTGTAACCTGCCTTCCTCCCAAAATTGGGACCCAAATTTTGTCTGTCACATTATATATACAATAATTTGTGAATCAGAATTATAAGTTTCCATAATTTGAAAACCTTCAAGCTATCAGCTGAAAACTTTCTTATGCTTAGATCTACAAGAATACTGATGACTCCAGACTTCGTTAATTGTTCATTACTGGTGTCTTTTGGTTCTGGTGGGTTACCATAAGTGGGAGTGCTTATGGTTAGTTTCATATTTGCTACAGAAAAACAGATCTGCTGGTAATCCAGACATACATTAACTGAGTGGCCAACCTCCACCCCACAGGCCATGTATCATTTCATGGAGCTGATTTGTTGTTAACTGCCATCAGTTGACTTCAGCTTATGGCAATCCTATGAATGAGAGATCTCCAAGTCACCTTATTATCAACTGCCCTGCTCAGGTCTTGCAGATTCATGGCTGTGGCTTCCTTGATTAAGTTTATCCATCAAATGTGGTCTTCCTCTTTTCCTATTGACCTCTTCTTTACCAAGCATTAGTGTCTTTTCTAGTGAGTCATCCCTTCTCATGATATGTCCAAAGCAAAACAGTCTCAGTTTAGTCATTGTGGCTTCTAGGGGAGAGTTTATACTTGATTTGTTCTAGATGTGTGTATATGTGCCTTCAAGTCAACTGCTGACTTATGGCAGCCCCATGAACGTCATAGGGTTTTCTTAGGCAAGGAAGTACCTCCACCTAATTTCAAAAGACAATTCAGGAAGCAGCCAGTTCAGATCTCTGTCCTTCCAGCCTGCTAGGCAATAAGAAAGGGACACAGATTTTATTTTTTTAACAAGAGATGGCAGACAGAGATAAAAGGGGTGGTTCCATCTACTATTGACTTCAGCCCCTTTCACAGAAAAAAGGTTCTCAGTTTTAAATCATCAGTTTTGAAACAATGCAGACTGTTAAAAAGTAATTGTACTAATCAACCGTGTGGGATCTTGAGCTGCATCTCATACATTAATACAGCCAAAGTGAGCTGCTACTTATTTACTAATTATCTCAGTTTTCCCCCATGAGAGCTGGTATCTTGAGGATGCTACTCCAGCTGTAACTCTCTGTGTCCATGACAATAATAGCAAACACTGCAGTAAGTATGTATCAAACTAGGCCTACTGTACAGAAAACATCTTTTTATCTACTTGTTCTATTTTTACACTTAGCTAAACATGAAGAGAGAATTCGCTCAAGTGCACCGGGAAGTTGCACTTCACAAGGAAATTAGAAGGGCAAAATCACAGGAAATGGAAGGATGAATTGGAGCAGTTTATGCTTTCCAGTCAACTACAAACAGCTCTGAAGGTCTCTGTATAATCTGTTTGAAATGAGACACCCCCCCCCCAACTCATCTGAGTAAAAATAAATCTATTCTTTTTCTGGCATGAGAAACATGTTCTTATTATTGAAAGATAATAACATTATTTAGATCTTGACTATGGATGTAGATGTGGGAACAGAGTTGGCATCTGAGTTTGTGGTAGAGTCTTGTCCTTGTATTAACATCCATATTTTCAGTTTTATGGGCCAAAATATAGACAATGAAACCTTATAAAGTGATAAGAGTCTCTTGCAGGGAAGGTACATGGAAGACTATTCATAGATGGCATTTAACACTGGTTAAACTGCGCAAAATAAATGGTAACATTTCACAGTATTGTTGGTGAGGTTGTGATGCAATTGGGACAATAGATCACAAGTAGCTGTATTGCCCAAAAGTGGTATCTTTTTTTTAATGATTTTTTTAAAGAAAATAACTCATCAGGAGCTACATCCCAGAGGGGCTTTATTGTTATTAATCATTTTTGAAGGGTGAAATGCAAATGTTTAGCATAAACAACTTACTGCCAAATTGCTGAGGTCTGCAAGGCTAGAAGTTACAAGAACTTGGAACACATTGAAATATCTCATTTTTTATGGTAGCTGGAACCCAAGTGGGGGTTCCTTAGAGTGAAGACTTATTTATAGAAATGGCTAGAGAGGAACTGGAAAAAGACAGGTTTACTACAGTTTGGTCTCCTTTTATTATGCAAGCAAGAATCACTGTGTAGTTAATGAACATTTTGGGTTTCATCTCTTTAAGAAGACTGTGTTATTAAAGGGATATTGTCCTGGAACAGATGGGCATGAAATAGTGCCCCACAAGTGCTCTAACTGGAAATGGGTTGGAACTTCGCTCTCCGCATGGCCCACTTCCAAGACGAGCCACGGATGCAGGGCCAACCAGCTCCACGAGGAGTCGGATCATCCTGGCTCCTTTTTGCTCCAATCTTAAGGACCGGAGTGCAGCTTCAGCACAACTTCTGGATGCTTTGGAGGTATGCATCATTTAATCAGCATGCCTCCAAAGTAGCCAGGAACTGCTTCATTTGGCCTGTCTGTTTCACCCCATTTTGTAATTATTTTTGAGCAGAGCTAAATTTAAAAGCAAAGTTTGTGATGCCTGGGTGACAGTGTTTTCTTTTTTTGGTCTTTTTTTAAAAAAATCTCTTCCGGTTGTATTGCTTTCATAAATAGGTATTTTTAATGAATAAAATAATATATTATACAACTGTATTAAAAGTTGCTTTTAAAAAGGCTGAAAAAGACATGAACAGTGCAAGCAAAATTGATCTCACAAATAAGATATGAAGTCTAGCTAACTGGGAAGGCCTTAACATGGTTCCAGAAATATATGACATTTGTTGGGAGACTATCTACACGAGGGGCCAGAATTGAGGAGGCGTTTTCAAAAGGCACATCCAAGTAATCTCTGAATGTTAAGGGCAACCAGACAAGGACCTCAGAGTCTGGTGTTACAAAGCCTGGCTATCCTGACTGGAGAATTTTCTGGCTTATAACAGCCTTTCCCAAGTCGTTTTTCCAAGCTCTATTTTAGTATCTATTTAATACACCCTGTGTTCACTAGGATATTGCTCTGTTATACTTTGGCCTTGAAACCTGAAGGTTTAAAGTCCATTGAACTAGAAGCTGAAATTTCTTTCAATTTTAATCCAGCTTCATCCACACAGTGATTGTTTTAGTCCATTTTTCCAGGTTTTGTGAATAAGATGAGAAACATAAAACCCTGATAGTTATCTCCTTTCCATTACATTATCTCATAAACTGACTCCATTACACTAGCAATGTCCCTTTCTCTGTGCTTATGCAGGAAACAAGGGGTGACAACCGTAGAAGGAGAAAGCTACTGGCTGTTTCTTAAATACCAGTCTAGTCAAGGCAGCAATGGAGACTGGTGACTGTAGTGTCAATGGGGCAGTGAATCCATATGGGGAAGAGGTGACACAGAGCTGACATTGCCACCTTTTCCCTCCCTTCCCTTCACTACAATCCAATACAAACCTATATTTGTTTGTTAATGTATAGTAGTCTTAAAAAACACCTACTCAGTACTTATTATTTTCTTTTAAAACATGTAATTTATACATAATGACAGCTGAGTGGAAAGAGAACATATCTGAAAAGTAGAATTCAAAAAATAGTCGTGTTAGTCTGGAAAATCATTATGTAAAGGGATCTTGTAGCACCTTTGAGACTAACCTCTTCTTTACGCTTGTAGAGAAGAAGTTAGTCTCAAAGGTGCTGCAAGATCCCTTTGCATAGGTGAAAAGTGATAAGTAAGGCATATTGCTACTTACAAGCAGTGTAAAATACTTTATAAATTCGCATCCTCTTGCTTTTCTGATTTTTTGTTTGTTTTTAAAAAGCAAATTTGGGGCAGTTTTTTCAATTATCTCAGTACAAGGAACAGGAAAAAATAGAAATCTAGTATTTTAACTGGAACTCATCTATTCCAAAGATGGATAGAGAAAGAGGAAAACACACATCATGACAAAACCACAGCAGTCTTACCATGTGAGTGCTGGCTGTCATTAGCTGAGGATAGGAAGAGAAGCAAGTAGCAAAAAAGGAAAAAAAGCAAGACAAAAATAAAACAGACCACATACATGTTAACATGCAAATAAAAAGCTGAAGGGCCTTAAACTTATATTCATGTCACTTAACAAGTACATATAGAAATGCTTTGAATGGATGCATGTTGTTCTCTTCAAATTAACTATGATGCTTACTACTATAATCTCTGAAAGTTTATTTCTTTACATGAAAGGTATGAATAAATGAAACAGTTGAAAATACAAGTATGTGTTAATGGCAAAGTAAACCACATTAACAATATATGGCTCAGAAAATAAATTTGTTCTCTTTAATTGTACTACCATTGCTTACTATGGTTCATTTTAATACTTATTTTATCATACTTATCTAGAATAACCAAGTTTTGGGGACGGTTCACAAAGTTTTAAAAAATATTAAAATCTCAAAAAGGCATAAAATGATAAATCATAGCCAACAATATTCAGCAACAGAGAGGAATAAAAACTAGTTTGTATGGCCACTCAAATAACACAACAGATAGAAAAAGTATATGATCATACAAACTATCAGCCGCTGATATACAATGTTTGTTGCTCTCACTTTGTTATTCTTTTCCCAGGAAGGGGTAAAACTAACTAGGAAGATACAGCTTATTATGAGGCCCAAATCAAATCCTGGCTTTAGCCAGAACAACAAACCCAGGGTTCAGTCCTGGTTAGTTTTACTTCTTGCTGCAGACACCAATGCAAAGCTCATTCAAGGTAAACTAATAATCCTGGTTCTCTTTATGTGTAAACAAAGTTATGGGATTAAAAGGTAGCCATAAAATAACAGGAGAAAAAAACCACCTTAATCTGTTACCATAATGACTATAAAGAATATGCAGGCAAAGATCTTTCAGTAGGGCTTTCTGCAGAAACCAGGAACTTTGAAATGAGTGCTTGGCATCTACAATTCAGACTGCTCTTCCCTCCCAATTTGCCATAAAAACTAAAATGTTTTCTATTTACAAATGACCACATTAACTTGATTATGAAATACCAAATGTATACTTAATGAGTAAAAAAAAAAAAAAGACATAAATAACATTCCTTCTCAGTAATACCTAGCTTCCTATATCTTTCCAATATAATTTTAATCGTTAGATACCAACCTGCCCATTGCTGGTCACAGTTGAGTTGTCAAACAAGAAATAGGCACCAAAGAAAAAGACCACAGCATCAAATAATCCCAAGAATGTCCAGTAAATGAATACACGCCAGCGTAGATGGGCATTCTTGGCAACATCCCTGAATAATGACATAGATACTAATTTTGAAATGCTAATGTAAACAAATATCCATTTACATGTTTTCCTGAGTGACAGAAATGCTGTAAAGTTTGTATGTACTCTGCTCAGAATGTATCCCTGTGTTCCTATACTATCTGTTTACACCTTATGAACAATATAGCTTTCCATTTTAGAAAGACAGAGTAAGTGTGGTCTAGTACTGATAACCACATCTTAAGTAATAAGAAACAGCACTAGAGGTCTCCAAAACATCTGATTTAATTTCAAGAAGAAACACTTTGTATGGTGAAGCTAAAGCTTCTTTTAAAGTCAAGTATACAACCTCAGTTATTAGAGTTCTAATTCAAAATTTACATATAACAATTACTTTAGTGAGGTCATTAACTCAACATTGATTCCTCTGGGTTTCACCTTGTGGCTAAAAAGAGACTGTGACTAGCCCTTGGAGAGCCAGTAATCTTCATGGCTGAGCAAGGATTTTAACAACATCTCTTGGTTTCTTTTTGAAGATACTACATGCTATCTCTCACAGGCTCTCATATATATGCTGTAATAGTATGGCTTCATTTTCTGCAAATATCATTCATTCATTTGTTGTTTCATTGTGCAAGATGTCTCCCAGCATGGGATCCAACATGGCTTACAGCAAAATTAAAACACTACAGAGCTAAAAACCTGATGATAAAAAAAGTTGAAACATCAACATCATATTAAAACATTAATTTTAAACATATAAAAATCATTTAAAAACATAACTTAAAGATAAAGTTCAGCACACTCTCTTCCTTTAAAAAGACCCTTCTGAACAACAAATGTACATGGAAATTAATAAAGATTACACAATTCTGGCAGTTCCATGTCAGTAGGGTAATTCATCTACTTTAAATGTTAACTTTACAGAAATTGCTTTATTACGACAGCTGCATTGGGCTCCAACTTCATAGTCTGTTTCCAAGCACAATTCAGTGTTGGTATGACATATAAAGCCTTTTACAGTTATGGGTCACACTATCCGAAGGCCTGTATTTTCCCAAGCTCTAAGATCTTCAGCATTTGTACTCCTCTTAATTTCGCCACCTTTGCAGGCACATTTGGTGGTAATACAAGTGAGGACATTTTCTGGGGCTGTTCTGAGACTGTGGAACATACTTCCTAGGAAAACTAGGCTGGTTCCCTTTTTGTTGTACATTTATTAGCAGGTGAAGTTTTTATTCCATTAGACTTTTGAGTACTGATTGTTTTACGAGACAAAGGGACGAAACAGACTGCCCCTAAGGAGTGGCATCATGCTGCCTTTGATTGTCAGATTGGGGCAGTGGCAACCTCACGCCATGCTCCAACCCATCATTTTCCTGGCTCAAAAAGAAGCAGCAGAAAGCCGCTTCTTTTTGAGCCAGGAAAAAGCGGGCTTTTCCACCATGGCAGTGGATTTTTGGAGCTCCTGTGATGTGTGGCATCTAAATGCCGTGATCGCGGAGTGCCAAAAAGCTGCTGCTGTGTGGTTGGGTGGGTGGCTTCATGGTGGCCTCCTGGTGGCTTGGGACATGCGTCAGCTAAACAACATGCCCCCAAGCTGCTGGGAAGCCACTGCAAAGGGGCCATCTGTTTTGCCCCAAAGTCTTTTTTTTTTTTTTTAGTATCCTGTATCGCTTCTAGTCTGTGTTTTAAATAAACATTTTAAGCGGTATTGATTTTGTTGACAGTTTAATATGATTATAATCACAACATTTGCATGTTTTGAACTATAAGTGCTTTTACTCGTAATTTCCCTTTTTGAAAGCTGCCTTTGAGTTCCATCTTGAGGAAAAGACAAGATATAAACAGAGTGATGGTTGGGTGGATGAGTGGAACTATTAAAAGTGCTGAACCTGTTTTGGAGAAAGGGCACAGGAACTTAGATAAAGATCAGACTAAACCCCAAAGCAGATTCCCCACCACAGAGACTTGAAGCTACCAGCCACCACTGCAACACAAAGTTCATCTGTTGTAACACTATCCCAGAAGTAATTCAAAAGAGATCCAGACAGCACACTTTTAATGAGGAAATTAAGTTCTGGTCCTATAACTCATCCTCACCACTGGATGTATGGAAGCATCCAAGTCCCCTGCCTTTTTGTTCAGTGGTGGGAGAAACTCTTTTTCCTTCCAGTGGTTTTCTTAGGAGATAGTGGTAATGTTATTGTTGTTTTTGCTGCTGCTGTTGTTATTGCCAACAACAACGATGGTTATGATGTTATGCACACTCTGAAGGTATTGTGTGCACCTGTTCATATATGTATTACATTATTTCAATATTTACATATAGTTCTGTTTGCTTGCTTTCTATTTAACATAGTAATTTTGAGTCATGATCAATTCTCATTACAATGATATGGCACTTTCCCCTCCAGAATCTTTAAAAGAAGAATAAAGAAGAAAATGAGCAAATCTTAATATGAAAATACAGACTGTAAAAGCAGGGAACTTTTGCTCCTCCCATTAGATATTTTAGACTTCAACTCCCAGAAATCATAGGCAGCATAGCTGATGGAAAGGGACTGTAGGAGCTGTAGTTATAGTCCAAAAAATCTGGAAGGCCAAACGGCACCAATTTCCGTAAAACATACTAGACTCTCTGGCCTACCATTGTAAAAAGCCTTTCAAATATCTCTGCTTCACAGATGGAAGATGAACAATGTGCCACAAAAAGTCTAGCCAAACAATTTCATGAACTTTACCTGTACAGTGAAGGGTCTCTCTTGAGGGTATCTGCACTGACATGTTGTTCCATTAGACTATACAACAGAATAGGAAGGGAAGTAAAGCTGATATTGTACAGAGTAAGATACGCAGTATCATATAAAGGCTGTAGATTGGAGGAAAACAGGTAAGAATTAGCCTATTGGTATAAAGCAGTGTAATAGTAAAAACAGAAAAGACAAAATTGTCAAAATAATCCTGGAGTTCTCCCACTAGGATAGTATAATGGACATTATCTAACATCAATCTTCTAGTTATTTCAATTCACTCTTGTCCTTGTAGACTTAAGTGAACGTCACTCATAATTAATCAAATGTCTGATTAACAAGTCCTGTGAAATAATTAGTACATTATATAATCAAAATGTACCCAATCAAAGCAAAGGTAAGCAACCAATTGTAAGGGTTTAAAAACAGCCTTCACTCTCCCATTGAAACCAACATGTCATTAAAGTGCTTAGCTTCAGTGGGATCGAACTTAGCAGTAAATATTCTGTACAGGTTCACAAGTCCTCACAAAGAGCTTTTATTTACTTCATTATAATCTCAAAGTATAACACTACTACATCAGCTACTTTATGAGTTATTCTGCATTATTGCCTCTAACTTCAAGAAAATACCAAGAAACAGCAAACAATGATCTCTAATAATCTAATAGATTTGGAAAGCTCAAAAGAGAATTTTCCTCTGAAGAGCTCTTGGCTAACTCTCCTAACAATTCCTTACTCACAAGGGTGAGCAATTTTAAGGATTTTAAGCCCATACTACTTGCCCAATCCCACCTATACTTTTCACACCAACTATAAATTCATTGCAACTGTAAGCTCCATTCAAAGTTTGCACACTTCAGGTAGTAAACTTATATATGAGATATATACAGTCGCCCCTCCATTCTCAGAGACTTGAAGACCGCAGTTTTGCATATTCACGGAGGGACAACCTCTGTTAAAATCAATGGGGCATGCCCCATTCAAGCCTATGGGGCTTGAATATTTCTGAACCTCCGTTTTTGCGGGGTGGGTGGGTCCAGAATGGCTCCCCCGTGAAAATGGAGGGCCAACTGTATTCCTTATATATAGAGAACATGAAATGAAAATAGAGGCTCAGGAGTGAATCTGACGATCTGTTATTTCATTATGTTCTAGGCAGAAATCTCAACCTGGTAACAGCCTGAAGTGTATATGTGCTCCTCCCCATCCTCATGGCAGTGGAAAAACATTAAAAAGGAGCCTGTACTATGTTTATTTGACCTCACAATCAAAAGCCCCATTGTTCTGAGGGACAATAATCCACTGTGATCCTGAATTATCTTTGATTTAGATGACCCACAAGTCTTCCTGAAATCCCAGCTGGTGAACAGTGGATTGTTACATCTGCCAACTAAGCAGGAGAAACAGATTGAGATACATTTAAAAGTCTGGTGACTCAATCAAAAAATGTAAAAACATATCCTCATATACCTGCTGTGAAAACCCACAGAAGAACTGGTATAAAAACTGAGGGAAAATGAAGCACACATTCTGGAAGACAAAAGCCATAGATACAGCACATTATTATCATATTCTAAAAATGAAGTGGCAGCTGCATGGAAACAAATTAATACATATTTAAATTCAAATCAACACATAACTTAGCCTTTAAAATGTAACTTGCAGAACTAAAAAACAAACACTCCCCCCCTCCCCCAGCCTTTCAGTACTGCTGCAATTATTATGGCACTCTTATATTTGTAAATACGAGGAACAGCCAATGAAAATATACTGATGCATTAATTTTTGTTTCCCACAGCTTGGGTATCTTTCTCCTCCATCAGAAATGAAGAAAAGACCACCAGTTCTAGAGACAAACTTATTAAAGGCAAGGTATATAGAAAATAAAGACTGGGAAAAGGTTGGAATAATCTGGGCAATTGTCAAATAAATGGTTAGTGGAGAAACTGAAAGAAAGGCAACAAAAATGCACCCTATGTAGCTACTACTGGATATAACAGAAGCAGAACCAAACAAATAAAAAGAAGACAAGACTATCTTTGTGATTGTATCATGTCTGAAAAGATCTGTTGCCATTATAAGAGGTACTGCTGTGCTGTGTGCTTGTCTTTCTAGTATGAGTAATGCCAAGGAGGAAATATGGTGGTGTTTTTGTTCATGTCAAATGACTCAGAAAGTGAAACAAATGTTCTGTGGACTTCAGAATAATTCCATTAATGAAGATAAAATATATATATATCAGTCATTTAGTTTGCTGTATTTGAATTTATGAATTAGGTTATATGCAGACCCGTATTGCTTTAAATCTATTATTATTATTATTATTATTAAACTTTATTTATATAGCGCTGTAAATTTGCACAGCACTGTACATACTGAATATACAAAAATTAAAACAAAAATTAAAAACCTACCTAAGACATACAAGAAAACAAAATAATAGCATTAAAACAGATATTAAAATACAACAAACACAAATATATAAAAATAATAATTCAATCAAGTTGTGAGGTGAAATGCTTCCCTAAACAAAAACATCTTAAGTTCTGCCTTAAAACTGGTTAAAAAGATGGTAGTCCGGAGATGTAAGGGAAGAAGGTTTCAAGAATAGTGAGCAGCATGGGAAAAAGGGCAAATCTGGGCAGGGGAAGAGGAAATCATCGGTTGTGTCAACAGCCCAGCATTACTAGATCTCAAAGCACAGGCTGGACAAAACGAAGAAACAAGTGTAGCCAGATAGGGAGGTGCCAGACCATGAAGGGATTTGAAAGTCAGCAGAAGAAGCTTATATCAGATTCTACAAGGAATGGGAAGCCAATGAAGGGATACTAACAGAGGAGTGATGTGATTGAAGCGACGGGCAGAAAAAATAATCCTGGCAGCAGAATGCATAGAAATTAATAGATTTCATGGGAAAAGTGAAGTCCTGTTAACAAAAGATTACAATATTCCAGGCTAGTGACAACTAGCGTATGGACCAATATCTTGGCATCCAGTAAGCAAACTTCCTGGTTTGCAGTAACACTGTGTGATATGTTGACATTCCATCGATATCCAATTCTCTGTTCATGTTGCTGTTGTGTGCTTTCCAGCTTATGGTGAGCCTATCTTTCTTGGCAAGATACATGAATGAGAAATAATCCCAAACCTATGCCATTATGGCTCCTCTATCATTCTCTAATATTTGGCTGCTGAGTGCCAGGGTAGGTGGAGAAAGGAACATTGGTACTTACCTCTTATATGTCCATTTCCAGGAGCAAAATCCAAACATCCTCTGGAATGGGTTGCTTCTCCCATTTGCTCCTAATAGGCAGGAAAAAGAAAGACTTTCTGGTTCCCATATGGGAGGGGTAAACCTTTTGAAGGTCAATCATAAGCCAGCTGAAGAAAACCAAATTCAGTCATATAGTAATAGCCCAAGATCCCAAAGAAATAGCCTTAGGTAATTGCTACATGATGGCCCCATGTTTCTCTGCCAGCACCCAAGGGAGGGTAGAATGTTCAGACCTTCTCTTCTGGAAAGGGACGTATAACAATTCTGGAAAGGGACGTAACAATTCTCTGGAATGAAATTTACCAAAGTCCCCTTGTCTGGGGGCATGTGCTGGTGGGCCAACAGAGGAACCTGTAACCACATGTTGTAATACCCTCCTACCAAAAGCAGTTTCCTCCTATTGGGAAGAGTTTAGCCTATAATACTTGACCAAGATGGAAGGGGACCCTGACTCCTGCCAGGTGAGGTCTGTACTCCTGCTGGAGCAGGAAGCCATGCAGTTATAGTAGCTGTCGCTGCTAATGTCCCCAGCCCCAAACTGGGTTCCCCCCATGTCCCAAAAGCCATTAGCGTGTTGGGAGGGGGCTTGGGCATCCCCCGTCTAATCTCCTGGTGGCCTTGGCTAAGGTGGCTGCTTCCCATGAGCACCCTGATCTAAGCCATGAGCTCTGGGGGAGGGTTCCTCAGAAAGGCCATGTGAAGGGGAGAGGGTGGGTCTATTTACAGCCCCAAGCTCTGTGTTGTCACAGTTAGTGGCGCCAACTGTTCAGGCCTCCTGGCTTGAAATGGGCTGCTGCAGTGACCCAGAAGGGATTTTCCCTCCCCTGGCTACATACTTTTCTCACCACCATGATTTCCCAAGCCGTTTGCCAAAGTTGAGGTGAGCATCAGTTGCTGAAGGGCTTTCCTATCTTCCTCACCAGGCATCCCAAGAAATCCTATCCCTGTCCCTGGGCCTAAGAATAGAGGAGGGGCAGGTGAGAGGAAAAAGGAGAGTAAGCAAGATGGGAGATGAGACAGGTTGTTGTTGTTGTGTGTGTAATGCCAGGTATTTGTCAGCTGCAGGCAATGATCAAGCATCGGCTGACAAAAAATGTGATGTAGGCAGGAAAAGGAGTGACCTTCAGGGGCTTGGCCCCCCCACATGGAAACTGGAGGTTCTTTCTATATCGTGCCTATTAGGAGCAAATGGGAGCAGCAATCTGTTCAAGAGGATATTCCGGCCTTCTCTGATGGTAAAGTGAAAGTATTGTAGATGTGCGATTGCACATGTAGAAGTGACTTCTGGATAAACCATGGGATCTTTTAAGGTCAAATAAACAGTTAAAAATAAACAGTCATTGCTTTAAATATTATGAACAACAAAACTGAGAAGATATTGTGTCACCAGTTGCTTTCATCTAGTATAAGATAAAAACAAAAGGGGAGTCACCCTACCTTATAAAAGAAGTATTGCACAAGTTCAGATATCCTGACATAATAAAAATGCCCATGAACAAGCAGCATTTTTTTCAAATGTTTAAATTTGGGTATTGCATAGTCACTGTTTCTTGCTGCTTGACGACCTTCTTTTCCAATAATACCTAAAAGGAGGAGGGGAAAATTATAGAAACTGGTGAAGTAATATGAAATAAGGCAGAGAAATTGAGTTGGTGTTATTAATAATTAGATTTCCTCATGGTTTAAATACGATTACATGGTATGTGTTTCGAGAAAACATCCCACTGAGAACAAACTGAATTCCTTTAAATTAAATCAGTAATATTCAGCTTTTTATGCTCCAAGGTCTAACAGTATTTACACCAATGCTGGGAATTCTGATATGCTTTATCCTGCTCTCTGGAGGAGAAATACACAGACACATACAGATAGACATGCACACAGTGTTCAGCTGATTGTGTTTCTATTTAGTAAACCAAGATATGAATGAACCTTGTGCTCTTGTACACATCCCTTTTCCTTTTTCCTTCTGGCACAAAGCAATTAAGTTCAGCAAGTTTTCAGTTAACCACAGTCCATCGTTTTCTCCAAACTGGGACAACATGGCTTCCATAGTTCAGAACACATTAGTATCTTAAATCAACTTCACCCATGCTTCTTTAAAGACTTCCTAACTTACTACAGAGCACTAAGAAGGAACAAACAGTGAGGATGGAATGTGTATGCAAAAAGAAATTGTATATCTTGTTTATTAAGCTGAGATACGATTGCCCAAACACAAGCAAGAAATTCTTGCTCTCTCTATATCCCAATGATAAATACCTGAACATAGAAAGTTATAACATTTGCCTTATTTGTTATATGACCATTGGCACTGCAAAGAGATCTGTCTAACAATGTTCCCCCTTCACCAGCCCTTTATCACTAAACAGTGACAAATGTGCTTCACTGTGTCTCTGCTCTCCACAGGGTATCTCTCATGAGCACTGAAATGGGGCTTAAGACACTCATGGAGGAAATAGAAGAATATCATATTTTGGCCTACCACCTATTGGTATTGAATAATCTCATTGAATCAACTGCCAAATGCAAAATCAACATTTTTGTAAATCCCATTGATTCTACGGGTCTACACTAGTTGGGACTAGCAAATACACATAGGCCCTTGTCAACAGAAAAAGGCATTCACTTCAAAACACCAGGACACTTAAATTAAACTGGAGCCTAATTATTCACTTACCAATGCCAACATGTGCTTCTAGGATCATGCTGACATCATTTGCTCCATCACCAATTGCTAATGTGATGGGGTGCTCCTTTGACCATTTAATTAATTTTACAATCTGGAAAAAAAAAGTTCTAGTGTTACAAAGCACTACTAGTTCTTTCTAAACTGGGTTATTATATATTCCATTTCTCACTTGTTACACATTACTATTATTACTTTGAGAAGATAGGTACAACTCAAACACAGTAGTTTTCTGAGAGGTAAAGACTTTCACTCCAAATGCCATCAAATATTCCAGAGAGTGCTGAAAGATACAGGCCAGTAAAACATATATTTGGGTTTGTTCACTTATTACATCTCACAGAAACTCAATCTGCTCTCTCTCCTTATCATAGATAGAAAGAATCTGCAGCTGCATTATGTTTATGTGAACAGACTATCTCTATGACTACTTGGCATGAAAATCTCTATTCTTCCAAGGAACAGGATTCTACTGAGTTAACCAGCTTGCACAATAGACTGTAGCACAAATGGTTTGATATTGATACTTGTGCAAAGAGGTATTTCAGAACCTCCTTGCAGTAGTGGAAGATGGTAGCAGCAATGAACAGTAGTGTAGAGGCTGGGTGTGAGTGTGTCTCAGAGTCTCTAAACTGTTGTTGGTGCTGCTGAGTGACATTTTTCTCCTTCTACTGCTTAAATAAAGCAACGGACTATCCCAAGAAAGAGAAGAGGAGGAGGCAGAGAAAAAGAAAAAGCCCATGCTGAACCACTACTCAAAACATGAGTTTCCCATTTCTGTTTGAAGGAACTATTTCCTCACCTCCTCCGCACTGTCTTTGTTAGGGAAGAAATGTGCTGCCTGCTACTTTTCCTGATATGGCAGTCACAAGCAGATACAAATAATCACGGTGGACTTGCTTTGCTGGTTATCTTTGCCCAGTTGTGAAGGAAAGAGCAGTTCAAGGACAAGGAAGTCCAAGTCAAAGAAATATATTTAATCTCATAGTGCCTTGGCCCCAACAACCCATCAGAGCCAGGAACTGAAGAACTCAAGTTTGGAAGGTCACAGGCTCAGTATGCTGGGAACTGGCTTGGATTTTCTGCCCTATGGCGGCAGATTAGGATTTTGGCTCTTTCAAATAAACATGGTAAAACCCAGTTCATGAGTTAATTATTAATATATTCTGCAGGGGAACAGGCAGAGTATACTGATATCTATCTATCTATTTATCTGTCCATCTAAGGTTTAGACATTTCCATTCTTTCACTTTTATTTCCCCCAGTTTGAATCCTAATATGAATTCATGATAAATTGCTAATGAGCCAGAAGGTGTTCAAAAAATCTCCATCATTATACACCCAATTTTGTCTCCTTGTTTTTGTTTTTACATGACATAAAAGCCTCTGTATGAGGTTACTTTGCTAGTTCACCATGTCAGGTACCAGCTGAAAATACAGCACCTTTCCTTCATCAAATGAGATCAATTGGGGTGATATGTCAAACCTTGAAATATACATAAATCAGTGGCGCAGCAGGATGCCATTTTAATGTACCATTAACTAATTGCTTCCTTGCAGAAATTCTTCTTTCATTCTTTTCTCCTTGTTTTCCATTTTTGCTTCCATTATCAATCACTGTGAGGGTGGGTGTTTAGCATTTTAAAATTGCAGCAACACATTACATGATGATTTTCAATATTTACATACATAACCATTTATCATGTAATGGGAAGAAGAGACACACAAACCTGTGCTTTTTGTAAAGGAGCCATGCGGCAGCATAAAACTGCACTGCAGTTCCTACAAATTTCAAGAAAGAGCTCTCTGTAGTTACCAGACCTCCCATCTTCCCGGGGTTTCATTATTAATGATAATGCTGCTCCATCAATAATTAAACCATAATCTTGCATTTCAGCTGAAAGCCTGTTGAGCAACAAAAACACAGAAATTAATGCTGATGTTACAGCTTAACCAATCATGTTTTGTAGAACACTTCAAATGATATGCCAAAATAAAGCATTTTACAAATATTTTTCTCTGAAGCAAGCATACATCAGTTTTTTTCCCCAGCTTTCACAAAGGAGAGCAGAAGCTTTATCCCCAAGGACGCTATTTCTCTACTATGGTAGGAGGATTTAGGCTGCATCTGCACTGCAGAAACAATCCATTTTGATACCACTTTAACTACCATGGCTCAACGCTATGGAATTCTGGAAATTGTAGTTTGTTATGGCACCAGAGCTCTCTGACAAAGAAGGATAAATATCTCACAAAGCTACAAATCCCAGAATTCCATAGCACTGAGCCATGCCAGTTAAAGTGGTGTCAAACTGGATTATTCCTGCAGTGCGGATGTAGCCTCAGGCAGAAATGAGGATCATTTTTTGCCCCAGGATGGTCTGGGGGGCATAGCCTGCCAGAAATCCCAAAATGGAAGTAGCTAGAAGGTGTTTTATTTTTGAGAAACACGTTTATTTTTTTTAAAATTAAAATAGTGTGTGGAGGAGGTGTTGCAAGCTGTTTAGAAGGTGAAATGCTTTTCCTGGAGGCTTCTAGAAAAGCATTTCACCCTTTTTTAGCCTCAAAGCAACATGCAACTCTACATCCCAGGGTGCCCTCACAAAGCATTTATTCCTCCCATTTCACTTTGTATCAAACAGTAGAACAGTAAGATATTTTTAACATTTACAGAAGGCCCTGTGAACAGTATCCATTAAGTATCAGTTTCATAGGAGCAGCAAAGAGGACAATCTTTTCATTCCCACTTGCTGCAGCTGTTTCTCTTCTTGTGTTAAGATCCAAGAGGGAAACAGAAATCATGACAAGAAGTCCAGTGGGACTAAAGAGAGCAGCTATGGATAGCTGTGACTGGGCAGCGTGTGTATGTGTGCAGGAGTTATTTCGAGTATGTGAAGAATGAAGGGAATTTGGAGTTCCCAGGTGACAGCAATGACTACTGCACTCTGTATCTGTGAGACACTGTTATCAATGTAGTCCAAAAAACATTCGGGTTAGGGCAACAGGTGAACAAGGGCAACTATGTAGATAAGGAATCTCTGGAAGGGATATAACATTTTCATAGGTTTGCTTAGGACAGTGGCAAATCCAATAGATATACAACAGAACTAGGCCAAATATGGATTCCATGATCTAAAATGTGCAGGTTTTGGAAAATTAACTGTACTGCCCTCTGGGTGTTTTTGGGTCTGCAAATTCCAGCACATGTAACTAGCATAGCATGCGATCATGGGAAATTACACAGTCTAAAAACATCTAGAGGGCTACAGTTACCCACCCCGATCCAAAGGTGTGTGACGAAGCAACTGTGCCAAAATTAAACTGGTCTAGTTCAGTTCAGTGCCTGAATAGAAAACATCTAGGTATATGACAACTTAAATTCTATAGCAGAAAAGCATTACATAAATAAAATGAGACAAAGTAAAGTAATATATACCAAATATTTGTTTGTAAAAACAGATTTGATTGAAAAATAGATTTGTTTACATTCGTTAAAATATGGATCTATAATGCACAAAATCATATGTCTTCTTTCTCCATTGTTTAATATAAAACCAGAAATAACCATGTTTCTATTTTGGAGGAGTACATTATAAGTGCTTTGGGACGTGTAGGTATCTATCTTGTTCATTAAATCCAATATATAATTTAAGCTGCAGAAACCCTTCTACTAATGTTACAGATTTTTAATGGTTTTCTGTGTTGAAAAATCTTTTCAAACTTTAACAATGACTGCATTTCAAAACCAGTATGTTCATTTAAAAAAGAGAAGGGCTGGACATTTAACTGAAGGAGCATAAATTTGGGAAACAGAAAAGAAGATTCAGATATAGATACAAAGAAAGAAACACTACCAACACAGGTGGAGGTTGAAAATATACCCAATAAAAATGCTCATGAAAAGCCACACATATTCATCTCAGTGTTATATAATTCAGTGATTCAATACTGGCTTAACTTTAATTTTTTTTTTAAAAAACCCTTCTTTTCTGTTTTATCCCTGAAGCAAAGAAAGGAATCTATATTTTCAACATACCCTGAGAAGTTGTCCCTTGTTAAGCTGCCACTGTGCCTAAGGACAGTTTTGCTTAGTTCAAACAGTACATCATGTAAACTCTGCTCTTCTATTTTCTTTGTAGTTAACTCAAGTATTATAGTATTTCTTCTGAAGAGTTTACAGGCATAGCAAGCCGCTGCCGCAGTTTCCATTTTGTCTCCCGTCAGAACCCATACCTTAATACCAGCTTTTTGCAAGGCTTCAATGGTATCGGCAGCTTTTTCCTGCAGACTTTGAAGATAATGAACAATTATTGACAAAACTTGAAATTAAAAATGTAGGCCACTTTCTAAAAGATTTCTGCCATACTAGAAAATTCACTGGTAAATATAAATATAAGGAGTCTATGCTGCTTTGAAATATATTATTTACTTTGGTATTAACAATTACTCAATGGGTTTTGTCTTTGTTGATTAAAGGGGCAGGGATTTTTCTTTCTAGTGAAGTTACAACAAATGTTTGTTTTAAAGCAGGGGTAAGGAACATATGGCTCTCTTGATGTCAAGAGACTCCAACTCCTATGAGTTTAATGGTGAGGGATGATAGGAGATGTGGTTGAGCACCATCTGGAGGATCCCATGCTTCCCATTCTTGTTTTAAAGGATAATCATTACTCTGAACAGCACATTTTAACCATCGTAAGTTAAATTGGCAAGATGTAATTAAACTTCAAACCGCTCACAACTCTCTATTTTTGTGCAATCTGAAGGTTAAAATTCTGTTGAAACATGAATATTGTTTTATTGGATTTACTATGGTCCATATGATGTCAGATGGAAAAGAGTAAAAAATGACATTTTACCATGTTTCTTCAGCAGAAGAGTAAGTAATAAATCAGGCTCAAGTAAAGAAGTAATAAAAATCTGATATTCTCTGCACTACTAAGAATGTATGGGTTTGTCTTGAAACGTACTGTATAACACAGATACAGATACACACACTTGGTTTTATACTTCCAATTTTCACTTTTTATTCTTTCATTTCTTCCTCCTCCTCCCTCATTCTTTATTTCCTTCCACTTTTCAAACTGGGGTTGCAAATTTCTAATGGCAGGATTACTTTCCATTTTTGCATATACAGTTCCATAAACAGGGAGAGATTTCGCTGTTCTTATGAAAACAACTCATGAGATTTTACTTCCTATCTTAAATCAGTGGTTGGCAAACTACGGCCCGCAGGCCAAACTATGGCCCGTGGCCGGTCCTGCCGCTGCTGCCGCGCACAAGGTGCCATTTTGCTTTCCAAAATGGCGCCCGTGCTCGCACGCACATGCACACAATGGCGGGTGCCATTTTGAAATGCAAAACGGCACCGGCGTCATGTGCATGTGCTCGCGATGCGCACACTCCCCCCTTCGGCCCGCTGACGATCGGGGTACAGCGGAACCGGCCCCACTGCCAAAAGATATGCCAACCCCTGTATTAGATAGTAGCAGAAGGAGGCATTCCTCTTAAGTAGCATATCAGGAAAGGACAGTAAACTTAGTAGTTATATGATTAGTTTTAGTTATTTGATTTGTTGTTTTTGTATTTTACTACTAGAGATGAAGATAGATGCTTTTGGGATTTTATTTCTTATGTACAAAAATAATGAATCTTGACATGGGTGAGTAGAAGGCTGTGATGTCCAGTCAGCCCTTAGTATCCGTAGGAATCCATTCCAGACCCTGCCACGGATACCAAAATCCACAGATGCTCAAGTTCCATTGTCCCCAATGGTGGCATGTGCACACGGCTGTGCCTCCATTAGAGACAACAGGACTTCAATGGTGGCGTGTGCACGTGACCACATCGCCATTAGGGACAGCCCCCATTGTCCCCAGTGTCAGCATGTGCATGCAGCTGTGTCACCACTGGGGACAATGGGACTGAAGTCCTGTTGTCCCTAATGGCAGCATGGCCATGTGTATGCGCTGCCATTTGGGACAATGTGGCCTTGCTGTCCATGGATACTCAAATCTGTAGATGGCAAGGGGCAACTGTATTGTATTGGGAAATGTTCTTTAATTTATTGGTTAGTAATTTATAAGGTAAGGAAATGTTGGGGTGGAGGAGAGAATGTAATGTTGGAAATAATGATGACTGGCGGAATGTTTGAGATTTGCATAAGGCTGCTGAATGACCACTGGCATGTGAATTAGTTCATATTTATATTAGATAGTGGGTATTAGGCAATTGGTGTGTTAGTTTGGGTAAAAGGGTATGAAGATTTAGAGTTAAGAGTCAGTCAGGTTTAGGAATAAATGAGTGGTACAATAGGCCCTCTGTATCTGTGGACTTGCCATCCGCGGTTTGTAGCATCTGCGGACGGCAAGCTCGTGGGGGGGCAGCAGAGGAGGAAGACGACGGAAGGGTGGCAGAGGTGCCATTGGGGAAGAGCAGGAGGGAGGAAGAGGAGGATGGACTTCCCTCAACCTTGCCAGAAAGAGAGAGAGGGGAGTAAATAAATATAAAACAAACTAAAAAGAAACGAGGGGGTGAGACCAGCCCTTTGTTTTGTAGGAAATAAAATCCTTCTCTGGCCATAGTGTGGCAGGAAAACAGGCAGAGGGGAGAAGGAAAAGGCTGAAGAGAAATGAAGAGGAGGGATTGGGAACCTGCTGAAAGGGAAAGGAGGACTTGGGAGAAGAGGGCACATCAACGGAGAGGGCGGGGGAAAGAAAAAGGGAGTGGGAGATGTAGGGTCTGTCGAGAGCAGTTTGAGCACTGGATTACGACCCTGACAGCAGGGTTTGAATCCCAGTTCATCACTGGCTGAGACCTTAGGCAAATCACACTCTCCCTGCCTCAGGCAATGGCAACCCTTCTCTAAACAAAGCTGCCGTAAGTTGAGGACTTGAAGACACCCAATAACAACAACAGCAAGAACAAAGGGTGGTTCGGCGTGCTTTGGCTCCTGGGCCCTTCTTCCCTCCGTGGCAGACTTCTTTTTCTTCTTCTTCTCCTTCTCTCCAGGTGAGGCATGGCTGAAGCAGGCCGGTGTGCACCTGTGGCGGAGTCACTTGCCTCCCTCCTTCTCACCCTTTCTCTCTCTCTCTCTCTGTCCTCTTCAGCTTACCTTACCTCCCCCCCCCCCTTTGAGCTCTTTGCTGCTCTTTTCTCTAGACAAGGCTTGCAGCAGCAATGAGGGGTGAATGTGCAACCAGACTTAAAGTAAGGCAAGCCCATGGGGGGGGGGGCAGCGGGGAAGAGGAGGAGGCAGTCTCCTGCCACCTACTGAGGTGAAGCAGTGAGGTAGGCTTGAGGTCAATGGACTTCAGCATCCATGGATTTTGGCATCTGTGGGGGGATCCAGAATGGATCCCCCACAGACACCAAGGGCTGAGTGTATTACCTGAGTTACCTAGAGAAAAGTATGACAGAGAATGTGTGGTATTCGCAATGTAAAAACTATTTAATCTGCTTTTTTATGTTGAACTTCTTTAAATAGAGATTTTTTAAAATATACTTTTGGCTTCTGAGAACGCTATCTAAATGAAAGCTTGAATTCAGACAAGGTGTTTTGGATGGCAAGATTGAATAAAGAGGGGTGATCTCCAATAGGAAGTTGTATAGATTTTCATAGGAATGTTGAGGGTATTTAGCTTCTATAGTTGGTGTCAAACAAGGGGGAACCAGAGAAAGTCCTTTCATTGGTGGCAGAGGTGCGGATAGGGAAAGCCCTCACTAGATTATTTCAGTAGTGATGTAGAGTCGAGTCAGTTGACTTGGACTCAAGTTGGACTCAAATCACTTCAGTGACTCAACTTGGCAATAAATGACACTCAGACTTACTTGACTCACAACTTGTATATTTTTAGTGATCAACTTGCTGGTCTAATTTCATCTAGAAATGGCAAACGTGTAAAGCAATGGGCCTGAGGCGGGGTTGAGGTACACTCAGCAGCCTATCCCAGCTGAACATCAGAAAAGCTTTAGAAGGATCTCTCTGCCTCAAGCCCATTACCTAATGTGTTTTCTGTTTCCCTTCAAGAAGAATGCCCCTGCACTATGGGGGTCAATCTTGTTTGTTGATCCTAGGAAAAGCCTTAGAAGGCTACTCCAATGTGCATTGGGGACATGCTACTGAGTATATTTCATTTTGCTAAAATGCAGTTTTGATAAATTGCCTATGATAAATTTGTTTTGCCTAACTTTGCACACATCTTCTTGATTTTTTAGTTATTGAAACTTTCTCTTTCTCTCTCACACACATACACACACACACCACCTCCTTTTTTCTGTTAATGTTAGCTCTTAGACTTGAGACTTGAAAGTATCTTGCAAGGAATTGAGACTTGACTTGAGACTTGGAGAAAAAAAACTTGAATACATTACTGGATTTCAGTGAGCACCATGGAAGTCTTCACTTTCAAAAGGTAGAAACTCCACATTTGGCCACAGTAGTGGGATTCCTTCATGGGAATCCATCCAATTGGTGTCACAGGAGGGATATCTAGAGAGGAAACTCCTATAGTTTCCTATCTCTAGAGGTGGCAGTGTAATGGGATAAGGGTTGGAGCTTTTGGACCTCTGCCTCAGGCAGCAAAATGTCTTGGTCCAGGCCCTAAGTGGTATTAATGGGTAGACTCAGTTCAATTCAGAAACAGGTCACCAAATACAAGTATTTTTAGAATCAGAAATCGCTACTGAAGTGTGAGGTTTTAAGTACCATCTCAGCTCGAAGGCTGGACACCAAAAAGATGAACATTAAAGATGATTGTCCATTTTTAATATGTGCTTGTTTCTTTTACAGCAGTCTAAGAAGACTGAGACCTGATACTTTTCTGATCTGACATACATACTTTAAACCTGATCTGACATGCATCACTTTAAACCTGGTCTCTCCTCATTAGACACCCTCCTCTCCTTTATTTTGCTTGCCCCAGACTGCCTACTGTGTTAAATTGATGTAATCGGTTATCTTTGTTTAAATTTGTCTACTGTTTTTAAACTGTTTTAATTGAGATTTGCATTTAATGTATTTTTAACGGGGGGCATTATGTTTATTGTTGGGGTTTGTTTCTGTTTTTAGCTGTAAGCCGCCTTGATTGCTACGGCAAAAGGTGGGGTACAAATAAAACTATTATTATTATTATTATTATTATTACTATTACATAGAGAAATTCAGGGCACCTTGCTCTACTTAATCAGTGGAAAATCTTTCCCACTGAGAGGAATTTCCCCCACTTCATCACTTTCCTTTTCATTGTAGTAAGAGCCTAAATACCCTAAAGCAGGGGTAGGCAACCTTTCCCCTTTAAGGGCCGAGGGACTTCAGTTCCCAGAAGCCTCAGCTATGTTGGCCAATAGTCCTATGTTGGCCAATAGCTCTTGGGGTTCTGGGAGCTGAAGTCCTTCGGCCCTTAAAGGGGAAAGGTTGCCTACCCCTGCCCTAAAGACACCAGATGCCATCTGATCATGAAACTAAGCAGGGTCAGCCCTGGTTAGTACTTGGATGGGAGACTGCCAACAAATACAAGGTGTTGAAGGCTATATTTCAGAGGAGTGTTTCTTGCCTAAGAAAACCGTATGGAATGTATGGGGTTGCCTTAAGTTGGAAGGCAACTTGAAGGTACGCATGCATACACATGCACACACACACAGATTATTATAGTTAGTAACTGGGGGTAGTAGGCTTGTTTAGTATTCTGACTTTCTAGATTGTTTTAGACCAGGGATGCTTCTTCAAAGAGATTCCCCACCACCACCACTTAACAGACCAATTAGTTCCACTGTGGAACCAATTTGTTGTATTGCTAATTGCTATGATACCTAATTGTGAACTGTTAATCATTATTATCCTGCTGCTAAATGCTGCCACAGGACTGTTACTGCTCAGTTGTACCAAGCAGAGGTTAATGGCCGAGACAAGCAGGGGTGAGCACTGGGCACGTCAACACTGGAGGAATAGGAACACAAGAAAGAAGCAGTAGACAACTACAGAGAATTTTGTTTTCAGTTCTTTGATTCTAAGTTCTTATTCACTAGCTTGTTTTATGCATATTTTATTAAAGTTTTGTGCTATTGTGTGTGTAAGGTATTTTATGTACCATTAAGTGGTATACACATAAGCATGAACATAAAAATAACTTAGGATCATTAAGATTACCCTCTCTTGGTTTATTTAACTGAGATGTACAGTTGTCCCTTCTAATTTGTGGACTTGGAGTCCGTGGTCTTGCTTTTCGCGACAGCAAGGTGGAGAGGGGTTAAAATGGCATGTGTGCGCCCATTATAATCAATGGACTCTGAATATATGTGAATTTCCATTTTTGCGGAGGACAGGGCGGAACGGATCCCCTGCGAAAATGGAGGGACGACTGTAAATGAGCCATTTGGTTACAAATGCAGCTCATTTAGCTCCTTACCTACGTAAGTCAGAGCTAGAATGCAAAGCGTTACAAAATAAAATGCTGCCAGGAAACAGTGCCTTTTCCACATTAATGGCTGGAAGCACTTGGAAGGGCAACTGTTGGGGGCACCAGGTGCTGTAGGCTATATTTCAGGGGAAGGAACTGACAAAACCACCTCAGAGTAATCCTTGCCTACAAAAACCCTATGAAATTCATGGGGTCATAAGTTGACAAGTGACTTGAAGGCATACACACACACACACACACACACACACACACAATGCCATTTCTCCACCAAAGTATCAATGTCCCTGGATTGTCCTTCCTCCTGGAAGAATGAGCAGGATGGCTTACATGTTATTCCTTCTCCTGCCCCTATCTTTTAAAAATGTATTTTCTCTCTTCCTTTAAAAAAAACCCCCAAAATACAAAAACAAAATACTGTTGTGCCAGGACGTGTATTTCTGATTAGCTACAAGTACTCTATGAAGTCTCTTAGAAGCAAGAATGAAACAATTCCCCTGGATGAGAACTCTGTGATCAACCAGGAACTCTCTAATCAACTATCATTTCTCATTTTATTTGAATGAAGAAACTATCCAGGCCCAGATTAAACCACGTTTGAAGCTTTTAACTATGGTTTCACAGTTCAAACAAAATGGAAAATTCTGATTAATTTGAAACTTCCTAGCTTATTGAGGCATGCCTTGAAAGAAAGATGGAAAAGGATACAAGCACATGCATAATGCTTGTGCATATCTCAGCTCACTTAAGCAAGATTCAATTATTTATACAAGACCCTAAATCTGCTACCATGTGCAAAGTTGGACATTTTTCAATCACACGAATAATATGGATAGGTAAAGCAAGATTACCACTTCAACAGACAAAATAAAGCCTATTGCATTTGACACTTAGCCTTGAGTTAAGAGGTGCATACTAACCGGTCTTCAACTGCTGTAGCACCAAGCAGAATAAGCCCCTTTTCTATCAGTTCATATGCCTCTGCCAACTTCTTTTCCCGATCCTGCAGAGCCAGTTTTGCTTCCTGAAGCTGTTTCTGTACACTTTCATATTCTTCATAGGTAAATTTTTTATATGCAACGCATAATGTTCGCAGACCCTCCTAAAGGAAATTGTTTTGAAAGCACAGAAATAACTGAAAGTTTTCCAAAGATTTCCAGTTCTAGCTAAATTAATTTACATAGTTTACAGTTCATATTTATTCTTTGTGTTTTAGCTTAATCCAAATTTGCTAACTACCCTGGGCAATGTAATGCTTCTGAAGAAACCTGCAAGAAAGTCAAAAGCCTAAGGAATTAAATCCTCTATTGAAACCCTTCTTATAGTGCTTTTGAAAAACAAAACAAAAATATAAACATTCATTGTGTCTTTTGCTGGCTCAAGGAAAAAACGTAATTTTTCAGAAAATGAGTTTCTCCTCACCCTGGTCCAGCATTAAACCCATTCATTGCACCCACCTGTTGTTTTCTCTCTTTAATTTCCACTTCTATAGATAGTACAATGACAGCAGCAACTAACCACTGAGAGAAGGAAGAGAGGATATGTCTCTGCTTTCCTACTATGGTGGATAGCAACTCATGCAGCAGTGTGCCAATTAAATGAGAGACTTCTGTAGCCTCTGAGAAAAGGTCACAGCATTGATGAACTACTGGGCCTTGCATCCTGCAGTTCTGGGTGGAAAGCTTGGCAAAAGGTTATAATGGGCAACAACCTCAGATTTAATCCAAGTGGAAGAAGAATTTGGATCTCAGCAACACTAATCTCTGAAACTCACATCCAGTTACTACAGATTGAGTCTCCCTTATCTGGAATTCCAAAATCCAAAATACTCTAAAAAACAAAACTTTTTGGTAGCTGAGATAGTGACATCTTTGCTTTCTGATGATTCAGTGCCCAAAAACTTTGTTTCATGCACAAAATTATTAAAAAATATTGCATAAAATTACTTTCAGGCTTTGTGTACAATATATATATATGAAGGATAAATGAATTTCATGTTCAGATTTGGGTCCCATCTCCGAGGAATCTCATCATGTACATATATGCAAATATTCCAAAATCTAAAAATCCAAAATCCAAAATGCTTCTTGCCCCAAGCATTTCAGATAAGGGATACTCAACCTGTACAACATTCACTGGCATCTCTAATGCCTAATGTATACATGGACCTTCAACAACATGTACACCAAAGGAGAGGTGCAGTTAACACAATGGTCTTGTCTTTTTTTTTTTGTCCCTGCCCCAAATTTAGGGAAGTTTTGCAATCTTCTGCTCCAACACACAGAAGAGAATGAATGTGTTCCAGTTACAGGATCTTACCACTGCATTGCGCTCAACTCTTGCTCTAATCTGTTCTATTTTGCCTTCTGTAACTCGAGGAAATATAGACGAATCTGCTCCTTTGCAAAACAGAAATATTTCCCCTGAAAATGTAAGCAAACCCAATTTTAACATTGGTTTAAATATAGATATAACATGTCTTCCCATCAAAATATAATATAATAAAGGATACGTATGAAATATTTTTGAAATAATCATGTATGTTAATGGACAATGAATCGGAAGTTCAAGCATAGTTTTTAAAAATATGATGGAACAAGAGACAGAAACGATGAGCATGCTAATTAAAATTTCAGACTTAAAAGCAAGAGTCCAAGAACTTCAATACATATTTATGATTGGTTTGGTTGCTTGCATTTTACCTTTTACTGATTTAACAATCACGCTCATCCGTCTCCTTACTGAATCAAAACTAAGGATCTCCAATACTTCAAACCTGTAGGGGGGGAAAAGAATTATTTCATGATATTTTAATTTATTTTCTCTACATACTAACACAGATATGACTGCCTGCTTGCATGAACATATACACAGAGAGAATTAAAAGCACGCATGACTTCATCTTCAGATGAAATAATAAAATAATCTCTCATTAAAACACCATTCTCTGACTCAAAATCCAAGCCTGACAGTTTTACAGATTATCCCCGCAAATAAACTAGGCTCATCTGAGGCCAATGTTTTTCAAAGTACATTTTTCTATGCAAGATTTAAAAGTTATGTTGATGACATTTATGTGGACTGGGGAGGATAACACTTGGCCCACATATAGCATGCATCCCTTCAACCCCCTTTTTATACGCCAGATTGGATTCTGTAGAAAGACTGAAACCCTTCAAGCTCCTTTTTTGTGATCCCCACAGAGTGTTGTTTCTAGGGGCCCAAACCTATATGAAATGTTTCATGGTCCCACAGGACTCTGTGGGATGGAAAGATGCTCTGGTACCCTCCTGAACTACAGAGTGGCCAGTGGCAGAAAAATAGACGACCCCAGTGAATTGTGAAGTTCTGGTTATCAAATCCAACTCTCTCGACACCAAAAAGTTGCACACCCCAGCACAGTCCTACGGTACGTGCAACACAACTTACCTTTCAATATCATTTTCTCGATTTAAAATTTCCATAAAATTGTCTTTCAGCCTTAAATATGTGTAACCAAGTCTGAAAATTAAATCAGAGATACACCACAGTTAAAACGCCATTTGTGTACTCATTCTTGTACACTAGGAACAACAATTATGATTTCATTTACAGAGCACAAAGACATATTTGTTTGAAATGCCTTAGGATTTATCTTTGCTTGTGCTAAGTCTCAAGATTTCAGAACAGCCATCCCATCTGTTTTCATCTGGCTGGATTAAAATTTATGTCCTTTATTTCATGACACACTGTATTGTTGACTACCATATGTGGTAAACAGATCTGCATAAATTCCTATTCACTACATGCACACCTAAACTATAAACACTCAAATAACTATCCCTTTCTCTGGTTGATGAGGATGGCACCAAGTCTTCTTTCTAAAAAAAAAAAAAAGAGAGCGAGAGAGCACAGAGCCTGTCTCCTAACAAGTAGATTTTCACCAAATTTAGTTGCAATACTTATCCTATCTGAAAGAAACAAAAGGCCTATATATTATAAAATCTCTCTGTTCTGAAGCTCCTTGAAGCAGATTACACCTTGCCTAGGGATGTAATTTTTTTGCTAATTTCCTCCTTGAAGGGAACAACAAGTGATTTTGCAATTTTCTTTCTGCCCTAAGAAAGTATCTGAAAACTACAGGTTTTAAAGACTATTTAGCTTGGGCCTTATTTCATGCAAACTTCTCATGTGGTATTTTTGTGCAAAAAACAGCATTTTCTGTGCAGAATACAGCATTTTTTGTACAGATATCATTTTTGCACAAATATTTCTGCACCAAAAATGTTTCCTGCACCAAAAATGGTGTTTTCTGAACAAGTATAGCATGTGTGAATTTTACATAAAATAAGTTTGAACTAACAAGATATTCATATAGCTTCCATCCCTAATCTTGTCTTGACCACCTGCACTAATATTGTACTAGCAAGAGTAACAGAAAAGTTTCTGGTACCCTCCTACATATATGATTTGTAAGACACAGTAAAGGTGTGTCTTAAACTGAAATTCTATCTTTCTAGTTCAAAGCCTGTCCTTATTCCCACACTTTACTGGAGGAAAGCACTCTACTTCCCCAAAGGATAGTACTTTTGAAAGTCTTCAGACATTGAGCCAGAGAAGGTTTATCAAATGACACCAGCAGGATTTTGAAAGCAAAAGAAACTTCTATTTTTCAATGAAGACATTAAAGGCTAATCCACACACTTTGATTTTGCTACCACTGTTAAGATAATTAGATCTTTTAAAACCTTTTGCACATCAACTCCCCTCCGATCCCAATGATTATAATTTCCTACTGACAAAAATTGATTGAGAGGTTCTCCTTGATCTCTCTTGTGGTTTAAACAAAGACTTTTATCACAGAACATGTGCTAATCAGCTCAGCCCTGCAAGGATGCTGATGTTACTACCCAACTGGTGTTTGTAACATACCTCTGAATCCCTTCAACTAAAGCAACTTCATCAGGGGATGATGAAATATACACAGAGGATCTCCCTGACAGGTGGGCCTTCTTTAACCCATCAATATTGTCATCTTCCTTCACCTGGATAGTATGACAAAGGCACAGAGCCCGGAAAAAGAGTTCTTCTCTGTCCTAATTACGAAAGAGAAACACCGATGTATACATTTCCATTCCTAGACAAATAGCATCAATATTAAACAATTTCTCTGGATAGCCAATGCTATTTTCATGGGACATATGTGTAAAATCAGGTGTACGCACACCTGGCTTTCCTTCTTAGATAAAAAAGTTCAAAGTAGGGAAGTTCACAGTATTATTCCATTAGCATTTAAATTCTATTTATTTATTTATTTATTTATTTATTTATTTGAAGGGCTCCATACTTTGCCACTTCCTCCTGGGGATGAATCAATCATATCGATACCAGCACAATCATGGAGGATTTGCCCATTGCAGATGACATGAGGCACATAAACATGCCCCTCAATGCAGCATTCTATGAATTCCATATTGTTCTCTGTTAATGTCCCTGTTTTATCTGTGAAGACATATTCAACCTGAAAAGAGACATATAGAACAATTAAGGACTGAAATAACAAGAACAGAGCTTGAGGGAGCAAAGTCAGCTCTTTTGATAGCTGAAGTTATTGTGTGTGACTCAAGATTTTGTCACTTGGCCTTCAGAGAGCATACAGCACTTGTCCTTTCAGTTATGGCATTTTGTCATAACCATGTATCACACAGCAGAATTAAATTTATTTTAGTTTCATAAACAGTACATTATGATTTTGGGGGGTTCAGACAGGAGTTATTCATGTAGGTTCTGAATTAGAGACTTCAACTTCTCAGCACAAAAAGCCCTACGCTATGTGGACTGTATCATATTAATGTAAGTAAGCAACTATCCCATAAATACATACAGTCATCTTGCAGTAGTATCTTTATTATTGGTTTTAAAAAATGACAGCACATTAATTTTTACTACTGTTCTATTATTTTTTTTCTAAAATTACAACAGGCAGAGTCAATACCTCTCAGTAGACTTTGCTGCAACCAATTAAACATAGTTAAGATATAATACTAAAACACAATTAGTGGTACGAGATGAGCAGGTATAAGCCTCAAGCTCAATGGCCTCCCTTCCTCTCCTCTTTGATTCTAACAGTAGGAAATTTAAAGCTTTTGTTCACAGTTTTGAACTGGGTTTTCCATTACAGCCAAATACAGGACATTAAATGTATGCAGTACTCTCACTTATTCAATGTTTTAATCAGCAAAATGGTCTGGATGCTTCCTAATGATGCATCTACACTATGACAAGAATGCAATTTGACACCACTTAACTGCCATGGCTCTTTCCTACAGAATATTGAGATTTGCATTTTTGTGAAGCATCTGCACTCTTTGGCAGAAAAGACTAAAAACCCTGCAAACTACACATCTCAGAGTTCCATAGGATGGATCTACAGCACTTAAAGTGTTATCAAACTGCATTATTCCTACAGTGCAGATGCACCTTAAGTCAAGCAAATGATGATGCATTATATTAAATATCATAGATATGGATTATCATATTCTTAAAAAGATAAATGCCAATAAATTGGTCAGACCAATATTTCCATAAACCTAAACACTGGAATCAGCTGCTAGTGTTGTATGACACATGATAGTTACCTGGCCTAACTCCTCATTGAGATCAGAGGTGTTCACCAGTGGTCCTTCACCTGTTTCTTCATCAAACATTTCTTCATCCCAAGTGAGAAAATAAGAACCAAGAAACTTCTGCATTTCTACTGTGACATACATGGATACAGGAATGATGTAGTTGAAAAGAACCATGAAGGCAAGAAAATCTGTAAATGCTGTAATAAACTGTGAGAGGAAAAAGATAAAAGCAAAATAATAATAATGTAAATTACATGTTATGTTCACACACTTGCAAGTAAGTTCTGCTGCATGCAGCTGGATTTGCTTCTGTATAAATTTGCACAACATTGTTTTATAATATATTTCTATGATATAAATGGACCCACAGAAAATTATTTTAAGTCTCTTGTATTCCATTATAAGATTCCACTTCATCCAGATTTGTGGTCTTATATACATTTAAGCACATGTGTTATAAATTTCATAGCATTCCTTATCTCATTGAGAAACAGATAGTTATAGAAATATCATTCAGGATGTTGAATTAATCAAGATGACTGACATAGATGGCTAAAATTTACCTTTAAACAACTTGTCTAAAATGTTCATATCAGTGCATTCACTGCTCTAAAACATTGGTGCTGGTGCTTGGACAAGTAATAAGCTCTTCTGTTTCTTCTTCCCTCATCCACATTTCTTATTAAAAATGACATTATTCACATACCACATTTCTTTTCCTTTCCAGTTCTGTTTTCTGATTGTACCAAGGCTGATCACGGGATTGCTCACTTTGCCAAACATACTTCAGGACAGTATTTATTAGTGATTTGCTGATCAGTATACAGAGGTAAACAATAAGAAATACATTCATTGATCTGAAACATATGAGAGAACAAAGATTATAAAAGTTTTCAAGCCTTCTGATGAGCAATTATGTATTTACAGGGTTGGGGGGCACTGGAAGGTCGAGACCTTCTGGTGTGATTTGATAGTAGTTCATTTTTTGAAGATGAAAGGGCAGTGTTGGTTATGTGTATGCCATATCCAAAGGTGTGTGTTTTTACACAGTATTGGCATATGCATACAAATCCGTTTTCAAGACATATATTTTTATTTTCCACATCTCTAAGAGGAAATGGTGTGAACCTTTTCTCCAAAGTGCTGGAAGAGGGGCTACATAGGCCCATCCAATTTTATTATCAAAACAAACAGGAGAGATTACACTGAAAGTAAATTACTAGACACCCAATACAGTGGGCCCTTCTTATTTGTGTGTGTGTGGGGGGGTTCCATTCATCAAGTCCCATAGTATTCAATGGCAGTGCATGTGCATGTAATCACTCTCCTGGGGCTGCGTGCACGCATGGCCATTGAAATCAATAGGGCTTGCCGTCTACAGATGCTCAATCTGTAGATGGCAAGCCCATGGTTGGGCCGAGTGCACTGTATACTGTAAATGCAAATCTCTTTTTCCGCAGCCCAGATCTAACATTTCAGTCACTGTGCCGCAAATCTCTCAGCTTTCATGCATTTGGGTGATTCCTGTTGACAAGCCTGTGAAAGAGAAGCTGCAGGCTTCCTCTTTCAGCTCTGTATGGTATTCCCAGGGACACTGCTTTTTGTATGAGTCACCACACCAACAGCTAATGATGCTGCCAAACTGAATCGCTTAAATTCATTATAACAATAATAACCAAAATAACCAAAAATAACAGTTGCGGATGATGATAACAACAACAACAAACACAACAACAACAACAACAACAACATTTTCTTCTTCTTCAGTTTTTCTTCTGCTTTACAACATTTACTCCCTACCCAACTCACAGATACATATATATTGGAAAAAAATTGATATAACTTTACTTTTCTACAGCAGATCGTTTCTGAGATTTTGACTGATAATTCAATGCCATTTTCGTTTCCATGCCAGTGTATATAGCAACACCTGAAACAAACAAAAATACTTTTAAATTTAAAACTGTATATGTGCATTATATATATATATATATATATATATATATATTCCAAAACACACACGTGTTTACAAACACCAGCAAAAAGCACAGGATTTTGCAAAAGATGCAGTTACAGTTGGCAGTCCTGATCAAATGACCCTGTAAAAGGAAGAATAAGCCATGTATCCTTGATAAGGCTGAAAGAATGGATACTAATTTCCAATTTTGAGAGCATTGAAAGTATCTCAACTAATTTTGAGAGCATTGAAAGTATCCCACTTTTAGCACATTTGGGGGCACTGATCCAAATGAATGTAAAAAAAGTTTTGTCCATTCAACCTGATGGCAATGGTGGTCTGGGATACACTTTTCTTATTCTCAGTTGATTTTGTTTTTCCTACCGGTATTGTCACGTAACTTAGGGCCTAAGCAGATGGCTTAAAAGTCTGTCTTGGGGGCAGGGAAGGGGAGGGGCAGCCGCACGCTCGGCGCCCCATCCCCCTCCTGAGGTCGTCCTCGGAGCAGCCAGCCCTCCACACAGCCGGTGCTCCAAGGAGGACCTCCCGCCGCAGCCTTTCCACGCACTGCGGCAGAAAAGTCAGCGAAAGTGCACCGCAGCCTTTTGCGGCGCACTTTTGCTGACTTGTGAAAGGAGCGCTAATTTAGCGCTCCTTTCAGGGGCGGCGAAGCTGCGCCGCAGGATTGAGGTGTGGGGATGCCTCGGTCCCACGGCGCAGCTTCCCAGGGCGGCCCACGGCCGCCCGTCTGCTTAGCCCGTAAATCTGATTGTCTGCATAAGATTTGCCCAGGCAATCCCTGAAACCACGAAAGGGTAAAACTGGAATAAGGATATGAGTGCTCACATAAGTCCTATTGACAAATATCCGCACATTGAGAATGTACATCTTTTCATACACATATTCAAACCCTTCCCTGCCCCCAAGACAGACTTTTAAGCCATCTGCTTTCATACACATATTCTATTACCACATTTTATTGCAATATATACCAAAAATTTTCTCTGTGTTCTTCAATGTAGCTCCTCTAAGAAGCACATTTTCAGATCCCAATGGCCTGCAAAGATAAAAATTGCCAAATATTAATTGATTGTCCCAAGATAACCAAATTTTCAAATTCATATGAAACATAGTGAATGAGTTTAAAAAGCTTTGATTTATTTATTTTTAATCATATGTTTATAAAAGGTGTTAACAGCCTAAAACTAAGTACCCTAAATCTTAGAAACAGAGAGAGATGTAGCCTAAGTTTTTTTAAAAAATGCTTAGAACACATTCCCCAAATGCAAATCAGAATACAGCTTCAAAGTACTACCCAGAAAACATAATATCTGCATTCAGGAGTAGGCCACATGAGCCCAAAGGCACATTTTCTCCCCAGCCTCACATCATCCTGTTCAAACGATGCTGACCATTAGCCTTGAGCCAGGTCTGGGCAGACTATATGCAGATCCGGTGGATCTGGCCCAATTCCAGGTCAAAGGTGGCTTAGCTTGAGTCAAAATGAGCCACTATGTGCAGTGAAATTTTGTGGAAACTCCACAGCAAACCCAGCAGACAGGATGGCATGGTGCGCCCCTGACCTTCCTCTGCCATTGCTGCTACTGAGAAGCCCGTCACTGCATCTGACATGGAAACTACCGGTAGTTGCCTGGCCACTAGGGTACAGCCACTTTATCTGTCATGGCAAGATCCTTTGAAATCTTGGTATATGCAGTTCTTGTAGAAAGGAGTATTTAGAATTCTTAGTTTGTGGTTCTTTTGTTTGTTGTTGTTAACTGGCTTCGAGTTGATCTCAACCCATGGCGACCCTGCGGATGAGACATCGCCAAGACTCCTTGTCCTCCACTGCTTTGCTTAGTTCCTGCAAATCCATACCCGTGACCTCTGTAATAGAGTCCATCCATCTAGCATGCGGCCTTCCTCTCTTTCTACTTCCCTCCACTTTTCCTAGCATTATTGTCTTTTCCAATGAATCTTGCATTTTCATGATGTGTCTGCAATATGACAGCCTCAGTCTTGTCATCTTGGCTTCCAGGGAGAATTCTGGCTTGATCTGCTCTAGGACCCATTTGTTTGTCTTTTTTGTTGTCTACAGGATCCTCAGCACTCTTCTCCAGCATCACATCTCAATTAAATTGATTTTCTTCCTATCACCTTTCTTAACTGTCCAGCTCTCACATCCATACTTTGGGGGGATGCAGATGGGCGGCCATGGGCCGTCCTGGGAAGTGGCGGATTGGGGCCGAGGCTGCCCCACACCTCGGCCCTGATCCTCCCTTTTGCCACCTGGGAAAGGAGCGCTAAAATAGCGCTCCTTCCACAAGCCGTGCAAGGGGCGCCCAAAGAGCCACCATGTGGCTCTTCTGCGCCTCTTCCAGCTCAGCATGTTTGGACGCTGAGCCGGAAAAATGTCATCCTTCCATGTGCAACGGTGGGCGCTCTGATGACGTCCTTGGGAAGGGGTTGGGGCGCCCAGCGTGAGGCTGCCCCTCCCCTTCCTTGCCTCCAAGATGGCGCAAAGTGCCGTCTACAAAGGGGGATAGTCGTGGAGAATACAATGGCTTGTATGAGTCTAACTTTTGTGCTCAATTGTATATCTTTCCATTTTAGGATCTTTTCTAGTTCTTTCATAGTTGCCTTCCCCATTCTTAATCTTCTTCTATTTTCCTGACTGCAATCCCCATTGATATCAATGTTTGATCCCAGGTATGAGAACTTTTTTTACTATTTCTATTTCCTCATTGTCTAGGTTGCACTGGTGTAAATTCTCCGTGGTTATTATTTTTATTTTCTTTATGTTGGAGTTCTATTGCCTCATTAAACTACATACTCTAGGATTTCATAGGAGGCAGCCATGGCAGTTCAGTGGGATCTCAGCACTATAAGTATATGATGTGGAAGGGTTAGGGAGACCTTTCTATATCACCTCCTTGCTTGGGCCCCAAAAGCTCTGAGCAGGTGAGGTAGATTAGTTCTAGAGGCAACCTGTACCTAATCTGTAGGTCCCATAGCTCTGAGCAGCCAGTCTTGGGAACTGCCAATCATTGTATCTGCCCACAGACATCAGGACAACATCTCTCTTCTTTCCTCCCTGCCAGGAACCTTGTCCCCACTTCTGCCTGGAGAGTTCACAGGTAAGTGCACTTCTTTTAATTCCCTCTAAAAACTGGCCTGTTGTTTTCAATCAGAGACTTAGGACTGAAATCTATTCGTATTTATACCACATTAAATGAATCTTTCCTGATCTCCCACTGACTTGTTCTTGTTCCGTAAACGCCAGTTACATCACTACTGTTTTGCATTGCTGCAGGCACATTTCTGCAATCACTATAAACCTGAAACCTACTTTAAAAAGCCTTTCCAGTTAAAGAGAAAGCAAGGTGTACTCATAGATTTGGGTACTTAATTAAAAGAAAAAAATACTGTTTATTTACATGGCTTATTGATTGTACTTTGTTACCCAATGGGGAATTAAAAGAATAAAAATATTATACAATATTTTACGACAAAAACAAACAGTAAATAAGAAATATAAAGAACAAAAACAGCACATAAAGCCATTCAGTATTAGAAGGAAACACGATTTGAATTAAATAGGAACAAACATTCACTTTTCTTCAGTAACTGAGCACAAATAAAAGCATTAAGTTGTGGTCTTATCCAAAATCCTAAAACATTTGTGCTTTAAAGTGAAAGAGTTGTAGAAACCTAAACTATATGTTTAGCTAGAGAAGAACTTCCTTATACTCTAAAAAAATGCACATTAAATTCTAAAAAGCAAGTAAAAATCATGACACATAGAACTTCATTAATTAATTATATAGCTATCTTTGTATCTAGCTGCCAAATTTCAGCAGCTTTCCCTCTACTGGCAGCTTCAGTGGAACCTATCTAGTTTTCTTACTAGGGCCCAGCCATACCAAATTAAGTCCTTTTTGTGTCCTGGGATGCATCTGCACTGCAGAAATAGTCCAGTTTAACTGCCATGGCTCAGTGCTATGGAATTCTGGGAACTGTAGTTTGTTTGTTTTTCACCAGAGCTCTCTGCATCTATCGCAATGAACCATTGTAATTAAAGTGGTGTTAAACTGGATTATTTCTGCAGTGTGGATGCAGCCCCAGTCAACTCTGGGCCTTTTGCTTAATGATCTCCTGACACTGGGGGGATGCAGACGAGGGCGTCCAAGACGCCCTGGTCCACAGCGCTGCGGGGCCAAGGCAGCCTCACCGCAGCGCCTCCCCGGCGAATCTAAAAGGAGCGCCAAATTGGCGCTCCTTTTAGATTTCAGAGAAAGTGCGCCCCAAAAGCGGCGGGCGCACTTTCTCTGACTCAAACGCCGCGGCGTGTGTGGTCGCCGCGGCGTGAGGTCAACCCGGAAGCCCCGGCCGTCCGGATGGCCGGCGCTTCCAGGGGCGACCTCAGGAAGAGGAAGGGGCGCCGCTCGTGCGGCTGCCCCTCCTCTTCCGGGCCTCGGAGACGGCTCTATTAGCCGTCTGCCGAGGCCCACTGACAATCAAAAGGCTACTACTCCAACCCTTTCAGACCTATGTAACTCCTTGTCAAGGTTACTGCTATAGCCCCTTTGGTCTTCGCACAGACATGTTTCTACTTAGTAACAAACCAGAATTCTGTAGAACTTTGGCTTATTATACACAAGGCATGATCTGGCACCACTGCTGGTGTCTGCTGCCAGATCAAGTCATGCTGAAAGCAGGAGCAACTGAATAAAGCACAGGTCTTTTATCTATAGTTACCCTGCCATGATGGCCAAACCTGGAAATATGGCTCTCCTGGTTTCCAACAAAGCACAGAATTAATCCTAGAACAAACCATACATTATTTCGATGGTTTTTAATGCGCTAGAAATATTGCAAAATATGAAGCTGAGGCAATGTATATACTGCAAATATTGCCAGATATGCTAGTCATGGACTAAGATAACCCCATCCCACATGAGCATACTTAAATAAAGGTCTCGCATTAGATTCTCAAAACCCTCTAAAACAAAACAACAACAACCACCCTGTTAATGTGAAAGACTAGATACCGGACTGTGTCTTCTGCCATGTCTTATGTGCTAGTGCTTAGTAATTTCCCCACTTAATCAAATTCTAACTAGACATTAGGCCTAAGCAGACTGCCAGAAATAGTGCACATTAAATTGAGGCACTGCCCTGGCTCAGTGCTAGGGAATCATGGGAATTGTATTTTTTTCTGGGACATTGAGCCTTCTCTGTCAGAGAGCTCTGGTGCCACAATAAATTACAGTTCCCATGATTCCCTAGCACTGAGCCAGGGCAGTGCCTCAATTTAATGTGCACTATTTCTGGCAGTCTGCTTAGGCCCATTGTCCTTTTAATATACTTTGATTATTTATTTATTTATTTCCCCAAGAACAACACTCAATAAAAATATCTGAACAAATTAAAGTATACAAACTGTAAGGATTAATTGTAAGTCATCATCACAATTTTACATTAACTTACCCTGAAGTAAGCCCCCATTGTACTCAACTGTTAAGTTGATCTCATGTATAAGTCAAGGGCAGGTTTGGAGGAAAAACTATGGATTTTGATATGACCCATGGATAAGTCGAGAGTAAATCTTTGGGGCTCCTCTGATCCACAATGGCTGTTTGGCATTTCCCTGCCATGGTAGATGGAGATTGCTTCTCTACTGCAACAGGAAAACGTCAAAGAGCTGTGGTCTTCTGGGAGGAATTTGTTGCAGCTGATAAAAACTAGACTGTCTGCAACTGCCCAGAGGACCTTTTCGGCTACCACTCCCAGATTATGGAATGGCCTGCTGGATGAGATCTGTCATATTACCACCTCAGACAGCTTTAAAAAGGCTGTTAAGATGGATCTCTTCCGGCAGGCCTTTCCCGGACAGATATCCCAGCCATCAAAAGACAGCCATCCTGCTCATCCCTTATTCGGCTGTAGCTATTATTTGTTTCTTTGTTGTTTGTGTTATCATTTTAAATGTATTTTAAATCGTCATTATTTAATTGTATTTCAAGGGGTGGGTGGGATTGTGGGATATGAATGTATATTTTAAAGTTGTAAGCTGCCCCGGTTGCGTTATGCAGAGGGGTGGGATAAAAATAAATAAATAAATAAATAAATAAATTATTATTATTATTATTATTATTATTATTATTATTATTATTATTCCTTGGTGTGGGGTTGAATGGGCATATGCACCCTTTGCCTCTTCAATCCCGCCAAGAAGCAGGGAAGCCAAGAAACCTACTTTTATGGTAGGCTCTCCCAAGACAGACTCTTCACCAACCACCTGGCCTCAGTTGTTTGCAGCTGGACCACTTGTGGAGAGGACAAGGAGGCAAGCTGGTCATCTGTAGACAACTGATGGTGGGCTGGCCAGTAGTGAAGAGTCCATCTGGGGAGAGCTGACCATAAAAGAAACACCGACCACCTTTCTGCCTGGGCAGCAGCTTTTTCACAATTCACTGCTGAAGCAGGGAGTATGTGTTTGTGGGTAACTGGCAATTCTTTTACTGTCTAAAAAGTGCTACCCACCCACCCCGGCCAAGAGCAGCACTTTCGGAGTTGACTGTTGAGGCAGAGAGAAAGAGACACAGAGAGAATGGCACTTCTTTTTACTGTCTAAGAAGCACCAATCGTCTCCCTCTCCTGCCTTGCCAGTGGTTCTTTCGGAGTGCATTGCCAAGGCATGGAGAGTGGGGAGGCAGTCAGTGCTTCTTTTAGGGCACCCTCTGCTACCTCTACCTCAGCAGGGAAATCCGAAAAATGCCATCACCATTTTTCTGAATAGTATTATCGTATTGACCCATATATAAATCGACTCAGGATTTGGAGATTAAATTTTTGGCATACATTTTTTACTTTGGCATAACATTTTTGAGTATATATGGTGTGTATGTACAGACATGTATGGGATGGCACTATAACATTGCTCAACGGTACTTGTTTATATTGAAGAAGAAATAACTGAGTAGGTACTCATGTGTCTGTTTTAAGTCTTACCTTGCAACAGGCTCATTTCGGTCATGGTAAACATTTATCCGGCCAACAAATCTGCAAGAAGAAAAAGAGATTAGGAAATGCCTGAGTATCAGTGTGTTTATAGGAATGTAGAGAAGATCATCCCAGTAATTGTACATACTTGAATGCAAACAGCTTCAGCTTTTTGTTTCAGAGTGGATGACTCATAACTACACCTCCCAGAACATGTGGCATTACTACTACTCCCTCCTTCTCCTCTTCACCTTTCTCCTCCTCCAGTCTCTGTTTTTAGTTGTCCCATCTGTGTTCCTTCCAAATGTTTCACTGAAATCTCAATTCAAACACAGCAATAAATGTCCTTCCACCTAAAGCTTTCATTCACTTCTTTACTACAGCCAATTTATACCACCCTCAATAAAAAGGGAGTTATTTTATTGGTTCATACTATGTATTCTAATTTCACATAATGTGACAGGGTGATAAAAATAGATTTTCAGCATGACAAATAAAAAGTGAACTAACTCCTCTGGACTTCAAGTAGCCACTTAAGCATCTATGGACAGACCCTTAATTTTGGACTCAAAACTGTGCCATCACTGCCTCCTTTTTCTTCTCCCTTTGTATCCAAGGCTACAACTCCAAGCCCTACTACTTCCTGCATTTCAAATCAACCCTATTCTTTCCACATCTGTTGCTCAGACACACCTAAATAGCATGGCATCTTGCCTCAAATGAATGGGTATTTGAGCAAATCAAAGCCTGAACTCTTACTAGAAGTGAAGATAACTAAATTGAGGCTGTCATACTTTGGATATATCATGAGATGTTCTGATTCAGTGGAAACCATAATAATGCTCAGTAAAGTGGAAGGCAGTAGAAATAGAGGAAGACTGCACTATTGGTGGCTTGTTTCAGTCAAGGAAGCCATGGCCCTGAGCTTGCAAGACTTGAGCAGGGCAGCTGATGATCAGGGAGGTCTTGCAGGTCTCTCATTCATAGGGTTACCACAAATCAAAGTTGTCTTGATAACAAATAGCAACAACAACTTGTGTCAAGTTGAGTAAAGTTGTTTTCTAGATTCTCTCTGATAATTCTTTCCTCTTCCAACAGCTACCTTTGCTAAAGTAGACTCTCATTCCACTTCCTCCCAGTATCACTTGCTGACATGTCTCCCTTCTCCTGAGTCTGACAGGAAGATCATGCCTTGGCCCAGCAGCTGGTGAGAGGTCCTCCCTCCATGTTCCAACTGCCATTGCTCTGGCCTCTGAAGGAGACAAGAGCAGCAACCAAGAGCAGCTGAATTCAGTCCCCTCCACCACTGTCAGTCCCTTTTCCTTATTCTTTACATCATGTCTTACTCAGATTGTAAACCTGACAGCAGGGAACTGTCAATGTAATAGTCTGTAAGCCACCCTGGGAGCCTTTTTGGCTGAAAGATGGGTATAAATACAATCAATCAATTGCTATTGTTTAGAAGTTTACATGTAACCTCTGAGAAATATGAGAGAAGAGAAACATTACTGCAACAATGGATAGGGGAATACAGGGACAATCTTCCCCTCATTCTTACTTTCCAAATAACTGTGTTATCTAGCTTTTGCAACCCACTAACTGGATTCCCTATGATCTTGACATTTTCTTTCAATCCAATCCCTGCTATGATTTGGTTTATTTGTTGTTGTTGTGTGCCTTGCTTCCACTATTTCCCTTTCCTTTCTCAGTGCATCCCTGTGAATGCTGGGAGGAGCATGGAGTAAAGACACCATTGTTGGATTATAGGCACATTATTAGCTAGAGCTTGAACTAACATGGAGTGGTGGATCCAAAGTTTGGACAACCTCTCTGACATCTAATGAACCTCACTGCTGTGGAGAACCATGGGATGGCAGAAAGAGAGACCTTACTTACATCAGTGTAATCAAGGAGGGCAAAGGGTAGCTGTTGAGTTTTATGTGGTCCTCCAGCTTTCAAAATGTGGCTCCTGTTGCTTCCTAAAGCCCCAAGACCCAATGTTTTGCTCTCTAAACATCCAAAAAGTCCCATTATGTGGTTCTTCTGTTTTCCAGGAGTGAGGCAGATCCAGCAGTACCTGATCCAGGCATGTCCCTGGTAGCCTTCAACCCAACTCCTCTTAAGGACACCTGGCACTGGGGTGATTGGCATGTGACTCCATTGTCTGACATGATATTCCAAGCCAAAATTGTTCAAGTTGTAAGCAGGTCAGACAACAGCACTATTGCAACAATATATTCCATGTAAGTATAAATGCTTCAGAAATGGCTCAAAAACCAACTAAGGGCTTCTGCTGACTGGAGGCAGAGTTGGGGTGGGGCAGCTGCATGCTGGCCGCCCCAATATCATGATGACGCCATCCTGATGCCGTGCACCATTACGCACAGTGCATGATGTCAGCCGCTCTTCTGGCACAGCGTTCAAACTTGCTGCGCTAAAAAGGGCGATAAAGAGCCGCACACCGGCTCTTAAGGAGGCCTTTTGCCATCCCTAAAAGGAGCAGCATTTTGCCGATCTTTTTGGGGTGGCAAAAGGGAGGATCAGGGCTGCAGCATGGGGTTGCTGCGGCCCTGATCCACCGCTTCCCAGGGCGGCCCAGAGCCTCCTGTCTGCAGAGCACCTAAATGAGATGAACTTTGGTTAAAGACCCATATAACCAGATCATGACCACTTCTCTGAATAGTGTCCTTTCATCATGGAAGACAGATGCTGGATCCAAAGCATAAAGCAATGTTTATCTAAATGAATGAGTTTCTTTATTAGAGTCATAGACCAGCACAGGTTAAAAGGTACAGTATAAAAGAAGGCAAGCTAAAATGTATTTAAAATCATCCCTTCAGGTTATATGGCTTCAATGCGTCTAGACAAGTTTGATATTAATATCCCAATGTAGTAATTGTCATATTTTAACCACTACTTTATAAAATCTGGTTACATTATCTGTTATATTAAAGTTGGTATCTGAAAGCAATAAAGACATATAGAAGAAAACAGAACATCCGTGGTATTTGTGCAATAAAGATAAAATAAGTCTAAAATGGATAGCTCTTTAGAATGACCACTGGAACAAAACATGCTGTGTTGTTTCTACTTGCCCAGAATCACAGGGGCACAACCTGTTTGCAAAGGGAATCTATCTTCAATGATGCCTGAGGGAAGGGCATGACATCTTGCAAAGGTAAAAACTCTCCAATGGTTAGGTATTTCTAAGTTTAATGACTATGGCATTGGTGAAGAGAAATATCTATTATAATCACTGGCAATAAAAGTTGGAGCACTACTTAATTCTAGTTCTCATTCTACATCTTTTATTCGCTATTTGATAACTGCTTTAGCCTGATCATATCCCAGGCTAAGATGAAGATCAGGAGAAAGATCCAGAGATGACACTTTAGTCAGCACTTACCACTTCCTCTCTGACTGAAAATCATAATTCAAGGTAAATGGAGTAAGTCCAGTGGGAACAAAAGATAATCTAAGCCAGTAACTTAGTATGGACATCCATCCTCGGGCCTTCATTTTCATAAAGCCTGGCTCCAGTCTCATCATTCATTCGGAGCTTCAAAGTCTGGTCTTAAAAATTTGGATTTAACAAGTTCTGACTGTGCAAAATTGGGGGGAGGGGATCCATATAGTAATTGGGCTATTACTTTAGCTTCAAAAGGTTTGAGTGCCATAGGTATGTAGCAGCCCCCTCTTGCCTTAAAGAATTGAGGATACTGCTGAGCTCCTCTGTGCGTTGTCTACAAAATATTCCTCATGTGCTTTCCTAGTACCGTTGGCATGAAAGATTACACCCAGATACTTGAAACTGGTAACCTGTTAAATCTTATGGCCGTCTATACTCCAATTATAGTTCTTAGGCCTTTTAGCAAATGCCATGATTTTAAGTTTTTGATAGTTAGGTGCTAGATGTTCCTCTATACAGTACAATGTTAATGCTAAAATTTGAATGATACAGAGAAAATTAGCATGGCCCCTGTGCAATATTTATCTGATGTCCATTTACTTTTGAGATTTTGTGTTCATGATGGATCTGTTAAAACTTATAGTTAAGCTAATTTAGTCCTACTGAAGTCCACATGACACAAACAATTCTCACTGAGTTCACAAAGGCATAAATGTCACCTGAAGCTCCTGAGACTCATAACTGTATTCTCAATGTATTTCTCAGAAGCAAGTTTAATTGATCTTGATATCATTTAGATTCCATTATATAGTGCCCCAAGATGACAGCCAAACACAGCTTAATTGAAGTGTTACCACTTCGTTTCCTTATAATAAAATTCAGAATGACCAAACGCTCAATGTGGATATTATTTAACGCATGTATTTTTATTGAGCTGGAGTGGGATTGGTGTTCTGATTGTTTAACTAGGGTTTCAGAAGACCAGAGTTCAGATTCCCATTTGGTACATCACACTCTCTCAATTCATGATAAGGCAATGGCAAACCCCCTCTGAAAAATTCTTGTCAAGAAATGTTAGGTTTGCGTTAAGGTTGTCATACGTTGGAAGTAACTTGAAGGCACACAACAACAACAACAACAACAACAACTGTATTTTTAATTCCTACAACTATAGGCAGTATCCAATTTAAACTCCAGAATTTGAATAGTTATTTTGGGCACTACAACTCCCAGTTCTAAGTGAGTATCAAATGCATGGATCAATGCTAGCATTTGGTCAGCAGTCAACTGTTACTTAGTTCTATCCTGGCATGATCTACACACAGTATCCTAAGGGTGACCTAAAGTGGGAAATGAAAGAGCTGGCAGAAACTAGAGATGCTTGGCTCCATACCCATACCACAAACTTGGCATAAAATACTTGTTCAGAAAATAATAGTATTGTAGAGACTGAGGCAGATACTGACTAGGTGATCAGCCATAAAGCCATAACAACCACAACTGAAACAAAAGTTGGAATAAACTGATTTAATTGACTTTTCCAGATACAAAATCCTTTTGCTTAAATACCCAAGTTTTACTGAAATGATAAAGATGAGATCATATCAGGCATTATTAAGGAAACAAAAAATTGAAGCAAGGCAGTTGACTTGAATTAGATCTTGTACGGTAACTGACTAGAAAGCCAGTAGGATATGGTGGTTTGAGCATTGGACTATGACTCTGGAGACCAGAGTTCAAATCACTCATTCTGTCATGGAAACCCACTAGGTGATCTCAGGCAGTCACACTCTTTCGGCCTCAGAGGAAGACAGAGGCAAATCCCCTCTGAATATATCTTGTCAAGAAAACCTTGTTATAGGTTTGCCTTAAGGTCACCATAATTCAGAAATGACTTTAAGGCACACAACAACAACAACAACAACAACAACAACAACAACAACAATTCTCTGTTAAGTGTTGGCCAATTTCAAAGTCCAGTCTATAAATTTTAGAGTGGAGAATATGTGGCTCTGCAGATGGAGAATGTGTGGCTCTGCAGACTGCAACTTCCATTTAATGCCAGCCAGCATAGCCAATAGTGAGATAAAATGGGAGTTGTAGTTCAACAACATCTGGAGGGCCATTTTTTCATATTATAAATGACTAGGACATAATGTCAGATCTAGAAATGGATGGATCTGTCATGGAAAGAAATATGAGGGAATATGGTGATGTAATAATATTTTGATATGGGGAATCAGAAAAATAATGATGCGGTGGAATAGCGATATAGAGAAATAAAGAGAAATTGAAAGGGAGGATGGTAATATGAATGAAATGCAAACCGGGGAACAGATGGGGCTATAGCAGGGGCAACTGGCAACTTTGTGACTTTGTTTACTTCCTAAGACAAGGCTTTGATAGCAAGTAAGATAACACATTTTTTTTCCTGGGACAGATGCGGAAGATGGGGGAACTGGGGAAATGCAGAGACTTTAAAGAACTTTTTGATGTTGTTCAAAGAGCGCTGACCGCGAGCCGGGAAAGGAGGGGCTGGAGGCGAAAATCTTAAAGGGTGAACCATGTTTGGGGAAAATCTGATGTGACACTAACACATCTGTGGTGTAGCTCTATCCAAAGAATCCAAAATAAAGTTGTAGTATTTTTATTACTACCATGCTGTCCTGGTTTTTGAGGTTTGAATCCGCCAAACATGACACATACTATGTATGCAAATAACTATTTAGCTGAAGTATTACACCAACAATCCAGAAAATTGTGGTTCCACCAAAGCAATCATTCCCAAACTTTTCATCACTGAACATCCCAAATTGCTTAATGGTAATTAAGCAAACACGCCATGGGTCCATGAAGATATCAGCACCCAACTTCTGAACCATGAATATTGTAGGAGCCTATGTTCCCTTTCTCCACCTCTCCAAAACCAGTTAACCATTTGTCAGCACTAACCAGTTCCATGTTGAGAACTAACTTCTGTTCTTGTGTAACCTATATGCTTCTGTCAGCTATAACTGTGTTACAGTCTGTGCCAAGAGGATGATTTGCAGTTAGGTGCAGATGTTTCCCATTCCATTGGAGGTGGAGGCATATATGCAATTGTACATCCCACATCTGATTACTTAACCATAAGTTAATCTACTGGGAACAATACATCTGCACGTGGTCCACATGTTGCAGACAATGTGCACACATGTGCTTATCTATATATCTATACATATAAATATAGATATCTACTCTGTCAGTTCCACTCCCTCCCAATGCAAAAAGAGAAACCTGTGACATGTTAACCTCAAGTCCATAGTGACTTCAAAGCACAAAACAAAAGAGAAAAATAACAAGAAAGAGATATGCCTGAGTTCTTGACTCATGTTTCCACATGTTCTTCTTTTCTACAGATTTCAACCTGCATAATATTCGCAAATCACATGGAAATACTTACTTTATTACATAACTTTAGTGTGTGTGTGTTTAAATACTCAAGTACTTGTTCCATCCCTATCCTCTCACACATTCCTGGTGGCTCCTTTGTAATCAACCAGAATTGCATTGCTGCTGCGATACACTATGAGTAAGAGTGGTTCCCAATTTTGGACAAGTTCCACTTCTTTGAGTCCCTTCTTGAGTATCTTTTCTTGGTTTGGCATTTCAGTCATTGGGAAAGCTGCTACCTAAAAGTCCTCTTTGGAGATAATTACATTTTCTACCATCTACCTGATCATGAGAACAGTATATCCCAAAACCTTCAAATGTAATACTAGCCCCACACAACTCTAATTGCATAGAACTATGAGCATTACTATTACAAAGTCTGCTATTTATGCCTGTTGCCAAACCATGTAACAAGAGAGAAGGAAAAGTGCAGAAACTGACATTACTAGCATATACATAGTATTTTCAATATGTCCCGAAAAGTGGGGTTTAGTATAATCAAAGTTTAATAAAACCAGAATAAAGAGGAGGAGAATTTACTGGATATATTCTTACTTATAAAGATCAGGCTGAGGTTGTTCACATTCAATGGTAGCATGTAAGGTGTCAATATCCTGTTCACTTTGATAGGCCTTCGTGTCTTGGACAGCATAATATGTCTAGAATGAACAAGAAAGTTGTAGCTAAATATCACACGCATTTATCAAGGTACCTATGGAAATGAAGTCTGAGCTTTCTAATACTGCAAAGCAAACTACAGGCATCCCTCCACATCGGCAGGCTAAGCATTCACGGATTTGATTATTCACAGATTATTGTATTTGCTGCCACCTCTACTGCTACCTTATACATGACAGGGAAAAAAAGTTTTCTCTAAGCATTTCTAAGTCCTCCAATGCGATTCTATCATGCTGGATGATCTAGAAATGCCTAGAGAAGTGTTCTCTAAGGTTAAAAAAAAAGTAGCATTCTTTATTCAGGGTTTTCTCATTTTCACAGGGATCCTGGGCCTCTAACTCCCACAAAAGTTGAGGGTTTTGATGTGCTAATGTGGTATGTTTGAGCACTGTATTAAGACTCTAGAGATCAGGATTCAATGCCCCACTTGGCCGTGGAAACCCACTGGGTGATCTTGAGCAAGTCACACATTCTCAGTCACAGAAAACCCTATGATAGATTTTGCCTTAGGCTCACCATTAGTTGGAAACAGGTTGAAGGCACACAGTAACAACTGCTATATAGGGATATATCCATTAACAAAGCCTCTGACATTGAAGCTCCTTTTTACATTTTTATGCCTACCCAGCTTCCTTTTTTCTTTTGGTCCTCTATCTAGTTGGAGGTTTTTTTAACAGCATCAGCACTGAGAGCAGGCTACTTACTACCAGTGTCAGGCTAAAGGGATGTTTTGGCAATAATCAGTACAATAAAGCTTGAGCTGAGAAAAAAAAATGGGATTCTGCTCTAGACAATCCTACTGTACTGTCTGCACCTGCCTACCATTAGCAAGGTAGAATGGATCTGCCTTCAAAATCCCTTATTGAGCATGTGTGAACACAGAAAGAAAAGAGAAGACTTGTCTCTCCAGGTGCCCTCAGCATGTTAAAAAATCACAGACCTGTATGTTTGGCCACCAAAACAGAAATAATAAAAAAGGTGGAGGCTGATGAAAGCAAAAGTAATCTCTGGATGCATTTTGGAAGAAGTCTTCAGATGGTTTCAAGAAGATTCATTATATTTTTGTTTTATAAAAAAATGAAAAATTTGCTGAAACATGTTGACTGCTTGGGTGTTGGTGGGACACAGGAACCTATCTCTTTTCCTTTCGAATTATTTCTGCCTCTGGTAACAAAATTTCTGTTAAAGGGGAAATGCCCTGGGACACATCTACTTTGTTACTGCACAAATATTGTGCTCTTGGTGCTCTTGGATCTCTCAGCGGCTTTTGACACTATAGATCATGCAATCCTCTTAGATCGCCTGAGAGAGTTAGGAATTGGAGGCACTGCTCTTCAGTGGTTCCGTTCCTTCCTCTCGGGCAGATCTCAGAGGGTGAGGCTCGGGGACAGTTGCTCATCTAAAATCGAGCTTAATTGTGGTGTCCCTCAGGGCGCCATCCTGTCCCCGATGTTGTTTAATATTTATATGAAGCCGCTGGGGGAGATCATTCGGAGGCATGGAGCTCGGTGCCTTCAGTACGCTGGATGACACCCAGATATACCTCTCCATGACCAGATCATCGACTCAGACCTCAGATGGCGCCTCCCCTCTTAATGACTGTCTCAGAGCGGTAATGGGTTGGATGAGGAAAAACAGATTGAAGTTGAATCCTGACAAAACGGAGGTACTCGCAGTGACAGGCCCGAAACCAGATCTGGGAATACAGTCTCCAGTCCTGGATGGAGTCACACTCTCCTCTAAGGACTGTGTTTGCAGTCTGGGGGTGCTTCTTGATTCGTCGCTTCACATGACTAGTCAGGTGAATGCGGCGGTCAGGAGTGCCTGTTATCAGCTTCGGCTGATATGCCAGCTGCGTCCTTATCTGGACATGAGGGACTTGGAAACTGTGGTACATGCCCTGGCAACCTCACGTCTGGATTACTGCAACACACTCTACATGGGGCTACCCTTGTGTCTGACTCGGAAACTACAACTGGTTCAGAATATGGCAGCCAGGCTAATTACAGGAACATCACGGAGGGAGCACATAACACCCGTGCTTAAATCCCTCCACTGGCTGTCGATTAGTTTCCGGGTGCAGTACAAGGTGTTGGTTTTAACCTTTAAAGCCCTACATGGCTTGGGTTCATCTTATCTCAGGGACCGCCTCTCCCCGTATGATCCCCCCCATGCCTTCCGGTCCTCTGGGAGGAATCTGTTACAGCCAATAAAAACTAGGCTGTCCCAGACCTCCCAGAGGGCCTTTTCCACAACCGCTCCCAGACTTTGTAATGGCCTGCTGGACGAGATCTGTCTTATCACTACTCTTGCTGCTTTCAAGAGAGCAGTAAAGACGGATCTCTTTCGGCAGGCCTTCCCGGAATAACTTTCAGCTGAGAGACGAGTTTTTAATCTTGATGCCTCTGACTCCTGTATTATTGTTACTATATGTTTTTAACAAATTTTTAATTTTAATTAATGTGGCATTTTAATTTGATTGTGGTTTAATTCTGTTTTAAGGGGATGGGAGGGTGGGATTTTGGGGTGAGGGAATGATTTTTAACTCTGTTTTGTTTTAAACTGTTGTACCCTGCTCCGATTGCCATGCAGAGGGGCGAGTTATAAATAAAAATTGTTATTATTATTATTATTATTATTATTATTATTATTATTATTATATTAAACTGTTGCACAAGGACCACCACCACCCCGAAAAAACCCACCAAAACCAAAAAACAGGTATGCAAATCTTATTTACCAAGTGCATTCGAGATTTGATATTTTATATCCAAACACAACTAGTTTCCTTAGTCCTTGATAAAAATAAAAAGTCAAAGGACAAATTATCACATTCCTTTACTCACACAATATTGTCAACCTAGAGGGGGAAAGGGTGGTGGGAGATTTAATTCATTGAGGGATCAAGAAATGTAAGCCACTCCAACAGTAATATATAGATACATTCATTCACAAGATGCAGTTACATAATGTCACACAAATACTGGATGCCTATCTTTGGCCTTATACTGACATTTGATCCAAGCTTATTACCTTGTGGCTAGACTCGCCGTCCAAACTTGCTGTTGTAACAAAACATGTTCCATCTGCCCGACTACTTGACAAAAATATTAAGTCACAGGGAAATGTTTCATCTTCTTTTACCATCACAATATCTCCAACCTAGAAAGGACATTGGGAAAGATCACAATCAAAACAAGTATAAGCAATTCATCCTAGGAGTGATTGCTTTTGTCATTGCCATCTTCCTTTCTGTTATCTGTGATGCAATCCTGTATACATATATTTGGGAGTAGGTTCCATCTTAAAATAGCGGGAATAAAGATGCTTAGCATTCCCCATACAATTTACAATATGGTCAACCAGTCTAAAGTGAGATGTAAAAAAGGGAATTGATATCAGCTGTTCATTCTAAATATACAAAAAACAAACACAAGAACTAAGAATTAATCTGCACTTTTATAGTAACCGATAGTTATGTTGTTGCTCTGTGCCTTCAAGTCATTTCCAACTTATGGTGGTCCAGTGCTCAAACCACTACACCATGCTGACTAGCAATTTATAATGAGTCATTTAGCAATCTGTCAACAATTTTTATTTTTCAGATTGCAAGTTTTAAAGAGACAGCATAGTTCAGAACAACCACAACAACCACATATATCAAATTATCCTATAGCATTCTCTCTCTCTCTCTCAAAAGTCACATTTAGGTAATGGATTTCTGATTATTTTTTTTTTAAAAAAGCTCTGTTTAAACTAGAGCAGAATGAAAAATGTGAACACATTTCTACAAAAAAAAACTTACTCATTTTTCATGCTTTTGTGAAGTAAAGCAACACGCAAGCTACTCTCTGGAGGGATAAGAAAGGATCATCTGGCAAGCAGAGGTTTCTCATTGACCCATTTAGCCAGGAGAATATAAACAGCATAATTCATAAGGATAAGCCAGCACTCAAAAGTTACATTCAGACTGATCATTTTCTTCCTAGTCATGGAAGTAAAAAGGACCTTCATGTTGAAGAGCAGTGAATACCACACAGGGGGCAAACAACAGGAAAGCTCTGCAACCTTCATGTTCTTTTTGAAAACCTCCTTGAAGTATTTGGTTGCCCAATATTGGAAAGAAGATGCTAGAAAAGAGGCATCATTAGGGTGTGCCCTAGCAGGAGATATACTCATGTTCCTAGTAATCTTTTCTTTACGAAATCTCATCTGTGTAGAATATTTGCGAGTATGCATATAGTCGTTTAGGAAATCTTCCTGTTGTAGAAAAATGAAGCATATCAAATTGGAGCTTGGGAAAAAATTACTTTTTTGAACTACTGTATATTTCAGTGGCATGCTGGCCAGGGCTGGCTGGGAGCTGTAGTCCAAAACATTTCCAACCTGTATGAAATATGGCTAGTACTCTGCACACTATCTGAAATCTTTTGATGCAACTGCAGTATGTCTACACATTTTCACCTGCTTTAAGTCATTCATATATATGTCCTATGTTAGACACTACCAAACGGGTGGCTGTGTTAGCCAAAACAGCACAGTCTAGAAGAAAAAACAGTGTAAAAGATAAACAGAAGAGCTGTTTGCCCTTCTCTTGGATTTCTGAGTGGCTTTCACTATTATTGATGATGGTATCCTTCTGGACTATCTCACTGAGTTTGTCCACTGTTTTGCAGTGGTTTTAATCCATACTGTTATGTTATCTCCAGAATGAAGTGTTGGTGGGCTTCTGTTTGATACCTTGGCCAATGGTCCCTAGAGTTCCACTGAATCCTGTCTTGTTCCCAGTATACATGAAACTGTTGCTTGCTTTGAAGTGAGGTGTCATGAATAGGCTAATGAAACTAAGCTCTTCTGCTCTTTGTCACCCAACTCAAAGGAAGAAGTTGATAGTTTTAAACATTGCATGACATGAGTTTAATAATAAGGCATATGAGGGAATAAACTGAGACTAAATCCCAGCAAGAAAAGACATGCTGGTGGTCAAATAGAAAGCCTGGCTTAGGGACTGCAGTCAAACTGTTCTAGAAGGGGTTGTACATTCCATGCATCTCAGATTGGGGTTGCTAACTGGTTGTACCTTGATCCTGCTGGATTTTTCAGTTGTGAAAGGAGTACAGTGGTACCTCTACCTACGAATGTTTCTTCTACCGAAAAATTTGACTTACGAAACGCACCTCCCGAAAAAATTTGCTTCGACTTAAGCAAGCGTTCCAACTTACAAAATTGGCGCGAATGAGCTGCTCTCCAAATTTCGTGGCATGCCATTGGTTAGCGAAATCTAGCAAAGCAGCACTGTATTGGCTAGCGAAAGAGGAAGTGTTTGCCTAGCAAAATTCAGCTAGGCAGCACTGTTTGGGCTTGCGAAAGAGGAGAGGAAGTGTGGCTAGCGAAATTGGTGGCTTCTGAGATCCAGGATGGTAGGACTTGTGGCTTGTGGCTTTTTGGCTTCTGATATTTGTGGCTTCTGATCTCCAGGACTGTATTTTTGGCTTGTGATATTTGTGGCTTCTGATCTCCAGGACTGTATTTTTGGCTTCTGTGGCTTCTGATATTCAGGACTGTATTTTTGGCTTGTGATATTTTTGGCTTTTGATTTGTTCCTTAAGGGTAATGTAACATGTTTGTATTAGAGGTACTTAATGAAATAACCCTGTATTATACATTTGTATTGAGTTGTAGCTTGAATCTGGGGGCCTGGAACGGATTAGGGCATTTCAATGTTAAATTTGCTTCTACTTACGAAATTTTCTACTTACGAAATGGCTGTCGGAACGAATTAATTTCGTTAGTAGAGGTACCACTGTATGTGATTGCTCAGCTACATTTTGTGTGCTAGCTGTGACTGGTCTTGAATCAGCCTGATCTGGTTAGTCTATTACAATTACTCCATGTAGACCCTGAACTGCAAAGCCCTTTTGAAGAGCTTCCAAAAGTTTCACTGGTGCACAGTAGAGTTATCTAGCTTACTAACATAATTTTGTCACCCCTATAATGATAAGAATCAGCCTCTTGCAGTCTCAGGTCAAGGTGTTGTTTTTCACCTTTAAAAGCTTTGACCTATGTTGAGGCTAGCTACCTGAGGGACTGGTTGTGTTGTTATGGACATATCAGGTTAGGTATACCAAGTAGGAAAGGATCATATGAGGACATCAGTCTCAGAAGACTGCTCATCAGGAATACTGACTATGGAATGCTCTTTCACAGAATAACAGAATCATAGAGTTGGAAGAGACCACAAGGGCTACCCAGTCCAACTCCTGCCATGCAGGAATACACATCAAAGTACCTCCAACAGATGGCTATCCAGATTCTGCTTGAAGACCTCAAAGGAAGGAGACTCCACTAAGGGAGTGCGTTTCACTGTTGAACAGTTCCTCCTAATATTGAGGTGGAATCTCTTTTCCTGTAGCTTGCATCCATTGCTCCAGGTCCTATTCTCTGAAGCATCAGAAAACAAGCTTGCTCCATTCTCAATATGACAGCCCTTCAAATACTTAAACAGGACTATCATATCACCTCTTAACTATCTCTCCTCCAGGCTAAACATACACAGCTCCTTAAGTCTCTTCTCATAAGGCATGGTTTCCAGACACTTCATCATTTTGGTCACCATCCTCTGGACATGCTCCAGCTTGTCAATATCCTTTTTGAATTGAGATGCCCAGAACTGGACACAGTATTCCAGGTGAGGCTTGACCAAAGCAGAATAGAGTGGCACTATTACTTCTCTTGATCTGGACGTTATACTTATATTGATGCAGTCTAGAATCACGTTGGCCTTTTTAGCTGCCGCATCACACTGCTAACTCATGTTCACCTTGTGGTCTACTAGGACTCCTAGAGTCCTTTCACATGTAGTGTTGTCAAGCCAGGTGTCCCCCATCCTATATCTATACATTTCATTTTTTCTGCCTAAGTGCAGTACTCTGTTGAAATTCATTTTATTAGTTTTGGCCCAGCTTTCTAATCTATTAAGGTCATTTTGAATTTTGATCCTCTCTTCTGGGGTATTAGCTACTCTTACTAATTTGGTGTCACCTGCAAATTTGAGAAGCATGCCCCCTATTCCTTCATTCATATCATCGATAAAGATGTTGAATAGAACTGGGCCCAGGACAAACCCCTGTGGCACCCCACTGGTCACTTCTCTCCAAGATGAAGAGGAACCACTGCTGAGCACACTTTGGGTTCAGCTGGTCAACCAATTACAAATCCACCTAGTCCACATTTTACATTGTTTGCAAGAATCTCATGGGGGTCCTTGTCAAAGACCATACTGGAATAGAATTCAGATCTAAAACACAGCTATCTCCAGTTACCAGAAAGAAATTAACATCTCTTCAATATGGCCTTTCAAAGTAAGTGACTTTAATGTTTTGACATGAGTTTGTCGTTTTTATAAATATTTTTGTGAGATTTGTGAAAAGATAGTTTAAACATGATACAAACAAACAAACATTTGACACACACCCACTCTACCTCTTCCCTTCTCTGTATCCATATGTATCTACTCCTGACCACTAACATTTCAGACATCTGATGAGATTGACTATACTATCTGGAATATGTATATATAAAGAAATGCTTTAGATGTAGACATCGCAGCCCTGTTTGAACATTGCCTCACCACAAGCTACTTCCAGTGGGACAATGGATTCTACGAGCAGACAGATAGGTTAGCCATGGGAAGCCCTCTGAGCCCTGTGATAGCAAACTTTTCATGGAAGATTTTGAAAAACAAGCCCTGGAAACAGGCACCAAAAAAGCCCCAGAACATCAAAGGAGTCACAGACAGAATAGGGAAAGTGGTGAGGAAACATAACCTCCCAAAGATAGACAAACCTACCAAGAAAATCCAGCAAATGCTGCACTCAGCGAAGGACAGGAGAGAACCCCTCACAGACAAAGGTGTTTACTGCATACTATGTAGCTGTGGACAAGTCTACATAGGGACCACCAAATGCAGTGTTCAACCATGAATCAAGGAACATGAGACACTGCAGACTGGGTCAGCCAGAAAAATCAGCAGTAGCAGAACACCTTATAAACCATCCTGGGCATAAAATGCTATTCAAAAACATTGAAATTTTGGACCATGCCAGCAACTATCAAGTCAGAATGCACAGGGAAGCCACTGAAATCCACAAACAACTAGACAATTTCATCAGGAAAGAAGGAACCTTTAAAGTAAACAAAGGCGGGGGGTGCAGATGGGCGGCCCTGGGCCACCCTGGGCAATGGAGGATTGAGGCTGAGGCTGCTGGATGCGTCGGCCCCGATCCTCCATTTTGCCAGCCCGGAAAAGAGCAGCAAAATGCCGCTCCTTTCAGAGTTGGCAAAAGGGCGCCCTAAGAGCTGGCGTCCATCTGTTTAGCGCACCTTCTGGCACAGCGCGTTAAAACGCTGCACTGGAAAGACGTCCTGACACTGCGCTCCATGCGGCTGCCCCTCCCCATCTCTGCCTCCAGCCTGGCCCTTTGGTTCAGTCTCCCAAAGTCTGGCTGCCAGTCCTGAAAAACACTAAAATCAAGACCCAGCATGTGCAAAAGAAAAACCACCCAGGGTCAGGGGTCTTCCCAGCAGACAATGGATCACCAATTAAATAGACACAATGCCTCATTGCATATCCTCCCACCCTGAAGCCTTGCCATTCAACAACAGAACAACACATAGCCTGAACCCCCCCCCAAAAAAAAAAAACAAAAAACAAAACACACTGTAGATTCTGTTTATACTGTATGGTCCTGTGTTTTGGAGAGTTTTATTCAACTCCAGTGATTTCTTTTGAAGGGTCCTGTAGAAGGCCTTTTTTCACTGAGGCCAAAACGCATTGGGCTTTTAAAAAAAATGCTGAACAAGCAGTTGACCATCTCAGAGCACATGGAGCTTGTCTCCTCAGTGTTTTCTGAGATCAACTATATGCCATACAAAAATATTATTAACATGGATAAACTATTAATAATAATTATTTAATAATTATTTTATTTATTTATTGTTTAATAATTAATCAGCTATTAGTAACAGACTATTAACCTCGTATTAATTGTTATAACTAAGCATTATTAATAGTAATAGATTATTAAAATGTTATTAGTAATGGTAAACGATGCTACACAAAATAATACATTTGCTAATCTGTAAATATCTGTAGGACTCTATGGTAACTGTCACTATGCAAGTGTGCAATTTGGTGAAGTGGCTCACAACTGAGATCAGGCAATTTCCTCCCTCTCCCGCAGCCTCAATTTGGTGTCATGGGGTAAGCTGCTTGTTATGTGCAATGAATTACTGCATATGGAAAACTCATCATAGTATAATAATTCCTGTGTACACAAACTTGAATGAGCCATTCTGTGGTAACCATAATTTACAATTGGGTTTTTTTTAATTGCTCTCAGCAGGAATAAGAGGGATCTGTAATGTATAACAGAACATGCTTTTAGCATCTAGGAAGAGATTAACTTTGAACCACTCCTCTTTTTAAATTAAAGTCAGCCTCACACAGGTTTATTCAGAAACAATTCCCACTGTGTTCAAAAGAACTTTCTCCCTATTAAGCGTGCATAGTATAGCAGATGACATATTTTATACAGATACTACAACTGGAATAGCAACAAATGTGATTGAATAGTGAGTGAATGAGCAGGCTGGAAACCTAGCACAGAAGATTTTTTTCTTTTTATACTTATTAGGATTTGAATACTGCTTTTACCTGTTGTTGTTTTAAGAGATACAAGTAGGGACAGGAGAAACAATGGTTATAAGATACATAGTCTTAACAGCCCACGTTCAGGTGAGCTAGTTCTTTATGACAAAACCCATAATGACCATGATGACATAAGCACCATAAAATGTTGCAAGTCGGCAGGTTCCCATTCAGGTTCCATCTTGTCAGCCTTCTACCAGCAGATCTTATCCTATTCTTGCTCCCTTTATCCTATTTTCTCTTCTCCTCCACTCATTGAGTATCCCAGGATCAGTGAGCACTCTACACCCAGATTGGGCTGTTTGGGAGCTTCCCTCTCATCATCCCACAACACACGCATTGTGTTTCTTTCCTAAATTGTGGTTTGTTTTCTGTAAACCTGTTCTATTCCCCCAGGCTTTTTGATACATCGCCCTTCTGTGTATGGATCCTGCCATTCAGGCTATCTAGGAATCCACACCCAGAGAACGAATTTGCATTTTGTCTTCTGCTTGCTTTGGCATGTCCCATAAGAACAAAAAAGAGATCATTTTGGAAGTATCCATAAAAAAAGACTTCAGAAAAGGAAGAAAGTTATTGCTAGTGGTATACTGGCAGGGTAATAGTGATCAACATCAAATATGGAAGTTTTTTGGATTTTGGATAGAAAGAAGAAGAAAAAATAGTGGCTAGATGGCAATATTGTTTTTTGGAATGTGCAATGTTTGATTTTATATTAGAAAGAAGAATGGGACATGGGGTCAATTGAAAGGAGGCAACTAACTAAGTAAATGGAATAAACTGATAGAAACAGCTGAAGAAAAAAAGGGGTACAAAATTATAAAAAATACAATTACCTAATATGATATTCCACCTTAAAGGAAAGGGATTTTGATTAATAATAACCTTGTTCCGAAGGGGAGTTATAATAGAAAAAATATTAATAAATGGGTTATTGGGATAATTAACATGATAGTTATATGTTAGTAATAATGATATTGTATTGTATTAATTTTTCAGTTTATCAATATCTATCTGTCTGTCTATCTATCGAGAGAGAGAAGAGAAGAGAAGAGAAGAGAGATTTTTTAACTATCCCAAAAATTTAATCAAATTAAAATTTATTTTAAAAAATAAAGAGGGGGAAGGGGTGTGCGTGAAAATTTAGGTAAGGTTCTTCCTCAACCTCTCCCCCCCCCCCCACACACACTGGGGCCTTTTTCCACTTGGTTAAAAAACCTGACCTTATACCAGCAGAGAGAAATTTTTTAATACAAATATCCATTATTTCAGAGCCTATAGGAGCCTTCAGTCTATATACACTAGTGTTCAAATCATCACTAGTGTTCAAATCATCACAATCTATATACACTAGTGTTCAAATCATCACAATCCTAGACAATAAGCCCTTTAGTTTATTCTCACAAGGAATCATTATGAATTACAGAGCAAAATTACTGGCTGAAAGAATATTATACTGGGATTTGTGAGTGCGCGCGCGCATGTCTACATTCCTGTCAAATCCTCTTTGTCAGAAGCCTCATTCTCAACGGCTTTACAAATCCTTAATGACAGTGCAAGTAGAAGCCATCCAAAGCAGAAAGAACTAATTCTATATGGTGGCTTCCAAAAAAAGATGTACATATATGGATATTCCATCCTGAAAAAACTGTGAGTGGCAACAGGTTTTAGAATACATTTATATGGCAGCAATCTCTGACTCACTTAGTTTATTACTATTTTCTGCTCCTTCACTTTTATACCCCAGGCACCCAAATGCCATGGCCCATCAATCTGGAGATTCATATGTATAGTTAGTCTCCCATATGTTATAAACTATAGAATTGAAAAGCATTAATTCCTACATGGAATTTTTCCTCAAACACTCAACTTTTTAACAAAACAAGGATAGAAATTTTTGAAGGTTTGTTAGTTGACCATCCCATATGTAAGAGATATGAGAAAATCTACAATGAGGTTTTGTTTTCCTGAGGGCTGACTTGCCTGAAAATCTAACACCACCTAGCATAATGGGCTGGATCCAGATTTACTTGGGAAAAAAACTGAACTGACAGAATCAGACTTCCCTCCTCCCTCCAGCAGTTCCTCCAGCCCCATGTTATACAGAGAATGGAGACAATGCTGAATGTGGTAGCCTACTGTGTAGAGGGAAGAGCTTGGAAAAGTGATTCTGGGATTATTCTGGGAGCTGTACAGGCCATCTACTTTCAAACACAAGAGAGATCACCTTAAACCATTTCTTAATCCACTTCCTGGGGCAAAGCTCTCACTCGGTTCATCATCAGCTCAGTTCTGCCATAACTTATCTGCTTAGGTGGGATTTTTGTTTTACATAACAGGAAGATACCGGTAGCTAATTGATGCAAGAGATAATAAAAGAATAATCAAAGAACATTCTGAATTCCTTATTTTGTTTTGCAGGTAACAGTTAATCTAGGAAATTCTTGACTATAGAAAAGTTCTAGAATAGCTCAAGAATTCAGTAAGAGAAGTTCTGCAATATACTGACAGTTGGAAGAGTTTAAGGTTGCATATTACAATATGATATAGTACAGCAAACTGATCTCACTCACAAAGAGCTTGTTTTAGGCCAATATAATTTAAAGAATGCATCTATTTATACAGTCTCTGCCTACCATAGCCATACTAAAAAAAGGCCAATCAAGAAATGTATTTATTGATGCATGACACTTACTCTTAGTTTGCAGCTCTGCTTTCTAACCAGTTTGCCATGTCGAATGAAGTGAACAGGACACTGGTTCATTGCCTTGTCAGCTTTATGACGAAGCCAATCTTCATAGCCCTAAATGAAACAGCCAACTGAATATTAAGAATTCCAACAAAAAATAATTCCTTCATCATTTGGTCTATTAGATATGCACAATGTAGAGAAATTGACATAAAAGGATATGTTTCAGGGAGTATGAGAGAACAAAAAAGGAACAAATGGTGCTTCAGAAAACATGAGTGGTCCCTTCTGGTCTTCATGAACCCTATGCACATTTCTGTTTATATCCTTATTTGATCAGGTTCCTCATTTGAAACTTGATGACAAAGTAATGCTATTATAATAACATCTGTTTCCTCCACCTTTTATTGTTGTTATTATAGCAATCAACATCTTATTAATGTCATTTAAAAAAAGGGGGGGGGAACATTAGAAAGAACATGCTTTGCCAGCTATGGAATATTTTTTTCCTACAGTGGCAGGTAAATAAAGTGTCCAGACACCTACAAAATTGGACTGGTGGTCTAACAATCTGGTGTAATTTCTGTTCTAAGACAGCATGTTCATATGTGTCAAAAGCACATCATCAGAAAGTAAACTTGGGGGGGGGGGAACTTTTTTCTAACACCAGATTTACTTTCCCCTGTACTTTCAGTATTGAGGAAAGCAGTATAGTGTATTAACCATAGCCATCAAGGCAAATAAGTGAGTATTATGGCCGCTGCAGCCTAATAATATCATATTACTATGCCATGCTGGTTCTCTTTATATACTTTAACTTAAAATATTTTATCCACCCAATTACAGGCAGTTCACAGCTGCAAATCAGTAAAAACAAGAAATTGTTTTTGTGTGCTTTATGGCAACCCTAAGGTGAACAGAGTTTTCTTAGCAGGATTTGTTCAGAGGGGATTTGTCATTGCCTTCTGATAAGCAGGAAACAGCCTCATAATTAGATAAAGTGAGGCAGCAAGTGCAGGGTGGGGTGGGGAAGCAGAGGAATAGATGCCTTTCTTGTACCTCCTAAGCTAGCCTTGTTGCATTCCCATTTACCCAATGTAAGATAATTTGGCAAGTCACAGTCTCCCAGTCTAACTGTGACATTTAAAAAACAAAAATTCTAAGTTCTTGAATTCCTTGGAAGAGGAATGGAAAGTAAATAGGATGGGTTAATTATATTACATTAAACTGGAGATGCACTAAACAAAAACAAGCAAAAATTACTCGAAGACAGAGTTGAAGATTGCAAAAGGAGTCATAAATTGAGTAAATACTGCCGGTGCTCAGAATCAAAGATGCCAGGGAGTACATAAACAAGGGGAAAGATTATACCTGTTTTACACCTGACAGGCAAGCTTCTTACCTGTTTTATAGATGTTACAGTGATGACAAAGAAAAGTGGAAGCCCACTTGTCACTGGACTAGTTGGTGTGTCAATGATTAACTAGAAAACAGAAAATTGCCACACAATTTTTAACATGATAGTTTTTACAATTTAAAAAAAATCATTGAATTTTAAAAATATGATTAAAAAGAGACAAATAAACAAAAAAGAGAAAGACAAAGAAACAAAGGAGAGAAATGCATATGATATGAAAAAGCACTAGACATTAACGTATGCTTATTATATTTCCAAAAATGAATTTTCTTATAACTGACATCTATAAAAACTCATCCATATATAGCTAAAGCAGTAGCTGAAACAGTGAAATATTCTGAACATTTAAGAATAGATAGTGAATTGTTTATCTTTCCAGCCTTAGCATATATGTCTTTTTGCAACAGTAAAAGCATGTAGGATCCAACATTTACCCTCAGATCAATTATACAGCACAGGAAATTTAATTTAAAAGAACACAGTTCTTTTCTGGCTGGATATATTCCCCATATTAACTTTGTATTAGAAAAATCTTTGTGTTTGTAGATGCACAGTTTTCATAGTATTGGACAAATATGGCATTGAGTTTTGAGATTTTCTTTTTAAAAAATGGTCATAAAAATCCACCCTTACTTTCCTGTGTATAATATCATATCAAAATCTATAAGTACCAGAGCTCGAGCAGGAATCGCTGGTGGGAAAGGTGAAGTAAAGCACAACATGACAGCAAAACCAAACATTGCTTTTTCTGGTAGGATTTGCAGGCCACTGAAAAAGTGTCTAATGCACTCACAGCCACAGTTTTGGTGACTTTGTCATATACGCTCTAGAGCAAAAATTCAAAGCAATCAACAATATTTACTTTAATCCCATTCAGTCCTAAAATAACACTAGAGTCTGGAGAGCTGAAAGAAGATTCTAAACCTCACAAGTATCCATTTGATATTTCTGAGACTTTTCCCTTATGAAATCTTGCATATGGGAAAGAAAAAACTCTTGGAAAAAATATGAACTGTCCAGATTCCTATTATTAAATAAGATTTACAAGAAATGTGTGCAACCAATAACTAGTGAAGGGTGTAGAGACATATGGATATTTTCCACACCGGCAGTAACAGTTACAGAACCTAAGAGTAGCTTCAGTAAGCTTGTATGTATGTACCTTCAACTCACCTGTTAATTTATGGCGACCCCATGAATTTGATAGGGGTCTTAGGCAAGGAATACTCAGAGGTGGTTCTTAAAATTCCTTCCTTTGAGATACAGCCTACAGCCCCTGGTATTTGTTTGTGATCTCCCATCCACCTACTAATCATTGTTCACCCTGCTTAGCTTCCAAAACCAGACAGGATCTGGTGCCTTTTGAGTATTAGATCGCCTTTTCAAATGAGTGTCAGTGAGCTTACACTCATTTAAAACGGCAGGTTTTCTGCAATGGTTAAGCCATCTTATTTATTGGGATGAATTGCAAGCAACATTGACTTTGGGTGGCTGATTAACAGATTTTTAAAGTTTAAAGTACCAAAAAATATACTGATAAGGTTAACTACATGGCTTGGGTCCATCTTATCTTAGGGACCGCCTCTCCCTGTATGATCCCCCTCCCGTGCCCTTCGGTCCTCTGGGAGGAACCTGCTACAGCCAATAAAGACCAGGCTGTCCCAGACCTCCCAGAGGGCCTTTTCCGCTACCGTCCCCAGGCTATGGAATGGCCTGCCGGACGAGATCCGTCTTATTTCCACGCTTACCGCCTTCAAGAAGGCGGTGAAGACGGATCTCTTCCGGCAGGCCTTCCCAGAATAACATCCCCCGGAACATTTCTGCCCTGGGAGACAAATTTTGTCTGTTATCTAATTGGCCTTCTGCGTGCAATATTTGTGTTAGATTTGTACTGTTGTTATTCAATTGTTAAATTGTTTTTAACTTTTTTTTTGTTTAATACTGTTTTAAGGGGCTGCGAGGTGGGATTTAGGGTGGGGTTGTTTTTACATTGTTTGTTTTTAATTTGTTGTAACCCGCCTCGATTGTTGGGCAGAGAGGCGGGCTATAAATAAAAATTATTATTATTATTATTATTATTATTATTATTATTATTAACTGGATTATTGTTCACATAGTCAAAATAAAAATCAAGATATTGGAAGGATAGCCACTTTATTAATAAGCAAAACGTTACCAAACAGTAAGCATGGAGAACTCTCAGGGCCCTGAGTGTTATTGAACAAAAGTTGCAAAGGTAGGTGTGTTTCAGAAGCGTAGAGAATGTAACAGTAATTTCAGAATTAAAAACATTATTGTGAGATTGTATGCATGGAATGAGGGATGGTGAGTCAGTTGGGGAGGAGGCTCATGTTACAAGTTTGTAGAGGGTGTAAAAATAATGTGTGGATTTTGGATGGGAGTTGCAGTCCAACAACAAATGGGGGCCACACATTCCCCATCTCTATGCCACATGTTATGCAGAAGTAAATCTGGTTGACCATTAAGTGTACGCTCAACAAGGAGCTGAAACTAATCATGACTCCCTACTAGGTGTACTTACTCCTTACATGCATTTGTGAGCAAAGACTTTCTTTACTCCCACTTTCCCTCTCTAGGCACAGCTTAACATTGTAATGTATAAATTACCTTACTATACTGCTTCAATCACAATGATACAAACAGTACTACAGTCATCCCTCCCTGTTTGCGGACTTTGAGTCTGTGGTCTCGCTCTTCACAGAACAACAAGTGGGGAGAGACAAAATGGCAGCACGCACCATTATTTTCAATGGGGCTCAAATACTGCCGATTTTCCATTTTCACGGGTTTCCCCCCCAAAAAACGGATTCCCCCATGAATTGGGAGTGGCTACTGTACTATCGCTTGAAACTACAACATATGCATGAAAATGGGCATAAAAAAGATTTACTTCTGCTATACTTGCAGTGAAACACCCTTTAACATGTAGCCCAAGTTTTTTTTCTCTCCATGGAATACTGCATTGTATAAATACAATTATTTCCATACGATTTCTAATTTAATGTATTTGTATCACCTTATAGTTTAATCACAGAGGGTTTAACTGAGAGTAAATTAAACAAATTGAATTAAATAAATTAAACTGGGACATCCTTCCCAATTGATATTACCAGGTAAGCAGTTTACTTATTTATATAATGCTGGATAGAAGATGTTATTCTCTATTGTAGTTTCTAAAATTTCATCTTTCTCTTGTGAGAAGTCATTCTGCCAAATCTTATTTGCCTTTTCCACCATCTACACAATATATAATCAAAGAGGGGCACATGTCATTTTAATGGTGCTGGCAGGCATGTATAATATTTTATTTTATTTTTTAAAGTAGAACTAAAGAAACATGAATTCCTTACCTGTACAAGAAAAATGATGAGGAAATAAAAGTTTGCTATCCTTCGGAACTGCTCAAATAAATTCTTCGGTACAAAGTTCCAAAAAGTGTACTAAAAGAAGGAAAAAGTGTGTGAGTTTATATTTACAAATATTGTATAGCATACTTTAGGAATAATAGTGAAGAAAAAAAGTTGTATACAGATCTTATCCAAGAGAAAGGTTATTCACTCTTCTGATTTGCATAGGCTCAGTCATGATTAATTTTGCATGTATCTTTGAAAGAGCAAACTATTTGCTATTATGAATAAACACAATAAATACACAAAGTAATCTTATGAATATAAAGAAATCCAACATATCAAGGCAAGGAGCAGGCATTATTAAACAACTCTTCTTGTTGTGTGCTTTCAAGTTATTTCTGACTTATAGTGACCCTATACTTTTCATGGGAATTTCTTGGCCAGGTTTGTTCAGGGGAGGGGTGCCATTGCCATCCTCTGAAGGTGAGAGAGTGTGACTTGCCCAAGGTCTTCCACTGGGTTTCATGGTCAAGCAGGGAATTGAACCATGGTCTCCAGAGTCGCAGTCCAAGCTCAAACCACTACACCACATTGGCTCTCTATTTAAAAACTCTACATGTCATATTACAATTTTTGAAAAGAACGGAGTTCACATTCCTCTGTTTGAATGTGCCTCGTATTTTAGGAACTTAAAATAAGAGTTGGAAGAAATCTGTGGGGCAACTTTAAAAGGTAGAAAGTTTACCAAATTTGAACAGCCTGGTCCAATGGCAGAAAGCCCCCGTGGGCCTGAAATTAACCACATCAGCTCTTGAAACAAAGCAATACAGTAGGACCTCAGTATCTGCAGGGGATCTGTTCCAGACCACCACCGCCCGCACATATCAAAATCCACAGATGCTCAAGCCCCCACTGTCCCCAGTGGTGGCAAGGGCATGCGGCTGAGCTGCCATTAGGGACAACAGGACTTCACTCAAGAAACACTGTTGTCCCTAAGAGTGGCGTGGCCGCATGTACGCACCGCCACTGGGGACAATGGGGGCTATCCTAATGATGGTGCAGCCAGGTGCACACATCACCATTGGGACAATACAGGCTTGCCATTTGCGGATGCTCAAACCCATGGATGGCAAGTCCACAGATACCAAGATCCCACTGTAGTGAAACAGACTGACATTTGGGTGGAAAAATGTCTTGGATAAAAGAGTGTCATAACTTTATCATGGTTGAGGAGGGATTCCTGATATCCTACTGGTGAGGCAGGACTGGCCTGAGGCAGAGTAGCAATTCTTCCTCCACTAAGGTACACTATTTCCAAAGCCAGCCCAAGTGATTTTGGCATACATCGAAGGCAGAGGATCCCTCAAGCACCTCTACCATCTCTAATACTAAAAAATAACTAAATAACTAACACAGACTGGATTTCAAAGGCAGTAGCTTTTTGTCTTGCTAATGGAATGTAAAGTTTATTTCCTGGGCTGAATCTCCTAGAACCAAATATGGCCAGAAGGAGGATGGGCCTGTCTGCATGAATATCCTTCCATACTATCTGAACTGAGGATAACAATCACAACATCTTGACCAAATGCAAGGCTACGACTAACGCTGTCATATTTTTTCTTTCTTTCTTCTCTATAATTTTTAACATCTTTGCCTGTTGAAGAAGCCAGTGGAGTTTCGAAAGCTTGCAACATGTATAATGTGCATTTTGGTTGGTCCAATAAAGGTATCACCATTTTGTGGATGTTGGATGATACTGTAAATGACTACCTGTTTGCTGCACTTTTAGGGAACCCAAAACTTCTGTCTGAGCCAGTTGCCTCCTCTTGACCTAAGCATAAGCTTGGCCATGTTGAGAGATCTGGGTAAATAGACTGGAAATTCAAAAGGGACCCACCTTTGATTTCACTTTTCTAATATGGAAATGTAACCCTATGAGATTGGGGCCTTGTTAGCAACCCCATCCCAGGAGGACAGCTGTTCAATTCTATGCCAGACAGGCTTGAGTGCATAGACAGGCTTGAGTGTAAAGGATTAGTGTAGAGCAGTGGTTCTCAAATAGTGGGGCAGGACCCACAGGGAGGCACTAGAGTTGCTCAAGGGGGATGCAAGACTCGAGAGGCCCCGATCCCCCCTCCTCCTCCTCCTTCTCTTCCCAAACTTCTTTATGTGTAAAATTTATATGCACGAGTTAAATACTGAATTGACGTAAATAAAACTGTCCTAATTTGAATGATGTTATTTCCTTATAAAATGTTAAAATATGAATATACATACATGTCCAAATGAAAATACACACACTAAATAAACAAAATATTTTTATTTGCATGCTACGTGGAGTGGGGTGTGTGTGTAATGTCTGCATGTAGATGCAAAGGGAGGTCCCAAGGATAAAAGGTTTTGAGTACCACTGGGGTATTTGCTTTAGCTTTATATTGGTCTTGGATGACTTTTAGTTGCTATGTTCTGTAATAAGTATTATGCCCTGTTACCAGTGAGGGGTTGTGGCCCTTATACCAGTTGGTATACCAGTGAATCCTTTCTTGGTTTTAATCAAAACTTTATAGGAGCTTTCCAAGCTGATCAAGGTAAAGGTAAAGGTTTTCCCTAGACAAGATTGTCTAGTTGTGTCTGACTATAGGGGCAGTGCTCATCTCCATTACTAAGCCAAAGAGCCAAAGTTGTCAAAGATGATCCATGGTTTTGTGGTCAGCATGACTGCACAGAACGCTGTTACCTTCTCACTGAAGTGGTATCTATTTATCTACTTGGACTTTTACATGCTTTCGAACAGCTAGGTTGGCAGATGTTGTGACTAGTGACAGCAGCTCACCCCATCATGCAGCACTTGGGCCTTGAACTGCTGACCTGCTGATCTTGCAATCATTAGAGTCAGTGTCTTAGCTGCTGGACCACCGCCTCCCATATTCCAAGCTGATGAACCCATCCCCAGAATATATTCAGCACCATGGGCAGCTCATTTGAAGTTTGGGTTAAAACCCAGGGTGACTTTGCTGCTCAGTTGACCTTGCTGCCTCCAGCTACACTGCATCTTGCTCCTCCCTACATCTGCATTCACTTTTCAGCAGCAACAGCAGTACTTCAGCAATTTAAATACTGGGTTTACAATGTGGTGATCTGTCAATATCACATGAACAATGCAACAAGACTCCAAAAAACTGTTATTAATATTCCATCTAAAGTTAGCTGGCATTACTGGCATGCCTCTAAGGAAGTAAGATCTAATCCAACCCGCAAGTGACATTTCCACTAAATGTTGAACCAGTAACACAATCAGACAGCTCTTCTGGCATGATTTTCTGTCAGAAGCAGGAAAAGTAAAATGCTGATATCAATTTTCATCTCAGATAAAAATCCAAAGTGATTTCAAATATGGTTAATAGCATATAATATTACATATAAGAATATTAAATGAATAAACAAGAAAGATTGCTATGAATTTGACAGTTGTAAAGACCATGCATGGGCCAATAGTATGGTTTTGTTTAATAAAGTTGATTGGGTATCAGATGTGTAATATGAGAAGCTCTTAATGGTTCTTAGTGGTCTTTAATGGCTTGGAAATCTTTGTCTTTACTCCACTGACAGCTTTGCCTTGGGAAGGCAACAAACAAAAATACAGTGAACCCTTTGTATACGGGGCAGGAAGAACACCCATTCTGGACCCCTCCTGCATATGCAAAAAAATGTGGGAACTCAAGTCCTGTTGTTGTTAATGGCTGCATGCTCCTGAGCATGGCACTGTCGGTGCGCCACAGGCACACATGACACTGAAAGATGCAGGGCTTGCCATCCACATAAGCTTAAAGCTGTGGATGGCAAGCCCGTGTAAGGTGTGGGTGCGGTGTAGAAATAAAAGTTGAGTTTTTAAGAGCAACAGCCAATATGGGTGGATTCCTTGTATTGTGGTGATGAGGCAAGGCCAATGTTCAATGTCATTGGACTTCATTGTACATCTATTTGGATGTAGATCATACCCCTTCCTGAAGATTTGAGGATCATAACTTTAGGTTAGTGTGTGAATACAGACATGTACGTACGTCTAACCAAAGGGATATAAATGTGCTAGCAAATACAGAAATCATACTTCATGCTTATAGTATAGGTGCAAATTTGGCAATGAACTATACCTGTATCAATTATAAACATATTTTGAATTTAGTAATTTCAGAAAGGTAAGATGGACTATTGGAAAGGTGGGCAAATGGGGGCATTACAACCCAATAAGAATTCTGCTGCCCCCCAAAAACTATCCCTCAATCCCCATATTTCTAGTTCTTCAATAACATAAAGATTCAGTTGAGAATACAGAAATACAGTTCAGGCATCCAAAGAAAAGGAACAGGCAAGATTATCAAGGTAATGCCAACAAGCACATGCAAGAGTTCTAGTCATGAATTATCACTTCCTTCTGTAGGACTGAAGTAAAATTTCAAATTGGAGGACAGAATTGTTAAACCTCAGGCTGGACATATAAATGGACCTGGTTTAACACTTACATAAATAATCCACTAAAACCAGACCAAACTGTAACTATTTCCTATGTCTCTTCTTTCCTGTGTTGCCTTCCAGTTGTTAAAATGTATACTGTAATCTAGTTGGGCCTGGGTGCAGAGCCACAGGTACTGCTACTGCATGCATGGGGCAAATGCAGCTGTGTGATGCCTGAGATGTACTTTGCAGATACGGCAGAGCCACCTGCTCATATACAGCCACAACACAGAGGCACCATCCTTTCTACATCTGGAAAAAGCATTGCAGAACCACTTCATGTTTAAATGCCAGAAGCAGCAACAGTCATAATGCTCACGTTTTCTTTGCAGCTGGGTATAAGGTGCTAAAGATTTCAAGTGCTCCAGCAAATGTTCCCATTAGAGCCAATGCATTAATACTGAACCAATAACAAAAACTAATCTGTTAACTTTAAAATGTTACAAGACAATTAGAAAATGTATTATATAATCATTCTTAACATATCAGTTTTAGATCTTCACAATCAATTAAAATGACTAAAAATAGCACAAAAGTGCCAACCTGTGGCAGCATCACTCCCATAAGTAAATTCAGAACATTAATTTTTACGCTAACAATTGTTACTCATTTTAAACATCATTCAAAATAATCTATTTTGAAATCATTCTTTAAAGTTCTAATTAATTTAGGGTAACAAATTAATTTTACAGGACAATTTCCAAGTTGTGCTTTGATAGCAGGAGACTCTCAGGCAGAGGGACCGAGGGGTTTGGTCTTTGCTATGCTGTAGCACAGATCAGATACTTTTCTACCAGAAAAGGGGATGACAGAACATTAGCCCAGCCAGACACCATGACCAGGGGAGCCTATAGGGCCCTAATTAGCTGTACATCATTGGCTTTTAGGTTTAGAGACTCATTCTCAGCAACTCTTTAAAGAGTAAACATGCCTGCTTCTACGCCATCCCTCGCCTCTTGTCCCTGTTACTTTTTATTACATAATTGCCTCTGGCCCTGCTGCTCTTGATCTTGATTTATTCTTGCCTATTTGATTATGCATGAGCCAGCATAGCATAGTAATTTTAGTATTGGACTACAACTCTGGAGACCAGGGTTTGATTTCCAGCTCAGCTGTGAAACTCACTGGATGACCTTGGGCAAGTCAAATTGCCTCAGCCTCAAGAGAAGGCAATGGCAAACCTCCTCTGAGCAATTCTTGCCAAAAAAAATCCCATGACAAGTCTACCTTATGGTCACAGTAAGTCCAAAATGACTTGAAGGAACACAACAACAACAACAACAACAAACTTGACTATGCACCTATGCCTGGTTCTTCATTCTCTTATTTTGGATTAATCTGAGCTTTAATCCATAAGGCCCTGACTTTGGGTGAAGAGTGTTACAGTAATCGTAACCAGGAGACAAAGAAGTGTCACTTGCAATTCATTAATTCACCACAGATAAGGCAGAATTGTTATTTTGGTCCCTTGGAAATTATAGCGGATACTGCAAAATTCAAAGATGCAAAAAGCAGTGGGAAAACAGAGCTATTGCTAAAAACAAAACAAGAAGTCAAAAGTATTAGGCAAATTGTATAACAAAGTTGGGGAAGAAAAACCACACACATTACCTTTGAGGAAACTATTCTGTTATCCGGATACCTCTGCGGAATGTATGCCTCAGCACCTGAGGGAGGCTCACGATGGCCAATGTAAATAGTCCGATTGTCCACCCAATTCTCTTCTCCTGCACACTGTGAAAGAAAGAAAGGGTTGATTTAGTTCAGCCAATAATTCTGCATAGATATCAGTCGTGCACTGAATTGGGTAGCCCTGTCTCTCGGTATCATTGGATCTTTCATTCTCGTGTGTGTATGTGTTTGTGTCTCTGTGTGTATGTACATGCTTTCAAGTCACCTGTCAACTTATGGCAACCCCTGAATTTCATAGGGTTTTCTTAAGCAAGAAATAATCAGAGGATGGTTCTTATTTCTGTTTTCTGAAATACAGCCTAGAACATCTGGCATTCTCCCATCCAAGCACTAACCAGAGTTGACCCTACTTAGTTTCTAAGATCAGAAGGGATCTGGTTTGTTGTTGTTAACTGCCTTCGCACTGATCTCGATTCATGGTGACCCTGCTGATGGAACATCTCCAAGATCTCCTGTCCTCCACTGCTCTGCCCAACTCCTGCAAACTCATACTCATGATCTCTTTAATAGAGTCCATCCATCTAGCATGTAGCCTTCTTCTCTTTCTACTTCCCTCCACATTTCCTAGCATTATTGTTTTTTTCTAATGATTCATGTCTTCTCATGATGTGTCCAAAGTATGCCAGCCTAAATTTTGGCATTCTGACTTCCAGGGAGATTTCCGGCTTGATGTGCTCTAGGACCCATTTGTCTTTTTGGCCATCCATGGGATCTTCAGCACTCTTCTCCAGCACCACATCTCAAATGAAATGATTTTCTTCCTATCTTCTATCAGGTACCTTTAGGGTATTTTACAGCTCTCAAAATTCTGTCCCCCACAAGTCTCTGTCTATCTACTCCTGAAGAACACTTAGATGACACATATGAGTGAGTTGTCAAAATCCTACCTCTAATCATCTTCAACAAGTCCTTTCTCTACAGCAAATAAGACAAGCCCATGCAATTCAAATCCCTTCTTCTTACATAGGAAATTTACTTTTTCTCCTCACATTACTTTAGAAAAGAGGAAGAAAAAGAAACACAAAGCCCATCTCTCTAAATACTGGCTGTAGTTTATAATCAAATATTACAGCCCGAGCCTGCTGGGGCTTACATGTGTATATTGGGTTTCTCTCTGCTTTTACACACCCAGCAGTTGGGGTCCACTTCTGAAGTTTCTTCAAGTTTTGAAGGTTTGTAAAAGCATTGGGACACACCTTCTAAAAGAGGGAATGAACAAGAATCCTTGGCCTTTTTGAGCCTTGAACACACCTGTCCATTTACAGCATTTACATGTTTCCTTTCAAGGCAGATTACAACCAACAACTAAAACAGTAACAGTCTTTTGTGAATTCACACACATGCAGACACACATTTTCTTACAAAACAGTAACAGAATATACGCAAAATGTTTGGTAAAAGCCAAAAGCAATGTCTACATTTCTCATGAGAAGCTGAAGAACTCATCTGAAATCTCTAGATCAGGGACAGGCAACCTTTTTGAGACCTGGGCCGGTCTCCCTTAGCCCAGGTCTTGGCTGGGCCGGGGGGGGTGGTGGTGGTGGTGGCGGCGGCGGCGCGCGCGCGCGCGCGCACACACACACCCTCCTCCATGCGTGATGCGCCCCCACGCACCCTCCTCCATGTGCAGCGCGCGTGCCCACAACCGCCATGGCACAAGTCGCGGCTGCCGTTTTGGGAAATAAGTCACACTCTCTCAGCCTCAGAGGGTGGAAATGGCAAATGGCGGTCAGCTCGCTGTCCTAAAGCCAGTATCCTTCGCTTCCACGGGTGTCTCCCCTCCCTCTTCTTCCCAAGGGAGGACTGAGGACACCCGTGGAAGCGAAGGAAAGTGGCTTCAGGACAGCGAGCTGACTGCCCAGCCAGGATCCCCTTCGGAAGCCTTTCCTTCGCCTCCTTGGCTGCCTCCCTTGGGGAAAAGGGGGGGGGGGAGACAGCCATGGAAGCAAAGGAAAGGCTTCCGAAGGGGATCCTGGCTGGGCGGTCAGCTCGCTGTCCTGAAGCCGCTTTCCTTCGCTTCCACGGGTGTCCTCAGTCCTCCCTCTTCTTCCCAAGGGGGGACTGAGGACACCCGTGGAAGGGAAGGAGACTGGCCCCAGGACAGCGAGCTGAGCGCCCTGCCAGCCAGGATCCTCTTCGGAAGCGCTTTCCTTCGCCTCCTTGGCTGCCTCCCTTGGGGAAAAGAGGGAGGACAGACAGCCAAGGAGGCGAAGGAAACGCTTCCCAAGAGGATCCTGGCCGGGCAGTGAGCTTGCTGTCCTGAAGCCGCTTTCCTTGGCTTCCACGGGTGTCTCCCCTCCCTCTTCTTCCCAAGGGGGGGCTGAAGACACCCGTGGAAGCCAAGGAAAGTGGCTTCAGGACAGCGAGCTGAGCGCCCTGCCAACCAGGATCCTCTTCGGAAGCGCTTTCCTTCGTCTCCTTGGCTGCCTCCCTTGGGGAAAAGAGGGAGGACAGACAGCCAAGGAGGCGAAGGAAAGCGCTTCCGAAGAGGATCCTGGCTGGCAGGGCGCTCAGCTCGCTGTCCTGAAGCCACTTTCCTTGGCTTCCACAGGTGTCTCCCCTCCCTCTTCTTCCCAAGGGAGGGCTGAAGACACCCGTGGAAGCCAAGGAAAGCGGCTTCAGGACAGCGAGCTGAGCGCCCTGCCAGCCAGGATCCTCTTCGGAAGCGCTTTCCTTCGCCTCCTTGGCTGCCTCCCTTGGGAAAAAGAGGGAGGAGAGACAGCCAAGGAGGCGAACAGAAGCTGGCTTCAGAAGCGGGTCCTGGCCGGCTTCTGTAGTTTGCTTTGCCTCCCAGGAGGGAGGGCGCAGTATAGGGGGTGGAGCTTGCTGAGAGCAACCCGGCAGCCATTTTGTGTTGCCGGAGAAGCCCGGCAAAAAAACCTGCGGCGGCGGTAGTGCTGCGGTGGCGGCGGCAGGAACAAAACGGGGCCGGTAACAAGGCCTCTCTGGGCCGAATCCGGCCCGCGGGCCGGAGGTTGCCGACCCCTGCTCTAGATGTACATTTTGATAACAGAGTATAATGGAGTTGGATCAAGATCTTATTTTGACTCCAATCAGAGGGACAGAACCTTTCTTGTGTTATTGTGACAAGGGAGGAAAGTCTAAAATTCATATCCTGGCTCACCACAGTCCCAGCCCTATGAATTGGATCCCTACAGCGACCATTACGAGTTCAGTAATGTTAAATGTGATAGTGCATGCTGACATAATGTGTAATTTAATTCATAAGTACCTTTTCTGAAATACAGGCAGAGTGCAGAAATCTGTTTAGGACTAGTGGATGTTAAACCTACACAGAAACATTGTTCTGATATTCAATATTCCTTTACAGGATAATCTGTAGAACAAGCTAGCAAGTATATCAGTTTTCTTCTGATGACTTTTAAGATTTGAAGTCTCAGTCACTGGTGAGAAAAGCGTGCCCAATGCCTCCAAGTTAAGGGAAAATGGTTTGGGGAAAGAAGGTGGCACTTGCAGGAAAATTAAGGTGATCACAGCCTGCAGGTTGTGCCTGCTCCCGTTATATTTACAAGGATTCTACCAGAGATGTTTGAGTATGTAAGCACCCTTGCTCCTATTCTCACAACATGTTTCAAATAGGGTTACAGGTATCAGTGAGGGAGATGCCTTTTGATAGTCATTGCATAGTTTAGGAGAAATGTCTATCAAAAGGCATATAATTTCCTAACAGGAAGAGAAAGAAAAGTTTGCAAACTTGATACAAAACAAAGATAATACCAAAATGCAGGTGGGATTTGGAGAAACACAACACATTTGAGACAGAGAGATGTAAAAATCCCTACTTTCCATGCAGAGCAGATGGAACTTCAGTGGGGCAGATTGGATGAAGAGACAGATGAGGACTCTGTCCACCTCTTGCTTTTATTGGAAACGTGGACCTTTCCACGGTGCTGCAACCACCAGCATGCCCTATTCTGTGGGTTCCTGCTTCAGCCAGACCAAAGGTCTGTGTTTGGGCTGGGTGAGAATGGGAAGGATTCAGATCATGTCAAATTCCCAACAATATCAAAGGAAGCACAACAGAATCCAGACAGGGCAAAAACTGGACCCAGATGCAATAAAGCGTCTTGTTAAGAAACTTGTTTAGAAAAATGCCTTTATAATCTAGGTCCAATTTTCACTTGAGCCTAGAAAGGAGGAGAGGAGTCAGCCATCACTCATAGCTACACAGGGGATCAACAAAGATCAGTTTGTTTGTATGTAAGTGTCTTCAAGTTGCCTGTTGACTTATGGCAATCCATTGAATTTCATAGGGTTTTCTTAGGCAAAGAATACTCAGAGATGGTTTTGCCAGTTCCTTCCTCTGAAATGTAGCTTGCAGCACCTGGTATTCCTTGGCAATCTCCCATCCAAGTATTAACCAGGGCAGACCTTGCTTAGATTCCAAGATCAGATGCAATTTTGTGCCTTTAGGGAACATTTTAGGCCCTAAAGATGACTCTACAAGCCCATTTTGAAACTTTTACCCACAGTTCCATATTCTCCATAATAAATAATACTAAGAATTCAATAAAACATCTGACATGTATGTTGTGCAAATATGTTGAACGAATGGGACACAGTATCTCAAAAAAACATAGGTAAGCAATTTACACCACACTCCTGTTCAACAAAAGTACAATGGGCCCTTGGTATCTGATGAGTTTGCTTCCAGGACCCCCTGTGGATACCAAAATCCATGGATGCTCAAAGCCCATTAAATATAGTGGCACAGTGTCCCTTATATAAAAAGGCAAAAATCAAGGTTTACTTTTTGAAAAATATATATATTTACAATTATAAAATATTTACAAGCCATAGATAGTTGAATTCATAGATAAGGAATCCATGGATATGGAGGTCCAACTGTAATGCTGCAATACACTGGTAGGGCCATGCATTATTAAAGTCATTATTCCATAAAGTAATTCATTTCATCTCTTTAAGAAGCTATGCACATCAGAATAGTTGTACATCAGACTCTACTATACCACTTGATATTGGAGGGTACACACATCACACACACAAGCATACACCATAGCCTGGTATTCTGTACTGTAGTTATGGATTTGTATTCTGAGAGTAACCTAGAGTTATGGATCCATAACTGTTCTGTATTCAGTAAGACTATCTAGTCATGATTATTGCCACTATTGCCACAATCATAAATGCCCCCCAGACCACTTAACAACTAGCACCCATTATGAGTAAAAGTGGTATGTTCAGCTTTTGACTGGAGTACAAGGAGGATGTTTTCAGCCCTCTTCAACCATCAAGCAAGGCTGTAAAGAGGACAAAACAGAGGTCCTGCTTCTGGTGGGCAGGGGCTACAGATAACCTTCTCCTTTGCCTTGACTGGCAGTTGAACAGATCTCCTTCACTCAATGCATCTGCTGGCTGTTAAGGTCAGTCTGGAGGGTTGAGCCAGGAGATGTTACTTATGCATTCATAACTAAGTAGCCAATGTACCATACTACTTAATAACAGCACAAGAGAGAAAGAGAGAGAGCATGGACGCATCATTCTCTACCCAACTACTGCGCTGTCCTTGATTTTCTTTAGAAAATCCCTGCTCCTCTCCCCAGAAAAAAGGTTATGAAGAAAAGAAATGCAGCTAAGTGGTCAGATCAGTGAAGTGTATCCACTGCTTTATATGCTATTATTAAGACCATTAAAGGTACCTCCAAGAACCCATAAATAAACCTAGGCACTATGAGTTTCTAATAATAAACTGAAGCTCAATGTACCGAAACCCAGTTTCATTGGCACATCAATGAAGAAGCATTACTTATGTTCTCTTCTCACTTCAGCACTGTCAGCAAATACAAAACCCCAAAACTGGTGAAAGATCCATTAAGCTGTCTTCAATGTATATACAAAAGGACATCTTCAAGAATCTTATCTTCATCAAAAGTGAACTGTAAAAGAATAGTGATTTGTATATGACTTTGCATCTCAGTTTAAGGACATGAAAATTTAATGAACAGAAAACTTTTAAGGTAAGATGATACATGAAATATTCACAAGTACTACAAGGACATGATCAGCTTGGTTAAGTTTGGATGTTCAAGGGATTCTTGCTTTTTTAAAATAATAAAGCCAAGAAACAAAATAAAATACACAGACAAAGCATTAAATTTTCCACTGATACTTCAAAAGGGGTAACCACATTTATCTGTTTTAATAAAAACAGTAAAGAATTCCATGATACTTTAAAACTATTTTATTACTGAATAAATCAGGGGTCGGCAACCTTTGTTGCCGGGGGACCAGAAGGTGAAGGTAAATGGCGTGGGGGCCGGGCGGCCGCTCTCGCGCTTGCATGTGCGCACTTACCCTCGCATGCACGCATGCGCACAACACCCGCCATCGTGCGCATGCACATGTGCATGGGGCGCCATTTTGGAAGGCCCAGAGCGCCTGTGCCAGGTGAATTTGCCCGGCGCACATGCGCTGACACCTTGCCAGGGCCCAGGGAAGGCCCCAGAGCGCCTGTGCCGGGCGAATTCGTCCAACGCACATGCACTGGGGCCTTCCTAAGGCCCAGGGAAGGCCCCACGGCAGCTGCGCCAGGCAAATTCGCACAGTGCAGCTGCCGTGGGGCCTTCCAAAATGGCCAGCGCGCGCGGAGTGCCGGCGGCGGGACCGGCCATGGGCCGGTCCCAAGGCCTCCACGGGCCGCACCCAGCCTGTGGCCCGTAGGTTGCTGATCCCTAGAATAAATGGAATAGCCCACAAAACATAATGCTACATAAGGTGGACTCATAGGTATTGTCAAAATGCCAAACTTCACTCTTAAAATCTTAAGACAGGCCAGTTATTGCCATTTTACAGCCTGAGATGTAGCAACTTGCTCAAGCTATGAATAGGGATAGGTTTTCAAAATTCAAACTCTATTTTTCTAATCACCCCAGACCATCTAACAAAGTACTATGAAATATTTTGCAAATGGGATGTGAAGAGAGAGAAGATAGATCAGTTTTGCTTCTTTGCTCAGATGTCAAATGTCTTATTTTAGATAAGGAATTAATTGTCCCTATAGAAGGTATGCTTGAAGTTAGACTGCCAGAATTTTTTTTAAAAAAAAATCAGATTGCTAATCTAGAAGATGCTTAGCTGAGCTGAGCTATAGACATTTCAGATGGCTGAAAAGCACAGAATAGTTGCTTTCATGAACCACTTTCACACTTCCTTTCATGCACCAAGTAGGGCCTTCAGCAAATGGGTAGTGGAGATTTGCTGGTGGAGATACATTTGTTATGCATTAGTATAAGATGAAATAGGGCTAGCCTTTGAGGATATTAAAGTACCACAATCACTTTATGAGTTGTTTATCAGCATAGCTGATGCTGTTATATGATGTTATATAAACAAAAAATATTCAAATTACTACTTCTATTACTATGTCTCAGCACCTGCATTTTCAACCAACAATACTGGAATACATTTTTCACAACTTCAATAAACAATGCTGCACATCATAAAAACTTGCAAATGTTTGATAAATGGCAAAAAAAGCCGAAAGTTTGCTTTACAGCTTAAAGAACTTCAGAGAAAGAAATATACTTGCTCAGATTTTTCACACACTCATCAACTACTGGACTAAACATTACTAAATTCAAAATCAGCGGATTTGTAGAAATCATTAATATTCCTATATAAAAAAGAATTTTTTGCCAAAAAAAAGGTTGATTTCCTATTTTAATATCCTTTAGTTTTATTCCTTAAAAGTTTTTGAGGTTAGTAAATATTTCTCAGTTCAACAATATTCTCATCCTTACTAGACTCGTGATTATTTATGTTATACCCATGATTATTTATGTAGCACTCAAGATGCTTTTAAAAGTAACATTATTTCAGTAATCCTTACAATAGCCTGGCATTTTTGGGAGAAAATACACAAGATAATACAAAATATTTTCAATATCAAATTTGAATTACAACCTGAATTATATTTGTTGAATATGACAAATAAAATAGACCCAATAATAGAAGGACGGTACTGGAGACCTATCTTATATATGGTATCGGCGGCAAGACTACAATTGGCACATAAATGGAAAATGGAAGAAATACCGACTAATGATGAATGGATTTTAAAAGTGATAGAAATGAAAGAGATGGACCGTTTGACTAGAATTTTAAGTAATAAAGATTCTGGAGAATTAGAGGTGGAGTGGGCTCCAATAGAGAAATATATAAAAGAAATATGGAATTAAGAGGTATGGAAAGATAATAATAGAAAGAAATATAAAAAAAATTAGAATGCATTAAAATGAAAGTAAGATGGATACAGATATTAATATAAACAGGTTTAAATAATGAAAAGTGTAATTTGAGATTTGTTTTAAATGAATAAGTAGCATGCTTACTTTGGAAGAACTATGGAAGTTTTTTTGAATATTGGTAATATTTTGAATAGATTGAATATGTACTCAAGATTAAGAAATGTATATAATGTATATATATAAAATTAATAAAAATATACGGGGGGAAAAAACAATAGCCTGGATTTGTTGTTCTTAATTGCTGTCAAGTTGGTTTGACTTATAGTGATGCTATGGATGAGAGACTTCTAAGGGGCGAAGCAGATAAGTACCTTGGAGCAGCCTCCGAACCCTCCGATCATGATCAGCTCCCGATCTGTCCAGGACCACAGCAACTGGACGGCTGCCTTCTGAAGCCGCTGCCACAGTCCCAAATGAGTGTGTGTGTGTGGGGGGGTTTGCTGCTCCTTTTGCCGGCAGCTTCCAGATGCATCGGGGCATGTGTCGTCTGCACGCCATGCCCCCGAAGCAGCCGGAAGTCACACCTTTTGACCCATCTGTTTCAGGCCCAAGACACCAAGCTTTCCATATACATTCTGTGTATAAACTACATTGATAGGATAAAATACAGCTTTGTAAGACCGTCTGCCTATTAGAAACCATTCCCACCATATTCTGTACTTGTGATCTTTTGTCCTGAATATAGGTTAAACGTCAATCAAATATTTTGGCACTCCCTTTTCTTAGTTGTTTCTTAGATCCATAGTTTTTCATGATCTACACAAAGGCTTTGCTATAAAGCACACATTGATTTTCTTCTAAAATTCTTGGGAGCACTCCATTATCCAACAGATTTGCAACATGGTCCCCAGTGACTCTTTCTTGAGCCAATATGATATTGCTTACTTTGAATATGGTAAAATACTGTGTTGTGAATTTTTCAGCAGTACTTTGCTTGTGTGCGAGATTAATGTAATCATCTCACGTTCACTGATGTGAAACTATCATGGAGTTTTCTTGGCAAGTTTTGTCAGAGGGTTTTTTTGCTATTGCTAGCCTGAGGTTGAGAGAGAGTGCCTTGTGTTTTCCCCTGGAAGGCGGATGTCCTGCCCCCAGAAGTCCCACCCCAAAGGTGGAAGTCCCACCCCCCAAAGTCCCACCCCCAGCACCGGTTGACACCCAGTGCGGGAATGCCAATGAGTTTGGGCACTCGGCCTCAAAAAGGTTGCCATCACTGCACTAGAGGCTTTGTTGTTCTGTCATTTCCCAGCAGCAGAGTGGCAGCACCTATTCCATAAACATCCAAATCTGTATTACTCACACAGCAATGTGGGGAAAAAAACCTCCACGTCTAAGATAGGTCTAAAATATAGTCATTATGAACATTACAGTATGTCTGCTTCAATGAAATCTATGTTGCTCTCATTGAACTAATCTGAAAACAGAAACAGCACAATCACAAGATCAAAGCAGCTGTAGGGATTTATTTTGATTTCAGTTTTGATAAAAGATGCCTCATTTATTTACTAGGTGCTGTTCTTCTGACTGAAGGCAAAGAACAGTGTCTCTCAAATGATTGGTTGGACTCATTAGTGGAACACAGCCCTACTCCCAGGGGGGGTTGCAGCATTGAAGCCCAATACCTCTCTGATTAATGCCTTCTCAGCCCAAGCCATAGCTCTGCCATAGCCTGTTAGCTGGACTTTTACCAGAAGTCACATCCCTGTGTATAGGAGGTGGACTGCACAGTGGAAGGGAAGGGAGGAAATGGTCAGGGGATGGAAAGACTGTCAAACAAAAAGTGAGAGAAGGAAGGAAAGGGAATGGGCCGAGAGGATGTAAAACCCTTGTTTTATTTTATCTTTACCCCAAAAGTCCGTATACCAATATGTAAATTAAATAAAATGAAAGAACAAGCAAGCTGAGGGAGAGGAAAAAGAGAAGGACCAGGGCTGATGCTATGCCTTCTGGCCGTCTTTTCACAGGTCGTAGAACCTAGAGCTGGAGAGCCTGCATGCCCACAGGGTAAGGAAGAAGGGGAGAAAGTGGAACATTTTGGGCAGATGCTGAGGGAGAAAAGATCTCCCTTCTGAGGGAAAAAGCCAGAACAAGCTTTCCAGGAAATCAGAGCAATGAAAGGTTGATATTTTAAATAATAAACAGCTATCTATGAGCATGTCTACACAGGCCAATTGTATCGGTTCCCACCCCGCTCTCACTGCGACTTGCCTACACAACACATGACCAAAGTCCAGATTCAAGTGCAAACTGTATTCATGAGGGAAGGCCGGTTCTGCACCAAATCCATTTATCCTTGCCTAAACTGGATTTCAAAAATATTACGTTTTGTTTCAGATTTTGCAGCAAGATCCAGAGCACTCCACAGCAATGCCAGATGGCTGTTTACAGGCACATCCCATTGTGTCACCTAGTGCCACTGTGACTGACAATGAGCGCCTCATTTCTGACCTCAGGGGAAACAACTCACACCAGCAGTGCCGGTGCCAGGCAGCGCAGTGGGACACGTGTGCACTCAGCATTGCTCTGGAGTGTGGCAGTAAGGGGAAAACCCAGGGCAGCTCTGGGTACAGAATATATTCTGCCTGGTGTAGATGAGCCCCAAGTGTCTCTCTGCCCCCCCCCCCCCCATGTGTGTATGAGAGAGGGAGGGAGAAGGAGAGTCATTGCACTGTGTGTGAGTTTTCTGGATTTCTGCCTGGGTGCACCATGGCAGGGTTATGTGTCTCAGTGTGCCACCAGAGAGCTTCACTTGTATGCAGCAACCATGATCTGCTCAGCTTGGACATCTATATAACACAGTTTGAAGGCACTGATGCATCAAGCTATAGGGCATTCAGCCAACATGAAGTCAAATACTTTTTCTAGTAGTATGATAAACAAAGCAGAGCAGCAAAATCACTAACAATATCACCATCATGATGTCATTTTGAAGTCATGGCTAACTTAAACTGATATCAGGAGAACTTATCACCAAGTAAACGTTTAATTATTGCTGACTGAGACCAAGTTTTCTGAGGCTACTCTTACCTTCATAATAAACCACAAGAATCTGTTCTTCCACTTCTGTCCCAACTCTCTCACACACAATTTTTCTAGGGCTAAGTAATTTCAGTAATTTAGAACAGAATTGCAGAACTCACATGTTGTCATCACCTTGACAAGCATATTCCTCTTGGACCACATCAGCATCATGCTCTTGCCTGTCTTATATTTCAATGATTGCAAAAAACAAATAAAAGCACTGGTGCTTATCTCCCCTGGCAGTAGTGAAAGGTTTGCTGCCACAAGAGATCATTTGTCATCTTGCAGCCTGGCAAAGATACATGAGAATTCAAGTGGGTTGCAGAATGGCACGAAGCAAGCAGGCCAAAGCTGTAAGTATACACAAGACACATAATATGCAGCAGCTCTGTGTTCTAAATTAATTATAACTTGATCTGCACGCTTCTTCTGCATTGAGAGAGTAACAGAAGTTGAAAGTGGAGCATGTAAAATGCATTTCTTGTAAAGTGCATGTTTTTGCTCAGTGAGGGAAAGGTTCAGAATAGTCAGTGACTCACACATTTTCACAGATTTCATATCAAATAATACCATCATATGCAGACCAATTTGTTTACTTCACAAGTCAGCTGAGGAGTTGAATATCTGAACTATCATATGCATATAAGTAATGTTGTTGTCATTGTTTTAAAAAAGCCAAACAAACATTATCAAATTGTATGTCATTATGACAGCTGGTATATGTCTAAGGAGACCTGATATATTATAGTGGCTTCCATGTGTCTGTGCACTCCACCCTTTTATTCTGCTATTCACTTACACAGAAGAAAGTATATTTTGGGCAGAGAGTTGTTCTAGAACTGGAAAGGACTCAAGAGATTTAGTTTTTTGTAGGTTTTTTGGGCTGTGTGGCTATGTTCTAGAAGAGTTTCTTTCTGACGTTTCGCCAGCATCTGTGGCTGGCATCTTCAGAGAGATAATTTTATCCAACCCACTGCTAAGTTAAGTTGCTCTGCAATGCAAGAAGCAGCTACAACATCCTTGACAGATGGCCATCTAGCCTCTCCTTATGCAACTCCAGGAAAAGAGAAACATCCCCTTCCTGAGGCAATGTGTGCCCCATTCAACAGCTCTCATCATTAAGAGAGTTCTTCCACTGTTTAGCTGATATTTGCTTATCTGCAATTTCCCAATTTTGTTACTCTGGTCCTCTGCATAGTGCCATACACATTGATGATGTACATAAAGAACAACATCAAGAAAGAGCCAGTGTTGTACAATGGTCACAGTCTTGTACAGGAATTTGGATAATCAAGGTTCAAGATCCCATTGAGCCAGGGATGGGCAGTTGTGTGAGTCTAGGGCAGTATTACCTCCCAAGGAGATAATGAGGGGGCTACACACCCTACAAATTTTTTTACAAATTGCCCCTCTAAAAGGCAAGGGGAGCATTTTTGACATGTTGTGTTGGTGGCGGAGGACCATTTTAGGTCCAGGAGAGCATTTTTTTAATTAACAGGAAGTGACAAGAAATCAACAGGAAATTTCCTGTTCACTTCCTATTTTGGAAAAAGTTCACTCCTGGGTCTAAAATCGCCAGGGAGGAAAAACTTGGCAAAAATGGCTCATGTACCCTGGAAGTGACACTTTGGGGTGTTTGGGGGCAAAACAATTTTTAAAAAGATTTTTGACCTCTTGGGGACCTTAGGGCCACAGAAAATGGTCCTTTGGGGATACATGTAGCCCATAGGCTGCACTCTGCCCACCTCTGCACTAAGTCAAGAAACTCAATAGTTTATAGTCACTTTCTCTGCTTCATTTAACTTATTTAGATCCTACTGTACAGATTAATGGAGAAGGGGGACAGTCATGTGTGCTATCTTGAGTTTACTGGAGGAAAAGTGGAATACAGCTGTGACTAATAACCATGCATTCTATCACCTTACTTGTTCAACCTGTATGCAGAAAGTATCCTATGAAGAGCAAGTTGAGACTCAGAAGGAGGAGGAGGAAGGAATGTCAACAGTCTAAGATATATGGATGACATCTTACTACTAGAGGAAAACATCTTAAGATTTGGAACAATTATCAAGGAAAGTCAAAGAAGAAAGTGAAAGGTAGCGCCAAACATAAAGAAAATAAAAATAATGACCACAGAGATTTACCTGAATTCAATTGAAATAAACATTTCCCATACCTTGGATAAAACATTGTTCTGAATGAAGACTGCAGTCAAGAAATAAGAAGACTAGGAATGGGAAGGGCAGCCATGAAAGAGGTAGACAAGATAAAGATATGCAACCAAGTACTAAAGCACTAGAATCATCCAAGTCGTTATATTCCCCATCATTAGGTAAAGATGTGAGAGATGGAAAAGTGAAGAAAGTGGATGGAAAGAAAATAAACTCATTTGAATTGTGGTGCTGGAGAAGAGTGCTAAGGATACCATGGATGGCCCAAAAAACCAAATACATGGATCCCTGGACAGATCAAGCTGGAACTCTATTGGCTAGACTCAATCAGAGAGACCACGGGACTGAACCTGCAGGACCTAAGCAGAGCAGTGGAGGATAGGGGGTCTTGGAGATGCCTCATCCACAAGGTCACCATAAGTCGGAGATGGCTAGAATGCAATTAACAAAACAACAATAAAGTCAACAGCAATATTTATTTTAAAATATTAAAATAAAATAATATAAGTAATGTAAACAAACAAGTACTTGTGACTCCCTGTTCTTCTTACATCAACACTTTTCTTATCTTTCAGTACTGGACTGACCAAAGTCACAGAGGGGAGACTGATATTTCCTGCTGCTGCAAATGTCATTGGCTACGTTTTTAGGACAGTGGAGGAAATGGAACTATTTGTGAAAGGTGCAGTGTGTTACATAAGTGCATAGTAAGTGGTTCTTTCTTGGGGGCAGCAAAAAACCCAAAAACCGTATATGGGGGAAACTGTGTGTTTACTGTGGGAGTAAATGACATTGTTGCAAATGTTGAAATTGCATTTTTGTCCACTCTCAGTGCTGAAAGGACACTGTTGTACAAGCAGGGTCACTACAGGGTTCATGTCTGTTGTCATTCTCAGTTTCTAATTAATTCTCATCTCTTCATTTCACTCTTAGAAATTCTTAAACCTCCTTTGTGAGGATGGATTTAAATAGAATTTATTGCTGGCAACACATTTCCACAGCTAAGTAGTCAAGCTACTTTGATTTTAAGAAAACTTTAGTCACATGGAACTACATAAGCTTAAATCTGAGTACTTTAGAGAAAACATTCATGGGTAGTTGTGTTGGCCATTTAGCAAATTCAAACAAAAATCCATCAGTGATACCTTATTGACCAACCAAAATGCAGAATATACTTGTTGCAAGCTTTTGAAGCTCCATGCGCTTCTTCATCAGGCAAGATGTTACAAACCAAGCCGGAGAAAAACCATTGGAGATGTTAGTCAGATGCCTACATGTTGTTTCAGTCTTTAGCTAAGATGGTATATGGTATAAATCAAAGTTAAGATGGTATATGGTATAAATCAAAGTAGCTTGACCACTTAGCTGTGAGATGCATTGCCAGCAATAAATTCTATTTAAATCCATCCTCACAAGGGAGGTTTAGGCATTTCTAAGAATGAAATGGAGAGGAAAATGAAGATTTTTGTTTGAATCTGAGGACTTTAGTTTAACTGGGTTGCTGATTAGCCTGTAAATTCACATAACCATGGAAACCTGGAAAGTGGTGTCTTCATCTTTCTCTTAAGTTAATTAGCTTGTACCTCAAGGCTATTTATTCCAATGCCTTGAGGTTGTTGTTTTAAAGAGTCTGGTTATTTACAGAAGATTCAGCAGAATTTTTTACAGGCACTTGGCACATCTGTAAGTCTGTGCCACAGAGGAAATAGGTAAATTCTGGCTAAACTCAATTAACTTCAGCTGTGGTGGTTTACTCTTGCTTACTTTTCTTGGCTGCTATTTTACACGAGGAACAGAAAATCCCTCTACTATACTGCATGCACAAGACTATTTCTGCAGCTCAATGAGAGCTACTTTATTTTCCCTTTACTCCTTATTATAGCAATAGTAATACTACAACATTACACATTAACTGGAGGTAAGGGTAGCTAGCTATTGGTAAAGATGGCAATGCACTTTTCTTCCATAATTCCAACTTACAGCCAGTTCCACAGAAGTCAGTGAAAGAATAAAATTGATTTGACAGTCTTAAAGAGATACTGATCATTTTAGCCAACACTATCAGAGAAATCTTTCTTGCAAAGGGCAGACCATTGGTAAGGAATAACTTTAAACAATTTGACAAGAGCTAGATGAACGCTTATGTGGAAAAGGAGATATGAATTTATTCTTCATCAATCTTCCTCCTTCCTATCCCTTGAGCAAAGACTTTATTTAAGTAATATTATAGGTACGGCAATGGCTAATAGGCACCTCTGATAACCATAACACACATCTATTTCAACACCACTAGCAGTTTAACATGTTTGTGACAAAATGTGAAGAGCCAAAATCACACCCACAACATGTTTGAACCATGACATGACCAGAGCCTGGAAACAACTAATTACAACTAACACACTATGTGTAATTAATTCTTTTTTCACAATAATCAATGATAACTGTCACATTCTATTGGTAATATGAATTAACAACCTTTTGCAATATTACTTTTATAGTACCAGAGTATATGTGGCCTCACTACACAGGCATGTTTTATGCCACAGGCAAGAGGATTGTAACATGATATTCTTTTTATGTAATTAAAAGCAACTGTTTAGTTATTTTGAATAACAGGAATGTAAAGAGTTACTCTTCTAAAAATTTGAATTATGATGGCAACTAACTTTTTGGGCCTTGGTATTATAACCAATTACTTTTCCAAAGTAACATTTTAAGCTCTAGGATATAAAAAAGTGAATATTTGCACAGAAGGCTCTTTAATACCATTGCTGCAGTTCTCACAAGTTGATATTTATATAAATGCTGGATATAGAAGATAAAAAGATTGACAGGTCTGGGATTGATTACATGGTCATGGTAACTGGAATTTTGTTTTTATTCTGAAGCACATAACTCTCAGGGGTAATTCACTTGTATATGCTTCTTAAGGGCTAGTGTGGCTGGATATCTCGGGGTGCATCTACGTTGTAGAAATAATGCAGTTTGACATCATTTTAACTGCCATGGCCCCAACTTACAGAATCCTGGGATTTGTAGTTTTGTGAGGCATCAGCACTCTTTGGCAGAGAGTGATGATGCTATGGCTCTTAGTTGTTTCAACATGCATTATTTCTACAGCGTAGATGCACTCTCAGTCTTTCCCTTCTGTAAATGAATAAATGATATTGACTGTAGATGGGAGGTTTAAATGGAATAATGTATTACAGTGGTACTCAAACATTTACCCTTGCGCCCCCCTCCTTTACATCTACATGTGTAGTCATGCCCTCCACTCTATGTAGCATATGAATAAAAATATTTTGTTTATTTAGTGTGTGCATTTTTATTCACACATTCATGTATATTCAAATTTTAATGTTTTATAAGGAAATAATATTGTCCAAATTAGAATAGTTTTATTTATGTCAATTCAATATTTAATGCAATATTTACATTTTACACATAACAAGTTTGGGAAGAGGGGGAGGAGGAGGGATCAGGGCCCCCAAGTCTTGCACTCCCTTTGAGCAACTCTTGCACACATTCAGGGGTCCCACCCCACCATTTGAGAACCACTGATGTATTGCATTCAGACTTGGAATCAAAATTACTGTATATCTGGCGGGATTTTATGAAACTAAGAAGTGAGATAACAGAGGCAACTGATATAAGCTTAGCTATCTCACTATTCCAGCAACTGATGGAGTTACTCAAAGCTTTCTTTTAAAGAAACATCTTCCAATAACTATTGCTCCAATTGGGAAAATGCTTGGTTTGATGTGGAGGGTAAAAAGTTGAAAAGAAGATGACAAAAATATTTAGAGACAGATGACCATGACAGCAATTTCCTCTTAATTCCACCTAATTATTACGAGTTATATAGATTTTTATAAGATTTTATACAGATTAATTAATCAAAAGAAGAGAACTATAATGAACCATACAGAGAAATGGGCTTGGCCCACTTGCAGAAAAATCCTGTAAAGTTCTGGGCCTTAATTTTAAAGATGAAAGTGAGATCAACAACTACTCTTGATGGCTATATAGTCGTCCCCCTGTTCTCGTGGACTTGAGATCTGTGGCTTTGAATATTCATGGAGGGGTGACTTCTGTTAAAATCAATGGGGTGTGCCCCCATGGGCACCTGTCTGCGTGTGCCCGCAGGGGCGCGCCCCATTCAAACTTATGGAGCTTGAATATTGGTGAGTCTCCGTTTTTGCAGGGGGGTCCGGAATGGATTCCCCGCAAAAACGGAGGGCCAACTGGATTGCCATGACTAAATGGAAACATCACTTTAGGGGGATGTTTAATGATTAGAGAAATCAAAGATCAGGTCCAAATATTGTCCACTATTTTAATTGGGCCCTTCATTGGAATCTTGCTACTACAGAACACTCCAAAGCATTAATTTCAGGTCTATGAAATTGGAAGACTCCTGGGGCAAATGGCCTCCCCTCAGAATTATCTACCTCTTTTTCAGACATTTACATCCTTGTTTTCCCTCACTGATCAAGCAGATATCCTTCCACAAAGCTGGCTCTCAGCTGTGATAGTCTCCATAAAAGGCTCCAAGGATAAGGATATAAAAAGGCCCTAAGGATGATCCAGCTATTATAGACTTATCAGCCTTCTTGATTTTTCCAGGAAAATCTAGGTCAGGCATCTCCTGGAGAAACGGGTGGACTAGGGTAGAGGGAAAACTTGCAGCAGACCAAGTTGGTTTTCATACAGGGTGATCAACACTTAACCACTGTTTCCTACTTAAGGACATAACAGATATATATTTGCTGGGATTCTTCAAATAGATTTTTGTTGTTTTGTTGATTTAAAAGTGGTGTTTTATTCCTTCCCTAAAAACACCTGTGGGCCAAGTAACACAGGGAATTGATCCATAAATGTTAGATTGTATTATGAGGCATCCAAAGGCATCTCTTAAAATCAGAGTACAGGCCAGGAGGAAAAAATATCCAGCATAGTCCCTGTGACAAAAGGTGTCAGGCAAGGCTGCTTACTTGCTCCACTTCTTTTAATCTTTAAAAAAAATATTATAGAATTAGAATCATAGAATCATAGAATCACAGAGTTGGAAGAGACCACAAGGGCCATCCAGTCCAACCCCCTGCCATGCAGGAACTCCTAATCAAAGCACCCCCAACAGATGGCCATCCAGCCTCTGTTTAAAGACCTCCAAGGAAAGAGACTCCACTACTCTCCGAGGGAGTGTGTTCCACTGTCGAACAGCCCTTACTGTCAGGATGTTCCTCCTAATGTTGAGGTGGAATCTCTTTTCCTGGAGCTTGCACCCATTGTTCCGGGTCCTAGTCTCTGAAGCAGCAGAAAACAAGCTTCCTCCCTCCTCAATATGACATCCCTTCAAATATTTAAACATGGCTATCATATCATCTCTCAGCCTTCTCTTCTCCAGACTAAACATCCCTAGCTCCCTAAGTTGTTCCTCATAGGGCTTGGTTTCCAGACCCTTCACCATTTTAGTTGCTCTCCTTTGGACACGCTCCAGTTTCTCCACATCCTTTTTGAATTGTGGTGCCCAGAACTGGACACAGTATTCCAGGTGTTCTTAAAGGACAAATGCTATTTTTCAGTTAAAGTGGACAAAATAAGATCTGAATCCTACTTTATGCTGACCATATTATTCTAATATCTCATGCTGATGTAGGATTACATAGATTGTTTAAGGCAATTTAGTCATTGCTGACAACATGAATAGCACACTGTAAATTACAGTAAAACCAGAGTACTAGTATTTAGTAAATCTAAGCAAGTTTACAACTGAAATATGGATGGAAACAATTTAGAACAAGTCTCTTCTTTTAAGTCTTTTGAAGCTATATTCCAACACACAGGGACTGAGGCTGCATCTACATGGCAGAATTAATGCAGCTTGACAACACTTTAATGTTGATGGCTCAATGCTATAGAATTCTGGGGTTTGTTGTGGCACCAGAACTGACAGAAAGGGATAAATATCTAAAAAAACCTACAAATCCTAAGATTCCATAGCATTGAGACATGGCAGTTAAAATGTGTCAAACTGCATTAAGGACCTTATCGCACTGCTTATAAAACCGTCTTACCTATCTCAACTTAAATTTTAATTTGACTGGCATCCTGATACTATTTGCAGGGATTTTGCCACCGAATCCACCACCTGGGTCCAGCCCGGGTGCATCCCCACTCATAGGAGTGCTCTGGTCACCATTTTCTTAAATTGGAAAACTCCTGGTTTCGAAAAGAGGCAAACTGAGTACTCCTGGCAGCGGGGATGGACCCGTGCTGTATTCAGGTGGCAGATTTGGCAGCAAAATCCCTGTGATAGTATCAGGATGCTGCCCAAATTAAAATTTAAGTTGGGAGAGACAGTTTTATAAGCGGTGTGATAAGTTCTTAATTTTGAAGTCTTAGTCTTGAAGATATGATGAATGATTTTATTATCACAACTAATTTACATAACCAATGAGGGTTAATAAAAAAAAGTTCCAATGAAAACAAGGTTAAGAGTCTCTGGGAACAGATGCTGACCTGAGAGAGGTGGTTTTTAACCTGCATGAAAGTCAGTATAGATTAAATACCAAAAAAAAGTTCCCAGCTGTGGAAGAGGTTAGTCCAGGGGTAGGCAACCTTTTTGAGCCAGGGTCCGGGTTGATGTCCCTCAGACAATTGGGGGACCGAAGCACCAAAAATAAATAAAGAAATAAAGAAATAAAAATTAATTTTTTTAAAAAAAATTAAAAAATATATATATATGCATGCACACTCTCTCAGCCCCAGAAAAGCCATGGCAAAACTCCTGTGGAGATTTTGCCAGGAAAACCCCAAGAACAAGTAATAACAACAATAATCAATATCATCATGGCGGGGGGCGGGGCGGCGGCAGGACCAGTCCAAAGGCCTTGGGAGGCTGCATCCGGCCCCAGGCCTTAGGTTGCCTATCCCTGGGTTAGTCAATAGCCAAGAAGTTATCAGGAAAATCTTTTAAAAACCATTTCCTTTAAGGCCTCTCAAATACTTAGGTATCTGGCTGATATACGTTAGATTGAGTTAATACAAAATAGCTTTGGGTACTTGGGCAGGTTTATTTTTGAGTCTACCTCCCAATTACACCTTAGGTTTCTGTGAACTATCACTTTTCATCACATAGAGACAAGAACTCCATTAAGTTTTGATTTGCTTCATGAGTGAGTGCTCTCACATGAGGAACTCTTGTGATACAGAAAGGACAATGACTCTTTTTATTAAAAAGGATGGGAAAGCAATTCATGAAGAACAGCTCCTTGTAATCATAAAATTTCTAGTTGGGGAACTTGTTTGCTTCAGTGCATTAATGCCATGTGATTCTCAGATTTAGGGATACATGCTCTGCTGCATCATTGAACTATTGCAAGACAAAGGTGAAAGCAACAGTGAAAAGAGGACCTGGCTCCAGCTTTGAGGGGACTCCTGGAATAAAACCCTTTGGTGACACTCCAGCATTGCCCCATCCTCACCTTCTGACCCTCAGTGGATGTACAAGCCATTGGGAAGGGTGAGCAGCAACCGTGTTCTAATAATGAGCAGCAGAAACTCACTTATAATTTCTATATACGCCCTGGAACACATTCTGGAGGTTTTGTAGAAAATCAAATTGGCAGCTCCAAATTCAACTTTGTGCCACAAGGGGGGGACAGAACAGGCATCAGTAGTAGTTTGTGCCAATTTTGGCCCTGACATTACCTTTGGGTGAGCCCAAGACATTTTGTCACCTGTGGCAAAGAACAGGATGACACCCCCTAATTTATGTACAGAAGAATCTCATTTTGGCATTGGCATCTTTACTTCACCTGAGGGCAGCTTAGAAGATACTGGACAGCACTCTGGCACACACAGCTCTATCCTCCTGCATTCTTCTCCAGGCAATTGTCCTTCTGGACACATTCACCACACTATACATTATCCTTACTTTACTAATTGGAGACTGAGGCTGACAGAGTGAGAAAGGGAGAGAGAATAGTTCAGTTTTAGGAGCATTTTCAACATACTTATGAACTGCATAAATACATCCTGCCTTCCAAAAGCATTGGCATCCGCACGCGCATGCGTGTGCGCACACACACACACAACTGTTTGCATCAACAGGAAAGTTTTCATTAGCATAAACAGAACCTTATCTCCAGTGGCAGCTAGTGGCTTCTGACTCTCTGCTCCAAAATAGTCAGTGAGTTGGACAGCTACTTTATGTGATGTACATGACATGGATTCACCCGATCCCAGAGCCACCACCTGCCACTGTATGTGTCTGTAATAAAAAGAGGAAATTCGGGAGGGAAGGAATTTTCCACTTAAGTAGAGCAGGTGGGAAAGTCTTAAAAAACAACAGCAACGCCGACGCCGACTACTGCTACTACTACTACTACATTCTTCATCCTACTGGATGGCTAAGTGACACATCCTTGATGAACAAGAACTAAAATAAATTGGGACAGATGAGGTCATAAGTTATTGACCTATAGATAAACAGAATGCAGATCTGCATTTCAATTATATTTGGTAACTAAAAGCCAGTGCTCCCATTCTAGATCTAGGTAGGCAGTGATATGCTTCTTGGAATTCTTTTTCTTTCACATTAATAATCAAGGGACTATATAACAGATGAATATATTTTGAATTGCACTGGTTTGGATAGCAAATGTCGAGGACAGATTGTGTAAGTTGGGTCTGGCTGAGACGATAGGTGTAATCACAACTTCCAGATGTCTCTGTTGTTCAGTGATAGATTAAAAGGTTTTCTAACCTTTTCAAACCATATCTTTTTATTCAGCAGCAAGAATAAGAGACAAGGTGGCACGTACTACAGGGCTCTGATTTACTGTCAGAGGTAGCGTGAGGGGGAAAGAAGGAAGCCCATGATGGTTATAACATTGCCACTCTTTTATAAAACAATAATTTTCAAAGAGGCCACATGATACACAATGGTCTGAAGCCACATGATGTGATGTACTTGTTGATCTTTTATTGAGCATTATATATATAGAAAACCCACTGGGAACCATCTGCAATCAACTCTGGAGGTAAGGCATGAGTTAAAAAGTAAATTGGAACTGACATAATAGTGGCTGCATTTGAACAGAAACACTAATTTCCCAGCAGAGACTTTAGAGATACAAGAACAAGTTTATATGTGCCTCAGACCCATGCACTCCTGTCTGGTGGTCAGAAGCTTTTATATTAAATTTAAATGTACCATCGAACCATAAACTGTGGATAATATTAACTGTAGTTTGTTGAAACAAATCATCTTCATAATTTATGGTTTGAAATTTACTTGCTTCAAGAAATCATAATTAAGATTAACCACTGTTTCCCCACATTTCGATGTTAGAACCTATGATGGTTAATCTAAACGAGAATGGAAAGCTCCCAAATTCTTAGTTCTCTGCACAAGAAGAATCTCCATATACTAAAAGGTTTTCACAGGGTCTCAAGACTGGGTCTCAAGACTGGGTCTCAAGACTGGGTCTCAAGACTGGGTCTCAAGACTGGGGTATAGCAAAGTCAGACAAAAAGAAAAAAACAAGTAGTAGTCAAGAAAAAAAATTATGAAGGTGGGAGTGCCAATTATCTTTATCCCTATTGGCTGCATTGCAAAAGTTAACACTTTTTTCTCCACTAAAGTTTTACAAATGAAATCAAGACACTTGAAACTTGTTCATCCAACATTCAACCGAGAAAGGGCTTCATTTATAAGAACATCTATTCACAGTGTAGGCCTTATAGTGAAGCCTCAGTACGAACTACATTTCAACAATTTGTGCTGTATCCATCACAATGTTGAGAATGGAGTGAAATCAAACTTCAAATAAAGAGAAAGATGGATTAGGACAAACAAAAGAAAGAGATACAGTATATAGTCAAGGAAGAATGCAGAAAGACACTATTGGTGGGCATAAAGAAAGAGAAGAAACAATCGATGAAATGCTTCAAACAGCAAACAGATGAAATGCTTCAAGCAATAAAGGAAAGAGGAGAAGCCGAGGAAAACAGAGACAGGAACAAAACCAGAACAATGAATGCAACTGTTCAATGACTAGTTCACAAGGATAAAGAAAACTACTATAATAATCAGTGCAGGGAAATATAAGACAACAACAACAAAGGAAGCATGAAAGACGTCTTCCACAAGATTCAAGAGCTCAAAGGGAAGTTCAAACCAAGGGTGGAGATACTCTATGACATGAAGAGGAATATATTACAAGATCAAGAAGAAATAAAGACTTTGGATGCAATACACAGAAGAGTTACATAAAAGAGATGACAACATGAATAACACATGAAACAAATAAACATATGAAAATGAACTCCAAATTCTAGAAAGCGAGGTAGAAATTCTAATAAGAGAAGTTGGGAAGAATAAATCATCAGGAACAGATGATGTTCCAGTTGAACTGCTACAATCCACAGAGACAGAATCAAATCTAGTGTTAATTAATATATGTCAACAAATATGGAAAACAGAACAGTGGCCAACAGACTGGATATAATCAATATGCATCCCTATCCACAAAAAGGAGACACAAAAGACTGCAGCAATTATCAGACCATACCATTAATTTCCCATGCAAGCAAAATTCTGTTCAAAATTCTGCAACATAGGCTCCTATCATACATGGAGAGAGAAACGTCAGAGGTGCAAGCAGGGTTCAAGAAAGGAAAAGGCACTAGGGACCACACTGCAAACATACGATGGCTAATGGAGGGCACCAAGAAATTCCAGAAGCAATTCAGCATGCGCTTTGCAGAATATAGCAAACCATTTGACTGCATAGATCACAAAAAGTTATGGACTGCTCTGAAAGGCATGAGACATTAGTACTTAGGACAAGAGGCTATGGTGAGAACAGAATATGGAGCGACAGAATGGTTCCCAATAGGCAGAGGGGTCAGGCAGGGCTGCATTCTATCACACTACTTGTTCAAACTGTACACAGAAAATATCATATGAAGAGCAGATTTAGATTCAAAATAAGGGAGAGAGAAGACAGGAGGAACATAAAGAATCTAAGATACGTGGATGACACTATTCTACTAATGGAAAACATCAGAGATTTGGAACAATTACTAAGGAAGGTCAGCAAAGAAAGTGCAAAGGCAGACTTACTGCTGAATGAATAGAGGGTCTACATACATTGAACCTAGACAATGAAAAAATCAAAATAGTTGAAAAGACTTCCCATACCTGGGATCAAACACTGATCAGAATGGAGACTGAAGCCAAGAAATAAGACAACTAGGAATGGGAAGGGCTGCTATGGAAGAATGAAACAAGATGCTAAAGTGTAAAGATATACAAGTAAAGGTAGTCCCATGACATGAATGTCTAGTTGTAATCGACTGTACAGGGCGGTGCAGGTTGGCAGAAGCTAGAATTAGTGACAAGGTAGAAGGTAGTAGAAATAGAGGAAGACTGCATGCCATTTGGCTAGACTCAACCAGGAAGGCCATGAGCTTGAATCTGCAGTGGAGGATACTGCAGTGGGGTCTTGGAGATGTCTCATCCATAGGGTCGCCATGAATGAGAGATGACGCAGAGGCAGTTAACAACAACAAATCCTCCAGAGTTATCTTTTATGTCTGATTTGAATGGTAATAAACTCTATGGTCAATAAAGGGCCTTTACAGACCTGCCTCTTAGGGTGGCACAGAGCCGCCCCTGGAAGCGGCGGATCAGGGCTGTGGCAACAGCATGCTGCGGCCCCGATCCTTCCTTTTGGCGCCCCCAAAAGAGTGGCACTGCAGCTCTTCCATGTCATTTCGGTGCAGTGTGTGTACACACTGCGCCAGGAGGGCATCCTGACGCTGCGCACCGTGCATACAGGCGTGCAGCGTCAGGACAGTGTTGGGGTTGAATTTGGGTGGCCGGCGTGTGGCTGCCTTGCCCCAACTCCACCCCCAGGCTGGCCCTTTAGGCCAGTCTGCAAAGCCCCAAAATCTCCATAAAAGAAACTCTAAGTCACAGTTTATAACTATCTTCTTATACTTGGGTTTGATACATCACTGTGTTTTCCAGTTTTTGGCAAACATGCACTATGCTTTAATAACAGGATTACTATATGACATTTACTATTTATAGACCAAAACATGGTGAAAGGAAGTAGAAACTTGAGTTCTTGCAGTCACATGGCATCAGAGAAAGTTTAACAATGCACCAGTTGTTCTACTGATAAGCATTTTATAAGTGAGCTAAACAAAACCGCTGTAGCTTAATTAAGTAATCATGCATATTTGCTATTTCAGCAAAAAGAATTTAGCTACTGTTTAAATCAGGGATGGAAACTGTAGAGGCACTCCAGAGTTTATTGAACTACTCAGCATTCCTTACTATGTAGGCTAGAGCTGCTGGGTGTTGCAGTTCAACAACATCTGGAGGGCCACACAATATACATCCCTACTTTAATTAAATAATAATAATAATTATCATTATTATTATTATTATTATTATTATTATTATTTTATTATTATATCCTGCCCCTCTGGGCACAATTGGGGTGGCTAACAACAATAAAAATACATAATATATCGGGGTGGCTAACAACAATAAAAATACATAATATAAAATCCTGAACCAATACCCACCCACCCACCCTTTAAAAAAGTATTAAACTAAACACAATTAAAACAATTGAATAACATAAAAATTAAATAAACTCAAATTATTAAATAGCAATGAAATATCTTTAAAAGTTCCAAGTACTAGGAAACACTCACAAAGATGGTTCGAGTGGACAAGAGTATAACTTCTCCTGACATCTACCAATCCTTCCCAGCAGTGCCTCCCTGGATAGTTTACAATTACCAGACCTGCTGGGTTTCAAAAGTAGAACTGAGCTTAGCTTAGTAAAAAGCAGCTGAGAGGATATATGAAGTGTTCAGCATTCCTTCCTCTTGCTGCTAGTCCTGTACTATGAATGCCCAATATTCTCACTGTTCCAGCAAATAAGGCCAGGAACTACACTCTCATCACAGTAACACCAGGTTCAATGCATCACATATATGATCTCAGTAATACTTATAATAATTCTGCACCAACTGACAAGTGGTGCAACTGTGCACCAATATTCAGCAATATTAGCCCTGTATTAACAACTGATTATTAACAACTGTATTAACAAGGGTTGCAGTGGCTTAGTGGTTAAGACACCAATTCTGATGACTGGAAGAAAGGAAGTTGGCAATTTGAGGCCCGGGTGCTGCATGATCAGGTGACCTCCTGTCACTAGTCCCAGCTTCTGCCAACTTAGCAGTTCAAAAACATGCAAATGCAAATAGATAAATAGGTACCACTTACGTGGGAAGGTAACAGCATTCAGTGCAGTCATGCTGGCCACGTGATCACTGGAGTCATCTTCGGACAACACTGGCTCTTTGGTTTAATAATGGAGTTTATGATCCTTTATTATGGCCATTCGGCCAGCACATAATAATGGAGATGAGCACTGCCCTCTACAGTCAGTTACGACTAGATATTCATATTACAGGACTACCTTTATCTTTATTTACCTTACCTAAAGGATTTGAACTGAGCATTTGTACATTAACTGTTCACTATCAGTTTGGATAGGGGTCTTCTAAAATCGTAGCTGCCTGCCTCAAACAATATACTGCATTAATTCACAAGCATTTGAAAAGGTATCAGAAATCCCTGAACCACATAGCATGGTGTCTTTGTGTGTTCAATCATCACCAGTCATATGTGAAGGACATTTAAAGGGAGGTGAGCATCAGCTTTCAGTTTCTGCTTGAGGATTTTGAAATGATGGATGCAGCTGGGTCTGCATTTTCAAAGCACTCTGTACTCCCCATGTGGGTAGAAAAGAAGAACAGGAGGGGTTTCCTGTTCCAGTCAAAGCTTACACTCAAGTAACAAGTTCTTTCAGAACAGGGGCTGGCAACCCACGGCCCGCACCCGGCCCGCCGAGGCCTGCCGACTGGCCCCTGCCTGGTCCTGCCGCCACTGCTGCCGCCTTTCGTGGCCGCGGGGGTCCTCCGGGGTGCCATTTTGTGTTCCAAAATAGCGCCCTGCAACGGGAAAGGTCTTGCAAGACTCCAGGCACCATTTTGGAACACAAAATGGCGCCCAGGAGGACCCTCGCGGCTGCGCTGGGCCTCTCTGAGGCCCTGCGCGGTCGAGGGAGCCCTCCTGGGGGACCCCTGTGGCCGCCAAAATGGCACCCCACCATCATGCGCATGCGCGCGTGACTCAGGGCACCATTTTGGTTTCCAAAATGGCGCACCCCCACGTGCATGCATGCGCACAATGGTGGGAGTCGCATGCATGTGTGCACGTGGGGGGAAGCGCGCACCGGCCCCCAATGCCATTCCCCCCCCGCCCGCCGGCATAAAAGGTTGCCGAGCCCTGCTCTAGAAACTGTCTTTCAGTATGTTTTGGCCATTCCTGCCTTCTTTAATTCTGACTTTTGGTTTCTTGCTGCTTCCTGGATCACCCTGCAGTCTGACTTTGCCCTGATTTCATACAACTCTTGGTTTCTATTCCCAAGCTATTCTGTTGCCTATGGCTTCCAGGCAAGTGCATGACTGCTGTGCTAACACTACATGCACATTTACATTGGTAGATGTAGTAACTGCATTAGTTGCATGCAATAACACGGGTGTTCTTCTGGACCATGTTGCATCTATTTCATTCTCAGCAAGCCATAATCTCCAAAGGCAAACCTGTTCTCGCTTTCTGCAATCTTACTCCTGTCATAACCTATTTCTGAAAGGGTCTGTGACTCTCAGAATAATGAGGATTTCATAGAAAGAGAACATTTTTTGAGGTCAAGAAAGCACGACCAACTACATTTAAGAAGGAAAATGAATCAAAAGACTCCTCCGTCCAAAGGCTCAGTGTTTAGAGAGAGATTCAAAGGAATAATATATCAGTAAGTTGCCATGGGAAACAGTAGAGAGGCAGCTAAATTTTCACCAGCATTTTCCTAGATACAGCTGTCGTAGTAATTATTTGCTCCCTTGTATCATATTCTCAAATATATGAATAACATATTTATTCCACATTTGTATGAGTAACATCATAATTTATAACCAATAACTGTAATAGAATTACTTATAAACTAGGAAGTATATTCTCATATTTAAACACACAAGAAACACTTGCACAGACAATCAAGACAGAACTTTAAAAAGGCACTTTCCCCAGAATCCTCAGCCAGCATGGTAACTAACTACCCAGGAGTTTGAGAGTTATTACCTAAAAAGTAATACTTCTAGGCCTTGGAGAACAACTAGGCAAACTAGCTATGGCCCTGACATCAGCTTGTTCTTCTCTTTGATGTCAAATGTCTAGAGCATGAATATCCAAAGGGATTTTCTGCATACAACTACATATGCCAAAGTTCCTCCCAGTGGATGTTTGCACTGTACACATAAGCAGAGGGTGAGAAAGTCAGCATGTGTGTCTTACTATATCCTCACATATCATATACCAAAAATAATCAGAATTTCAGGTTTCACAACACAATCATTCTGAGACCCTAACCACCATAGATATGGAGGTTACTAGCCAAAGGTTGGCTGTCTAAACCACAGTGATCACACACAAAACTCAGCACAAAACAGCAGGTCAGGTGAGAAAGCGTGTTGTGAATTTTGCATTATCAAAAACAGTATCATAATTTATGCTTTATTTCTAATTACTGCTGCTTTGTAACACTGTTATGTTCTAGGGTTGTTTCTTATTCGCCATCTACACATAGGCTAGCTTCCCAGGAATGCATTGAGCAAGATAGAGATATATTTTGGCCCTGAAAAATAAAAAAATACTTATAAGCTTCTGTGGTTTTAAGCAGAATCTGTCAAACTTGATAACTTAATAGGCCACACCACACTGAAGTTATAGCAGCTAAGAGGCAAAGACAGAATGAGGAAGGGTGTCACATCAAGCATTTTAAGAATTAAATGCAGCAGCATGGACACAGATGGCTCAAAGAAACACTTTACAGCACATACATTGCTGACCTTTTCTTTCATCAAACTGTGAAATTTCCTTAACAAATTGCTCTGAAGCAAACATGTGAAATTTCACCTCTTCAAAAAAATTGTTCAGATTCAAGTCAACTTCCCAACAAATACACTTTTACATCAAACTTTGGAAACTTGGGGCCTCGGCAGACGACTAAAAGAGTCGTCTTCCGGGCAGGGAAGAGGAGGGGCAGCCGCACGAGCGGCACCCCTTCCTCTCCCCGAGGTCGCCCCCAGAAGCGCCGGCCGTCCGCACGGCCGGCGCACCGGGATGACCTCACGGCGCAGCGTCCACATGCGCTGCGCCGTTTGAGCCAGGGAAAGTGCGCCCCCCGCTTTTAGGGTGCACTTTCCCTTACATCTAAAAGGAGCGTCAATTTGGTACTCCTTTTAGATGCGCCGCAGGAGCGCCGCGGTCCGGAGGCTGAACTCCGGCGGCGCTCCGACCCGCGGCGTCTCCGGGGCCTCCGTCTGCTGAGGGCCTTACTCTTAACAAGAATGATATGCTGAAGCCATCCATAGCTGAGCAAATGGCCACATGATGCTGTGGCACCCATTTTGCCTTTGGTGAGTGAGGTTAGGAAGTGGTCATTCTGTAGCGTTCATCTCCTCCCAAAGACTCTTCTAGAAGTAAAATGTTTGCTAAAATAAATCTCATCTCTAGCCCACATTCAATGTATCAGGGACGGAAATCATGTGAATCTCCATACATTCTCTAGACCAGTGCTTCTCAGGCTATCTTGATGGAGGGATCAGCAACATCCCCACCCCCGTGTGCCAGGGACTGGCGTTATATTTATGCTCTTTGGCTACAGTCATTCTTTTATTTCCTAGAAACTCTCTAGGAACTAGCATCAATGACTCAGGGACTGGCACTGGTCCAGGGACACTGCTTTGAACACCACTGCTCTTGACTGTATATCTCACCATATAACTGTTAACTATGGCTGATAAGAAACTGCAGTTCAACAACATCCAGAGATGCAAGAATATTTTTAATGTTTTCTGCTTCTCAGTGACATTACAAAGAGTGTATGTACATTTTCCAATCATTTTTTTCATCTTTGTGAACTATTTTGGGGAGCGGTTGCTAATTTTCACATTTTTAAAAACCCAAAATACAACATTTTTTGCTAAGGCTGCTGGCAGAGGAAAAAAAAAAAAGCACTGGGCTGCTCACTTTTGCACAGGGGCAAAAAAATAAATCCTGATGTATCAAGATCCCTTCCACATAAAGGATGATGAAATTTGTAAGTATTCTTTATACTAATTATCAGAATCAATTGTTTGTCTTCTCACAGAGTACCATAGGGATTGTACAGCCTTAGTGTCATTACCCCCACACACACTAGACACAGGGGTAGACAAACTGTCCCCTTTAAGGGCCGAGGGACTTCAGCTCCCAGAATCCCAGACTATTGGCCAACATGGCTGAGGCTTCTGGGAGCTGAAGTCCCTCGGCCCTTAAAGGGGACAGTTTGCCAACCCTGCACTAGAGTCTCTACTAGACAAATCTGTCTAATAATAATAATAATTATTATTATTATTATTATTATTATTATTATTATTATTATTATCCCGCCCCTCTGCATAACGCAACTGGGGTGGCTTACAACATTAAAAATATACATTTTATATTCCACAATCCCACCCAGCCCTTAAAATACTATTAAACAATAACAATTTAAAACACACTTAAAATATAATATAAATAACCAAATAACAATAACTGCAGCAGAATCGGGGAGCAGGTTGGGCTATCTCTTGATGGCCGGGATATCTATTCAGGAAAGGCCTGCTGGAAGAGATCCGTCTTAACAGCCTTTTTAAAGCTGTTCAAGGTAGTAATATGACGGATCTCATCCGGCAGGCCATTTCATAATCTGGGAGCGGTTGCCAAAAAGGTCCTCTGGGCAGTTGCAGACAGCTTAGTTTTTATAGGCTGCAGCAGATTCCTCCCAGAGGACCTGAGTGTGTGGGATGGATTATATGGGAGGAGGCGGTCCTGAAGATAGGTTGGACCAAGCCATTTAGGGCTTTAAAGATAATAACCAACACCTTGTACTGGGCTCGGAAACTAATGGGCAGTCAGTGAAGTGATCTTAAGATTGGTGTTATGTGGTCTCTTCTCGTTGTTCCCGAGACCAGCCTGGCTGCCATATTCTGTACTAGTTGAACTTTCTGGACCAAGTATGAGGGTAGAGCGTATGTAGAAATCGAGACGAGAGGTTATCAGCATGTGCACCACATTTTCAAGGTCCTCAGCTTCCAGGAAAGGGTGCAGCTGGAGTATTAGCTGAAGCTGATAACAGGCACTCCTGACCATCACATTTACCTGATTTATCATCTGAAGCGACAGATCCAGGAGCACCCCCAGACTGCGAACACAGTCCTTAGAGAAGAGTGTGACCCCATCCAGGACTGGAGGTTGCAACCCAATACATGGGTTTGGGGCCACTACTGTAAGTACCTCCGTTTTGTCTGGATTCAGTCTCAGTCTGTTTTTCCTCATCCAGTCCATTACTGCTTTGAGACAATCAATGAAAGGAGAGATGCCATCTGAAGTCAAAGCTGAAGACTGAGATATGGAGAAATATATCTGGGTGTCATTGGCGTACTGATAACACCCCGCCCCATGTCTCCGGATGTTCTCTCTCAATGGCTTTGTATATATATTGAATAACATCGGGGACAGGATGGCACCATGTGGGCCACCACAATTAAGCTCTTTCTTTGTAGAGCGATTGTCCCCGAGCATCACCCTCTGGAATTTGCCCGAGAGGAAGGAACGGAACCACTGCAATGCAATGCCTCCGATTCCTAAGTCTCTCAGGTGTTCCAAGAAGATGTCATGATCTATTGTGTCAAAGGCTGCTGAGAGGTCCAATAGCACCAAGAGGATCACACTACCCCTGTCGATGCCCAGATGAAGATCATCAGCTAAGGCGACCATGGCAATCTCAACTCCATATCCTGTCCTAAAGCCAGTTTGAAATGGATCTAGGTAATCAGTTTCCTCCAAAACAGCTTGAAGTTGAAGAGCAACTGCCCTCTCGATCACTTTGTTCAGAAAAGGTAGTAAAGAGACTGGCCTATAGCTGTTCATGTCCAGAGGGTCCAGGGAAGGTCTTTTCAGAAGTGGCCTAACCGGTGCTTCCTTCAAACAGGATAGAACATGACCTTCCGTAAGGGATGCATTGATGATGTCTGTAAGAAACATCCTCAAGGCATCTTTCCTCTGGATGGCCAGCCATGAAGGGCAAGGATCAAAAGGGCAGGTTGTTTTCCTCACTCTACCAAGGACCATGTCCACTTCAGCAGTACTCATAGATTGAAACTGAGCCAGTATAATTTCATCAGTGGAGTTGCTGGACACCTCATCAATTGATTCTGTTACAACACTGGCATCTAAGTCGGCTCTTATCTGAGAGATTTTATCTGCAAAGAAGTTGTTAAATATGTCACAGCAGGCCGTTGTCGGGTTAAGTAATGGGTTCTGCACAGGTGGAACCTGTGTCAGTTCCCTTACCACCCTAAACAGTTCTGCTGGACGGGACTCTGCAGACGCAATATGTGCAGAGGAGTAGGATTTCTGCGTTGCATTGCCTCTCTATAGGAACAAAGAAATTTCCTATGATGAGTCCTGTCAGATAAGAGTCGAGTTTTCCACCAGATGCACTCTAGTTGTTGTCCAACCCGCTTCATCTTCCTAAGCTCTTCAGTATATCATGGTTTACAATTTGAAGCGGGTTGGAAAGGATGCTTGGGAGCGATTGTGTTGATAGCCTTGGTGAGATCGGTGTTCCAGGTATTAACCAAAGCTTTGACAGAATCACTGGCATTAATAACCATTAGACTCTCTAAGGCTTTCTGGAATCCAATTGGTTGCATTAGCCTTTGAGGGCGGACAATTCTAATGGGGTCCTCCACCCCCAGCGGGGCAGACAGTGGCTCTTAGTTCAGCCTTGATCAGAAAATGATCTGTCCATGACAATAGAGTGGTTTAATAACCTCCGCCCATGGATATTCCTGTTCTGTACTGAAGACTGCATTGAGGGTATGATCTGCACAACTCTGAGACCAGCTGTGTCAGCTCGGTTAGGGAGTCTGTTAGACAAAGGGGTGGACGGTATACTAACAGAATCCCCAAACTATCCTTAGTTCTCAGGCTTAGGTACATACACTCGAAGTGGACTGTTTTCCGGAAAGGTATCCTGATCAAGGTGAGGTTGTTCTTATGAATCAGAGCCACTCCGTTGCCCCCACCCACTCCCCCTTACCTGCTCACAAACAGAGTACCCAGTTTGGAGGGCTTGTGTCCAAGTTATAGCGCTATCCTCTCCCCGCCAGGTCTCAGTAAAGCAAGCCAGGTTGGCATCCTCATCTAACAGGAGGTCATAGATAATATGGGTCTTATTTTTAACCAACCTGGCATTGCAAAGAAGCAAGGTAAGGTTCTATGGAATGATTGGCACGCTCTCCAGTCCATTCCGGGAAACAGAGTGAACTGAAGGCGGGATAGCTTTCAAACATTCTAAATTCTTGTTCCCTTCCATTAGGCCAACATATGAAGACAAAATCATGCATACAGAAATATGCATATTTTCAAGGGTCTGGAAGTTACAAGTAACATGAAGAGTTACCTATAAAGAGTTATTTTTTTTCCAACAGTGGGGGCATAACTAAGGGGCAAAACAAACAGGCAGGAAAAAAGTGGCTTGAAGCTGCTTTTTCCGAAGCTGCGTTGAAATCTCATCAACCACACTGCCAGCTCACGACTGGTGTGCACATGTCATGACCACACGGTGCCACTGGGTACTGTTTTTTTACTGCTTCCCCACCCCCACCATCCCCATGCACCTTCGCAGGAGCAAACCACTGGCAACTGCCATCCCACTGGATGGCTGTCCCTATAACCTGCACACATTCGCATGTGCAGCGCTTCACCGGGACAGGGCATCAGAGCAGAGGTGTGGCCATGCAGATGCCAGCAATCACCCCATGCCCCCTCTTAGACTGTTTTGTGTATGTTGTACTTATCTCCATGAGAGGTGTCATGCTTTCTCTTTTGGACATTGCCACCTCTACCACTTGGGCACAGCAACTCCATCTCTTTTAAATGTACTCCTGCAACAGCACATTTATATGCTCAATTAGGTTTAGGGTTAGGATAAAACATCCCTTTAGAGCTGCTATGTGTGAAGGTGTGCATTTTCCAGGAAGAATTCAGCTCCTTTTTAGTCTGGCTTTTCTCCCCATAGGGCAGCTTGAGAGCAGTTTGCAGCCGGCTTCAAGACTTGTGTCATTTAAATGCCCCACCTGGTAGCTCATTGGAAACCTGTTTATTTTGACCATCTGTTTCGCTCCTAAGTTACATTTCAAAATAATGCAATGAATGGGAGCACTCTCACTTAATTGTTATTTTTTTGCCATTAAACACAGATTGTTCAAGGCATAAGGCACATTTGACCTTGCTAACTTAGGAACTTTAATCAGTACTCCCAAATGAGAATTCTGAACCGGTCTCTGTTTGTTCCAAAAGGAAGGACATTTGTGTTTGTCGATCATTTATCTATGTATCACTGGATATATTGTTTTCATATATCACTGGAACAACGTGATAATGCAACACAGAAAATAGTGATAACTGGGGTGACTCAAGAGAGCATGTGGAATATAACTCACAATTTCACTGCTCAAAGATTATTTTATTCTTATTTTCTAAAGAACAGCTGCTCTTCACAATGGTGTCACTGTAGGCTGCACCAGGTGACACCCAAAGGTGACACCACTACTCCCCAAGCATCTGCCTTTTGGGCAGAAATGGGTGTTTCCCTGCATTAAAATGCTGAAGAGATGGTGTGAGGGGGGGCAGGGCTTGGGGGTGTGTTGGGGGGGAGGAGAGCCCCAGGTTCTTTAAAAAATAAATTTAATTTTTTTTAATTTAACAAATTAAAAATTAAAAATTATTTTTAAAATTTCTTTAAAAACACCACATCTCATCAAGTTTTAATTTTAACTACATGAAACTATGTACATGTAAATACATTTAGGCTGTGCATATGATATTGTAATTTAAAGCTGATTTTTTTTTTTTTTTGCTAGTTTATGTCACAAGTATTACCATTACATTCAGTGATATCCAGGAATTATGATTTATAAGTAACATTATTACAAGAAACACTACTAAGGATTTTGTATGGTGTGGTATTTTGTATGATGTCAACCCTAGTTGCCAGGTAATGCCAAACCACTGGTTCTTCAGCAGAATACATAGTTTTGAAATGTATTAATTCAAATAAGCCAGATGATGAAATGCTGTATAAAATGAGGAACAACATCCAATTTCATTTATTGTGGGATAAACACTTTTTTAAAACTCTGGAAAGACTACAAAGATGATCTGACCATACATTAACAATTCTTGAAGCTTGCAGTCAGATAGAAGAGATTGGGATAATCCAATGTTTTTCTATTTCCTGAATAAAACTATGCTTTTGTTTATAGATTTAGATTCTTTATAGGAGTGCCCCTTTTTGCCAGTATCAGTAATAAATGAAATGAATGAATGAGTGTGAGGATATATGATGTACTTTTTGCAATGATAAATTGGTTCAGGGATAGTATTTAATATGGCATATAAATATTTTGCTTCAATAATACTACATTACATATTTCATACATTTTTCATGTATTACATATTTCTCTCAATTTTGAATTCTTATTCATTGGTGTTTTCTACTGCTCACTGACTACTGGTGGCATTCTGGTACTATAGGAACTAGTACCAGAAGGAACTAGTATAGGAATTTGGTTTTAAAAAAAATCTTCCTATCTTCCAAAAAGATTATCCCAATCTCTTCTATCCTATTCTTTTTAAAATTATATTCTCTATGTTTATCCTGCTTTTTAAAATAGCACCACTTTTCTTATTGATTTGCATTCATGCTGTGGAAACAGCATGGCTACAAACATTTCAGTCGGGACTGTTAATGATGGTTTTTTGTTATTTAATATGCTAAAGTGAACATCCTTTTTTCCATGAGCAACTACCGATTACAAGATGTTCATTTTACCATTATTGCAACTGACTTTAAATGAGTCACAGTAATTTTCAGCAAAGACTAGCCTTCATCTAAAATCTTCCTTTCTACGTAAGGAATTGTCATTGGCAATATCTGACATGAATACATCTTTAAAAACAGAACTGACAACATGATTATACAGGTTCATTCTGCAGTAAAATGCTGTGAATCATCTCCTCTGCCTTTTACATTACAATAAAATATGTATTTATAGAAATGTTACCATTCCACAGTTCAGCCCAAAGGCAGGTCATATTCACAAGTTAAAACACAATATAAAGCAAAACAAGAAAACAAAACAGGAAATAAAAACTAGCTCCAGGTAAAACATTACTCATGCTGTCAGGATAGAAAAATATGACATCAACCCATAAGCTTGGCACAATGTTGCGAAGTCAACTGTGAAGGAGCCATCCATGCCTTCCAAGACTGGGAATTTATCAAGTGAAGGTGTTACAACCTAAATGGTCCTGCTTTATCTCAGCTAACTGAACTTCTGATGGAAATTGGATATGGTCTCCATTTCATCATTTTAAAAGTAATTTTACAAGCTTCATTTATAAGCAACATGGCTGATCAGTACAATATTTTAAAATTTGTTCTGTTAATTTTCTTCTGTAGATTGAGTATTCCTTATCTGGGATTCCGAAATTTGAAATACTCCAAAATCCAAAATTGTCCACAAGTGGCTGAGATTGTGACACTTCTGCTTTCTCATGGTTCAGTGTTCACAAACTTGTTTCATGTATAAAATTATTTAAAGTATTATGTATAAAATTAAGATGTATATGAAAAGTAAATGAATGTCATGTTTAGACTTGACTCCCATCTCCAAGATATCTCATTATTTTTTTTTCATATATGAAAAAAAAATCCAAAATCCAAAATACTTTTGGTCCCAAACATTTTGGATAAGGGGGACTCAACTGTAATTCATAAATTGTTTAATATGTGTTTAGACTAATTAAAATTTTAGACTAATTAAATTTGTCCTTATTGGTTTAAATTCAAATTGTTTAAAAGTGATTTTATCCATATGCTTCCCTAAGATATAGGGTGATATAGGGTGGGATATTGTTATTTTAATAAATCAGCAATAAATAAATGACAAAGCTATCTTGAATTTCTTAGTAATGTAGAATGTGGGCAAAGACCTCATGACATGTGAGTAAACTCTTAGGTAAAGTCAAGATTAGCAATACATTCTCTTGAAATAAATATGTTTAATAGATTAAAATGTACATTGATAGTATCCTCAGATGTCGCTGGAGTAAGTGATAGCAGCTCAGCTGGAAGCAGCTTTTCAGTCCTGAAGCAAGCAGATTAAAGTGATTTAAAAAAAGGATTCTTGACATACGCAACACTGGGGCTGCGCCATCTTGATAGCAAGATTAACATGAGCATCACATAGAATGAACACAGATGGTCATTTACTTTGTACAATTCGCAATGAGGGAACAGATCCCCTGGGGAGCCAGGCATTGATCAAAATAGCAAGAAGAATTTTACTTCCTCACTACTTTGTTACTGTGTACCTTCAAGTTGTTTCCATCTTATGGTGAGCCTGAGGGGAATGTATCACAGGATTTTCTTGGCAAGGTTTTTTCAGAAGGGATTTGCCCTTGCCTTCCTCTGAGGCTGACAAAGTGACTTGCTGAAGGTCACTCAGTGGTTTTCTATGGCTGAACATAGATTTGAACCCTGGTTTCCTGGAGCCGTAGTCCAACATTCAAAATAATAATAATAATAATAATAATAATAATAATAATAATAATAAAATAATTTTATTTATAGCCCGCCTCTCTGCCCAACAATTGAGGCGGGTTACAGCATTTAAAAACAGAACAGTGTAAAAACATGCCCAAACCTAAGTCCCACCTCCCAACCCCTTAAAACAATATTAAACCAGAAAAGGAATTAAAACAAATTAACAGTTAAAAACAGTACAATCTAATACAAATATTGCACGTGATAGGCCGGATTAATTAAATGACGGACAAATTCGTCTCCCAGGGCAGATGTTCCGGGGGATATTATTCAGGGAAGGCCTGCCGGAAGAGATCCGTCTTCACCGCCTTCTTAAAGGCGGTTAGCGTGGAAATAAGACGGATCTCGTCTGGCAGGCCATTCCATAGCCTGGGGGCAGTGACGTAAAAGGCCCTCTGGGAGGTCTGGGACAGCCTGGTCTTTATTGGCTGTAACAGATTCCTCCCAGAGGACCGAAGGGCACGGGGGGGGGGGGATCATACAGGGAGAGGCGGTCCCTAAGATAAGATGGACCCAAGCCATGTAGGGCTTTAAAGGTTAAAACCAACACCTTGTACTGCGCCCGGAAACTAATTGGCAGCCAGTGGAGGGATTTAAGCACCAGTGTAATGTGCTCCCTCCTTGATGTCCCAGTAATTAGTCTGGCTGCCATATTTTGTACTAGTTGAAGTTTCCGGGTTAGGCACAAGGGTAGCCCCATGTAGAGCGCGTTGCAGAAATCCAGACGTGTGGTTACCAGCGCGTGTACCACTGTTTCCAGGTCCCTCGTGTCCAGATAAGGGCGCAGTTGGCGTATCAGCCGAAGCTGATAACAAGCACTCCTGACCACTGCATTCACCTGACAAGTCATGTGGAGCGACGGATCTAGGAGCACCCCCAAGCTGCGAACACAGTCCTTAGAGGAGAGTGTGACTCCATCCAGGACTGGAGACTGTATTCCCAGATCTGGTTTCGGGCCTGTCACAGTAAGTACCTCCGTTTTGTCTGGATTCAACTTCAGTTTGGTTTTCCTCATCCAATCCATTACCGCTCTTAGACAGTCATTAAGAGGTGAGGCGCCATCTGAAGTCTGAGTCGATGATCTGGTAATGGAGAAGTATATCTGGGTGTCATCAGCATACTGAAGACACCGCGCTCCATGCCTCCGAATGATCTCCCCCAGCGGTTTCATAAATACTATACCCTGTTGGGTCTCTTCTCAGTCCTACTAACTGAAATATAGGGAACTGATTATTTTTCTCACCAAAGTGACTTGTTATTTGATCAAAAGCTCTCTGTATTCAGTCATGGGTACCACAAGCCAGGAATTTACCATTTTACAAAACTATTAAACTTGTCAGCATGAATATTCAATGAATGGAGAGTGCTGATTACTATGAGTATTACAAAAGAGGATCTGGCAGGCAAAGAAAGTGGATGAAGTAAATTGCCCATGACTATACTTTGACCAGGATCCACCAGTGTCCTTCTGCTGGATTCATTGCTCTGGCAAGAAGAATTGTGATTATTTCCTTTTGCCCCCTAAAACCCTCTATGGCACCCAAAGCCTGGTCCAGAGAATTTTGAATTCACATGAGTGTACACTTGAACACATATGGTATGGGAAGATATACAATTCAGAGAGCATTTGCAATGAATATATAAATGTACCTCAGGTTCAGATTGTCAGTTTCTGCTCTAGCAACAGATATCTATAGCTGGACTTGGATGGCCATATATTTACAAAATAATCCTTTTACTTTAAAACAGCAGAGATTAGACAGTTAAGGTTCAGGTTCATAATCAGGCTGTCCTAAAACATAAAGTAATTTCGGAAATGTTGTAATGGAAAAAACAAGCCTTGCAACAGGAAAATATGCAAGTCAACATTTTTTGTTCTCTATTATACCACTTAATGCAATCAATGTCCATTGTCCCAAGAGGCCACAGAGTTCATAGCAAAGCTCAGGAAATGAAGACTATAATTTCTGTAAAGAAATGCTTGGACTGAGATGTTATCATTTATAGTAATGTTATTTTACATTTAAGTAGATATGATTCTGGTATCTCATATCTATTAATAATATTTTGAAGTGAGAATATTTTAGAGCTGATCTGTGCATTTTAAAAACAGGACTATATCATTTTAGAATACAACATGTGTTAAATGTTTGACTGCTCTCTCCTCTTAAATAAGAAAGGCTTCCATATATAGAAAATTAGCACTAAGTGAGAACCTGTTCCAGCAACTAGCAAGTTTCTGTCATGAGGAAAATTAAAATTAAACAGGCTTCCATATTGACGTTTTAATGATTCTGTGATATCCAGTTTCCATTAGCAAGTCTGTCACAAGGGTACAAAAGAGTAGAAGTTTGGAAGAATACACCTTGGAATGAGATAAAGAGGTTAAAGGCTTGTGGCTATTTAGACCATCTGACAGTACAGATATGTTTACTACAAATCAACTTGACATATACAGCAGCTTGTCACCCTTTCAAAACTGTTTTCCAAGTACAAATATTTGAAACCACATAATCATTGTTTAGATGAACTTGTAAGAGACAATTAGTATGATTGCTCTCGATACCACACATCCAAAGACTGCTATAAACTTTTTGGTTTGTTTGCTTTTCTACTTTGGCACACCATTGATAGATTGCAAGAAGATTAAACAGGGATTGTCAAAAAGATTATGGCTTTAGTGTACTAGAGATGGACACAGTGCTCCATAATACACTTAATGTTTACTGCTTCCCACAGCAACTAAGCCTTAGTTTAAACAGTACTAGAACACCAGTTTGAAGATTGTTTTCGAAAAAATTTTAGAAGCATTTTTAGTTGGCTTGGAAGGGCAAAAATGCATGCAAGCATCACACTGGACATAATATAAATGATTCAATATTGATACAACACAGACAATTTGATCTGTGGTATTAGATTATGATCTACTGCATTACATTACATTGTAAACCAGTCAAACTACATTGAGTGTAATAAAAAAAGAAAAAGAAAAAGAGGAAGGCATCAAATACCAGAGGAAAGGGGAGGAAGCCTTCATATTGGAAGCCAAACAAGCTAGTAGCTGGAGGTTCCTTTCTCTTAGGGGTGAAATAAGCAGTTACAGGGAGAGCCAGCATAGTGTAGTCGCCGCAGGGGCAGGCAAACTGTCCCCTTTAAGGGCTGGGGACTTCAGCTCCCAGAATCCCAGTCTATTGGCCAACATGGCTGAGGCTTCTGGAAGCTGAAGTCCAAAATCCCTAAGAGTTTGCCTGCCCCTGCATGGTTTGGGTGTTGGACTACGATTCTGGAGATCAGGGTTCGATTCCCCACTCAGCCTTAAAACCCACTGGGTGACTTTGGGCAAGTCACATGCTCTCAGACTCGAGAGAAGGCAAACCTCCTCTGAACAAATCTTGCCAAGAAAATCCCATGGTAGGGTCACCTTAGGGTTGCCATAACTTGGAAACAACTTGAAAGTATACAACAGCAGCAGCAGCAGCAGCAACAACAACAACAACAATGCACTTTACAGGGGAGTCCCACTATTAACAGTGAAGGGTTGCCTTATGAGTCAAGTTGCCTAGAAATTTTATATTTTTAGTTCCACACCATTTTACACATAACTGTCATGAGCCTGCATTTTGACCGCCACCTGTCACATAAGATCAGAAAATCACTAAGGGCTGGAACAGACCCATGCTCCCATGCTGCCCTGAAACTGCCTGGAAGTTGGGCAGCTGCCCAGACATGAGCGGCTTCAAGGCACTCCCACAGCACAGGGTTTAGACACTTTTGCGGCGGCTTAAAGCCGCCCCGGGGCCATGGTGGGGCAGCAAAAGCCACCTTTTCCCCAGCCGAAAAGGAGCAAACCTTTGCCACTTCTATTTTGGCCAGCTTCAAGGAGGATTGGGGCCACCCCGTGTGTTTGCCATAACCCCAATCCGTTTTTTGAAGGGGCGGCTTCAAGCTGCCCCTTCCACCCATCTGTTTCACCCCTAAGTTTAAGATTTTGGAGCATTTCAAGTTTCAGATTTTTAGATAAAGGATACTCAACTTGTATTATTTGTCTGTCTACATTCAGCAAAATAATAATAGAGAGACATGGTGCCATCAGCATGTTAGCAAATCAGTGGTTGTCAGTACTTGTGGCCTGGTAATTTAAAACAGAGTCACTGATAGGGTCTAGTCTACCCAGTTGCCTTCAGATGTCACTGCACCCACTGCTTTTGCCTGGGTAAACAGGGATTTTCACTGGTATAGTACACTGAAGAGTGTACACTGACCAGTGGAGTAATGAGCACTGGACCTCAGAGCTGAAATGCATCTTTGATTTCTGTATGTCTAAGTCCAGATCTAACCTTTAAAATGCCCCTAAGGCAGGGGTAGGCAACCTAAGGCCCGGGGGCCGGATGTGGCCTCCCGGGGCCTTTGGACCATTCCCAGGCCGGTCCTGCCACGGCCACCGCCGCCGCCGTCCCCCGCCATGATGATATTATTGTTGTTATTACTTGTTCTTGGGGTTTTCTTGGCAAAATCTCCACAGGGGTTTTGCCATGGCTTTTCTGGGGCTGAGAGAGTGTGCATGCATATATTTTTAAAATTTATTTATTTATTTTTTAATTTTTATTTATTTATTTGTTTATTTATTTTTGGTGCTTCGCCCCCCCCCCCCCCATTGTCTGAGGGACAGCAACCCGGCCTCCGGCTCAAAAAGGTTGCCTACCCCTGCCCTAAGGTATATTGATACAGTTCATAAACTTCAACATTTCACAGATGAAAACTGGGACATGTGTGGCTGAGCATGGTCAAGATGTTAGTTATTAATGAGGAATGATTAGTTAGGAGATGGTAGGAGATGCTGCAGCCATTTGCTTTTGCCTGAACCTTTTGGGAAGAGAAAGATTCTCTGCCCTCGTCTCCTCTCCCTCCTGCTGAATTAAGTGCGTTCACTTCACACTTACTTTGCAACACTTGAAATAAGCTGAGGACAAAGGCATACATAAAGTGGAAGGAGGAGAGAGAAACTGGGATCAACCAGGACTATGCCTGCCAAATTGAGACAGTTGGAGGGTATGCCAGTTACACTTTAATTTTTAGAACCTGAACATCTTTTATACAATATAAAAATATACAATATACAATATATTTCCTGATTGATGTGCTCCTAGAAATGTTAGCTGTATGATTTGGAACATGAAAAAGATGTCTGTTATTCTAAGTATAAAGACACTAAATTTCTCTTCAAGTTCACCTTGTTTTTGTTTACTTGTTTGTTCAGAAAGTCAGAACAGATAGAAGGCTTTAATACTGACATTTCTGTATACAGTTATCCAAAATAGGTCCTAGGTATGTTCGCATAAAAATTAGCATTAAAAACCCATACACTGATATACACACCTCAAGACTGGTGTGGTCTGCAACTGTTACATAAAATACTCATCCACAAACAGTCTCATTAACAACCTCCCTTAGAAAAGAACACTTAGGTTTGTTAAACTCTCTATGAAGTTGAACGTTACAAAGTCAGACATATTTTTATGTGCAGCGTGTTATAAATAATTTAGAAACCTTATTTCCTCTTTAGATATGGACCCTTGCCTGTTGAGAACAAGAAGCCTTTACCAGTATTATTAAATATTTACCATATGGTTGTTTTGACTTCCTGGCATAAAATACTGTATGCTAATGTTTAGAAATAAACTGCAAAAAATACATTTTGATGCCAAATATACAGGAGATGAGTAATTGCCTGGAAGTAGCATATGCTAAAATTTCAGCTTTCCATAGAGACGTCTGATCCTCAACATCCTAAAAATCCCAAACTTTACCATTTTATTTCCCTACTGCCATTTATATTTTAAAGGACTTGTTTTAGATTGTTGTTGTCAACTGCCTTCAGGTTGACTCTGACCTATGGTGACCCTATGAATGCAAGATCCCGCAAGTCACCTCATCATCGATAGCCCGGATCAGGTCTTGCAAACTCATGGCCATGGCTTTTTTGATTGAGCCTATGCCCCTGTAATGAGAGCATCCTCTTTTCCTACTGCCCTCTACTGTCATTGTCTTTTTTAATGAGCCATATCTTCTGAAGATATGTCCAAAGTAAAATTATCTCAGTTTAATCATCTTGGCTTCTAGGGAGAGTTCAGGTCAATTTGCTCTTGGATGCATTTATTTGTCTTTTGGGCAATCTATGGTATCCTAAGTAATTAAAGTGGAATTAATTTGCCAGTTTCACTTGTTAAGCTCTTAATTCACTATATAGTTGTTTTTAATGACTTCACCTTTCTAGATACGTCAATTAACAGTGAAATTTAAAATATGTGCTTTAGTGAATTGGGTCATTAGGATTTGTTAGGGTAGTTTATGTTTCCATCTGCCAACAAGAACATGGTTTTATTATTTTAATTGTTATGATTTTTCATTTAAATGGTTATTAGGATTTTAACTATGTCATTGTTTAATACTGTTTTAAGGGGGGGGGAGGGATATGCCTTTTATTGTAACTGTTTTATGCTGTAAACCACCCAGATTGGGCAACCATTGGGTGGTATATAAATAAATTTTATTATTATTATTATTATTATTATTATTAAGAAGGCCAACTGCCTTTGGAGAGAAAAAATATTAGAACTACAGGAAATGTGTCAAAAGGCTGTGTAATTTGTGTGACATATTTGAAAAGATACCAGGAGGGAGGATGAGAAAGGACTTTCTGGAGCCCATGTCAGATAGCTGGGATTGTGGAGCAGGAAAAGTAGGGTGGTGGTGAAGGAAAATGTACAAGACGCGGGGAAAGTGAATCTTGGAGGGAATGGGGTGCCTACAGCACCTGGTATTCATTGGTAGTCTCCCATCCAAGTAGTAACCAGGGCTAACCCTACTTAGCTTCCAAGATCAGATGGGATTTGCTGCCATTAGGGTATTTAATTTAATTTGCTAGATACATAAGCATTAAAAATTCAGATGATAGAGATTATATTTGAGTCCCCTGGCTCCTGAAAGGAAAACATGTGCTCTACCACACTTCTTTATTTACAGTAGGGAAGCAGAAAGGATGTAGTGATTCAGCTGTGCAGAAAAATATTCTGCATATTCTCAAAGGATCTCAAACCATTTGTGATCATGAATTCTCCCTTCTTGATCCACTGTATCTTTGTATCTACCCAGCATTACAGCCATGAACTTAGTTTTAAAGCTTATTATTATTATTTTACAAAATACTGCACATGGATAATCTGATGTACACACTTCAGAACTTTGCACTGTGAGTTCCAAATATTATTCTGTAGCTTCACAAGTTCCTTGGCACCGGAAGCCTTTTACCAGCCTTTTGGTAGAATTGATTGTGCCTTTTGCCCTATTCACTACTATTCCTATTTGTTGTGATCCCCAAATAGAAATAGTAATGAATAAAAAAGGCACAAAATATAAAAATAGCAGCACTGTTTGTGTTATTTGATTTTAGTGTTACAAAAATCACACAACACCATTTTTTTTTCTGCCTGGATAATGAGGTGCAACACATGTGTGTAATGAATTCCTGATGTTTGGTTAATTTTAATGAAAAGCTGTATTAGAGAAGCAATGCTTTCCCTGACGCCAGTTTTTCTGCTCAGAATTGCCCATCTTCACCTCCTTCCTTCCACATGGATTCCAAAAACATTTATGAACACATATGAACAGGTATCTTGTAAATTCTATCTGGAAGTGAAGTATGGTGTGGAAAGCAGTTTTTCGCCATTTCTTTCAGTTTTATACTACAAAAGCAGATGCTAACAGACCCCTCAAATAACATACAACACATATAGGACAGAGAAGCAAATAAGTAAATGATGTGATAACTTTTTTGAGAAATGACAAAGAAATATAAATCATATACCGTATTTTTCGCCCTATAGGGCGCTCCGGCATATTGGGCGCACCCAATTTTTAAGGGGGAAAATCCAAGAAAAAAGGATTCCTCCCTTTAGCCGGAGTTGTTCAATGGGCTGGTGCTGGGATTGGAGACCGATCCCAGCACCAGCCCATTGAACTGAGGTCGCGGGGGGGGGGGGGAAGGAGGGCTTCTTCCCCCCCCCCCCGCGACCTCAGTCTTTGAATGGGCTGGGGCCGGGATCGAAGCGATCCCGGCCCCAGCCGATTGAAGACCCGCCGGCGAGGGAAGGAGCCTTCCTTCCCCCCCCCCCCGCCTCGGTCTTGGAATGGGCTGGTGCCGGGATCGTTTCGATCCCGGCACCAGCCCATTCCAAGACTGAGGCCGGGGGGGAGAAGGAGGGCTCCTTCTCCCCCCCGGCCTCAGTCTTTCAATGGGCTTGTGCCGGGATCGAAACGATCCCGGCACAAGCCCATTCCAAGAATGAGGCCGGGGTGGAAGGAGGGCTCCTTCTCCCCCCCCCCCCCCCGGCCTCAGTCTTTCCATGGGCTTGTGCCGGGATCGAAACGATCCCGGCACAAGCCCATAGAAAGACTGAGGCCGGGGTGGAAGGAGGGCTCCTTCTCCCCCCCCCCCGCCTCGGTCTTGGAATGGGCTGGTGCCGGGATCGTTTCGATCCCGGCACCAGCCCATTCCAAGACTGAGGCCGGGGGGGAGAAGGAGGGCTCCTTCTCCCCCCCGGCCTCAGTCTTTCAATGGGCTTGTGCCGGGATCGAAACGATCCCGGCACAAGCCCATTCCAAGACTGAGGCCGGGGTGGAAGGAGGGCTCCTTCTCCCCCCCCCGGCCTCAGTCTTTCCATGGGCTTGTGCCGGGATCGAAACGATCCCGGCATAAGCCCATAGAAAGACTGAGGCCGGGGTGGAAGGAGGGCTCCTTCTCCCCCCCGGCCTCAGTCTTTCAATGGGCTTGTGCCGGGATCGAAACGATCCCGGCACAAGCCCATTCCAAGACTGAGGCCGGGGTGGAAGGAGGGCTCCTTCTCCCCCCCGGCCTCAGTCTTTCAATGGGCTTGTGCTGGGATCGAAACGATCCCGGCACAAGCCCATTCCAAGACTGAGGCCGGGGTGGAAGGAGGGCTCCTTCTCCCCCCCGGCCTCAGTCTTTCAATGGGCTTGTGCCGGGATCGAAACGATCCCGGCACAAGCCCATTCCAAGACTGAGGCCGGGGTGGAAGGAGGGCTCCTTCTCCCCCCCGGCCTCAGTCTTTCAATGGGCTTGTGCCGGGATCGAAACGATCCCGGCACAAGCCCATTCCAAGACTGAGGCCGGGGTGGAAGGAGGGCTCCTTCTCCCCCCCCGGCCTCAGTCTTTCAATGGGCTTGTGCCGGGATCGAAACGATCCCGGCACAAGCCCATTCCAAGACTGAGGCCGGGGTGGAAGGAGGGCTCCTTCTCCCCCCCGGCCTCAGTCTTTCAATGGGCTTGTGCCGGGATCGAAACGATCCCGGCACAAGCCCATTCCAAGACTGAGGCCGGGGTGGAAGGAGGGCTCCTTCTCCCCCCCGGCCTCAGTCTTTCAATGGGCTTGTGCCGGGATCGAAACGATCCCGGCACAAGCCCATTCCAAGACTGAGGCCGGGGTGGAAGGAGGGCTCCTTCTCCCCCCCCGGCCTCAGTCTTTCAATGGGCTTGTGCCGGGATCGAAACGATCCCGGCACAAGCCCATTCCAAGACTGAGGCCGGGGTGGAAGGAGGGCTTCTTCTCCCCCCCCGGCCTCAGTCTTTCAATGGGCTTGTGCCGGGATCGAAACGATCCCGGCACAAGCCCATTCCAAGACTGAGGCCGGGGTGGAAGGAGGGCTCCTTCTCCCCCCCCCGGCCTCAGTCTTGGAATGGGCTTGTGCCGGGATCGAAACGATCCCGGCACAAGCCCATTCCAAGACTGAGGCCGGGGTGGAAGGAGGGCTCCTTCTCCCCCCCCGGCCTCAGTCTTTCAATGGGCTTGTGCCGGGATCGAAACGATCCCGGCACAAGCCCATTCCAAGACTGAGGCCGGGGTGGAAGGAGGGCTCCTTCTCCCCCCCGGCCTCAGTCTTTCAATGGGCTTGTGCCGGGATCGAAACGATCCCGGCACAAGCCCATTCCAAGACTGAGGCCGGGGTGGAAGGAGGGCTTCTTCTCCCCCCCCGGCCTCAGTCTTTCAATGGGCTTGTGCCGGGATCGAAACGATCCCGGCACAAGCCCATTCCAAGACTGAGGCCGGGGGAGAAGGAGGGCTCCTTCTCCCCCCCGGCCTCAGTCTTTCAATGGGCTTGTGCCGGGATCGTTTCGATCCCGGCACAAGCCCATTGAAAGACTGAGGCCGGGGGGAGAAGGAGCCCTCCTTCTCGCCCCGGCCTCAGTCTTGGAATGGGCTTGTGCCGGGATCGTTTCGATCCCGGCACAAGCCCATTGAAAGACTGAGGCCGGGGGGAGAAGGAGCCCTCCTTCTCCCCCCGGCCTCAGTCTTGGAATGGGCTTGTGCCGGGATCGAAACGATCCCGGCCCCAGCCGATTCCAAACCGAGGCCGGGGGGGGGGGAAGGAAGGCTCCTTCCCCCGCCGGCCTCGGTCTTCAATCGGCTGGGGCCGGGATCGCTTCGATCCCGGCACCAGCCGATTCCAAGACTGAGGCCGCGGGGAGAAGGAGCCCTCCTTCTCCCCGTGGCCTCAGTCTTTCAATGGGCTGGTGCCGGGATCGCTTCGATCCCAGCACCAGTCCATTCAAAGACTGAGGTCGCGGGGGGAAGGAGGGCTCCTTCTCCCCACGGCCTCGGCCCCTTCGCCCTATAGGGCGCACTCACTTCCCCACGCACGTTTTGGGGAAGAAAAAGTGCGCCCTATAGGGCGAAAAATACGGTACATTCTATTTCATGGGAAAATTTGAGTAAGCTTTTAAGACATTACACATAACAAAGCTGTCTTGAATCCCATTTTGGGAAAAAGGTGGGATATAAATCCAATAAATAAATAAATAAATAAATAAATAAATTTTGACATGCTTAGTTATCTCCATCCTGAATTTTTCTGGCTATCAGATGACTGAACTGCCAACATTCAGAACCACACCTCAAATTTCCAGGGTAAAACAGGGATGGGGAAAGTTGTCAGTGTGTGGATGATGGGTGTTGCAGTGGTATTCTACAGATACATTTGGACAGCAATTTTTAGCAGCCTAGACAAATAGCAAGGGATGATGGGAATTTCATTCCAATAGCATCTAGTGGGCTATCCCTGGATTAAAGAAGACAACTGACATGCAGTCAACTCTAGAAACAAACCATAATCAGTTATTATAGAGCCTCATTGGTATAAGTAGCAGCTTTCCGAATGCTAAAGTTATCAGCTTAACAAGTCCTGTATCTCAAAAATGCAAGATATGGTTCATATTTACATCCAAACAAATTTGTGAAATAGAAAGAAATATTACACAAAAATAAGGTACACCCATTTTACTTTAATGGTGTTGAGCATATTGTTTCACATATGGTAAGTGGCATGTTGTTGTTATCGTTGTTGGTGTGTGCCTTCAAGTTGTTTTTGACTTATGGTGACCCTAAGCCAACCTCTCACAGGGTTTTCTTGGTAAGCTTCTTTAGAGGGGGTTTGCCATTGCCATCCTCTGAGGCTGAGAGTGTGTGACTGGGTTACCATGGCTGAGGCAGGATTCAAACCCTGGTTTCCCAGTGTCCTAGTTCAACGCTGAAACCATTACACCACGCTAGCCCTCAAGTAGTGGTATATAAATTGATTAAATAAAAAAAAATATTTTCACGGTTTGCTACTTTGCCCTTACTCATTATGTTTTCTGTATGTCTCTGTATGTGTTCTGTTCTTCTGAAAAGCAAAATTGCTGGTCTAAATTTATTTAAAGACTGAAGATTACAATATAATAATATAAAAATGTCATTAAATACAAGAATTAAGTTACATGTCTTCAGTCTCAAAATATTTAGTTTTCCTTTCCCATTAATGTATTGTATGTTCCATAATAACTCTATTTTTCTAGAGAGACTTATCTCACAATGACAATGAATGACAATTTGACATATGATAGCTTTCATGGCCTGCTCCATTGAAAGTAATGGCTTTTCCAACTACAAGAACAAAGGACAATAAAATTAGGAATATGATAGCCTGGTATTCTAGATTTGAGGGTTTTTTAAAAAGCAAGTAAAAATAACATTATCCCTTTTGTGATGTGGGTTGCAGGAAATGCTATCCTATTCCATTTCCACATTTACCAATTTAAGCTTGTTACAAAATGCATTTATCAGAATTACTTCAGTTGTCCTGATGATGGTAGTAGTAAAAAAGCAACCAGATTACATAATAAAATAATAATGACAGTAATTTGAATTGTCCCTTACCCAAATTCCGTTGTTTTAACAAATGCAAAATAAACTGTGATTATGAGTAGTGTCATAATTATCTAAAATAGAACTGTGATCACATACATTTGTGTTTCCCACCAATTTCCCACAGACTTGTACTGCCAGGTATCATATGCCATTGCAAAAAATTGCTTTCAAGAGGGAGGGGGTGTTCCCTACATTAAATATATAGGATGTTGATCATAGATTCCAACATCTTTTAGTAGGTACATATGAAAATATAATGTAATCAATGTTTTCCAAACCTAGAATAAACACACAACCCTTCCTGAATGCCATAAAAGAGGTTTGGTGATGTTTGGGAAAGTAAAAAATTCCAAGAGTTATCATATCAGACAATAAAAAAGTAGTGATGATTAATTAACATAAATGTTTGTGAAAATACAACAAAAATGATAGGAAAAAATAGATAAAGCAGATTGAAGAAGAGAGCTGTTAATAGCAAACAGATAGTGAACATGGGAAGAAGGTTGAGTAAAATGACATAAATAAGCTTTCTTAACAGAAAACAGAACAGATAGGTAGGAAGAAAGCATGAGTTTATAATGAACAAAATCAGAGAGCAAGATTCGTACCAGAGATGTTTGGGAGTTGTAATGCCACAAAAATAACACCCAAAAAGAGATAAAAGAAAGTCTGAGCAGTGGGATGAAGAAAATGAAAGGCAGTAGGTGGACAGGAGTGTAACATAGTCTATATTTAGTGCAGAAGAAAATCTGAAAATGGGGGTGTATAATCTTCCCCCTTAGAGAGAGTATTCAGACCTAAAAAATGCAGATCTTGAACAAGATTGGCAATTCCAGGACATCCAAGAGAATTTTTTTTAAAAAAATGCTAGCTGTTCATCTAATTTGTCACTGACATGTCAGTGGTTAAATTAATTTCCCAGGAAATGTGTCAGTTTGGACTGATACACTTACAGTTTAAGTAATTTGAATCCCATTAGAATTATGTTCTCACTATCGTCACTCCCATATTTTAGTTCTATCTTTGTTGTTGTTACTGTGTGCCTTCATGCCATTTCCGACTTATGGAAGAAAACCTCTTGATAGGTTTGCCTTAAGGTTTTCTTGGCAAGATTTGTTCCGATGGGGCTTGCTCTTGCCTTCTTCTGAGGCTGAGAGAGTGTGACTTGCCCAAGGTCACCTACTGGGTATCCATGGCAAAACAGGGATTCAAGCCCTGTCCTCCAGAGTAGTCCAATGTACAACCACAATGCCATGCGGGTGGGCTCCCTTATATCTTTATACATTATTCTTTTTCCTTCCAGCAAACAGTTGCATTAAAATGTTATTCCTTTGAGAAAAAAAATCTTAAAAGTATACCTAAGTGAATAGACCAAGAATTATTGTTCAATTATTGATCTCATGATGAATTTTCAATAGAAAGTTTATTAAAATGTAAATGCCATCCTTACAGCTCTGCATTCTTGCCAGTAAATGTTTAGTAAACAATATGTACAGTATGTTCAGCTTTCTGGCCACTAGAATATTTGCTACACTGGAAGGGCAGTAAATGCACTACTAGGGAAAGGAGGTTTAGAAAGAAAACTCATGACTGCTGCTAAGCATGATGCTCTGTAAAGCAAAGAGCTTTAGGCTGGTATGGATAGGGAAAGTGAAGAGGCAATGACTAGTTAAATATGTCAGTTATTCAACATAATCTGCAACTATGATCTAGGCAAGATTTGACACCAGTTTCCTATATTAGGGCAACGGTGAGAACCTAGTATTGTTGAACTTCAATTCCAGCAGTCCAAGCCAACACAGCCAGTTATGGGGAATGCTGGGACTTACAGTCCAACAACACCTGTCTTTTCTCTCTCTACATCATTTACAGATAAATTAGTGGTAGTTTTAAACAGTAAAAACAGAATAAAAGGAGTGCATGGAACACCAACTTTTCCTCCTCTTCCACCACCACTACCCAGCTTCTTGATCTCTGGTATCCAACCAACAAGGAACTAAGGAGCAGAAGGGCTAAAGTACAAGACGTGAAGGTAAAAGCAGGATGGAAGAATATCATGGACATCTTCTACATGTGAACACAGTGGATATGTGAATATGACAATTATATCACTAGGCTTCGTTTCCAGACCTTTGACCATCTTGGTTGCCCTTCTCTGGAGATGTTTCAGCTTGTCAATATCCTCCTTGAACTGTGGTGCCAGGAACTGGACACAGCATTCTAGGTGATGTGTGACCAAAGAAAATGCAGTGAGACTATTACTTCCCTTGATCTGATGGACACTATACCTCTGTTGATGCAGCACAGAACTTAATCAACTTTTTTGGCTGTTGCATCACACTGTTGACTCAGTTTACCAAGGGCCCTATATCTTTTCTGCATGTTCTTCTCTTCCGCAGGCTTACCATCCGTGGATTGGAGCATCTGTGGATGGCCCCATCCCGTTCTCCCCAATGGTAGTACATGCAAGTGGCCGTGCCAAGGCAGTCGCACACACATCACATCTCCATTGAGGTGAGTGGGACTTGAATTCCCACAGAATTTGCTATCCACAGGGAGGGGGTCCGAACGGAACCCCCATGAATATGAAGAGCTAACTGCACTGCTTTCAAGCCACGTCATCCAACCTATATTGGTGCATTTAATTCTTCCTGCCTAGAAGTAGTACCTTATAATATTAATCCGTGTTGAAATTCATTCTGTTAGTTTTGGCCACACAATCCAATCTGTCATTTTAAATCATTCCTCTGGTCTGGGGTATTAGCTACCTCTTCCCAAATTTGGTGTCATCTCCAAACTTTTTAAGCATGGCTTATCTAAACAGGGAAGCAGATGGGCGGCACGGGGCCACCCCAGGAAGCTGTGCTGCGGGGCCGAGGTATCCGCACACCTCGGCCCCGCGGCGCAGCTTCGCCGCCCCTGGAAGGAGCGCTAAAATAGCGCTCCTTCCACAAATTGCCGAAGGTGTGCCGCAAAAGGCTGCCGGCGCACGTTATGCAGCTTTTCCACTGCAGCGCGTGCGGAAGCTGCAGCAGAAAGGCATCCTTGGAGCGCCGGCCATGCGGAGGGCCGGCTGCTCCGAGGACGTTTTCGGGAAGGGGTTGGGGCGCCCAGCGTGTGGCTGCCCCTCCCCTCCCTTGCTCTGAAGACGGCGCTTTGCGCGGTCTGCTTAGCCCCTAAGTCACTTATAAAAGTTGTTAACTGGGCCAAGGTGAGAGGCCTGAAGCACTCAACTTGTCACTTCCCTTCGGGATGAAAAGCAACCTTTGATGGCCACTCTCTGGGTCTGATCAATCAATTGCAGATCTACCTAACTGTAACACTGCCTAGCCCACAGTTCATCTGCAAGAATATTATGGAGGATCTTGTAAAAAGACTTATTGAAATTAAGATATACTACATCCACAGCAATCCCCTGATCTATCATGTTAATAACTCAAAAAAGAGATAAAAATACATCAGTATGGTATGACTTCTTTTTGAGAAACCCATACTGCTTTTAGTAATCACAGCATTTCTTTCTATGTCTGCACAGAATGACTATTTAATTGTCTGTTCTGGACCCTTTCCTGGTACCAATGTCAAATTGATTGGTGGTAATTGCTTGGGTCTTCTTTTTTCCCCTTTTTTGAAGATGAGAACAACATTTACCTTCTTCTAACCTGCTGGGACCTCTCCTGTCCTCCATGAATTCTCAAACATTATTGACTGCAGCTCTGAGATTGCATCTACATGTTCCTTTAGTACTCTTCAATGCAGCTCATCTGATCCTAGAGACCTGAATTCATTCTGAGTAGATAGGTATTCCTTTACTACCTCTTTACCTATTCTGGGCTGTAGTCTTCTTATTGCATTATTGATTCTGTTTTCACCAGTTAGAGCACAGTTTTCATTTTGGGAAAACACTGAGGCAAATAAGATATTAAATAAATTCAAACAAAAATCCACCAAACAGTGATAACTTTATTGGCCAACCAAAATGCGCAATATATTTGTTGCAAGTTTTTGAAGCTCCACTGGCTTCTTCATCAGGCAAGATATTACAAACCAAACAGGAGAAAAACAATTGAAGATGTTAGTCATAGCCCTGAATTTTGCTGTTTCTCTTCTCGGTTGAGATTGTATGGGGAGGGAATCTCTTTCCAGTGTGCAATAAAGGTATCACTGTTTGGTGGATTTTTGGTTGAATTTGCTAAATGGCCAACACAGCTTACCCCTGCAGGTTTTTAAGATATTAAACAGTTTGGCCTGGTAACATTTTACCATTTTCTCTTCACAGTGGCCTTATCATGTCTTTGTTCTTCCTTTGTCCCAAACGTTGCCCCCCAATCCCCCTTTTATTACTTCTAACCGCTCTATTGAGCCTGAGTTCATTCTGAGCTTTAAGCTTTCTAACCTTCCACCTGAAAGTACTGGCTATTCATATGTATTCCTCTTTTGTGGTTTCCCCGTTCTTCTTATGCATGCCTCCTCTTATCACACAAGAAAAAAAGGAGGCTTATTACACAAGGGGGGGAAAGCAGAAACTAAGCCGGGGAGTAGCGCCTTTCTCCATGCCTTACTACATGTGGAAAGAAAAGACAGTTTTCAAAAATCGAAAACACACTGCAGAAATAATCCAGTTTGAGACCACTTTAACTGCCCTGGCTCAGCACTAGGGAATCCTGGGAATTGTAGTTTATTGTGGCACCAGATCTCTTTGTCTCCCAAAACTACAGTTCCCAGAATTCCCTAGTGCTGAGCCAGGGCAGTTAAAGTGGTCTCAAACTGGATTACTTCTGCAGTGTGTTTTGGACCAAAGTGTATCTTTTATTTAGCAGGGAAAATGAGTTTGACAAAAGGCATGTTTTTATGACTGCCTTCCATAGGAAGAGAACCAAAGTGCTACAATGTCATGCAGTAAGGCATGGAGAAAAGTGCTACTCTCTGGCTCTGTTTCTGCTTTCTTTTCTTCTGCAATAAGGCTCTCAGACATATGAAAGTTCTTTGTACATCCACCCTGGTTTCTCTAGACACATCTCACTTTTCTTCCTCACTGGAATTGTTTGCAACTGTGTCTTCACTATCTCACCATAAGTAATGATTAAAATAGTGTGAAACATTAATAACATTTCAGAATAATTGGTGCTTAACGATCAAAATGAAAAATTAAATTTGTTATTAAACATTTTAACAAATTTCAGATAACTAATTTTTAATGATCCATTTCCAGGATCTGCTCCAAATTGTGAATACACTACTCACAATAGCACTGAAGTATTACCAGGGGAAGGGGTATATTTTTCCATTTCTAAACATGTTTCTTTTTTAAACTAAAGTGCAGGCTCACTAAAACAATTGCTTTAAAATTCTGTTTATTACACTTGCAACCAAAGAACTGGTGCAGTAGAAGAACCTAATTGTCCTTAATCCTCTATTTAAAATAGGTTAAATGAAATCCTCTTTTGATTGAAGCAGAAAGATTACTCGGTACCATCAGGAAACAGACTTGCTAAATTGCTTTGCAGTTTAGTTCACAGTTTAACTCCTGGAAGATGTGAAAAATACAAAATTAACTAGTGACTGATTTTGGATAAGATCTGGATAATGTAAAAAAGGAAACAACTATTATATATACACTGAGAAGATAACATAGTATAAACTTCAGTGAAAGAGGTCAATCTTTTCAGATCATCATCTGTGAAGTTAAGATAATATGATACAACAAAAGTATCTCCAAATCTTCCCAGAAATAGTAGGACTATAATCAACGGTATGTCTTTGAAAACCAGTGGTGTGGCAAATTTATTTGAATGCTGTGATAGAAGATGGAAAGTACAGATTAAACAGATTTGCTGCATTTTGAATGGACAGATGTAATCTTCCTTCAACCAATTGGTATTGATAATGTTTTAAACATTACGCAATGCTTATTTGTTTTAAAATACAGCACAAAATTAATATTTTTACTTATCACCCATCTTGGAAGAAAATGACACAAAATCAAAGCATAGATCATTGCTAAGTTTTAAATAAGGGGGAAATCTTTCATTTGTCAGCTACACGGAGTTGTTGCCATGGCAATTAATACAGGAGAGATAACAGTATTCTAGTATCACTCTGCTTTGTAGTTCAAGCTGAGCCTCAGATGTGTTGTCACTTGACAATTACACCAATAGAAACATTCCATTGCCCTTTTATCATGTTTCCTTATCACTACAAAGTCATTAACTACAACTGAATGAAAGGTATAATCCCTCTGAACGCCAAAATACACTTATGTGCAAGTACATATTTCTGAAATCAACAAGATTTGCTACCACGTAAAATGTGCTCGGGCACAATGTAAAATAATATTTCCATGGCATCCTTCTCCATAATCAAATTCACATTCATTATTGTATAACATATTATTCCCTTAGTCCAGACAGTCATGTGAATTGTGACACTCTAATCTGCTCTTTTCCAAATCACAAAGTGGAGGGTAAAGAAGAAAGCAGATCATTCATACTTACTCTAACCATCAGAAATGCTTCCAAAATTTCCTGATCACAGTCGTTCTAGTTATACATATTTTAGCAGTTCTTAACATTACACACGTGCTAAGTGTGTGCCTGTCCAAATTGCCTGCATATTTTCTCAGAATATTTATTTGGCTGAAATTCTGTACACACAAATATGTGTCCCTAAATTTAAACCTCAAACTAAACACCATTACACTGACTTCTGAATAAATATGTATAGAAATTAGTGTTAACTCCCATTATCTTAAGATCATTAGCCAGTGCTCCCTATGGAGAAAAGACTCCCCAAATTTCCAGTTTTATATCAGACTCAGCTGAAATATTTGGGGTTTTTTTCTTTAAAAGGTCTATGTTGAAGGATGATCATTTTAAGCGAAGAACTGAACCAGACGAACAATGCTTTTTTAAAAAGGTCCTACCTAACATTACAGTTTTTTCTTATATAAAAGGTAGCAGAGCAGTATTTTGTAACCAATAGCAACCAGATTGTAGGAAGTAACTGGATAGATCTAAACGTATTCAGAAACATATCTATGCAGTGACAGACCTGAATCTCCTTATTTATACAATGATTTTTTTTTTAATTAAAGTAGTTGATAAGTAATTGACTTTGCTTGGAAAAAGTCAAAGTGTTTCAGAAGCTGTTATATAACTAAGGATGCACTATTATATTCATGCATTAAGAATATGTCCTTCTGAAACTCGTGCACTTTTTTTTCTGAAGGAATATGCATAATATATTGCACTGCAGTGCTCTGAGATTTCAAAAGTCCCACAGAAGTATAAATGGAAATACATGCTACTCCAGGGAAAAAATAGTGCAACATTTATCATAATGGTGTCTATTACCACCTCGAGCCAGTATAGCATAGTAGTTTGGATGTTGGACTATGAGTCTGGAGATCAGGGTTCAAATCGCCACTTAGCCACCAAATCCCAATGGTTGACCTTGGGCAAATCACACTCTCTCAGCCTCTGAGGAAGGCAAAGGCAAAAAACCCCATGATAGGTTTACCTTAGAGTCACCATAAGTCAGAAATGACTTGAAGGCACACAACAACAACATATTCTATCTGATATAAGCTTTCAGGTACTGCAATCTACTTCATCTGGCAGGTATTTATATACATTTGGGTGGGAGGGTTCTTGTTGGAGAACAGAAATGTAGCAGGTACAAATAATGATGATCATATTAGACACTAGAAAAGACGACAATGTTTGGCAAGGTGGAGGGCAGTAGGAAAAGAGAATGACCAGATGGATAGATTAAAACAAGAAGCCACAGCCCTGAATCTGCAAGACCTGCTGAGCACAGAGTAACCTGGAGGGCTCTCATTCATAGTGACGATATATCAAAGTAGTGGTGTCACTAGGTTTGGTGTCACTTGGTGTGGAAACTCATGGTGCCACCCCCATGGACCTCTTCCCATTACCACACCATACAGGATCTGTAGGAATGTTTTTTGGACTAATGTTACTCAAAATCGTAATTCCTGTATATCACAGACTGTAATAGTAATAGTTGTGACATGAACAACTAGACAAATTAAAAATTATACCTTTAAAGGAACTACCCTCATCCTATGACCTTTTATGAAATATTATGCATGGGCAAGGGGCAGGACTGCAAGGAAGGGGCAGCCATTATATACAAAAATTTAGTGCAATCTGTTTATGGCAAAAATCAATTGGCCAGGTTAATGTGGCAATCGGACTTACATTTAGACATTTCTGAAGCCACTTGGGAACGCATATGGACCTCCCCTCCCCATATAAATCAAGATCAGCATTGATAAAAAAGAGGACCCTAAAATTAATATACAAATGGTATCTAACATCTGTGAAACTGTCCTGAATGACGAAAAGCATCTTTCCAAAATGTTGGAGGGACTGTGACACCTTAGGCTCCTTTCAACACATGTGGTTGGACTGTCCCAAAGTTAAAGTTAAAGATTTTTGAAATGCAATACTGATGCAAATCTCTTATTGTGAAGCAAACTGTAGCGTTCTGTGTGGGCCTTCTCTTATTGTCAATTTATTGTACAGAGAACACTTGTCTGAAACATCATAAGCTTATCACATTTCTCATCTCAGCAGCCAGGAATATAATTGCAAGAAATAGAAAAACAGGGAATGTACTAATAAGCAACTGGTGGAAAAGAGTTTGGTTATTGGAAAAGCTTTCTTATACTTTTTGACTCTGCAATGCACAAAACAAACCACACTCCTTTTTTGATGACTAGTCAGTCTTTATTGATTACATCAGGGGTAGGCAACCTTTTGGAGACCTGGGCCGGTCCCCCGAAGTCCAGGTCTCCGCTGGGCCGAGGGGGGGGGGAATGGTGGTGCGCACGCTCACGTGTGCGCGTGCACCCTCCGCCACCACGCGCGACCCCCCCCGCGCGCAGTCGCAGCCGCTGCAGTGCATGTCGCGCCCGCCATTTTGTTCTCCAAAATGGCAAACACGCCGTGGCCGCCATTTTGGAAATCAAAATGGCGGGCGCGGCGGGCACGGCCGCACAGACGGCAAAACGTGCTGCGACGGTGGCGCGCCGTGGCAGGAGTCTGCCTGGGCCGGTAAGTCCGGCGACCTGGGCCGGAATCGGCCCAGGGGCCATAGGTTGCCAGTCCCTGGATTACATCAACACTAACTCACTTGCTATTGGACCTCATCAAGTTCTTCTTTGGAAAGATACTTTGGTCTCGACTTCATCAACTAATGAATCTGAGTGATATCTTTAGAACTTTGTTACTGCTATTACCCAACAAAAGATAGCCATTATGCAAGTTTACATATAGTCCTCAAAGGCTATCATAGAATCATAGAGTTGGAAGAGACCACAAGGGCCATCCAGTCCAACCCCCTGTTTGTTACTTATGTATTAATTGTTTGTTTTGTATTGTTATAAAACAAAGAAAAACACTTAATTATAAAAAATTTATACATTTACATTACAATACACACAGTCTAAATGTACATGAAAAGTTAAAGTGAAAATTTGATATAATCTGATATTTTAAAAGATTTTTTTAAATAATAAATTTTAAAATTTCTAAATTTGAAATTTTAAGAAAACCTAGAGCCTCTCCTTTTTCCTCCCACTGAGCCTCACCCAACTCATACCATCTCTTCAGCATTTTAAAGGGACACAGGCAAATGCCGCAGCCTGTTTCTGCCAAAAGGCAGATATCTGAGGAGCAATGGTGTCACTCCCCCCTTAAGGGTCACCTGGTGCAGTCCGCACCCCCTGCACCCCCCTAATGATGCCACTGAATCAAGACTTGAAGACAGCTAACAACAACAACTACTACACATAGATGTGTTAATTGGCTTATCTATGCTCGGAGGTCCTTGTTATCTCTCAAGAACTGCTTGTGAAATGATGGCCCTTCAGGCTTTAAAGATCTACCTGCTTTGTTTACCATCTTACTTGATAAAGGGTTCTAGATAACTTGAAAGCTTGTACACTGATTTGTGACATTCCCTTTGCTCCTAATAAAGTTATAGGCCTAACAGGAATCTTGGATTTGTTGCACTAAACTTTGGATTATTTTTTTCCTTTTTGGCAGTTATTTTCTGTTCCAACTTGGATCCTGAGATCTATAAACAAAAGGAAGCGCACAGAACAAAATGTTCCTGTGCCATTCTATCTTCTGCATACCTACCAAAACTACTCCTGTGGGTTAAAGCATGCACCGAAATAGTGTGGGATGAGGCATGGAGAGAGAATCACTGCAAATTGGATAAAGGAACCTGGCTTGAGTAATTAAATGTTGGTCTTTCTTTTTCTTTTCTTTTGTAATTATTGTTGACAAACAAGATTCTAGAAGCAAAAATGTGTGTGAGTGAGTAAGTGGGTTTGTTTTGTATGTAGGTACTGAAATCTGATGTTAGAGTAAAAAACTATAGTTTCTCTAGAGCAGCTAGTGAAAATTACACCTATATGTATAAATTGCTTTCAAAAAAGAATAAAGGATAACAGTTCAGTTCTCATCGCTTACATGCAGATTCTGCAGAAATACAGAAACACCCATTTTCAGTTTCTTTTCTTTTCAGCACTAGACAAAATTTAGAATAGACGCTTTACATATACATATCATGGTGCTCTTTCTGTTAAGTGGAACTTGTAGCTTTTTAAGAAACTTATATATACAGTCAATGTTCACAAAACATACAAATGTTGTGTATTCAGTTTAATAGTATTGAAATGAGAAGAGAATGAAAATCTATCACATATAACCCAGGAATTCCTAGCATTACATACAACAACAACAACAACAACAACAACAATAATAATTATTATTTCTATCCCGTCCCCCTGCAACGCAATTGGGGCAGCTTACAACAATTAAAGCATCAATAAATACATCCAATTACAACCCCTGCCCCTTAAAAGATTATTAAACTAGAGCAATTTAAAATATAAATAAAACAACATATAAAACTAACATCTTAACAATACTACATAGTCAGCAGCAAGTAAACAAGTAAACAACACTCTTAGGTTAGAGTTAAGTTTATACAATTAAAGAGCAAGCATCATTTATCTTGTTTCTACATTCCAAGTTTTCAAAAGGTATGGAATATGTTTCAGTACAGATGGTGAACTTTACTGAAATAGAAGAATTCCAAAGAAAGAAGAAATCACATGGCCTTTCTGCATGAGAAAACATATACCCATGATACCAATTCTGTGCCAGGCACCAAATTCCATACTAAATACTGGAAATGGATGGAATGCATAGTTCTACATATTTATGATTGACTTTAATTAAATCATAAAGGAATTATCATAGATTTAGATTTTCAAAGTTGTATACTTTGCAATCTTATGTATGTTCCCACTTGTAATCATTATAACAATCTCTAAGTCCTTTCACATGAATGGTCCTGTTAACTCATTTCTACTGCAGTGGGCAGCAAGTGCTCAATTGAGAAGTCTTCTTAAAATATTTGCCTTCTTTGAGATTTGGAAGAATCCCAGAGGGGAAAAAACCACACACACACTTGAAAGTTTCAGGTCAAAGTAGGATATTGGTATGCATTAACTGCTCATGGGCTGGGGATAAGAGAAGCTAATCTCAAAGTAAATATTAATAAAACAAAGGACCTTTTTCAAGCAAGTGGCACTGAGCCATTGCTATGACACTATAGCATCATGGTGTGATAAGGTCCCTAGTAAGCACAGTCTGGCCTCCATATCCATTGTTTCTTTATCCACACATTCAACTATCCAAGGCTTTAAAATATTAAAAAGAAATATAAATTCCAAAAGGCAAACCTTGATTTTGCCTTTTTATATAAGGATAGCATTTTACTATGCCATTGTATTTAATGGGACTTGGGCATGGATTTTGGTGTCCACAGGGGGTCCTGGAACCAAAATCCAGCAGATACCAAGCATCCATTGTATCTATGTCTTACAAGAGCTGTACTGGATAGCAGCTTGTTTCTGGGCATTACACAAACTGTCAGTGATAACTTTTAAAGTCCTACATTGCTTTAAAGTCCAGGGCAACATAGGGGCCACATGCTCTAGAATCTGAGTGCTTGCATCCTAATATCTGACAGACACTCTCTTCTCTCTGTCACAGAGACAACGGAGGCACAATTTCTGGGAATAAGAGAATGGACCTTCTGTTACCTAAACAGGAATTTTTTGCCCATGGAGGCTAGACTAGCATTTTCTTTGACTGAATTTACTAAATTTCACTATATTGTACAGACATGTTGTTTGCTGAGTTTTATTTAGTATTTTATTTATTTGATTTATTTCTGGATTTTCTCCCAAAATGGGATTCTCAGCAGCTCTGCAGCATCTAACTGTTTTCAGTATAGTGTTGTTCCTGTTCTGAAATGTCATTATATTTGTTTTTTATTTTACATTATGTTATAAGATTGAGAGACTTTTCAAAAACATAAATAAAATGCATAACCAAAAGAAACAGAGCTCTTCAAAAGCCATGAACTAGTCAAGTGTCTTGCATAGCCCTGAATCAAAAGCAGTCACTCTGAACAGAGAACCAGCTGCTCTAAGCCGACAGCACAGGCAACTGCCATTGGCTACAACAGCATTTAGTGACTATTTAATGCTGAGTGCTGGAAGGGACATATTTTCCAGATCGCCTTAAACAAGCAATTTCACATTTATGCTGCCCTACATCCAGTATTTAGTGACAGATTATGCTATATATAGTTAGCTCAAAGTCAACTGTGGCAAAAAGGGATCAATTTCATTTTTGAAGGCAAAACAAAAGTATGGCTCTTAAACATATCAGAAGGTTAACATCTATGATATAGAATCACAATTCAGTAGGTAGATTGCTGTTTGTTGCTGTTGTTAACTGCCTTCGCATCGGTCTCGACACATGGTGACCCTATGGATGAGACATCTCCAGGCCCCCCGTCCTCTACTGCTCTGCCCAGCTCCTGCAAATTCATATTTGTGGTCTCTTTAATTAAGTCCATCCATCTAGCATGTGACCTTCCTCTCTTTCTACTCCCTCCCCCTTTCCTAACATTATTGTCTTTTCCAACAATGCATGTCTTCTCATGATGTGTCCAAAGTATGACAGTCTAAGTCAGGGGGTAGGCAACCTTTTTGAGCCTGGGGCTGGGTTGCTGTCCCTCAGACAATTGGGGGGCCGAAGCACCAAAAATAAATAAATAAATAAATAAATAACAATAAAAAATTAAATTTTTAAAAAACATTTTAAAAATATGCATGCACACTCTCTCAGCCCCAGAAAAGCCATGGCAAAACCCCTGTAGAGATTTTGCCAAGAAAACCCCAAGAACAAGTAACAACAACAATAATCAATATCATTATGGCGGGCGGTGGCGGCGGCGGCAGGACCAGCCTGGGGCCGGTCCAAAGGCCTCGGGGGGCCGCATCCGGCCCCCAGGCCTTAGGTTGCCTACCCTTGGTCTAAGTCTTGTCATCTTGGCTTCTAGGGATATCTCTGGCTTGATCTGCTCTAGGACCCATTTGTTTGTCCTTTTGGCTGTCCATGGGATCCTCAGCACTCTTCTCCAGCACATCATCTCAAAGGAATTGATTCTCTTCCTATCACCTTTCTTAACTGTTCAGCTCTCACATCCATATATGGCAATAGGGAATATAATGGCTTGTATGAGTCTGACTTTTGTGCTGAGTTGTATGTCTTTGCATTTTAGGATCTTTTCTAGTTCTTTCATAGCTGCCCTCTCCATTCTTAATCTTATTCTGATTTCCTAACTGCAGTCTCCATTCCAATCAATGTTTGATCCCAGATATGAGAATTCTTTTACTATTTCTATTTCCCCGTTGTCTAGTTTGAATGTGTGAAAATTCTCTGTGGTCATTATTTTTGTTTTCTTTATGTTCAACAGTAAGCCTGCCTTTGCTCTTTCTTCTTTGGTCTTCCTTAGTAGTTGTTCCAGGTCTGTGAGGTTTTCTGCTAGTATTATGGTGTTGTCAGCATATCTCAGATTGTTGATATTTTTTCCTCCTATTTTCACTCCTCCCTCTTCCATGTCCAAACCTGTTTTCCTTACAATATGTTCTGCATATAAGCTGAATAGGTAGGGTGATAGGATGCAATCTTGTCTGACTCCTTTGCCAACTGAGAACCATTCTGTTTCTCCATGTTCTGTTCTGATAGTAACCTCTTGTCCTGAGTACAAATTCCTCATTAGGAATATCAGATGTGTTGGCACTCCCGTGTCTTTAAGGGTGTTCTTTAGTCTTTCATGCACAATCTATGCAGTCACCATATCTGCTACTACTGTCCAAGTTGTTTCTGACTTATGGAGACCCTAAGGGGCTTCCTTCGCAAGGTTTGTCGGAGGAAGTTTGCAAAGAAGCTGAAAGAGTGTGATTTGCCCAAGGTTGACTAAATGGGCTTCATGGCTGAGTTGGGATTCAAACCCTGGACTCCAGAGTCCTAGTCCAACACTCAAACCATTATGCCACACCAGCTCTCTAAGTACTACTATACCACCTCTACTACTACTACTACTACTACTACTGCCACCATCCCCTGTTCTCTCCAGGGAACCTAGCCTTGGTAATAGGAGGTAAGCCAAACCACAACCAGGCTGGAGGAGGAGGAGGAGGAGGAGATGGGACTGGGCCATGATCATTACCTTCGCCCTTGCCCACGACATGGCAGCAGAGGCTCTGCAGGAGGACTGGGCGACTTCTGGTCTGGGTTCGCCATCCTGGCACCTCAGCGGGGCTGGGTGGCAGAAGGAAGGGGTGCACCCCTGCTAACAGCCCCCCAGGACCCCGCTTACCGGACTTCTCCCCCCACACTCCCAAGCCGTGGCTCAGGGTGCCATTTTAACACAACCCACCAAAAGAAAAGGGGAAGGAAAGGAGGGAGAGAGAGAGAGTTGGTGGAGAAAGAAAGAAATGATTTTTCATGATCTATGCCAGGGGTAGGCAGCCTTTCCCCTTTAAGGGCCGAGGGACTTCAGCTCCCAGAATCCCAGGAGCTATTGGCCAACATGGGACTATTGGCCAACATGGCTGAGGCTTCTGGGAGCTGAAGTCCCTCGGCCCTTAAAGGGGAAAGGTTGCCTACCCCTGATCTATGCAGTCAAAGGCTTTGCTGTAGTCTATAAAGTATATGCTGATTTTCTTTTGGAACTCCCTGCTATGCTCCATTAGCTATCGTATATTTGCAATGTGATCCCTGGTGCCTCTTCCTTTCCTGAACCCTGCTTGGACCTCTGGGATTTCTCTCTCTATGTGTGGTTGGAGTGTATGTTGCAGTATTTTGAGCGTAATTTTGCTTGTATGGGAGATTAGTGCTATGGTTCTATAGCTGCTGCAGTCTCTTGTGTCTCCTTTTTTGTAGATGGGCATGTATGTTGATTGCTTCCAATCTGTTGGCCATTGTTTTGTGTTCTATATCTGCTGACATATGTTGGTTAGCATTAGAGTTGACTCTGTCAATGTGGATTGCAACAGTTCTATTGGTATATCATCTGTGCCTGGAGTCTTGGTTTTTGCCATTTCTTTTATTGCAGCTTCCACCTCAGTTTTTAGAATTTGGGGTTCATCTTCATATGGCTCTTCGCTCCATGTGTCCTTCATTTTGTCATTTCCTTTGTATAGTTCTGCTGTGTATTGCATCCAATGTCTTTTTATTCCTTCCTGGTCTTTTATTATGTTATTTTTATTGTCATAGAGCAGGGGTAGGCAACTTTTCCCCTTTAAGGGCCGAGGGATTTCAGCTCCCAGAATCCCAGGAGCTATTGGCCAACATGGTTGAGGCTTCTGGGAGCTGAAGTCCCTCGGCCCTTAAAGGAGAAAGGTTGCCTACTCCTGTTATAGAGTGTTCTGAAACTTGGTTTGAACTTTCTCTTGATTTCTTGAATCTTGTGGAATAGGTCTCTCATTCTTCCCTTTTTGTTGTTGTCTTCTATTTGTCTGCATTTGTCATTGTAATAATTTTCCTTATCTTTGCACACTAGCCGTTGTACTGTGCGTTCATGTTTCTTAGTTTATTCCTATCCCCTTTTTGTTTTGTTTCTCTTTCCTTAATGCTTGTAGTGTTTTATCTGTCATCCATGGTTTCTTCACTTTCCTAAGTGAAAGGCACACACCTGTACCGTAATGGAATTGTGCAGAAATTAAATTGCTATACCGTAATGGGATTATGCAGAAATTAAACAGACACACAGACACACATGAGTGTATGCAAAACAGATTCAGAGCAGACTCAACAGTACTGTGCAATAACTCATGCTGTAAAAGGAAAATTAAAGAATGAATAATCAAAAATTCTTCCTGGCAAGCCCAATTAGTAGTTACTTTAGTTGTATTCAATATTGTCAAATCCAGACTATTTACATGAGTTGCCTTCAATGATACATTTTGTACCTTTTTCAAATGCCAGCGTATACGTAGTTCTTCACTCAGCTGTGCAGAAAAAGAGCCATCTTTGAAGATGATCTGTGATGTATCATGATCAAGGTAAGGTAACTTTTTTTTTTTTTGGCATTGCTTCAAGGTAATTGAGGTATGGTGGTGCACATGTCCATGGTGGATAGGGCCAGTGCCAAATGCAGGTACGCTGATCCTCCTCCCTCTCTCTTTTCTCATACTTTGGGCTGATTTACACTATAGAATTATGGTGCTATTATTCCACTTTAACTGCTATGGTTCTGTTGGCAGTTCAGGGAAGGACATTTAGAGCTCTCAGCCAGAGGGCTCTGGTGCTTCTCCAAACTACAAATCTCACGATTCCATAAGATGCAGCCATGGTAGTTAGTGGAATAATAGCACTGTAGTTGTGTAGTGTGAACAGCTCCACTGTCTACTTCTCTTTTTCTCCCCACATAATGAGCTCCTGGAAGAGGGTGGGCTGAAACTATTTTTGTTGTACTTATCTAAAAGAGTCTAAAAGACTCTTCAAATACTGTTTATATAAGTGCGAAAGTGTCTTTCCTGTCTCAAAAGCTCTCAAATATATGGATGAAAGAACGGAACAAAAAGGAAAGGTGTGTGCCTTTCGCTTAGGTTTTAGAAAAACAAACAGAATCCAATGTAGATTTTCTCATGCTGAACAATGGGTGACTGTTTACCAAATTGAAGTGGAAACAACTTTTCAGAAGGACAAGTGCATACTTCACTATTGCTCAATAGTTTCCAACAAGAAAAAAGGTAAGCAATACAACATACAGAAGAATCCTGCCATTCCAAGAAACACCTATGGTCCTAGCAAAAGTAATTAACATTCTAAAGTCAGTATTTGTACATGATCTTGCTTCTGAAAACAAGCGAAACTTAGCAAGAGTATGAAAGGCTTCACAGTCACAGTAAAGAGACTGCACTCTTCAGTAAACACTGTATTTAAATAAATATATCCAAAGATTCCCCTACTGCATTCGGATTCCCCTCCTTGCTACAACCCTTCATGTCCTGTTTCAAGCCATTTTACAATGGAAGATCTATCTATCTATCTATCTATCTATTTATTTATTTATACAAAGAGGTGGAGTTTCCCTTATCCAAAATCCTTGGGACCAGAAGTGTTATGAATTTCAGATTTTTTTTTACATTTTGGAATATCTCTATTTGCGTATATGTACATCATGAGATATCTTGGAACTGGGACTCATGTCTAAACACAAAATTCATTTATGTATATACCTTGTACACATAGCCTGAAGCCTGAATACTTTTATACAGTATTTTTTAATAATTTTGTGCCTGAAACAAAGTTTGCGTATACTGAAACATCATAAAGGAAAGGTATCACTGACTCAATCACGTATGGGGCGGGGGGGGGGGAAGTTTGGAGTATTTTGGAATTGCAGACAAGGGAGATTCAACCTGTATAATTATTATACAGTAGAATGATAGTTATAAATTCTCTCTTAAAACAGTTGTCCACACTGTATAATTCCCCATGAATTAATAGGATATGTTTACAACGTCATTTAAGAAAAAAAGTTCTCTCTGTCCAGATTAAAATTTGACGCAGATGTGCCAGCCATTCTTAAACAGTCATTCATGAACTGCTTCACTGACACTGATGGAAATGTGCCCAAACCAGTACATATAAGCTATGCTGCTCATCTATGGTTCAATAAGCAAATCAGTTCTTGGGAACTGTGCACTATATGACTGGATCTCACTTCCTTTTTCTACAAGAGTGAACTTGCAACAACATCCAGTTGCCAATTGAATACAGAAGCTCTGCTTGATCAGCCTAAAGGTTTACCTAGTTCAGCATCTTGTTTCACAAGAGAAGCCCACAAGTAGAAATGGGAAGGCCTGGGGGGAAAAACTGGAAATATATGAGGGAGACATTTTCCCCATTTTCCCCCTGAAGTTATTTTTCCTGGAAAAATTGGGAAAATGATTTGCAAAAAATTTTTTTAGAATGATGAATTAAATATTTAAAAGAATGAATACATATATTGATTCACTCACTCACACACACACATTATTCCTAGAAACTATGTGTCAGACAAACGTTTAGATAGCACTATGTGCAATATCTCACATCATTGTGATCTTTAGTCATAGATCCAAAACACACTGCAGAAATAATCCACTTTGAGACTGCTTTACTGCGCTTGTTCGGTGCTTGGGAATCCTGGGAATTGCAGTTTATTGTGGAACCAGAGCTCTCTGACAGAGAAGGCTAAAAGTCTCACAAAAGTACAGTTTTCAGAATTTCCTAGCATTGAGCCAGAGCAGTTAAAAGTGGTCTCAAACTGGATTATTTCTGCAGTGTGTTTCGGATTATAGTTTTTTCCCCTCAGTTCTTTATGCTTAATGTCTGCTTGGCAGTATGAAGGATTTGGGAAGACAAAGTATTTTTCTTTTTTCTGTTTAAATTTCTGTATTTGCTGGGATTTTTTGGCTTCACCTCATAAGCTGGCAGAAACAAGAAGGTTCCTTTTAGGGGGGTTGCATACTGCCAGAAATAGTGCAAATTGAGTCCACTTTTAGGGTTAGGGTTAGTGCTAGGGAATCATGAGAACTGTATTTTATTGTGGCGCCAGAGCTCTCTGACAGAGAAGGCTCAATGTCTCAGAAAAAAAACAATTCCCATGATTCCCTAGCACTAACCCTAACCCTAAAAGTGGACTCAATTTGCAATATTTCTGGCAGTCTGCAACCCCCCTTAGTTAAAGTGTTCTTTAGAGTTGAGGACCTTGTAGCTTCATTTTGACAAATAATAATAATAACAACAACAATAAAATTTTATTTATATCCTGCCTTTAGCCAAGGCTATCCAGGCGGCTTACAATCCAAAATACAATCCTATACAATACAGATATCATGAACATATCACCCCCCCTAAAAATATATTAAATCAATGATACATTAAAATTAACTTAAAAACACAGTACACATCAATACAATAAAACAAAGGCATTCTGAGTATACAAGAAATAGAGATAGCCTCCCGTGGAGGATCGGGACAATGCCCCCAAAAGTCTTAAAGGGCTAAGGCTGGGGTTCTGCCGCCATGTCCTCCGCTCCCGTCCCCGTTTTAATACCTCAAATACGTATACCAAACCAAGTTTTACAAAGTGGATTTTATGTTCCTAAAGTAAGAAAGTGGCTTTATCTTATCTTTAAAGGATATTAATGTTGCATTTTTTTCAATTTTTTGAAAATTCTCATTGGAAACAACTCCCCCCCCCAATAATTTTTCAATAATTTTACATTTCTGTCCACAAGCAGGGTATGAATCCAACAGCACCCACCCACTGGTGTCTGCCAGCAATGAAAATGTAGATGCATGATGCCTCTAAATCTGAAGACATCTGAGTTGGTGGCTATTGTTTTATCTTGTGGTCCATCTGGACATTGAACATGATCACTAGTATGTATGCCAAATCCCCTCAAAATCACCAGACTCAAGAACAATAATCAGAGTTTGGTGATTTTGTAACTATCCACAATTGTCACACTTTCCACCAGAGTAATGCATGGATACACTTGCACTTAATGAAAAGCCAGAATTACAGAGAATTATAGCTTGGTACTCAAGAGCTGAATGATGGTATGTATGTCCCAGAATGCCAAAAATGTTTCTGTAAAAAACACACACATAAAGCTGGTAAACCTAGAAAGAAAATCAGATTATAGATGTGTTGTTTCAGTCCTTGGACTTTTTACAGCAGTGCCTTTATTAACAAAAACCAGTTGGGCAGTTTCAGAGCTTCACTGCCTAAAGAAGAATCACTGTTGTACAGATTAGTTTCATAGTTAAATACAATTCAACTATCCAAAATCTAGACAGCTCTCAGGCCATAATGCACATCTTTTCATGGAAATCAACAGGACTGATATCTATTACGTACTTACATCCTTGCAAGTACAATGAAACTAAAATAACTTACAGTCCATTATGTCTTAGCAGAATTATACAGCAAAATATCAGGAAAAGCTAAATGGCTTTATTCCTTGGCTTTTATTTCTTGTCATCCACAACATGACTAATTCCAAAGTCCATGTTCTGGTAATCTCTTTGTTGGATCAAAAAGGCACAAAAAGTAATTTGACAAGCATTTAAAACCAACATTTCTTCATCCAGCAAAAAAATGTTTTAAGACATGTAGGAGAAAGTGGGGGAAGGTGGATAGGGAAGTGATTTGGTTAGCGTCACACAACTATCCACAGCTAGTATGAAAGGAATGGCATGCAGACTATAAAATTTAAGCTCTTAATAGCAGCAGGACTACTTGTTTTATAAGAAACATCAACTCTTAGGCATTGTCTTGGAGGACTAGAACAAATACCCCCAACCAGTTTTCAAGCTGTGTACTGGGCTGCATGGAGGTGGGGGGGGGGGGGGGGAGAAAGTGGCTCAGTGAGATTTCCAAGTCCTCCAAAATGGGTTTTGGGAGAGGCATGGGTGGTGCAAGGGGGGGGGGGGAGAGGAGAATTGCCTTTCATATTTCTGCTGGATGTTGCTATTCAAGGAGTGGCAATGATCCTGTCCAATGCAATGTAAAAGAGATAGAAATACAGTGAAATACAGAATGAACTATTTAGAGATGCTTCTGCCTTGTACGTAAATAATTGCCATTATTTTGTTTCGATGAGGATTTTTGCTTTTACAATTCTTCAGGACCAAATAGTTTGGCTGCAAGAAAATCTAAGAAAAGACTGTAATCTTCCCACCCTTTTTCACCCAATCCAAAATGTAAGCTTCCCTACCTACAAATCATTCAGTTTGTACTTTAGGATTTTCTTGGCTAGATATTTACTGACCAAAGAATTTATGTGTGGGCACAATGGCTGTTAAAGAAGAAGAAGAAGAAGAAGAAGAAGAAGGGTGGGCACCTAACTCTATTATATGAGAAAAACTGACAGACTGAATGTTGCCAAAGAACTACTCTTTATTCAAGTACTACTAACTTCACTAACTACTAGACAGTAAAAAAAGCGCCTCCTGAGATACTACAGCTTTCCATAGCTACCTGGTGACAGCTTATTCTTCAGATTGACTTCAGGCTCACTGCCATGGCAGGTAGGGCCACTGGATATTTTGTACAGGCTGAGTATCCAGAATTCCGAAATCTGAAATACTCCAAAATCCAAAATTGTCCACATGAGTGGCTAAGATAGGGACCCTTTTGATTTCTGATGGTTCAATGTACAAAAACTTATTTTAGTTTCATGTACAAAATGCTAGGGAATTCTGGGAACTATAGTTTTTGAGACATTTAGCTTTTCACTATCAAGAGAACTCTGGTGCCACAAGCTACAGTTCCCAGAATTCTATAGTATTGAGCCATGGCAGTTAAAGTGTTGTCAAGTGTTGATCATATGCCTGGGCATCTTGTTGTGACTTCAGAGGAGTGACAAGTGCTGGCGGTGGCAGGCAACACAGTGGGACATTTTATAGACAACCCTCACTGTCACTCCAGAATGCTCCAGATCTCCTGGGAAGATCCAGAGCAAATAGTGAGTTATTTTAAACAGTGTTAAGGGAAGGATGGCCTGGACTCATTGTGGGACTGCCCTACCCAAATGTGAACAGTCTGCAGTTGAATTGGACATTTGGCCTTGTGTTGTCTTGACAGACATGGGGGGTGGTAACCAGAAGCAAATGGCCCATGCAGACATGCCCTTAGTCCCCACATGACCGAGTGAAGCATGGTCTCTGCATACAGTGAGCTTCCTCAAACTGAATTATAGCAGAGAAAACATCTATCCAAAATGTAGTCTTGCGATTCCACCACACCTTTCACCTGATGAAGGAACTAGTAGAGCTTTAAAAGCTTGCATTATGTGTTTTGTGCATTTTGGCTGACCACTCCTTTGCGGATTTTAGATTTTGTTTTATATACTCAACTGTTATTAACAGTGGCTCGTTGCTGAACTCTTGAAGTAGCCTTTGTTCTTCTTGTTCTTCCTTACTGCTACTGTTACACAGGAAATGAAACTGCTTCATTAAAACTGAAGTTGACTCGTCACATACTTGAACAATTACTTATCTATTCTATATTATCTTTGTATTACTATATTGTTGTGGCCAGTGGCTGAAACATTCTAATTGGCTTGATTAAATATTTAATTGACTATTCCATCTAATACCCCCTCCACTGATATCGGGATATTTGTTTCTACAAATAGGATCTCATTTCTTCATAATCACAAGAGAGTCAAAGAAGCTGCAGCTACATTTGCTTTCTCAGCTGCCTAACTTTATACTGCCCACTCCTTTGGAGAAGGGGACAGGAAACTATCTTGCTCATACTGTAAGATACCATGCACACCAATTAACACACAACCACAAACTTATACATTATGCAATGCTGTTCTAACTTAATCTGTGATCAGAACATGTGAGCAAAGGAAAGGGAAATCAAATATTTAACAACATCCAGCAAGTATGATAATTGCCGAAGCTCTGTTCCTGGGTAATTGTGAAGCATTCCAAATATCTGACCTTGCATTTCTGGTTTATTTAAAATACTACCCACTGTAAATTTTGAGCAACCTCTTGCACTTGTACTAATGTAATCATGCCTGCATAGTTTGGTAGTTTTAGCACTGGATTATGACTCTGAAAACCAAGGTTCGATTCCCCATTCAGTCATGGAAACGTACTGGGTGACCTTGGGAGAGTCACACACTTCCAGCTCCAGAAAACCCTGTGATAGGTTCACCTCAGGGTTGCCATAAGTCAGAAATTACCTGAAGGGACACAACAACAACAACAACAACAACAACCATGCCAGGCCTCACTTTCCAAGCCATGACTCAGAACCAAAGGGGTAGTGTAAAAACTGGTGCTTATGGATATTGGGGTAATTGATCCTTACAGATATTTTCACCCCCAAAACTGATGGTAGGTACAGTACTTATGCACTCTGGACTATGCAAACATCACTTTGGAAGTAAAGCATGCTACATGCTGCATTTTTAGGTTACAGTGTTGAATTCTTGGCCAAGTATAGTGTAACCATATTGATGGTTAGAAGCTCACTGTATGTATGACCCACATCATGCTAGGTCCCCCCCCATTGCCCCATGAACTGTGTACTCACAAAACACTTGTGTGAAGGAAACAAACAATAGCAAGCAGCAAGTGTATTTCTATACTGCTTATCAGTGCACTTAAGTGCTCCCTAAGTGGTTTACAACGTGTACACTAACTGCCCCCATCAAGCTGGGTACTAATTTTAACCTCGGCGGGATGCAAGCCTGAGTTGAGCCTGAAACCCTGGCTTGGATTTAGCTCACAACCTTATGCTTTGCGAGTGAGTGGCTGCAATACACACATTTAACCACTGTGCCACCAGGCTCTTTGCAGTAGGAAACCAGTCTCAAATCTGTTATCATTTCTGATGTTACACCATCATTTTCTGCATAACACATATTTTTTTCTTAATGCACCAGATCTGTCAATGAACAATATTTTCTACTTTCGCAGTTTCTTTGCCTCAATCACTTTTTCATTAAGTAGATTGAACTGTTAGGTAAAGCAATAGGACATGTTGTTACTGGGTCCATCATGGAAGAGCTCTACATGGACCTCAGAGATCATCTTTATTCCAGTACTACATTTATTGAGGATTAGGATACCTACTCATTTTCACTAGCCAACAGAAAAATAAACAGTGAACACCATATTTTTTGTTATCTTTGCACATTAAACTTTGTTTGCAACCCATTTAATCTTTTGAATGCTTTCCTTTCTCTTGTCAATGATAAAGGACAGCCAGGATAGTAGATGGATCAGTGACTTCTTGCTCTCCCAATATTCTCAACTATAGCTTCCACTAACCCTGACTATTGGTTATGCTGGTTTGGAAATTCACAGCCCAAAATATCTGCAGGACACCAGATATCCCTAGTTGCAGTCATCTAACTGTGTCAGGGAGACCTGGATTCAATTATCTGTTTAGTAATAAAACACAAATAAATAAATTACCCTAAAAAGATTATTTTTGATAGTAAATTAGGAATAAAAACATGAACGACGCCCTAAGCAACTTGGACAGGATACAAATGCAAAGTGCTACATTAGTCCATGATGATCTTTCCCTCTTCTCGTCTCTCTTTTTTCTTTCCTTCTGTTTTCTTCCACAATATCTATTTTAGACAACAAGATCTTTGGCAACAAGGACATTTCTGCTTTACCCTATGTAACTCTGTAAGGTGCATGTACACTGAAGACATTGCATAAATAATGTATCAGCTCAGTAAAATATGTCATTTATCTTATTCCAGTTTCTGCTTGGAGTGCTAAACATCTATTATATCAAATGCCAGACTGAAATATGCCCTTTATTTCTTCAGAAGCCTTTTAAAAAAAGGTTTCTATCTGTCAGAACTTCTAGACAACTTGTACAATTTTGTAAGTCCATCTCAGTTCCTTCAAATGCATGATGTTGCTGAACAAGTTCTTCTGGAAATTAAACTGCTTAGATATTTAGTCTTTACTGAAAATTTTATCTGATTAGAACACTCTAGTGCTCATATATAAAAGGGGAAGGATTAACCCTGAAAGATAAGCATTATCATATTTTTACTAATAGTACCCCTCCCCTGGAAACTCACTAATTTGAGGCTTAAAACCTACAGGAAAAATCACAAGAACAAACTCCGCTATGTGGGTGGTAGTGTCCCTTTGCCATGAATTAAACACAACTTAGAGATGCAAATTGAGATCACTGGCTTGTGCCACATTAATGAGACATAATCTTTTCTATGTGACATTCTTATACTCATGTACAAAAGCAATTTGTCCTCTTTCTCACTCTGTTTTTGTCTTTGCTAGGAGAAGTGAAGAGGCCCGGCCAGAAAGATCATTCCAAATTTGGCATCAATTGCTTCTGACTAACTCTGAACCTACTTGGGTTCTTCTTGGAAAGTAGTAGCTGCCTCTGCAAACTCATTTAGCTTCACAGTAGCTGATGACAAGCAATTGATGCCAATCCCCATTAGTCTGCATCTAGTCTGGGACACAGCGAAACAGTAGCTGAGCAGCTTAACTAGTGTGAACTGACCTCCTGAACAGGTTTGATATTATGGTAGAGATTTTACATTGATCCCACTCTATTTTGTAGACACTACATTTCCCAAACTGGAACATACCACAGCAACAAGCCAAGAGACTTTAAGTAGCCATAATAAAAAAGAAACCCAAGCTTATACAAGTCTTCATCAAACACCTTCTATCTCAGAAAGTACTGGTATATCAAAAGGTTACCACAACTTTCTGCCTTTATATAATTCGGCTCTGACAATTTAAAATTGTAAAGGATAACAGCATTTTCCAAATTATTACAACTGAAGTGTTTATTCTTTATTCTTTACTAGATGTAAATAGTGTATTTATTAGAAACAAATTAAATGAAAATAATTAATTATTATTATTATTATTATTATTATTATTATTATTATTTATATTTTCCCACCTCTCCCTACGGATCAGGGCGGGAGCACAAAGATAAAATGTACAATACTGTACAATAATACAATATATAAAACATGATAAAAAACGACAACAGTTAAAAAGCAGTAAAAATTATAAAAAAGCAATTAAGGTTAGTAATGCTGTAAATAGTGCAAAGTAGAGACAGCTTGCCTTGATGTTTTAAACTTTTTTTCACATTAACTGTATTGCTTCTGGTATTGATGGATGAAAAATATAAAAAGCAGGAGGAAGGCTATATTATATATTTGAAGCATATTTCTTTAGTTGTCTTTCAATTTTAGATATACACAATTATAACATACTGCTTCTGATGTTGAGCCTATGCATATTTAAAGGCTTTTCTTTCAGCTGAGGGACATAAATAAACATTTGGTGCCTTGGCATTTGGGCAGTCCTGAATTGGCCTGGTAGGCAATATGCAGCTTGCCCAAGTACCATGTTAACTGAGACAGGGAGACTTCTCCTCCTCTCTTTCTTTCTGTGAGTGAATTAAGATGGTAGATGAACTGTAAAGTCAAAGGCTTTCACGGCTGGCATCCACAGGTTTTTCTGTTTTTTTTTCAGGCTGTGAGGCCATGTTCTAGATGAAGAATGTATTTCTGACGTTTTGCCTGAATCTGTGGCTGGCATCTTCAATTTGGAAGATGCCAGCCATAGATGCAGGCAAAACATCAGGAATACATTCTTCTAGAACAGGGGTAGGCAACCTTTCCCCTTTAAGGGCCGAGGGACTTCAGCTCCCAGAAGCCTCAGCCATGTTGGCTAATAGTCTCATGTTGGCCAATAGCTCCTGGGATTCTGGGAGCTGAAGTCCCTCGGCCCTTAAAGGGGAAAAGTTGCCTACCCCTGTTCTAGAACATGGCCTCACAGCCCAAAAAACCCACAAAAACCTATGATAGATGAACTGTTTTTTGTTGTTGCTTTTAAATAAGTCTCTGGCACAACACATGATTTAAAAGGACTTTCTTTCCTCCCTTCTTTATGGTGGGAGGCAGCGTGCCCAGCAGCTGAATGGTTTGAACTAGTTAGCACCTGACAGGGTAGCAGCTGCCCATTTTAAATTCCACACCAGCTTTATTCTGAAGCCAGCCTTACAAACAGAAACCAAGGAAATACATGATAGGCCTGGCTGTAGAAAGAGAACATGTGTGAAAGAGGGTTAAGGATTTTGGGGATTAACTAAATGAAGGAGAATTGGTGGGGGGAGGTGATATTCAGGGCCGAGACTTCCATATCTGTCTTAAACCGTTGCTGTGGCTGTGGGCAATATCTTTTGCTTCCATCTACTCTGGCATCTTGCTACATACAATTGTGAGCCACATGCCTCTATGAAGTTTACAAGCGGGGTAAAAACACTCCCTTGTTTTGCCACCAACATCTTTTATTCTGAAGAATAGCGCTTGTCAAAACAGAGATTCCATTTAGTCACAACAGATTCAGTTGCTAGAATTGGAATGAAATACAATAAGGGTACTTTGGTGGGCGAACTCAAAGAAAAGTATAGTCGTATAGAACCTTAAAGAGTGAGCAGATATCAGGACGCTTTGATTTTGGGAACTGGCACTCAGCTATTGTGCTGGCAGAGGGTTGGACTGGATGGCCCCTGTGGTCTCTTCCAACTCTATGATTCTATGATTCTATTCCAAAATATAACCAACCAGCCTGCACAGCTTTAGTAATCTTTCGTGTTAGGTCTGTTTCCATTTCATGACTTTGGGGAAGCTCAAGCTTAGACTTCTGCACCTACATATTGCAACTTAAGTAATGAATCTGAGCTGCTGCCTCAGTGCAAAATCATATAATGTGCCCACTGCGATTATATCCATGCTCCTGGGGCATAAGCCCTAGTGAACTCAGGGGCTGTCCGCACGGGCCAAAAGGCTCATGTTCCCCTAAGCCTCACATCGTTCTCTTTGGATAGCGCATGCCAAAACTCCAGGGCCTGATCCTAGCAGACCAGATGAGGATCTAATGGATCCAGCCCAATCCCAGGGTAAGCAGCCCTCACCCCAGATCAATTTGACCTCATTTTGCTGTGCAGTTTTCTGAGTTACCCCAGCTGTTTATATGACCCACGTGCACTCCTTACCTTTCATCACCATCATTCCTATTGAGAAGTGTCCTGTTGCTCCATCTGACACAGAAATAGGGTGTCTGGTCACATGGGTGCACCCAGTCACCCTATTTCTACATCAGATGCTGAAAGGTATCAAGTCCCTGGGCTAGTGCAGGGATGGGTGTGTAAACAACCACCCAGCCCTGCATCAGCCCAGGAACCAACCTGGGTGAGCTCCCAGACAGAATAGCATGGCATCAGCCTGTGCTTTCCTGGCCCGTTTGCTCAGGGCCTCAGTGATTCATCCTTTTGCCTAAATGTGTAGCGTATTACAGTGAAAGCATGCCAGCCCAATGTGCCAGTTAAAAAATCTTCGGTATCAGGATGTACATCAGTTTTGATCTGACCATTTTGTCTCAACTGCTCTATGAACAGAGCTAGACCTTAATTTATACTTGGAATTCTGTGTATCTAATTCCACAGGAGTGGAATATGTCAGCGGGGGCAAAACACAGCTTCCCTTACATTTTGGTGCTCTCTGCTTCATTTATTTATTTATTTATTACAAAATTAAGTTGTGGCACCCTTGTTGTGAAGATCTGTTTGGCAACATATAGGTAATATCTACTGAAAACCCAAAAGCCATAAGGGTGTTTGATTAAGGTTCTCACACAAATCAGAGCTAATACTTCCATGTATCACACCTGTCCTGGACCCATTATAACAAAAATAGCAATGGTAATAGCAATGAAGGAGGCAAAATAAGAGGAAAAAGTTGCAAATGTGCATCATTCCCATGGCCTAAACCAGGGGTAGGCAACCTAAGGCCCGGGGGCTGGGTGTGACCCCCCGAGGTCTTTGGACTGGCCACAGTCCGGTCCTGCCGCCGCCGCCACCTGCCATGATGATATTGATTATTGTTGTTATTACTTGTTCTTGGGGTTTTCTTGGCAAAATCTCTACAGGGGTTTTGCCATGGCTTTTCTGGGGCTGAGAGAGCATGCATGCATATTTTTTTATATTTTTTAATTTTTTTAATTTTCATATTTATTTATTTATTTATTTATTTTTGGTGCTTCGCCCCCCCAATTGTCTGGGGACAGCAACCCGCCCCCCAGCTCAAAAAGGTTGCCTACCCCTGGCCTAAATAGTGATGCATTTTCTCAACAAAAGCTCTCTCTCTTTCTATTTTAAAAGACTCTACATATAAACCATTATAGTAATGGCTTTAGAGCTTCAAGAAAAACCCCAATCTGCTCAGGATCTTCCCTAAAATGCTAAATAAAAGCTGACTTTCATTATCACATTGACCTACCTATTATTAGTGCTTAACTTTTGCAAATCAGTGTCATCAAACCAAACTATTTTGCATGGGATTTCCCCATCACCACCACTTTTTTGTTAAGAAAGCATACATTGTAAGCAAGAACTTCCTGCTGGAGACAATAATGTATAAAATCCCTCAAAGGCTTTTTGCTCTGACCTCAGCACAAATCATGAGACTATAAAACTCATGACTGATCACTTACTGAAAAGCTTCAAAAAAAAAAGGAGAGGGTAAAGTATATTTCTACAGATGTACTCCAGAGTCTTATATCCACAAGCAGCATAAAATGTGCATATCTGTCAATCTGTTTAAAGTGTTGTTTTTCTAAATGCTACTACATCAAGAAGCTCTCTCTCAATACGCCTAATAAAATAAAATTCAAATTAAGAATTGGCACTCCATTTTAGACCACTTACAGCTTTCCATGAAACTACTGTAATTTGCCACTATCTAGAGACAGAGCCTCAGTTGTAATTTAAATAGATCTAACTTCCATTAAGAAAGCAGGAGCCAGCCTCCCCTGAATAAATCTTGCCAAGAAAAGTCAATTTGGTTCACCTATGGCAAAAAACAATAACTTCTATTACCTTAAGTAGTCATTCTAAATATATTTTCCTTGGATGTATGCTTTAATGAAGGCAATAGGACACAAACCTAAGTAATGCTTTTAAGATAAAGGTGATGGCCTACGGTAGCTATCTACCTAGGCTTTATCTACTGTTGCCCTTCAGCAACAACTATTGAGATAGTCTTCTTAATTCACACTTGCAAGTATTTAAGAAACTATTGCCAACAACAGATGGAGTTTCATTAAGAGTTGCTAGCCCATTACCTTCCCATCCATAAACTTCAATGAGCCCAATCCCGATCATTTCTCACACTAGGCTTAACTGAACAGAAGTAGCACCCTACTTGAACCGTTCACTTCAAATATTTTTCATCCTTTTTCATACTCTTCCAAAAAGCCCAGAAGGGACCACAAGTGGAAATTCTGCTGTCAATAGGAAGGAAGAGTGGGGGTTTTTTTAAAGGGAGGGGAGAGGTGAAAAAGAAATGCAGCTTAATCCTGTACACACTATTCCCAGGAAAAGAATCCTACAAAGACATTACATGATAGTAAGTCACACCGTACACAGTGGGGCTAAACTTGCAAATACAAATACACAGGATTGGCTGCATTCATTTCATCAATGCCCCTCTGCTTGAGGGTAAACCAGATTGGAAGGGTCCCACTAACATGCCCAGCATTAGTCTGTTCTTTGGACTTCCAAAGAGGCTAAGAGTGTGACGTCAGGCTCTCTGATCTCTTTCTCTCTGTGTGTGTGCCTTCCAGTCGCCTGTCGACTTGAATTTCATAGGGTTTTCTTAGGTAACAACAATAAACTACAAATCTAGTATTCCATACGATGGAGTCATGATAGTGTCAATGGTGTCAAACTGCACTAATTTTGCAGTATGGCAGCAGCCTTAGAAATAACTATAAAATGCATGTGCATGCACCTTCAAGTCACCTGTCAACTTACGTTGACCAGATGAATTTAATAGGGTTTTCTTAGGCAAGGAATACTCAGAGATGTTTTTGCCAGTCCCTACCTCTGAAATATAGCCTGGTCTTTCATGGAGATCTCTCCTCCAGGATTCAGAAAGAAACTGCATTCAGCTTAACAGGAATCTCAACCATAGCCTCTGTGTGTGGAAAGGAAAAGCTTCCAGGAAGACATTTCAAGCTGAAATGTTATCTCTCCCACAAATATGCCAGGATTGGGTATGATAAAGGCAGGATGACCAGAGGTTCCCCCACCCTTCTTTTTTTCCAGGACCTGCCCTACATTTAAACCTTTGGTCCAGGAGGAATTTCAAAATGTCCTCCACTTTAAGCATAACTAAGAAGCATGGATTTATATTTCTATGAATGTTTAGGTCTTTTCTTTGGTCATGTCCTCCATTTTGTGGTGCCCTGTCCTCCTCACCTTGGATAAGGGAAGGAGTTCACCTCCCTGATCAACATCTCCACAAGCCGGAGGGGGGGGGGGGAAGGTTGTTTCTCACCCCACGGGATCTGGCAGGATTAGGCCCTCCTGGGATAAGAGAAAGGAGCCTTTGCCTTGGACCTCAGATGATGATGATGATTACATTTTAGTAAATTGTTACATTTTCATACATGCTTCAAAATGAACTGAGGTGAAATTGATTCCCATCTACATCAGTCAAATTGTACAGACTATTAGCATGGAGAGAACCTCTTGTTGTGACTGTGTTAAAGACTGGTGCGTAAAATGGCAACCCAATCAGACTTTTTAAGAGTTAAGAATCCTGGCTGGATGAACCTGTCAGCTTTGCTTTCTCTCATATCATTTTTTAAAACATACAAACAAACAAACAAACCAAGAAAAGTAAGTGCTTCCCAATCTCAGTATGAAGACGTCTGCAGATAATAGCAAATGATTATCAAAAAGGATCTGAAATAATATTCTCCACCATCTCCAGTAACATGTGGCTCTAAGAACAGCTGAAAATGGACCTGGGGTAAAGGAAAGGGGCATCTGGAGTGGAGACTGCCAAACCTACGTACCAAGGAAGGAAGGAAGGAAGAAGGAAGGTGCAGAAAAAAGAAGGAAGGAGGGAAGGGAAGAACGAAGGAAGGAAGGAAGGAAGGAAGGAGGAAGGTGCAGAAAAAAGAAGGAAGGAGGGAAGGAAAGAACGAAGGAAGGAAGGAGGAAGGTGCAGAAAAAAGAAGGAAGGAGGGAAGGAAAGAACGAAGGAAGGAAGGAGGAAGGTGCAGAAAAAAGAAGGAAGGAAGGAAGGAAGGAAGGAAGGAAGGAAGGTGGAAGGAAGGAAGGAAGGAAGGAAGGAAGGAAAGAACGAAGGAGGGAAGGAAGGAAGGAAAGAAGGAAGGAAGGAGGGAAGGAAGGAAGGAAGGAAGGAGGAAGGTGGAAGGAAAGAAGGAAGGAGGGAAGGAAGGAAAGAAGGAAGGAAGGAAGGAAGGAAGGAGGGAAGGAAGAAAGGAAGGAAGGAGGAAGGTGGAAGGAAAGAACGAAGGAGGGAAGGAAGGAAGGAAAGAAGAAGGTGGAAGGAAAGAACGAAAGAGGGAAGGAAGGAGGAGGTGGAAGGAAAGAACAAAAGAGGGAAGGAAGGAAGGAAAGAAGGAAGGAGGAAAGGAAGGAAGGAAGGAAGGAGGAAGGTGGAAGGAAAGAACGAAGGAGGGAGAGAAGGAAAGAAGGAGAATGGGAAGGGAGGAAAGAAGGAGGGGAGGAAGGAAAGAAAGAAAGGCGGGAAAAGAAGGAAGGAAAGAAGGATGGAACGAAAGAGGGAAGGAAGAAAGAAAGAAGAAAGAAAGAAAGAAAGAAAGAAAGGAGAGGAGAGGAGGGAAGGCAATAAGGAAAGAAAAAGGGAAGGAGAGAAGAAAGGAGGGAGTGAGGGGGAAAGGAAGGACTCCGCTTCTTCCCAGGCTGAAAAGGCAGCCTCCCTCCCGCTGGGCATCTCAGCCTCTCTGGGCAAGGCTCAGCCTGCCTGGCGAAAGAGGAAGGAAGGCAGGCAGGGAAGGAAGGAAGGAGGGCTGGCTACTCACGTATCTGTTGATGAGGGTCCTGAGGCGGCTGCAGTCCATGGCGAGGAAGAGGAGGAGGAGGCGAAGGCGAAGGCGGGCTGTTCCCCCCGCGGCGATGCCTCCTGCCTGGGATCCCGCCGCCTCTCCTCTCCTCTCCTTCTCCGCTCCGCTCCGCCTGGGTCAGTCTTGGAGAGTCCCCCTTGGGGCTGTGAGCCTCATCGGAGCCTCCGGAGGAAGGGCGGCATCCCGCCTTGCCCTGGATCGCCGCCGGCTCTCCCTCCCTCCCTCCGGATGGGGCATGCGGGCGCCCAAGGGATCGATCAATCGCGCCCCATGTTAGGCAGCCTTATGCTGGATCTGGAGGAGGAGGAGGAGGAGGAGGAGGAGGAGGAGGCGGCCTTAGTCAGTCTCCTGCTGGAGCTCTCCAGGGAACTTCTCCCGCGGCTGAGGGACTCTCCTTCGCCGACTCCTCTCCCTCCGCCGCTGGCGCTGCCGCTTCTCCTCCCTCGCTCTTTGATCCTTCCCTGCTTAGCCACTCCGCTCACGTCACACGGCGAGCATGCGCGCTGCGACGCCTCCCCCAAATCTCACCACACACACACACACACAGCCCTTTGGAGCACTCCTTCCCTTCCCCCCCCCCCCCACAGGTAGACCAGACCCCCTTGTCTCCTCTTTCTCCCCCAGGACCTGACAGAAGAAGACTAATGAATGGGGAGGGTGGCTATGAAAGAACTAGAAAAGGCCCTAAAATGCAAAGACATACAACCCAGCGCAAAAGTCAGAATCATACAAGCCATTGTATTCCTTATTACCATGTATGGATGTGAGAGATGGGCAGTTAAGGGGGGTTGCAGACTGCCAGAAATAGTGCAAATTGAGCCCACTTTTAGGGTTAGGGTTAGTGCTAGGGAATCATAGGAATTGTTTTTTGTTTTTTTCTGAGACATTGAGCCTTCTCTGTCAGAGAGCTCTGGTGCCACAATAAAATACAGTTCCCATGATTCCCTAGCACTAACCCTAACCCTAAAAGTGGGCTCAATTTGCACTATTTCTGGCAGTCTGCAACCCCTCTAAGAAAGATGATAGGAAGAAAATCAATGCCTTTGAGATAATGTGGTGCTGAAGAAGAGTGCTGAGGATCCCATGGACAGCCAAAAGGACAAACAAGTGGGTCCTAGAGCAGATCAAGCCGGAAACCTCCCTGGAAGCCAAGATGACCAAAATGAGGCTGTCATACTTCAGACACATCATGAATAGAGAAGACTCGTTAGAAAAGACAATAATGCTGGGAAAGGTGAAGGGAAATAGGAAGAAAAGAAGGCCACATGCCAGATGGATGGACTCTATGAAGGAGGTCACAGGTATTAAGGGGTTACATGAATTAAGCAGAGCAGTGGAGGACAGAAGGTCTTGGAGATGTCTCATCCATAGGGTCGCCATGAGTCGAAATCGATTCGAGGGCAGTTTAACAACAGGATGGATGTGGATGCGTAAACCTGTCCTCCACTTCAGCCTTTCTGTCCAGGAGGGATTCCCAAAGGTCCCCCATGTTGAGCATGGCTGAGAAGCATACATTTCCATTTCCAGGAGTAGTTTTAGCTCAGGGTGACCAGGGGTCCTCCTTTTTTCCCCAGGACCTGTCTTACATTCCAACCTTCTTTGCAGGCCGGCCTGCAAAAGATACTCCTCCCCATAACATCTTAACTCGGGACAGAAACATCCAAATGCAGGCATCTGACTAACATCTCCCATTGTTTCTCTCCTGTTTGCTTTGTAGCATCTTGCCTGATGAAGAAGCCCATGGAGCTTGGAAAGCTTGCAACAAGTATATTGTGCATTTTGGTGCGCCAATAAAGGTATCACTGTTTGGTGGATTTTTGTGTGAATTTGCTAAAAGGCCAACACAGCTCCCCCTGCATGATTCCAGCCTTCTGTCCAGGAGGGATTCCAAAAGGTCCTCTGGAGCAGGTGTAAGAAGCATAAATTTATCTTTATAGGCATGTTTTTACCTTCTTCACTTTTGGGGGGTTCTCCCTTTTGTTCTGGAAGGTCCTACAATTGGCGGTGCCTGTGTCCTCCTTGGCAGGGAGGACAGCTGGTCCCCCTAGGACTCTCCCAACCTCCCTCCCTCTCTTTTCCCAGATTGCTCTTGGATTCCAGGTGACCAGATGTGCCCCCACCACAAAATGGAGGAGACGCGGAGTAAAAATGGAGGACATGACCAAGTATAAAGCTTTCAAAACCCTCTCCGTATAAATATAAATCCATCCTTCTTAGTCCTGCTCCAAAGGGAGGAACTTTTGGAAATCCCCCTGGACAGAAGGTAGAAATGGAGGACAGGTCCTGGAAAAGGAAGACTCCCACTTATGGCAACCCTAAAGCAACACTATCATACATTTTTTGTGGCATGGGTTTTTGTTAGTTTGTTTGTTTTTGGAGGAGGCTTACCATTGCCTTTTCCTGAGGCTGAGAGAGTGTGACTCCCCAAAGACAGCAGATTCAATTCAGCTCTTATTGACCCTTTGCTGACTTTGCACATACTGAGTTGCCAGAGTTGGAAAAATGCAGGGTTTTCCCCCTTCTGCCAAGAAAACCCCATGACAGGTTTGTCTTAGGGTTGCCATAAGTAGGAAAACGACTTGAAGACACACAGGAACAAAAACAACCCTTTATAACAGATTTATTTTGGCGGGAGCTTCCTTGGATTACGCATCCACATCCACTGCGGCATCCTCTCAGAGGCATTTGCAATTTGTAGTGTGTGTTATATTTGCCCCACAGGCACAGCCATCTTACCAAGTTTCCCACAAGGATCAACAGGTGGATGGACTCAGTGAAGTAGGGTCAAAGGCTTTCACGGCTGGCATCCATAGGTTTTTTGTGGGGTTTTCGGGCTGTGAGGCCATGTTCTAGAAGAATTTATTCCTGACGTTTCACCTGAATCTGTGGCTGGCATCTTCAGAGAATGGTGGCATGAAAGTGAGTGGGGTATATATATACTGTGTGACCCTTGGTTGAGAGGATGTGATTTGCATGTTAATCAAGGCCAACCCACAGATTAACATGTAAATCACCTTCTCTCAACCAAGGGTCACACATTATATATGACCCACACACCTCCATTGCACCTTTCTCTGAAGATGCCAGGCGAAATGTCAGGAATACATTCTTCTAGAACACGGCCTCACAGACCGAAAAACCCACAAAAACCTATAGGGTCACGGTTTAAAATCAAGGAAAGAGCGAAGGCCACCTTGCATGCCAGAGCAAGACAGATGAGAAGGAGGAAGGTGAAAGTGTCTCTCTTCTTCCTGCCAGGGACAGCATCTTCTGCTGCCTATCATGCAGCTGCTAGGAGTAGTGGAAGCCCTGAGATGCTGCTAGAAAGCTCCAGGAGAACAACAACAACAACCAGTCTTGTGACCAGAAAGGGAGAGGAAGGCTGTTACCCACACAACCCACTTACCTGGAAATTGTGTGTGTGTGTGTTGTGTGTCTTCAAGTCATTTTCAATTTCATGCAACCCTAATGCAAACTAATCATGGGGTTTTCTTGGCAAGATTGGTTCAGAGGAGGTTTGCCATTGCCCTCCCCTGAGGATGATATAGAGCGCGACTCTCCCAAGGTCACCTAGTGGGTTTCACAGCCAAGCTAGGATTCGAACTCTGGTCTACAGAGTCATACTCAAACCACTATGCCACCCTGGCTCACACATAGTCAAGTAGGTAGGCATAAATCAAGATCCAATGATGATAAGTGTAAAACGCTGGTATAAATTACCAGGGCCCAACTAACAAGATGGGGGCACAGTGGCCAACTATGTTACATATACTTCTTGCTTCCCCCCCCCCCCCGTAATATTATTTGCCCATTGTTTTTAACATTGGTTATAACCAAGCAATGAATTTCAAAGAATGATCTACAAAATTCCATTAGTTATTGGCCAACACAGATTTTACACAGAAAAAGAAGTACTAATTACATATTAAGAACAGAAGATAGTTATACCTTAATTCTTCACAAAATATATGTTTAAGTGCACACAGTTTTGAATAATGGCTTGCAACTGAGCATTTCTGAATAAAGAGTTTTAAATGGCCTGCTTTTGCTGCGAGGGGGAAGCTGATCTCCCCACCACCACCAGGGCCTGGACAGATCTACACACATGGAATATGTTCACCAGCTAACTTGTGCCACATTTCAAACCATTTCCTTCCATAGGTATAACACCACTTACAAAAACAACAACAACAACACTTATTAAGTTGTCTTCAGGTAAAGGTGTTAACCAGACCTTCTACTGGATATCTTTTAATGGGAGTGCCAGGTTCTAGGGAGTGAAAGTCAGAATGGGAGTGCCGCATTTATGACTCAAACCACTTGATCAAAGGCATTTTTTCCAGAGCTGTATTGCCTTCAGTCATGTGCAAAATATCTTGACAGATGAAGTGCTTAGCAGCTTGCACCTCAGACTACCCTGGGGGCTCTGGTTAACTTTTTTGATGTTTCTTCCTATTTATTCCTTTACCTGCTGGGCCAAAATTCAACATAGCAGGCACAGGAAGAAGAATGACAGAAGAAGTAGGAGGTGCAGTGTCGTGGGACATGTACTTTATTTATGTGTGTGTTATATTGCTATCATACCTTTATGCCAGTAAACCCCAGATGGGATACATGGTTCTCCTTGCCCTCGCCCCTATCTTCACAATAGTTTAGTGAGATTGGTCAGTCTGAGAGAGAATATTACAGGCCGAAGGTTCCTAAGGGAAATTGCATGACTCAGTAGGGATTAGAACCTGGATTACCCAATTCCCAGCCCATGACTCTAAAAGCTATACCACATTGGATCACTTTGTTGTTGTGAACTGCCCTCAAGTCTTTCATAGCCACCCTCTCCATTTTTAGGGGCTTTGCAGACTGTCCTAAAGGGCCGGCTGGGGGTGGACGCTGCGTCAAAAGGGTGCAAAAAAGCTGCTGCTGTGGCTGATAAGGCAACCTTTTGCTGCCCCTAGAAGGAGCGGCATTTTGCCACTCTTTTGGGGGCAGCAAAAGGGAGGATCGGGGCTGCGGCGTGTGGTTGCCTCAGCCCCGATCCGCCAGTCCCAGGGGCGGCTCTGTGCCAGCCCTTTAGGCGGGTCTGCATAGCCCCTGAGTCTTCTTCTGATTTCCTGACTGCAGTCCCCAGAAGTTTATTTGAAGAAGTCTCTTTGAAGTCATAGGTTTTTTTGGCATAGATTCTAGAAACTCTATTAATAAGCTGAATGAGAATCACAACTTTTTTTTTGACAGACAAAAATCAGACATGGAGCATCAGAGCATGACCTACTTTCACTTCCTTAACCACGTGTGTCATTTCAGGTGACATTTTTCTCTCCATAGCTGCAGTATGAAGTCCACAGTATGGTTTCAGTAGACATAATAGTTGTGTTGGGGTTGTTCTAAGACTTGTAAGCTTATCGCACGGCACTTACAAGAACAGGAATGGAACAGAATGAAAGGGAACGGGATGGGGCAAAAACACATTTTATTGCACGGGAGAACGCCACTAGTGCTGCTGGGAATCCCCAAGGCATTCTCCAGCCGTTCCTTGCAGCCAATTTTTGAAGGACAAATTTGAACCATCCTTCAAAAATCGGCTGCCAGGAATGGCTGGGGAATGCCTTGAGGACTCCCAGTGGCATCGGTGATGTTCTCCCGTGCAGTAAAATGTGTTTTTGCCCCATTCCCTTCCGTTCCGTTCCGTTCCGTTCCATTCCCGTTCTTATAAATGCCATGAGATAAACTTATTGGCCACATCAGAATGAAAGAATTAGGGTCTGAGTCCCCCATGTTTTCTCTTATATGACTAATTAAAAGTCTGGGCTTGAAAACATGGATGTATTTATTGATTTGTATGCTGGAGTTTCACTTTTTCTTAGGATTTTAGATTAGAGCTGTTTGTCTGAAAGTGTCATGAACAGCTCAAAGGCAATACTTCCCCCAAAATATTTCCCCTTCCTTTGGTTATTTACATCTTTGAAGCTATTGTAATGGTCGGAAAAATGCACCCTTTTCTAAGGAGGCTACAATTTATTGGATGAATGTATTAAAAGCAAGCCATTTAGTGTATTTTAAAACCCTCAGCCACTTGACAGTGCTAATAAATGTCTATGCACAAATATTACCAACTTCCTATGAGATCAAACCACAAGATGCAGCGGTAGAACTGTCCCTCAGTTTCATAGCCAAGAGCTAATCACAGCCCATCTAGTTATAATGGGATTATTCATGTCAGGGTGCTTCCAAATGAAGAGTTCATTGTATAATTGCCCTACTGCAAATGGAATACGGTGGAGAGCAGGGTTCCCAGACACAATCTAAGGAGGAGAAAGTGGAAAAGCTGTACAATGCATTTTGACTGGTAGTGCTAGGAGCAGTGGCATACATAATATATTTGATACCCTGTGCAGATCATTTTTAACAGACACACACACCAAAAGAGACTGCCCATCTCTGTAGGGCTCTGGAGACCCCCCAAAGAAATGAGATTACAACAAGTGGCAGCGGGGCTAACTCTGCATTTCTGCCACTGTCACTTGCTGCTATTGCCCATCTCTTTGGGGCTCCAGAGATCCCTGAAGAGACAGGCTATCGGCAATAGGTGGTGGGGCTATGTTTCTTCCCCGAATAGAACAGACCTTATTTTAATCTGTGTCTCTCCCTCTTTTATATCTTTTATATTCTTACTGGTGCTAGAACACCAGTCATTTTAACTTATTTTAGTACTGCATTTAATTTTTAAAGGGAGGGGGGTTAATTTGTTTATTATGTTATTATTGTTCATTGTGGGGATTGTTTTATCTGCGTTTATGATGTGAGCCACCTTGATTGCCTAGGCAAAAGGTGGGATATAAAAATAAAGTTTATTATTTATTACTATTAATGACATTGCTCCCCAAACATAAAAGGTGTGGGGTGAGGTGGGCAGAGCAAGGAGAGGCTCACTCACTGTCATCATCAGTGAGAGAGGTGAATGCTCATTCCCCACCCACTGAGCCTTAAAAGTGTGTGTGTGTGTGTGTGTGAGGCTCTGTGGGCAGAGAAAGGAGACACATGCCTTGCCTCCAGTCACCATCAGCATCAGCAAGCAAGGCATGTGTCTCCTTTTCTGCCCACTGAGCTGTGGCAGCCATGGACTTCACCCCTTCCTTAACATAACTTTCCTTCCTGGCCAGCAGCCCTTCTAGACTTGGGAGAGGGTGCCAGGTGAACGGGAAAGATAGTCAGAGGAAGGGGAGACAGTAAGGAGGAAACATGGAGCTGCTGCTGTCCAGATGGAGTTGTGGCACCTCAAAAAGACAGGCAGTACCTATTATAACTAATGATACCCCATTGAATGATTGGCAAAAAGATATTAAGAATTTTATATGGAGAGGTAAGAGGGCAAGAGTAAAAATGAAACTGATGCAAGATACAATTTTGAGAGGAAGTATGGGTCTTCTCAATTTAAAATTTTATTACAGTAGCCTCTCCCAATTCGTGGGAAATCCATTATGAACACACACACCCATGAAAATCCCCATGGACTCCTCCTCACAAGTCCCATAGGAAATAATGCATGCATGCAGAGCCGTGCGCAGGTGAGCATGGCCATTTTGTTTATAGCCACTTGTCCCTCCCGCAAAGAGTGAGACCGCAGATTCCAAGTCTGCAAAAAGGGAAGGACAAATGTATTATGCAGCAGCTCTTAGCTGGGCAATAGACTGGACAAAATTAGAAGAAGAAAAAAAAGAGACTACAGAATTTGGAAGGGGCAGATCTAATATTTGGACTACCTGGTTACATTTTTTATGATAAGGTAAAATCAAATAAGGAGTTTAATTACCACTTTATTAGAAAATCATTATTAAGAGTGTGGTCAAAGTTCAAAGTAAAATGATGCTCTAATATTCCATTGTGGGTTTCAATAAAAGAAGCAATGTTCAATAAGGAAAGATTAGGTAATTCAAAATGGGTAACGTGCAGATATAAAAAAAATTGAGAATAAGCATAGGATAATGAAAACAGAAACTGAACCAATAAAGGAAGGTGACAAATGCAATTGGTTTTTATATAGCAGGTTGAAAGAAAGAGACAATCAAGATATGAAAACATATGGTATTGGCAAAGTCGACACTGATTTTGAAAACATATAGAAGATAATCATTGAATTTCAAAATTATATAAATTGATACTGAAATATAAATAGAAGATGAAACAATAAAGTAATGCATGAATAAATGGGTTAAAGATACAAATCAAAATATACAATTGTTACAGTGGGAAAAATTGGGGAAAAAGAATGAGGTATACATTAAATTATGATATGAGAGAACCTATTTTAAATGCAATATAGATGGTATCTGATCCCATTTAAACTTGCAAAAATTAATAACAAAATTAAGAATACCTGCTGGAAATGCGAAACTGAAGTAGGTATCTATCACTTCTGGTGGAACTGTAAAAGAGAGAAAACAATCGAAAACAATCCACTCCCTGGTTAAATAAAAAAATTAAATAGATCAGGAGGTATGGATCTGAAATAGTATTTATTAAATATGGTAGAAGACGAAAATCTGGGGAAAAGGTGTGGGAAAGTATTATTTCACATGATAATAGCAGCCAGACTAATATATGCTTCCCTGTGGAAGAGCAAGGAACTACCAAGGATTGAAAGTTGGTTAAACTATAGGAGTATATGGAGATGAACAAATTGACATGTATGGTTAAAAAAAAATGGGAACCTCTGGTTGCTTTTTTAAAAACAGGAAAAATGAGATTTTATGAGCATTGCTATAGAGGATTAAATACAGAGCAAAATATAAGATTTGTAGATTTGTGTAACAACTATTAGAATATAGCAGCTGCTGAAAGGAACTTTAAAGAAATATGAGATAATATGGAGTAAACAGAAAAAGAAACTAATTGAGAGTACAAAACAGCAGAAAATGTTTTGAGGATTAGAAGAAATAAAGAAGTTATTGTTACTATTTTATTTGAAGCTTTTGTTGTATTGTCTGTTTTTGATTATTTGAAAATCATTAAAAACTATTTTGAAAAAAAGACAGGCAGTAGCAATAGGGGCAGCAGAAACATGTGAAGTGGTGGGTCTAGGAGCACCCCCAAACTGCAAACACAGTCCTTCCAGGAGAGCATGACCCCATCTAGGACAGGGGATTGTATCCCAATACCTGATTTGGGGGCCCCTACTGTAAGCACCTCCATTTTCTCTGGATTCAGCTTGAGTCAGTTTTTCCTCATCCAGTCCATTACCACTTCAAGGCATTGATTGAGGGGAGAAATGCCATCTGTCGTCATGGCTGCTGACCGAGACATGAAGAAATATATTTGGGTGTCATCAGCATACTGATAACATCCCACCCATTACCCCAGTTAGGGTATCACCTGGAGTGGCCTGAATCTCCCACACCTCCCTAGTGTCACCCCTGGTTAGGAGCTATCCATTTAAAACCGCACTTCCATCATCTTCAGGAAAAGTTTCTGTCAGTTGAATTCTATGTGGAATTTCAAACCAGGCAATTTGTAACTTAATTTCTAAAGTAGGGGGTGGTAAGATTCACATCCCTTGTTAACTGCTATCAGGTCAATTTCAGCTGATGGTGAACCTATGAATGAGAGACTTTCAAGTCACCTTCTTATCAACAGCCCTGTTCAGGTCTTGCAAACTCAAGGCCATGACTTCCATGATTGAGTCTATCCATCTGGTATGCAGGCTTCCTCTTTTCCTATTACCTTCTACATTCCCAAGCATTATTGTCTTTTTTAGTGAGTCATATCTGTCAAGGCCATGTGGCACCCTGGTCTGGAAAATGACATGGATATGGCCACTGAAAGGAACTGGAGCAATGGTAACAGGGTTACTACAGTTCAAGTCGCAGGTGCATGAGTCAGCATTTGGCAAGCTGTACATCATGGGAGGTCTAATGCAACATGCACAGTGGATGAGACAAGCCAGGTATGCATCATGGGAGGTCTGATGCAACAGGCACTGGGGATGAAACCAGCCAAGTTTATTAGTGTATGGCTATCACATGTTCCCAAGAAGACCACCTATATATGGGAGAGGGTCAGAATCTCTGTTGTTGGTTAGTTGTGGTTGGCACTTTGTTGGTCTGTATAGCTATGAGTATTCAAGACAGACATCTGATACTCTATGTATCTTTGTAAATATTTGCAACAAAGATTAAAGCCCTCATTGAGTGAAGTCTCGCTGTCCAGAGATTCATTTCTCCAAGCTGAAAGCAGCAGCCTGTATGTGGGAGGATTTTTCCTGTGCTGTCTGGAGCAAGATTCTTCACAGAAGACTATCTTCTGGGCATTCCTGCCTACGTGCATCAACTCTGCATGTGTGTATGCAAGATCCTACCTGTCTGCATACCTCAACAATATCTTCTCATGGTATGTTCAAAGCAAAACAGTCTCAGTTTAGTTATATTGGCTTCTAGGGAGAGTTCAGGCTTGATTTGCTCTAAGACCCACTGATTTTTCTTTTTGGCAGTTCATGGTATCATAAGAACTGTTTTCCAGCACCATATTACAAAGTAGTTTATTTTCTTCCTATCAGCTTTCTTCGCTGTCCATCCTTCACAACCACATATAGATATTGGGAATATGATGGCAGGGAAAATCCTAACTTCAATATGCAATTGCATATCTTGTCACTTCATGATCTTATCTAGTACTTCCATAGCTGTCCTTCTTAGTCCTAGTCTTCTTTTAATTTCTTGACTTCAGTCTTCATTCTGGTTAACAAATGAGCCAAGATAGGGACAACCTTGAACTATTTCAATGTCTTCATAGTTTGATTTAAAGTTATGTAAATCATACATGGTAATTATTTTTATTTTCTTAATGTTGAACTGTAAACCTATCTTTGCACTATCTTAAATTCTTTATGGGGTTTATCACACAGGAGGAAATAAGGAGTTTAAACAGTAATTAACCTGTGAAAAATCACACAATTGAGATTAAAATGCTATTTAAATGAGATTAACACAAGAGCCATTATCCTGTGAATAACCAGGGAACAACCGGGCAATGAACAGCAAAAAGTCATTCATGCAAAGGTCCCATGAATTATATGCTGCTGTTTCTTGCCTGGTTATTCACAGGATAATGGCATTTTAATCACATTTCACCTTGACATCATGTGAAAACCATTAGTGCAATTGTGATCACCGTTTATACTTCCAATTGTCCCCCATGTAATAAACTCCTATGTTCCTTTCTCCAATTTTCACACCTCCTTCCTCTGAGTCTAATCCTGTTTTATGTAACATATGTTCTGTATACAAGTGAAACAGACACGCTGATAAAATATAGCAGTGCCTGATCCCCTTGCCAATAGGAAACTATTTTGTTTCTCCACAATCCAGACAGTAGCCTCTTGTTCTGAATACAGTTTATACATCAAGACAATCAAATAGTGTGGCACATCCATTTCTTTAAAAATAATCCATATTTTTTCATGATCTACACAATTAAGGTTTTGCTATAATTTGTAAATTTCTTCTGAAATTATTTGGTGAGCACCATTATCCAACATATGTTTGCATTATGATTCTTAGTGCCTCCTCCTTTCCAGAAACCCATCTTGGACAGCTGGCATTTCTTGCTCCGTATATGATAAAAAATATTTGTTGTAGAATTTTGAGCATCATTTTGCTTGCATGGAAGATTAACACAATGGCCTATTGGTGTCTGTTACTGCAACCCCTGGTGTCCACTTTCTTGAGGACTGGAATGTATACAAGTGTTTCTAATCTGTGACCATTGTTGTTATTTTAAAAATGTTGACAGAATTTTAGTTAGAATAGATTCTGTGAAGCAGATCTACTGGTATGCCATCTGTTCCTGGTGATTTATTTCTCCCAATTACTCTGATTATAGTTTCCACTTTACTTTCTAAAATTGGAGGTTTATCTTGAAATGGTTTTTCCTTGAATTAATCTATCATTGTTTCATCTTTTTTACATAGTTCTTCAGTGTATCGTTTCCATTGGCTTTTTATTTCCACCTGATCATGTAATGTGCTCCCCTGCAGGCCATATGAAATCTGCATTCTTGGTTTAAATTTTGAATTGATTACTTGGATCTTGTGAAAGAGTTCTCTTGTTCTTCCTTTTTTTGTTGTCATCATCTATTTCTCTGCACTGATTATTGTAGTACTTCTTGTTGTCCTTGCACACAAGACACTGAACAGTTGCATTCAGGATTCTAGCCCTATTTCTGTAACCTTTACTTTTGCTTCTTGTGTGTCCTTGATGTCTTGAAAAGTTTCACCTGGTATCCATTGATTTCATCCATTGATTGAGGCTTCTCTTTCTTTTTGGCTGCAGATAGCATCTTTTTGCATTCTTTCATGACAATGTCCCTGCTTCAGTCCAGAGTTCTTCTGCCTCACTGTCAGTTAGACTTAATGGTGCAAATTTGTTGTTGTTTGCTTTCCAGTCATTTCTGACTTATGGTGACCCTAACGTGAACCTATCATGGAGTTTTCTTGGCAAGATTTGTTCAGAGGAAACATTCAGGGGTAGCTATGTTGGCCATTTAGCAAATTCAAACAAAAATCCATCAGTGATACCTTTATTGGCCAACAAAAATGCATAATATACTTGTTGCAAGCTTTCAAAGCTCCATGGGCTTCTTCTTTGCCACAAGGAGGCCTGTGGCCTCACTGGAATGGAGACATATTGGATTGAAAAGAGGGGTCCCTGTTGCAATGTAAATGGATTTTAAATTTCCTAGACTTTGGAAATCTCCTTATAGCCACAGGGCTAGAAGGAGAATGAGCCTGCCTGCAAAAGATATCCTCCCCACCATATACCATCTTAACTAAAGACTGAAACATGTAGGCATCTGACTAACATCTCCAATTGTTTTTCTCCTGTTTGGTTTGTAACATCTTGCTTGATGAAGAAGCCCATGGAGCTTCGAAAGCTTGCAACAAATATATTGTGCATTTTGGTTGGCCAATAAAGGTATCTGTTGGATTTTTGTTTGAATTTGTTCAGAGGAAGTTTACCATTGCCTTCCTCTAAGGCTGAGAGCATGTTGCTTGCCCAAGGTCATGGCTGAGCTAGGAATTGAACTCTGGTCTCTAGAGTCATAGGTCAACACTGAAACCACTATGCCATGCTGGCTTGGTAATCTATTTTTGCATTACCTTTAAATTCTATGGGGATGTTCTTCAGGTTCTATTTTGGCATGATGGTTGGTTCAGTTTTCTTCTTTAGAGTGGGATACTCTAATTTTTGATATTAGCAGCTTATGATCTGTGCTACAATCTGCTTCTGGTCTAGTTTTTGTAGAGAGAATTGAGCTTCTCTATCTTCTGCTTCCATTTATATAATCTATTCGATTTTTATATTGGTGACCAGGTGATGTCTGTACATATAGTCACTTCCTTGGTTGCTTGAAGAATGTGTTTACAATGAGCAAACTGTTGGCCTGGGAAAATTCAATCAATCTCTCTCTTGCTTTATTTCTTGATCCTATGTCTACAATCTTTGATTCTGCTTTGTTTTCTATTTTTGCATTTTGCCTGACTGAGAAGTCTTATGATCAATGTCCTCCTCCTAGCATGATTTTTTTAAGTTTCTTCTTCTGCATCTGTAGTTGAAGCATAAACTTAATAGTAGTGGGGTTGTCCCTGGAGTTCTGTTCAGACAATTATATCCTTTGACTGCTTTTGCTAAAGATCTGTTCACTGTTAATGCCACTCTATTTCTTTCTAGATTTACATTTCCCAAGTAAAACATTGTATAATTATCTGATTAAAAATATCCCATTCCTGCCCATTTTAGCCCTCTCATCCCAAGCATTGTAATGTTTGTATGCTCCATTTCATGTTTTACTATGTCTAGCTTCCCCTGACTCATACTTCTCACATTCCATATCCCTATAATAAGTGTTGTGCAGCTTTGGATTTTCCTTTCACCTCTGAGCATGTCAACACCTGAATGTCCTTTCGGCTTGCATCATCAGCCACAGTGCTACTCATAGTTGTCCTCTGTTGTGCCTCAGTAGCTCACTGAGTGCTTTCCAACATGGGATACTCATCATCTGGCACTATGTGTTGTTTCATTTTGGATTGTCTCATCATAGGGTTTTCGTGGTAAAAGATATTCAAAAGGGGTTTACCATGCTTCCGTCTGCACAGTATTAACAAATGATAGCTATGGTGCCATCATTATTGTCTCTGAGAGAAACTCCACCAGTTTCACCCTCTACTACTGCTATTGTCCAGTTTGGCTCATCTGACAGAAAGTTAAATTCTCTTCCCTAGTAGCTTTTATCTTGACTCTCTGATATATTGGTACTAGAATTACTTGCTTTGAGAGGAGGTATCTTTGAAAATGCTGCCTAGGTTTTGTGCTTTTCTATCTGTTGGCATGTAAAATAGACCCTAGGCTTATGGTTCTGATTGAGCTCAGTTTAGAGAATCCAAAATAATCTCTTCTGGTCTTTATGAACTTCAATACAGCTTGTCCCAGATAACACCGCAAGCAAGCCTGCAGTTAGTATTATGTGAGTTGATAGAATTTCTCAAGGTCTTTTTCCAGCTAGATACAGTTATCTTATGATGAAAACCCCATTGGGACTGGAGGCCATAGCAGAAAGATTGCAGCTGTCAGCTGCTAGCAGGTGGAAGGCTATGAAGTGTTCCTGAAGCCATAGTTGCCAATGGGGAAAAGAGTGCCCAAATTGAGCACACAACTATGTGGAGGACAAACTGAATGATCAAGTCCAGGAAAATGTAAACTGGACATTTGTAACACTCTAGCAGTCACCTTCAAAGAGTGACAAGTTGGAAAACTAAAGCATATAGAGTAAAAGAGAATGATGACAGGTTAATATGGTACTTTGTTTAAAGTGCATAATTTGTTGTTGCTGCTGAAATAAGCCATTAATGACCTTTTTGGCTATATACAGGGAAGAGCAAGAAACAAGTTGATATATTATAAACTCTCCAGATATACATGATATTATAAACTCTCCAGATATGCATGACATTGAACATTTTTAATATTTATTTTTAAAAGAAAAATACAGTTTGGCCCCAGTTTGTGGAAGATTAATGATGAAAATAACCAATGTGCCCAGTGTAGATAAATATTATGGAAATATCTTCTGATAGAAAATTAGCATCCACTCTTCTAAAGAACCAGCCACTGCTCTCATCTTATTGAAAACTGCAGGTACAAGGTTAAATTATTCTTATAAATAAGTAGAGTCTACTCTGAGCAGCTCATAACCAGGAGGAGACTGTGATGCTGCTACCAAGCAAGTCTCACCATAAAAATATTTGTAATTCCCATTTAGAGCTAGAGCCTTCCATGGCTGGGTTGCCTTCAGCTTTATTAGGCGTTAAAAAAATTCACCACCTCTGTCAAAGAGATTAGCATCCTGCTAGATTATTGCTAAAACCCAGTTTGATGGGAAAGTAGTATGAATTTCTATTGGCTGACTCATCGTACATGTTCCATGCCATGCAAAAAGCTGAATTTCAAATTTTGTCTCTCTATGTTTGCAAAGCTTGGGCTTTATTTCACATACTCTGATGCCTAATCCTTTCACTTTAACTCTGCCAGAATCTTTGCTGATTTATGAGGGAAGAGAAAGGCATCTTCATTCTGCTCTAAATAATTACTCCTCCTTTGTCATACAGTGACTTGATAGAAAATAATGCAATGCATTCTAGAAAAGCATCTCACAGGCTTATATGCCTTCAGCCTTCCAGCCAGTAACAACAAATCCCCAAAGATATGACAATCTTGAAACTGAAGAGATGAGAGATATTTTTCCTCTCACATATTCATTTGGAAACACTTACAGCTACCTACTGCTTTTTTGTATGAAAAACTAGAAATGCAATATGACGATTCTCAGATGGTTAAACTTAGTTTTTATCAAGTTTGAATGCTGATCTTCAGTTTTGTTATACATATGTATTCAAAGATGCTTAGATATATGCTCCAATTGTCCCTTTGACATTAAAGGGAATCACAGAGGTCACAGATTCAGAAGCGCTTTTGCTAGATTTACTCTTAGGGAGGGACTTTCCTTGGCCCATCATGTATTTTAGAATGTATTTGTTTATTCCAGCAAATACAGTTGTCCCTCTGTATTTGGTGACTTCCCATTCAGTTTTGAATTTCCACAGAGGGGAAGCCAGGAGGGACAAAATGGTGTGTGCGCAGAGCCGCGCATGGCTTCAATATTTGCATTTTTTCTGATTCACAGGTGGTGGTGGTCTGGAATGAATCCTCTGTGAATTGGAAGGGACGACTGTACTCTGTTCTAGATATTAAGATGCATTTGAAAATCAGCTAAAAATATTTCCTCAAATTCTCTCTCTCTCTCTCTCTCTCTCTCACTCTCTCCTTCTCATTTGGGTTGGATTTTGTGAAATCATACATCACTCCAAACATTGAAATGGGTTTCTTGACTTCAGGCTACACAGCTAAGATTTTCAAAGTCTGAGACAGTACTAAGCTTCCCCAGGTTAAGTGAACAGTTGTTTGAAATTCTACAGCTGCTCTTAAAGCCAGGGAAGATGTTTTACAAAGTCTTCCTGCAGACTTTAAGCTGAGAAGCATTAGCTTTCCAGATGTTATTGCAGTGCAACCTTCATGATCCATCGCCATTGACTATTTTGGCTAGGGACTGAGTGTTGCAGTCTAACATCCAGAGGGTCATAAGCTCTCCATCCCTGCTTTAACATCCAGAGGGTCATAAGCTCTTCATCCCTGCGTAAGCTCTTCATCCCTGCTTCTGTCCCCTCTGTTTCCTAGTATGGGCTGGAGAGCAGACCAACCATTCCACGGAACCTCACTCTGCTCCTTTGCAATGCCAGGTCGGTAAAAAACAAGACCCACATCATCCAGGATCTTCTCCTGGATGAGGACGCCGACCTGGCTTGCTTTACAGAGACCTGGCTGGGAGAGGATAGTGCAATTACTTGGGCGCAGGCCCTCCCAGCTGGGTACTCTGTTAGTGAGCAGGTGAGGGGAAGTGGGCGGGGGGGTGGCGTGGCTCTAGTTTATAAAACCCATCTGACCTTGACCAGGATACCTGTCCGGAACACGGTCCACATTGAGTGCATGTACCTCAGCCTGAAGACCAGGGATAGCTTGGGGATTCTGCTAGTCTACCGACCACCCCGTTGTCTAGCAGACTCCCTGATCGAGCTGACGCAGCTGGTCTCAGAGCTTTTGCTGGAGTCTCCCAGACTTTTGGTCTTGGGGGACTTCAACATCCCACTCGAGACCAGTTTAACAGGCGCGGCTTGAGAGTTCATGGATACCATGACTAACATGGGCCTATCCCAATTGGTCAACGGGCCCACACATTGTGCAGGTCATACACTTGATGCGGCCTTTAGTACGGAACAGGAGTATCCATGGGCGGAGGTTGTAAAGACCTCCGCTCTGTCATGGACGGATCATTTCCTGGTCAAGATGGAACTGAGAGCCAACGTCTGCCCCACTGGGGGTGGTGGACCTATTAGATTGGTCCGCCCTCGAAGGCTAATGGAGCCAGTTGGATTCCGGAAAGCCTTAGAGGGGCTAATGGTTGGAAATGCTGGTGATCCTGTTGAGGCTCTGGTTGATACTTGGAACAACGATCTCACCAGGGCTATCGACACGATCGCTCCCAAGTGCCCTTGCCATTCTGCTTCTAACCGTAGGCCATGGTATACACCTGAGCTTAGGAAGATGAAGCGGTCTCGACAATGGCTAGAGTGCAGGTGGCGGAAAACTCGACTCCTATCTGACAGAACTCGCCATAGGAATTTTCTTCATTCCTATCGGGAGGCGATACGTGCAGTGAAGACAGCTTTCTCCTCTGCACGTATTGCGTCTGCAGAGTCTCGTCCAGCAGAGCTGTTTAGGGTGGTGAGGGAGATGACGCAGGTGCCCCCTGCGTCAAATCCCTTGCTTAACCCGACGACGGCCTGCTGCAACGCATTTAACAACTTCTTTGCAGACAAAATCTCTCAGATAAGAGCCGACTTAGATGCCACCATTGAAATAGAGTCGATAGGCGAGGCGTCCAGCGACTCCGTCGATGTAGTTATACTGGATCAGTGGCAATCTGTGAGTACCGAGGACGTGGACAAGCTGCTTGGTATGGTGAGGAAGACAACTTGCCCTCTCGACCCTTGCCCATCATGGCTGGCTGTCCAAGGGGGGGACGCATTGGTGAAATTCCTTACAGACATCATCAATGCATCCGTTAGGGAAGGACATCTTCCATCATGTCTTAAGGAGGCGGCTGTTAAGCCGCTTCTGAAAAAACCTTCCCTGGACCCCCTGGATATGAAAAACTACCGGCCTGTGTCTCTTCTGCCATTTTTGAGCAAGGTGATCGAGAGGGCAGTTGCTCTTCAGCTCCAAGTTGTCTTGGATGAAACCGATTATCTAGACCCATTTCAAACTGGCTTTAGGACAGGCTTTGGGGTTGAGACTGCCATGGTTGTCTTGACCGACGATCTGCGTCTGAGCATCGACAGGGGTAGTGTGACCCTGTTAGTGCTCCTAGACCTCTCAGCGGCTTTTGATACTATAGATTACGGCATCCTCTTGGGCCGCCTGGGAAGGTTAGGTATCGGAGGCACTGCTCTGTAGTGGTTCCGGTCCTTCCTTTCGGGTTGGTCCCAAAGGGTGCTGCTTGGGGACTGTAGCTCCTGTAAGAGGAACCTCACTTGTGGGGTCCCTCAGGGGGCTATCTTGTCCCCGATATTATTCAACATCTATATGAAGCCGCTGGGTGAGATAATACGGAGTTATGGTGCTGGGTGTTATCAGTACGCTGATGACACTCAAATCTATTTCTCCGTGTCTCGTTCATCGGCCTCGAATTCCAATGGCATCTCTTCTCTCAATGAATGTCTTCAAGCGGTAATGGGCTGGATGAGGAAAAGCAGATTGCAATTGAATCCAGACAAGACGGAGGTGCTCACGGTAGCGGCCCCGAAACCAGGAATTGGGTTGCAACCCCCAGTCCTGGATGGGGTCACACTCTACTCCAGTGACTGTGTTCGCAGTTTGGGGGTGCTCCTTGACTCGTCGCTCCTGATGACTAATCAGGTAAATGCGACGGTCAGGAGCGCCTGTTATCAGCTTCGGCTGATACGCCAGCTGCGCCCTTTCCTGGAAGTAAGGGATCTTGAGACAGTGGTGCACGCACTGGTAACCTCATGCCTTGACTTCTGTAATGCACTCTACATGGGGCTACCCTTGTGCTTAGTTCGGAAATTACAGCTGGTACAGAATATGGCAGCCAGACTTGTCTCCGGAACATCTCGGAGGGACCACATTACTCCGGTTCTGAGGTCCCTCCACTGGCTGCCTATCAGCTTCCGGGCTCGGTACAAGGTGTTGGTTATCACCTTTAAAGCCCTAAATGGCTTGGATCCAACCTATCTCAGGGACCGCCTTCTCCCACATAATCCTCCCCGTGCTCTCCGCTCCTCCGGGAGGAACTTACTCCAACCCCAAAAATTTTAGGCTTGCGGCTACCTCCCGGAAGGCTTTTTCTGCTGCCGCCCCTAGACTCTGGAATGACCTGCTGGACGAGATCCGTCACTTGACATCTTTAGACAGCTTCAAAAAAGCTGTCAAGACGGATCTCTTCCGGCAGGCCTTCCTAGATTAATACCCTGGCCTCGGGTACAATTGACCCACCCCAGTGTATGATCCCTCGTGGCCCCATCTGAGGATGGTGTGGATTAGTAATGCTGGGCTCTATTGGGCTAGTTCTGTTTTGTTTCATTTGTTTTATAATGATAACTAATGAATGTTATTTTAATAATGTCTGATTTAATACTGTTTTAAGGGGTGAGGGGCTTGTTGCACTGTACATTGTTTTATGGGGATTGTATATTTTACTGTTGTAAGCCGCCCAGATTGGTTTTCCAGAGGGCGGGATATAAATAAATTTTATTATTATTATTATTATTAAATCAATTCATTAGATCAGGGGTAGGCAACCTAAGGCCCGGGGGCTGGATGCGCCCCCCCCGAGGCCTTTGGACTGGCCCCAGGCCGGTCCTGCCGCTGCTGCCGCTGCCCCCCGCTGCCCCCCGCCACCACCGCCACCCGCCATGATGATATTGATTATTGTTGTTATTACTTGTTCTTGGGGTTTTCTTGGCAAAATCTCCACAGGGGGTTTGCCATGGCTTTTCTGGGGCTGAGAGAGTGTGTCTGCATACTTTATTTATTTATTTATTTATTTATTTTTGGTGCTTCAGCCCTCCAATTGTCTGAGGGACAGCAACCCAGTCCCCGGCTCAAAAAGGTTGCCTACCCCTGCATTAGATGAATGTGTTGACTGTTTTTTAAACTGACCAAACATTATCACCAATTAAAAAGGGATTTTTCTAATGTTAATTAGTTTTACTTAATGTAGGTGGCTGCAACTATAGGGAGATCATTTTATCACTATCACAGAATACCTTTTCTATGATAGCTCCTACTATGATGTCTACCTAAAACCAGAAGAAAGTATACATTCCCCAGCTATACAGATCAATTGTTTCAGTCACAGGGAAATTCATGCAGATTTGCTCCACTAATGCTTATCAACTAAGACCTTATTATGTAGGGTGAAAGCCTTAAATGGTATTCCTATATTTGAGGAAATTATATTAAAGAATAAGAAAACAGAGCAAGCCCAGTTTGCTGTCATGCATGATCATGCATAGTTTATTTCTTCCTTACAGTAATGTACTTAAATTAATCTCACTGTTCATGTACTAGAACTGATAAGAGGAAGCTACCAATCCCCCTGCCCTTCCCCAACATGCACATGCAAAGACAATCTGAGTAGGACTAATACTTTAAGCCAGAGGAAATGTGACATGTGCAAGAGGATCCAATCACACTGCCCTTCAGGCAGTAGAAGATATAGACAAGATCAAAGAGGCACTTGACTTGACTTGAAGTGCTTGGTTCTGTGGAAACAAATTTGTTGAATTTGCTTTACTAGCTGAGAAGGGAAAAAATCTATTAGACCTGTAAAGTTCAGTGTCGCTTCTGTACTTTCCTGTTCCAGGTGATCAACTGGTTAGAGGGAGTTATATCATCAATGTATCATGTTTTTAAATACAGAAGAAGTTCTTCCTTTTTTATAATGCAGAAAACAACTAATTGATAGAGTGATCTATATATTTAGCATCTGATTAATTAGCAGAGCTCAGAATTAAAGGCACACTTTTGTTAAAAAGGGGAAAAAGAAGATATTAAAAACAACCTTTCTTCCCAGCTCTTATGATCCTGGCATGTTGACTCAGTAGTAAAGCACTGTGATTTTGTGGGACTTAATTCCATGCAAGTATACACTGAATGCTTCAATAATTTTTATTTAGAATAAAAGATAGGTCAACAACTTCAGTTTCTCACAGAGATACAGAAGCTAAAATTCTGGTGGTATACACATTTTAGGTAATAGTTCATAGATAGTCTTTTTTAAAAGCTGTTTTTCAAGCATGAGGAATACTATTACCTTGTGCATGTTTACTCAGAAGTAAGTCGCACTGTGTTCAAAGGGATTTAATATTAGCAAGTGCCTTGAGCCTAAGAATAAGTGAGCAGTCCAGTCCAACAGATATAACCCAAATCAGTACTACAGTGGCCCTCCACATTTGCTGGAGTTAGGGGTGCAAGACCCTTGTGAAAGTGGGAAAACTGCAAATTAAAAAAGCTACATTTTTTTAACCAGAGAGAACACCTCTCTAGGAATCTCTAGGTGCACCAGCACAACTCTGTGGCCAATATCTACCAGACTCTGACCATTGAATCATGCTGGATGACCTATTAATGCCTAGAGAAGTGTTTTGTCTAGGAATCTCTAGGTCTCCCAACATGACTTCAGGCAGAGTCACACTGGAGAACGTGAAGATTCCTAGAGATCATACTAATCAAATCCCAAATAATCAAAGCTGCAAAAGTCAAAGCCGCAAATTTTTTTTGTATTTGCTTATTTAGCAGCAAAATGCAAAAGGAGGGAAAGTGGGCATTTTTGCAGTGATGACTGCCACCCAGAGAAATCACAAGAACTGTGAACTTTGAAGGAGCTCTCCATGGTTCTGGAGACTGAATTCAGCAACTTGGATTGCACCTTTTAAAATTCTGAATAAAACCTGGAGCATATTTGCTCTCCCACTCGCATGAAGGCCACCAGTCACTACCAGTGCAGTTCTTGTAGTCTCACCAGGTACCACTGCTGTGCACCTACCCACAAATTCACTGGACATTGCAGTCTGTGGTGGACAACAGCAGCAGGTCTGGTACCACTTTTATGTAATGAGTCCCTTTAGGGGCCCTGCCTGAATTATTGAAAAATAAAAGAAGAAAACTTAATAGTGGCTAGACATCCATTTCAGGTTCCCAAAAATGTTTTTAAAGGTTTAATAATATATGGAAGCTTTGTACTTTATTTAAAATGCTTCTAGGAACAATAATTCACCTCCTCCCATAGGCTGGCCAGGAAGAGAGTGAATTAGGGATTCTGGAGGTGTCAAGGGCCACAGAACATCCCATTGTTGTAGTTTAAGCAGAATGAGATATCCTACCCCATTATTTGGTGGTGAGGCCACCCTCCTCCTATTCTTGCCCTCCAGTTAGTGCTTCAGCTGTCTTGGCACAAATTATTACATGCTTAGTTATTTCCCCTCTCCCTTGGATTATGGTTATAGAGATTATAGTCATCAACTATGGGGACACACTGCCCAAGGATGTTCTGTGGCCCTCAACACCTCCAGAATCCCTAGATCACCCCCTTCCTGGCCAGCATAAAAGAGGTGTGTGTGTGTGTGTGTGTGTGTGTAAACCATTGCTCCTGGAAGTCTTTTAAATAAGTTACAAGGCTTCCATATATTATTTAACATTTTAAAAAACATTTTAGAGAACCAAGAGAACAGAAGAGCAGCCTTTCTCTTGGTTGCTCCCTTTATTCCACCACTGTTAAAGAGAAGGACAGTACTGCATAAGAAATTAGGAGGTGCAAGTTTAGGATTTACTTTTTGGATGGGTAGCCAGGTTTCAGCCCCTCTTTCCCATCAATGTTGTTTAATAAAATGCACAACTGATGATTACATCTTCATGAACAGAACTGTAGTTTATTGTGGCACCAGAGCTCTCTGACAGAGAAGGCTCAATGTCTGAGAAAAAAAAAAAAAATACAATTCCCATGATTCCCTAGCACTGAGCCAGGGCAGTTAAAGTGGACTCAAGTTGCACTATTCCTAGCAGTCTGCAAAGGCCCATAGTTATTTTGCAGTTAAAAAGTCTTAAAATGCCATGACAAGAGTAGAGGGAAATTGTGTAATTTGTGACCTAGAACCATTGCCCAAGATGTATCATATCTGTCTCTGAGAGCATGTATCACAATACTTCTCCACAGCACTATTCTAATCTCAGTTGGTATCTCCCACACAAGTCACATTCATTGACAGAGGACAATTCTTATCATGGTGAACAACATTGTTTCCTCTATAGTGTTTTTTTTCTGGCGGTTTTTGATAGATCATCAGGAAGCCTGGTTTTGCAAAACTGGTGATCTGTGAGTTATGGTTTATAAATCTGCTGTAAAGTGAAAATGATCCCTGTGCAGAGGTTTACTTGGAGGAAAGTGCAGCTAAAATCAATAGAACTGACTTTCATGTAAGTCTGCAAAGTAATGCAACATTAAAATGAAAGGAAAAAATAATAATAAACTACAACTGCGCCCTCTCCACAATAATGAAAGCCATCAAGACCCTGTCCAGTTTTGCATCTAGTCATTAAATACCTTAAAGGCACCAGACCCCATCTGATATTGGAAGCTAAGCAGGGCCAGCCCTGCTTACTATTGGATGGGAGACCACCAATGAATATCAGGTGATATAGGCAATATTTCAGTGGAAGAAACTGGCAAAACTACTAAGCTTATCGCACGGCACTTCAAAGAACAGGAACGGAATGGAATGGAATGCAAGGGAACGGAACGGAGCAAAAACGCATTTTACTGCATGGGAGAACGCCACCAATGCTGCTGGGAGTCCCCTATCCATTCCCCAGCCGTTCCTGGCAGCCGATTTTTGAAGGACTGTTCAAAATCATCCTTCAAAAATTGGCTGTCAGGAACAGCTGGGGAACAGATCGGGGACTCCTGGCAGCATCGGTGGCATTCTCCTGTGCAGTAAAATGCATTTTTGCTCCATTCCGTTGCTGTTCAGCTTATACCTCTGAGTATTTCTTGCCTCAGAAAACTCTATGAAATTCATGGGGTCACCATAAGTTGAGAGGTGACTTGAAGGCAAACATACACACACACACACACACACACACACACACCATACTGGAGCACCTCATTAGAAACAGGTCAAAGCACTTACCAAGGGCACAATCCATGAGAGGCTTCCCATTTAATGGGAAGTGCAAAAAATAAAAAATAAAAATGAAACTCTTCTGTGGGTTGTGCCCCCAAGATGACAGGCAGAGATTAAAGTATTTTCATAGTAAAGTCATGCTGTCAGCACTGTTTTTTGTCCATTTCTTCCAGAAGTCAACAAAAATTAAAATCATCTCAGGGGTGTAAAGAAAAACAAACTGTGAAAACCAATCAATCCTTCTGGCAGTACATGACTGTAAACCATAAGACTACTGGTCAAAAATATCTTTATATAATCAATTAGATCCTCCATAAAGCTGCAGAGCAAACAAACAGAGCTGAAATCTTAAGGTTTTATAAGAACATGATGGCATGTAAAGAACCAGCGAAGGCTTTAAATACCAATTTATCTGCTATAATAGCTTTCCATTAGAAGCCTAATTTGATACACGACTTCATTATATGTTTTAAAAATCATAATCAGCTAAAGTACATATTCTGTATAAAAGTGAAACTGTTCATGTATTTGGCCTTTTAAATTGCAGCTAATTGGACTGCACTTCCAGTATTCCTTCTCATTAGATACTAGCTAGGGTTGCTGGACACTGCAGTCCAAACACATCTGAAGGGTCTCAGATCCCACCAGAGTGAGAACCATCTGGTACTGATTGGTTATAAAACTTTAGCCTCTCCAGTTCTCAAAGTATCATCAGTATGCTCCTTCCAAGCTCCTCAAGGACCCCACTCCAGGTTTTGTGTATTTCCGGTGACAAAAGCAGTTCTATCAGTCAAACCAGGACTCTCCTCACATCTCTTGTTCACCATTAAAGAGGTTTTCTTTTTCTATTAGATACATGGACCCACTTCCAAGTTTCAGGGGTTCCAGAGCTTACCCATGGTTCAGTTTCCATGGAAGAAGGCTTCACTGTCCCTGTGATATAAGTTTTTTTTACACAGGTGGAGCAGAAAGGTGGGGTAGATTCATAGCATTAAAACTTCAGCAGATTCCTGTTTCTTGCCATATTTTTGATGGATAATCATAGTGCAGAAATGAGTGATCTTTGGCACTTTAGATGCTTTGGACTTCAAATTCCAAAAGGCCCAGATCATGGCAAGAGGACGAGAGGAGTTACAATCCAAAATAGTGGGAGGGCCAAAGATTACCTACCCCTGCCATAGTGCCATAGGATTTCCTTCAGTAAATGAAGCTTATTCTCTTTATAATTTTCAGAACATATCCCTGCTAAGTTACTTTCCTTCTTTGTTCTTTCTTCAACCCCACCCTCATAACATGAGTACATTTACAGGTTTAAAACTGGCTAGACTAATTTTACAATTTGTAAGCTGCTCTGAGAGCATTCCTAAAGACTGATATATAAATACAATAATAATAATAATAATAATAAGCGGCCAAAAATGAGTCATTGCAATAGTTTAATATTCACGGGGTGGGGGACCTTGAAAGATCACTAAGACTTAATTTTATTATAGTATATTTTCAACCTACACATTCAATGCATATTTATTCAAAAATACACTCTACTGAGTTCTGTGAACCCAACTCTCAGGTAAGTCAGTACATGGCCACAACTTTTATTGTTATCACATCTTAGTATCACATCTTTATTTTGAGAAGCTACACATTAGTAACCCTGTGAATTTGAAAAATAATGAGTGTTCCTATGGGCTTTACAGCTAAAGATGTAAATTTGTCTCTCCCATGACCAAGCCTTACTTTATCATCCTGCATCACACTGGTTTAATTTAGAATTATTTTATATCTCATAAATAGATTCAGTCAATCAATAAAGGAAGGAAGCTAGAGCCCTGTTGCAAGATCTAAGCAGGGCTGTGGATGATTGGAGCTCTTTGAGTTCTCTCGTTCATAGGGTCATCATATTGTTCAAGCTAGCTTGATGGCTAATAACAACAAATTAATATCATATTTGTGTCCAGCCCCTCCCCCACCTGAGATTTTCCCTGCTGGATCCCAGAATTGTGATAAATTTAGGGTAATTATATACCAATGAGGACAGGGCTTTTACACCTCTAACGGTGGATCAGAAGAGGCCATTTTGACAGGTGCTGCTTACCATGCAAGGCATGCTATGCAGCTATTAAACGCACAGGAACCCTATCGTCTTTTGCATTTCAGTATCTATTTTGTTGAGAAATGTGCTAATTAACCACACAAGGAAAGCTGTTCCATATCGTTTGGCATGGAGGCCATTGCACTGCTTAGAAAATGTTTAGAACTCTAATTCAAAGAATTCTTAAAGGCTAGCAGGCAGGGAGATTCTGAGAGCAGACGGTCCAGAGTCTTAACTCTCACAGATTCTTCAGATTATGAGGCCAAAGTCATTCAGAAAATATAGCAGCAGAGGCTGTTACCCATAGAAACCAGAAGATTTGTCCCATATTACCTAGAACAGGGGTAGGCAACCTTTCCCCTTTAAGGGCTGAGGGACTTCAGCTCCCAGAAGACTATGTTGGCCAATAGTCCCATGTTGGCCAATAGCTCCTGGGATTCTGGGAGCTGAAGTCCCTCGGCCCTTAAAGGGGAAAGGTTGCCTACCCCTGACCTAGAAGCTCCAATACAGTGTTTATCTCTTAACATCAAATAACTTTTCATCTTAGTTAGAGCTCAAACACTTACTACACAAGTAGTATTTCCAAAGGCTAGCCCAGGGGTAGGCAACCTTTCCCCTTTAAGGGCCGAGGGACTTCAACTCCCAGAAGCCTCAGCCATGTTGGCCAATAGTCCCAAGTTGGATAATAGCCCCTGGGATTCTGGGAGCTGAAGTCCCTCGGCCCTTAAAGGGGAAAGGTTGCCTACCCCTGGGCTAGCCTAAACTTTAGAGCAGGGGTAGGCAACCTTTCCCCTTTAAGGGCCGAGGGACTTCAGCTCCCAGAATCCCAGGAGCTATTGGCCAACATGGGACTATTGGCCAACATGGCTGAGGCTTCTGGGAGCTGAAGTCCCTTGGCCCTTAAAGGGGAAAGGTTGCCTACCCCTGCTTTAGAGGGTATACAGGGGCATTCAGATTAGACACAATGCTATTAACAATAACAAGTAATTGAACATTGTGGTATAGCTGTACACATCTTGATAGTGCCACGTTCATTTTCTGTTTGATTTGCAAACTTTGGAAGGAATAATCACATATACAGTCAGGTTGCCTAACCATACAAATTAGCAAACTATGATATAATATTTAATTTATAAACGCAAAATTAAATAAAAAATAAAGTTGACTCAGAAGAAGTAATGTTGGCTAATAGAGACTGTTGCTCTGGAAGTTTCTACCTTGCAAAGAATAGAAAGTTTATCTCAAAAAGAATGAATGGAATAACATGCTCAAGTCATCCATAATTAAGCACAGCCTCATCTTACCAGTATTTAGTTATGGAAGATTCAGCATGTGTTTATGTCCATTCTTCATAAAACAAACTTTCCATTCAATGCCTCCTTGATCCATAGAACTGAATGACTGTTTCCATATTCCCAAGGGAATTTTGTACTTGTGTGTCTTGAAAAGTAGATATATGACAAACTGTCCATCAAATGTCTCAAATGAATGTCTTTGCCTCTTTTAATTTTTCTCTTCACTTCTTTCCTTCCTAGTGAAAGCTGTCATCCACATGCCTCAGCCAGTAAACTCATCATTATAATAGTGATAGCACAAATCTGTAAAGCGGCTTCTTGCAGCTTTGACAGACACAAAATGACAGGCATTGTTGCCTTTTAAAAAGGGTTTGCATCACAGTAACAGCCATGTTTGTCATCCGTCATCTCCTGAGAAAAATTTCACAGAAGAGATTGTTCCTTTTCAGCAAGAGGTGAGGGCTGGGGGAAAAAAGAAGTTGTACCAATGTTGCACAGTTGTGTGAAAAATCATGTAATATTAAGCATTTTTCACTAATGCTGGACATTCCTGGGAAAAACCCATTACTTGCTGATTCCCTTCCTATGCTAGTAGGCACAGGTTATCTTAAACAGATCTATACCATTATGAAGGGATTTGGGATGCCTGGAACCATAGTAGGCTGCTTTACTATGCATAAGATGCAGTAAAAGAAATTTAATGCCTGGTTCACCTCTCTCTCTCACACACACACATTGTTTGATTATTAGGTATTCTTAATGACTGGCAAATAATGTGTGCTGACTGTGTGTTGGCAGTTAAATGTAGGGACTGACTTTTTTTTTGACAAGACCGAGTTTCTGTCTTTGTTAGCCTATTTGTACATGCAAGCAGTGGGGATCCCGCACAGGGTGACACCCAATGCAGGGGGCAAGACTACTCCCACTTTCAGTGGGACTTCTGGGGCCAGGGAAACAGCTGTGTGGGCTGGGGGAAAAACCTGCGTGGCCTGGGGAAGCACCCATGTGGGCCATAGAAATGGCTGCCCTGGTGGGGGAAGTGCCAGCCTGCTACATGCCTGGGCCGGAAACCCCCGAGGCCTGGAGCAGCACCCATGTGGACCCAAGGAGTGCCTATGTCACTCCTCTCTTCTGGGGTGTCACCCAGCATGCCCCCCCCCCAGAAGCCACTCCATGCAAGTTATCATTTAATGTTGCACAAGAGCTAGGAATGTAGGCATTAAAATAGATTCATTGTATTGTTTATTAGTGTTATAAAAGAATAACTTTATTCTTTTGTACTTTCCTGTTATTCTTTTTTTAAAAAAGTATTTCAATCAATAAGACAAAAGCATCAAACTTGAAAAATTGTACTTAAAATATCGCTAGTAAAAAGTACTACTATTTTTCTCCTTGTAGCAATAGTAAACTACAGTGGGCCCTCCACATTTACTGGATTTAGGGATACAGAACACATTTTTTTTTACCTGAGAGAGCACTCTGTAGGAATCTCTAGGTCCTTCAACACAACTCTGTGGTCAACATCTGCTGGCAGTTTATCACAGAATTGCACTAGAGGACCTACAGATGCCAAAGGAAATGTTACCTCTAGAAATCTCTAGGTCCTCCAATGTGGGTTCTAGTGGACCTTGACCACAGAGTCACACTGGAAGACCTAGAGATTCCTAGAGAAAACATACTAATCAAATCCACAAACATCAAAGACAGAAACCTGGCGGGCTGACTGTACATGGTCTGAGAATTTCTTCTTTTTTGTGAAACTCTGAGATCCTCGAAAAATATTATTTCCAATAAATGTTTCCCCTAGAAAAATAATATCCATTTTGTTACAGTTTATTCTGCCCGAGACTGTGTGTATGCTCATTGTTTCTCAATACAAAGTGTTTAAGTTCAAATACCTTCTAGGATTAGATTAAAAGTGTGAGAATGTTTTATTTCAGAGACAGATACATTAAATCCCATGTATTAAGGATAAGGTTCACATCCTACAGGATACAATCAATGCGTCCTTCAGGGAAGGTATTGTACCATCTTGTTTGAAGGAGGCGGCGGTTAAGCCACTCCTGAAAAAATCTTCCCTAGACCCCCTGGATAGAAACAACTACAGACCAGTCTCCTTGCTGCCTTTTTTAAGCAAGGTGATTGAGGGGCAGTTGCCTCCCAACTCCAAGCTGTCTTGGAAGAAACCGATTATCTTGATCCATTTCAAACCGGCTTCAGGACAGGATTTGGAGTTGAGACTGCCATGGTCGCTCTGGCCAACAACCTCTGCCTGGGCATCGACAGGGGTAGTGTGACCCTGCTGGTGCTCTTGGATCTCTCAGCGGCCTTTGATACAATAGATCATTCCATCCTTTTGGATTGGCTGAGAGAGTTGGGAATTGGAGGCACTGCTTTGCAGTGGTTCCGTTCCTTTCTCTCGGGCAGATCCCAGAGGGTGAGGCTCGGGGACAGTTGCTCTTCCAAAATTGAGCTTAATTGTGGTGTCCCTCAGGGCACCATCCTGTCCCTGATGCTATTTAATATCTATATGAAGCTGCTGGGTGAGATCATTTGGAGGCATAGAGCGCGGTGTCATCAATATGCTGATGACACCCAGATATACTTCTCCATGACCAGATCGTTGGCTCAGACTTCAGATGGCATCTCTCCTCTCAATGACTGTCTCAGAGCAGTAATGGATTGGATGAGGAAAAACAGATTGAAACTAAATCCAGACAAAACGGAGGTACTGACAGTCACGGGCCCGAAACCAGGTCTGGGAATACAACTTCCAGTCCTGGAGGGAGTAACACTCTCCTCTAAAGATAGTGTTCGCAGTCTGGGGGTGCTCCTAGATTCGTTATCAGCTTTGGCTGATATGCCAGCTGCGCCCTTACTGGACATGAGGGATCTGGAAACTGCAGTACACGCCTTGGTAACCTCACATTTGGATTACTGTAATGCACTCTACATGGGGCTACCCTTGTGCCTAACCCGGAAACTTCAACTGGTACAGAATATGGCAGCCAGATTAATTACAGGAACAGCTAGGAGAGAGCACATAACAACGGTGCTTAAATCTCTCCACTGGCTGCCGATTAGTTTCCGGGCACAGTACAAGGTGTTGGTTTTAACCTTTAAAGCCTCACATGGCTTGGATCCATCTTATCTTGGAGACCGCCTTGTCCCGTATAACACCCCCCCCCGCGCACTCCAGTCCTCTGGGAGGAATCTGCTTCAGCCTGTGAAAACTAGGCTGTCGCAGACCTCCCAGAGGGCCTTCTCGGTGACTGCTCCCAGACTATGGAATGACCTGCCAGACGAGATCCATCTTATTACCACCGTTGACAGCTTTAAAAAAGCAGTGAAGACGGATCTCTTCCAGCAGACCTTCCCGGAATAAGTCCCGGCTCACCGGAGGTGATTGCTTACCTGTCCCCCCCTCTTGCTGCTATTGCCTGTTGCCCTAAGTTGGTTTTATATAGTATTTTATGTGTCATTTTAACGTTGCATTAGTTTAATTTAGTTTTAAGGGGCGGGAGGGTTAGGGATTGGTTGATGGAATGTTTTACTCTGTATCAGTTTTAATCTGTTGTACGCCGCCCCGGTTGCTGAAGCAAAGGGGCGGGTTAGAAATAAAATTTATTATTATTATTATTATTATTATTATTATTATTATTATTATTATCTTCTGGCTGTAGACACATTATTTGCAGATACCAGGCTAAGCTTGTGTTGTGCACCACCACCACCAGCAGCAGCACAAGTAGGTAAAAAAGTGGGATGTAAATGAATAAAAATGCTCCATATATTATTTTTATTTATTAATTTACATCCCACTTTTCTCCTGGCATGAGACTTAAATTAGCTTACAACAAATTAAAAATAAAATACAGCTAAAATCTTATTAAAGTAAACTTTTAAAAATTATATTAAAAATACAATATTGCAATATTTAAAACACATCTAAAACAAAGGGATCAGATCCTTTCTGATCTTGGAAGCTAAGCAGAGTCAGCCCTGGTTAGTATTTGGATGGGACACTGCCAACAAATACCAAGTGCTGTAGGCTATATTTTAGAGGAAGGAACTGGCAAAATTACCTCCGAGTATTCTTCACCTAAGAAAACCCTAAGAAATTCAAGGGGTCACTATAAGTCGGTAGGTGTTTTGAAGGCACATAAAAACAAACACAATGAAGATAAAAGCACAAGATGCCCCACTAAAAATCCTTTTACCTCAAAGAGTTAAGAACCCAGTTTGCCTAAATAAAAAGGACTTTTGCCTGTTGGTGAAAAGAGGACAGAGTTGGAGGCCAACCAAACTTCCCAAGGAAGGGAATATCACAGTCTTGGAGCAGCCACTGAGGAGACTTTGTTCCATGTCCTCATCAAATTGCCTCTGGTGGTGGTAGGACCAAGAGAAAGATCTTTTCTGAAAATCTTGAAATTCAGGCAGCCTTAGGTCAATTGTGCCTTTGATGTTTGTTGTGTTATGCATAATTAATAAATAATAATAATAATAATAATAATAATAATAATAAAATTTTATTTTTACCCCACCCCTCTGATGAACAATTGAGGTGGCTGACAGTAGTTAAAATTCATACAACATATTAAAATACAATACAAAATCCCCAAACCCTCCCACCCCTTAAAAATAAATTAAACCAGTAATAACATTAAAAACATGATAAATTAAAACATCAATTAAACAAAAACAAAGAACAAATAAATAACAGTAGACAGCGCAGCTATTGCTACCAAAATGGGCGAAAAGAGATTTGTATAACTTAGCCTGCTTAACCTTTTTTTAAAATGCTAGTCTTCTAGGAATAGTTCTATCTCTCCATCTCTCTGTCATGGCAGATCCATGAATATATGCCAATAATTTACCATTTCATCTCCTCATGTTAGGACTAAAAAGACTAAATGTTGCTTGCTTTTATAAAAGACAGACTAGAAAACAATTTCTTTTAGTATGTCTGGGAAATAAGCCACTGCCATCACTGCAAGTTCCCCAGTTTTAGATTTCTGAATAAGCATACCTGGGTAGATTGTAGTAAGGGAGAAAGTATCATTTAAGGATAGTAGGAAGCTTAAGTAGGAAGTCAGACTGGACATCCTGGACTTCTCAAAAAAGTCTCATTTTCGTTGCTCGATTTAGATTATAAAATCTTTGCATTTGTTTTGGCTGTAACATCTGAAACCAGTACTAGTAAAACAAATAAAGGATGATCAGGTGGGCTTTTTACCCTCCAGACAAATAAAAGACAATGGGGGGAAGCAGACTGGCGGTACGGGGCCACCCTGGGAAGGTGCGCCGCGGGACCGAGGCATCCCCACGCCTTGATCCTGCGGCGCACCTTCACCGTCCCTGAAAGGAGCGCTAAAATAGCACTCCTTTCACAAGTCAGTGAAAGTGCGCCACAAAAGCTTGTGGCGCACTTTCACTGACTTTTCCGACACAGCGTGTCCGGACGTTGCGGCGGGAGGTTGCCCTCGGAGCGCCGGCCGTGTGGAGGGCTGCTGGCTCCGAGGGCAACCTCAGGAGGAGGAAGGGGCGCCGATCATGCGGCTGCCCCCTCCTCTTCCCTGCCTCCGGGACAGCTCTTTAAGCCATCTGCCGAGGCCCAATATCAGAGTGATGTTGAATCTAATTGAGTATTTTAGAAAAAAAATAAATCAAAAAAAGTTTGGGATGTTCTTCGTGGATGCGCATAAAGCATTTGATAATCTCAAATGGAGTTACATGTTGCAGACATTGGAGAAGCTAGGAGTTGGTGTTAACTTCAAAAGTTGGATTCAAAACATATACAGGGAGCAAGAGGCCCAACTTATTATCAATGGAGAAAAAACTAAGAGATTCAAAAAGGGACAAGACAAGGTTGCCCCCTCTCACCCCTACTCTTCCTAATGGTATTAGAAGCAGTTAATAACAAAATAAGGGAAGACTCGGAAATAAGAGAGGTAAAAATTAAGAAATATGAATACAAACTTAAGGACTATGCTGATGATTTGGGTTTTTTCTATAAGCTCCAACTAGAAGCATACATAAACTTATAGAAACAATTAACAACTTTGGTAGAGCAGCGGGATTTAAATTAAATACGCAAAAATCTGTGATTATAATGAAAAATATATCATCAAAGGAAGAGTCAGAACTACAAAAAATAACGAAGTGTAAAATTGTTAAAAAAAACCTAAATATCTAGGAATTTGGATAACAAAAAGAAATACTGAACTTTTTGAGAACAATTACATTTTCACATGGAAAAAAATCAAACTAGACCTGGAGAAATGGGCCAGATTAAAATTATCATTGTTGGGCAAAATAGCGGTGGTGAAAATGGCAGTACTTCCGAAACTTAACTTCTTATTCGCTAACATTCCAATTATCTCGAATAACAAAATCTTTGAAAGTTGGAATAGGGATCTAAGGACATTTTTATGGGGCAAGAAAAAGGCAAGAATAAAATGGAAAATGCTAACAGATACCCATATAAATGGAGGATGTAACCTCCCTGATCTAATACTTTATTTTCAAGCTAACTGTTTAACTTGGGTTAGAGAGTGGGTGAAATTAAATAACGACAAATTGTTGAATTTGGAAGGCTTTAACAAATGTTTTGGATGGCATGCATACCTGTGGTATGAAAAAAACAAAATTAACAAAGACTTCGATCACCACTTTATACGAAGAGCCATCTTGACTAATTGGAATAAAATAAAACACATTTTTAATAGGAAAATTCCCGGATGGATTTCCCCACACAAAGCTTTCTTTAATAGGATGAAATTAACAAGATGGTTAAGATATGAAGACATCTTGTGTAAGAATAACTAAAATAACATAATACTTAAATCTGTTGAAAAAATTGATGAAATGGAAATACATAAACATTGGTTTCTCTACCATCAATTACCCAAAAGATTTAAGAAAGACCAAAAACAAAATGACTTTGAAATGGAAAAAAATGAACTAGATAATTTGTTAATGAAAGAAAACAAGAAATTAATATCTAAATTTTACAAACTGTTACAAAGCAGGAAACTGGAACAAGAGATAATAAAAGATCCCATGAGTCAATGAGCAAAAGATATTGGAAGAGAAATCAATATAGACAAAATGCCAGGAGAAGAACTCATAGATTTACAAGAAGCCAAAACCTGCACGAAAATTTTCTGAAGATGGAATCAAGATGGTACCTCACACCTGCAAAAATTGCCAAAATCTTTAAAGGGAAAAAAAATACATGTTGGAAGTGCAAATCTGCGGTGGGTACATGGTTCCACTCTTGGTGGGAATGTGCAAGGATAAAGAAATTCTGGAAAAATATTCATACAAAGATAGAGAAGATATTAAAAATAAAGTATGAGATGACTCCAGAATTATATTTACTTAACATGACAGATAAATTGCCAAAAAAGTAGAAACATTGAATTGGAAAAGAATCCTATACATGGTTACAGCAGGCAGGCTATTACTAACACAGAAATGGAAAACGGACAGCATACCCACGACAGAGGAATGGTTATGGAAATTACAAGACATGATTGAAATGGATCGTCTGACTAATATGATACATAACAAATTGGAAGAGACAGAAAAGGAGTGGGCAATGATAATTAATTACTGTAAAAACAGATGGAAATAAAGTTTAATTCAATAATAATTGGATATATATAGGATAAGGATAATAAGAGCGGAAAGGATAGATAAGCAATAGAATGTAGAAGTTAATTAACTGTTTAAATTGTAAATGGAAGTGAAACTAATCAGGTCAAGAATAAACTCACAGCACAAATGTTAACATAGGAAGTACAAATAGTAATGGAAGAATAAGATAATTTAATGCTATGACTTTTTTTCCTGTGTTATTCATGATGTTTTATGTATATAAGTCACAATGTATATTTGTCAATAACAATAATAAAGCATCCAAAAAAAAAAAAAGGTCTCATTTGAGGAGCAAAAATTCATGAATTGTTATGAGAAACAGATAAACAAGTGTAACAGCTATAAAAGTAGTAAGTGGCTGCTTAGACCTCTAGACAACCGAGTCAAAAGAAGCTGTCTTCTTTGCAAATGCAATTTTAAAAATGAGTGAGAACAAATTGAATTTGCAATGCTCTTACAGTTTACAGTTTACTCTGTCTGTTTACAGAGTTAAAAATACTTTCTGAAATAATGATTATATGACTGCTGAATTAATGCAACACACTGGAAATTTTGAAATGTAAAAAAATATTGAAATGTACATAAATACCCCCTTTAAGATGTGATGTTTCCTTAACAGACAAAACATGAGATGTACTGAAACTCCTGTGGTCCCCCATCCCCATTTCTTTAGAGTTTAGACTGAAGGACTGAGGGCCCTTTGCCCTTTGCCAGCCAATCTATATCTGTCTGGGGTCCCTTTTATCACCTTCTGGTGCCTGGACATCCAGTTTATGACCACAATAAAATCTAGACAGGCAGAGTTAACATCAAAGCTTAACTTATGCATTCTTAAATATTGGAAACTCAGGATATTTATATGGGAGAATGAGCAGGCTCTCTGTTAATCTTTTAGGCTAGCTATTATATACACTTATATACAAACATACACATTCCCTTTAGGGGGAAATATGTTGCTGTGTCTAGGCATATTGCTTTTATTACATTCCATAGTATGTAAAGTATCATACATTCATTACATTACAGTACAAGGCAGGTAGGATGTTACACTTTCACAAGGACTGAACCTTAATGCCCCCTGCATCACTTTAGCAGGCTTCCCAGCAATTAACACACAGATGAACATTACCATCTTGTACAATATACCTCACCAATTTATCCACATAGGTCCAATACACGCTGCAGAAATAATTGATTTTGAGACTGCTTTAACTGCCCTAGCTCAGTGCTAGGGAATCCTGGGAATTGCACTAACTAAGGGCCTCTGCAGACTGGCCCAAAGGCCAGGCCTGGAGGCAGAGATGGGGAGGGGCAGCCGCAAGCTGGCCGCCCCAAGCCCATCCCAATGACGTCCTGATTCCGCGTGCCATTACGCATGGCGCAGAGCATCAGGACGTCCTCTTGGCACAGCATTTTTATATGCTGCGCCAGAAGGGGTGCTAAAGAGCCATGCACCGGCTCTTAGGGCACCCTTTTGCCACCCCTAAAAGGAGCGGCATTTTGCTGCTCTTCTCGGGGCAGCAAAAGGGAGGATAGGGGCTGTGGCTCTGTGTCGCCCATCTGCAGCCCCCCTAACACATCAGTGTTGATAGTTATGCTAGCTTTCTCCCTAGAATTAAGCTGTCTCAGTGACACACACACATTCTATAAAACAGAGCTTTCTGCTTTATACATTATACCTTATATGTAATAAATGCATTATTATTTTCAGGCCTCAGAGTTTGCAACCAAATCAGCATAGGCCGGTAAGAGAATGATGCTCATGTACTACAAATAAGATGTGTAAGATTATTACCTTGCCATTAAAATGGACTACAAATACTATGTTCATGTATTACAAGCGCAAAGTGTCTTATAAGAAGATATATATCTACACTATGCAACATATCTGAAAAAGAATGTACCTAGACTGGAAATATCTATGTGATATGATGAACCACCATGAGAAATGTGTAACTGCACAAATTGTTTTCTTAGTAAATATGCAGTATATATAATAAGAAAAACTGCATCAGAAAATGTAGATATAGAGAATAGTTTTTATGAAACCTGATATCCTTTTATTCACAACTGCAATAACAATAGCGATGCTTATCACCCTTATGTGCATCAACTGTTTTGCCAATTGTGCATATATTAAGCAATTTATCAAATAGAATATGGTACATCATGTTAACTTTTTTCTGATGTTGATTTCCCTCCGATATTGATGTTTTGTTTTGTTTTTAGTTCTGTCTCTAATGCAAAGATCCATCATGAACATTAAGCTGAATGGGGTAGTTCTTTTTGCAACAGAAGAAATGAGCCAGTGAAAAATAAGTCTATATCTTTTGTAAAGGAAGCACCAATAATTAGATACATTATATTTCAAATGAGTCTGTGTTTTGTACTGACGGTTAGTAATATTTAGTACAAAGTACACACACCTACCTGAAATATTCAGTATGCATTTTAGTGATCTTAGTGTATATTACTTGAGATGAAATTAATTTTAATATTGACCAAGTGATGGAATATTATTCAATGATTTGACAAGTAACGCATTGATGTGGAGGCTTTTATTAGGTTAAATTTATAAAATGATGCATAGTCTCATTTAATTTAGACTGCCAGTCCCCCAACCCACTATTTCAAAGAGTTAAAGGATCAATGGAAGCAATTCTATTTTATGTCTCTGATGTTTTTTTGTAAAATATTAATAAGCATTGTTTTAGTATAGATACCTGAATATTTTCATGGAGCAAAAGAAACAAAGCCCTTTAGTAAACGCTAACCTACCTCCCTTTGACTGATTTCTAGACCAAAATAATTTTACGTTAGATTTAAAACAAGACCTGAGTAGATCATAAAATATTCAGACAATCAGCTTATTAGATACCAAAGGGCTACTTGGGACCAAATTAGCTTATTATATGGCCCCATTACTGCTGCGTAATGCAATGGTACATTGCATAATGCAACAAAATGGAGCTGCATAGTTAATCAAGTATGTGGTAGGACACATGGTGGCTTTTATATGGGCTAGGTGTTTTAGATTATGTGTACTGTATTAACTTTTCTTTGTTTTTAATCTTAATTTGTATACTGTTTTAACAGGGTTATTTTAATTTGTTTTTTAAAATTTGTTTTAAAGGTGTTTTTATCTTGTGAGCTGCTTTGGGTCCCTTTTGGGGAGAAAAGCAGCATAAAAATGAATTAAAATAAAATAAATAGGACTATCACTGCTGGGATGTGGTGACTGCTTGTTCTCCTCCATACATTCCAGACTACAGTCAGCAGATCAATTAAGTTGTTAGCTTGGACTAGTTAAGTTTTAACTAACATTGGCCATTAGCTGCTGTGACTGGTATAGAGTTCATGGCCTTTGCCAACAGAGATCATATCTGCTTGAATGGATGAGTGCTTTCCCCATGTGGGAAGGTTGGGGCAATATTGTCACAGCAATACAGTTCAGCAAAACAGTATATCACATAGAGCAAAGGAAGGAGGGGAGAGATATAAGATTTTTACAGCTCTTTTAGCATGTGTTCTTCTCACGCTTCCTTTGTCCAGGCACTCTGCAGTTTTGTTCTGGCACTATGCAGAGTGGAGCCTGATGTTTATATCTGTTTGGAGTCCCAAGGCTACATGCCTGTCAGAGTCCTCTAGGCACAGAAGTGTTAGCAATGTGCTTAGTTTCCTAGCAGTTTCCCTGTTGCTGTTTTGGGGCAAAAAGTGAGAGAGAGCGAGGCAGCAGGAGGAGGAAACACTGCAGGGCAATCAAGATACTTGGAAACCAGGGAAGGTTTGTTTTGTTTCTTTTAGCATCCAGTTGGATACAAAGTGTATAGATGGAGGGAAATGTGCAGTTGAAAAACTAACAGATGTGCAGTTGGAAATGAGAAAAATTAGACTCATGGAAAAATTAGAAAAAATCCCCAGACTGTATCTTCCAATATGAGCTAGCCCTGCCTCTAAGGGCCTTTACAGACTGTCAGAAATAATGCAACTTGAGTCCACTATAACTGCCCTGGCTCAGTGCTAGGGAATCATGGGAATTGTATTTTTTTTTTGAGACATTGAGCCTTCTCTGTCAGAGAGCTCTGGTACCATAATAAACTACAATTCCCATGATTATCTAGCACTGAGCCAGGGCAGTTAAAGTGGACTCAAGTTGCATTATTTCTGGCAGTCTGTAAAGGCCCTAAGACAGGGGTCCCCACACTTTTTGATCCGGGGGCCGGTTTGCTGGCCCCCAGATCTTCGGGGGGGGGGGCAGAGGTGCGCATGTGCGCATATGCATGCGCACTACTCAGAAGCCATTTTGAATTCCAAAATGGTGCCCAGAGTAGTGCGCATTTGCCTGGCATCGCGATGCCGGGTGCCATTTAGAGTTCCAAAATGGCGCCCGTAGTTGTGTGCATGCGCCTGGCATCGCGCACACATGCGCACTACTCCGGGCGCCATTTTGGAACTCTAAATGGTGCCTGAGTCGTGCGCATGCATGCGTGATGCCGGGTGCCATTTTGGAACACAAAATGGCACCCCGCATCATGTGTCCCGCATCATGTGTTCGTGGCAGCGGCAGCGGTGGGACTGGCCGTGGGCCAGTTCAAAGGCCTCGACGGGCCGGCTTCGGCCAGCGGGCTGTAGTTTGGGGACCACTGCCCATCTCTAGAGGAGGAACTTCTTTCGACCTCCATAGTCATATTTGGTGGGAACACAGGAGGGGGCTTCTTAGTTGTTGCTCCCATTCTTTGGAATTCACTTCCTAGGGAGGATAGGATGGCTCCTTCTTGGCTGACTTTTCAATGGCAAGGGAAGACATTAAACCTTTGGGGAATGGTTGGCAACAACAAAAGACCTTTTTATGGAGCTGTACTGCTTTTATTTTTTGTTTTAAAATAATGTTTCAAATGGTTTTTAACTCTGTTGTTAGTTTAATAATTTATTTAAATTCAACTTCTGTATGTTTTTAACTCTATTTGCCTTTCTTGTGATTTCTTTTATGAGGCACCTTGACTCTCTCTTCTGGTTTAGGGAGCTAAACGAGGTCTGGCTTGATTAGTACTTGGATAGGAGATCAAGAGATAATAACCAGAATCTCTAGGGCAGATAAGGAAAGAATCTGGCCTGAAACCACTGTCAGAGCTGACAATACTTGGTTAATATTCAACAATGGTCTGACTTATATAAGACAGCATTCTAACAGCTTGATCAGACAGAAAACCATGCTTATTTCAACACCTTCCTTACAGACTGTGTCAGCGCTTGCTTCATCGCTGGCCACAGGGCAGCATCCTCCATTACACTTGAAGGCAGAAGGGTATCGTAGGGAACAGAGGACAGGTTACGTGACACACACACACACACACAGAGAAAGAGAGCATGAGACACTCACTCAAAAAGATGGAGAGCGTGAGAATGATCCATACAACATTTAGCTGCCACACTCCACCCAAGAACACTGAACTTCTGAGGCATCCATCGGACCCTGTTTAATGATGAGCTAACCTTGCTGTACTACTGTGTGAAAAGTTTTATACACACACACTAGGAACACTATTTTAAATCCTCCCTTCCTATATGAGTCAATGGGATGTAAAATTTCATGCATCAGGTTCTGGGCTGGTGTAACAATGTGATGCTGACAAAGAGATGGACAGGATATTGAAGACAGAATACTGAGTAAGCATGTTCCTCCACTATGCTGGCCATAGGATAAAGAATATATGATACTGAGTAAGTAATTTCCTCCATGTGCTCGCCATATTCCACTCATTATTTGATCTTGTTTTGTCTTTTCTGCCAGCATAACATCCCATCAGAACACTCCTTCTTCCTGGCTGAACAGCTTGGCTGGTAGAGTGCCAATTCTGCTAGTATATCTGTTGTGCTTATTGCATACCTCGAGCTTCACAGGCCCAGGACTCCAGATCGTATAATTCCTCAGGTGGCTGAACTTAAGCCTAGAACTATGACCTCATGGAAACAATTGTATGGCCAACATTTGTTGTTTAGCAAGCCTTTAAAGCTGGGTTTCCCCCCTATAACTTCTACACTGCCATCTGGTGTAACGATATGGCAGCACAGTATAGCATACTATATTGAAGAGGTGGATTGTAAATAACAAAAGCTCATGCTAAAATACATCTCTTCATCTCATAATCTGTACTATGATATCTCTCTCTCTTCTGCACTGCTTAGAGCATATACAATGCACAGGAGAGAAGAGCTTCATCACTGTTGATTTCAAAAGCCCTAGTCCATTCTAACACTTCTTTCTAGAGTCATAAGAGATGGATGATGATGATGATGATGATGATGATGATGATGATGATGATGATATCTGCATCCTGGCTTTCTCCCAGATTTGGGACTCAAAGCAGCTTACAATTTAAAATGAATAATATACCTGAAAACACAAAAGGTGAACAAGAAAATGCAATTAAACTATACTAAAACAAGAAATGTATTAAAACAATTCAAGCCTACATTTAAAAGATATAATTGCAATTAAAAAGATTAAAAGGTGTTAAAAACAGTTCAGTGGATGAAAAAACGGATCTTCATTCTCAGAATCTATCACTAAGCTCAGTGAAGCAATTTCCTAAGACAGCAAGAACTAGAGCAGGTAGCAGTGGTGGCAATCTCAGTTGTTTTTTCTGAACTTTCCAGACAGCGCTCTGTTAAAAGGCAAGATGCAGTTTGCTCTGTTACCCAGCACTGATGAAAAGATTCAGTAGCCAGTCCACCTGGCTTCAGTGTGTAGAACCAGGTGCTATACTTTTCCTAAGGCAACAATGTCTTGGATCAGTTCTGCCTGTTTTCATTACAGTCATCTTTCCCCCACATATTTATCCTAATAACTTTACTTTTAGCAAAACACCTCTGAAAGCATACCAATATTTAATTATGGGTCGATTAACTTGTATAATCTTTATAAAATAGAAGAAAGTGAAAAATATGAAAACACTAGTTATAATTACAGTTTGCAAGGAATAAATTGTTATCATTATTGTTTGCTACAGTACAAAGAAAAAGGTTCTCTTGCACACACTCACTGCATAGTTCTGCATTCAGCAACCTATGCTCAAGGTCCATGCAAGAGGCATGGATAAGAAAACAGCTCAGTCAGGATCTATCTTATAAGAAGTAGAAGATTGTTATTCCCTTCAGGTGAATCTTGAATCTTTGTGTTTATTTATACCCTGTCTTTCAATATGTCCTACAAGATGCGTAATTTTAAAATGCAAATAATATTTACATTACCTGTCAGTTCCAGAGGAGTAGCAATGCAGTGACAGGGTAGAATTGACCTTATACTGGGTGTAGAATCTCTCTCTTATACTCCATCCCAAGGCCTGTGATGTGGACTAACTTTCACACCGCGTTTTATGGTATTGTGTCAGGCCCTACTGTATGTGTGCAGTGTGAAGACAGTGGCTTGAAGGAAGGAATCCAAAGTGGAATATATCTCTTACCTTTTCAGCTATACACCATTCTTACAGATATAAAAAAGAGTCAAGCAATCTCTGTCTTGGCAGACAGATGATGAATCTGATTTTGAGTACGGCAAGTCTATGTGTTTTAACTTGGGACTGGACACAATTTAGGTGAAGGTGCGTTTGATACCAAGATTGGTACAAGTCACTGTAGGGTTTTATTGATGGTTAATGGACACAACAGGTGTTCACAGCAGAGAAAACCCAGCATGATCAGACCCCACAAACTATGGGAGATCCTGCTAAATGTTCTCAAAATCCCAAACTTGTGTGCACACGTCCCACCCTGGGCTAGATCCAAGATGTGATGAAAAGCAAAAAACTTTTATAAAGCAGCTCAGATAAGTAGATGAACAAATCTCCACAGACACAGTCCTTCTAGATTCAAACCACCTAGCTTCTAGAAACCTGGACAATGAGGAAAAGAAAGTTGATGTAAAAATACTCCTACAAACTTCTTCCATCTGGATTGATATATTCTTACAGGGAAGTAGGTGTTTAGCTCCCACTCTTATCTGCTGGACTGTTCTGCTGATGAACAATGAGATCTATCTGACTCTACCAAGAGGAAAATAACCCCTCCATGCCAACAGGAGATTGTTGCTGTATACAATCCAAACATACACTCCAAAGTTCCTTACTTTGGTAGCAAATGCCATATGCAATACACACAGCAACATGCAGCTCCTTTCTTCCCTATAAATACTATTGCTTCCCACAAAGAGCCAGTGTAAATTAGGGCCTAAGCAGACTGCCAGAAATAGTGCACATTAAATTGAGGCACTGCCCTGGCTCAGTGCTAGGGAATCATGGGAACTGTATTTTATTGTGGCACCAGAGCTCTCTGACAGAGAAGGCTCAATGTCCCAGAAAAAAATACAGTTCCCATGATTCCCTAGCACTGAGCCAGGGCAGTGCCTCAGTTTAATGTGCACTATTTCTGGCAGTCTGCTTAGGCCTTTAGTTACACCATGTAGCAGACTAGCTTATTCTTAAGAGCCCTGTAATTTAATCACCATTATGCCTATTCAGAAAGCAGAGAAAAATGTAGTGACTCCAAATGACTTATGGCTCTTATGATCTGATATTCATGTAATAAGTGTAACATCCTAGCCTAGCATCTCACAGTGGGGGAGAGCCAGATTGTCATTTTCTGCTCTATCTGTCATGAGACTATAGCTAACTCAGAGTGAATAGGGAGTCAGTGGGGAGACCTTAGCAGATGATGTCAGTCCTGCTAATCAAAGCATTTGGCTTCAGCTTCGTGAATCCTGGCTCCAATACACCATTGTTTGCCCCACTAATACAATAGTGTAGCACAGTTGAGATTTCTGCACTTCTGCAGATGTTATTGGAGTGTAGCTCACCACATGCCTTAATACAGGCACTGCAATCAAGCAATATCTAGAAGGCTTGCTCCCACTTCTGGTGCAGCAGAAGAAAGTAACACCTGCCAATGTTTTCTACTGAGCTTTACCTCACACTGAATACAGCAGTGAAATCACTATTTACAGATACATATCCATTTGACCCCAGAGCCAGTCTTTCTGGGTTCCTCATAGCAGACAAGGTAGCTTCTAGCATTAAAAAAAGGTTTAATCCTAGTAGTATGAGCAGTATTTGTCCTAGATAGAATAAAAGTGAGCAACTGTGGTTTCCTTAGATGTTTTGGATTGTAACATTGATTCTTCACCATTAGCTATACTTGATAGTCATAGGAATCGTAGGTCAAAGTCATCTGTAGGGCCAAAATTACAATCCTTGTATGTAGCAGATAAATCTATACTTTGGGGTTCCTCTTTAGTGTTTGTTGTTGTTTTCTGCCTTCAAGTGGACTCCAGCTTTACCTATCATATGGTTTTCTTAGCAATGGTTATTCAGAGATTTGCCATTGCATTCCTTTTAGGTTGAGAGAGTGTGCCTTGTCCAAGGTTTCCATGACTGAGTGGGGATTAAAATCCTGGTCTCCCAGAATTTTAGTCCAACATTCAAAGCTCTAGATCACATATACTTTTAGGGTAGTTTCCATCAATTTATTGTGGCCTGTTACTCATGAACTAGTCATTTATGAGCTGAGGTATATCCTCACATCCATTAAGGAGGTATATGGCAAGGTAACAGCATCTCACCTTGATCCTATTGAATCTTCTATTTAAACTACTTTCCTGATATTTAATTATTTAAGATTATACTGATGCTACAATTTGATTTACACTGTCTTCTTGTATATTAAATTGAAATCTCTTATATATTGTTCTGAGAGCATCAGAACCCTAGACTAGCATGTCTGATAAAAACATTGGAAACAAAATATGTCAGGGAGTAGACTTGGCAACTAGGACAGTAACAGGTAGCATTCCTTTCCTGAATCTCATTCATAAAAATTACATAAGGAATGCTACTCTAGATACAGAATACTTCATACCAAAGGCTTTCTGGGACATATGTCTGTTTTTAACACTCTAGGCTGTTGACTTCTGCTTCTGATCTTTTACAGTTTATCTGAAGACTCTTCCCATAAGCATTTATAATAATAATAATAATAATAATAATAATAAAGTTTATTTATATCCCACCCCTTTGAGATCAATCGGGGCGGCTAACAACAGTAAGATATACAACAATAAAATCTAGTTCCCTCCCCCCTTAAAAAGTTATTAAATCGGTTACAAATTAAAACAAACAATATAAAATACAACAATGATGTTTAAAAACAGTTCCACAGTGTGGCAGCGATTTTTAATTACATATTTTAAAAATGAAAACCTAGAAGCCCTCTTAACGGAGGGATTTCTGAGGCCAGGACTATTTATCACAGAAAGGCCTGCCGGAAGAGAACCGTCTTGACAGCCTTTTTAAAGCTGTCTAAAGATGTCAATTGACGGATCTCGTCCGGGAGGCTGTTCCATAGTCTTGGGGCGACAACTAGAAAAGCCCTCTGGGAGGTAGCCACAAGTCTGGCTCTTTGTGGCTGCAGTAAATCAGCCCTGGTGGCACAGTGGTTAAATGCCTGTACTGCAGCCACTCACTCATAAACCACAAGGTTGCGAGTTCAATATCAGCCAGGGCTGAGGCTCGACTCAGGCCTGCATCCTTCCAAGGTCGCTAAAATGAGTACCCAGCTTGTTGGGGGGCAATCAGCTCACAGTTGTAAACTGCTTAGACACCCCATAGTGTGGCATGAAGCGGTATATAAATGAAGGTGCTTTGCTTTTGCTTTGCTTTAAATTCCTCCCAGAGGACCGGAGTGCGTGGGGAGGATTATAGGGGAGAAGGTGGTTCCTGAGATAGTTTGGACCCAAGCCATTTAGGGCTTTAAAGGTGATAACCAACACCTTGTACTGGGCCCGGAAACTTATGGGCAGCCAGTGGAGGGACCTTAGAACCAGAGTAATATGATCCCTCCTAGGTGTTCCAAATAGTTATCTGGCTGCCATATTCTGTACTAGCTGTAGTTTCCAAACCAAGCACACGGTAGCCCCATGTAGAGCGCATTACAGAAATCTAGACGTGAGGTTACCAGCGCATGCACAACAGTCTTGAGATCCCTTACTTCCAGAAAAGGGTGCAGCTGGCGTATCAGCCGAAGCTGATAACAGGCGCTCCTGACTGTCGCATTTACCTGATTTGTCATCAGGAGCGACGAGTCAAGGAGCACCCCCAGACTGCGAATGCAGTCACTGGAGGAGAGTGTGACCCCATCCAGGACTGGAGGTTGCAACCCAATTCTTGGTTTCAGGGCCCTTAAAGTGAGCACCTCCATCTTGTCAGGATTCAGTTTCAATCTGTTTTTCCTCATCCACCCCATTACTATCCGAAGACATTCATTGAGAGAGGAGGCGCCATTAGAATTCGAGGCCAACGAACGAGATACGGAGAAATAGATCTGGGTGTCATCAGTGTACTGATAGCACTCAGCTCCATAACGCCGAATAATCTCACCCAGTGGCTTCATATAGATGTTGAATAACATCGGGGACAGAATAGCACCCTGTGGAACTCCACAGATGAGCTCCCTTTTACTGGAGCTACTGTCTCCAAGCAGCACCCTCTGGGACCTGTGGGAGAGGACCAGAACCACTGGAGCGCAGTGCCTCCGATACCTAACCCCCTCAGGCGGTCAAGGCAACCATAGCCGTCTCAACCCCAAAGCCTGTCCAGAAGCCAGTTTGAAATGGGTCTAGATAATCAGTTTCATCCAAGACAGCTTGGAGCTGAAGAGCAACCGCTCTCTCGATAACCTTGCTCAAAAATGGTAATAGAGAGACTGGCCTATAGTTATTCATATCCAGGGGGTCCAGGGAGGGTTTTTTCAGAAGCAGCCTAACAGCCGCTTCCTTCAAGCAAGATGGAATATGTCCCTCCCTGAAGGATGCATTAATGATCTCCATAAGGAGCCTCCTCAATGCATCCTACCCACCCACCCCGGACGGCCAGCCATGATGGGCAAGGGTTGAGAGGGCAGGTTGTTTTCCTCACCCTACCAAGGAGCTTGTCCATGTCATTGGTACTCACAGATTGCCACTGATCCAGTATAATTACATCAGCGGAGTCGCTGGACACCTCATCCATACTTTCTGTTAAAACCCTGGCATCTAAGTCGTCTCTTATCTGAGAGATTTTATCTGCAAAGAAGTTATTAAATGTGTTACAGCAGGCTGTTGTTGGGTCAAGTAAGGGATTTGGCACAGGGAGTACCTGCGTCATCTCCCTCACCACCCTAAACAGCTCTGCTGGACGAGACTCTGCAGACGCAATACATGCAGAGGAGAAGGATCTCTGCGCTGCACGTATTGCCTCCCGATAGGACCTAAGAAAGTTCTGTCGGATAAGAGTTGAGTCTCCCACCACCTGCACACTAGTCTTTGTCCAAACCGCTTCATTTTCCTCAGCTCTGGTGTATACCATGGCTTACGGTTGGAAGCGGATTGGCAAGGACGCTTGGGAGCAATCATGTCGATAGCTCTGGTGAGATCGGTGTTCCGAGTATTAACCAGAGCATCGACAGGATCACCGGCATTCCCAACCATTAAACCCTCTAAGGCTTTCTGGAATCCAATTGGTTCCATTAGCTTTTGAGGACAGACCATTCTAATAGGTCCACCACCCCCGGTGGGGCGGATACCAGTTCTTTCATTCAGTGTGTACAGCCAGAGTTCCCTGAAAACATTCAAAAATCCACTCATCTTTGTTTTTTCATTTCTCTAATTGAATTGCAGCTCTGGGAAGATTATGCTCATTAGCTTTTCTCTCATTACAGGTTTTCCAAATAAAAGCCAAAACAATGCATTATTGGTACTTTGTTTTATTTCTTTTATAAGTGCAGCCACTGATTACATTAGTGCTGGATCTGGGGGGCTCAGGCTCAGGGCTTCATTTTAATTATTTATTTGATTTGATTTGATTTACTGTTATAGCCCACCTTCTTCTCAAAATGAGACTCAAAAGTGGCTTAAAATATAAGTAAAAATAAAATAACTAAAACACCATGTGATAATAAAAGTTTAAAAAGCAACAAGCAGTCAATCCAATTAAAATATGAATACATTAATTTAAAGCAATTACTACATATTAATAACAGCATTAGTCTGGGGACCCACATCCACAACTAGGGTTGTGGAGCACTAGGGTGCCAGAGTAAGTGGGCTCTCAGATGAGGTAGTATAAAAGGGGGGCAGCAATGTCAGGATGGCAGCCCCTGATACCAGCTGGCATCTTGACTGGGCCCCCTCAAACATGGCAATGCCACTGAGTGTAACAGATTTATCCCTTTTCATGACAATGCTTCCTACTGTGTTTTAAGACTCATCATGCTTTTTAAAAATCCTCCTAACACAGTATATTTCCAAGGCACATTAGACCTGTTTTCTAATATGTTCCAGTGTCAGAGCCATTCCATTTTCAGCTCTGCTTCGCCAGTGCCCACTCTTGAATGCCTAAAGATATATTTGGCAAGGGTTCACACAGGAAGACTGTCCAAATGTTATCTTTAATTATTCATTTGAGCAACAGATGCTAATATCAATAAAAAGCAATTCAACTCTCCTGGAGATGATAGGAAGGGAGGAATATGAAGTTTCACCCATATTGTATTCTGCTTTTAGGGTTTCCAAAGATGAGGCTAATAAAAAGCACAATTTATTTTGACAGTGCATTTAGGATATTTTAATTCAGCCTATAGGATAAAGTCCTTTAACGGCAGCTCATAGATACAAACATTAAAATCTAAACAAAATATTACCAAAACAGATCAGTTCAAACATATTAAGTCAGCATATATTTTACATACACATATACATATATATGAAAGCCTTTGGTAAGGCTATCCTATATATGTTTATAGGCTAAACATAGCAATTCCAACTGTTCAATGGGACTTCCTCTCATATAATCATGCACAGTATTACACTGTAAGACTATGCATGCAAAATTATAAATCAAATTTACAAACCCATTGCACCCAAAGAATAAAAATTATTTTGGACTGTTTCATCCTTGTATGCACAGTAGGTTTCCCCCACTGCAGGAGAAAACAAATATTCTTCCACAGTATTCTCCCTATATTTGACCTTCTGGAAGTGTTGCTCAGGAGTTATTCTATTCAAATCATGTCTTTCCTCACAAGCCCATTTTCTGGGCAGAAAAATTGTGTTTTTCCTTGTAGAATAGTTTCCGTGTGACACTTTGAGATGTTTAACACTAGGGACCTTATCACACGGAGGCAAATTGCTTAAATCCCATGCAGAAATGGAATTTAAAAATGCGAAAAACCCCCCCAAAGTGGGTTGCTTTTCAGACATGTTTGTGTAAAGAAGAAATAACACATTAACCCGAACTGAAAGTCGCCAAAACCCACTCCTTTTTACTTTTGGAAGTTCCCGAAAGTAAAAAGGAGAAGGTTTTGGTGACTTTCTGTTTGGATTAATGTCACATTATTTCTCCTTGAGGCCAACATCGTGTGAAAAACAATCCACTTTTGCAGGTTATTTCTACTTTCTGTTCAGGTTAACCCTGAATGTCATGCTTTTGCGGGTTTATTTTCACTTTAAATCCAGTTTCTGCATAGGATCCATCCCATGTGATAAACAAAATGAAATTCAACATGGAGAAATGTAAGGTACTGCACTTAGGGTGGAAAAATGAAAAGCACAGATATACAATGGGGGACACCTGGCTGAATGAGACTACGTGTGAAAGGGATCTAGGAGTCCAGGTAGACCACAAGTTGAACATGAGTCAACAGTGCGATGCAGCAGCTAAAAAGTCCAATGCAATTTTAGGCTGCATCAATAGAAGTATAGTGTCTAGATCAGGGGTAGGCAACCTAAGGCCCAGGGGCCAGATGCGACCCCCCGAGGCCTTTGGACCAGCCCCAGGCTGGTCCTGCTGCCGCCGCCGCCCGCCATGATGATATTGACTATTGTTGTTATTACTTGTTCTTGGGGTTTTCTTGGCAAAATCTCCACAGGGGTTTTGCCATGGCTTTTCTGGGGCTGAGAGAGTGTGCATGCATATTTTTAATATTTTTTATTATTTTTTTTTTAAATTTTCATATTTATTTATTTATTTATTTTTGGTGCTTCAGCCCCCCAATTGTCTGAGGGACAGCAACCCGGCCCCCGGCTCAAAAAGGTTGCCTACCCCTGGTCTAGATCAAGAGAAGTAATAGTTCCACTCTATTCTGCTTTGGTCAGGCCTCACCTGGAATACTGTGTCCAGTTCTGGGCACCACAATTCAAAAAGGATGTGGAGAAACTGGAGCGTGTCCAAAGGAGAGCAACTAAAATGGTGAAGGGTCTGGAAACCAAGCCTTACGAGGAACGACTTAGGGAGTTGGGAATGTTTAGCCTGGAGAAGAGAACAGCCCTGGTGGCGCAGTGGTTAAATGCCTGTACTTCAGCCACTCACTCATAGACCACAAGGTTGCGAGTTCAATACCAGCCAGGGCTGAGGCTTGACTCAGGCCTGCATCCTTCCGAGGTCGCTAAAATGAGTACCCAGATTGTTGGGGGGCAATCAGCTCACAGTTGTAAACCGCTTAGACATCCCATAGCGTGATATGAAGCTGTATATAAATGAAGCTGCTTTTGCTTTGAGAAGGTTGAGAGGTGATATGATAGCCATGTTTAAATATTTGAAGGGATGTCATGTTGAGGAGGGAACAAGCTTGTTTTCTGCTGCTCCAGAGACTAGGACCCAGAACAATGGATGCAAGTTCCAGGAAAAGAGATTCCACCTCAACATTAGGAGGAACTTCCTGACAGTAAGGGCGGTTCGACAGTGGAACACACTCCCTCGGAGAGTAGTGGAGTCTCCTTCCTTGGAGGTCTTTAAGCAGAGGCTGGATGGCCATCTGTCGGGGATGCTTTGATTGGGAGTTCCTACATGGCAGGGAGTTGGACTGGATGGCCGTTATGGTCTGTGCAAACTCTATGATTCTATGATTTTATGAAAATGAATCTCCAATCTTAAAAAAAGAAGAAGCATCCTCAAGCATGTGCTGTGACTGCTGCTATGAAGTGAGAATTCTAATATTTGACTCTTAGGAGAAAACTGCACAAAGTTCTATTATCCATCGCAATGCAGTTTCCTAAGTGTTGGGAAATATTTTCTGACGTCGGAAGGAATAATTGCAAACATTCTTCCCATCTCTGTTGTACCTATATTTATTGCAAACTAAATCTCATTCTTACAATTGCTCCTTATTTGAGAGCAATATGGTTTAACAGCTATAAAACACTTAATGCAAAACATCTATGTACCTTTTAGTACGCATGCTGTTTTAACGGGTGAGAAACCTGTGACCCTCCAAATGTTATTGGAATTGAACTCTCATCAACCTCAGCCAGTACGGCTAATAGCTGTGGTTATTGTTGAATTATAATCCAGAACAGAGTGGGATTATTTGTGTTGGTTGCTGTTATTAGCCTTTCCCAGGAAGCTTGCATAGCATACCTTTTCTTTTGTCTAAGCAATTGTTTATATTTTTTCTTTTGATTCAAAAGGTCTAACACAGAACATTGTGAGGGATTAAGTTTGTATTGTTTGAAAAGTTCTTTCAGTACTGTCCAAGCCTCTCTACATTCTGCGTCGAACCAACTTCCCTGGTTATTTTGTTTATATCTGTTGGTGGTATTTTTAGGAGCAGATAAAAATGATCGTATTAAACTTGTTAGGTTGTTAAAGCTTGACAGTATGTTGGAATCTACTCTTCCATCCACTATTTTATCGTAGAGGGTTCTCACTTCATCACTGCCGAGGAATTTGGTAAGGGCCTCAGATAAATGTGGAGACCATTTAGCCCGTGTGGTACAGATTTCAACAGGCAGGGCCGAATTTTGGGATACTGACAAGAACAAGCTATCAAAAGGCTTTAAGCGTAACAACACAGGAAAGTGATCACTTTCGGGCCGAACAACAATAGAAAATTTGTGTACAAATGGGGCTAGATCATGTGATATCCCTATATAATCCAGTACTGAGGGTCTTTTACCCGTCCAGTGAGTGTATTCTGCTGGGTGGTCGTCATTTGTGGACCCATTCAAAATAACTAGACTTAATTCCTCAAAGGTTTTTGCTAAGCACAACCCTCTAAAATCACAAGCTGTATCCTTAGACTGGCGGCGCAAGAATGGATGTGTAATTATAGATGGTAGAAACTGACAGTTAAATTTAGAAAAGAGAGTGGCGTCATCTGTTCCAATTCTTGCGTTACAATCTCCCGCCAGTATAAGGTAAGCTGCCGGTGAGGTGATGATGGTGTTTTTGACAAAACCTTTCAATTTGTCCCAGACTTCTTTTATCTTAGTATGCCCTTGCAAAGGTGGTATATAGACATTGATCAGGCACAAAAAGCAGTACTTAAATTGCAACAAAATTGCTATGGCAAGTTGGTCTAAGATGGATATTTTACATATCTGTGTTTGTAGCGAGGTAGATATTAATACACCTAGACCTCCACAGAGCCTACCATGGCCTTTACCTGGCACTGCGTCCAAAACAATTGATTTATAGCCCTCAACATGCAGCTCTTCTGCTAACCAAGTTTCTTGAAGCAGGATGACGTCATGTCTAGAGATGAAAGACATGAAAGAGGGATCTCTACTTCTGGCTTTCCATCCGGCAATGTTCCAAGAGATTAGAGTTAATGGAGTAGTGGATAGCGATGTTGATTGTCAAGCATTAGGAGTCAGTAGGGGTGTTAGTGTTGTTGCTCCCTGTAGATTATTTGAGTAGGCTTCCTTCTCTCTCTGTTCCCCAAATTCAGTGTTGACATTTCGGGGGCTGTAAGTCCATATGTTTGCATTAGTAGTTATATTGATGTCTTTTACTCCTTCCTTTGAAGTATTCCAGGGATCTATAGATACTTCACCTGAATTGCCAAACTGCTTGTTTGGTTTTCTGTTGAATTGATTATCTAAAGGCATAAGCTGCCCAGTTGGACTTGATCTTCTCCTTTTTTTGTTTATGCGAGTTGCTGGGGATCCAGATGATGGCAATGGTGTTAGAGGTTTATCAAGAAGATCCATCTTACATTTAGGAGACAGATGTATTAATGGAGTCATATTGTCAGATGCGCAGGGCAAAGAGTGTCTGGGAGTCATATACGTTAGCGGTATCAGAGGTTCCTCAAAGCAGTTGCAGTGATCAACAATTCTTTTTAGATCCTTCTTTGATGGAGACAGTAGATCAGAAACAGAGCGGGTGGAGGGTAAAAGTTCATTGATGGTCTTTGTTGTGGTTGCAACAGAACTTAGAGTTGATTTAACATTATCTAACTTATACAAGATACTTTGCTGTTCTTCAGGAGAGAGTGAGCTAAACAGTTGGGCAATTTCTTCTTCATCATCAGGTACATTATTGGAGATTTGTTTGTTCTTTTTGTTTATCTCTTTGCTGATGATTCCTTTACTGACAGTCTCCATTCTTGATGTGAATTTCATTAACGGTAAGATGTTGGTGTTGAGTAGTACCTTCACTGGAGTGATAGCAAATTTTGTAAGCAATCTTCTACTGTCAAGAATCAGTGTTGGAATGAATGGATTCTTAAAGGTCAATGCTATTCTCATAGTACTGTTCCAAGTGGGCAACCAAAATATTTCAAGGAGCTATACTGTGGATATAAAGCTTTCATATAAGAGCACTGGGAATTAGCAAGGATAATTTTGTATACCTTGTATAGTCTGAAGGGAAGCAACAGAATCTCTGGAGAAACAGTGGAAGACACTGGATTGGAACTAATTAATATTCTAAGATATTTCTAATTTTATTTCATTTTTATTTTATTTTTAATGTCTTACAATCGTGTTTAGGAATTGACCTATTTTTATTGTGACTTTGTACTTTTATTGAGACTTTTGTACCTTTGTACTAATAATTTTTGATTTTGTTGGTCAATGACCGAATAAATTTTACTTACTTACTAATTATAATCCAGCATAGTTATAATTCAAGATATCCTCTGTTCTTACTTTAATACATATGGTCAGGTGACTGCTAGTAAGCCCAATCAATCTTATTATTATTAATAATAATATTAACCTAAATCTATCTTGGAGTTCTTTATTTCCATTATATTGTTTTGTTCAACCAATTTTAAGTTGCATCTTAATTCTTTTATTTTTATGGTAAACTGCTGCAAACAAATAATTTTTCTACATAGCATTTTGAATATGTATAAATACTATTAATTAGTAAAGATATAAATGATGCTTAATGCAGGGTAGGAAGAAATAATTAATTTTAATGCTAATCAATGACTGGAAGTTCAGATATTGACTGCACAGACTGTGAGATTCTGCTAGAAATAATCTGACCAAAGATCCACAAGGAATTGGTAGTTTTGAAATTGTTCTTCGTTGCAAAGGATGTATCCACACTGCAGAATTAAAGCAATTTGAGATCACTTTAACTGCCATGACTCTGTATTACAGAATTCTTGGATGTGTAGTGTTTTTTTTTAAACCTTTATTTTTATAGCAACAAATAACAATAAAAATATGTAAACATTGTTAAAGCTGTCATATAAAACATATTCCAATACTCTTCTGTTGTTTCTTACATGTTCATTTAACATACATTCAATTGTTTTCTTAACTCTACATTGGTACTTCCCTTCGTTTATCTGGCTTGTAAAAACATTTTTTTTAATTTCCCCTGAGTTCAGATTTAAATAAACATAAATTTTCCAAATATTTCCTCTAGTTTGTTTTTTGTACTCTTTCTTGTTTTTGACCAAATAGTTATTTATGCCCACCCCCTTTTTTGTCTGTCATAATAATAATAATAATAATAATAATAATAATAAATAGAATTCATGCTTCTTAGTTCTGCTCAGAATGGAGGACATTTTGAAATTCCTCCTGGACAGAAGGCTGAAATGTAGGCCATGTCCAGGAAAAGGAGGACGTCTGGTCACCCTGGTGTATCCACACTGCAAAATTAAAGCACTTTGACACCATTTTAACTGCCATCTATCCTACAGTCACCAGAGCTCTCTCACAGACTAAACAGAATACCTCACCAAACTGCAAATCCCAGGCTCCTGTAGCGTAGAGTCATGGCCGTTAAAGTGGTGTCAAACCGCTTTAAATCTGCCATGTGGATTCCCCCTAAAGAAACCAGACTCTTTCTTGGGACTGAATACCAAAGACTCCTGCTTCCCTCATTTAAACAGCCATGACAACATGCCACTGAGTGGCCACAGGATCCTTCTTTCCTTTCTGACCAAGGTGACCAGATGTCTTCACCACAAAGGAGAACAAGGCACCTCAAAATGTAGGACATCCCGGGGGGGGGGATGAGGACGTGACCAAAGAAAAGCCAGAAACCCTCCTAGAAATGTAAACCCATGCATCTAAGCCATGCTCAAAATGGAGGACATTGTGGGGATTCCTCTTGGACAGAAGGCTGAGGCGGAGGCCAGGTCCTGGAAAAAAAAGGAGGACCTTGGGTCACGCTGGATCTGACTGTAACACTGACGCGAGAAAGAAACGGGAGTAAAAACAACAGAAACGTCGCTGCTTTTGACGCCGTCCAATGCTTCCCCGGAACCTTTCCGCCGCAGGGTGACTGTTGCGCCACGGACGGTGTTCGGCGCCGCACCGTCCGAGCTGCGAGGCATTATGGGGCCCTGCGTTTGAAAAACCGTTTATTTCTTTCTCCCCCCAACCCTCTCTCTTCCTCTTTTCTTTCCCCTTTTCTTTTGGTGGGTTGTGTTAAAATGGCGCCCTGAGCCACGGCTTGGGAGTGTGTGTGGGGGGGAGAAGGCCTGGGAAGCGGGGTCCTGGGGGGCCGTTAGCAGGAGCGCACCCCTTTCTCTCTTCCTTCCTCCCGCCACCCAGCCCCGCCGAGGTGCCAGGATGGCGAACCCGGACCAGAAGTCGCCCAACGTCCTTCTGCAGAGCCTCTGCTGCCGCATCCTGGGCAAGGGCGAAGGTAATGATCATGGCCCAGCCCCATCTCCTCCTCCTCCTCCTATTCCTCCTCCTCCTCCAGTCTGGTCATGGTTCCCTCCTGTTACCAAGGCTGGGTTCCCTGGAGAGAACAGGGGATGGTGACAGTAGTAGTAGTAGTAATAATAATAGTAGAGGTGGCGTAGTAGTACTCAGAGAGCCAGCGTGGCATAATGGTCCAGGTTCGAATCCCAACTCATCCATGAAGCCCATTTGGTCAACCTTGGGCAAGTCACACTCTCTCAGCTTCTTTGCAAAACTCCGCTGACAAATCTTGTGAAGGAAACCCCATGATAGGGTCGCCATAAGTCAGAAACGACTTGGACAGTAGTAGCAGAGGTGGTGACTGCATAGATCATGCCTTTGACCGCATAGATCATGATAGGCAATGGAATGCCCTTAAAGACATGGAAGTGCCAACACATCTGATAGTCCTAATGAGGAATCTGTACTCAGGACAAGAGGCTACTGTCAGAACTGAACAAAGAGAAACAGAATGGTTCTCAGTTAGCAAAGGAGTCAGACAAGGCTGCATCCTATCAACCTACCTGTTCAACTTATATGCAGAACATATTGTAAGGAAAGCAGGCTTGGACATGGAAGAGAGAGGAGTGAAAATAAAAGGAAGAAATATCAATAATCTGAGATATGCTGATGACACCATAATACTAGCAGAAAACCTCACAGACCTGGAACAACTACTAAGGAAGATCAAAGAAGAAAGTGCAAAGGCAGGCTTACTGTTGAACATAAAGAAAACAAAGATAATGACCATTGAGGACCTTAAGTTCAACCTAGACAATTAAGAAATAGAAATAGTAAAAGAATTCCCATATCTGGGATCAAATATTGATAGAAATGGAGACTGCAGTCAGGAAATCAGAAGAAGACTAAAGGGGACTGCAAATAGGAGGCCCAATCCTTCCTTTTGTTGTTCCTTTCAGGGGCGGCAAAAGGCCGCCCTAAGAGCCGGCGTGTGGCTCTTCAGTGCCCTTTCTGGTGCAGCATGTCATAACACTGCGCTGGGAAGGCGTCCTGACGTCACGCGCCATGCATAACAGTGCGTGGTGTCAGGACGGTGTTGGCGTGGGGTTGGGGCGGCCGGTTTGCGGCTGCCCTGCCCCAACTCTGCCTCCAGGCCGGCTGTTTGGGCCGGTTTGCAGAGGCCCAAAGAATGGGGAAGGTGGCTATGAAAGAATTAGAAAAGATTCTGAAATGCAAAGATATACAACTCAGCACAAAAGTTAGAATCATACAAGCCACTGTATTCCCTATTACCATGTATGAATGTGAGAGCTGGACAGTGAAGAAAGAACATAGGAAGAAAATCAACTCCTTTGAGAGTGGTGCTTGCTGGAGAAGAGTGCTGAGGATCCTATGGACAGCCAAAAGGACAAACAAGTGGGTCCTAGAGCAGATCAAACCGGAAACCTCCCTGAGACTGTTGTACTTCGGACACATCATGAGAAGAGAGGATTCTTTGGAAAAAACAATAATGCTGGGAAAGGTGGAGGGAAATAGGAAGAGAGGAAGGCCACATGCCAGATGGATGGAGTCTGTTGAGGTCACAGGTATTAGGGTTGCAGGAATTAAGCAAAGCAGTGGAGGACAGAAGGTCTTGGAGATGTCTCATCCATAGGGTCACCATGAGTCGAGATCGACTTGAGGGTAGTTAACAACAATAACAAGCAGAGGTGATCGTGGGGGAACATGCTGCTTTCCTGGGACAGTCTGCAGGCAGAGCAAAGATGCCTTCCATCTCCCTTCACCCCCAGTAGCAATGTCTCAAGCAGAGGAAGAGGGTGGCTGCTGGGTGAGTTTGTTGTTGTGTCAGGGTGACCAAAAGTCCTAACCTCAAGAGAGGACAAAGGCACCAGAAAGTGTTAGGCAACCTAAGGCCCGGGGGCCAGATGCGGTCTCCCAGGGCCTTTGGACCGGCCCTAGGCTGGTCCTGCCGCCGCCGCTGCCCCCCCGCCGCCGCCGCTGCCGCCCACCATGATGATATTGATTATTGTTGTTATTACTTGTTCTTGGGATTTTCTTGGCAAAATCTCCACGGGTTTTGCCATGGCTTTTCTGGGGCTGAGAGAGTGTGCATGCATATTTTTATTTTTTTTAATTTTTAATTTTTAATTTTTAATTAATTTATTTATTTATTTTTGGTGCTTCGGACCCCCAATTGTCTGAGGGACAGCAACCCGACCCCCGGCTCAAAAAAGTTGCCTTCCCCTGGTGTAGGACATTCAAAAAATGTAGGACATTACAAAATGAAAGCTGAAAACACTCCTATAAATGTTAATCCATGCTTCTTAGTCATGCTCAAAATGGAGGGCGTTTTGGGAATTCTTCCAGGACAGAAGGCTGAAAATGGAGGACAGGTCTTGGTAAAGGTAGACCTCTGGTCACCCTAAGCTAAAAACACCCCTAGAAGTGTAAATGCATGCCTCTTTGTCATGCTCAAAATGGAGGATGTTTTGGAATTCCTCATATCTTGGAAAAAGGAGGAGGGGTCCTGATCATTTTGTGTTGTGTGCCTTCAAGTTGTTTCTGACTTATGGAGATCATAAGGCACGGGGTTTCCTTGGCAAGTTTCTTCAGAGGGGGTTTGCCATTGCTCTTCTCTGAGGCTCAGAGAGGGTGACTTGGCCAAGGTGGGTAGCTTTTAGCATATACAGTCAGCCCTCTGTATCCACCAATTCTTTAGCCACAGATTCAATCAATCAATAGTTTATTATGCTCATAGACCAGCATAGCCAAAGGTTACAGGTTTTACCATAAAATACATAAGATATATGAATCATATAAAACAGTGGCATAAAATGCAATGCAATAAATACTTAAAATTATTTTTAAAATTTTTAAATTCCCTTTTGATATATATAGTCAGCCCTCTGTATCCACGGATTCAATCAATCAGTCAATCAATAATTTATTATGGTCATAGACCAACATAGCCAAAGGTAATAGATTTTACCATAAAATCCATAGAATATATGAGTTATGTAAAATTGAGTGGCATAAAATGTAATACAGTAAATTCTTAAAATTTAAAATTCTTAAATATTCTTACAATTCCTAAAATTCCCTTTTAACATTTACAATCAGCCCTCTGAATCCACAGATTCTGTGTCTGCAGATTCAACTAACTATAGTTTGGAAATATTAAAAAAAAATCCAAAATGCAGACCTTGATTTTGCTATTTGATATAAGGGAAAACATTTTACTACACCATTGTAGTTAATGGCACTTAAGCATCTATGAATTTTGGGGTTCTGGAACCAAACCTCAGTGGATACCAAAGTCCCACTGTAATCATGTCAGGGAGGCTTTTGTATGGGTGTGTGTGCTTTAGTTATGTTTTAACATTTGTATGTGTATGGAATTTTATGCTTTTTTAAGTTAGTTCATTTTAATTTTAAAATAAATAAATAAAATTAATGGTTTTATTTGTGAGCTGCCCTAGATCCCTTTCTGGGATAAAGGCGGCATAGCAAATGAAGTAAATAAATAAATAGGTGAGCAGGGAGGCAGGCTAGCTGGCTGGCTGCCCCAGTTCACGTGCCCTGGAAGTAACCTGAGAGAGATGGTGCTGTTGCCACCCAAACACTGTCCAGCCTATTAAGAGTGACACCCACAGAAATATTTTGTGTGCTGAAGAGAGGGAAGATGAATAGGGCTTGCTTTGTAAGTTTAAGTGAGAAAACCTGCCACAACAGTCATGCTCTGAAGCACACAAGCTTGTGACTGACATTGTCATTTTTTTAAAACATCCCCTTTATGATTTTTTAACACCTTTGTGTGATGAAGAAGCCACTGGAGCTTCGAAAGCTTGCATTATGTATTTTGTGCATTTTGGTTGGTTCAATAAAGGTATCACTGTTTTATAGATTTTGGATGTTATTGTGCTTTGCTATATGGCCAACACAGCTACCCCTGAATATGTTTTCTGAAGCATGCTGAGGTACTGTGACTCAACTCAGGGTGTATCCACACTGTAGGAATAAAGTAGTTTGACACTACTTTAACTGCCATGACTCAGTACAGTGGAATTCTGGGACTTGTTGTTTGAGATATTTAACTTTTCCTGTCAGAGAGCTGTAAATGACATTATTATGATCTCCATTTGGTGGTGTGGTTTTTACAGCTTAATTCATTTGCTTTCAGTACACCATTTGAAAAACCTACTTCCTAAGCCACTTAGAGTTTAGTGGTAAAGAAACTAGTATTGTACATGCTCAGTATATGTACAGTGAGAAAATGGATATGAACAGTGGCGGTGAAAGACACTGGAGCATATAGAACAAAAATTATAGGACCAAATACTGTCAAGGCTTACTGACATTGTGGCATTTAGTCTGTATGTTGCTCAAAGCATAGTATACTACAAATATCTTAACAGAGCAATCTTCACACTTAGACCTGGAAATCAGTCACCAGAGCATATTATTCAAGTGACACCTATAGGCTAAGCAGCAGTTGCTTTGAACCTGAAGGCCAGTTAAAATGGTGCAAAATAAATGGCCGTATGCAGCTGGATTCTTTGTTGCCCAGCTAACCTAAACTTCTCCATTTTAGATACATTTCTATACTTCCAGGAAGGCTTCTAATCAGTTTTCCTTTTCACTGCACTCCCCTTCTGCTTTGACAGCTGGCAAGGGTAGAGTGTAGTATGAAGGGGCCTTGGTCTTCCCTTTGGAAATGGAGTTACCTTACCAAGGGGAAGACCAAGGCTTTCTCATATCAAACAGTTATTTATAGTGCTGTGTTTCCACTTAACTGCCATGGCAATATCTTGAGGTGTACGGTAGTTTAGGGAGGGATATCTAGAATTTGCAGGCCCAGAGTTCTAGTGCCTCACTAAACTACAAATGCTAGGATTCCATGTGTTGTAGCCCTTGCGTAAAAGTGGAATCATATTGCTATAATTGTGTAACATGGAAGGGCTCCTAGAAATCAGATGCCATGACAAGGTGGGATTTACCATTGAAGGATTGGGGAGACTTACTAACTAGATGGCATGAGGAAGATGCAAGTTTTGATCCTGGTTTTCTGCTTGGTAAATCAGAAACCACTTAAAGGCACACACAGCAACAACATGAAGATCAGGCATTATGTTGGGAAGTGCAATAGTTAAGTCCCTCAGCTTTGAATCTAGTATGGGTCTGTTAATGTTGCATGGAGGGTCAGGCTATCTCTGACCTTCTAGAATCTAGATCAGGGGTGGGCAACCTTTTTAACCATAGGTTGTCGACCCCTGTCCTATACAGTGGCTGTATTGGCTAAGGCCGGTGGGAGTTGCAGTCGAACAATGTGTGGAGGACCACAGGTTTCCCACCCCTGCTGTAAGGCTTTGTTTTATTCTTAAGTGAAATATTGACAACACAGTTCTGCACATGTTATCTCATGATATGTTTGACTAAATTCAAGTGGGGCTAACTACCTGTAAATGTTTTTGTGGATGCATATTTGGAATGAAGCTTATAGAATTCAGAGGAACTAATTTGAGAGAAAACATGCAGTCAGTGGAGCCATATGTTGATTTCAAAGTCAATCTTTGCGGTAGGTTCTGAACAACATGACATTCTATATGTTGCTTCAGGAACAGGGATTTCTTAATGATTAAATCTTTCTTATCTGGAATTCCAAAATACTCCAAAACTAAATCTTTTTCCATGGGTGACTGAGAAAGTGACAGTTGGCTTTCTGATGGTTCAGTGTGCACAAATTTTGTTTCATACACAAAATTATTAAAAATACTGTATAAAGTTATCTTCAGGTTATGTGTCTATGCCGGTATATATGAAACATGAATGAATGTAGTGTTTAGACTTGGCTCTCATCTCCAAGATATTTATTATGTACATATATGCATGTATAGGTATTCCAAAATCCAAAACACTTCTGATGTCAAGACTTTTGAATATTGGATACTCAACTTGTATTTATAAATGTTGGACTAGGACCCTGAAGACCTGTTTGAATCCCTGTTTGACCTTGGAAAGCCACTGTTCACTTTAGAGTCACTATATGTCAGAAATGAGTTGAGACACACAACAACAATTATTTAATAATTTATTATTTATAACCCCATTTTAAATCCTGTTTTTTAACCCTCCTTCCTACTGATTCTCTGAGATAGGTTCAGAGGCATGTTAGAAATTACAACTTTAGCTTTGAAACTTCTAGGCCATGGATGGGTAATCTGATGTTGGACTGTTACTCCAAGCATTCTCCACCATTGGCTCTGTTGACCAGAGCTGCTAAGAACTGCAGTTCAGTTCAGTTCAATTATTCCCCTTGCTCTAAACAACTAAAAATAATAATAGGATTTTGTGGGATATGAATAAAAGTAGCTGTTGCTTGGGTGATAAGTTAAAAATTGCTTTTCTTATGTACTACAGACACTTTCTAAATCAGGGGTCGGCAACCTATGGCCCGCAGGCCGGTTCTGGCCCAGGTCGCCGGACTTACTGGCCCAGGTGGACCCCTGCCGCTGCCCGATTCGGTCGCCGCACGGCCACGCGCGCTGCTGTCACCATTTTGTTCTCCAAAATGGCGGCCACAACGTGTTTGCGCATGCGCAGGATTACTGCGCATGTGCAAACGCATCACGACCGCCATTTTGGAAAACAAAATAATGGCCGCGGCGCTGGCAGCGCGCGCGGCGCCCAGGAGGAGGCCCGTCGCCGCCGAGGGAATCCTCCCCGGGGGGACCCTCGGTGGCGACGGGCTTCCAGGAGGCCCATCGCCGCCGAGGGAAGCTTCCCGGGGGGACCCTCGGTGGCGACGGGCTTCCAGGAGGCCCGTTGCCACCGAGGGAATCCTCCTCGGGGGGATTCTCGGTGGCGACGGGCTTCCAGGAGGCCCGTCGCCGCCGAGGGAAGCCTCCCGGGGGGGACCCTTGGTGGCAAGAGGCTTCCCGGGGGGACCCTCGGTGGCGACGGCCTTCCAGGAGGCCCGTTGCCACCGAGGGAATCCTCCTTCCAGGGTGAATTCACCCAAGGATCGGGGTGGGGTGGGGCTTTGGAGGGACCTTTCCAAGGCCTCCCCGCTCGATCCTGAGGCGAATTCACCCAAGGATCGGGGCGGGGGGGCCTTGGGGGGACCTTTCCAAGGTTCCTCCTCTTGATCCTCCAGTGAATTTACCCCAGCATCAAGAAGAGGCACCTTGGCAACGGTCCTCCAAGGTGCCTTTGCTCGATCCTGAGGCGAATTTGCCGAAGGATCAGGGCGGGGGGGGGGGCTTGGAACGGCCCCATGGCGGCTGTGAGGGGGGCGCACGAGCGCGCGCACACCCCCAACCCCCGTACAACCGGCCCCCGCACCATTCCCCCCCACGTGGTCCCCAGCAATAAAGGCCGCGGCGGCAGCGTGCGCGGCGGGGGCACGCACGGCGGAGGAGGGTGCGCGCGTGTGTGTGAGCGCACGCGCGCCACCATCCCCCCCCCACCTTGGCCCAGCCGAGACCTGGGCTACGGGAGACTGGCCCAGGTCTCAAAAAGGTTGCCTGTCCCTGTTCTAAATAAAGAGCATTTTAATCTCATAATTGGTATTCTAGGATGTTTATGTTTACTGTACTACACTATTATCATATTTTCTTCTCATAAATGCAAGATATTTCCCCCCACCATTTATAAATATTTTATTAGCCTTTTGTGTTGTCTGCTATTTATTAAAATCCATTCTATATCACATGATTGTTCTAAAACATTTTAAAATAAAAAGGCATAAGAGTTCATCTCTCTTACTGTGGTATGCTAAGCATAATGTACAGCACTGGCATTCTGGATGTTAAAGTGCTGCTTGTTATTATTACTACTTTAAATCCACTGAAATGTTGCCCTCCAGATGTCATTGGACCAGTCAGCACTAGCCAGGTTAGCCAGTGGTGAGAAATGTAGGAAATTCTGTCTGATAAAATCTGGAGGGCTGCACCTTGTCTATTCCTGATTTAAGGGGAAGGGGGTCTTTATCTACATCTTGATTGGGATATTTTGGCATTTGTTCTTCTTTTGGCATTTTGTTCTTCTGTGATATGCTATCATCTTATGTAGTTCAGACCTGTAGACATCTACTTAGAAGTAAGGCTCATGAAGTAGAATGGGGATCATTTCCAGAAGGCACTGGCAAAATCACTGAGTATTTCTTGCATAAGAAAACCCTATGAAATTCAGGGGGTCATCATAAATCAACAGGCGACTTGAAGGCACGTATACACTCACAAATGTATAGGAATTGCAGCTTAACTTTACATATTACTTCACTTTTTGAAACAGCACCTGTTATATTGGGCATTGTAGAACTACATTACTACGTGATTATAACCACGGTGGCTTGGAGCATAAAATAAAAATAGTGTCTTATGTGTCAAACAAATGAACTTCAAAATGGTAAGGTTTGAAAATACATGTACTGAAATATTGTAGGTTGAGTCTCCCTTATCCGAAATGCTTGGGGCCAGAAGTGTTTTGGATTTCGGATTTTTTTGAATTTTGGAATACATAATGAGATATCTTAGGGCTGGGTTCCAAGTCTAAGCAAATTCATTTATGTTTTGTATACACCTCATATTCTAAGCCTGAAGGTAATTTAATACACTGTGGGGTTTTTTTTGTTTTTGTTTTTTTTGTTATTTTGTGCATGAAACAGAGTTTGTGTACGTTGAACCATCAGAAAGCAAAGATGTCACTATTTCAGCCACCTACATGGACAACTTTGGGTTTTGGAATATTTCAAATTTTGGAATTCTGGATAAGGGAGACTCAACCTGCATTTTGATTGCTTTGGGGTATCTCTACTTTTGGGCTTTGCTAGTAGCACTTTACAGCTGTGATGGCTAACAAGTTGCTTTTTAAAATGTTGCAACTTTTAGGGTTTTTTATAAGAATCTAGGGGCCACTTAGAACCGTGCACATCTGAAACGCTTTCAGAAATGCATCTTTATCATTATAAAATGTGACTAATTGCAATGATAGAGCCAGACTTATTTTGGCTTTGCCCAAGGTTGTGTAAAGGTAGTGAGGAAATGCAGATAAATTCTGTTTGTGTTCTGAACAGCCAATGCCTCCAATGCCTTCTGTCATGGTTGCTCCATATCTTGCCTTCTTTGTGATGCCACTACCTATACTGGTATTGTTACCATACAATAGGAGTGTAAACCTTTTACTTCATCCTTGCGTGAAAGAACAAACAGTTCCTAAAGTTTTCTCCTAACTGGATGGGATTACAAAAGTTTTTGTGCATTTTTCCATGGTTTGTCACAGTTTGGGACTTTTTGTGAAAATGTATTTGCTTGCATTTTTGTGCAGGATCCCTTGTTTTTGTGCAAAAAGCAGTAGGTTTGCTCAAAAAAGATTGCTTTGTTGAAATTGCATAGAATCATAGAATTGAAAGAGACCTCAAAGGCAATCCAGTCCAACCCTTTGTCATGCAGGAACACACAATCAAAGCACTCCCGACAGATGGCCATCCAGCCTTTGTTTAAAGAACTCCAAAGAAGGAGATTCCACCATTCTCCGAGTGTGTTTCACTGTCAAACAGCTCTTACTGTCAGGAAGTTCCTCCTAATGTTGAGGTGGAATCTCTTTTTCTGATTTTTATGCAGAAATATTTTTAATGGAAGGGGCATTTTGAAGAAATGTTTTTTTTTTGCATAAAAGAAATTCCAAAATGCAAATAAATAAATAATGGGTTCATCATTTTCTTGACAAGGTGTTTCAGTGTGTTAAAAAAACCCTTTTTGTCCAGGATAAGGGAAAAAAGTGTCCTCTACATCTGTATACCAGTATAGTACACCAACAGGATTCAGGAAAAATTGCTTACTAATACGTGGCATAGTGGTTTGAGTGTTGGACTATAACTCTGGGGACCAAGGTTTAGTTCTCCGCTCGGTCATGAAACCCACTGGGTGACCTTCAGCAAGCCACATATTCTCAACCTTAGAAGAAAACAATGGCAAAATTCCTCTAAACAAATCCTACCAAGAAGACCTCATGATAAGTTGTCTTACAGTCAGAAACAACTTAAAGGCACACAACAACAACAACAACAACAACAATTATACTTCCATATGCAGAGTTTTCTAGAAAAATGTTCTGGGATTAGATGACAAGCATAGCCTGGCCAGGTATAATACAGTATGATTAAGTTAGCAGAAATTGTGGCGGATGCCCCACTGCAGTAGTTACTGTAAGGTGCATGTTCGAATAACCAAAAGATTGGTTTTGTATATTTGGAGGATGCACACATGAATACTGATACTGTAAAGCCACGAATATAACTTTATTGATGCTGTGAAGTTATGAAGGCGACATCATGTCTATGTGATTACAAAATAATTTTGTTATAACAGTTTGTGATTATTGTAGCACTGTCAGTGTCCATGTCACTTTACAGAATGCAAGAGGACAGACCCCTTCCCCAAGGAGCATGCAGTCTAAAATTTGATACAGGAATAACAAGGGAGGCAGAACTAAACATGAAAAAATACGTGCTTTTAAAAAAGTTTGTTTCACTGATTTAGACTTAACTTTATTTACACTAGGACATTTACAATAGAATATGAGAACTCAGGTTGTTCCAGTGACTTGATGGAACAATTGGATTTTGAGGTGTTTGAAGGAAGAGGGGTGGCATTGTCTATCAGAATTGTTATTGATTTCATTAGCCAACCATTGGCCACATGAAGAATTGACCCTCAAAGTCAAAGGGCTTTTCTTCCTGTGCAGTATTACTTTTATTCTTTGCTTTTAAATAGACATTATAGAGAATGCTTTTAGTACTATAGATAGTTTAATCCCATTTTAAACGCAAGTCTTGTCTTGTTTTTATCTACATGTATTTTTTTACCTGTATTCCTTTTAATCTTGTATGTCACCTTGTATGTCACCTTGAGGTTTGGGAAGAATGTGTGCTGTTATGTTGTGCTGGATCTGAGAGCAAAAAAGAAAGTTAAGATAAGGATTTAAGGACAGAGATAACTTGTGATCAGAGTGGAAGAACACTGAGAGAGATGAATGATTTTGGCAGCAGAGCACTGAATAGAAATAAGAGGAGCAAAGGGAAGCAATGGAAAAAGAGAGAGGAAGATATTTAGCAGTCACCTCAAGTTGAAAGTCTAAGGCAGATAATAGTATTTTTTAAAAAATATCTCTGTAAAATAATAAATGCTAGGAAAAACTTTGCTATCCAAAGGACACTTGAGATAGAGGAGGCTTCATGATAAGTATGGACTTTTGCATATATAATTAACCCCCCATAGCTTTGAAGATAACATGGCATATGCTTGAGACTGCAGGAATTTGATTCTTTGACTCAAAAGCCCATTCTTTCCCAAGACTCTTAAAACCTTTTCAGTAAATAGTAATTATGGTCTTCAGTGCAAATATCGTTTAGTGACTACTAGTAGCTTTACTAGTGGGGCAATTGCTTAACAAAATGATACCACAAAATATTTCAATGTCCTTCTCTTTCTGAGACATTTCTAGAAAGCATACTTGCCGTAACACTGGAATTCCTTGTCTTCTTGGATCTTTTCCATTTTAATGTTCTGTTCTGTAGCCTCTAATAGTTTTTCTACATTTTCACAAGGGATTTGTTCAGAGCTCTTTCTAGTCTTTGAAATATGTATGCTGAACATTGCAGTTCAGAGCAGAAATACCTCTGGTAAATTAGCAGAGAAGGTGGAAAGGGAATGTATATTGGAAAATGTGTAATAAAGGTCAATTCCCATTAAACGTTAAAAAAACCTAGCTCTGTAACAGCTAACACAAAAGTATATTTAATCTAAATTAGTAAACTGCTCCAAGATTATGCTTTTTTAAACTGATAGTTTTTGCTTTATGCCATTTAATATTGGAATGATCTTTAACTGTGTTCTTAATTTTTTGCAAATCTTCTATAAAGCTATTCATTAAGAGTTTCTACCAGGTGGAATCTAAAAGCAGGTGGATGGGTTTATAGTTGTGTTCTACTGGCCTTCATTATTTCCGGAATGTCTTGTTTTATAGACTGTTTGCATTGCTCTTGCATTTATAGGGAGCAGCTCTCAGTTTAATGAGAGTGGGTTATACTTTAAAGTTATCTGTCACCCAGAGTGAAATAAATAAGACACCAGGCTTATAGATGGATTCATGGAGGAGTGAATTCTAATCTGACAAGTTTTCTGCATAACTTCTGCTAATGTCAAGTGATGGGACTGAAATGAATTACAATTGAGAAACTACATCTTTGAAAGTCAAAGTAACAAGATACAAGTTTAATTATGTGTAGCTGAAGTGGATTTTCAGAAGGCTTCTTTTTCTGTGTACAGGCATGTTGGTGTTGTGTGCCTTCAAGTCATTTCTGACCTATGGTGACCCTAAGGCAAACCTGTCATAGGATTTTCTTGGCAGAATTTGTTCAGAGGGATTTGCCTTTGCCTTCCTCTGAGGCTGAGAGTGTGTGACTTTCCCACGATCATCCAGTGGGTTTCCATGGTTGAGCAATGATTTGAACCCTGGTCTCCTGGAGTACTAAAATCACTGTGCCATGCTGGCATGTCCCACCTTATAAAGCCCATTAGGATCTGCAAGATGGAAGCTTTTTTCTTGGCATGTTCGTTTGCAGAGTGCCTTCCCACTGTTTCTGGCAAAGAAGTTTGGCATTCATCTCTCTGAAATCGTAGCTGCCCAGCAATCCTCTGTTTTGCTGACCTAGTTCTGCGAAATGTAGAATGAAGTCTCCAGCAGGAACATAGAGCAGATGAGGTTGGGGTCAGGGATCCATTTCCATTTCAGTGTTTATAAAAGTTAAAACAACGATTCAGATACTATTTACTTCCTTCTTTCAAACTTGCACTATAGGGATATCATTTGCTAAGCCGTGCTGCCTTTATTCTGTCCTGAGCAAAAGGTACACAAGGCGGTTGAGAGAGTTACTTAAATATCATATATTTCAAAAGCGCTCTTTTCTTTTCTGAGTGCTGTTGTTTGTGTAATCATAATGGCACTGCTCATGAAGAAGAAGAATGTAACAGCAGAATATCTAAAAAACCAAAACCAGGAGGAGGGCCCATGAACAGTCCCATAAGGAGTGCATGTGCTCATTGAATACATTATACTGAGTGATTTCAGCAGAAAGGACAGGGATGTGGAATGGAGCAGCTGGGATCTTACACAGGAGAGGACCAACTCTACTCTGCAAGTCTTTCTTGTCAATCCCATTCATAATGATTAATTTATATCTTCCCAAATACTAGATTAGAAACATTGCAATGTGAGAGATTTCAAATTATTTTCAAATCAAAAGCAGATGTGTATAATTAAAATATTCATACCAGTCTTTTGGGGAGAGATGAATATAAAAGCACTGTTTAGGGCTAGTGTCTTTTGGAGCAAGGCTGTTTTTGAGGGGGCCCACTGCTCAGTCATTTTTTTTAAAAAAAAAACTCAAAATGCTGTTCTTGTACCCTTTGGGATTATCTTCTGCTTTAAAAGGACATCTTGGTCTAAAACAGCTCAGGTTTAAAAAATTAAATTAAATTAAATTAAAAAAAATCCCATTACATCTTCAAAGGGTGTGGGAGTGGATTTTGGATAAATTTATTTGAAGTTAAAAAAAATAGGGGTGGCGACTGGTTCTTTGAGGTCAAACTAATAGTGGGTATGGTCTCTGGGCCTTGGATAGTTGCCTATCTAAGCTGATCCTGCTTAGCTTCCAAGCTCATACTTGGCAAAATAGTTGAAAACGGATTAATTTGGGACAGTATAGTTGGCGACACTTTCTTCTTCCATCAGCATCTGGGAACCTTTGCACACTCTGCAGGCTAGGAGACAATGAGTAGGAAAACTCAGTAGTATTTGTTCCATGGTGAAGATGCAGCAAGTGCATTCTCTCTTGGTAGGAGAGGGTCTCAAGACATAAACTGGAGTGTTCTTTATGAGGGGATATAGGACTGATTTTTTACTTTTATTAAGCTTCATCTTGTTATGTGTTTCCACTAGATTTTGAGTTGATGGTAGGAAGAACTAAATGTCTGTGTCTGGATTGTAAAGATCCCAATGAACAATGCCAAAGAAATGGGGTGGTTATTTGAATGGGGGTGCCAGAAAATGTGGGCATCTCTGCTCAAGTTAGAGCAGCCCCTATATGAAGTGGAGTCATCCCCCCAAGTCTCCATTACCTGTGGGAACTTGGTAGTGGTGTGAGTGTTGATCTAGAACTCCAGAAGATCAGGGTTTGAATCCCTGCTCAGCCATGGAACCAACTGGGTGGCCTTGGGAGTCATACTTTCTCAGCCTAGGAAGAAGGCAGTGGCAAACCCCCTCTGAGCAAAGTTTGCCAAGAAAACCCCATGATTGGTTTGCCTTAGGTTTGCCATAAGTTAGGAATAACTTGAATGCACATACTAACAACAAATTTAAGTCTTTAGCTTCAGTGTACTCACTGTTGTGTTCCTCCTTTCTCCTCTGCTGCTCTGCCTGTTACTTCCCCTTTCTAAGATAAGGTGTGGAATTGGAGCATTACTCTGGATCTGGGAAGGTGTGAACAGCACCTGTAAAATCTGTTAAGGTTTTTTGAGTCTCTGGTTTCAGACAGATTTTTAAAGTGTATATATGTCTTTGTTTCACTGACTTATATATATATGTGAATAATGTTACCAATATCTTACTAGTAAATGTTGACTAATGTTAATTTTTTATTTCAGCTGATGTTGCTCAGCAGTTTCAATATGCAGTGCGAGTCATTGGAAGCAATTTTGCTCCTACTGTTGAAAGAGATGAATTTCTTGTAGCTGAAAAAATAAAAAAAGAACGTAAGTTTTTTTTATTTTTAACAATATGCCAATTGAAGCTTTTTATGCAGTTTATAGTGCTAGCTGACCTTTGCATTGATTTGTTCATTATGACCAAGCAGACCTGCTTTGTACAAAATATCACCTGGTTTTACAATATACTGTGTATATGTGTACTATAATTTTATCTATTTTGTAATATGAATCTTTTTAATACAGGGAAGAGGCAAGAGGAGATAATGGCCAAGATGCAATGATGTACTTTCACTTCAAATACTATCTGAATTGGACTTTCTTTTCTTCTTACTCCTTTGTTATTTCTCTCTCACAAGAACAAAGGGTTTGTTGTCAGTTGTACATGAGAGATGTGTGTAGACACATGCATAAAACACACACACACAGTCAGGCACATCTAGATTTTAAAAATATCCTTTATCAACAGTGTTTTGAACAGCAAGGCTGTCGTATCATTTTTGCAACAATAGTTTATGACCTTGATTTGACAGGTAGCAAAATGGAGTCCTTTGTGAAAACTGGAAAATGACATGGGCAGAGTGGTGAAAGTTTCAGTTCAGAAAATGTACAGTTGATTTACATTAGAACTGGCTTCTGTAAACTACAGGTTTTAGTAAACATGAGATTTTGTAATGTTTTCGGTTCAAGCTCTTGACATAGGGCCTTTACAGACTGCCAGAAATAATGCAGCTTGAGACCACTCAGTGGGAATTGGGAATCATGGGAATTGTAGTTTTTTCTGAGACATTGAGCCTTCTCTGTCAGAGAGCTCTGGTGCCACAATAAACTACACTTCCCATAATTCCCTAGCACTGAGCCAGGGCAGTTAAAATGTGTGGAATTTGGACGTGATGTGATTGAAATGCAGCAGAGTTCAGGAACCAGCTTCCTTCACCAGCCATTTCCATGCTATTTCCATGAAGACACATTTTGTAGATCCAAATTAAAGCTTTATTGTTCCATAAAGCAAACAAGAAAAGAAAATATACAATCCATCCTACTGATGGCAAAAGACTATAGGATCACATCTTGTAGATGTTATTGTAGAATTACAGCAATAGAAAAAGTTACAGTTCCAGGTTTAGTTCAAACAAACACATTGCAAATATATAATCAAAGTGAACAAAGGAAGATCTGGCCCTTCCCATACCCCACCTTCTGGGTGTTAACCTTATGATGATTGGATGATCTGCTGTAACCCAGCCTCTATCTGTATGTCATCCCCCATGTGACCTAATTCCCGTAAGAACTGAATGAGCTCATATGTTTATCTGTTAACTATCTGTTCTCAGGCTCAAAGTGTTTTTTATTATTCTGTACTGTGGGCACATGTTTTGGCTTCAAACCACCTGCTAGCCAAGTCCTCTTTGTTTTTCATTAGACACTGTTCCCATAAGAAACTTTCACACACACATCTCTAATTTTCCACTTTGACTGTATATCCTATCCATATGCCAATAAAATGGTCTCAAGCTGCATTATTTCTGCCAGTCTGTAAAGGCCCATAATCTCTTTCAGTGAAAAAAAAATAATGAAACTCTTAAAAAAAAAATTCAAACATTATATACAGGTTGAATAGCCCTTTTCCGAAATGCTTGGGATAAGAAATGTTTTGTATTTCTATTTTTTCCCCAAATTTTGGAATGCCTGCATTTGCTTATACATAATACACAACACAAATAGCATAGTATGTACTCCATTTGTGAGGTTGGATAGAGACGCAGCTGGAAAGAGACTGAGGATCCGTGAAATGGTAGGAATCCAAGCATAGCACTCAATGTGAATACATGCTTTCCATCATTTCACAGATTGTTGCGACTCTCCAGCCTCCCACATCTTTCCAGCTTCATGTTTCGTTCATTATTTACTTGTGTTGTGTATGAGATGTGAGGCTGCAGAGAGACTAAGAATCTGAGAGACAAATGAACAGGCACCCCACTGCTGCTGTCTCGAAGGTGGCTGGCAGCAAAAAGTTTCAGGGTTTGAAAGTTTTTGGATTTCTGTATTAGGGATGCTCAAACTGTACTGTGAAAGGAAAAGTAGTTAAGGGTGACATGATTTACTCTTGTTCGTGGACACAGACTTAGGTCCATTTGTAATTCCTTGCTGGAGTAGGCCCATTAAACTAATGTGATTGACGCACATCCATTTGAAACTTGATTCAGTGGGCCTATTGTAGTAAGGACCAGCAGTTGGATTTAGGCCATTGAATCATAGTTTTTGTGTGTGTGTGTTTTTTTTTTTTAAAAGAATAACACATATTCCCATTCACTGATCATAATCATGAAACATCTAATCATACTACAGTATGCTTTTTTAGATTTTGTAAAACACATTTGAAAATCATTACATGATATTCCTCCTGATTATTCCTCCTTCCTTTTAGCAGTTTGATGCTGTGCATGTTTATTAAAAAAAAGTCATACTGGGGTTATTTTCCAGTAAACATGCATAGGATTGGACTGTTAAGCCTTGTGAAAAACCCACAGATGGAAACGTGTTTGATATACAGCATAGCTTGTAAGGGTTACTACTTTGGGTGATGGCTCCCAGGATTCCCTAGGTGCCATGACTATGGTTGCAGGTGGGATTTTGGCAACTCCAGTTAAAAAAAAATTTTTTTTGCTAAGTATATATTATCATTTAATATTATCTCCATATATAACCATTTCACATTGCTCAAAATTGCACATAAACAACTATTTGAGCATCCAGAATAAATCTGTGATAATAGTTATTTGTACCTGAAAGTATTTTTTTTAATGAACCCTTGGAGATATTTTTCAGAACTGCAGCAGGATCAGCCAAAGCAATCGAATTTATCAGCAACAGAAAGCTCAGTATTGCCTCCAACCCTGACATGTTACTTTAATAACAAAGTACTATAAATGCTGCCTTCAAACTCTGACTTCTTACAGGAGAGGTTAGTCAGGAGTCTGTACATAACACTAAGCTTTTTATTGTTAGTATGTCCTTGGTTGCTTTAACTGTTCTTGTTCGCAGTAAGAGCCAAGTGAGAAGAATCATGCGTTATGCATTAGCACATTTGCTCATTACTCATAGCCCAGATTCTAAGTAATCCTTGCTTATTCTTTTGTGCAAAGATAGCCTATAATAAGAGGCAAATACATTCCTTAGTTGTGCAGAAGGAACCTGCTTCTTGTGTGTAGGTTAACTTGCATGACATGGTGGTCATGGTCCAGGACATCAGGGCATTCATGGGAACTAGTTTATAGGTTAGGAGCAACATGCTGGTGCTTGCAGCAGAAATGGCTAAATATGCATGTTCTGCCTAGTTGGGCAAAGTCTGGGCACTATGTGCTTCCCAGGGACCCCACTATTGCCTCACTGACTCCTCACCCCTACTTTCCAGGATTCCAAATAGTCAGTTATGTGGATCAGTTAACTGTTTTGACCAATTTCTTCCATCTGGCCTGTTTTATTCCCTCATGGGTCTTTTAAAAACCCAGTCAACTGAAAATGGCAAAAATGAAGCAAAACACCTTAGAGGGCACAATTGGCCATTTTAGGAAAAAGAAATTGGGAGTGTACATGGCAGGGCACAGGAGTGATTGGAGGGGTGTGTGGAGCCCTCTCCTCACCCCTGCAAAGTGCTGCATAGTAGTATTGATACTTTACAGCAGGGGTAGGCAACCTTTACAGCAGGGGTAGGCAACCTGAGGCTTCTGGGACTTCAGCTCCCAGAAGCCTCAGCCATGTTGGCCAATAGTCCCATGTTGGCCAATAGCTCCTGGGATTCTGGGAGCTGAAGTCCCTCGGCCCTTAAAGGGGAAAGGTTGCCTACCCCTGCTTTACAGCAAGGGAGGAATTGAGGACTTTGAAATTAAATTTTGTACTGATAGAACAAGTACTAATACCATTTGCCTTCTAAGAACTCATAGAATGGAATTCAATAATATTTGGTGTAAATGTTATTATTATACAGAATAGGCTTAATTAATAAGTCTCTCTCTCTCTTGTTAGTTGTGCGGCAAGGAAGGGAAGAAAGTGCTGCTATATTTTCGGAGCTCTACAGAAAACTACACTCGCAGGTACAAGAATGAATTTTGTGTAAGCCCAGTGAATTGTTGGTTGATGCGTTGTGCCTACCACTAGTGTAGTTTAGTTACCATTTGGTTTCTGGAAATATGTTTTGTATGCTTTAGTTCCAGTCTCCTGTCCTGCAAAATTGTAACAGACAGACAGACAGACAGAAAGACACACACACACACACACACTGTTTTTGTTTTAAATGACTCTATGGGAAAGACACAGATCAGCAGAAAAGTGTTTTACTTTTTATGTTAAACTTACCTCACCACTATCTATTTTTAAGATAATGCATATTGATTTATTGATGAAGCATTCTTTTGTTCTCTTAAGTGATCCTGACTGTCTCTGTTTTGTACTTGAAGTCTAAGGTTGTGGAAACACACTTGTTAATTGAAAGATTATGAGTGAGTTTTGAGGGTGAAGTTCCACAAAGTTCATACTTTCATGTATTGCAGAAAAACAAATTATTGCTTGGCATCGTAGTCTTGCTCTGTCCTTCAGTACTGAAGCAAGTTCATTTACTTTCAGACTTCAAAGAGCACTAGAATAGCTCCTTAAATACCACAATGCATAAACAAGTGTGATAAATCTGTCAGTCTTTTTGTTAAGCTCCAAATCATTTTTTCCTCATATACTACAGATGTTAGTAGATGAAATAGTACCTTTGAACAGATGAGACTTTAAGGAATCTAGGACTGTATTCTTTAGAATATGCATTAAGCAAGTAGGAATCTTCCATTCCTTTGTAGCAGTACTTAATTATGTGGTTATGATGGGTTAGTCACTGAAAAAGCACAATGAAGGCAGCCCACCTAGCCTACTTGAGTTCTACAAGCACAAAGGGATGAACAGGTCATTAATGGGAGTGAAAGAATTTTAAGAGGCCGGCTTGGTATTTTCCTTAAGGAAAAGGGGGAAAACAACATAAAGGGAGCCCTTTGAACAAAACAAAAACAAAACAAAACAAAAAAAAAGGTGAGTAACAATAGACCTGCTAATATGCTGTATATATGATTACTACCTATTTCGAGCGACCTGCAACTCTTTGCTTTGCACCATGAAGCTAGCTGAGGAATTGCTGCTTTTTTTTCCTTTCTAAAATTCATTTTCAAACCATGGTATTGTTTCTAATATTCTAATGTTTTTTATAAGGGTGTTTTGAAAAACAGATGGTCAATCCTCTACCTCCTGCTCAGCCTCAGTGAAGATCCACGTAAGCAGTCAAACAAGGTAAATAATATTGTGACTGGAATTCTGTTGGGCCAGAGTGATGGTGTAAAAAAATCATTGCCTGTGTGGATGCACTTTCTGAGAGGTCATGTAAGTAAGTGCAGTGCAGCCAAACTTTCTGCAAGGAGATACACAGCCCCCTCTCTGGGGAGCTATTTGATTGTTACAAAGTGGAAAGGTTCATGGCCTTGGCCATCTATTGTGCATCTGGTTGTGCAACTGTAGGATCCAGCATAATTGTGCTGGCTGGTTTTTATGCTGCACTGAAAGCATGTTGGATCTTAGTCAGTGTTTGTATAAAATATCAGTATAATCAGTGTATTCAAGGTAGTTCTTAAAACTAGTTAAAACAAAACTAAAAGCAAACCTAAATACACATAGAGCAACCAGCAACCAGCAGACCAAAGTGAAATTAAATGTTCAAAAATTTGAAATGCTTAAAATAATTAAAACTTTTTAAAATGGCAAGGTAAATAAATAAGTCAGCAAATTTGGCACCAGGCATACCCAGCCAGTGTGATGTAGTGGTTTGAGCAATGGATTATGACGCTGGAGGCCAGGGTTCGAATTCCAGCTTGGCCATAGAAACCACTGGGTTACTTTGAGTTAGTCCCATTCTGTCAGCCTCAGAGGAAGGTAAAAGCCCTCTCCCTGAACAAATCTTGCCAAGTAAACACCATCATCGTCGGATTGCCATAAGACAGAAACAGCTTGAAAGCAAACAAAACAATCCCCAAAGAGGGCATTCTAGAGAAGTGATCTAATGATATAAGCTTACAGGTAGATTGCTGGAGACAGCGCCTTCTCATTGATCCAACATACAGTGAAGAGATATGGGGGATTTTCATGTGTTCAGAAACCGATTCAGTGCCTCTTTCAAGCTGAAACTAATAATTGTATTTAAGTCTTAATCTACTCTCAAGTTGTAATCTTGGGAGTTAATTGATGTGCCAGATGTTAGTAAGACTTTCTGAAATATTCAGAGCTTGGAAAAGTTACTTTCTTAGACCAGAACTTCTAGGATGGGCAGTGGCTGGGGTATTCTTGGAGCTGTAGTACAGAAAGTAGCTCTTCCATGCTTTGTAAATACCTTTGGAAAGACAGACGGTTGGAAAGGCTAAAAAGTTAAATGTTACAGGTTACAGGGACTGTACTACTTCCTTCTTAAAACAGCTCCACTGGCTCTCAGTTTGTTTCCTGGCACAATTAAAAGTGTTAGTTATGACCAGGAGCTGATTGTGGCACAGACCACGAACTGCTCAACAAAAATCAGAGTTAAGCTGAAGAAGAAAGCAAAAACCATAATTATTCCAAAATATGACTGAATAAATTTTCAGATGAATTCAAGGACAATGTAAGAAACAGATTTGAACTATTGAACATAATCAACTGGGAACCTGAAGAACTGTGGACAGAAGTCAAAGACATAATTAAGGACAAATACAAGAAAACACTAACAGTGGCCAAAAAGAAAGATAAGAAACAATGAATGACAGATGAAACACTTCATGCAATAAAAGAAAGAAGAAAAGCAAAAGCAAAGGGAGATAGGAACAAAGCCAGAAGTATGAACACAACTGTCTAATGTCTGACACGCAGGGAAAAGGAGAAATACTACAATGACCAATGCAGAAAAATAGAAGACAACAACAAAAAGGGAAGAATGAGAGACCTCTATCAAAAAATCCAAGAAATTAAAGCCAAGTTCAAACCGAGGGCAGGGATGCTCTATGGATAAAAAAAAGAAAATAATAAAAGGAATGAGAAGAAATAAAAAGATGCTGGAGGCAATACACAGAAGAGTTATACGAAAGAAATGAGGGAATGAATATTTGGAATGAGGAGTCATATGAAGACAAACCCCAAATTCTGAGAAGTGAAGTGGAATCTGCAATAAAGGAAATGGGGGAAAAAAATCACAGGGAACAGATGATATCCCAATTCAGGGGCCGGCAACCTACGGCCCACAGGCCGGTTCCGGGCCAGGGCCCCGCGCTTACCGGCCCAGGCGGACCCCTGCCACCGCTGCCTGCCACCGCCGCCGTGCGTTTTGGTTGCTGTTTTCCAAAATGGCAGCCGTGACGCGTTTGCGCATGCACAGGAGTACTGCGCATGCGCAAACGCATCACAAACACCATTTTGGAGAACAAAATGGCAGCCGCGACATGCGCGGAGGTGGCTGCGGCAGGGTGTGCGGGGGGGGTCGTGAACGCGCGCGCCGCCATTCCCCCCCGGCCCGCCGGAAGGGACGACTTTGGGGGATCGGCCCCTGGCTCAAAAAGATTGCCTACCCCTGTCCCAATTGAACTGCTACAGTTCCTACAGACATGCAACTTTAGTGCTAACTGAAATATGCCAACAGATATGGAAAACAAAGCAGTGGCCAACAGACTGAAGCACTTCATATAAATACCAATCCACAAGAAAGGAGATACAAAAGACTGCAACAACTATGGGACAGTAGCACGAATCTCACATGCAAGCAAAGTAATGCTCAGAATTCTGCAGCATAGACTCCAACCATACATGGAGAGAGAAATTCTAGAGGTGCAAGCAGGATTCAGAAAAGGAAGGGGCACTTGGGATCACATTGCAAACATACGATGGCTAATGAAGTGCACCAAAGAATTCCAAAAAAGAAACAGCACGTGTTTCATAGACTACAGCAAAGCATTTGATTGTGTAGATCACGAAAAATTATGGAATGCACTCAAAGACATGAGGATGCCACTACATCTGATAGTCCTGATGAGGAATCTGTACCAAGGACAAGAGGCCACCATCAGAACAGAATTTGGGGAGACAGAGTGGTTCCCAATAGGCAAAGGGGCCAAGCAAGGCTGCATCCTATCACCCTACTTGTTTAATTTATATGCTGAAAACATAATAAGAAAAGCAAGATTAGAAACAGAAAAAGGAGGAGATCAGGAATTGAAACAGTTAATAAGGAAGGTCAAAGATGAGAGTGCAAAGGTCTGATTCTGAACACAGAGAAAACAAAAATAATGACCACAGAAGAAACACACAAATTCAATCTAGACAAAGAGGAAATTGAAATGGCTAAAGAATTCCCATATCTAGGATCAAACATTGACCAGATTGGAGACTGCAGTCAAGAAATAAGAAAAGTAGGAATGGGAAGGGCAGCTATGAAAGAAAGAACTGGAAAAGATACTGAAGAGCAAAGACATACAACGGAGCACTAAAGTCAGTATCATTCCGGCCATTGTATTCCCAATTACCATGTACGAATGTGAGAGCTGGATAGTAAAGGAAGCAGACAGAAAGAAAATCAACTCATTTGAAATGTGGTGCTGGAGAAGAGTACTTAGGATCCCATGGACAGCCAAGAAGACAAACAAATGGATTCTTGAACAGATCAGGGCTCTAAGATGACCAAGTTGACACTATCATACTTTGGCCACATAATGAGAAAGCACAGATCACTAGAAAAAAAACAATAATGCTAGGAAAGGTAGAGGGTAGAAGAAAGAGAGGAAGACCACAAACCAGACAGACAGACTTGATCAGGGGCGTTATGGGCAAGGGCTTGCAGGATTTGGGCAAGGCAGTGGAAGGTAGGGATTCTTGGAGATGTCTCATCCACAGGGTTGCCATGAGTCAGAACTGACTCGAGGGCAGCTAACAACAAAATTATAACCTATAAAGCCCTATATGGTTCAGGTCCAAGCTATTTGGAAGATTGGATCCCCTTCTATGTGCCTGTTCGGGCCCTAAGGTCATCAGGAGAGGCCCTTCTCTCAGTCCATCAGTTTCACAGGCATAGTTGGTGGGGAGGCACGCTAAAATATTCTGAATGGCTGTCTCTAAATCAGGGGTTGGCAACCTTTTTTGCCGACGGGCCGGGGGGGGAGATGGCACTGGGGGCTGGCGTGCGCGTGTGAACCCCCCGCGCGGGGGCGCGCACCCCCACGGGGCGTGCACCGCCATTTTGAAAAACAAAATGGTGGGCCCCGCCGCCCCCTGTGTGTGCATGCGCACGGCAGTGGGCCCCCCCAGGAGGGCTCCCTCTAAGAGGCCCAGCACCGCTGTGGGTGCCCCCCGGGAGGCTTCCCTCGGCGGCGACGGGCCTCCTAGAGGCCCAGCGCCACTGCGGGTGCCCCCTGGGAGGCTTCCATCGGCGGCGCCAGGCCTCCAAGAGGCCCAGTGCCGCCGTGGGTGCCCCCTGGGAGACTTCCCTCGGTGGCGACAGGCCTCCTCTGGGGCACCATTTTGGCCGCGCATGCCGCGACCGCCATTTTACTTTCCAAAATGGTGGCCGTGGCTTGTTTGCGCATGCGCAGGAGTACTGCGCATGCGCAAACGAGTCGCAGCCGCCATTTTGGCAGCGGCAGCGGCGCGTGTGGCGGCGGCGGCGGCCGGCGGGGGCTGGCCAGCAGGGGTCCGTGGGCCGGGTGCGGCCTGCGGGCCGTAGGTTGCCGACCCCTGCTCTAGATTGTGGAAATCCTTTCCTAGAGAGGCCACAACAACCCTCAGATTTCTATCCTCCTGTTGACAAGTAAAATCCTTTTTATTTTGACAGGCATTTAATACAGAAAGATTTAAAGCACAAGCTAGGAGGTGCTGTATTGCTATAAACTGTACTGATTTTAATAGCTTCTTAACCTTTTTAATTGCACTTTGTTATTTTAACTAAAGATTTGAAGTGTTTTAATATTGTAACTAATTTAATTCTATTTTAATGTTAACTTTTTGTATGTTTTAACTGTACTGCTATTTTAAATTGTAAGTCACCTTGAGTCCTAATTAATAATAATAATAATAATAATAATAATAAATATATGTGTATATTGTGTTTTGTTAATTTTAAATAGTTGCAGATACATGATAAGTAAAATGCAAAGGGAGAGTAAGTTTTGATTATTTAATTGGTGGAGATAGGATTTTTTAAAACTTGTCTTTCTTCTTCCTTGTCAAGGTTTCAAATTTTGCAACACTGTTTGCTCAAGCACTGCCACGGGATGCTCACTCGACTCCTTATTACTATGCCAGGCCTCAGACCCTTCCTTTGAATTACCAGGACCGGAATGCCCAGTCTGGACAGAATTCTGGCAGTATGGGCAGCAGTGGGATCAGCAGCCTAGGCATGTATGCTCCGAATGGGCCAACACCAACTCCACAGTCATTTATCCCAGGGTAAATGAAACTTGCTCATCTTGCAGTTAACTGTTCAGAGAGATTTGCTTCAATAAATAGCAACTGAAGTAACAGTGAGAACTTGCCATCCAGAGAATTCTATCTAAATATAATCCAGCTGTCATAACAGCATGGAACCATATGCTAATTTGATATAATCATTTTAACTTAGTTATATTCTGCCCTTCTACTCCTATAGTGGTGTACATTAAAACAAGGAAACCAGAGATAAATTCAGTAAAGTAAGAAAAAAGTGGAAACAGCAGGACAGCAAACAATTTTCATCAGACTTTACAAACAAATTAGAATAATTTAACAGGTAGGTAAACAAAAAGATCTGTGTTTGGAAGCCTTAAGGGAGGTGCCAGATGAGCCTTTGTGGAGAGAACATCCCATAGATAGAGCATCACTACTGATAAGACTCTCTGCTATCACCTCCTGCCTAAATTCCCAAAACAAGGGAATATGGTAGAGAGCCTCAAAGATTATTTGACATATGACTAAATTTGGGATGGCGTAGGGTGTCCTTCAGAGTTGTTGGAAATCCTCTGGTTACATGCTTAAAGCCACATAATGATTCCTTGGTAGTTGAGAAAATACATGAAGGTAAGCACACTTAATTTGGAATTAAGTCCCAATATATGGAGTGAATCCCATTGATGTCTTGTGCCGATCTGTATAGGGTTTCACTGTGTCTTTCTCATATCAAAATTTGTGGGGAAAATCCAAAATTTCCCTTCCATTCTCTGAAGATACTGAGATCCAGTGTAAATATAGGTGATTTTCTCAGATTTTTGCTACAGCCCGCAGTGTTCCTTTCCTTGCTGTATTGGATGGGGTGTCACCTTTGTCCTCAAAGTGGTTTTCAGGGGACATGAAGGCAGCAGAGGAAGAAAAGATGGTCAAAAATCTCCTCCCTTCTGCTTCCATCCATTGCTTCCTGTGAGTGAAATTCTTTTCACAGATAGTTTGGAACCAGCACCTATTCTTTCCCTTCTCAACCACACTGGGTTTGTTTTCAAGAGAGCATAAAAGATACTTATCTAGCTTGATAAAAGCTTGTGTAGAACCTTGGGATCTGAGATATATCTTGGTCAGAAATGGAGGGAAAATCAGATTCTTAGTTGTATTTAAAGAAAATTGGTAACTATTTGTTCTTGTAACCACATCTACATTTTCATAACAAATCATGTTTTATCATTTATCAGCTTGTTATAGTCCTTCTGCAGTACAGATAGATACAGTTGTATTTCTTTTCAGTACATTATACTGAGTTAAGTACAGTTAAACTTGTTATGGCTAAGGAGTGAAAAGCATAAGCGGTTTATAATTATTAGTTACTATTTATCACTCTTTTATATTCCTACTTTCTTGCATAGTGCTCAGATTCAGACAGTATGATAGCCTGAAAGTATTGAATAAATAAGAGAAACACTAGCAAAGCAGATGTTTCCTAGCATGATGGTTCTCCCAAAATGGGAAAGCAGTCATCACATAAGGCATAGTACCTCTTGGTTATGGGTTCAGGTTGTTAGAATATCAAAGTAGAGACTTCCTTGGCTCCTAGACTAGCACTTCCTCACCATCAGGTTATAGGATTTTGCTGGAGTTCATCTTCAATTCAATAAATATATTATTTCTAATCTTGCACAATTGTTTCAGTTGCATGGAATTAAATAAGAAAATTAATTACTTTTCCTACTTGCTTTTCCCCTTCAGTGCCTCACTGTGGCAGTGCAGACACATTGCCACTTGTAGATTTCTTTTACAGGACCAGAAAAAGCCAGACTTTGTGAAATTTTTTAGAGCTTATAGCAACACTATTTAACAACTTTCCGCCAGTGCTTCTGATGGTTAAACTAAGGTGTTTCTGGCCATCACATTTCAAACCTAGGATTCAGCAGGAGTCTATGTGCTCTCCATAAAAATAATAACATTGTTATGAGAAGTTTATTTCCTTACATTGTCATGTAAATCTCTATATTGGAATGTGGTATGTTGGCATGATGTCAGATCTTGTTTTTTTTAAAGAACTCTGGTTCTCTGTCTGGATAGAATGGTGATATCTTTGTTTTGTTTAGGAATGACATTTTAGGGTATCCACCCTAGAGGTAACATTGCCACTTGAGAGAGAGGGATCTAATTCCTATTTCCTGAGATGGTAAGGAGATATAGTCCTGTGCTTCTGTTCCTGAGCTGTTGAGCTCCCTTCTGACATCCAGGAGGTCAGATGCAGGGCCAGGGCCAAAAGTTGAAAATAGTTTTTCATCTTTGCAACATCCTTCTATTTGTTCAAGAAATGTACTATGATAGGTATGTTTTAATAGTTCAAGGAAGCTTGGTTTGGTGGGCCTAGTCTGGCAAACTGGATATTTCTTCCCTATATATCTTAGCCACATGATCCTGACTAAATAGAGAGGGCTATCCCAGTTTGTATCCCGTGGGCATTTACAGGAAGGGGGGAACCCTGTTCATGTGAGTGGGAATGCTTGATCTGTAATATAATTTTTGGAAGTTCCCTAAAGACCTATGCTGATGAAAACATCAATCTCTGAGACTTCCTTCTGGCCGATTTTGGGTTTCACACTTATATGCGGAGGGCAGTCTCTCTGTCTCAGAAACATCCAAAATCTCTGTCTTATTAAATGTCCTATTAAAAGGCAGTGATTTGTCATACCATTCTTTTGCAACAAACAAGGTGCTGAAGGATGAGAGTCTGTTTGTTCTGTGCTGCGTTTAATGTGCTGTAGAAGATGTTTGCTGAGCTTTTTAATTTCTCAGGGCTTGCCCCTAGAATCTAGGGGCTCATGACCCTGGTCTTTATATACAGCAAACAGTCATGGGCACCCTCATGAGGTGAGAGATACTTATTGTGACCCAAGTTGGCAGTTTCCCCCTCTTCTTATATTTATCTATCATCCATCCCTTAATAAATGATTTGTGTTTGGAAAACAGAGTTAGCACTAGAAATGATAGCAGCGAAGGGATAGATTCATTGGGATTTGATGCATACTGATGGGAAACTGATGTGCTTCATATACTTTGTTGCAATCTTACTAGGTTTTTCTTTGTTACTGTGGATATTTTTTTTTTAAGAAAGTTGGCTTCTAAACAGTTTCTAAAAAAATAATAATAGGTGGAGAGCTTGGGTAAGTTAGGATTCTTGGGACATCAACTCTCAGAATGCCTCCAACCAGCATGGGTTATGTCAGTTAGGGAAGCAGTAATAATAATAACTAGAAAAAGTAATGTTCCACATTCTGGTTGATAACCACACTTTCTGCTTTTAGTGATTTGTATAGCTGGATTTTATTTAACCTTGTCATTTTGGTCATTTTACAATATTAAAATTGATCTGTCATAACTGAGAAATTTAGTGGCTAATCATATTAACAGCGGCTTTTCTTTTCCTAGACAATCCTATCAGCGTGCAGGAGTGGGCGATTGTCTTCGACAACAGCTGGGGGCACGACTTGCTTGGACCTTAACAGCCGGCCAGCCTACGTTACAGAATTCTACCTCAAAAGGCCTTTCAACAACTGTTTCACGTAATCTGCCAAGGTCAAGGCGGGAAGGGGATATAAATGGTGAGCATTTAATTGACTGCACTTTGCAAACTTTCATCATAGTGCTTCTGAATTACTTCAGGTCCCTATTTAAACCAACACTGTCTGCTTTCAATGGGAATAAATCCTGAAATCAGACAATTTCAGTTTTCATTGTGTGATAAAATATCCAGGAATATTGACATAGGGAGAGCTCACTCAGATTGTTGAACTCAGTTTTGTATCTTCTATAAAGAGTTTAACTCTCGTGTTGTACATATTTATTTGAAAGTAAGTTTTCCTGTTTAATGATGCTTACTCCCAGTTAACATGTTTCGAATTGGAGCCTAATGGTGCTGGCTTAAATGGGGGAGAGACAGTTTTGAGGAATCTCTTCCATTGTAAATAGAAAAACAATTGCAATGGAAGCATTTCCTATCAAATAAACAGGAGGAGTAGGGAGAAGGATGCATATAACAGAGTGTCAGCTCTAGTTTACGTCTGAAGTGTAGTAATATAGGTTAATTTCTTTTATTGTTTATTGTAATTAACTTGTACTTAAGATGCATTTGCAGACCAGTGGATGTGAATCCAAAGAAATGCAGAACAAATTTCACCTGCTCAAAGGAGCTTTGAGTCTGTGTTCCTTAAATGCACAGAAAACTGTTTTTGTTTTTTCTTTTTAATATTGAGAGGATTTTCAGAAGCTGATTTTGATAAATCATGTGAGTATGAGCTTCGAGGAAAATGAAGATTCCAGTGGGGTTTTTTTTTTTGGATCTTGGTTGTTAGAGCCTTAGAAGAAATGGATAAAAGGGTAAAATCCAAAGTTATGGAAGTATGCCTCACTACAGCTGTGGAAGAAATACCACATAAGTGTTGCCAAGATGTGAGTGTACTTTGAGACAGAAGCAAGTGGATTGCACCAATAATCTGTTCACCACTACCAAGGAGGGGACTTGATTTATTGATTACATGATTAAAATGTTGCCCTGTATCATAAGAACACAGGGCAGTTTACAAGAAAACAAATAAAATAAAAATGTAAAACAGTTTTAAAATAAAAAAATAAACTCTCTAAAAACATATCAAACCATTTCAAAATGTAAAATATATAAAATGTAAAACCATGTAATGTACAGATTTGAATAAGAGCTTTGTTTAACTTGGCAAAGGGGCTCCCATTGGGAGCCATTTGAGCCTCCACAGCTGTGGTGCTCAAGAGAAGGGCCCCTCCAATAGTCCTCAGTCCTGTTGGACAGTATCCATTGGTTTCAGCCTACTATTGGAAAAGGCACTGCACTTGTGGACACCTGGTTCTGGGCTGTATTTGAGGAAATTCAGTGATATTTGCAGTTGCACAGACTATCTCATCTAGGGTTCACAAGGGCTAATGCTTTACTGCTTATGCAATGGAACTCAGGTAGTGCACTTTTTTCCTCCACTAATGTTATGCTGACCTTAGGCCTGTTGTTCCAGAAATGTCACCTCAGTGAATTGATTGCTTCCACTCCTATGGGCCAGGTTGAATTAAGGTGTTTGAAATCCTGGAGCAGTTTCAAATACAGAGTCTCCCTTTGTGCTCATGTGCAAGCTTCTCCAGCTTTGTGCTGTAGCTGATTTAAGAGAAAGAGCCCTCCTCAGGGCCTGAGCTAATCTCTTTCAAACCCAAGGGAGGGGCCAGCTCTGGACATTCCCTTTGAGTTTCTCCCAGCCAGTATGACTGAGATGGAAGAGTTGGCAACTCAGATATACTATCTTTCCCCCACCCCTCATTTCCCCCCACTCACTTAGGGGTGTTGGTAAAATCTTATCAACTCTTGGGGAAGGTGATAAAGCAAAGCAAAGCAGCTTCATTTATATATCGCTTCATATCGCGCTATGGGATGTCTAAGCGGTTTACAACTGTAAGCTCATTGCCCCCCAACAGTTGGGTACTCATTTTAGCGACCTCGCAAGGATGCAGGCCTGAGTCTAGCCTGAGCCCTGGCTAGTATTGAACTCGCAACCTTGTGGTCTATGAGTGAGTGGCTGCAGTACAGGCATTTAACCACTGTGCCAACAGTGCTCCCACCCAATAATATTTCTGTTGATAGTGCAGCAGTACAAGATGACTTGGGGTGGGCACCTGCAACAGGGTGAGGCCCTTAACCAGAGAAGGCCCTGGACTGTTTGCTCCAGTTGTTCCATGGGTAATACATTTTTGCATGCTTTTCCTTCCTTATAGGATTCCCGGGGGGGGGGGGGTAGGGTCAGTGTGCTGGAGCAGAAAGGCATGAAAAAGCGGCTTGATCCTGCTTTTTCCGAAAGTGGGTCAAACCCCGCTTTCTGCATGACCCCCTCCCAAGGCAGGCTAAATGTACAGATGGAGCATTTCACATGTGACTGTGTGGCCAATTTTGGGTAATTTGTTTTGTTGCTTCCCCACCATACATGTGCACTGATGCATGAACACACTGCCAGTGATTTCCAAGTACCTTCCATGTTCGCCCAGATGCCATCTCATTGGATGGCAGCACCTTTGAATGGCCACACAGTTGCATGTGCAATGCTCCACCTGTACATGGCATATTGGCAAAGCACATTCACAGAGGCCCTCCCATACATGCTGCCTTCATCCCCCTTCATCCTGTGGCCCCCTGTTGGACTGTGGTTTGTGTATATTATAATTACATCCATTGAAGTTGTCGCACTTTCATTTCTTTGCTTGGTCGCAGCCTCGCATCCATGTCAGGGCGTTTATATGCAGGTACAATGATGTACATCTTCTACTCTAAGCCAGACTATCCTGGGTTCTGTTTGCTCTGGTTTTTAGCCCTGGAGTGCGGCTTCAATCGGGTTTCCGACCACTTTGGAGGAGGTGTGTGTCATCTAAACACCCCACCTTAAATGCATTTGGAAACAACTCTATTTGGCCTGTTAGTTCCACCCCGGTGTTGCAGTTGCCCTGGAATACTGGAGTATGCATGGGTGTGTTTGTACCAGCTTGATGAAATTTTTGTCTTTGTTAAAGTAACAGATATGTGAGCGTAATCACATTGATAGAAATCAGGAGCAATGTCTATCATACTGATAGAAATCAAGAGCACTATGATAGAGCTAAGCTGGAGTTTTAAAGCAGCTATAAAATAAAGTGGAATTTGTGCCAATTAAATGGCACAGAACATTTAAGAGCAACTGTTGAATGGTTTGCTATCTTTGAGACTCCCATCATATACCATTCTTGCATTCATCAAATTGTTGATGCATTTTTCCATTTAGAAGGAAAGTTTGTCTCTTAAAACTGGTTGTGAAGGACCTTATGAAATACTCTGTTTTCTCAGTAACTTTCAGGAAAATTTATTTTGCCTAAAACATTTTTATGCCTTCCCACAGTTTGACATTGTAATGTAATTCCTCTATTTTTAGGCATCCTCATCCTTAAAATCCAGTTGATGTTATGGTGGTGCTGATAATCTTGGACAGAAATGGCCTGTAGAAAAAAGCCATCTCCATTTCTTAATTGATTGTTTTTATGTTGTGCCAGTAAAAAACATTTACTCATTCTGGCTGGCAGATGTAACAGAAAGAGCAGATGTATCCTGTCATTATATTATGTAGCTGCTACTAAATAAATTCATATTCCAAATTAAATACTGTTTATAAAGAAAGCAGATGGTTTTTCTGCATTTTATAAATATTGAGTGTTTGAAGGACCACAGGGAAATAAAAACAAGTAACTGATGTTCTTTGATTCTTAAATCCACACTGTAGAAATTAGGGACTTCAACCATGTAAATTCCTCTAATAATCCAGAATTTGTTTTTAAGAATGTGGATGGGTTGAAGAGGGCCCTGTAGAGTGAAGTACTATTTTGGAATAATGGTTTTGCAATTTAGTATCTGTCCTGGTTCATAACTGCTGTGTTGGTTTCCCATTAAAACCAAGCTGAAATCAGGTGTGTATATGTAATACAAATAGTACCCTTTAGAGAAAAGAATTAGTTGAAGAATGCTCAACTATCTCCTGTCTGAAAGCATGAAGAAAAATGCTAAGTTCTAATACTGAAAGAGTATTTATAAAAGTGTTCAGGTAAAAGAAAAAGAGGTAGAGTGAAAGCCATCCTTTTTTGCTTAGACATGATATGGGGAAGATGTGGTTGCATGTAGTTGTCAGTGTAAAGTCATCTGCAGTGTAATTTCATATGTAATAAAAAATAGAAGTCTTATGCATGTAGTCCTATGCTGTCTATACTTGCACCATTTTTGTCTTTGGCTCTGTGTACAATTGCTTGTGCCCCCCAATTGACATTCCCTGTGGATCAGCAGTCCTTCATATGCAAAACATCCCCAGCCTTCAGCTTAAAGTAAGAAGTCTATATGTAATTGAGAAAGCATCATTATTTTCCAACTTTACCATTCTGAAACTGTAGTTTTAAGCATTGACCACAGTAGGACATGTGAGTCAGCAAATTTTGAACAGTGACTTTCCTCTGTCTTCATGAAAAGGAGGCTTTGTGTATTTGCCTAGGTCTTACATTGTTCTTTTTCTCTGCATAAATTTGGAATATGTTAAGTGTTAACAAATTCTGCAGTGTATCTGCTGTTGGATTTTAGTGCATTCTGAGATTCTTGAAGTGTCCCCCTTAAGGAAAGCAACATATAAATTTAAATTCTAACCTAGTTCTAATCTTCTTTGAGTTACCTTGTTGATCAAGAAAGACAGTATTTAAGCTTATAGGTCTGCGAAGGAACTTAAGGAAGCTCACAAAAGAAAAGTTTCCTATAATCTCTTGTTGCCTCATCTTATACAATGGGATGGAGCTGAAGGGGATAGAGAGAACTGCCTCAGCTTGGGTTGAACACAATTTGATATTGAGCAATTTCCCTTATTTCATACAAGTCAAGAAGGTACCCTCCCTGATGGAACTTTTAAAGAAGATGCTGTGGGCTGAGGAGACAATGAGAAACATTCCTTAAATTAATGTATCTTAGCATTCGAGCTATCACTATAAAACTTTAAACAAATTTAAATGTGCTCAAGAAAGAAAAGAAGAAGCCCCCTTGTAAGGGGGAAGAACAACAAACAGGAAAAGTAAGGTGTCAAGAACAATGTACATTAATTTTATAGGTGCTGTTTGACTATATATGATAAGATTTTCAGAAATCTGCAAGGAAAAAGAGCCAGTCATACAAAATAGTTGTGCAAGTGCTATAAACCATTTCTTGGAAAGGCTGCCCTAAGAAGTCTCTTTCATGTGGATATTGGTTGTGCTGATCTGAACTCTAATACGGTTGTTCCAGTTGAGCAGATATGTATGTGGAAGCATCCCAACTTCAGGACTATTAGTACTTGTACACTACGATTAATAGTAGCTCAGCATTATAATAAACAGAGTTAGTATGTTTAGAGAAAAATGGGATGCATTTTCTTAAAAATAGCAAGAATTATTTGGGCACTTTAAATATTACTTTCTCTGAGTTATTGATTTGGTTTCAGACTTTCATAGTAAGTTATTCTACTGTGAGTTGTGCTGCTTTTGCTAGCTGATTTTCCAACTGAAGTCCTGTGCCGTGGAGTGGGCATCATTAAACCCAGCATGACAGATGATTAATGATTAAGTCCAGGCTGCTAAAGTGACAAAAGTCACTCTCAAATATCCTTCAAGTAACTTAATCCATTTTTCTCTTTTTAGGCTCTGTTGAAACGACCGAAGCCTATCTTGTGAGGGACATTTTATACGTCTTCCAAGGAATAGATGGCAAAACCATTAAAATGTCCAATTCAGAAAACTGTTACAAAGTCGATGGGAAGGTACAGTGCAGTGATCTTTGCACTTGGTGCACTTGGCGGGGCACAGCAAGAAAGAGTTTGAATTTCAATATCTACAATCTTTCTGTTTCTGGTTTTAATGAGGACTATCTTTGATTTCTTATTTATTTTCATTTTTAAATATAATATCCCCTTTCTGTCATTATTGACATCTAGAATGGTTGTAATAAAAACAATGTACCATTACAAATAACATACATATCAAAAGTGCACTATATACACTACCCTTCTCCAGCCCAGTGCCCTATGGCTGCTTTGAACTACAACTCCCACCATCCCTGTTAGTGGGAATGGTGAAAGTTGTAATCTACAATGTATTAAGGACATGAGAGAGAAATCCTAGCGTGCACAGCTTAATGTCAAAAGATGTGAAAAATAGATCTCAAGGCAGTAGATAAAAATACTATCCAAACCAATATTATATACAACATCTCTTAACTACTCCCTGCATCCCACCAAAAAAACCCTGCAGAAAATTTAGGGCCTTTGCAGACTGCTAGAAATAGTGCAAATTGAGTCCACTTTAACTGCCCTGGCTCAGTGCTAGGGAATCATGGGAATTGTATTTTTTTCTGAGACATTGAGTCTTCTCTGTCAGAGACCTCTGGTGCCACAATAAACTACAGTTCACATGATTCCCTAGCATTGAGTCAGGGCAGTTAAAGTGGACTCAGTTTGCACTATTACTGCCAGTCTGCAAAGGCCCTTAGTCAGGTTTCCCATCCAGAGCTACTTGGCACTGTAAATGATAGCAACAAAGGTGTCTCTACCTTGGGAAGAAGCTGAGCTACTGCACCACAACAGCCAGATAAAGATCTTTTTCTTTCTCCACTATTTACCTACTGAACATCCACAGACAAGGACACCAGACAAAAACCTCCAACAATCAACCTCAGCTTTTTGGTAGATTTGTATGGAATTACTTGATACTTTCAGTAACTTCCCTGGCTGCAGACCATTTGTACAGATCTAGATGAAAATTGCCAAAAAGAGAAAGGCAAGATAAAGATGGATGAGGAAAATGAGGCTTGTGGGATGTATGTGACACTCAGATCTCCTTCATCTTCCCTGACGCCCTTTTATTCTAAACCCCCCTCCCCATTATTATTTGCATCCCAGAAAACCTCTGGAGCATTCAGGTTGCCACTTAAATGTAATCCTTCTGAGTCACTTCTCTGGGATGGGGATTGGAGGTACTGTTTTACAGTGGCTCCATTCTTTCTTGGAAGGGCATTCTCAGAAGATGGTGCTGGGGGATTCCTGTTCGATCTCTTGGCTATTGGCTTGTGGGGTCCCTTAGGGCTCAGTCCTGTCCTTTATGCTTTTTTAACATCTACATGAAACTGCTGGAGAGGTCATCTGGAGTTTTGGAGTAACGTGTCACCTGTATGCTGATGATACCCTCCCTATCACTCCTTTCCACCTAATTCATAGGAAGCTGTTTCTGTCTGAAACTGGTGTTGGTCCACTGTAATACACTGGATAAGGGCAAACAAATTGAAGCTTAATCCAGACAAGACAGAGGTACTCTTGGTCAGTCGAAAGACAGATCCGGGAATAGTGATTCAGTCTGTGTTAGATGGGGTTACATTCTCCCTGAAAGCTCAGGTTTATAGTTTGGGGGTACTTCTGGATTCAGTGCTGAGCTTAGAAGCCCAGGTTTCAATGTTGAGCAGGAGTGCTTTTGCATAGCTAAAACATGTGCGCCAACTGTGCCCATTCCTGGAGAAGTCAGTTCTGGCCACGGTGGTACATGCCTTGGTTACATCCTGTCTGGATTACTGTAGTGCACTCTACATAGGGCTGCCTTTGAAAAGTGCTCAGAAACTTCAGTTGGTCCAAAGAGCAGCAGCCAGGCTGTTAATGGAGCTGGCTACAGGGAGCCTACAATTCCATTGTTGCAACAGCTCCATCAGCTGCCAGTTCATTTCCAAGCACAATTCAGAGTGCTAGTTTTGACCTATGTAGCCCTGTATGGCTTGGGTCCAGGCTATTTGAAGGACCGTATCTCCCTGTATGAGCCCCCAGAGTATTGAGATCATCTGGAGAGGCCCTTCTCTCTGTCCCACCAGCCTCTCAGGTGTGTTTGGTGGGAACAAGAGAGAGGGCCTGCTCAGTGGCTGCTCCCAAGCTTTGGAACTCCCTCCCTAGGGAGGCCAGGATGATTCCATCCCTGCTATCCTTCAGGTGGATGGGAAAGGCATTATTGTGTTGGCAGGCCTTTGCAAATTGATAAGATCTGGGAATGTTGTGCTGTTTTAAATTTTAAGGTTTGTATTGTAATATTTTAGCTCATAACTGTTTTAACTTTTAAAATGGCTTAATTGTTTCTAAAATTTTATATTTATACATTTTAATGTTGGACTGTTTTTAAATTGTTTTGTTTTAAATCTGCTGTTTGCCGCCTTGAGTCTCTATATTGTGAGAGAGGTGGGATATAAGAAAATGTAATAATGGGGAGAGAAGCCATGAGTTATGGTGTGAGGAGCTGAGATCGTATTCTCATGAAAGCCAAAGCTTAATAAGCCAAAGAATTTCTTCTAAATGGAAAAAAGACTGTGAACAATTATAATTAAACAAATTGGAGTGTGAGGAGAATAGAATGAACTTGCTAATTAAGGATTTAATGAGAAGAAAGATAAATAAATGACATTTTTGTTTTCAGCAATTGCCGGCTGGTTGTCTGCTAAGCTGATTGGAAGTTAAGATTTATAAAACAAGAGCAAAGTAAAACAGTTAAAAATAAATGTATCAGATTGCGTGGGATTTGAAGAATTGATATATTGAAATGTTAATAAAAGAACAAACTGAGAGAGAAAAATATAATAAACTGTATGTCAGCAATTTGAGACACAATATTGATTAGAAGTTGGCAGATGTCCAAAAATGAAAAAAGACAACTGAAACAAACAGTTTTAAGTTGGAAGAAACAATCTGTACATCCATCAGACAAAGCATATGCACGTTTAAGAAGAGTAAACTCACAAGAGAATTTTGAAGCCCATAATAAAGAAATGCAAAAAGCTACATTTGGTTTCATTGGTACAATGCAAAAAGCCGGAACTAAGTCTAAAGTTCCAGGCACCCAGCGAGGCAGTGAAGATAGCAAAGGGGATGAAATGAAAATGTGGTTCTTGCAGGTGTTAACAGAAAATCAAGTCAAAAGCAATGAGGCTTTTAAAGAGATAATTATTAAAAATAATGGAACATTATCAGAGATAATAACTAATAAAATTATGAATAAATAAATCTATTCATATTATTAAAAAAGAAATTGAAAGAGTGATAAACCAGCTGTATTCAAATAACACAGCAGTGGTAATGGTAAACAATGGACTAACTGAACACATTCAAATTTCTAGAGGTACAAGACAAGGCTGCCTTCTCTTCCCGATCTTATTTGCAATGATCATTGAAATTTTGGCAAATGTTATTAGGCAGGATGAACATTTGGAAGGAATTAGCATTAGAAAATTGAATTAAGATAAGTTAGTTTGCTGATGATACCCTATTGACATTTAAAGATCTATTAAAAATGGATAGAGTAAGAAGACATTTAAAGGAATTTGGGGAAATGTCAGGCTTACAGGTAAACTGGAATAAATTGGAGTTAATGCTCTTTAATTATACTAAAATAAAAGAACAGTATTTCCTAAAGGATAAAATAATAGTTATTAAATTAAAAGATGCAATTATATATTTAAGAATAAATATTACAATAATTAATTCCGCAATCACGGAGTAACGTTGTCAGAAAACTGTATTCCTTCCGTTTTTTAAAAATTAGTCCAGGCAGGTTTTTCATCAAGTGTACCTCTATCCCCTCAATGGTTAATCGTTTCTGAAAATGTAGTTGGAGAATTGTTTCTTTCATTTGTGTCCTTACAAAATATATAACTATGTCTCTAGGTAGTCTCTTTTGTGTGGAGACCCAAGAGCTGATCCTGAAAGCCTTATCGATCTCGAGTTCCATACTTTGTTTGTCTTTACCAGTAAAGTCTGAAAGTGCTGTAATCAACATTTCAGTCAGGTTTTCATTCTCCGATTCAGGTGCGCCCCTGATCTTCAGGCATCTTTCCCTCATTTTGCATTCCCACACAAGTTTCTCATCTTGAATATCTTTCCTTTTAGTCATTTCAGTATTTACTTTGTCTTCCAGTTCTATATTCTTCTTTTCTAAATCAAGAAGCTTTGATTTCACTACCTTCACTTCTGTTGAAATTGAGCTTATTGATTCCTTTAATTCCTTAAAATCCATTTTTATCTCTATTTTTATGTCTTTTTTCAAACTTTCCATATTTTGACTAAGTTCATCTTTATCCCTTTTCATCTCTTGGCTTATTTGATTTAAATTCCCTTTCATATTTTCCATATCTTGCTTCAATTCTTCCTTATCTTTCTTCATCTCATGACGCATAGATCGAAGTTCCTCTAAAATCATTGAATTGAAATCTTGTGGCTTTTGATCAGTCGAGCCTCTTCTCTGTGTTTGTTGCTGCTGCTGCATTTTTGTGGCTTGTTGTCTGCTCTGCATTGGTATCAATTTATAATGTTTCCCACAATATTATTACAAGCTAAAAAAAACAAAACCCTTAAACTTAAATTTACACTTAATACTTTATATACTTCTTAAAACAAATTTATACTATAAATAATAAGAAATCTAACTTGTCTATAAACAAACTTTTATAAATTTTCTATTCAACCTATTTGTTATTCTCCAATAATCAATTTACAAATGTATATATATATATATATATGCTAAAAACTACCACTCCAGTTATAAAATTCCAAAAGTTGATAAAAATATATCACCTAAACAATAAACAAAAGTTCTATACCTTATGATTAATTGTAGTTATAGTGATTTATAATAATTTTCTTATAATCTATATAAAAAATAATAAAAAAATCAAAAAATATTATATGCTAAAAACAAATATTATAACAATGAAAATAATATAGTTTGAAAAATAATAACAAATTAATCCAATTTCAAATTACTACTAAATATGTCTCTTTGTTATAAACAATATAATTTCTGCAATAGTCCAATGTTTCAAAATGTTACAAAGATATACTTCACAATAAGATGTTTCTCCAACCAATATCCAGCAGATGTCCTCAGTTGCTACTTTTACATTGAAGTTCCTCTGACTTGCTTGCTTTCAAGTGACAAAAATAACCCAAACAATGAAAACTGACTCCTCTCTTCTACTTCTTCTTCCGGCCCCCAAAAAAGATAACCCTCCCCCCGAGTGCTCATATAAAATAAAGTACAAAAGAACAAGCATAAATTCCTCAGGTAATTATAACTCCAAACTATATTTCCACAGCTATCATCGTATCTCTTCACATCACTCTCAATCTTCGTATTTGTGGAGCTATTTTTCCTCCGCCGAATTCCAAAAATAAAAGCAGTTACGTCTCTAATTTTAGAACACTTTCCTGCTTTGCCAGGCATCCATTCAGATCTCCATCTTGCCCCGCACTAAGAGATTGTCACAGTTTGCCTCTTATGTTGCTCTTAAGTCCACTTTCTTTTATTTTACCAAACCACCTTGATATCCTCCCCGGTATTTAAGAGAGGGAAAATAACAGAGGACCCATAGAGCCACCTTAAGCTTTTAAAATATTATAGATGGGAGATACCAGAAGGACTGTTTTTCAGATACAAACAGAGAAGAGTTAAAATTAATTCTATTGCAGCTGCACAAGAATTTTTTGAGACATTAAAAAAGGACTTAGAAGAACAAGATGAAGATGACCAGGGAACAAGTGTCCTAGTCGGAAGCGGAAATGGAAAAAATGACAAAGCCAGCGCTACCCCGATGGGAGATTTAGGCCGGGGTGAAATGTAAAATATTTCAGTTATGGAAGCATATGGTAATATTAAATGCCTATCTTGAAATATAAAAGGTCTCAACAGTCCACAAAAGCGAAAATTAACATTTCATTATTTGGGAAAATTAAAATTCGACATATTATGCCTTCAAGAAACGCACATAAAGAAATCAGAAAAAAATATTTGAGAAATATGAAATTAGGACAAGAATTTATATCTGCAGGAGAAAAGAGGAAGAAGGGGGTAGTAATATATGTAAACATGAGAATGGAAGCTAAAGAGTTGTTTAATGATACAAATGGACATTATATTGGCATAGAGGTAGATTGGAAATATGAAAAAGCATTAGTTGTTGGTATCTATGCACCGATGGAAAAAAAGGATGTTTTTTTTAAAAAGCTGACAGAAATCATATCAGAATTTGATTATGAGAATATCATTTTGTTAGGGGACTGGAATGGAGTTTGCGATCCATTATTAGATAGAAAGTCCGAAAAACAAATAAAGAAGAAACAAGGAAAGCTTCCAAAATCCTTTTTTTAAATGATTGAGACCTTATCGTTATTGGATATTTGGAGAATCAAGTATGGAAATATTAAGGACTATAAATTTTACTCAGACAGACATAAATCCTGGTCACGTATTGACATGTTTTTTGTATCGACTTCGTTAGCGCCTAAAATTGATAAAATGGACATTTTGACTAAAATAATTTCAGACCATAATCCTATAACTTTGGAATTCAAAATACGGAAAAAGGAATTTAGATGGAGATTAAATGAATCGCTTCTGCGAGAAGACGAGATTATAAAGGCAGCGGCTAAAAATTTAGATTGTTTTTTTGTGGAAAATTTAAATCACCAGGTAAAAACACAAATAGTCTGGGACAATTCAAAAGCTGTAATGAGAGGTTTTTTTATTCAAAAAGGTGCACAAAAGAAGAAAAAGAAAGGTCAAAAAATGGAGCAAATATTGAATGAAATTAAAGATAAAGAAAGACAATTAAAGTCAAATAAGGATGATAATGATTTAAGATCTGAAATTCAAATTTTACAAAAACAAATATCTATAATGGTGGATGAGATGGAAAAGAAAATTAAATTCACCAGACAAAAATTTTTTGAACATGCAAATAAACCTGGAAAATGGCTGGCTTGGAAATTAAGGAAGGATAGACAAAGAAATATGATACATAAAATAAAAGAAGGCTCTGCGACAATATCAGATCAAAATAAGTTGAAAAAAGCCTTTCATAAATATTTTAAGGAATTATTCACAAAAAGTGATAAAAATAATGAACAGGGGAAAAGCTATATAGAAAACCTCTCAATCAAAAAAAATAACAGATGAACAAAGATCAGAATTAAATAAAAGGATTTCAACAATGGAGGTTGTAAATGCCATAAAAAAATTAAAAACTGGGAAAGCACCAGGTCCAGATGGTTACACTGTGTTATATTATAAGACATTTGTAAATCAATTGGCTGGTCCATTACAGATGACGATGAATGAAATACTTAAAGGAGAGATACCAGAATCCTGGCGATTATCTTATATATCATTGATTCCAAAGGAGGAGAAGGAAGTTTTGGAAATACGGAATTATAGACCCATTTCACTACTCAACGTAGATTATAAAATATTTGCTATGATACTTGCGGACAGATTGAAACAAATTTTAAAGACTTGGATAAATACAGATCAAACGGGTTTTCTTCCAAATAGACATATGAGGGAAAATATAAGAAACATTATTGATATTATCGAACTGCATAACAACAGACCTGATAAGAAAGCAGCATTGATATTCCTAGACGCTGAAAAAGCCTTTGACAATGTCAATTGGGACTTTATGATGCAAATTTTAGGAAAATTAGAGGTGGGACCAAATATGACAAGATGGATTGAAGAAATATATAAAAGACAAGAGACTAGAATACTGGTGAATGGAGAACTGACCGCTAAATGCCAAATTGAAAAGGGAACTCGCCAAGGATGTCCGTTATCACCCCTTTTGTTTATAATGACTTTAGAACCTTTATTAGAAAAAATACGAACGAATGATCTTATAAAAGGGGTAAAATCAGGAAAATATGAATTTAAAATAAGAGCCTATGCAGATGATTTGGTAATTACCCTATCCAATCCAATTGAGTCTATCCAACCATTAATAGAGACAATAGAGGAGTATGGGAAATATGCTGGCTTTAAAATTAACGCTAATAAAACTAAAATGCTGCTGTTCAATTTGTATAAGGAAGAAACGGAAGTGATTCAACAAATATCCAAGTTTGAAGTGGAAAAAAAGATAAAATATTTGGGGATATATTTAACCACAAAAAATTTGGAGTTATTCAAAAACAATTACGAAAAGATGTGGAAGGAAATTAAAGGGGATTTACAAAGATGGTCAAAGATGAATTTAACATGGATGGGTAGAATATCTACAGTTAAGATGAACGTCACCTCAAAAATGATGTTCCTTTTCCAAATGTTACCTATTATAGCAAGTGAGAAACCATTTAAAGATTGGGAAAAGGACTTGTGTAAATTTATTTGGAATAATAAAAAACCACGAATAAAATTGAAGACCCTTCAAGATGATAAAAGTAGAGGTGGGATGAATATCCCAAATTTAAAACTATATTATCAAGCAGCATGTTTGGAATGGTTGACAGAATGGATTAATGTCGAAAACGAGAAATTGCTGCAGTTGGAAGGACCGAATCTTCCATTTGGTTGGCATGCATATTTGATTTACGACAAAGAAAAGGTCAATAAAGATTTTAATAATCACATAATCCGAAAATCTCTATTGAAAGTATGGCAAAGAGCAAGCATAAGTTTTTAAGAAAAATTCCATGCTGGACTTCAGTTAATGAGGCCTTTTATAAAAGAGAGAAAATGAAAGATGAGAAATGGATTACTTATGAGGACTTATTGATATGGGAGGGAGACAGACCTAGAATGAAGAAGATGGAAGAATTAATTAATGAAGGCTACAAATGTAATTGGTATCTCTACAGACAAATTTTGGAAAGATTTAAAATGGACTATAGAAACCAACAAATATATAAAGAAGAAACTGCCTTTGAGAAGTTGTTAATAAAAGATACCCAACATACTATTTCCAAGCTTTACAAATTATTATTAAAGGAAGAGATGTATCCTGAGACAATTAAGCAACATATGATAACCTGGGCACAAGATGTGAAAAGACCAATTATGCTTGTCGAATGGGAAAAGAACTGGAATAAGAGACTTAAACATACTCTAAGCTATGAAGTGAAAGAAAACTATTTAAAATCCCAATACAGATGGTATTTAACACCTGAGAAAATATCTAAGATCTACAAGAAGAAAGATGGTCTCTGCTGGATATGTACAAAAGCCACTGGCACTTATATACATATGTGGTGGGAGTGCGACAGGGCAAAAAAAAATTGGTCTTTTATACATGCAGAAATAAAGAAAATCTTAAATGTTAAAATAAATAAACATCCAACAGTTTATTTATTGGGCATGATAGACGACAATTTGGAACGAAAGTTTGGAAAAATAATGTTTTATATGTTATATGCTGCAAGAAACTTACTAGCAAAGAAATGGAAAAGTAAAGAATATCCAACCTTGAAAGAGTGGCAACAGAAACTATATGACATAATGGAAATAGATAAATTAACATGTTTTTTGAAAGGTCAATCCAGAAACAACTATGAGAAGTCTTGGGAACCGATAGCAAAGTATTTGAGTACAATATGGGGGGAAAGTGATGTGATTGCCTTAAGAGATTGATAATTAATGAGAAAAAGAAGATTTAGAATGTGTGAAAATGGATAAAGTTCTGTTTTACTATAAAGATCTACAAATCGATGTCTCAAGAAGAATTGGAAATGGAAAATGTGTTATCTAACTAATTATGTAACAATTTATGTTAAAAAGAACTTGCTTAATAGAAGGAAAAAGGAAGTATCTGAAAGGTTTAAGTTATAAATGGTGGAATATTTCAAGTAAAGGAGGGAAGTCATTTGGAGGAGGCTGAGGCGGTGACGGCGGTGGTCCTCTACTGCGCCCCGCCCTCCAGCACTTACCATCAGCTGGAGGCCCCGTGAGCCCTTAAAACCGGCACGGAAGCAGCGGCTGCTTCGGAGGAGGCTGAGGCGGTGACGGCGGTGGTTCTCTACTGCGCCCCGCCCTCCAGCACTTACCATCAGCTGGGAGCCCCGTGAGCCCTTAAAACCGGCACGGAAGCGGCAGCTGCTTCGGAGGAGGCTGAGGCGGTGACGGCGGTGGTTCTCTACTGCGCCCCGCCCTCCAGCACTTACCATCAGCTGGGAGCCCCGTGAGCCCTTAAAACCGGCATGGAAGCGGCGGCTGCTTCGGAGGAGGCTGAGGCGGTGACGGCGGTGGTTCTTTGTTGGCTGCCATCCGAACCGTCGAGCGCCCTACTCTAGCTTAAAAGTGACATTCCTCTGCTGGGACATATAGCCATTGGACTGGCATAGATTTGATCCCTTGGCCCAATACAAATTATTCGAGCCTGCTATTAAGAACTGACCACAGAGGATTGACTGTTGTCTTGGATAACTGGGGCCAGGGGGTGTTATAACTGACTATCAGCTGGGCTGTGATTGTTTAAATTAATTGAACAGTCTGGAACATCTCATCTAATTTTAGGAGATTCAACCCGCTGAGTAGATGCTCAACTTAGAAATTCGCTCCAGCCAGTAGTACCGAGGTGGGAACAGAAACTGGGGCGGCTATAGAAGTAACGTTGGGGAATGGGAGATATGGCTGGAACAGAGTAGACAAATGTTACAAAAGAAGGCGGGATCGCTGTTTAGTAGCTATCCCGCCTTCAGTCTCCTCTGTTTCCCAGATTGGTTTGGGGAGCAAACCATCCATTCCACAGAACCTCACTTTGCTCCTTTGTAATGCCAGGTCGGTAAAAAATAAGACTCATGTCATCCAGGAGCTCCTCCTGGATGAGGATGCTGACCTGGCTTGTATTACGGAGACCTGGCTGGGAGAGGATAGTGCTGCTACTTGGGCACAGGCCCTCCCAGCTGGGTACTCTGTTAGTGAGCAGGTGAGGGGAAGTGGGCGGGGGGGCGGTGTGGCTCTAATCCATAAGAACACCTTGACCTTGACCAGGATACCTCTCCGGAACACGGAACACATCGAGTGTATGTACCTCAGCCTGAAGACCAGGGATAGTTTGGGGATTTTGCTAGTCTACCGACCACCCCGTTGTCTAGCAGACTCCCTGACCGAGCTGACACAGCTGGTCTCTGAGCTATTGCTGGAGTCTCCTAGACTTTTAGTTCTGGGAGACTTCAACATTCCGCTCGAGACCAGCTTAACAGGTGCGGCTCGGGAGTTCATGGATTCCATGACAAACATGGGCCTCTCCCAACTGGTCAACGGGCCCACGCATTGTGCAGGTCATACACTCGATGCGGTCTTTAGTACGGAGCAGGAATATCCGTGGGCGGAGGTGGTAAATACTTCCGCATTGTCATGGACAGATCATTTCCTGGTCAAGACGGAACTTAGAGCCAACATCTGCCCTGCCGGGGGTGGTGGACCGATTAGAATGGTCCGCCCTCGAAGGCTAATGGAGCCAATTGGATTCCGGAAATCCTTAGAGGGATTAATGGTTGGGAATGCTGGTGACCCTGTCGATGCCCTGGTTGACACCTGGAATAGGGATCTTACCAGGGCTATCGACACAGTCGCTCCCAAGCGCCCTTGCCATCCTGCTCCTAATCGCAGGCCATGGTATACACCTGAGCTGAGGAGGATGAAGCGGCATGGACAACGGCTAGAGTGCGAGTGGCGGAAAACTCGACTCTTATCCGACAGAACTCGCCATAGGTAATTTCTTCATTCCTATCGGGAGGCAATACGTGCAGCGAAGAAAGCTTTCTCCTCTGCACGTATTGCGTCTGCAGAGTCTCGTCCGGCAGAGCTATTTAGGGTGGTCAGGGAGATGACGCAGGCACCCCCTGCGCCAAATCCCTTACTTAACCCGACGATAGCCTGCTGTGATGCTTTTAACAACTTCTTTGCAGATAAAATCTCTCAGATAAGAGCCGAATTAGATGCCGCTATTGAGACAGAGTCTATAGGCGAGGCGTCCAACAACTCCGCCGATGTAATTTTACTGGATCAATGGCAATCTGTGAGTACCGAGGACGTGGACAAGCTGCTTGGTAAGGTGAGGAAGACGACTTGCCCTCTCGACCCTTGCCCATCATGGCTGGCCGTCCAAGGGGGGGATGCATTGATGAGATTCCTTATGGATATCATCAATGCGTCCTTCAGGGAAGGACATGTTCCATCATGTTTAAAGGAAGCGGCAGTTAGGCCGCTCCTGAAAAAGCCTTCCCTGGACCCCCTGGATATGAAGAACTATAGGCCTGTATCCTTGTTGCCATTCTTGAGCAAGGTGATCGAGAGGGCGGTTGCTCTTCAGCTCCAGGCAGTCTTGGATGAAACCGATTATCTAGACCCATTTCAAACCGGCTTCAGGACAGGCTTTGGGGTTGAGACTGCCATGGTTGCCTTGACCGACGATCTGCGTCTGAGCATCGACAGGGGTAGTGTGACCCTGTTGGTGCTCCTAGACCTCTCAGCGGTTTTTGATACGATAGACCACGGCATCCTCTTGGACCGCCTGAGGGAGCTGGGTATCGGAGGCACTGCTTGGCAGTGGTTCCGGTCCTTCCTCTCGGGTAGGTCCCAGAGGGTGCTGCTCGGGGACTGTAGCTCCAGTAAGAGGGAACTCACTTGCGGGGTCCCTCAGGGAGCTATTTTGTCCCCGATGTTATTTAACATCTATATGAAGCCGCTGGGTGAGATTATATGGAGTTATGGTGCTGGGTGTTATCAGTACGCTGATGACACTCAAATCTATTTCTCCGTGTCTCGTTCATCGGCCTTGAATTCCAATGGCACCTCTTCGCTCAATGAATGTCTTGGGGCGGTAATGGGCTGGATGAGGAAAAACAGATTGAAGTTGAATCCAGACAAGACGGAGGTGCTCACTGTCTCGGCCCCGAAACCAAGAATTGGGTTGCAACCTCCAGTCCTGGATGGGGTCACACTCTCCTCCAGTGACTGTGTTCGCAGTCTGGGGGTGCTCCTTGACTCGTCACTCCTGATGACAAATCAGGTGAATGCGACGGTCAGGAGCGCCTGTTATCAGCTTCGGCTGATACGCCAGCTGCGCCCTTTTCTGGAAGTAAGGGACCTTGAGACGGTTGTCCACGCGTTGGTAACCTTACGCCTCGACTTCTGTAATGCACTCTACATGGGGCTACCCTTGTGCTTGGTTCGGAAACTACAACTGGTACAAAATATGGCGGCCAGGCTTGTTTCGGGAACATCTCAGAGGGACCACATTATTCCGGTTCTGCGGTCCCTCCACTGGCTGCCTATAAGTTTCCGGTCCCAGTACAAGGTGTTGGTTATCACCTTTAAAGCCCTAAATGGCTTGGGTCCAAACTATCTCAGGGACCGCCTTCTCCCGTACAATCCTCCCCGCGCTCTTCGGTCCTCCGGGAGGAATTTGCTGCAGCCTCAGAATTCGAGGCTTGCGGCTACCTCCCGGAGGGCTTTCTCAGTTGTCGCCCCCAAACTCTGGAACGACCTGCCGGACGAGATCCGTCTTTTAACATCTTTAGACAGCTTTAAAAAGGCCGTTAAGACGGATCTCTTCCGGCAGGCCTTTCCAGACCAATGAATCCCCACCTCAGATACAAACAGCTCTACAATGGCAATCCTCTCGTGGCCCCATCTATTGATGGTGAGGATTGTTTTGAGGCTTTCTAAAATATACTGTATTGGGTTTTTAAATTGCGTGTTTTAATTGTTATTGATCTCATATCATTTTAAGGGGGGAGGGGGGTACATTGTATATATTGTTTTTGGGATTTTATCTGTATCTGATTGTTTTAATCTGTAAGCCGCCCGGATTGGACTACCAATGGGCGGGGTACAAATAAATTTTATTATTATTATTATTATTATTATTATTATTATGTGTAGTAGTTAGAAGTAGGTTGTTTTTTGTAAATGTTATGTTGTTGTGTTGTGTTATGTATGTATTATTTGTTGTTGGGTTTGTATTGTATTGTGTTATTTTATAAATAAAAATCTTTAAAAAAAGAATAAATATTACAAAAAAATTACAAAAATTGGAGGAACAAAATTATAATAAATTAATAGAAACTAAAAGGGAATCAGAAGATTATAAAAATATTAAATTATCGTGGTTTGGCAGAATTGCATTAGTAAAAATGAAAATTTTCCTAAGATATTTTTTTTGTTCCGGATGTTACCAATGCAGATATCAGAAGCAGAAATGAAAAAGTGGGAAGTATTAGTGAATATTTTTTGTAATGGGCATAAAAAAGTGAGGATTAATAAAATATACTGGTACAAATCCCCAAAAGATGGAGGATTGGGTCTTCCAAATTTAAAATGGTATTATAACACAAATCAATTGAGATACATTATAGATGGAATTATAGAGAATGGGGAATTAGAGATGGAAACAATAGAAATAGAGAAAAAACTGGAAAAAAGGGACTTTACCATGAAATAAATGAAAGACATAGAAAACCTCTTATTAAAGAATATATTGGAGATTTGGGGGGGGGGGAAGTAAAGAAAAATTAATGCCTGCTACCTCATCATTAACCTCAGTAGTAATGTTGGAAAACTTTCCAATAAATTTAAGGGAGGAATTAGGAAAATAGTTAAGTAACGAGATGTAAATAGGAAAAAAGATTGGATAAAGATAATGAAGGATAAAGGAAAAATAAAGGACAAATTGCAAAGTTCAAAAATAACCTGGTTTAATTGTGTTCAGTTGGAACAATGGACAAAAAATTGCAATAGGAAAATTATTGAATTTAGAGAATATACTAAATTTGAACAAATAATAAGGCAAAGAGATAATATAGAGGAAATGAAATTTTGAAAGGTATTCCAAATGACATATATAAATTGTTATCAAAACATAATGAGAAAGAAGAATATTTTAGGACAATATGGGAGGATGATTTAGCACAAATGATAAATATTCAAGAATGGGGAAAAATTGGAATCAACACCATTTAAAAAAAATATCTATATGGATAAAGGAGAATGATTATAAATTAATTTGGAGATGGTATTTAACACCAGTAAGATTAAACTATATAAATAAGAATTATTCAAGGATATGTTGGAGGGGTTGTCAAATTGGTACTTATATTCATATGTGGTGGAGTTGTAGATTTTAAATAAATTTTGGCAATTAGTATTTAAAGAGATAAAAGAAATAACAGAAATTGAGTTAGAAATATGTTCAAAAATAACATTATTGTCTATATATAAGATCAACTGCACCCAGGCTATGACGGACCTAATAACAAATCTATTAACAGCAGCAAGACTAATTATAGCAAATAAAATAAAATAAAATAAAATAAAAGGAAAGTTCAGGGAGATCTGCAAATACAAGATTGGTATAAGGAAGTATGGCAAATGGCAATTAATGATAAGTTAACATGTGAAATTAAGATTAAAAAGGAACAATGAAGAGGAATGACTTTGAAACAATATGGAAGATATTTGTACAAAAGGTCCTATTAAAAGAGGAAGGTGGTTTACCTCCACAGGAAGAATTACAGTTTTGGAGCGTAGAATAACATGAAGATATTAGGCTCTGGTGATGGGGAGCGCTTGATTATAAAGATAGTTAATTAGTGATAAATTAATAGTATTGCACTTTAGTGGAATTATGAATAGTATATTTTGAAAAGAAGAAAGTAATGAGAATGAAGATAACAATAATAATTTCATGTGTTTTTTCTAATTATTGGTTTAGTTAATATTAAATGGTTTAATATGAATAAGATTTAGATAATGTAACTAACAATGGATAATTAATGTAATTTATTACATGTTATATGTGGAATACTATGTATAAGATGTTTTTAAATATTTTAAGTATGTCATACTATTAATAATAAAAATATTATTTAAAAAAAAGAAAATGTAACAACAACAACCCTGCCAAGGCCTTTCTAGGCTTTAGAAACTTTTTGCAAATGGAAAGGGGCCAGTCACTTCCTGATTTGAAAAACTGCTTTTACTGTCTGAAAACAGACATGGTGAATAGAGTATATTTGAATGATAAATTATGCCCTTGAGAGACATCTTGCCAGTTTGGGACATGTATGAAAACTATTTATTTCAGTGAGTGGAGCTGGAGTGGATGTGACTTAAAGTCTAGAGGGAGGACAACATCTTCCCTGGACACTCATAAATTGCCTATTTATACATATGAATCCAGTTTACAAGATGAAGTAGAAGACTAGGCAGATTTAAGGGAGGCATTCCTTCCATCAAGGGCTACCTACTACATACCAACCTATCTATCTTCCTATGTACATACCTACTATCTAGTTACCTATCTAATTATCTACCTTCCTACATAAATATGGGAGACCTCGGGAGTCATGCAGTTACCCAGGTAACTACAGGCAAAATACCACAGAATAATTTTAAGCCACTGGTGTGTTCCCAGAAAGGCATTCTGAGAGAGAGAGCCTTTGGAATGTTTTCTGGAAGTAACAACAGAAAGGAAAAGATCAACACATATGCATACATATGAACATGCTTGTATTTCATTATTTACCCAGCCACCGTATGTGAAGAGGAATTCCATCCAGGTAAATAAGAAGGCAGGCACAGGAGGGGTGGCTCATTACATTCCTCCTTTTCCAGTCTTCGTGGCTTCCATACTTTATTTCCAAGATCCATCCTCCCTGTGACAGTCCACTGTGTTTCTGAGATTGATGTAGATAAAGGCAAGCTCTTTTCTGCATGCCCATCACAGAAACCAAGTGAACTGGAATTCAGGGATTTTTAATTTCTAAATTGCCTTGAGTCTTGGTTTTGAGAGACAGATGGATTATAAATAAAGATGATGATGTACTGAACCACCTGCTATTGTGTGTAGGTATGTATTTATTTTACTTATATGCCACCTTTCTCCCAGAGTGGGATCCAAAGTGGCCTTCAGAAACAATAAATTAAAAAATGCTTACATTAAAATTTAAAAACAATTAAAATCACCTCATAAAACACATTAAAGCCATTTAAAAAAACAAAACTAAAAATTTAAAAGATAAATTAAAAATAAGACAAATTATATTGGAACTGTACTGAACAATCAACACTTTCCCAGGTTACAGAAGACAATTGGATTATGGTATGACTTAATTTTCAGTCCAAGTGTAACAATTAAGTTTGTCTTTTAATACTTTAGGTGAGTCTCTCCAAGTCTCTCAGAGACACTACAAGCCGGCTTGCTGAGTTAGGATGGCTGCATAATAAAATAAGAAAGTACACTGACCAGAGGAGCATGGATCGCACATTTGGGCTGGTGGGTCAGGTATGTGGGCAAAATCCAGAAGTATTTGATGTTCTGCTTGGTTCTGTTACTAGTACTCCATGTCCTTGATATGAGAGGAAAGCAGTTGTTTTAACTACAGGAGATGTCAGAGTGCTCACTGTGGTTAAATTTGCTAAATCATGTTCTCTTTCCCTTCATTGTAACTGGAAACATCAGACCAATAATCAGTTTAGAAAATGTAAAGAAAATTCCATCAATAACATGGGCAGATACACGTACATGCATAGTAAAGCTACAATGTTGGTTTATGCTTATTTTATTTTATTACGGCCGTTCGGCCAGCACAAACAATGTTGGTTTAGAGCAGGGGTTGGCAACCTTTTTTGCAGACGGGCCGGGAGGGGGGGGGAATGGCGCTGCCATTTTGAAAAACAAAATGGCTGCTGTCACCCCCGCGTCGCATGCGCGTGCACATGACGGCCCCCCCCCCAGGAGGTCTCCCTCGGCAGCGCCGAGCCTCCGAGAGGCCTAGCTCCACCGCAGGGCTCCTCCGGGGTACCATTTTGGAATCCAAAATGACGCCCCTGCGGTGGCAGCGGTGGCGGTGCGGCGGTGGCAGGACCGGGCAGGGGTCGGTCCGAAGGCCTCCACGGGCCTCATCCGGCCTGCGGGCCTTAGGTTGCCGACCCCTGGTTTAGAGCATCAGGTAGTTTAGAGCAGGGGTAGGCAACCTTTCCCCTTTAAGGGCCGAGGGACTTCAGCTCCCAGAAGCCTCAGCCATGTTGGCCAATAGTCCCATGTTGTCCAATAGCTCCTGGGATTCTGGGAGCTGAAGTCCCTCAGCCCTTAAAGGGGAAAGGTTGCCTACCCCTGGTTTAGAGCATTTCCTGTTCTACCTCTACCTGATACTATTTGCTACTAGACTAAAGCCCTCTTGAGGTGTTATGTTTGTGGAGGAACTTCCACCTGAAAAATGGAAGTAGGGCTGTGCTGCCAAATAAACTCCTGTCTTTTAGCATGCCTTTGTATAAGATTTGCAGGAGAACACAACATGGAGGGTCATGCTGGTGGGCTTCCTAAAGGGCCGACCTGCGGGTGGAGTTGGGGTGGGGCAGCCACACGCCAGCTGCCCCAACCCCACCCCGACACCGTCCTGACGCCGTGTGCCTGTCCGCACAGCGTGCGGTGTCAGGATGGCCTCCTGGGGCAGCATGTAGATCCACTGCGCCAAAAAGGCGTGGAAGAGCCGCATCACCAGCTCTTAGAGCTGCCTTTTGCTGCCCTTAAAAGGAACAGCATTTTGCCGCTCTTTTGGAGGCAGCAAAAGGGAGGATCGGGGCCGTGGCATGTCTGCAAGATCCCTTAGGCAACTGGTTAGGCACTGTTTGAACACAACATTGGACTAGATGGGTGTTTAGTCTGATCCAAGATAGTCTTGCTGCATTCTTAATGTACCTCTCTGCCCCTCTGACACCCGCAGGGGAAATTTCAACTTCTTAAGACATCCATATTCACCATCCACGGATTCAAAAGTAGATATTTGCTCGTACTTGAGCCCTTGATCTGCTTTGTTGCCTCCCCCAAAATGGGAAAAACATTGTATATATGCCACTTAGTGAATTGTCACCTCTTAATAACCAAAAACACTCAACAAACACATAATCCAGTTTTCCTCAAACTATTATATGTACCAAGGTAATGTTGATTGTTGAAAGGACCTGTCCACCTAACAGTGTGGGTTTGCACCTACTGTTTTAAAATTCTTTACTATTACTCAGTGAGATGTTCTCTGGACCCCATTTTCATTACTGTGCTGTGGGCGGCAGATGTTCTGGACAATGTTGAGTGCAGTATTCAGAAGCTAGTTCATATGTTGCAGAGGTGTGTAGAAAGGAGAAATAGAGACTTGTACTTCTGCTTTCTTTTGCTTCTATGGTAACGTGTGAAGTGGAACTCACTGCTGATCTTGCAGCAATACAGCAGAGAGAAGGAGAAATGTCAAGGAGAGCTATTTTTGGACTCCATTTCCACTTCTTTGTAATACATGAACTACCTTTCCCCCCACCCCATCCCCAATCTTCTAAAGATTGTAGTTTGGCATTGGGTTTAAATCAGAAAATTTCAATTGCTCTGTTTTCTGTTATTTGAATGTTGTGACTTTGCAACACAGCTGTCAAAGTATTTTTTTAAAAAAGGGTGAACCAGTTTTAATGAATATAAAGCTTTTGCTTAAGTTCAGTGTGTTAGGTTTTTTTTGCATTTGATGACTTTGTGCCATTTCATTTTGTTCGTGAAGAGATCATTTTTGAGTTTTTTTTAATAATGCATAAGTCTAGTTATCACTCAGATAAATGGCAAATGTTATCCTAATTCTTCAAGATGCTTTTATTTACCAAACACAATCTGTTGTGTTCAATGGGTCTTTACACAATTTTCCTCTTTTGAACTGAAGCCTAGCCTGCAGACTACAGTGCTTTTGTCAGCTTGTGGAATTTCAAAACCTGACTTGCTGTGAGGCAGTTCATAGACTTGAAATCAGTTCCTTGCCTACAAGCCAGGCCTTTTGGAATGTTGTTGGTGTGAATGAACAGCATTTACTCCTGTTGTTCTTGTCTTACAGAGTTTTTGTGCTGCCTTAAATCAGGAACTCAAAGAATACTACAGGTTATTATCTGTTTTGCATTCACAGGTAAATAAATATTTATTTTCTTCGCTTGTTTCCACCAAGTTAACAAAATATGTCCTTGAACCCATTGTTCATAGGTATGCTCTGTGGTAAATCACAGTTACCTGCAAGAAAGCAAACAGTATAGTTGTCCATCCCCGTTCACAGACTTTGAGTCTGCGGTCCAGCTCTTCTTGGGAGGAACAAGTGGGGAGGGATATAATGGCAGCGTGCAGACCATTATTTTCAATGGGGCTTAAATATTTGCAAGCCATCATTTTCGCGGGGGGTCTGGAATGGATCCCCTGCAAATTGGGAGGGGCTACTGTAGCAACATTTGCTGCCCACCTACCCTTTCAGGTTGTAGGGCCTCTCCTGGGTCTTTTTTTTTTTTTTTTTGGCTTCCAAAATGTCCCCTAATGCCCTCTAAACTGTGTGCAGGGCTTTTGCTTTTCTTTTTCTCTCCCCCCCCCTTTTGCCTGCCTGGCTAATTTAGTGCCAAAAGTACCCTTTATTTGACACTGGGTATATTTACTTCTAATTTCCTGTTATTAAAAAAAGGCTTCTCCTGGGCCTGATTGGCCTGGGTGAGTAAAAAGTAGGGGAAAGGCCCCATACATTGCTTAGATTACAGGACCTATGGGGCAAAAATTTTTTAAAATGCAGGATGCCTTGGGGAGTGTAGCCCTTCAAGGTCTCCTAGAGGGTTAATAAGGCCCCTTACTTTCCCACAATTTCCTGCACTTGCTCTAGATACCCAATAAATTATTGATATTGTTGCATATGGGTAGGTAGGCTGAGGGAATGTTTGTTGTGCTATTACAGTTTATGCACAATCCCTCCTTTTCCTAGTGTTTAACAAACAGAAAATGTATAGGGGAATGACTTAAAATCATTTTGCTTTTAAAGAAACTGTTAAAACCAGTTTATCATAAAATTTTATGAGAGTTATATGTGATTATTTCTTTACATTATTTCTGTTACATATACATACATATATGTCTTTCTAATTTCTTTTAAAACTAAAACACATTGAATTGGTACTTGTTCTTTACAGTTGTCCCTTCCGAATCATGGGGGATCTGTTCCGGACACATGCACACACACACACACACACACACACCGTGAATCAGGAAAATTGCGAGTATTGGAGCCCCATTGATTAGCTCCTGTGTGCGGTGCTGTGTGCGTGCCTCAACCACACACACCATTATGTCCCTCCTGGCTTGCCGTCCGCGAAGGATCAAGACTGCAGACAGCAAGACCACGAATTGGGAGGGACGACTATATATATTTTCTAGAATTGCATCTATAATATTGCTCTAAAACTTCATGCTAAACTTACTATGTGTGAGTATATTTAAGATTAAAAAGCAATGCCTGTATTAGAGGAAAGTACAGATGCTTTCATTTTTAACTGAGGATAGCATTCGCTATCTGCTTATTGAGAAGTAAGCCCCATTGAGTTCAATGGAACTTCTGCATAGGCATGTTTAAGATTGCCCTGAATTTTTTATTTGTTTGTTTGTTTATTCTTAGTTGCAGGTAGAAGATGATCAAGGTGTAAATTTGGGGGTTGAGAGCAGTTTAACACTTCGGCGTCTCTTAGTTTGGACATATGACCCCAAGATAAGATTGAAGACACTTGCAGCACTTGTTGATCACTGTCAAGGTTTGTCAGCAGAATATTTACCGCTACAACCTGGATGAAAATTTATGCTAAGACTACAAGAATTGCTCACTAGGAGTGCATCTAAACTGTAGAAATGATGCAGTTTGATGCTATTTTAACTGCCATGGCTTCAGCCTACAGAATCCTATGATTGGTACTTTTGTGAGCACCAGCACTCTTTGGCAGAGAAAGCTAAAGGCCTTGTAAAACTACAGATCCCAGGATTCTGTAGGATTGAGCTGCAGCACTTAAATTGGCATCAAACTGCATTATTTCTACAGTGTAGATGCACCCTGGGTCATTAGACATTCACTAACCAATAGCATTAAGAGAGATCCCTGCACTAGGTGAAACACAGGACATGTGCACTCAGATATATTGCCAGTGGATTCCAAGAAAACTAATGTATTTTTCATACCATTTATCTTTGTAGCTGAAAATAGTGTGCCGCCTTGTCATTTCTGACTTTAAAGTGAACTGTCTTAAATCTGAGATGTTTTTATGTATTAGTGGTGGATGGGTAAGCGTTCTAGTTTTTAGTTGAAGTTGTAAACATGGATGCTTGATGAATCAACATAATGGTGCTCTTGATCCCTTAATTGTGGTTTGAGAGATTGGCAATAGGTTGTGGGATTGCCTGCTTACTGCCCTTTTCCTATTGGTCTTAACCATAAGAATCTGTCTCAGTATTATGGTTGCTGGCAAGACAAACTGAGAGATTGGCCTGTTTGGAAACTTTGAAGAGCTTCCTCCCACAACACTCTCTACAGACAGGCAAGGTTAGAAGGGACTGGAATATAGCTAAACCCTGGCCTTTATCGACGTTCTGGGAAGTAGTGAGCTGAGCTTCTGAGATCTATAATTGTAGTTTTTGGCCAGCAGGTGCAGTGCTGTTATTCCTTTCCTCTGGCAAAAAGTTGTTCTGGTAGTAAGGACGTTTTATATATCTTGTGATCATTAGGAATGCTGCCTGTATTCTGACCCATCATTATCCACTTTCCCTTTATGTTAAACCTCTGCAGTTCTTCAAACAACAACTGCTTTGGAATGAAACTTGGCATTTGGCAAATTTATAGATGAAGCATTGATTTTTTTTCTTTTTTAGTTAGTTAGAGGAGACAAAATGCATGATGGAATTCTTCTTTGTGTGCTGTGTTTTTCCAGGAAGAAAAGGTGGTGAACTTGCATCAGCTGTTCATGCCTACAGCAAAACAGGTGACCCCTATATGAGATCCCTGGTGCAGCATATTCTTGGTCTAGTGTCGCACCCTATCTTGAATTTTCTTTATCGTTGGATTTATGATGGTGAACTGGAGGATGCATACCATGAAGTGAGTTACATGAAGTTTATTTCCACATTCTATTTATTGCTTCATCATGGAAGAGATTTTCTCCTCTCTCCAAATATCTGTGGAACTTTTATTGGTAAAATAAATTCCCACAAGTTTTCTTAATTCTTAGGGTGAAAATCCCAAGGGTGTGTATTTATATTGGATTTTCCCCAGCAAATATGATCCTTAGAATAAACCTTTCATATAATGCTTTTTTTTTGGGGGGGGGAGGAAGAGGGGTTAATTACATTAGGGCAAATGTGTTTTTCTCCATCAAACTACAGCACTTCTCTTCTGGGATACTGATTGCTTTAGTAAACAGGCTCTTAATTTCTTCTTAAGAAAATCACCCTTTTTATTTGTTGGTTGGAAGGCCTTGGCATTTGTTCATCAGTTAGATTGTACCATGATTTCCCATTTCTCCTGTGGTTCTCTCTGCATTGGTATAGGGTTTTTTTTATAGAAAACCCTCAAAGAACCTTGAATGGGTAAAGTGAATCAGTAAAATAATTATATTGCAATTATGTTCTGACCTTGATTTCTTTCACCCTTCCCAAGATCTCTTTTCCACAGAATTAATTATAAAATGCTCTTCTCATTCTTTGTGTTTTCTAGTCTATGTTTTCTAAATACGTTAATTGCATGTTACTTTGCCCTGGTTATAAAATGGGGGCTTTTATGACTCCCAATGATGACTGAATTGTCTGATGGATTTTAAAATTATATTTTCTTATTAATACCCTAATTATGGCTGTATGCCAATTACTGAGGGGAATTGCAGTAATAAATTTTAGACACTGATGTTTAAAAATGTGTATTATACCTACTTTATTGGGGACACTTTTTTTTAAAAAAAGTTACTATTGCATTACCGACTAATTTTCATGTTGTTTTTTTTAAAAAAAAAATTACACCTAGTTTTAGAACCTGTTCAGATAAGGCTTGTCATCTTTCCTGATACCACTGTTTTGGCAAAACAGTGAGCTTGTCTCTGGTTTCTACGTGCTTTGCCTGCACATAAAACAAAGTATCTGAACTGGGAGATACTACATTTATTTAAAGAAGAAATAATATGTTATCCAAATCCTCCTTTCAAGCAATGTTGGGTTCATGGACTCAGGAAGATTGTATCCCTAAAGCAGGGCTTCCAACCTTTTTGACTTGCAGAGCCCTTATTCCTCTGGCGGAGTCCCTAAGAGGCTTGCCCTATGTCTTAAAAATTAATGGTGTTTAGGACTATGTATAAGAATATATTCTAATTGTTTAATTTCATTCAATTTTTATTTCTTCCATTTCTTAGAGTGGCCATGGAGCTCCTGGGAAGTGCATCAGGAGCCCTAAGGGCTCCTCAGAGCACAGGTTGGGAACCCCTGCCCTAAAATAATGAAGTAACTCCTGGTTCAGAAACACCCATTGTGATTATGGTGAAGAAAGGTCAGAGAGGAGGCCACATATTGCTATGTAACTGTTTCCTGGTCTTGCTGGCTCCGGACTAACTCAAGTCACTTTGATTTCAGTGCATCTAATCTAAATACTGTATGACTAAATCTCTGTGTAGATGCGCAAAGTGAGAATATTCCTTGAAGAGGAGTACTTCCTTTCTCTTGCAAATAGTTTTTCCCCCCTAAACATTTAATAATTTTTAAGAAACATATTAACAGTGGTTGAGAGAGTCTCAACATTTTTATTGTTCAGCCACTTTGAAATATAATAGTTAAACTTGGGCTTATAGAATTTATGGTAAATGACATTATCTTACATAGGTAAAATGTAATATATATAGTTATTACAACCTGAGATGCGTCCAAAGAATCATGAGGTTTTCTTGTTCAAAGGAAGTTTGCCAAGTATAGCATCCTGTTTTTATATTTTTAATATGTTAAAATAAATAATTGAATATACATAATATTTATGCTTCTTTTTTTAAAAAAAAGTATTACATTTTTCCCTCAGTTCTTTGTAGCTTCAGACCCCACAGTAAAAACAGATCGGCTGTGGCATGACAAATACACATTGAGAAAATCAATGATTCCTTCTTTTATTACAATGGATCACTCAAGAAAGGTATGGAGAAAAATTGCCTTTTTCATATTATATTAAATTTGACTTTTACAGTGATTTATATAATTGACACACAAGTTCAGAGAGCATGTTAAGTTCTGTAGACTGCATTCAACACTTGACTTGTATAGCAATGTTGTTGTAATGGCAAAGTACAGGCATGTTAAAAAGAACACAAATTACTTATAATAACTGGCCAGACCATCCTTGCAATTCATGAGGATCAAAACACCACCATTAAACTGAGCTTGATGCCCCATGTGCTTTGTCTGCTATGAACTCACATCATAGCTGTGTTAAATGATATGTCTCTAACCTATCAAGTCAGTCCATCAACTGTGGTGTAGCAAAATATTTCAAATGTGTGGTTTAGGGTGGGAAAATTATATTGCAATTCTTTTAGATATGAAGAATTTGTTTAATTACTGTCTTAGGATGTGCTGTGGTAAGCAGTACTAGTCATAAGCAAGTGTATGTGCTTATTTTGATTTCTAGGCTTTGTCTTCAGTAACTGATATGTACTTGCTTAAAATATTTTTCCCCTACTTGTAAAATCTTTTTAGCAATAACTTTTGAAAATGCCTTACATTTATATTTAGGTTCTCCTAATTGGAAAATCGATAAACTTCTTACATCAAGTTTGTCATGACCAAAGTCCAGCGTCAAAGATGATAGCTGTGGCCAAAGCTGGAGATTCTCCAAAGGATGGTATGAACTTAGAATAAGATTGCTGTATCCTGTCTGGTCTTGGAAGCTAATGCATGAGTATATATGGTCAGGGTCAGCTCTGATTAGTACTTGGATGGGAGACAGCCAAGGAATACCAGGTGCTGTAGATTATATTTCAGAAGAAGGAACTGACAATGCCACCTCTGAGTATTCCTTGTCTAAGAAAACCTTATGAAATTCATGATGTCACCATAGGTTGACAGGTGACTCGAAGGTACATGGATACCTTCATGGTACAGAGGCACCATAGTTCTCTGTCAGAGAAGGCTAAATATCTTACAAAACTACAATTCTCAGAATTCCCTAGCATTGAGCCAGGGCGGTTCAAATGGTCTCAAACTGGATTATTTCTGCATTTTGTTTTGGACTAGCATGACTAGCTCAAGGTCACATAGTGAGCTTCTATTGCTGACCAGGTATCCAATTTGTAACACCTTTCAGACTAATTGAAAGAAAGATGTTGACAACATGAGCTTTCATAGACTTAAGTCTACTGTACTTCCACAGATGCATTTGGTATATGGTGTGTGACGTGTGATGTTTGGTAGAGACAACCAGGCATGATCAGGGCTAAGAAAATACACACATGTTTAAAAAGAATGTACTAGCAAGAATTAAAGTACAAATTGAGTCTCCCTTATCTGAAATACTTGGGGCCAGTATTTTGGATTTTGGATTTTGGATTTTGGATTTTTTTTTTAATTTTGGAATAACTGTATATACATATACATACATAATGCGATATCTTGGAGTGAGACCCAAGTCTAAACACTAAATTAATGTATGTTTCAAATGCACCTTATATATATAGCCTGAAAGTAATTTTATGATTAATAATTTTGTGCAGGAAACAAAGTTTGTATATATTGAACTGTCAGAAAGCAAAGATCTCACACTAGCTCAGCCAACCTTGGAAATAATTTTGGTTTTTGGAGTATTTTGGATTTCAGAATTCTGGATAAGGAAGACTCAACCTATACAGCCTTAACTCATCTCAAAAAAGGAACCATCCCCTTCTCTGAGTAGAGTGGCCAGAGGCAAGAGCTTAGTCCATCATGGGAGAACCTAAAAGAAGCACTAATCCCCTCTACTCTTGGCACTCCTTTGAGCAGAAGCTCGAAAGTGCTGCCAGTATTTTTATGCCCAGGCATTCAAAAAGGCCAGACATGGCACTACGATGGAGAGAGTAGAGGGGGTTAGTGCTTCTTTTAGATACTAAGCACTCATTTTGCCACTCTGCTCAGAGAACAGGATGGTTCCTTTTTTGAGATGAGTTAAAGTGCAGTACTTGACCCGTAGTTAAATTGACCCTGGTTTTGTGGGTTAATTTTTTGACTAAAATTTCTAGACTTATCCAGAAGGATAGACATTAATTCAAACAGTGCAGTTGTTTTCCTTACTAAAATGATGAGAGCTTAGGCTTTATTATATCATTACATATTCTGAGGCTGCAGAACTGTGCATACTTACTGGAGATAAGCCCCAGTGAGATCCATAATACTTGTTTCTAAGTAAACACATAGTGTTGTTGTACATATTAATCATATTTTAAACATGTTTTGGCTGGAGAAAAGCCAGCTACTTAAAAAAAATTCAGCAACTCAGTTCCAGTTGCTTATGTCCCAGGCATCAAATAAGAAGAAATTATATCTCAATAGGTAAAGATGCATCTTTGCTGGTTCTGTTGTATCTAACTAAATACTTGCATAGAAGTCACTTTTGTATACAGTTGGCTCTCCACATTCGCGGGTTTAACATTTGTGGATTTGATTGTTCATGAGTTTGTCTGAAGAACAACCATGCCCCCCAACGGCTGGGAAAGGCGTGCCGGTGCTGCTGCTCCTCCTCCTTCCTGGGCTTTTCCCCTGGGGATGGAGCAGCTGGGAAGGACGCACACGCACTCCTCCTCCTCCATCCTGGGTTTTTCCCTGGGGAAAGAGCACAGGACAGAAGCAAGGAAGGGTGCGTGTGCACTCCTCCTCTTCCCCATCCTATGTCCCAGGCTTTTTTCCCTGGGGAAAAGGCCAGGATGGAGCAGCTAGGAAGGGCGCATGCACACTCCTCCTCCTCCCTTCTGTTGCCTCACTTGCCCAGCCACCACCTGGCAGCCCTAGGAAGGCAGCTGGCTGAGCAGGCGGGGCAGTGGAGAAGGCAGGGGAGCCCCCCTCCATCCCCCCCCCCGCAGTGAGTGACACTAGGCCTCGGGTGCCACAGGCTGTGCATATTCATGTTATTTCCACTTTCATGGGGGTCTTGTGCCCCTAACCCCTGCAAATGTGGAGGGCAGACTGTAGTATGGTGCCATAAGGGACAGCATTATAATTATTTAGTATAGGATATTTTTCCTTTTCAGTATACCATTTCCTTTTCAGTATGCCATTTATTGGATTTGATTGTGTGCTTCATATTGGCATGCAGTTACTGTGTATGGTTACTTGGCATTAAGTCCTCTTGTCTTAAATGCACAGCAATGTGACAATTTCAAACTGAGTACAAAAATATTCATATAGTTCAAGTATATGAAATAGTTACTGTAGCCTTCATGTTGCCAAAATATTTTATTTATTAAAGAATAAAGGAATTTAGATTTGAAAATCTGCGTATGAGTCACCAATAAGTACATTCTCTTGCTTACTAAGCAATGATTACATTACTTGAAAGTGCCAAGTTGATTTTACAGAGCTCATGTTGGGTATTGACACATTAATTTTATTTTTCTTGCATTTTGGAACAGTATTTCCAGTCTTAGTAACTCCTGCTTTTTTAATTTATTTATAACAGCTGCTGAAATGTTCACAGATCTGGAAAATGCATTTCAGGGAAAAATAGATGCTGCATATTTTGAGACCAGCAAATACTTGCTGGATGTTCTCAATAAAAAGTACAATTTACTGGAGCACATGCAGGCCATGAGGCGCTACTTACTTCTCGGTCAAGGAGATTTTATTAGGCACTTAATGGACTTGCTTAAGTAAGTAATTACAGTTTATGATCTTACTCATTGTCAGTATGTAGAGGAATCTTGTAGCACCATTGAGACTAACTGAAAGAAGCTGGCAGTGTGAGCTTTCGTAGACTTAAGTCTACTTCCTCAGATGCTTTTGAGTATGAAAGCTCATCCTGCCAACTTCTTTCTTTCAGTTAGTTTCAAAGGTGCTACATGACCTCTCTACGTACTGATTCTAATGAATTTTACTCATTTTCAGTATTTGTACTAGAGCAGGAAATTAATTGAGATCTATAACAGACTGAAATTCATAACAGAGTTGTATTCAGTTTGTAGTCTAATAGTGACATGCTGTATTAAAATACAGTTGTAATGATTGTGTTAATACATTTGTTATTGTGTTGCAGTTTTTTTTTATTTCAGACTGGATTAACCAGTGATCTTCTGATTTCATATTAGATAACATTTTACCCTTTTAGTTACTAAGTGGAACAAAAATGTCAAATGTTGGAAAAATGGTCTGTTCTCTTGTTTTCTGTTCTCTTGTTTTCTGTTTTGTTAAAGGCCTTCCATTCTTCATGGCCACAAACCTATTCGAAACAAATACCCTGTTTATTGATTTATTAAACATACATCCCATCTTTCCACTAAAAATACTGGTCAGAGTAGAATTCTACTTTCTGAAGTTGTATACCAAGGCTGAGAACAAATTGAATAAATTACCTGCTTTCTTTGTTACTTAGAAGCAGTGTCAGTCAGAACTTCTGCAAAAACCTGTACTTTTCTCAGGCTTTTCTTGGTTCTTATCTACCTACTCCCATATCCCTTTCTTTTGTGCTTTGACTTCTTAGATTTTGAACTAAGAAGGCGGAATGTTTGCATCATTTTTTAACAGGTGTGCAATACCTGTTAATTTTTAAAGACCTTAGCATGCTTGCTACCAACTACACCCTGGCCCTCAAGAAGAATGGTCTGCTGTGTATCTTTTGTTTCATCTGTTAACCAGGCGTTCTGTACTTGTATACATGGATGTGTGTATTCGTTTGTGTAGAGAGTTTTACGTGTGGTGGTAGGGTTCACATCCTTTACACATTTCATTCCTGTGGATTTTCAAACATGTGCATTGTGACATTATGTGTAGATTTGCAGATGTCTTCCATTGCACCTTTGTTTCTTTGACCGATGTGTGCAGTCTGGATGGTAGAACCTGATAGTCACAGCCCCACCAATACAAAATGGAAATCTTGTATACATGGTATTTTAGAGACATGGTTAGAACTTACTGATTAATTTATTAAAATAGTTATATCTCACCCTGTATCATGGGATGTCAGCGTGGCATACAAGCAAAATCAATTTAAGCAGTTTAAAACAAGTCAGAATGTAAAACAATAAAAATAGTTTAAATAGACTAAAATGTTTTAAAAATTAAGTTAAAATTATTTAAAAGCTTTAAGCAGTTTAAAACTATATGCATGCACATTTAGGAACAGAGAAATCGGGACACAAAGGCAACTTGGTGCTGGAATGAAACAAACATTGGTGCTGGTCAGACCTCCAAGTGATGGCATTACCCTGACAGGGCATCACAACAGAGAAATTCCTGTCCAATGTTCTCCCACAATATTTTTCCCCCACTGGTGGGAGATATAGGAAGAGCCTTTCCATCAAATCTCAGTCCTTGTATTCACAGTAGTGGCCAGATGCTTTGCAGATCTGGCTTGCAGATGTCCTTCAGATCTGGCTAGAGTTGGTGGAGGTCAGGACTAGTGGGGATCTTCTCTCTGTGTTGCACTGCCTGTAGGAGAGGTGATGGAACATGCCGGTTGTCTGTTGTTTTGGGAAAACAATAGTTAGGGGTCATTAGATTTAATTTTGTTAATAATAAGCATAGACCTAAAAAATCAAGTTGGTATCACAAAGGTATAAACTTTAGTTCTTTTTGTCTTTTCCTTGTTTATAGTCTAAAATCACGAGGAACATACATTCAGAAATTAAACTTTACTGTAGCTTTAGCTATTCAGCAGCTGCTGACATGGAATAATATTTTAAAAATAGAAAGTGAAGATTCCTTTGATGAATATATGAAAATACTTTTGCACTTAGAGCTACAGGTTTTAGATTCCTGGTTCCTGTACTTCAGCACCTGTATATGCTTCCTCCGATGCCGTATTTTTTAAAAGCGTCTTAGACTTTCCCTCAGGATGGAGCTTGAAAAATATAATGGTAGGCTTCCTACATATCACATTCCTTTGCCTCTGCAGTCATATTTTTTATTATAAAACATTCTGTGTGCTTGCCAGACATCAAAGAAATGTCTGTTCATCCAGGAACTGATTTGATGCAACATCTCTCTACATTGAAGTGCCATAGAATAATGAGGAGGCATGGCATTGATATAATGCTTGGTGTGTCAAGGAGTCAGGACTCACATTTTAGTAGGCCAAAGTATCCTTTTCATGATTTTTTTCATGTATTATTTTAGGTATGTGAAGAATATTAGCTTGGACCTCTCAGTTTTCTAATGCAAAATGACATTTTCCAGGCTGTGTAGATAGAATTTAAACTGAAGCACCAAAGACACTTGCTAAAAGGCACTTGCTGGAGAGATACAGCTTTCAGATATATGTATATTTTAAAATGTGGGATTACTAAGATCTTTCAAGCATGACTGACGTTTGGTTTAAACTAGGTTAGGCAACTCTTCAGGGAGGATGGTACATTGATGTTACACCAGAAGTGACATAACTTATGGTTCCTGTTATGGCTGGTTTGTGGATGATTTTAAAAGTTGGGAAGGAAGGGATTGAAAAGGAATCAAGGCACCATGTTTGTGGGTGGCTTTGGTCTATGAGAGTAGTCCTAAGTCTTTAGAGGACTCACCCAAGCTTCAAACAGTATTTTTCAGTTAAATAGGCAGTGCTGGTGTCCCATCATTGTTACACCCTTCCTCCAATAGAAGAATTGTCAGCAGTGTAGAAGTGCTTTTTCCTTCTTGCCCAAAATCAGCCAGTTTCACTACTGTAGTTGTAGTGATGGTGGGGACAGTACTGCTGATTTCACCACCAATAACTGATTTGTGGGAGACACTTCCTTGGGTCCTTGGACACACAATACAGTCGCCCCTCCAAGTTTGCGGACTTGAAATCTGCGGACTTGGAAATCTGTGGAGGGGCAATTTGTGGAGGGGCAGAGGCGCCCCCCATTCAAGCCAATGGGGCTTGAATATACGCAACCCTCATAATTCGCAGGCGGTTCAAAACAGATCTCCGTGAGTTACAAAGGACAACTATAGTTATAGTGTTATTATTCCACTTTAACTGCCATAGTAATGTCCTATGGAATCCCAGGGTTTGCAGTTTAGGGAAGAGCTTTAAGAAGCTAGAGGAGATTAACAAAATTACATTATTTTGAGATTTCATAGTATGTGGATGTGGCATTTAAAGTGGAATCATAATGTTAGGACATCTTCTTGTGGACTAGTGGAGGTTCAGTCTCCTTTACTAATTATTTCCTATTCCAGTTCTGCTGCCATATTTAAAATATAAGCTCTGTTTTCCCCGATGATCCAGTAATGGGGTTACACGTGGAAGAAAACAGTCCATGAGTTCAAATAATCAAATCAAAGTAGAGTTATGAATACGTAACTGTATGTAGTAAAAGTTGTTTTCAACAAGTTTCAACAAGGTTTCTTCGTAAAGATTATTTAGTAATAATGTGGATGTTACCAAAGATTTGAAAAGCTGGCTATTTTAAATGGTTCCTATCATTAACCAGCCTTTAGCAAATTACTCTGTCTCATTGAGTACTTAGTTAATTATTTTCTTTTTTGTTCTGCTTCTGTATACTACACTACGGTTTCCAAAGACTACTTCAGTCTGGTCTGGCCACCACTGTTGCCTCAGATTTGCTATATCCTGCAGGTCATAGGCATTGCTTGAGTCTGAGCCATTAGCGGGGTTTCTTCTGGCAGACCCCCTCTGTTTTCTGCCAGTTCCAAACCACTTTTGCCAATATGGATCCTGATCTTAAATATTCTCCAGCTAAATCTCTCCAGTCAGTCAGAACATTAGTGGTTAGAATTCCATTCACCCCCAGGTTCAAGAAAGGACCACAGAAAGGTCTCAATTCAACTAACTACAATTTACCACCACCTAATTCTAGCCATCTATATAAAGGCAGTAATCTCTCCTCTCATATAGCCAGGTTTTGCTTACCATAGCTACAGTATAGTTGTTTTAAATGTTTCTTTGTTTTTGGCAGTCTGCTACCCTTATATTTCAAGTGTAACCTTTCTTGATAAAAGATCCTGTTTTTCTCATTTTACTTCTCTTCTTATTTCAAAATGAAGCACATCAACACATTTAACTCTGTCTTTAGTTAATAATGGTTCTTTCACATAAAAACTTTGAACATAAAAACATAACATGCAACATATTGATAGCTTATCATTCAGAAAGAATAATCTGAAATAGATTACTTTTATCTATTGTACTAGTAGCTGAACAACCACTAGACAATTGTGTTACTGTAAACCAGTTCAGGATTTTTAAATGGGAAGTGATGTATGTTTGTATGTATGAATGAATAAATAAATAAAATGACTACAATTATCTATTTTATATTTGTCATTTCAGGCCAGAGCTTGCAAGACCAGCAACCACTTTATATCAGCATAATCTGACAGGAATCCTTGAAACAGCTGTCAGGGCAACAAATGCACAGTTTGATAATCCTGAAATCCTCAAACGCTTGGATGTCAGACTTTTGGAGGTACTTCTGAGCTTTTTTTTTGGTGTCTTATGGGAGTGTTTGTTTTAATTTTTAAAAAGTAGCTAATAATTGACTTCAAGGTCAGCATCTTAAAACAGTATCAGCTTTCATATTGAACCGGATTGTCTTCCTTGCCAGTAGAATACAACAAAAATCCAAAATTCACAGAAGAGTGATATTGATACTTTTATTGGCTAACCAAAATGAACAAAATACATCATGCAAGCTTTCAAAACTCCACTACCTTCTTCATCAAGCAAATGATGCTAAAAATCCTACAGGAGAAGAAAAGTGACCGTGTTAGAGTCACGGGTGTACATTTTGCATCAGAGATTGTTTCTGTTGGAGTTCAGTTGGTCAGTGCAGGCAGAAGTCAGTCAGTAAAGTAGTTTCTCTCGGGATACAGGCTGCCTCTGTCCTTTGTGAAGCTGGATTTCCCCTTTCTTATATAGAGAACATTGAATTTCTGAGGAAATCATGATCCTTCCAGAACAACTGAACTACAGTAGAAACAATATTGTATGCAAAATTGTGGACTAGGACTGTAGCATTATCACTTTTCTTCTGTATGATTTTAAAACTTTTTTTTTGCCTGACAAAGAAGCCAGTGGAGCTTCAAAAGCTTCTTCCATGATGTATTTTGTGCATTTTTGGTTGGCCAATAAAGATATTTTGCTTCATGGCTGACACAGCTACCCCTGAATATATTCCCTGCCAATGTAGTCTTTAATTATTTCTTAATTTTAAAATGAGCCCTGGTTAAATTACCTGTAGATTGAATCACCAGTAGATATTTGCATGTGTTTGTGTGATGATAAAAGTTAAGGCTAAAAATCTGAAAAGGATTAAATATAGTTATGCCTTCCAGTGGGCTAAAGGCAGGGCTGGAAGCCATGTAGCCCATAGGGCTCCCATCTCCTCAGAGAATTGTGCCTCCCTATAATTTGTGCTTCCTGGGGTGTGATTCTCCTTTAAAATAAGTTATAGCGGGGGGGGGGGGGGGGAGGGGAATACACCTTGTTTCAGGAAAAGCAAGAGCCAAGTTTGGAAAAACCTGAAGTGACCTTGTGATCTCTTCTACTTTTGATAGTGTGACTAGTGTCCAGGGGTGATGGAAAATGGCATACCCTCTGAAGTAGTCTACCCCTTACATTGAATTGTGAACAAAGGTTGCAGTTCCACTGAATTTATTTTGCCAATATTTAGGAAACTGCTTTCTCAAGTTTATGTGTCCACTCCCTGTGTTTCAAGCCACAGAGGTAAACTGCCCTCGGCAAGAGAGGGAGTGGATTTCCAAAATACCTCCCTTACACTGTGTGCTGATAAGCTTTGTACATCACCTTGTTTAAGATTTGGGTCCCATGACCAATAACAAGGCAGGGTTAGTCATAATGTCACCCGTGGATTGATTAAGCAACATTTCAGTAGAATCATTGTTAATTCCTGTGTTGCAGCTACCTTTTGTGAAATGGCTAAATTCAGTGGCTAAATGCAATTTAGTTATAGTGATACATTTATTTATATTTAAAGGTGTCTCCTGGTGATACGGGTTGGGATGTTTTCAGCTTAGACTATCATGTTGATGGGCCAATTGCAACGGTAAGGATATTTATTTCAGTTTGTCAATTTCCACCCCCCTCCCAACCACTTAGTTTGCTAAATACTTTGCTATTAAAATAGCATTTGCGCTTTTATAAGTGCATGATTAGAGGCTGCTTCATATCTTGGATGTACCCATTGTATTAAGAGTGCAGCCAAAATTTCAATTTTCCTAAATTATTAATGAGTGTTAAAATGCTACATTTTAAGATTTTCATTATTTGAGATAAATAATTCATTTGTACTGTCGGAGATTTTAGAAAGTACTTAATAAATGGATTTTCATTTTCATCCATTATTCTGAAACTGTAGCAACTAATTTGGGATAATTTGCAAGAACTGTAAAATGTATTTTAGGAGAACCTATTTGTACTCCTTAAATAAAATCTGATGTGTAGTATTCATTAAAACATGAGAAAATAGTGGCATCATTGTTCACAATGCTTTTACTATATAAAGAATAGCATTGCTTTTTGAACAAGATGTTAGGAATGAGAATTTGACCCAAGGGTATTGCCATGCATGGTTTAATGAAAGGAGGGTAATATCATTGTTTTATAATTCATTAATCCACTTTCTGTGCTTCCTACCCCTTCTAGTAAGTTCTGAGTTCAGAGCTGTGTAGCAGGTTTCTTTAATCTCTGTTGCATATTCTTTACCATTTGATGCTGGTTTTTGTTAAAATAAGGGGAAGTGTGATAGAAGGGTTGTATGTAGTATGATATCCTTTAACAAACAAATACACTAATCAACAGAACTAGTTAGAATATAAGCTTGAGCCAGAAGCTGAGACATATGAGGTGATGTTGCCCAGGAGGCTGAATTATGGACAAGTGATGCCTGGATTCAATATCATCTTTCTCACAGATATACTGAAAGTCTTGGCCAAGTTGCCTCTTCAACCTCAGTTGCCCACATGTAAAATATTTTGTTATGAGGACAAATGAATTGTTGAGAACATGCCTTCATCTGAATAATGTGTGAATCTGAAATGAACTTTGTTTTTAAGGTGTTAACATTTTGTTAAGGTCTCTAGAAAATGCAGAACATTTGGTTGGGGTGCATAAGAGTTGCTGCTACTCATTAAAGAGCAAGTCATAGGTTGTGTCCCTTTTCTTGGTGCTATGTAGTTCCTGGTTTTAAACAGGGAGGAAGGTGAAAAGAAAAGAGGCTGGATTGATGAATACATAAGACAAGGACCTTTTGTGTAACAGCAGCTTGATTGTGGAGCTCCCTCCCAAGGGAAATCAGACCAGATTCAGTCCTGAGAGCTTTTGGCAGATAACCAAGATTGTATTTTTCCATGTCAACCTTGGCCAGTTTTAGGGTTGACATTTTGTTTTAATCTGTTCTCAAATAAGGTTTTGTTTTTTGAAACTGATTTTTTAAAAGAATTGTTTACTCTGTTTTAAAGAATGATTTTACCTGTTGTAGATAGACATGATAGCTCTGAAAGGTTAAGGGGTGATAACAAAAGCACTTCTAATAAATAAATACAGGAAATCCAGCATTTTTAACTTTCTTAGTATGGCAGCCAACTTGAATCCTGAATGTGTGCATAATTTTAGTGTGCACTTTCTCTTTAACTTAATGAGTTTTCAATAAAATGTAACTTTTTGTTCACTTTATTGATGAGACAGCAACATTAATGGGGTGTTGGGAGGAGGGAGTTCAGTTTAAGATGATTTAAAGCATTATATTTGAGCTTTATCCTGACAGCTGCATCTCAGCCATGTGCCATAATGTGACAGCTTTTCTAGTGAGTAAATCCTAGTCAGGTTAGATTTTGAAACCTGTGATGTTGAAACCAATAAGGTAGCATCAGGGGACGATTTAATATTTTCTTTTAAAACAAGGGAGGTTTAATCTGCCCAACTCTACCATTAGTGTCACTATTTAGAAGTGAACCTGATCATGATTTGCAGCAGGAACAGAATAATTCATCCTCTTCATACACCAAGCATCTTTTTGTTGAGTAAATTTCTATGCACGTTGATCCCTATACATATGGATACAATGTAGCTGATTTCGTGCAATTGGGTCAAAGTTTAGAGCAGAGGTTGGGAAACTGGAGTCCCTGGTTTTGCAGACTCCCACTGGGCAAAAAGCAAGGACCCCCCTCCCACCAAAAAACAACAGCAAATCAGCTGGAAATGGCCTGAATCAGAAACTGGAAGTCATTTCAGGTTTTGTTTTGTTTGAGTTCTTGAGCACGTAGCATGAGCCTGACCACTGGTACTTTTCCTGTGTAGGGGCTTTCTCTTAAGTTTGATCTTGTTCAAGTGGAGCTTGCTGAACTACTGGTGTCAAAAGTCTCTTAACTCAACCCCCCCCCCCCAGCCCAAGCTACTGAATATTTAGCTACTGAATAGTATTGACCTGCCTAACAGAGTCACTCAAAGCCATGTAAGCTGCAGTACCTGTGGGACTAAAGGAAATGTTTGCATGTTAAATAAGTATGTTGATCTTATTTACAGGTGTTTACACGAGAGTGCATGAGCCACTACCTGAGGGTGTTCAACTTTCTGTGGAGGGCAAAACGAATGGAATATATTCTGACAGATATATGGAAAGGACATATGTGCAATGCAAAGCTTCTAAAAAATATGCCAGGTAAGAGAACACTCCCCAAGACATAATCATATAAACTAATGCTTTCAGACCATAGCTGTTTAGCTTATTTTCTAAACTGGAGAAACATTTTGCCTTTGTTAGATCTAGTATGGCATGTTTCTAGAATAAATCACGATCCTTTGCAGTGTTGACTTAGAGGTCAATCTTGTTATGTTCCGTGATGCTTATTCCCTGCTAAGGATGTATTTTGGAATTGTAGCTCAGATTGAAAGAAAGCTATGTATTCCAAGTCAGACCCTTCCCCCTTCTTTAAATTAGGAATGGTAATACCTGCCTGTATGATAGGGAGATACGCTAGACACTTAAAAACATAGTACAGAATCCTAAATATGGTAATTCTGTCGCTGTTATCACTGATGCTCATACTTTCTGTGCTGGTTCAGTTTTAAAGATGCATGCATAGGTGAGCTGCAGCAAGATCAGAATCTGAGAAATGTTTTATGCAGTGATCATTTCCCCCTCACCCCACTTTAATAAAAAAGTTCCGGTGAGGAGGTTTTTTCAATGTAGAGGAGTTATATAAAGGGCATAAAAAGAACCTGTGAAAATTTTGAAACAGCCTTGAGGGGGCAATAGAACATTACATTTGCTATTGGCCAATGCATTTTCTAAGTGCTGAAGCTCAAGAATCTAGTTTGGATGGGTAAAGCAAGTTTTATTAGTCATTTTGGCAAAATACTGTGTGTCACTGCTATGCAAGATAGAAAATCAAATTTATCTTTAAATCCATAGGTTCTCCTGTTCTGGATAGAATTATTCATACAGTCTTGCTTGTGGGAATGGGATTTCATGCAAATTGTAGTTAGTAATTTATTTTATTGATATTGCTAACCACATTAGATTTCTAGAAGGTGTGGTCAGTATTTTAAGGTATTTATATTCAAAGCACAAAAGGCGGAGAAACTGCCTATAATACATCTACTTCTTCAATAATACAAAAATGGAAGGCATGGAAGTCCAAATTTTCACCAAAAATTCTTGATCTACCTCATATTTCCACTTACCAGAGTGAAAGATCCACAAAACTAAATCTGCCTGATTTCAAAGCAGACATAAAGAGTGATTCAAAAAGAACAGTGCTAAACTGAATAAGAACAGCTTTGCTTTTGCACCATTCATTCTCCTTTTTTTGAAACCTCACATTCAGTTTTATTTTACATAATGTTTACATCATTACAGTACATTTTTATATTATTAACAGTACAATTTCTTCATCAAAATTATCACGTCTCTCTAACCTTAATACTTATACATGCAATGATCTCAACCACATTAATGTCCATGATTCTGTAATTACTCTGTAATTACTGTAATACGAACTCAGTATTGTTGATAAATCATTAAAGTTAATAACACATAAGAAGAATCCTCATTTCAGAATCACCTGTGTGGTCAATGTAATCATATATCATGCATCATTAAATAAAATCCAGTTGCTAACCTTTCCAGTCTCAGGATATTTACATCTTTAACTGTCTGTCCATTTTTTTTGCACCATTCTTTTTTAATCATTTGGTATTTAGGATTGCTCTGTAAGAGCATGAAGAACTAGGTAAACCTATAACATATAATAATACTAAGGGGCCCCAATTTGATATAGTGGTTTGGGTGTTGGACTGTACTCTGGGAGATCAGGGTTCAAATCCCCACTCAGCCATGGAAGCCCATTGGGTCACCTTGGGCAAGCAACAACACTGTTTCAGCCTCAGAGGAAGACAATGACACACACACACCCAAAAAATCTTGCCACAAAAACCCGTGATAGATTCCTCTAAGGGTTGCCATAAATCAAAAATTTCTTGAAGGCACACAATTAACAAAGTTATACTAAAGAGCTGTTCACTAAAACAAAATAAGAGCAAGAGGTTCCTGAATTAAAGGTTCTGTAAATACATAAGCCATTGGCTCAGAGAGGTCTATTATTGCTCAGACATTTAGAGAAGTCAGAATTTCAATTCATATGTCACTTGGCTTAATAGGTGTCCTAAGGGCTTCATCTCCTGACTGGAAGAGATGTTACATACATGTAGCAACAAAAAATTGCAAGGAAATGGATATACACTATATATACTCCCAATTTATATTCACTCATTGTATAAGCAGGTTGGATCAACATGAGGAGAGTGGCACATGCTAGGCCTGGCCCCTCTTGTTCTACTTCCACCACTGTCCCATGGTCTGAACAATATGTGGATATTCTCCCTGGGATGTGTGTGTATTTGTGTGTTCCCAGTCACATGGAGAGTATCATGCATAGGATTGGCTTAACTCATTCAGACTCATTGATCTTTATGGGAAGAGAAGGGATGGAACTAAAAATGGAGGGAGGCAGGATTAGCATGCTTCCCTTTTTATGTGTTGATTTACTATGCTTATGTAAGGAGTGAATAGGACTCAAGAAGTTCTTGGAACACTGTTCTTGGAACACAGATACTCCACCTATTAATTCGATAAGCACCTGAATTTGGCATGATCTGCACTGAAGAAATAATTCAGGTTGATCCCACTTTAACTGCCATGGCTCAATGCTGTGGGATTTTGGGAACTAGTTTGTTGTGGCATCAGAGCTCTCTTACAGAGAAGACTAGATGGCTCATGAAACTACATTTCCCAGTATTCCATAGCACTGAGCCATGGCATTTAAAATGATGTTAACCTGGATTATTTCTGTAGTGCGGATGCAGCCCTGTCTAAGAGCTCCAGTATGTGGGAATATTGATGGAAGTTTCTTTAGAATAAAATCCTGGTGAAATGCACACTCTCTGTTGAACCTAGCAGGACTTCACCTTGACTTCACCTAGCCCAAAGGTTCTTTTAAAAAGAAGAAAATAACTGAGAAAAGCCCCAGCAGTCTCTATGTGAGTGTAGTGCAAATTTGCCTGATATGAGGCAGGGGCAGGGTGGACATGGCCTGTTGGGCCTTTCTTCCAAACAGAAAGTACTTCAAATGTTCGAAAAAATATCCCCTCAACCTCTTTTTAAAAAATCTCATTAGTTAGCCCTGTCTCATTAGTTAGGTGATGCAGTGGTTAAATTCCAGTATGCAGCCACAGTGTTGTGAGTTCGATCCCAGGGCTCAAAGGTTGACTCAGCCTTCCACCCTTCTGTAGGTTGGTAAAATGAGTACCCAGCTTGTTGGGGGCAAGTGACTTACAGATTGTAAACCGCTTAGAAACTGCTCAGTTCGCTGATAAGCAGTATAGAAATGTACTTGCTATTGTAAATGCTATTGTGGTAAAGGTGCTTTCCACAGCCCCTAGCAGTACAGTTGGCCCTCCATTTTTGCAGGGGATCTGTTCTGGACCCCCCCCCCCGCAATAACGGAGATTAGCGAGTATTCAAGCTCCATAGGCTTGAATGGGGCACGCCACCACAGGCGTGCCCCATTAATTTAAACGGAGCTCACCCCTCCATGAATATGTAAAACCATGGACTTGAAGTCTGTGAGAATGGAGGGGGTGACTGTATATGTGGGGCTTTGCTGGTGGAAGGCAGAAAACTGGCAAAAATGCCACCCACAGCTGCTAAGCAGTGGTTCCCAAGCTTTGGTCCTCCAGATGTTTTGCACTTCTCCTCCCAGAAGCCCCAGCCTGCTTGACCAACTGTCAGAAATTCTGGGAATTGAAGTCCAAAACATCTAGAGGACCAAAGTTTGGGAATCAGTGTGCTAGAGGATATGGGAGTGGCTTTTTCAGTTAAACACTCATCCCTGAGAATATTTTTTAATGTTTATTATTGCTATCCAGGTGCCTTTGGATGGGAAAAAAGGGAACAAACTCATTTAACTATTTATGCACAGTGTCAGGAACCAATATTGTTACTAGGATTCTTTGTAAATCTTGTGCGAATTTATTGGAGTGACGGATCCCCTGTCCAGGCTGGCCAGCAGTTCCAATTCTTGGGCTCCTGTCACCTTTCCCACTTTCCCCTCAAGATACCCCCTGGATCTAGAGTACTTGCTCAGTTCTTCCCCTTGGGCTGACTGTCCTATCTCTTGCTACAGCTTTCTCCTTTCTGCCATCAGAGGCAGCTACCATACTACAGAAATGAAGCATATACTACTTTAACTTCCATGGCTCAATGCTATGGAATTTTTGGATTACTAGTTTGTTGGGACACCAGAGCTCTCTGCCAGGGAAGGCTATATATATCTCACAAAATTACAAATTCCAGAAATCCATAGCATTGGGTCATTGCTATTAAAGTGGTGTCAGATTGCTTTATTTCTGCAGTTTGGCAGCAGCCATAGACAAGCCACAGTTTTTGTATCTATAAGTTGGCTTGCCCAGCTCCTCCCTAGCATTTCAAATAAATAAATAAATAAATAAATAAATATGTTTGGATTGTGACTTAGAATTGCCCTTTAAGATTTCGCAAGCTTTAACAGTTTGAAAAGTACAAACTTGGCTCTGAAGTAGAATGTTTTTGTTGTTGTTTTAACTTGAGTGATCTCTGGCTGTCAGTGGGATTTCTGTCTGATCTCCTCAACCTTTACTACTGCCCTTTATCCTGGATCCTTAATGATGAAGAATTGGAATTGGATTTGGAGCTGAGCATATTGGAAATTTACTATTTCGTCCTGTTTGTACATTGCTTCCCACTCTTTCAGTGCATTTTACTCCCTATCTGATTCCACTTACACTAGATTTTGTGACACTTTCTCTCAGATTTTATATACGGTATGTTTATCTGAGGATACAGGAATATCAACCAGTTAATAAATTTTTGACCTGATTTTTGACAAAAAAAAAATTGTTTCTGTCACAAGACAGACAGGTGGGATTTGTAGCATTCTGTGCTAACAGAGAAGCTTTGGCATGGTCTTATCTCCTCCTGAAGCTTGTTCCGCACTTGAATACCCTTGACTAGCGATGCTTTATCTCCTTTCCTCACAAAGTTTGGCCTGAGTATTTTACCAGAGCTCTCCCAAAAGAGCGTTGTAATCTCTGCAGATCATGCACTGGAAAGTCAGGCTCTGCCTCCCAGTGCTGAACATAAGTAGCCACGAGAAGCCACTAGGCAGGATACCAGTTATGATAGTCACATATCAGGAGGTTGAATGGTGGCCTCAAAGATCCCTGAATATCCCTATATGAGCATGTGCTTATTTATTAGGTTTCTTGGGGAAGAATGAAGAGATAATACAGGATTGACACTTTATACAATTGATATTTTAAAAACAAGGTAGGATAAAAAGTAAAGTACTGAAATATATAAAGCCAGACCTAGGGATGTGTCTCCATTAGTGCAGGTGGGAATTGTGTGGCCCTCCAGATGTTGTTGGACTTCATGTCACATCAATCCTAACCAGAATAGCCAGTGGTAAGGCATGCTGGGAGTTACAATTCAGCATCCTCTGGTAGGCCGTGTGAATCCAGCCCTGCACTAGTTCATGGCCATTTGTGACAGTGGTTATGTATTTTCATAGTATTCCAGACCTAGTTTTTCTCTAAACTAGCACTAAGACAGGACTACTAATTTTAATCTGTGTTAATATATTGTATAACAAACAAAACCTAATTTGAAAACATACAGTGTAAGGGTAGAGGTTTTTATTTAGATTTGTTATACATAATCCGTGATTATTAGGAAATGGCTAGGATAAATGTTCTGAAATTGTTTTTATTCCACTTCATTTAATCTACTTCCCTTTGTAGATCTTTCTGTTTGAAGGATGGAAACATTAGGAGTACAAACAGTGATGACTTTTCTGGATGTTTCTTATGAGCAATTGGAAGGAAACATTTTTCATAAGTAGTTGTGGTGTCCTTAGTTACTCTGGTTCCATGTAATTTGGCTTCATACAGATCTCTCTCCTCTCAGTCTGTTCATTTATTTGCTTCGTTCATTCTGAAACTGTTTGTTCCTATAATCCAGTAAAAATTAGGCAGTGTCAATGTGCCTTATCTCAAAAGCTGGGAGAAATCCACTTTGCCATGAGGTTTTGAAACATTTCAGAAGAAACAAGAGATCTTTTACTATAATGTAAAAAAAGTAGTGTTTTATATACAGGCGGAGGATCCCTTATCCAGATAGCCGAAATACTCCAAAATCCAAAATTGTCCACATGGGTGGCTCAGATAGTGACCCTTTTGCTTTCTTATGGTTTAGTGTTCACAAACTTTGTTTCATGCACAAAATTATTAAAAATGTTGTGTATAAAATTACCTTCAGTCTATGTGTATGAAGTGTATATGAAACATGAAAGAATTAGTTTAGATATGGGTCCCATCTCCAAGATATCTCATTATGTATATGCAATTTTTCCAAAATCTGAAAAAATAAAAAATCCAGAACAAGTATTTCAGTTAAGGGAGAATCAACCTGTTCAAAACATAAGTGTTTTGAGGATCCATTTCTTCCCTATTACTGACTCTAATGTTTCTGTCTTTTGGTCTGTTTGATCCATTGTTCTAACCCCTTTTTGAAATTAAGGATCTTGCTTTGTACAGAATTTCTCAAGTGGTGATAACTTACCCCTATTAACCTAGGATCCCCCCCCCCCCGTTTGATCCTACCTTATACCTTATATAGTGTTTTATGTGGGAAGAATATATTGACTTTAGATTAGCTACAAAACTGTACAAAAGCATTTGAAAAGATATCCAGGGACTGAAAAGATGATAGTCCACGTACTGTACTTTTCTGCCTTTCTTTCATAATTCCATTTACCAGTTATCACTATGTCTTACTCCTTTCAAAGAAGGGAATAAGCTAGCAATTGTACTCTGGTAGTTGTTTTTAAAAACTCTCAGCAGAAAAGCACTTCCCTTCTAATTTTTAATCTACATATTCTTTGACTTTCTTACAGAGCTTTCTGGGGTGCTGCATCAGTGTCACGTTCTGGCATCAGAAATGGTCCATTTCATTCATCAAATGCAGTATTACATTACATTTGAGGTACTCTTAAACCATCTGTTTTGTTTAAGAAGGAAGATTGTTCTTGACTGACCTGAGATTAAATTATGTCACAGACAGAACAGAAATGTTGCTACTTAAAGCCATAATTAAAATAACACACAGCTTGATGTTGACTTACTGTTTTTCGTGCTGTAGGTGCTTGAATGTTCATGGGATGAACTATGGAACAAAGTTCAGCAAGCTCAGGACCTGGATCACATCATCGCAGCTCATGAAGTTTTCTTAGACACAATTATATCTCGCTGTTTGTTGGATACTGATTCAAGAGTAAGCCTTTCCTTTTACATAGTACTTTTGCAACAATTTGTTTGTTTGTTTTAGCAGGGTATTTCCTATCTTGATTGAATAATGATGTTTAGTGCAATTTTCTGCATATTTACTCATGTAATGCTCACAACCCAGGTGTGACAGGTATTACTCCTCTCCAGCTCGAGGGGAGCACTCTCACAGCCTTCAGCTGTCAAGCATATGTGGGTTTGGATATGAAGCTGATGAAATAGTCAGTTCTGGTCTTGGAAGGGTTGTTTATTTAGAAAAATGAGATAGAAAGGAATAAAGGCATAGAATCACAATTCTACCCTCCAGTTCCTAACCAGTAAGTAAAGACAGAGGGAAAGCAAAGGAAAACAAGCACACACTAAGCCTACTCCTCTTCATCTTAGCAATAACACACTCCAGCTTTACCAAGCTTACTCCTCTTCAACTTAGCAACCACACACTCCAATTTAACTTGTGAAAAGGAAGGAACGAGACACCCAGCATCTCTGCCCAGCTGCAGGCAGAAACCCCCACATTCACACATGTCCAAGCAGAGCTGCGAGGCAAAGATACTTTGTCTACCAGAATCTTACATATTGTTGTCATTTTCTACCAACTTAGCACATATACTACATCATCATGTTCTTACATAGCCTGCGCCAAGGGAACGGGGAACATTCCCATGCCAGCTCAGCAACTTGTTTACTACATCCCAGGTGCCGGGAAGAGCAAGGAGCTGCTTTTCTCTCTTTGCTCTGGAACGTCATCCCTCCTCCCCTCCGTCCCATCATGGCCAGGGATAACTTTTCATAACCCATTCTCACAGCAAGGCCTATGCATTTTAAAAGCTAACTGCAGCCTAAACCAAAGTTTTGCTAGAACTATAAATCCCGGGCTAAACAACTGAGAGGTAAGGCTTACTGCATTCTAAGAATATTTAGAACTGCTGTCCTAGTAACTGCACCCTGATGAGAATGTTTGGAGATTCTGCTTTGACTCAGTATACCTGGGTGTCCCCTTTCTTTTGGAAAAATGCTAACAAAATACAATTTCATTGCCTTCTCAGCCAGGCAAATCTAAACTTCATTTCATTTTTAGGTTTTAGTTTTCTTTTTTCTTTCAACCTTTTGTAGACACTTCTCAATCAGCTCCGAGCTGTCTTTGATCAAATTCTTGAATTTCAAAATACACAAGATTCAATGTACAGAGCTGCCTTGGAGGAACTACAGCTACGATTGCAGTTTGAAGAAAGAAAAAGAGAACGAGAAATTGAGGTACAGGGAGCTTTCTGTAACATTTTAAAGAGAAACTGTCACCTGAATATAGTAAGGTGCTTGTTTTCAATGAATAATAATAAAAAAGACAATTCTCCTTTGCTTCCAAATGCTTGCATACATTTTTGTGTAAAATGCAAACATAGGGAACAGTTCTAGGCAGTTGTGTTCAGAAATTTAAGTCCCACTGTGTATGCTCAGTGCAAAAGAAATATGGGTTAGTTGGAAATCTAATGTAGAATGAGCCAGAAGCACAAACCTTAAATTGTCTGTAAAAATATACTTAGAAGCCTATTAACACTTTCACACAAGGCTTTGTGAAATACAGTTGCCCCTCCCAATTTGCAGTGGATCCGTTCTGGACCTCTCCGCGAAAATGGCAGCTCGCAAATATTTGAGCCCCATTTAAACTAGTGGTGCTTAACCTGGCCATTTAAATTATCGCCCTTGTCACTCCCTGCAAAGAGCGAGACCATAGACTCAAAGTCCGCGAATGGAGAGGGACAGCTGTAATGTTTAAAAATGCATTATTTTGTATTTGCATTGCAGTTTCCTTGTGATTAATTTTTTAGCCTGTATAGTAGAGGAATCACCTTGTCTTTCTGGTTAGTACAAGAAAATTAGTGTATTTAACATCTGTATAGATAGGTACTTGCTGATTGCTCGTGACATCTTTTAAAATTTGTTTAATTCAGGGTGAATGGGGAGTGACAGCTTTAGAACAGGAAGAAGAGATGAAAAGGATTAAAGAATTTCAAGACTCAATACCAAAAATGTGTTCGCAGCTACGACTACTTACCCATTTCTACCAGGTATTTTTTAAATGAAAAGTTAGAAAGAGAGAGAGAGAGAGAGAGAAAGTTGTTGTGTGCATTCAGTTTGTTTCTGCTTTATGGTGATACTAAGGCTCAATTTTCACTGACTCTGTTGATTGTAAGATTGACAGGTTGGCAGTTTGAGGCCTGGGTGCTGCATGATGGGGCGAGTTCCTGTCACTAGTCCTAGCTTCTCCCAGCCTAGCAGTTCAAAAGCATGCAAATGCAAGTAGATAAATCATATTATCTGGCCATATGATCACAGAGTAGTCTCTGACAACGCTGGAATACTTTTACCTTTACCTTTAAAGACATAATAAAGACACTAAACATTAATAAAAGTCTTATAGGCACTTTGTGGAACACCAAGCATTCTGTGCAACCATGCTGTAGTTTCTGACAATGCTGGCTCTTTGGCTTAGTAATGGAGATGAGCACCGCCCCCTATGGTTGGACACGACTTAATAACCTTGTCAACGGGGAATACCTTTACCTTTACCTTTTAAGACAAGCCTTTCAGGGTTTTTTATGTGGCTGAGTGTGTGTGACTTGCCCAAGCTTATCCAGTCAGTTTCCATGGCTCAGCCAAGAATCAGACCTTGATCTCTACATCCAGAGTTCAAACCACTACACCATGCTCTCTCTCTCTCTCTTATATATATAACTATATATATCAGGGGTAGGCAACCTTTCCCCTTTAAGGGCCGAGGGACTTCAGCTCCCAGAAGCCTCAGCCATGTTGGCCAATAGTCCCATGTTGGCCAATAGCTCCTGGGATTCTGGGAGCTGAAGTCCCTCGGCCCTTAAAGGGGAAAGGTTGCCTACCCCTGATATATATAGTTATGGACTAGTTATGTATTTGCCTGTTTTAAAATATTGTTTTAATACAGTATTATCCAGAGCCATTCAGGATGTCTCAGAATAATAATAAATATTCATAAAACAAATTAAATCATGCTGATTTACAAGTAAAACAAGCAAACAAAAAACCCTGTTAAGCCCACAGTCAGATATTATTTTATTAGGCCCAACTAAATGTACACAGAATTGGCAAGCTTTCAGTCTCCATTTCTTCAGCAAGCAGATTACTAAAAACTAGTTGGGGCGGAGTTGAAAAGGGGAATGGGCAAAAGACTCATTTGAAGTCATGAAATCTGCCTAAGCAGAGTCTTAGGATAGAGGGAAGAGACATGACGTTAAGTGGGTCAGGCTCTGGAGTTTCATGAATGTTTTAGGTTACACCTGTAACTAGTAACCAAATACATAATAGTCCACCTCTTCCCACATGTTTTTGAAGAACATAAAATTAGTTGTGGATGTGTGTGTATGGGGGGGGATGCCTTCATTTTGTTTCTGACTTATGGTGACCCTAAAGATTTTCTTGGCATGTTTCTTCAGAGGGACGCTAAGAGAAAATGACTTGCCCAAGGTCACCCAGTGGGTTTTATAGCCAAGCTGGGAATTGAACCCTGCTCTTCAGTCATAATCCAGTTTTCAAACCACTACACTACACTTACTCTTAAATGGCATACATTTCTCCATCCTTCATTTGCTGCGTAGGTTCTTTGATTGGCAGAGAATGAACATAAAGAGAAACTTATTCATTCTAATTTTAGTAAAACTGGAGGCCTGTGATTTAAAAGACCCCACCAAGGTATTTGGCCACTGTGCAAGCAGAAAGCTGAACTTATGACACTAATTTTTTTGGGTTAACTGCTCCTGTTTGATTTAAGGCTTTACATTATACTCTTCACTGAGATTATTCACATTTTGTATTACTTTTGTATGAATGAGGAAGTTGAGCATTTTCAGAGCTGGCCATTCCTCGCAGTAGCTCAATTTCCTTTTCCTCCTCTTCTTGTTTTTTTTTTTAAATATTATTTTTATTAAAAGTGTTATAACAAAAGTCATCTCTTCATGCAAATATTTGTCATATAGAACAGAAAATAATTACAAAAATTAATATAAACGTAACCTCCTACACTTCAGATATTGTTTTTATGTATTCTATTACTTCCCGGGGCTCGAGGCAGTTTACACATTACACATTAAAACAGAATTAAATTAAGGACTATATTAAAAACATACACCCTAAATTATTTTTAAAACAGTAAACATTACAGTTAAAACAATACAGTACTTATAGCCCCTTTTCCCTTCTGAAAGCCTACATCAATAAAATAAGTTTTGATCTACCGACCTGTTTACTTTTTATTGGGCTTTTCAGGGGCTGTTGCTGAATAGATGCAATTTGCATATTTATTCCTTTGCATTCACTTGTTAGTATGTGAATTTATGAATTTCTCCTTTCCCCTCTTCAGGGCATTGTGCAGCAGTTCTTGGTGTTATTGACTACCAGTTCTGATGAAAGCCTCCGATTTCTTAGCTTCAGATTGGATTTCAATGAACATTATAAAGCCCGGGAACCTAGGCTAAGGGTCTCTTTGGGCACTAGAGGGCGACGCAATTCCCATATATAAACTTGTCTGCAATGAATGTAACCAGGATCACTGAAGTATAACCATTGTTGGATGTGGCAGTCACGGTTGGCGTACTAATACCAAATGGCATGCAATAGATGTTTGTCATTATTGCAAGCAACCTGTTATCAGTCATGTGATCGTGCAACACTAGTGCAGAAAGCAACAAGGCTTATTTTCTATATTCAATGATTGGTATTGCTAAATGGTTTTGTTTCCAGTTAGTTTTGTTAATTCATTAGCCAATCACACTTTTATTTAGGGCTTTTGAAGCACATTCCACAGTAATTTTACATTTGTCTCAGGACATTTTAACCGTTTCCAGACAGTACAGTTCTCTTTAATACTAAGCAGGGCTGTAATTTTCTGTTTCAGTTTGGAAACTACTTTGTTTAAAACCTGCCAGGCATGGATCTGGCCAGAAAATCTGTATTTGAATTCTTTTTCAATGTTGCGATATATCTGACTGTGTGGGGGGAAATGTCAATTAAAATTATACACACATTGGTGTTTTCAACATTTTCAAAACAATTATTTATTTTTCCAGAAAAATTGTAATTGCTATACAGAAACACATGTTAGAGACATAGCAGGAGTAACATACAGCAGATATTATAAAAAAAAGTTAAAACCTCAGTGCACTCAAGTGATATAACATGTAAATACTGAATAGATGTGAATGAAGTATTTTGTGTTCAAATCTAATGTATTAGAAATTAATTTGGATAATGAAGATTACTTATTTCTCCTTCCTTGCCTATTTTTCCATTGTAAATATTTATATATTGCTGTTCAGATGTTAGGGGGAAACATTTTTGTAAAGAAGTCACTATATATCAAGTCATTCAATTATCCATTTGTTATATTCACAGGTAAAGGCTTAGAAAATAAACGCAATTATCTTTCAAAAACCTTTATCTGTTTCATCTAACCAGAAAAGTGCCTGTCCTTGATAACACAGAATAATTTAATATAGTTTTGGATTTCTAGGGCTCATTGTTCTTCCATCTTGTCTGATATCCTTGCCCCATATGTAATCATGTTCAGTGGGCCCTCTATCTGTGGGGGGATCCGTTCCAGATCGCCCCATGGATATCAAAATCCATGGATGTTCGTCTCATTTTTCTTAATGGTGGTGCGGCCACGCTGCCATTAACAATAATGAGACCAAAGTCCGTCCTTCCTTCCTTCCTTCCTTCCTTCCTTCCTCTCTTTCCCCTCCCTCCCGTCCAAGGCTTGTGCCTCAGCTTGGTTCTGGGAACAGAAGCTGGAGCCCCATCAGCTGGAGGGAGCTGGAGCCAGGGCTTGAATTTGGAGCCCACCACCTCCAGGACCATGACCTAAAACGGAGCCTCTGGAGGAGGCAGCTGTGCTGAGAGGAGACTTGGGGAGGAAGCGTTTGCTCTTCTGGCGTCTTCTCGGCCTGGCTGCCCCCTCTGGAGGTAACTGGGTTAGGAAGGGGCTTGGAGAGCGATTGCTCCCTTCTCCTGCATCTTCCCAGCCTGGCTGCCCCCTCCAGAGGCAACTGGGCTGGGAAGAGGCTTGGGGAGAGAGCATTTGCATTACTGGCGTCTTCCTGGCCTGGTTGCCCCCTCTGGAGGTAACCGAGCTTGGGAGGAGGCTTTGGGAGGGAGCATTCGCTGTTCTGGTGTCTTCCTTGTAGATGGTGGCATTTGATACACCTGAGTCCCTAAAATAATAATGAAATTGTTTAATGGAGAAGAATCTTTATAGAGGAAGGCAATAATGTTAAACAGTGGCTGGCAACAAATTTGTCTAGAAATGTAATCAGCACTAGCGATTTGGTTGCATCTAAAAGACACCTTGTGGGTAAAAAGAAAACTATGGACCAAAATAGACGGCCCTGGAGGGGCCATCCTTCTGAAGATGTATTGGGGCCACAGCAACCACACAACCAATCCGCCTTGAAGCCAGTCAAACAAGGAGTGGCAAAGAGCTGCTTCTTTTCGACTGGCAAAAAGCCAGCTTTTGCTGCCCCACTGCAGCCTGGCAGCGTGCAGCATATACATGCTGTGTCACCGGAGCACCTTGAAGCCGCTCACAATTTGGGTGGCCACCTGGCTTCCAGGTGGCTTTGGAGTGTGGTGTATAAATGCCATACTCTGAAGACGCCCAGAAGCAGGCTTTAAAGGGCTGTCTGTTTCGGCCCTATGACTACCTTTTTTCCCCCAAAAAGTATTATATGCATGGACTAAATATACAAGGTTGTGTCATATTTATAAAGCTTACCTATATGTCATAGTAAGATTTTAATGAAATCCTAAAATGTATCAAGCCTGCATAGAAATGTCTGTTTTGTTCCCTACTCTTTGAGGACTTCAGAACAAGTTTTTAGTCTAAGAATCTCTGAAGAAGATTAGGCAGAGAAAGTAGTTAAAAGTCTATGGCACAATGATGATCTCAATCCTTTGCAGATTCAGACCCACTATATAGTATTTCTACTTGTTGGAGGAATGGATAATACACAGTGGTCCCATCAACAGAATATACTGCCTGATCTTGTCAACTATTATTTTGGCATTTCCTCTATGCAGTTAGAGCAGTGGGAAATGGATCCAGTTTTGAAGAGTACTGATTTGGCATAGTTGGACATTCAGGAGAACACAGAGGACCTGATACTACCTTCTCATGAAACTCTACAATTATAGCATTATGTTCTATGTTGATATTGTAGATGACACAGCAAGGTACCATATATGCTGGTGTATAAGTCGAAAAATGTATACTACAAAATTAACCCCCAAAATGATCAACTTATACACGAGTCAATATGATAATCAGGCAGCAGGGAGAGTGATTGTTTGCTCCTTAAGCTTCTTTCCAGCATGGTTGCCTCTGGAGCGGGCTGCTGGGCTCAAAAGACGCAAGAAGAGTGAACATTCCCTCCCCAAGCCTCTTCCCAGCCTGGTTGCTTCTGTGGTTAACATGCCCTTAAGCTTTATATCCATGGTTACATGTCCTTTTTTACCCTCAACTTATGCATGGGTCATATTAAAATTAGAAATTTGGCCCCAAAACCTACCCTCGACGTATACACAAAGTCGACCTGTACACAAGTATATGTGGTAGGTATTTTTAGAACTGAGCTGCAGATCCTCATTGCCTTTGCTAGCACAAATTAATACTTTACAAATTAATTTTCCAGATTTAAAAGCAGTTATTCAACTTAAATATCCTGGTTCTGGCATAGCTCTGTCAGTAAGCATTTGACTTGATTTATCTACAGCTGAGTGTCTTACCCTACGTTGTCATATCAGATGCCATAAACTGAAAGGTGTTTGGTAGCCATTTCAATGCTACAATGATGGGAAGAGAGGTGCAAAAGAAACAGTGACTTACTGCTGCTTCTTCACAAATAGTGAAGTATATATGTGCACAAGCACTATTGTAGCCAGGATCAAACCAAGGACTGCTACACAGGTTATGACGATGTCCTTTACCAGGTCTTTAAAGTCTGTAGCTTTGGCTCTTTTCTTGTCCTGGATTCCTAAATGGATGTGACACAGAACTCTGTCATATTATTCACAATATAGCAGTGTCTCATACTAAATACTGCTGCACTTCATGGCAATCCTGTTGTGAAAATCTTATTGCTGCAGCCAAACTTAATATCACAACCGAATGACACACACATTGTGCAAACCAGAGTACTATAGGACATTTATAATGGAACAATTCTAGCTCTTCACATGAGTTGGTAAGGCTGCACATTTTTCACACCTTTATAGTTTGTACAACTTACTGACGTTTTGATATAGCCAAATCTTTTATCTTAACCAGATGTAATATACATACATAGATTCTGTATAAGTTACTAAAAGCCTCATCACAAAGAATAAGGTCTTAAATGTTAGTACTGAGTTGGGCAAACCCCTGAACTCAAAGTGGAGTGGCTCAACATGATATTCACTTCAAGATCAGCAAACAGATTGAAATCTTTTGTTCATTTTTAATTCATGTAAACAGACACTGCCACTGTCTTAAGGAAGAGGCCATGAGGGTGGGTGACAGTTGTAATCTCCAGCCTTGTCTTGAAATCTGCAAAGTGAATTAAGAGCTATCTGATAGCACTGCCTTAAGTTTGATGCTGCACCTAATACAATCAATGCTGTCCTATACAAGACAAGCTGTCCAGAACAGCCTTTCAAATGCTCTTCCCCTCCCTCCCACCGAATGAACTTTTCATGATGGTGGGAGATCGTTCCAGCAGTAGATGGGCAAAGCTGTTGTTAGAAACCCCTCAAATCATATGCTGGCATCATATTCTGTTGCCTTTCTGCTGCTTCCACAGGGAGCTTCTTCCACTGCATTGGTTTTACTACAGCAGTGTCACTAGGTGATGCAAGTATAATTTATGATTCTTTATGGGTTTTATTTTCAGTCTCTCATATCCAAAATCGGGCTTTCCTCCATTCATCAGTTTTCCTCTTCACTGCCCTGTATTTAAGGTGGAGGCAAAATGCAGAAGGATGAGGAATATTTTCCCAAATCCAATTTTCTGTGTTCATTTTTATCCCATCTAAAGTATAAATGTGACATTTTCTCTTCCAGAAACCAGTTGGGATCCGACTTAGTATTTAGGACTGAGGCAGTTAGGAGATATGTCACTGTTCCCTAAGGGCTTTGTGTGCTGACTCCACCAGACTTCCAGACTTGACTGCCGCAGAGCCACGGGACTCAAGCTTGATCTTGAATTTGGATACTCTGCCAGTACTTGGCTTCAGACCCAAGCTACAGAAGCCCAGAGAAATCAGCACACAGAAAAGCTGGGCATATATTCCCCTAAATCTGGCATGCAAGAGCAATGTCCCCAAGCCAGCCAGCCCTTAAGCTTTTGAATGGTACAGCCGCATTGCTCTGGCATCCAAAATCCAGCATTTACACTGGGGTTTTTTACCTAGTGATAAAAAAACCAAAAACACTAATGCTATTAAAAATCTCTTATTTTCACTAGAGGCTGGCTACAAGGATGGAATGTTTCTGCTGGGACTAAGTCATCTTAATCCACATACTTAGGGCTTAACTGGGGTGTGGACAAGGGTGATTGTCTTATTATTCATTACCCCTGAGTACAACCATATACTGCACTGTTTCTTTATCTGTTGCATCAAATTCTGCTGATAAATAAAAGTGAGGTTTCAATCCAGTTTTGCCTTCTGTGATACATTTTGAACCTATAGCCCTATAGCTGGTTTACAAAATTAAGTGAAATAAATCAGTACTTTGTTGTCTATAGCTTTGATCTACATGTCTGACTTCATTAGAGGGTTAAATTGTGGCTTAAGGAATCCAAAAACAGCAACAAAAATCTGCCCTGCTAATTTTGTAATTGAGGTCTAGGCAAACAAATTGCTACAGCCATAGGAAAAAAATGTTTGCTCTCTTTCAGCTGAATACACAAAATGCATTTTAGAAGAATAAACCCAACTGAAAGGCATAAATCAAGTGTTTAAAAATAGAATGAGGATAGCAGTAGTTTGCTAAGTCAATAAACACAGGACAAGAGAGCTGAAATTATACCCCTGATGTATTAGGTAATGCCTGCTTTCACTGAACTATGCCATGTTATCGGAAGATGAGCAGGGAAAAGCAAGTTACTTCATGTAAATCTACCTTACTCAAAATTGGATCTTAATGGGGGTATATTATTTACCTTCATACTTCTCAAAGAATTCAAATCTTTTTGCATCCTTGATATCTTCATTACCTTCATCCATTCTTAGGTCTGTAAAAATGAAAGGGTAAATTGTGCTAGCTGTTCAATGTACAGTTGGTCCTCCATGTCCATGGATTCCAAAAAATATATAAATTCCAAAAAGCAAACCTTGTTTTTGCTGTTTTATATTAGGTATGCCATGCCATTTCACTATGCCACTGTATTTAATGGGACTTGAGCATCCATGGATTTTGGTATCCACAGGGTTCCTGGAACCAAATTCCAGTGGATGTCAAGGGCCCACTGTATGTCTGTTCACTGGTGGCTTTTAGGTAACAATATGAACACATTAATTTAAATGTGAATTTTAAAATTTAAATCTGTTGCTTTAAGTAAAGGTACCTTTACTTTTTACTTACTTGGGTAGCATATTAAGTGATGGACTCTCCCCAATCCAGAAAAAGCATGAAACTAGAGAACTGCTTGTGCAAACACTCAGAGCTCCTGAATATGTGTAGTATACTAGTTTCCCACAAGGTTATGCATGTCAGATAATGCATGTATCCTGTGGTTGCTAGGTATGCCCAAAGATTTCAATCCTGGACCCAATTTAGCAGAGAATATGCTTAGAATAACATGAAATAAGAGGGAACACAATGATTCCAGAATAACAGTATCTTGTTCTGAGATATGACTTAAAAACCTAAAGATGTGTTAAATTACCAGGAAGAAAGTCCAAATGGAGGGGAATTTCAATCAAAGAGGGGTTAATTAGGTTTGTCTGTTATACAGTTGGCCCTCCACATTTGCGGCTTTGATTTTTGCGGATTTGATTATTTGTGGTTTTGATTAATATGGTCTCTCAAATGTTGACCACAGAGTTGTGCTGGAGAACCTAGACGTTCCTAGAGAAAACACGTTTCTAGGCTTTTTTAGGTCCTCCAGCATGATTCTATGCTCACCTTCTCCTAGGGAAGTGTTCTCTTAGGTAAAAAGAATTGTTTTTATTTGCGTCTTTTCCACATTCATGTGGGTTCTTCACCCCTAACCCCAGCAAATGTGGAGGGACCACTGCATTTGTAATGAATGTTTAATAAACAGAAGCTGAGCAGGGGAAAATAGTAACATATTCCTCTCCTCTTGCCCCAATTCTATTGCTGGCTTTTTATAGCCAGTGTCAAACCTACATCCCGTTTTCTAATAGGCCACTTCAATCAAATAGTCTGTCATGGGCTCTACATCAGATACGGAAAGGTTAGAGGGGAAGGTTAACACATTAAATCGCTCATTAACATGCTAAAATGTAATTCAATTATATTTATATTGAAAGGGGGATGTTTTAAACAATTTTAAGTTTGCACTTAGATTTATTCTATTGCTACACTAAGGAATACCAAAATGAAGGTGCCAAAACTTTTCCCATTAAACCTCCTTTTAAACTTGTGTTTGTTAAATGAGACACTCTTTCAGATCCAAAGTTCTTTTTCAAAAAGAAAGAAGTCAAAGTAAGAGTTGTTAGAATTTGTGAACAAATTCCCAAATCAAGCAGCAGGCTTTAAATATGCATCTTTGATTGTTACTTAACCTGAATTTGAATGGGTGCTTGTTTATTACTATTTCATTGTTATTTGTATTTATACTCCATCTTTTTGCTACTGAGCGCAAGGCTCATTGTGCACCTGGTTCTCATCCGTCACATCTTAACTTAACAACTCTGTCGTATGGATCAAGCTGAGAGAAAGACTAACTGGGCCAAGATTGCCTGGTGCTTTATAGTGACTTAAGGATGGTTCTCCCAAGGGACTGTCCAACATAGCACTCATATTTTTGGTTTTACACCACATAAACACATTTCAAAATCAAATTTATGACATATTCCAGGGTTGTTGTTGTTTTTAGTTCACAGGCATCCACTTTAATAAATCAGGTTTGCAATGAGCTCTCTTTTTCATTGCAACTTTACAGGATAACCAAAATTAAACTGACCTCCATATATTTGCACAAACACATCTCAGTAAATATTTACTTCACCTCGTAACACTAAAACAGTCTTGTCTACACAGAATTTGATTTTAATGGTTCAGGACGTTTGGATAGATGTTTCTTTGAGATAAAAATGTCCTGTAAAATAGAGGAGAAATTGTTTGAATTCTATCTTTTGGTTCTTTTTTTCTTAAGTCTCGTCTTTCTATGGATTTCAAATGTTTCTATAACTTGCTGAAATCTGTCAGATTTTACAAATACAAAGAAATAGCTGGTTTCAATAAAATGGATCCTTTATTATTTTTAGAAATTGTGTGGAAGAGAATTATTTACTGAGATTGCTAACCTTAAAGCACCTGAACCTAATTCATACCACTGGAAAATTTCTTCAGTTGTTTGAATCCTCTGGCCCAAACCTCATAATTCTCTAAACCTGAAGGACTAATAAAAAGCAAGAAGTAGATTTATAAAAATCCAAGACAGCCAGGCTTCAAAAACAAATTGGGTAAGATAAATTATGTTTGCTCTTCATAGTTCATTTAAATAATAACTTAATTCTGAAGAAGCATTAATGCTGAAATTCCAACTTTAGTTCAAAAATAAATTTATTTAATTGCCCCTTTTCATTAGCAAATTTCCCAGTGGATAATAGAGGAATAGCCTGATGTGGGTTGCTCCTTCCATTCACTTCAATAGGCAGGAACACAGAAGACTTTTTTGAGAGTAGTGACTAGAATCATAGAGTTGGGAGACATCACAAGGGCCATCCAGTCCAACCCCCTGTCATGCAGGAACTCACAATCAAAGCACCCTCGACAGCCTTTGTTGAAAAACCACCAGAGAAGGAGACTCCACCACGCTATGAGGGAGTATCTTCCACTGTCAAACAGCTCTTACTGTCAGGAAGTTCTTCCTAATGTTGAGGTGGAATCTCTCTTCCTGTAGCTTGCATCCATTGCTCTGGGTCCTATTCTCTGGAGCAGCAGAAAACAAGCTTGCTCCATCCTCAATATGACATCCCTTCAAATATTTAAAGAGGGCTATCATATCACCTCTTAACTGTCTCTTCTCCAGGCTAAACATATACAGCTCCCTAAGTCTCTCCTCATAGGTCATAGTTTCCAGTTGTTGTTATTTGCCCTCAAGTCGATCTTGACTCATGGCGACCCTATGGATGAGACATCTCCAAGACCCTCTGTCTTCCATTGCTCTGCTTAATTCATGTAACCCCTTAATACGGTGACCTCCTTAATAGAGTCCATCCATCTAGCATGTGGCCTTCCTCTCTTCCTACTTCCCTACACCTTTCCCAGCATTACTGTCTTTTCTAATGACTCTTCTCTTCTCATGATGTGTCCAAAGTACGACAGCCTCAGTTTGGTCATCTTGGCTTCCAGGGAGGATTCCGGCTTGCTCTGCTCTAGGACCCACTTGTTTGTCCTTTTGGCTGTCCATGGGATCCTCAGCACTCTTCTCCAGCACCACATCTCAAATGAGTTGATTTTCTTCCTATCATCTTTCTTAACTGTCCAGCTTTCACATCCATACATGGTAATAGGGAATACGATGGCTTGTATTATTATAACTTTTGTGTTCAGTTGAATATCTTTGAATTTTGGAATCTTTTCTCGTTCTTTCATAGCCACCCTCCCCATTCTTAGTCTTCTGATTTCCTGACTGCAGTCCCCATTTCTATCAATGTTTGATCCCACATATGGGAATTCTTTTACTATTTCTATTTATTCATTGTCTAGGTTGAACTTGTGAAGGTCCTTGGTGATCATTATTTTTGTTTTCTTTATGTTCAGCATTAAGCCTGCCTTTGCACTTTATACTTTGATCTTCCTTAGTAGATGTTCCAGGTCTGTGAAGTTTTCTGCTAGTATTATGGTGTCATCTGCATGTCTTAGATTGTTGGTATTCTTTCCTCCTATTTTCACTCCTCCTTCTTCTGTGTCCAATCCTGCTTTTCTTACAATATTTTCTGCATACAAGTTGAAAGGATAGGGTGAAAGGATGCAGCCCTGTCTAACCCCTTTGCCAATTGGGAACCATTCTGTTTCTCCATGTTCTGTTCTGACAGTAGCCTCTTGTCCTGAGTACAGATTCCTCATTTGGACTGTCAGATGTGTTGGCACTCCCATGTCCTTAAGGACGTTCCATAGCCTTTCATGATCTATGCAGTCAGAAGTTTTGCTATAGTCTATAAAGCACATGCTGCTTTTCTTTTGGAATTCCCTGGTATGTTCCATTCATATGTTTGCAATGTTATGCCTCTCCCTTTCCTGAACCCTACTTGGGCCTCTGGGATTTCTCTCTTCATCATTTTGGTCTCCCTCCTCTGGACACGCTCCACTTTGTCAACACCTTTTTTGAATTGTGGTGCCCAGAACTGGACACAGTATTCCAAGTGAGGCTTGTCCAAAGCAGAATAGAGTGGCACTATTACTTCCCTTGATCTAGACACTATACTTCTGTTGATGTAGCCTACAATTGCATTGACCTTTTCAGCTGCTCTGCATCACACTGTTGACTCATGTTCAACTTGTCATCTACTAGGACTTTGAGATCCCTTTCATATGTAGTCTTGTTAAGCCAGGTGTCCCCCATCCTATATCTATGCATTCCAATTTTTGTGCCTATGTGCAGTACCGTACATTTTTCCTTGTTCAAGTTCATTTTGTTAGTTTTGGTCCAGCTTTCTAATCTATTAAGGTCATTTGGAATTTTGATCCTCTCCTCTGGGGTATTAGCTCCTCCTCCTAATTTGGTGTCATCTGCAAATTTGATATGCAAGCCCTCTATTCTTTCATCCAAGTCATTGATAAAGATGTCACTTCTCTCCAAGATGAAGAGGAGCCATTGATGAGTCCCCCTTTGGGTTCGGCTGGTCAACCAATTACAAATCCATCTAACATTTGCATTGTCTAGACCACAGTTTACTAGCTTGTTTGCAAGAATATCATGGGAGTCCTTGTCAAAGGCCTTGCTGAAATCAAGATATGCTATATCTGCAGCATTCCCTTCATTTACTAAGCTGGTAATTTTATCAAAAAAAGAGATCACATTAGTCTGGCATGACTTGTTTCTCAGAAACCCATGCCGACTTTTTGTGATTATGACATTCCCTTTAAATGTTCACAGACTCTCTTGTTTAATGATCTACTCTAGAATCTTTCCTGGTATTGATGTCAGACTAAATTAGCAGTAATTGTTGGGATTCCCCCCCCCCCCCCGGTTTTGGAGATGGAGACAATATTTTCTGCTCCCCTCCAGGAATTCTCAAAGATTATTGCCAGTGGCTCTGAGATTACATTTGCCAGTTCTTTTAATACCCTTGGAGGTAGTTCATCTGGTCCTGGAGACTGAAGAGTTTTTTGCACAGCTAAAAAACCCAGCTTACCTTTCCTGATTTGAATCCTCTTCCATGATGCAGCCGGGTATTATCACACCAATAGTTGTTGCTGATTCCACCAGCTGAGTGCACCTTGGCTGCATCCTGGGTCCTAGGGGCACTTCGGCAGATATTTTTCAAAGCCAGGAGCTTTCCAACTTTGAAAAGCAGTGCCTGGGACCCAGGATGCAGCCAGGCTGCACTCGACCAGCGGAATCAGTGGCAATTATTGGTGTGATAATACCTGGCTGCATCCCAGAAGAGCATTCAAACCAAGAAAAGTAAATCGGTTTTTTTTAGCTGTGTGAAACACTCCTTAAATTAATTTAGATTAACCAGGTATTCCTGTACTACCTCTTTACTTAATCTGTGCTGCATTTCCCCTGTTGTGTCTTCTGCTCCATTTCCCTCAAATTGAGCACCCTGAAAAGACTTTCAGAAAAGACTGAGGCAAAGAAGATGCTGAGTAATTCTGCCCTTTCTCTGTCCCCTGTTAGCACTTTGCCATCTTCTCCCTGCAGTGACCCTACCATTTCCTTCTTCTTCCTTTTACTAGACACATACCCCCAAAAGTCCTTTTGATTGTTCTTAACCTCACTAGCAGGCCTGAGCTCATTCTGCACTTTAGCTTTTCTGACTTTACCCCTGCATGTGCTAGCCATTCGTTTGAATTTCTCTTTGGTGATTTCCCCCTTTTTCCATTTCTTTTACATGTCCCATTTAAAACTTCACCCAAACTTCACTCAATTGAAAGTTCTTTAATCATCCATCCCAGTTTCTTGAGACGCCTCCCATTTTCCCACCTTATTGGAACTGTCTGAAATTGTGCCTTTAGTATCTCTCTTTTGGGAAACTCCTATCTGTCCTGAACTCCCTTCTCTTTTAGTATTCTTGACCATGGGATCACCCCCAGTATTTCCCTAAGTTTACTGAAGTCAGCTCTCCTAAAGTCTAGAATGGTGTCTGACTATGCTTTCCCTTTCCATTGTATAACAAACTCCAGGAGAACATGATTACTCTCACCTAAGGATCCTACCACTTGCATGCCATTTACCATGTTGTCCCTGTTGGTTAGGATCAGATCTAAAATACCCAATCCCCTAGTTGCCTCTTCCACCTTTTGGAAAAGGAAATTGTCTACCAGGAAAGTGAGGAATTTGCTAGACCTTAAAGATTTGGCTGAGTTTGATTTCCAGAAAATATCAGCATGGTTGAAGTCACCCATCACTACTACATCTCTCCTTTCTGAGTGTGCGGTCTTCTGTTCTACAAAGGCATCATCCAATTCCTCAGTCTGACCTTGGGGTCTGTAGTAGGCTCCCTCAATAACATCCCTGTTGTTTCCCTCCCCTTGAATTTTTATCCAGGATTGAAGTCCTGGATCTCTTCACAGGTGTAAACATCCCTGACAAATAATGCTAACTAGGAGAAGTAGTCCTTCTTATAGGCCCAGTCTAGTTCTTGCCTCCAATAGCACACAATTAGCTTTGTTTCATTCTTTATTCCTTTTTCTCTCCAATTTTCTTTCGTTCTAAAACAAGAAACAAGAAAAGCTATGTTCCTCTTACTCTCATCTCCAATCCTCTGCCTCACTCTAAAATCTTCAATTTCTCCTCCTCCTGAGCACTAAGAGACTGCCTTGGTGGTGGTAATGCAATGATCAGCTCAGGATGAGGAGGAAAACTCCCTGGTGCTGAGAGCCGCTGCATCCATTTCCATAATGACTAGGACATCTCTCCTATGGTCCAAGGAGCTTATCAAGGGACTGCTAGGTAATCAGATTGAACTGAGGCAGGGAATCACTGCAGATGTGAGTCAAGAGGTAATCCTGTTTGGCACCAGAGCCATGTTGTTGGTGAGGTGACAGATTTGGTTAAAAATTTGGAATGTGGACATGATGTCCAAGCACAATCTAACCTTCATGCCCTTCCTAAACAACAAACTTTTTGAGGAGTCACCAGACCCAATGCTAGTGGATACAAAGGATAAGAAGACAATGCTAGTTCTGGGGAGAAGGGACAAGAGGACCAGCACACATGGCCAACTCTCTTTTCATCTCCTCCAGAAAAGACTTCTCATCCCACTTCACCCCATTCTCTAGGGCCAGGGACTTAATCATCTAGCACCAGGGACTCCAATGGAATGAGCAGAGGTTCCAGCCCAGACAGCAGCATTACCAGAATGCAGGCAGACCAGAGGCAGGCAGCTCTAATAAGGGAAAGAGCAAGAACCAGCAAGCCTGGCACCAACCCAGCAACCAACCCACCAGTTGGGAGAAGACTTCAGAGGTTTGAAAGCATATGGGAAGAGACAACCTCAGACTGGATGTTGAACACTCTCAGATAGGGCTGCAAAATCAAATTCACTGTCAACCAATGCCCAATTGGTAGAAATCTACAGAGTTGTGTATAAACTGCCTTTCACATTCATTAGGAACTACAGGTTGCAGTGCATTCTTGGCCATTACTTTGGCCAAGGAGGACACCTTTGAACAGAGAGTGCTTCAGCAAATAGTGAAACCACAAAGAGTCACAAGTGCTAGCCCACTCACCTAACAAGGGGAGCTATATTATGTCCCATACCAGGATATTCCTTCCTTCCTTCTCCATTGGAAAAAGAATCATTTGTCTAACCTATGAGATGGTCACTTCCAGTGGAGAAGGGATGAACTAGGGATCAGTGGCTAGCCCTCAAACAGTTTTTTCTCTCGTGTAAATAGTTAGACAGGGAGGGGAAGCAACTTTAATGGTATCACAGCCGGTTCTTTCCTAGTTATGTTTTTGTTTCACCCTTTTTTCTTCACATCTCTCTCTCTCTCTCAAAAAACATTTTTTTTACAATATCACAGAGGGCTTACATTCTGAACAACTAGGAGCATTAGAAGCTGAACCACGGCTGGGCCTGTAAGGGGGGTTGTTCCCCCCATTGGGCACTCTCAAAAAAGGCCTTTGCATTCCTGCCTATCAGAGTAAACAGGAGGCTCAACCCACATCAGAATGTTTCTCCCTCCTGTACTGGAAATGACCATGTCACAGGTAAGACAAACAGTTATTTTCTAACTTAATTGATGTTTAATTGATTGGTTCTTATCATTGCTCGACACAGCAGCTGTTTCCTAGGTCAGAATGGGTTTAGTCTCTTTAGAGCAGGGATGGGAATTACATACCTCTCTTGCAGCTGTTGGACTGCAAAAGCTAACCAGCACAGTCAATGGTGAGGAATGCTGGGAGATGCAATCCAATGACATCTTAACAGCCATATGAGTTTTAGCTTTGCTTTAGAATAACAGCTTACTTTAATGAAGAACAGATTTCTCTACTGGTGCTTCATTTTGGTGATCTTTATTCAAGGTTTCAAATGTAACTTATGACATTCAGCATGTACTACCAGTACTAGATGGATATTCACTGCTGCAGTTTGTATGGGCACAATATTTGGCTAAGAAAAATATCTCCCTTTATGAATAGATTGGTACAAACATTCTTAACAAGGAACAACTAAAGTTGAAAAGTTTTTGGGTAGCCATAATCATTCATACTATACAAGGCGTAGATAACTATATAATGAGTTTACTTGGAAGAGAAGTTGGTTTTGGTGGCTGACTGAATTGTGGCTCCACTGAAAACTCTTTGGTGTAACTTTCTTCTGTGGAAGATTCTGTTGTCATTGTGAAATCTTCTTCAGTGGAATCTGATTGTTCTGTAATGAGAGACAATTCTTAAATTTACATTTATAAAAAGTGTCCCACGAAACAGAAGTGATATATAACAGCAGTGCTTGAGCAACAAGGAATATAATAAGGGTCCTTTTGCCCAACTGCTTTTTTGTCGAATAAATGCACATTTGCTTTTTTGGACCCTATCCACATGTTTCAAATAGGTGCATTTGGAGGGATATCACATTTTGAAACAGAAGAGATTATCACATGAGGGGGACTGGATAACTGGATAGCAGTGCTATTGGGAGTTATTGACAGGTTTTCCCCATCAATGGCAAGGTAAGATTCAGAAAGGAGTGAAAGACACCCCAGAAATAGGATGAAGACAATGTCATGCGGTAAACTACTTCTCAATAATGCTACTATCTTGCTCTAGTCCTGCAATAGAAGCCTTGTGTGAGATAATGTCCTAAGATGACTGTTCTCATGTACTATTTCCATATAAAAACTGCATTAAAAAGCAAGACGTGTTTCTGGTAAATTAAATTAAATCACACTTAGGGAAACTTTTGATTAATTTTGTTTTTCAAATAACAACAAATCCCAGATCCATGTTTAATTGAATGAACTATTCTAGAATTTAAATATTATCTGAATTATTTCAGTCTGTATCTAGACATGATGAAGGGAAGATCTACATTAGGATAGGAAGAGAAGTCAATAGCTCTTATTGAGACCTGCAGAAGATATCATAGCATGATAAGACAGAGGAAGATAACATTTAGCACTGTTCTAACTATGGTCCAAAACAGACTCCCTAAATAATCCAGTTTGAGACTGCTTTAACTACCATGGCTCAGTGCTAGGAAATCCTGGGAATTGTGGCACTAGAGCTCTCTGACAGAGAAGGCTAAATGTCTTACAAAACTACGGTTCTCATAATTCCATAGCATTGAGCCAGGACAGTTCAAGTGGTCTCAAACTGGATTATTTTTGCAGTATGTTTTGGACCAATGTCAGTTCCAGCCTAAATACAATTGGTAGTCCCAGCTAGAGTAAACCTATCACTGAAGTACCGTATATACTTGATTATAAGTTGACTCATGTATAAGTCAAGGCCAGGTTTTGGAGCCAAAATTATTGATTTTGACATGACCCTTGTATAAGTAGAGGGTAAAAGTTGGGGAAAAGAAGCATAAGAAAATGATACCAAAGAACTTACAACATTCCAGCAGGCATAGCTGTTTGTACTCACACTAAAGGCTAGATCAGGGGTAGGCAACCTTTCCCCTTTAAGGGCTGAGGGACTTCAGCTCCCAGAAGCCTCAGCCATGTTGGCCAATAGTCCCATGTTGGCCAATAGCTCCTGGGATTCTGGGAGCTGAAGTTCCTCAGCCCTTAAAGGGGAAAGGTTGCCTACCCCTGGGCTAGATGGATGAAAGAGTAGAGGAGATCAGTGCTTTCAGGACAGATTACGCTCTTACCTTTCACCAGGGAATGGTTCCTTCTTTTAAATAAGAGTTAAAATACAGTATTTAAATTGACCTGTGGATAAGTCAACTCAAGTTTTTTGGGTCAATTTTTTGACCTAAATTTCTAGACTTATACATGAGTATATACAGCAAGTCAAAAGTTACAGGCATTTCATGGATACAATTGGTCTATTCTTGTTAAAAGTAGCAACTGGATTTAGGCCTCTGTGTCCAAGTCTCTCTCTCTGGGGTAGAGGGACAGAGGAAAATTATGATAAATTGGAAGAAAAACTTAAAACGTCATGTTTTTAGCCTTAATTCAGAAATACTGGTGTCTTAATAAGAAGGAAATATAACATCTCCTTTGTACTAGTAATGCAGATCTATTACAAATATTGTCATGTACGTCATGTACTCATGCACACACAGATTTTTTGGCTAGCCCCCAGACCAGGGGTAGGTAACCTTTCCCCTTTAAGGGCCGAGGGACTTCAGCTCCCAGAATCCCAGGAGCTATTGGCCAACATAGGACTATTGGCCAACATGGCTGAGGCTTCTGGGAGCTGAAGTCCCTCGGCCCTTAAAAGGGAAAGGTTGCCTACCCCTGCCCCAGACCATGTAGTCACTGAAGCGTATATGGTTAGTCTGACCAGCAATGGGTGTGGCCTATATCTGGATCAAACTTCACTGTCTTACTTGTTCTCCTAAAACAACTTTTAACAATTATGCCTGATGAGGAAGGCTGTGAGTGTCAAAACCTTGCATAATGTATTTTGTGTCTTTTGGTTGGCCTAATAAAGATATCACCATAATGTGGGTTTTGTTTTGTTTTGTTTTGTTTTGTTTTGTTTTTATTTTGCTCTAATATTGTATATTTTACTGACTTCCAGACATCAACAGCACTGGGAGCTAATATATTACACACTTATTAAAATAATAAGTGTCACTATGGTAGAATTCAAAGATACAGTCATGTTAGTCTGCAGAATCAGTAGGTAGAGAGATCTTGTAGCACCTTTGAGACTCACTGAAAGAAAGAAATTGGCAGCATGAGCTCTCATAGACTTCAGTCTACCTCCTCAGATGCATTTGGGGAAGTATGCATCTGAGGAAGTAGACTGTAGTCTACAAAAGCTCATGCTGCCAATTTCTTTCCTCAATCTCAAAGGCAGGGGTCAGCAACCTTTGTTACCGGGGGGCCGGGAAGGGGGAGGGAAATGGTGCAGGGGGCTGGGTACCATAGTTACCATATTGATATATTGACGATGCCATTGTGCGCATGCATGCGCGATGCAGCCGCCATTTTGGAACACCCCCCACGTGGGGGGGCTTCCCTGGGCCTTGGAAAGGCCCCCCCATGGCCACTTCCCTGGGCCTTGGAAAGCCCCCCCGTGCCCGCAGTGGGCAAATTCACCCGCAGCGGCCGTGGCGGGAGCTTCCCTGGGCCTTGGAAAGCCCCCCGCGCATGCGGCGGGTGAATTCACCTGCAGTGGCCACCGCGGGGGCTTCCCTGGGCCTTGGAAAGGCCCCCACGCGCCCACGGTGGGCGAATGCGGCCGCAGCGGCTGCGGTGGGAACTTCCCTGGGCCTTGGAAAGGCCTCCCCGCACCCACGGCGGGTGAATTCGCCCACTGCAGCCACGGGGGGGGGGGCTTTCCAAGGCCCAGGGAAGCACTGGCGGGCAAATTCGCCCAGCGCAGGGCCCAACGACAGCTGCGCAGCTGCCATGGGTCCTTCCAAAATGTGCACACAATGCAGGTGCCATTTTGGCTTCCCTGGGCCTTGGAAAGGTCCCCCCACACCCACGGCGAGTGAATTTGTCCAGTGCAGCAGCAGTGCGGCCTTCCTAAGTGAATTTGTCCAGTGCAGCCGCCGTGTGCCCTCTCAAAATGATGCCCGCACTCGCGCACGGTACACCAACACATGTGGGGCGGCGGCGGCGGTGGGGCCGGTTCCAAGGTCTCCGCAGGCCGCAGCTGGCCCACGGGCTGTAGGTTGCTGACTCCTGCTCAAAGGTGCTACAAGATCTCTCTGCGTACCAAATGTTACTATGATTACCATATTGATATAAACTGCACTCTTACAGTCAGTTAACTGGTTACCTGAAATTTTTTTTAACTCCTGAAGAATATTTTCCAATAATGAATCCATTTTCTTACCAGGCTTGCCTATTTGAAAAAAAATATAGATAAAGGTAAATCAACTTTCATTACAATACTGGGAAGTTCAGTAAGAATGCAAATCAGTGGTTACACACAGGTCACCTATAACCAGCTTTTCTAGAGGAAGGGACGATTCACGATATACCTCCCTTTTAGAAGCAGCTGTTTCCACTTCCAGAGGTTCTAACATGATAGCTTTAAGCAAGGAAAACCCAAGGCAAGCTTCTGCCAGCTTCTGGGCAAGTGGAAAATTACAATGTTCCATCCATCCATGGCAAGAGAAATGAGATTAAGAGCACAGCCTTAAGCAGGTTACCCATAAGTACATTTTATTGAATTAAGTGGGCCTTATTTCCTAATAAGTGTGCTTAGGGCTGTAGCCTAATAGTTGTACTACATTACTATATAAACTAGCAATTTTCATTATAAAGTAAATTATTTTGAACTTAAAAGCTCAAGATAGAAAAGAATCCATATTTAAGAAATTTAATTTAGTTTCCTAGTTTTTTTTAATCATTGAGTTGATCAGCCATGTTTAAAACTCTTGGTTTAAATCCCTTTGATTTCTCAAAGAGAAAGAGGTCTCTTGTTCCTTTTTGTTGTCATCTTCTATTTCTCTGCAGTGATTTTTACAATATTTCTCCCTGTCACTGTGCACAAGTCACTGAATAGTTGTATTTAGGGCTCTGACTCTATTTCTGTCACCTTTATATTGTGCTTCTCATCCTTAACTGCTTGAAGAGTTTCAACTGTCATCCGTTAAGATTTCTTTTTGGTTACTGAAAGTGTCTTTTTGCATTCCTCCCTGACAATGTCCCTGTCTTCATTCCAGAGTTCATCTGGTTTCTGGTCAATTAGGCTTAATAGTGCAAATCTGTTTTTCACAATATCTTCAAATTATTCGATATTGTATATTATAATCTTTCAGAAAAGTAAGTTCTGCATATCTCAAACTCCATTTACAGTTTTTTTTATAAAATAAAAGGCAGCAAAATATACATACCATTTTCTTCCTTTAGAGTCTCTAATATATTTTCTATTTCATTTACAGATGTTTCTGGTTCTTGACTTGTGCTTTGTGAACTGTACTCCTGTGTACTTAGTACTGTAAATTACAAAACAACAACAACAACAATAATTTTGATAAAACTATTTAACAAATTATTTTTTAAAAGAGAGCTATATTACTTCTCAGTCATTGTAAATTTTAATTTAAGAGCAACAGCTCAAAAGAAAAAGATCCAGGGATATCTACACAAAATATCCTACAATTCTGACTCTTCACTCCTTATTAGCACAGCTGCAGTGAACAGCTTATAGACAAATGCATTTTCTAAGCTTTCTCTTGGAACACTTTCAGTGGAATATTTGGAAAGGATATAAGAAAGGGTCTTCTCAGTAGCTGCTCTTAGGCTATAGAAATCCCTCCTATGGAGGAAGAAGGCTAACCCTCTCTCCTCTTTCCTTTTGCCAGCTGGAAGACATTTTTATTTAAACATTAACTGATTACTGCAGAATGGCCTTTTAATGGGAGGGTGTTGTTATATTTTGCTATGTTTTAAATGCTTTAAAATCATTATCAGTTCAGTGTTGTTTTAATGTTGTTGTTGTGTGCCTTCAAGTCATTTCTGATTTGCGGTGATCCTAAGGCAAACCTCTTTCACAGTTTACTTGGCAAGTTTCTTCAGAGTTTTTTGCTATTGCCATCCTCTGAGGCTGAGAGACTGCGACTTGCCCAGCAGGTTTCATGGCTGAGCAGGGAATCGAACCCTGGTCTCCAGAGCCATAGTCCAACACTCAAACCACTCATAGTTTAATTGGATTTGTATTTCCTCCCAGTAATATATGATTGCTTTTAAGCTCTATTGTCTACTGTCAACTGCCTTTTGTCGTGCATGTGAGAAAGCTAATAATTTCCTTTTTGCAAACCATAAGTTTGCACCTGCCATATGGACCCCCATTTATTATTTTCTATACAACCAATGAAAGCTTCACTGAATTACTATGAGGAAAGTATTATGTGGCTCTGGTGCATTAAATCTCTGTAAGAAAAATAATTCAGCAAGGGAAATAAGTTGTGTTTATAAACAAACACAAAGCACTCAAATTTTACCAGCTGCCTTGTATATACTTATGTATCACAAGTTTGTATCAGAGTTTGATCTGATAAAGGAACTGTAACTAGGCCTGGGCATCTAACTAACTGCAGGACTGAAATACACACTACATAATGAAATATAAACTCAATCAAGCTGACAGTATGTAGCTTTCAGAGAAAGTGGAATAATTTGCAGGAAAATGTCAGGAGCATTTCATTGCTCACAGTTAGAATGTTTCAGCTGAATCCACAATACAATCTGAAAAATATTTGTTCTACTAGTTTGCTACAAAGGGGGGGGGGGGAAACCTAACAATGGCCACCCTCTGTTAGGACAATAATACACACATTCTCAAGCCCTCTACTCAAAAGTCTTATGGCCTGAAATGGGCAAAGTTTGCAGACTTTCTGAGTAGCAAGGACCTTCACCAGTCCCGTGTTTCGGTACCGACTGTTCTGGAGTTCCTTATGATCTTGGTTGATTCTGGCCTGGGACTTCAATCCACCAAGTGCTACTTGTCAGCCATTTGCTCCCACTATCAATTTCAGGACAGACCCTCCTTTTTAAAAGTGACCTCAAAGGGGCGGGATATAATTTATTATTATTATTATTATTAAAGAACCATTGGTAAGGAGCTTCCTCAAGGGCTTGGCTAATTTGCACCCTCCCACCTCAGTACCGACACCGACTTGGGGCCTTGATATCATTTTGTCTGGTCTTTCATCCAAGCCTTTTGAGCCAATGGCTACCATGGACTTAAGATTGTTGTCCTGGAAAACAGCCTTCTTGGTAGCCATCACTTCAACCTGCTGCACAAGTGAACTGTGCGCTCTCCGAGTGGATCAACCCTTTCTGTGTTTTCACAGAGACACGATTGTGCTTTGGCCCAACATCACCTTTTTGCCTAAGTGGTATTAGCCTTTCACTTGAATCAGGACATCATGCTTTCCACCCTGGCTCCGAACCTGACCACTGATACCGAGCGCCACCTGCATCTACTGAATGTCCGTCGGGCTCTGGCCTTTTATGTGGACAGAATGTCGGGCTCGAGACGATCCAAGTGTTTGTTCATTTGCTACTTGGAAACCAAAAAGGGCCTCCCCGTATCTTCTTAGAGGTTCTCTAAATGGGTGTCAAGTACCATCCACCTCTGCTACGAACTCGCAGGGAAGGACCCTACAAGGGCGGTAGCTGCATCCTCTGCCTTTTTGTCTGGGGTCCCATTGGAGGATGTGTGCAAGGCTGCTGTCTGGTCCCAGCCCTTGACATTTATTAAGCATTACAGACTAGACTCAAGAGCCAAGCAAGATGCAGCATTTGGGAGGGCAGTGTTGCTGACTGGTTTGCATTAACCTGACTTAGACTAAGGTGACTATCTTACTTTGTATAATTTAAATGTTTTGGACAAATGCACCTGACCAATGTTTAATGTTTAATGTTTATTCTTTTGATAATACATTTGCTGAACTACAATTGCCTCAGGACACTCCCTCCTCCACTGACCAAAGCTTGTCAGTCCAACCCATTTGTGTGATTTGCAGAGACCACGAAGAAGAAGGACAGGTTGCTTACCTATAACAGTATTTCTTTGAGTGGTCATCTGCAAATTCACACAAATCCCGCCCGTCCTCCCCACAGTCATGCCCTGCTCATTATTTAACTCCTGCTGTCGCAGCTTGAGGTGAACGTGTCGGAACTGGGAAAGAGTGGGACTGCTAGGGGACTTTATAGGGATGGGCGGAGCTACCACCAAAAAGTTGCAACTAAAGTTCTGCCTAGCGATTCCAGAAGTTTCCGAAGTTGCTGCGCATGCACAGATAAAACCCATTTGTGTGAATTCGCAGATGACCACTCGAAGAAATACTGTTACAGGTAAGCAACCTGTCCTTCCTTAATATGATTCAGTCACTGAGACCAGGATACAACACAGTCCATCCAGCAGAGCAGATGTTGCAGGGAAACTGCTGGATAAAGTATATGACAAAGAAATGGAGCAATGTGAAACAGCTCTAAAAAGGTAGATAAAGGTATTCACTATTGACAAGGTTGTCAAGTCATGTCCGACCATAGGGGGCAGTGCTCATCTCCATTACTAAGCTGAAGAGCCAGCGTTGTCAGAGACTACTCTGATCATTCAGCCAGCATGATTGCACAGAATGCTGTTTACCTTCCCACCAAAGTGGTACCTATTTATCTACTTGCATTTGCATGCTTTTGAACTGCTAGGTTGGCAGAAGCTGGGACTAATGACAGCACTCGGGCCTCGAACTACCAACTTGCTGATCTTGCAATCAACAGAGTCAGCATCTTAACCACTTGAACCCACTGCATCCCAAAAATAGCTCTAGAGGGTAAAATTGTTAACTAAGGTCCTAAACACACTTTAGAAATAGTGGGCTGAGTTTGGTTACAGAACCCATTGTGGATACCAAAATCCATGGATGCTCAAGTCCTATTAAATATTATGGTTAGGAAAATGGTGTCCCTTATGTAAAATAGCAAAATCAAGATTTGCTATTTTGAATTTATATTTTTTGGAATGTTTTCAAACTGTGGATGCTTGAATTCATGGATAAAAAAATCTGGGGATATGGAGGGCTCACTGTAATCTAGTTTGAGGTCGCTTTAACTGCCCTGGCTCAATGCTAGGGAATTCTGGGAACTGTAATTTTGTGAGACATTTAGCCTTCTCTCTCAGAGAGCTCTGGTGCCACAATAAACTACAATTCCCAGGATCCCCTAGCACTGAGCTAAGGCAGTTAAAGTGGTCTCAAACTGGATTACTTTTGCAGTGTGTTTTGGACCTAAGTCTTGATGGGTGGAGTAATGTCCACAATGATCCTGTTATATGTGCTTGTGTAACAACAGAAGAAGAGAATGTCTTCCTTGCAGAAATGATTGATACATCAGGAAATGTGCACACAGCAGAATACTTACAACAAGTGCCAGCAAAAGCTGTAATAACGTGAACAAAAATTCAAATGTCTAGTATGCAGTTTGATAACAGACAATGCTGCAAATGTATCCAAGAGGATAAGAAATTTGGAAGAGCGGGAAGGATATACAAGACTAATAATATATGGTTCATTTGCTGTACCTCCTAGCCAAAGACTTCAGTGTTCCAGAAATAAAGACTAATGTCACTGAAATTGCTAAATACTTCCGTAACAATCATTTTGCAGCAGCAGCTCTGAAAAATATGGCTGGAACCAAGCTAACACTCCCACAAGAGGTTAGATGGAACTCCTTAGTTGACTGTTTTAAGCAGTATGTCAAGAACTGGCTTATTCTGATGACAATTTATGAACAAAATTGAGGGAAAATAAGAAGGCAAGGTCACAGCCAAAATCCTCAACATTAGGCTTAAGAGAAATGTTGAAGATAAACTGAGCATCCTGAAACCCATTTCTAATACTTTAAGCAAAGTACAGAAAAAATAGCTGTTTTATTGCTGATGCTGTTGAAATTTGGAAGGAACTAAGTAAGCACTTAAAAACAGAACTACATACTGACAGAATTAACTTACAAGCATTAAAAAACCCAAACAGGACAAGCTCTGTCTCCAGTTCATTCTCTTGCCAATATTGTCAATATCTGTAAAACCTTAAGTCCTGATGAAGAGGAGTTAGCTATGATATGAGTATCAAGCATTCATTCATCTGTACTGGCAACTATAATAAACTTCAGAGTCAAGGGGGAAAGATTCAAGAAATAGGAGCAGGGGCAGAACTCTCTCGAAAATGTTTGGTGATGATGTTTTCAAGAAAGTTACACCAGTGAACTGGTAGAAGTCACTTAAGCACTTGGATTTAGGAGTTTATCGCACTATCTTAAAGTGGCAAAAGCCTCCTGGGCTTCTGCCTGGACACGGCATGGAGGTGGGGATTATTGCACAGTAAGTCACGGCCAAATCACAAGCCACCATCAGCCCAGGTCTCGGCTGGGCTCAGATGGCCCTTTTTAGAAAACGGAAAGCTCTCGTTTTTTAAAAAGGGCTGGCTGAGCCTGGATGGGACCTGGGCTGATGGCGGCCAGTGATTTGGCAGCGACTTACTATGCAATAATCCCTGCCTCCATGCCATGTCTTGGCTGCAGCCTAGGAGGCTTTTGCTGCTTTAAAAGGTAATGTGATAAGCTCCTTAGAGACTGTTGAAGTACCGTAATGATTTCACTTTTAACAGAAGTAGCTTCTTCTGATGGTATAGAAATAATATTCTCTTACTTTGGACTCATTCATTCTAAATTGAGAAATCGTTTGGGACCTGCTAAAGCCTGAAAACTTGTTTTTCTTTTCCAGATTATGAACAAGCAAGATGAAGAAGAAGACTGAGCTACATGGGACAGTATTTTAAGCTTTTCATGTGTGGACCAGGCTGATAGTCTTAAGTTTTTTAAAATATATACATATATTGTTTATCCACATCAGTTAACAAACATGGATGTTGAAGGAAATACAAGAATACATAAGCTATAATGTTATTGCTTTAGTTAAATTAAACTATTTAAATTGTTATTATTAAGGTAAATATTATTTTCTCCTTCCAATAGAATACAGCAGAAAAGTTGTCCAAATAAATAATTAACCTATTAAACTGGAGATAGTTCACTTCACAATAATTTCATAATTATCTATCATGTGTTCCTAATAGTATAACCAATTTAGTATATATTTTTGCTATAACTGTAAAACTAATCTGAAAAGTTGTTATTCTAAAAATAAAACCTTCATCTGGTTGTAAATATTAAGATTATATCACCAAGAATTAGTCTTCGATAACTCTGAGTTGTGTAAAATATAGTTTATAGTGAGGAATAGTGCCCTTGATTGGTTGGGGGGGACACACAATTAAATCAAGTCTTTCTGAGTAGTGATTTAAATTGTGATTTAAATTATGATTTAAATCAAATTGATTTAAATCAAATCCACCCTGCTGGACTGTAGAAATGTATGACTAGGAAGGCATACTGTACTTCATGTCAACCTCATATTATGTGTGAACTCCAGCTTCTCATCAGTGTCCTTATTGAAGAGGCCTGACTCACTGATGGGCTTATCTTCAATAGTGGCCCTGGCTTGTGTGGAAATGCTGGAAAATTGGAGCCATGGATACCCCAAGACACCCCTCCTATTTTAATATCTGAAATGTGATAAAACATAGGCTGGGTGACCCTTCTACAACCCCAAATGTGGGCACCTGACCAGGAAATAGTCCCAGCATGTAGGCTAGCAAGGCAGGAGTTGTCCTGTCTTGATTGATTGATTCTGGACACTCTGAAGGAAGTAAGGGGACCCAAGACACCAAGACCATGGGCTGCATCTATAAGGTAAACAAAGCATAGAGGATTTTGTGTGCTAATCCTCTCCGCCTCAGAAATGCGCGTCTATTGCCTTCCATTCACACCTCGGTGTTACAACCTGGAGAAACTATTTCAAAGTGACTCCAAACTATTTGGTCTTTTCAACCCCTTAGAATCTGCCCCAAGGCATAATTCTGGAATAAATATTGGGTATAAATATTTCAGCAAGTCCCTGGCTCAGTCCAGAGACTTGCCAAAAGACTGTCAGTTTGCTTGAATAGCGCCTCAATCATCCTCCATTCCCACCTGCCATGGGAGTGATCAAGTCCTCTTTCTTTTCCAGCACCCTCAGCAATTGGAGTCAATCCAGTGGAATCAATAGCATAGGTAATTATCACAGTTAATGAAGCCTCATTACTATTCCAACCTCCCACCTTTGATTTCTCTAGTCCTTGTGTGTGTGCGTGGTTGTTTGATTGAGTGAGTGTGTTTATTTCCCTTTTAAATAAAACTCATTTCCATTGGAAATCTGCCTCTGCGTACTTTTGGACCCCATAAATGTTGGGATACATTCTTTAAGACTGAGTTACCCCAGTCAAGGTGTATGAATCAGTAGCAGATGGAGTGGGTGAACAGGAGTGCTGTGGTGGTTCTCGCAATACTTCTGGGCAAGAGACTTTTGGAACTCTCAGTCTTTTAGAACTGACTATTTTGCGGTGGAGTGTCCAAGAAACTCCATGTGGGAGCTAGAAGACCACATGGCTCCATGCCCCTTACCTGCTACCATCATTATGTTCTCGGTGCAGGTTCCAGTCATGACCTGTGACATTGGAAGGGCGTGCCTAGCCACATGAGTGATGTCGGGCACCCTATTTCTGCCCTTACAGACACAGAGGGGCCTTCCCAGGGTCAGGTAAGTGGTATGCAGTAGCAGCAACAGCTGCATGGTGTGGTGGCAGGCAGGCATGTGAACAACTACCCATCACCATGCTAGCCCAGGTGAGTACTGGGGTTAAACTGCAGGTGGGATACTGCCCATGTAGATAGTCCCAACAACTTTCATGTGTGGAGCAATCCTGATGGTAACAATGATCCCTGGATTCATCATCTCTTGACCTGTGCCTGGATCTTTGCTTCATCAGAGTCCTGAGTCTGGTGATGTTGAACATGAGGAAGATGTAACTGAGTACTGGATGATGTCTTAGCAAAGTGAAGGTGGTACTGGTGCAGGGGACTGAACAGGCATCCAAATGGGGAGGCCTAAGGAAAGTTGGGATGGACTGAATTGGAGCAGAATCTACTATCTCTTCCTCAGGGGCAGACCCCACTTCAACCTGTATAATCTGCAGGGACTCTGTAGGGGAAGAGGGTTGGATATTGTTGATACTTAAGGAAGTGTTGGTTCAACAACCCTCTGTACCAAAGTCCTATGGACTTGCTTTGATTGAACGGTGCCTGCACAGTGTGCTTGGAGCTCTTCGTCTTGTGTTTCTTCTTACTCAAGTGTTGTGGGGAACATGATTCAACAAGAGAGTATCCAGGAATCACTGTGACATCTTGGTGAGATGGAACAGCATTCTCTGGTATCACTCTTAGAACTGTGGACACAGAAATGGCCCCTGAAACCAAGTCAGAAGACTTATGCTTCACTGCCTTTGTAGGCTTGTCACAGAGGACTTTTCAGAGAGGAATGGCTCATAGCAGGCCCAGAAGTCACCTATGATGGAACTGAGACTGATAATGGTGGTAGTTTTAGCAGTTTCAAGGCCTGCTCATAAAGGAGAGCCTTTGAGACTCTTGAATGCTTCACAATGAATGTATGATCATACATTGTGCCCCTCACTGAGACATGGAAGGTAACAAGAACGACCATCTCGGGCAGGGAGTTTGGGAGGATGAGGAAGCCATTGCCAAAGGAGAATGAGAAGCTGTGGTCAATTCACATGCCTAGTTAGTTGCTAATGAAAACCATTGGTAAGGCAAAGCCAAAGGGTGTCTGAAATAAGAGCTGTAAACATGTCCAGTTAATAACTGAGAGACCTAAGATGGAAACCAAAGCCAGATAAAAAGCGTTAAGAATAGTCATACACGTAGCCAAAGTCACAAAACCACTAAACATTTTCAGAGGTATGCTGCAGAAGTTCCTTAAATGTTGCTGATGTGGTGGATGAAAAGGAATTGAAGCAAATAAGTGGGAACAGTGAGGGATAGAGCTGAGGGTGAGCAGAGCTACTGTGAAAAAGCTTACGGAACTATTCTAGAAGCTTCCCAAAATGCAGTACACAGGTGCAGATAACCCCAATTGTGCAAGTCACAGCGACCATGAAGAAGTTATTATTTCTTTATGTCAACATGTAACTTCAATCCTTTTATGCCTTTGAAATCTAGGACCCACAAATAAGAGCTTTACACAATATTAATAGAAATAAGTAAATAATAAACCCTATTAATGATACATTAAACTTAGTAAGCACTTACTATATTTATTTGAAAGTCTAACATATTTCAATACTACCACAACTGGCTTTGAGAATAGTTGGTAAGATAGAGTTCCACTTCCCATCTAATCAATGAATCAGTTATTTTATCAAGTTCCATCCTAACTGGTTCATACTCTTAAGGTTCTCATTTGACTGTACTTAAAAATACTCTGGGACCTTGCCTGAAGTCTTCTCAACTTTTGCCTGAAGACTTCACTCTGGTCTACCAATTGCTTCCTCAGTTCTCAGCTACCAATGGCCATTCAAACTTTTGTCGTCCGTCCCCCCCCCAAAAAAAAACCTGCCATAAAAGTATTTCTTTCATCTTTTTCTCCAAACTTCTCAATGACCTTTTGGTTAATCTCCCAGCTTGCACTCTCAGTTTCAGTACTGCAGCTATCATGGATATAGCTTCCTGCTGTTAAAGCTCTCACTCTCCATTGCCTTTGTTTTATACTCCCCAGTAAGCCTCTCAGTTAAACCATTAACCAACCAGATTCAGTGTGGCCAACATTCTATCACATCACCTTGCTAGAAATTGCAGACTAACAAACTTATCTGGAATGTTATCAAAACCACCATCAAATTTAACCAATGTGGACACCTGAAATTGCTCTTTCTAATATTATTCCCACTGACAGTTACAGTTAGAAGGCAGCTAGCGCATACCAATAAATATTGTATTTCTCCTCTCTCCTAAGCCTCCAGTAAAAGTCACACTTTCTTCCTTTGTCTGGTTAATCCTTTCATGACATGGCCCATATTACATCCAAATGTATTTACATTTTAAATATTTCCCTTCACAATGAAACTGTTTCTTCACAGTGCCATGCATAAATGTGGCTTCCAGTTTTATAAACATCTCTTCAATATTTGAGTTAAGCCCAGCTCTCCTCTGTTACTATTTGGTTAACCCCCATATCCTAGGATAAACAAACTTGCACTGTGTGAGTTTTAAGGGCACTTTCTTAACTCCAATGAGAATTCTAGTGTATTGTGGGGTATAAAAATGCCACACCTCCACAGGACTATCTGCATACAGAATCAAGTCTGTTCCACCCAGACACTCAGAGCTGGAAAACACAAAGTGAATAAAATTTAAACAAAGTCAAATAAGAGCCAGTCTAGTGTAGTGCTCTGAGCACCGGTGTACAACTCAGGAGACCTGGTGTACAACTCAATTCCCTGCTTGTCCATGGAAATCCACTGGGTGATCTTGGGCAAGTCATACACTGACTGACCCAGAAAACTTTGTGATAGGGTTTTCTTAGGGTCACCGTAGAAATTGAATTGAAGGCACACAACAACAACAAAACATATACTTGTTATATTGTGAAGCATTTCCTGATCCAAGTAAATTTCAGTATCTTTCCCCCTCCAGCCCTAGAAGAAATTTCTATTCTCCCTGAAACGGGCCAGCCTACTGACACCCAGAAGATATCACTTCTTCTTTGCTGGTCTGCAGTTGCCTGTAAAGGGGTGGGGGACATTTGTATCCCAATAGATGACATTGGCTAGGATCCTTTTTAAAAAGCAACCCAATGACAAAAACCAATAGATTTACTTGAACATTTTTTTATCTAGGGTTTTTTTTGGGGGGGGGTTGCAAAACAATTACACATAGAATATGGCTAAAACCTGGGCACAATGTACAATTATGCAGGTTACAAAGTCATATGATGACTCATATTGTAGGTATACTTCTGTAGCACCTTTGAGACTAACTGAAAGAAAGAAATTGGCAGCATGAGCTTTCGTAGACTTCAGTCGACTTCCTTAGATGCATTTCCTGACCCAAGTAAATTCTATTTACTTTAAATTCCAATTTAAATTGGAATTTGAAGTCCAATTAAATTCCAATGCATCTGAAGAAGTAGATGGAAGTCTACGAAAGCTTATGCTACCAATTTCTTTCTTTCAGGGCCTTTATAGGCTGCCAGAAATAATGCAGCTTGAGGCCACGTTAACTGTCCTGGCTCAATGCTAAGGAATCATGGGAACTGTAGTTTATTGTGGCACCAGAGCTCCCTGACAGAGAAGGCTCAATGTCCCTGAAAAAATACAATTCCCATGATTCCCTAGCACTGAGTCAGGACAGTTAAAGTGGTCTCAAGCTGCATTATTTCTGGCAGTCTCAAAGATGCTACAAGATCTCTCTACATACAATTCTACAGACTAACACAGCTATATCTTTGAATTATAGGTATACTTCTGTGTATGTTTGTTAGGAAGGAGTCCCAGGGGTAAAATGTACAAACTGGCGAATAGCAGCAGCCATGATGACACAGCATCTGATGGCAGCTGAGTCATGCTGATTCATGCTGTGTCATGGGATGTGACATCATGCAGATAGTCACCTGGTGCTGGAAAGCACAGAGGACTGCTGAAAAACTGCAGAGTCACTCATGTGACTGACAGGTGTCCAGCAGGAAGAGGCAGAGCCAGAAGGCCATGTGGAGCCCTGGCTATATAAGGCAGAAGCCTCTGGACACACATATAGGTTGCTGTGGATTGCTGTGGTTGTGGATGGTTGTTGTTGTCCTGGAAAGCTACTGACTAGTGTGAGTAGCTGTGTGTGTCAGAAATCCAGAAGAGTAGCTTTTGCTGTCTGAGTGCTGGAAGGCAGAGAGTTAAGAAGCCGAGCTATTCAGCCATGCTCCTTATCTTCAGAAGATAGTGAAAGCTGGGAAGGCTGCCAACGCTGTGCATTTGTCTTGTTTGTTGCCAGCATGGAATTTGTAAAGTTCCCAAGGCTGAATGACCAGAACTACTCCCAGTGGGCAGTGTATGTTGAGGCAATCCTAGTGAGGGAAGGTCTCTGGGATGTAACTGAAGAAAGGCCCTCAGCCAAGAATGCTGAACTTGATAGAAAAGCACATGTGACTATCTGTCTCTCCCTGGACCCAGATCAGCTGGATCATGTAAGACAGTGGTCCCCAACCCCCGGTCTGCGGCCCGGTACTGGTCTGCAGAACAAATGTTACTGGGCCACCCTGCTACTGCGTCTACAGCTGATTAGCTTCTGTGCACCACAACCCCCCCCCCAGTGGGCCGCGGAAAAATTATCAAACGTTGACCGGTCCACAGCAATAAAAAGGTTGGGAACCACTGATGTAAGAGACAAAAGATCTGCCCAAGAGATCTAGTTTGCTTTGAAAAATGTGCACCAGTCTGACTCTGCACTGTCAAAAATGCTTTGGAGCAAAAGGCTGTATGCCTACAAAATGCAGAAAGGATAGTCCCCAGAGGAGCATCTGGCTACAATGAAGCATTTGTTCCTTGAGGTGGAATCCAGAGGAATAGCCCTCCCAAAAGAACAAAAGGCTTAAATGCTGTTGGGCAGTTTGTCTAGTGCAGGGGTCGGCAACCTACGCCCCCCTGGCTGGTTCCGGCCCAGGATGCCGGACTTACAGGTCCAGGCGGAGCCCTGCCACCACCGCCGCTGCCCGTTTTCTTCGCCGCATGACTGCGCACGCCGCAACTGTCATTTTGTTCTCCAAGATGGCGGTCGCGACGCGTTTGTGCATGCGCAGTAATCCTTCCAGGAGGCCCGTCACCGCCGAGGGAAGCTTCCCCGCATGCACCCTCGGTGGCGATGGGCTTCCAGGAGGCCTGTTGCCACCGAGGGAAGCCTCCCTGAGTGCACCCTCGGTGGCGAGGGGCTTCCAGGAGGCCCGTCGCCACTGAGGGAAGCCTCCCGGAGGGAACCTCGGTGGCGAGGGGCTTCCAGGAGGCCCGTCGCTGCCAAGGAAAGCCTCCCCGCATGTACCCTCGGTGGCGATGGGCTTCCAGGAGGCCCGTCACCACTGAGGGAAGCCTTCCCGCGTGCACCCTAGGTGGTGATGGGTTCCAGGAGGCCCGTCGCCACCGAGGGAAGCCTCTCCGCATGCACCCTCGGTGGCGATGGGCTTCCAGGAGGCCTGTCGCCACCAAGGGAAGCCTCCCCACATGCACCCTCTGTGGCGATGGGCTTCCAGGAGGCCTGTCGCCACTGAGGGAAGCCTCCTGGGGGGACCCTCAGTGGTGACAGGCTTCCAGGAGGCCTGTCGCCACTGAGGAAAGCCTCCCCGCACTCACCCTTGGTGGCGATGGGCTTCCAGGAGGTCCATCGCCACCGAGGGAAGCCTTTCCGCACGCGCCCTCGGTGGTGATGGGCTTCCAGAAGGCCCGATGCCACCGGGGGAAGCCTCCCCGTGCACACCCTCGGTGGCGATGGGCTTCCAGGAGGCCCGTCGCCACCGAGGGAAGCTTTCCGGGGGGACCCTCAGTGGCGACAGGCTTCCAGGAGGCCCGCCACCACCAAGGGAAGCCTCCCCACGTGCACCCTCCACCTACGCATGCAACCCCCGTACATGTGGCCGCCGCCACACCATGCACAGCGGCGGCATGTGCGGGGGTTGCGTGCATCAGTGGAAGGTGCGTGCATGTGCATGAGTGCGCGTGCACGCACGCGCGCCACCATTCCCCTCCCCCCTTGCCCCAGCCGAGACCTGGGCTATGGGAGACCGGCTCAGGTCTCAAAAAGGTTGCCTGCCCCTGGTCTAGTGACTTTGATCACATATTATATAGCCTGCAGGGGGTGCCAGAGAGTCAGCTCACAGTGGAGTTGGTGTTGACATGTGTCTTGGAGGAATGCCAGAGACTGCATTTTGAGACTGGCGTTCAGAGACAGCAATGAGCTGAGCCAACAACAAACACACCACCAGAGGCAGTTCAAAGGACTGAGAGTGCAGCTGTTTGCAATGTGAAAAAATGTTTTAATTGTGGTCAGCCAGGGCATTTCCAGCAGAACTGCAAGAAGCTACCTGCTGCCAGAAGGAAACAACAACTCTGGTCTCCTGGGAACAGGAAAGGAGTTGTTTTGTCAGTGGAGGACAGTGAATCCCAAGCTCATCTTGCTGTTGCTGCCAGACATCTGTGGATGATCAACAGCGGTGCAACTCACCACCTAGTGAACTAGAGGTCCTTGCTGAAGGACAGGAAGCCCTCCTGTGTTGACTCAGTGAGCTTGGCTGATGGGGGTTCAAGCCAAATAAGGGACATGGGGACTGTGCATTTCCCAGGGTTTGAAAAGGACCTTGTGAATGTACTGTGTGCTCCCCAGTTACAAAATTGTCTAGTCAGTGTGTCCTCACTGACTACAGATGGGCATTCCCTACACTTTGAAGGGCATAAGTGTGTGATCACCAAAGGGGGGCAGATTTGTGCAAAAGCCCATAAGCACAACAGGCTTTATTACCTGGATTCCCAGGCAGAGTGTGCCACAGTTGGCAACATGCCAATGCATTCAAACTGTACACACTATCTCCACAGGGTGTTGGGACACAGTGGGTTCACAAGTTTGGAAAAGCTGAAAAGTGTGTGCCCAGGGCTGAAGTGGGATGAGTGCAGGAACCATTTGGAATGCTCTGTGTGCATCAGGATTAATCTGAGGGCTTATCCTGTTGCAAAGAGGAGCAAGTGCACCACACAGAGGCCATTCCAAGCACTGCATGTGGATTTATCAGGCCCTTATTCCAAATCAGTAGGGGGAAGTAGGTATTTAATGGTGATCATTGATTGCCATACAAGATTTACTTATGCCTTCACCCTAAAGGAGGAAAATTCAGGCTGCTGCCATATTCAAAACCGGGTGGAGATGGTTGAGAGGGAGTTTGATTACAAGGTAGGAATCCTGGTGACAGACCATGGGGGCAAATTCATGTCTGCAAGTCTGGGGAATTGGTTGAAGCAGAAGGGCATCCACCATAATACCACCAACCCAGCCACCCCACAGGAAGATGGCCTGGCAGAGAGAAAAATTGGGGTGCTTACGCAGATAAAAGACTGCATGCTGCTGGATGCAGGGGCCCCAGAGGGTCTTTGGGGGGGAGGCAATCCTGACTGACTGCCACATCACTATCAGGGTGTAAAACTCAGCAGTCAATCAGACCCCTTACTACATGTTGTATGGGAAACCATCCAACCATAGCTACCAGAGGGTGTTTGGGCAGCACGCCAACGTTCTGGTTCCCCAAAATTTCAGGAAAAAGGGTGACCCCAAGTGGCACAGGCTGATGTTTGTGCGGTATGAGGGGAACAGCTATAGGTTTTACCTTGGCAATGGATGCATCCTGTTGTCCAGAAGCACAAATTTTGAAAAACACTCTGGGTGGGAGAAAATTCATTCAAACCATGAAGTGTTTGTAAGACTGGGACAACAGGGAGGCAGTACTGGGACTGGGGGGTGGAAACACCTGAGACCACAACAGAAAGCCAACCCAGCACCTCCAGCAAGCCAACAGGTACACAGACCTCACCCATCACTACACGAAAGTTTGAGACCCCTTCATCCACATAGATGGGGGTACAGATGAGTAGTGATAGTGAAGATGAGAAGGGGAGGACCAAGGTAATCATACCTAGGAGGACTCAGAGAGTCAGAAGGCCACCTGAGCATTTCATAGTCTAGGGTGTGTGCCATAGATGCAGAAGAGCCAGAAAGCTACCAGGAGCTTCTCACCTTTCCCAGAGAAGAACAGGAGAAGTGGTTTGAGGCTATGGATTGTGAATTTTCTTCTCTGGTGAAAAGGGAGGTGTTTGAGGTGGTGAACAGGCCAGGTGACTGGAAGGTCATAGGCTGTAAGTGGATTTTCAAGAAAAAGGAGATGCCTGATGGGACCCACAAATACAAAGCCAGACTGGTAGCAAGGGGCTTCTCTCAACAGCGATTCAAGAGCTTTGATAAAACCTTCTCTCCGACAGTAAGCCAGAGAGCCTAAGGTTGGTGTTAGCACTGGTTGCCAGAAAGGAACAAGTAGTGAGGTATTTCGATTTTGAAATGGCCTACTTGAATGCCAAGCTAGATGAAGAAGTTTTTATGTAACAGGCACCAGGCTTTGATGATGCCAAGGAGGGCAAAGTCTACAGGCTTAAGAAGGCTCTTTATGGGCTGAAGCAAAGTGTGCACTGCTGGAATTTGTGTATCCACGAGGAGCTGGTGAGGCTGGGATACAAACGCAGTGTTGCAGATGCCTGTGTGTACAGGAAAGGAGGGGTCACATTAGTGATCTATGTCGATGACCTTTGTGTGGCTGCTCAGACAGAACAGGAGGTGAAGGCAGTACAGGTAGAATTGGCCAAGAAATTTGTACTAAAAGACCTATGGAACCTCAAGGCATACCTAGGTATTGAGGTGGAGAGGACTGCAGATGGCAGAGTGATGCTGAGTCAGACAAAGAAGATTGAGAGGTTACTGGAGAAGTGTGGTTTGGGGAATGACAAAGTGGTAAAGAGCCCCATAACTCCAGGGTTTACCAGCAGTTCTGACAAGGTCTTCGACCATCTGGATCTCTATAGGTCAGTCATAGGCAGTGATGTTCATAGCCAACAACACCAGGCCAGACATCTCATTTGCCATGGGTGTTCTGAGCAGGAGAGTCAGCAGTCCTGTTTGAGGACTGGACAGCTGTCAAGAGGCTATTGAGGTACCTAAAGGGCAGAAAGGAGAGAAAGCTGGTGTTACAGGGATCTGAAGTCCAGCTATACTGCTTTGTTGACAGCTCCTTTGCATCAGAGCTGCACGCCAGGAAGTCGGTCACAGGGTTGTTCATAAGATGTGGAGCCCAATAGTGTGGAGGAGCAGGAAGAAGAGTTGTGTAGCCCTTAGTACTTCAGAAGTGGAGTTTGCTGCTTTGTCAGAAATGGCAGGGGAAGTGCAATGGGTGAGACAGCTTCTGTTAGATCTTGGTGAGAAGTGCACAGGTCCAACTGTGGTGCATGAGGATTCTCAGGCCTGCATTGCCATGTTGAGGCAGAGAATCTTAGGAATAGGACCAAGTACATTGGAGTCTGTTATCAGAATGTAAGGGAGCTGGTCCAGAACGGAGTTCTTTGTCTGTCCTACATCTGTTCAGAGGATAATGTGGCAGACATCCTCACAAAAGCTCTGCAGGTAGATAGACATGAGAGAATGTCTGTGTAGTTGGGCTTGGCACCAGGAGCGGCAGCAGAAGTTCAAGGCTCGAGATCCTAAGAGGATGGTAGGTCCAGCCCAAAGGCATGTGCAGAGTGGCAGAAGATCTGTGCCAGAATGCGGAAGTACTGAAGAAGTGAAGTGCCTGGAGTGGTGGACAGGTTTCCTGAAGCTGTGTCTGTATCGGCAAAGGTGCTGCCGGGGAAAGCAGAACAAGGTTCTGAGTCTGGGGCGCACAGGTCAAGTGGACAGTGCGATAGACAGGGTACCAGGGCACTGGGCACTGGCAGGAGGACATTGGCAGTTGTCAGGCTGGTGGGATATGGCACAGGGAAACAGGGAGGTCCACACTAACACACTCCAAGTAATACAAGTCAAGCAATGTGCACACATTTGTACATTTTGGAGGGGATTGTTAGGAAGGAGTCCCAGGGGTAAAACGTACAATGTGGGGAATAGCAGCAGCCATGATGACACAGCATTTGATGGCAGCTGACTCATGCTGACTCATGCTGTGTCATGGGATGTGATATCATGCAGGTGGTCACCTGGTGCTGGAAAGCACAGAGAACATCTGCAAAACTGCAGAGTCACTCATGTGACTGACAGGTGTCCAGCAGGAAGAGGCAGAGCCAGAAGGCCATGTGGAGCCCTGGCTATATAAGGCAGAAGCCTCTGGACACACATGTGGGTTGCTGTGGATTGCTGTGGTTGTGGATGGTTGTCGTCACTGTCAATAGCCTTGTATATAGAGGAACTAAGATTAAAGCCTCATCTGAGAGACGTCTGCCTGTGGAGTCTCTTTACTCTGTCTGGAAGGGGAGAGATGCTTCTCCACTGACACGCTTCTGCCTGCAACTGAGAAGGTCATGTTCCTGGTGCTGCATGCTTACGTGGATCTTCATGCGCTGCGTAACCACGCTAACATGTTCAGCAAGACAAAAGAACATCTGAGGGACTAACATATTTGATGATAGTACAAATCTCAGTATTCTATACTTCTTGCACACTATTTAAACTGAAGTATTGAAGCATTTTAAAGTAGTCCATTTTGTGCTTCCACAGTAGAACAAAACTATCGTATCTGAAAGTTTTGGTTCTCTTAGACACCGTTCTGTGCTCCAGTTTTATATGGCAACTTTATCAGCATAAAATGACCCCATCAGTTACATTTTTTGTCATACTTGTTCCTTGTGAGACAATATAATGAAAATTACAAAGTGCATTCTTCATAGGAAGACCCATAAAACTGTCAAATTTGACTTTTAATTGAGGCAATTGTGCTTTTCTGTAGAAAAATCTACATTTAAAACTTTCTACTCCCAATGTGTTAGTACAGAAGAGATACTGTACTTTTGAGAAATGGTGATAAGGTAGTCACCAAACTTACTGAAGTAACCAAGCCTCATTATAGGTGAAACTACGTATTAGGAAACTGCAGAGAAAAATGCTGAAATATCAATGGGAGCAGGAGTGCTAAAGGATTATTTGTATCAGGTTGTCTAATAACAGGTATGAGGCAGTTTTGAGCACTGGATAACAATTGTTTATATTCAAAATGATTTCTGTGACACATGATGTTCAGATCTGAAAGAACTTTAATGCAGTAAAATAAATCAGGAGACAATAGCTCAGAACCAAAGCTTTGTAGTGCACTCATGTGCACACAGAACTTATGTCAAATCAAGCTTTGTCTGTGACTTAAGAAGAGGAACTAATTCTACAGATATCATGGAGGTTCTCTCTATGAGTATCACTCTTCACCAGTATTTATCTAAGTAACTTTTAAAAGATTGCAAACTAGGGTGTTGGCTAACCAGTATCCTACTTTATAACAGTCACACAATTTCAGGTATGCAGAAATATCACACCTCACTACCCTGCTTTTTCCTGCTTCTTTTAACAACAACAACAACACACAGTCCTCTCTCACACATCTACACACAGGAACACAGACCAGCTTTCAACAATGAAATCACTGCCTCTGGGAACTCTGTGTGTGTGTGTGTGTGTGTGTGTGTGTGTGTGTGGTGCTCGAGCTTGTACTCATCTAAAGGAGCTCTTCAAATGATTTGTGCAAGGGGGAGGGGGGAGAGAACAAACTCTATTCATTTATATTCCAGTATGTTTTTCTAACCTTCGGGTTCACTTTCTTCGGAAAACTGAAATTGATTTGTAGTTGTTTTCATCTGGCTATCTTTCAATGTTTCAAAAACTGTAAATAGACAAAAATATATAGTAAGTTTCTTAAAATGGAGTGGGTAACTTTTGTGATGAGCACTGCTGAAAGTATTTTTGTTCTTTTCCCCTGATTGGTGGAGCAGGAGCCAAAAATTAAAGTTTTGATTGCCTGCAAGTCTTTTCTCACAAATGTGGGGGAAATTCCTTCACTGTAAACATTACAGAATAGGCACATTCCAATAAAAAATGTAAATGTAAATACATTATACATAGGAATTCTGCTTCTATAATGTACATTGGCCAATAGTAGTTTGTGTTTCTAAAAAATATTTATTATAGTTTAAATATATTTTTAAAGTTGTTGTACACTACCTTGGTGGCTCTCACAGAAAGGGACTATTAAAATATTGCAAGATAAATAAATAAATAAATAGCCACATGTATGACTCCATGGGTATGTAACATGCCCTGAAGTGCGAATTAGACACTTAAGATACATAATAATAGTAATAATAATAATAATAATAATAATAATAAATTTTTATTTATAGCCTGCCCCTCTGCGCGACAATTGAGGCGGGGTACAACATTTTAAAACAAACAAGTTAAAACATTCCCTCGTCCCATAATCCGACCCTTCCATCTTAAGCATCTATATCAAGTGTACATTAATTATTACTTTCAAACTGCAATCTAGCATGCCAGAAATGTACAACTTCCAGAGGTCCAGAATTTATGCATGTGTCCTTTTTAGGAGGGTCAGAAATAACTTCCAGTCACTTCCATTCAGAAAAAACAATCATACCAGGCCAAAAACAACTCTAGGAGATTGAAGAAATTTCCCCTACCCTCAAAGACAGAGCAAGAGGCATTTTAAAATTAAATTAACTACATGATTGTTTCTTCACACAATGTCACACATGCTGCTGGTGGGAAGCACATTACCAGTATGTCACACAAGTTCTATTTAGATTAATTAATTTAATTAATTACCTACACTGAGCCAGGGCAGTTAAAGCGGTCTCAAACTGGATTGTGTCTGCAGTGTGTTTTGGACCTAAATGATGGTGCTTCGTGTTGTAAAAGTCTTAGTCCTACATTCTATATCTGCCATAATTGTAACAATCATACCATTTATCTTAAAATGTTTCAACTTGTCAGTGCTTCACAATATATTATTTGATTAATCCTTACCATAGCTCTGTAATAAAAGCCAATATACTTGAAATAGGCTAGTATTCTAATCATACCGAATAAGACTACCTTGTGATCTTTGAAGTGAGACCTCAATTGGAGATTTCTCAATTTTTAACATATGTGCCTAGTCATTACACTGAAAAAGCAGAAATGGCAATTTCTAATAACTTCTAATATTGGTGAAAACTTTTTAATTATGATAATCCTGCAACAGGTTGATTTTAGAGAGGATGGAAACTTGACCTGAGCATTAAAAAACATATGTGCGAACTAAGACTAAATACAGACAAGATAGAGATTCTAGAGATCAATTGGGAAGCCAATCCTGGACTTGGATTATACTGTTATGGGGGGAACTGAACCTCCTCTTTAGGCTGCTCTTGGGTAGAGATGGCAAGGCCCAGGGAAAAACCGGAAAAAACTGGAAAAATTGAAAAAAGTAAGAAAATCAATTATGGAATGTTTTATTTTAGCATAATGAATAATATTTTAAGACAAAGTGTACATATATTCTCCAAATCATTTCTAAAAACTATGTACAATATCAGATTATTCTAATTTCTGTGCACTGAGTGCATTTTTGTGCACTGAGTGAAGACAAACCTAGATTACAAAATGAACTCTCCAATGCAGGAGCAAAATGCATTTCTTCCTATAGGGGTCACTGCTATTGTCACGAGAGAAGAAAAAGGTATGTTTGGTTCTGGTGTGTCCTCTTCACTGGCCTCAAAGCACTGGAAGGAAGTACAGAAAAAAAAAGAACCTGAACATATACTTAATTTAAAAAGGTAAGAGTTTAAATTTATCTGATTTCAGAAAATTGAACCATATTTATATATTTATTTGGAGTATTTATACCCCGCTCTTCAGCGATAAAGGCTCTCAGGGCAGCTTACAAATTGTTAATTAGACAGTTCCCTCCCTAAGGCTTACAATATAAAAAGACATGACATAAAAGGAGAAGGAGAAAGGAAAGTGGGGAAGGGGATCAAGTCTTCTGTCTCTGGGCTAAGCCTGGTAGAGCTGGGTCTGCCCTTCTCTCCCTCTGAGGCCATGGCTCATTAGCTATATTAGTCTATAACCTTCTGGTAAATAATAATTAAATTGCTACTAATTTGGTTCTTTACTTCCTCCAACCCTAGCCATAGCTTAGTCTTGTCTTGCAAGCTAGCCACTAAATTATTTTTCTTTCCTATTCCCTTCAGGAAAATGGTGAAACCAACATCTAGTATATGGAGGCACTTTTACATTACAAGTTCTTCTCAGAAGAAAAATGCAATTTGCAAATACTATCAGGATGACAAAACATATTTTTGTATGTAACAAGTGTTCTGTAGATATTAAAAAAATCCTTCATGGATCTAAGTGAAGAGGACCATAAAGATGAAAGTGCACATATGAGCTCATAGCTTTCTTCAATATTCTTGTTCAATAAGTCCTCTTCCTGCTCATCTGTAACATCAGCAGCATCACAAAATGTTGTCCCATCAGCAGCATCTTCCACTAAACAAATATTGAAAACAACTGCATCAAAAAAAAAATACTCAGTAATTTTATATGTAGACAATATGACACCTGAAGATCAGGAAAAAATTGATCAAGCTCTTGTAAGAGCAATATATTCTTCTGGAACATCATTTTCAATAACTGAAAATACATACTGGCAGGGAACTTTGAAATTATAAAGACCATCATACCATTTGCCCAGCTGACATTCTTTGAGCAAGCCTCTTTTGGAGTTAGAATATGAACATGGAATGGAATCTGTGCAAGGAAAAATCAATGAAGCATTGTGTCTTGTACTACTTACAGATAGATGGGCAAATATGAGAGGAGAAGGAATTATAAATTTTGTGATAACAACACTTCAACTGGTTTTTTACAGAAGCACTGAAACAGGAGACAACAGACATAGGACCTTATCAAACGCTGGCCACGAAGCGAAAAGTAACAGAAAAGTAACTGAAGTGAGAATAAATTCAGTTCTATACCGAAACGAACTGAATTTCGCCCTGGCGGCCATAGCGCAATGAATACGAAGACTCCAAAGGGGATTTAGCGATCAGGCGCCGCGGGATGCGGTTCACGTGGGAAGAAGGAAAACACACACGCACACACATTTTCTTCTCTCTCTCTCTCTCCCTTCCCGCCACCCAAAAAGTCAGCATCGCAGAAGGCGCTTCTGTGGATGGCAAGGATGGGATGAAGGAGTCGGGAGGAAAGGCAGCCAAGGGGACCGAGGAGGAGGAGGAGGGCTGGAGGACTGGAGGAGGGAAGGGGTGTTGGTGGGGAAAAATGCGAGAGAGATGGAGAGAGAGAGATCGCCTCCCTCTTCCCTCCTCCTCTCCTTCTCCTCCTCTTTCTCAATCCGGTTTGCCTTTCGCCAATCCCTTCCCCTCGCCGGGATTTTCTGCTTAGGAGAGCTCTCCCTGCTTCCCCGCCCCGCCCACCATTGTGCAATGAATACGAAGGCTCCGCTTGTACTTCCCCAACAAACCGAATGTCAAAATCTCCCTACTCGCTACGGATTAGCTTCGGGTTCTGTGGAGTTTCGGGGCAGCGTCGTGTGTACACGCGGGGAAACAATACAGATTAGCTCCGTGTTCTAGGGCAGCGTCGTGTGTAAACACGGGGAAATAATATGTATTAGCTGCAGGTACCCTTTGGATTAGCTCTGCTCTAGACCCCATGTGATAAGGCCCATACTGAAGAGTATATCAGTTGTAAAATATGTGAAGTCCTTCAGAAAGCTGGGAGCAGTAAATGCCAGCAATAGGAAAGCCGCATGGGAGATCATAATGGATAAGTATCCACATATTACTGCAATAGGATACGCATCTCATGGGCTAAACTTGTTTCTTAATGATATTATGAAACTGGACACCTTTCATATGATCTATAGACAAGCAAAAGAAGTTATAAAACATTTAAAAGCTATTCATATTGTAGCAGCAGTTTTCAAGAAAAAGCAAGTAGAAAAAATGCAAAGAATAAAATAGTGACACTGAAGCTCTGTAGTAAAACTTGGTGGGATGGAGTTGTGATCTCCTTTGAAAGTTTATTAAAAAAAAAAAAATAAAGAAGCTCTTCAAGAAACAGTAATAGTTGTAGATCTTAAAGTACCCAGGAGTGTAAGAAACACTGTTCTTGATGAGGATGTCTTCTGGGTTCAGCTGCAGAACTCCCTGAAGATTTTAAATTCAATTTCTGCAGCAATCACTGTATCTGAATCAGACAGTGCACTTCTGTCAGAAATTCCTTCTCAAATGACCAGGATAAAAACAGCTGTCTTTGAGAATCTCGGTGTATTTCCACTTACAATTGTAGAAAAAGTAAAGTCAAAGATTTTATTTTAAAAAGAGAAGAATTCTGTTGGCATCCAATTCATGCTACTGGAAATCTGTTAGAGCCAAGATTCAAAGGGGGTAATATGAGTGATGGTAGCACTGCTTACAATATAAAGCATTTGATTGGGTTACAAAATGAGCATCACACTTAGGACTTGATGTTGGGAAGGTATTTGCAAACGTTGCAGAATATAGAGCATCTTCAAGGATTTGGTCCAGGAATGCAATTTGGGATTCTGCCAAAAATATCCCTCATGCAACACGGTGGCAAGGTCTTTGCACAATGCAGCCTCTGACTCCTGCTTCTCACCTTCTTCAGATTCCTACATCTTCTGCAGCATGTGAAAGAATTTGGTCTATGTTTGGAAACACTCACACTAAATCAAGAAATAAACTGACATGTGAAAAGGTAGAGAAACTTATTTCAATCTGGGCAAATCTTAAGTTTTCAGAAATCCATGATGACAAACATAACAAAGCAGAAGCCAAGAAAGAAACTGATACTGATTACTATAGTTCAGAAAATGAGTCTGATTAAATTTCATGCCTATTCATTAAATCTTAGTCCCTCCTCTCTTCCACATACTTCCCCTCCTCAATTATTTTTTATGGGAATGAGTGCTTTATGTCTATTTGATACTGTGGAGATGAAATATAAATAATTTTTTTGTTACTAATGTTGATGATTTCTTCTGTGGGTTTTTTTGCCTGCTCCATATAAACTAGCAAAACAAAAATTCAGGAGATTATTACTCTATTTGTTACAAATAATGTTTTTTTTAAAAAAAGTAAATTCTATTTGTAATAATTGTTTGAATATACTGTATTTTAATATACAATTACATAATCATATTTTATGTTCCTAAAATAAGAGTGACTTTCAATCTGGAAAAAGTGCTAATGTTGCATTTTTTCAATTTTTCCAAAAAAATATATCAATTTTTCCCCGTGGCTTCAAAATTTCCAGAAATTTTACATCTCTACTCTTGAGCCCAAGCACTTCTTCTGTATGGCAAGGCAGCTACTGTGGCCACAAGCACCTTTGTCCATGATTCATTCGTCAACCAGCTGTATCTCTTCTGGGAGTAGGCAAAACACCCTACAGTGATGCATTCTTTAATTATTTCTCATTCAGACCCCACTCCACATGGGGCTACTTTGAATAATTTATGGACACTATTGCTGCTCCAAGGCAGTCAGACTTAATTCTGATGTGTCTCATACATACTATGCAACACTTGGTCTTGAACCAAGTATACTGACTTCTAATTTGCAGGTACTGTTTTTGACCAATAACAGCCTTAACAGGTTTAGGGCAAAAATATCTGCAAGGTGGTCTCCTCCTGTATGAGTGTATTTCATTTAACATCTTTATCAGAGCTTTTGCTCAATGTTCCAACATGAAGAAAAGCTAGGTTAGACAGAGCCTTCTTGTAGCAAGACCCTGACAAAGGAAACCATTCCTCAGGGAATGAGTTAGGCTGCATCTTTAGTAAGTGTTACACAAACAGTGAAAGTTGAACCTTTTCTCTCAGCTTCTGACAAATTTTCATATTGTTCTCTGGCTTGTTCCATTTCTTTGTTATTTTGCTCATGATTGTTCATTTTCTTGTAGTGCTGTTTCAAATTACACATTGTTTTAAGGGCCATGTTGGGTAGAAAAGTGATGCATGAACACTTTTAAACAAAAACAACTGTCACCACTCAGTTTCTCAGTCTCTATTCCCACATCTGTAGAATCATAACCACAGAATATCCCAGATCATGATGGAAAAGAATGAATTAAGCAATAGAGAACCTTGTGACCACAGTAGCATATAAATGTACAACAAAATAGACCAGTTGAATTGCACCCAGTTTCATTAAGGATTTATAAACATTCTCGAAATAATATCACAAGAATAATGTCAATAAAACAGTATGAATATTTGTATCATGAATGAATTCCAAATTTCACTGAAAAGAAAAGTATTGTTTTTACCTGTTATGGGAGAATTTTTCACACTGCCCTCTTGTGTGTTCTCTCCTGTAATTCCATGATCACACTTTATTAGACTTTTTCTTTTGCCTTTTGCAGGGATATACTTCACTCTCTTATCCACTGAACTATTTACTATCACTTCCAAACCATTGTCTTTTAATACTACTGAATCAATTTTAATGCCTTGATTAATAATACTGTTGGCTACTATATGTACTTCAGGGACCTCTCTTGAATCTTTTAAACTGTAAATGTCAATCTGAGTTTGGCTCGAACTGTCTGCAGAATGGATTCTTAGAGTAATATTAGTTGTTCTTACTGATTTACCATCATTATTTCCAGTATTGTTGTCCTGTTTCAAGTCAGGAAGCAAAGTCTTTTTCTTTTTATCCTCTTCGGTTCCTGTACCCTTCACTTTATTATGGGTCACTGGAGGGTCCATAAAGATATTTGGGAAAATCTTGTTCAGCAGTGAATAGCTACTGGAAAGGGGGGTTTCTTGTGCTGTTAGGCTACTAGGAGTTGACTGCTCCTTTACAGAGGATCCTGAAACAATACAGTTGCATATGTTAACATTCTAGCAGTTTCTGCACTATAAATTAGCCAAGCAAGTGACAAACACTATTCATATGGCACTACTTGAGATTGTGATTGCAACACGTTTACATAGAAGCAAATTCCTTTGAAATGAAAGTGATGGATTTCCAAGTAAATGTGTTTTAGATTAAAGTGTCTGATGATACTAACTAGAATGTTACCAAGATTAAACAATGGCCGTTTCCATAAGGAATTTAGTAAACATAAAACATAAACAACAAGGACTACTTGCCTGTTACTGCAGTCATTTGTATAGTTAATGTTCTGTTTTGTTTCTCTGAAATTTCATGTTCATGCAGCAAATTATTTTGGTACAAAACTTGGGTTTGGTGATCTGAAAATAATCAAAACAAAACTTTTTGACTGTTGAATTCTGGTATCATGTAGTATAATGTTGGTAAGCCAGTAAATCTGAAGTTCAAATATTTTATCAGCCTTGAACTTACACAATATTTTTATTTAAGCCATCATCAATGAACTCCCCTTCTCTCAATCTGCAGTAACCAGAAAATAGCACAAGACAATTTTATGAGAAATACTGAAGATAATGTATATTAAGCACTTTGCAAAACTCAGGAAAGTGTTGCACAAATGACTGTTGCTGACTTGTAAGGAATAAATAGAATAGCAAATTGCAAATCCAAAGACATAATAGATCAGGGAGGTTTTCCCCTATCCAGTTCAGTATCTAGAATATAATCTCAGTAAATAACCTAAAGGTACCAAATTCCATTGATATTGGAAGATAAGCAGGATCAGTCCTGGTTAGTACATGGACAGGAGACTGCCAAAGAATACCAGGTGTTGTAGATTATATTTCAGAGGAAAGCACTGGCAAAACCACCTCTGAGTACTCCTTGTCCCAGAAAACCCTAAGAAACTCATGGGGCTGCCATAAATTGACAGGTGGCATGAAGGAACATACATGCACATCTAGAAAACAGTAGCAGAAACAATCAAAATCTTAACTTATACTTAGAAAATAATTCTATTATTCACTTTTTTTTTTTTTAAATAACAATATGCCAGGTACCCTGCAGGATATATGAATGTCATAATTCAGCCTAAAGAGTAAATGGTCATGGCTCAGACCTATGCACATTGATTTAACAATAGTGATAATACCTTCCATGCCTGGTGACATTTCATATGTATTGATAGCTGAAAGAAGCAAGCATTTCTGGAGGAATCTTACTTATTTGTTTATTTCAAGTCTTGCTAGACAGTTTTAGTTTATTTGTAAAGAAACAAAGTAGGTTGTTGTGAAGATTCACTGTTGTTGCCGTTTACTAATTTCTATCCTGCCTTCCTCCCAATAATGGCACTACGGTGACTAACAACATTCTTAAAAACAATAGATATTAAACTATGCAAAGTCATTAATAAAATAATAAATTTAAGTTATTTAAAAAGTGATTTATAAAGTTAAAGCATAAACTTTTAAAACATTACAATTCTTTAAAAGACCACATACAAATCTTAAAAAACAGCACTACACAGAATTAAAACCCCACCCCAGTCAGTTTTTAAAAGCTGCATGGCATAAAAATGTTTTGACTTGCTGACAGAAGGAGAGCAAGAATGGAGCCATCCTGGCCTCACTAGGGAGGGAGTTCCAAAATCTGGGAGCAACCACCAAGAAGGCTTTCTCCCTTCTTCCCACCAAACAAGCCTGGGAAGTTGGTGAGACAGAGAAAAAGGCCTCTCTAGATGATCCTAGAGCTCTGAGGGGCACATAAAGGAAGATACGGCCCTTCAAATAACTTGGATCCATGCTGTATAGGACTTTATAAGGAGATTAGTGCATTACTAATAAACCCGATTTACCTCTTCCAAGTTAAATTCGGATTTGGGATGCAGCCAGGTATTACCGCATGGATTTTGCCACTGTTGCCACCCCCCAACTGCATCCCTGCAAAAATCTGGCAAAAGTCCGCCCTCATCTGGCCTCTTTACAAAGTTGGGAGCTTCCTGGCTTTACAAATTGGCCAGCTGAGGGTGGATTTTAGCTGGATTTTTGCAGGGATGCAATCAGAAGGTGGCAATGGCGGCAAAATCTATGTGTTAATACCCAGCTGCATTCTGAATTCAAATTTAATTCAGAAGAAGTAAATTGGGTTTATTAGTAATGTGATAATCTCCTGAGTCAAAACCATCACTTTGAATTGGGTCCAGAAATAAACCAGCAGCCAGTGAAGCTGTTGCAAGAAGGGAGTTGTGTGCTTCATCTAGCCAGCCCCAGTTAACAACTGGCTGCAGCTCTTTGGGCCAACTGCAGTTTCTGAGCACTTTCCAAAAACATCCCCATGTAGAGTTTATTACAGTAATGGTTGCCAAACTATGGGGCACCCCCCCCCCCCATGGATGTGCGAGAATTGTTCAGGCGGGAGCACAAGACTTGGAAGCCCTGATCCTCTTCTTCTTCCTCCTCCTCTTCTCAAACTTTTTCTGTCCAGGAGGGAAAGAAAGAAAAAAGCAGGGAGGGTGCTTGGAACTGCCACCTCTGCCTGATGGAGGATGAAGAACATGGGGAAGCTCACTGGATCATGGCCTCTGGAAGGCCCATCCTAAGCTGCCATTTCTTCTTCCCTTATCTGTCCTCTCACTGCTCTGGTTCTCAGGATGAAATGCTGCAGCCTCAACCAATGCACCCACTCAATGTAGTGAGCCACAGACAGATAGCGGCCAAAGGAAAGCCAGCATCCGTGATGGACCCTAGTGGCAGAGGAGGCTGGCTCTATCACCTGGATCGCTTGTGTCCCCTCAGAGGCAGAGACAAATGGCTTCAGTGGCTCTGCTCCTGAACAAATGGCACACTAGGCTGGCTGGCCAGCCGAGGGGGAGCAATGCAGCACTGCTGACACTGCTATAGAACTCCATGTTGTTTTGCTATCTTATACCAACATGGGCTTGGATTGCTTGAAAACACAATGACTAAATAGCTACTAGTAGACCTTTCTAATTTCACTTCAAAGTGATCTGAGCTATGTCATGACATGCCTGGATACAACATGCAAAAACAGAATGAACAGAACACTCCACAAAAACAAAATGAATATAAACATAAATATATAGAGGGAAGGGAAGAGAATAATAATAACAATTTTTAGAATTTTATTTGGTTTGCCTTTTTCAGGTCAGTTTATGATCTCATAATTTCACCATTCCAGGACTACTGTTATTTACAAATACAGAGTTTGGTATTGTGTACATATTTATGTACTGATAGCCAGCATGGTATAGTGGTTTGAGAGTTGGGCTACGACTGGAGACCATGTTTGAATCTCTGCTTGGCCTTGGAAACCCACTGGGTGGCCTTGGGCAAGTCACATTCTCTCAGCCTCAGAGGAAGGAAAAACAAACCCCTCTGAACAATTCTTGCCAAGAAAACCCCATGATAGGTTTGCCTTAGGTTTGCCATAAAGCGACTTGAAGGAACATAACAACAAAGTAACATTAATACACATTAGATATACAGGAAATAGGAAAGGAATAAGGGAATTGTTTATTAATGTATAGCTTAAACTGTCAAAAAAAGTACATTTTCATGGGGATCCCTTTCTGCTTGAATTGCCTTCGAAATAAAGCAAGTTTGCATTATTTTTACTAATGAAGATACTGTACAGCAGAGGTAGGACTCCTAAGGTCATCCAGATGTTGTTGGATTGCAGTTCCAAGCAGTCCTAGCCAGAAGAGTCCATAGTGAGCAATGCAGGAAATTACAAGTCAGCAACATGTGGAAGGCTTTATGATTCTTACTCCTGATATAAAGTAACTGCTAAAGTGGGCAACTTGTAAAGCGAAGGAAAGTCATTCAAGGAATTACATAGGAAGAAAACTACAACTGTAAAAACTTTCTCTAATCCTTGTAATTTCTTTCACAAGTAAACCTTGATGGAAGCAAAGGAGGGGGGATTTTTGCTACAAAAATCTTTCTTGGATTTGAGCTGAATAAGAAAAAAGAGAAAGGGAAAAAATGGTAAAAAAAAAGGACCATCAATAAAGTGTGACCTTGAGCTTCCTGTTCTAGTAAGACGGAAGAACTAAAAGCAGCCTCAAACCACCCCTTCCCATATAAGAGATCTGATCCATCTTCATTTTTTGCTACTAGGATGCAGGGAGGAAGTGGCCATTTGATTGTTTTAAGAGCCACATGTGGTTTATCAAGAAAAGGTATATATGTTTTCTGCTTTGCATGTACTATTTTTGTCTGAGCTGCTTAATGGTCAAATGTGACATACAATGATGCAAAAATAAACCAATTATCTGTGAAAGTTTGAACTTGAGTACACATTTTATCTCTGTTTCACTGGAATCTAAAACAACTTGTGCAGCAGAGGTAGGACTTGTGCTGGCAAGCACCTTCAAATGTACATTACTATAATAACTAGGGCTTTGGTTATAATACAGATTTTACATAAATCCTCTGAATTCAAACTAGAAATGAGGCACCTGGGTCACATAGATCAGCATACATCCACTACTGTATTGAAGAGCTTTTATCCTGGCCTGGGAACTAATGATAATTTAAAATTTTAGTGTTTTCTAATCTTTCACATACATGGCTGGAATTATTACAGTATACTGTTGCCTATGGTGCTAATCCCACTAGTATATTTGATCAAACACTTTTGCAGCTTTCTGTATACTTCAAAAACCTTGCATCTGATAAAGTGGGTTTTAGCCCATGAAAGCTTATGCTACAATAAAATGGTTATTCTTTGGCAAAAACATGAAACTCTGTTTTTGCTGCAAAAGACTAGTAGAACTAACCCATTGAAAATTCAGATATTCAGTTTAACCAAACATAATCAATGTGACAAAAGAAATGAGTATGAACACCAAAGGGCAGAAGTGCTTATATAACTACCAACATGTTTCCTACTAAATATGTTTTCCAGAGCTTGCCATCATTTTCTGTATTTAAGCAAATATCCTTTACCCTTCACAAAGTATAACACTAATTTCCTCCACAAGAGAACTGACAGGCTGATGCACAATCCAGTTCTCCGATGGCTACCAGAAAGTAGGTTGACAAAGTGGCTGAGTTATCTGTAACTGTCCATAATTATTATTGGGAGGAAGACAGAATAGAAATGAAGAAACAACAACAGCAACAACAGTTTTAGATGCAATAATTATGGAAGAACAGAGTGACTTGGTATAATTTAGAAATACACATAAAGTAAAGTCTAGTCAGTTTGCTGCATCTTCTTGGTCTTCTTCATTTAGAAATTCATGGCTTCAATGTGTGCTTCTCCCTACCATTAGCTCTAAGTTCACAATACATGTTTTGGATATTTAATATTCTCAAGCAGGAATAGGCAACTTGTTACTTTCCACAACTCCCAGCATTCTTCACCACTGGCTATGCTGGCTAAGGCAGATGGGAGTTGCACTCCAACAACATTAAGGTGGGCACTTGTTGCCCTTCCATGTTTAAGACATTTTATTTAACTGTAATACATTTAACATGTAGTTTGTTTTTGATTTTTAAAAATGCAAATAAATAATAGCAGTTGGAAAAGCAATGAACGAGCTGGCACTTGACAATGCTGTTGAAAACCATATCGTTATTTTAAATATATAAATATTTTACTTCACAGGCTTACTTGCTTCCTTCCACAATGTCTTCCATCATAATTATGGGACTGACACTGAATGCAAAAGGAGTATTTTTAACCAAGTGTTCATATGATGCAGCTGTACTCATTCTTAATCACTCATTAATGTCTCGTCAAAAGAGTACTGTATTTTTTGTTTGTTTCATTTACCAAAGGTCAGCATACTTGGAAGCAATTGTCATACACCATTACAGACCTTTTTACATATTTTTCTTGCATTGTTCTAAGCTATCATGTGCGCAAATGAGTCAATTGGTATGCAGATTGTCTGTCATTAAGAGCATTTGAAAATCAGCTTTGTCATTGGTTTAGTGTTGGAACTTTGGATTCATGCATTTACTTCTTGAATATGCTCTGGCATTCAGAATGGGCCTGAGGATGGATGGTCATGCCAGACTGAACAGTTCTGTACATTTAAGTCTAACTGAACAGTGGTAGAATTCAAACAAACAGCCATGCTAATCTGTAGAATCAGTATGCATAGAGATCTTGTAGCACCTTTGAAACTAACTGAAAGAAAGAAGTTGGTAGCATGAACTTGCATATACTGTAGTCTACGACAGCTCATGCTGCCAACTTCTTTCTTTCAGGCTATTATCGCACCGCTCAAATAACCCGGCTTACCTTTTCCAAATTGAAGTCTAATTCAGGAAGTAGCTGGATCCTATTACAAGGATTTTGCTGCCAAAGCCACCTGGCACGTCCAGCCCGGCGGCAGCCAAGGTCCCCAGCACATCTTGGCAGCCATTTTTTCAAGTCAGAAAGCTCCTGGTTTCAAAATAAGGCTGCTGAAGTGTGCTGAGGACCCAGGCTGCAGCTGGGCTGGACTCGCCCAGCAGCTTTAGTGGCAAAATCCTTGCGATAAGACCCAGCTGCCTCCCGAATTAGACATCAGCTCGGAAGAAGTAAGTCAGGTTATTTGAATGAAGCGATAAAGTCCTCAGTTAGGAGCTTATTGCTCTGCTAAACAAAACATCTTACCTCTCCCGAACTGAATTTTAATTTGGGCTGCATCCAGATACTATCACAGGGATTTTGTCACCAAAACCACTGGCAGAATACAGCCGGGTCCAGCTCTGGTCCCAGGAATGTTCCGGCAGCCATTTTCTTAAGTCCGAAAACTCCTGATTTCTTAAAGAGGTTTGCTGTGTGCCCCTGGGACCCGGGCTAGACCAGCAGCAAAATCCCAGCGATAGTGTCTGGATGCAGCCTGAATTAAAATTCAATTCAGGAGAGGTAAGATGCTTTATTTTAGTGGAGTGATAAACTGTTTAGTCTCAGAGGTGCTGCAAGATCTCTCTACATACTGATTCTACAGGCTAACACAGTTATATCTTTGAATTCTACCACTATGAAAAGCACCAAATTTAGCCAAATGGAGTGGAAATCCATCAACCTCAAGAAACTTGCCCAGATGCAGACAGACATCTTCTTTCTCAATAAATGCAAGCAACAGGATGTCATTCCTGAAGGCATACATGTAAAGAACCTTCCACAGACTGCAGTGACAAACAGTGTAAAATCCTTTCCAGGAAACTATTTAAACATCTGATAAGCATTATATACAGCAAACAAGAAAAGATCAAAAGGGAGATGAAGCACAAGTAAGGAACCAGCCCTCTTCACAAGCCATCAATGAACGTACGGTAGACCCTCTCAATTTGTGGGAGATCTGTTCCAGACCCTCCCCTCATGAAAATGGTGGCTTGCAAATATTCTAGCCCCATTGAAAATAATGGCATGCACGTCCGTGGTGCGTGTGAGGCCATTTTATCCCTACTTGCTTGTCCTCCTGCAAAGAGTGAGACCACGGACTCAAAGTCCATGAACAGGGAGGGACAACTGTAATTTCTCAGACATCAGGAAAACCATCTATGAGGTGCACTTCTCTTCTCTGATGAAAAAAAGGGGAATAAACTTTTCTTGCTACTAAAAGACTCCAACAACAACAACAACAACAGGAGTGCCATGATTCCAGACAGCAATATTATAAATATATCAAGCCACAACCAGAAACAGGCAGAGAAGCCTATTTTGTCAAGGGGCTTCTCCTTCTGCCCCTCCAAACCCACACACATAATATGTTTCTGCAGTGATCTAGAGGCCTTCTTTTGATGCCTATACCTCAAAGAATACTTTAAGGACCATGACACCAGTCAAGAGAACAACACACTAAATGCATCTGTAATTAAACAGTGATCTATTTCCCCTCCAACCACAAATAGAATTCTGATCTGCTCCAGAAGAAGATATTCCTTCTTAAGTGAATTAAAAGTATTTTTCTTTTTGCTTGCATTGCAATAGCAAAGTGTAAAATGCAGTGTTAGCCAACCCCACAACCCTATAATTTAAGAGCTCCTCCTTTAACATGGGGGTATAGTTTGCAACTTGTTGAAAGAAAGCACTGATTGAACTCCCCTCCCCACATAACTGATTCACTATGATAATCATGCAATCACCAAAACTACCGCAGAGAACTTCCAAGAAAATAATAGACTAGAAAAGTTCTAAGTTTATTCCTGCTTTCTGTGCCTTAGGTAGTATCTTCTAAATATAACATCTCTACAAAACTGCAACTTCCCCAACCCTGAATTGTGAATTGCTAAGAGACTGACTACTCCTCACCCTGTTTGTACTATTCACTGTATGAAGCAAAAACAGCAGGTCTCTGAGGCCTCTGATACCAGACAGCATGTGTACTGCATTCAACCTGGCGAGCAACAAATTGTGTGGGGTTATGATTGTGTGAGCAATAATCTTGAGCCTAAAACTCCAGGAAAGGTGTCAGATTTAATCCCAGCAAAACAAGTGGGGGTTCTGACCATGATGATTTCTTTTTGCTATAAAGTAGCTTTAAGGATCACTAATCAGTAATTTGCAATTACTTATGCTGTTTTGGACAAAGACTGCACTGAGCAACAAACTTATATGTGTGTATTTTACAAAGGAATACTATTAGCATCAAACTACCATGCACAGCTGCCAGATGTCTTTTATTTTAAAGCAGAGATGGTAAAAGTATGGCCCTCCAGATGTTTCTGGAGTGCAACTTTAATCATTTCTCACTATTGAATATGCTGGCTAGAGCTGATGATCTCAAATTATCTGAGGAAGTAGACCAAATCTATAAAATCTTACGCTACAGCTTCTTTCACACAATTAGTCTCAAAGGTGCAAGATCTCTTTGTATACTGATTTCAAACCAAGTTCAACAGCAACTGGAGTGCCATGTATGCATCACATATTTTGAAGTTCTGTTGTTTTTTTTAAACCACATACTGTTGAATCCAAATTGTGTGGTAGAAAGCATTTCCCCCATTTATTTCACTTTCCTGTTCTGTATGTCTGAGTTTTCATCTTGTGAAGGTTGCTGAATGAGCCAGAATAGTCATGTATATCGTATTGCTTAATAATAATAATAATAATAATAATAATAATAATAATAATAATAATTTATTTATATCCTGCCCCTCTGAGCTCAATCGGGGCAGCTAACAACTATAAATTACATCATATAAAATCCGGAGACAATACCCACCCCCCTTAAAAAGATATTAAACTAAAGGCAACTTAAAACATTTAAATACATAAAAGTTAAATAACTCAAGTTAACTAAAACAAACAAATGGTAAACAACAGACAGTGGCAGCAGTAAATTTAAAAAGGGCAAAATAAACCAATAAGATGAAATAAGGATTCTAGAGGCCAGGAATCTAATCTGGAAAGGCCTGCCGGAAGAGATCCATCTTAACAGCCTTTTTAAAGCTGTTGAGCATGGTAATCTGATGGATCTCGTCCGGCAGGCCGTTCCATAACTTTGGGGCGACTACCAAAAATGCCCTCTGGGAGGTAGCAGACAGCCTAGATTTTAGTGGCTATAGCAAGTTCCTCCCAGAGGACCGGAGTGCGCAGGAAGGATTGTATGGGAGGAGGCAGTCCGGAAGATAGGTTGGACCCAAGCCATTTAGGGCTTTAAAGGTTATAACCAACACCTTATACTGGGCCAGGAAATTAATAGGCAGCCAGTGGAGGGACTTTAGCACCGGAGTTATGTGGTCCCTCCTAGATGTCCCAGAAACCATCCTGGCTGCCATGTTTTGTACTAACTGGAGTTTCCAGACCAAGCACGAGGGTAGCCCCATGTAGAGCGCATTACAGAAATCCAGATGTGAGGTTACCAGCGCATGCACTACAGTCTCAAGGTCCCTTACTTCCAGAAAAGAGCGCAGCTGGCGTATCAGCCGAAGCTGATATCAGGCACTCCTGACTGCTGCATTTACCTAATTCGTCATCAGGAGTGATGAGTCAAGGAGCACCCCCAGACTGTGAACACAGTCCTTTACAGAGAGTGTGACCCCATCCAGGACCGGAGGTTGCAACCCAATTCTTGGTTTCGGGGCAGCTACCGCGAGCACCTCCGTTTTGTCTGGATTCAGTCTCAATCTGTTTTTCCTCATCCAGCCCATTACTGCCCAAATACATTCATTGAGAGAGGAGACGCCATCGGAACTCACGGCCGATGACCGAGACATGTAGAAATAGATCTGGCTGTCATCAGCATACTGATAATATCCAGCCCCATAACTCCAAATAATCTCACCTAGTGGCTTCATATAGATGTTAAATAACATCGGGGACAGAATGGCACCCTGAGGAACACCACAAGTAAGCAGCACCCTCTGGGACCTACCCGAGAGGAAGGAATGGAACCACTGCAAAGCAGTGCCTCCAATTCTTAACCCCCTCAGGCAATCCAAGAGGATGCTATGATCTATTGTATCAAAAGCCGCTGAGAAGTCCAAAAGCACTACCCCTGTCGATGCTCAGACGCAGATCGTCGGTCATGGCAACCATGGCAGTCTCAACCCCAAAGCCTGTCCTGAAGCCAGTTTGAAATGGATCTAGATAATTGATTTCATCCAAGACAGCTTGGAGCTGAAGAGCAACCACCCTCTCAATAACCTTGCTTAGAGATGGTAACATAGAGACTGGCAGGACTCTGCAGACGCAATACGTGCAGAACAGAATGAATTGGAGGCACTGCTTTGCAGTGGTTCCGTTCCTTCCTCTCGGGTAGGTCCCAGAGGATGCTGCTTGTTCATGTCCAGGGGGTTCAGGGAAGGTTTTTTCAGAAGCGGCCTAACAGCCGTTTCTTTCAAACAAGATGGAATATGTCCTTCCCTGAGGGATGCATTGACAACGTCCGTAAGGAACACCATCAAAGCATCCCCCACCCCTGGACTGCCAGCCATGAAGGGCAAGGATAGAGAGGACAAGTTGTTTTCCTTACTCTACCAAAAAGCTTGTCCACGTCATCGGTACTCACAGATTGAAACTGATCCAGAATAATTTCATTAACTGAGTCACTGGACACCTCGTCAGTTGTTTCTGTCAAAACACTGGCATCTAAGTCGGCTCTTATCTGAGAGATTTTATCTGTGAAAAAGTTGATAAATGCATCACAGCAGGCCGTTGTCAGGTTAAGTAGCAGGACCTGAGTGGGAGGTACCCACGTCAGCTCCCCCACCACTCTAAACAGCTCTGCTGGATGGGACTCTGCAGATGCAATACGTGCAGAACAGAATGATCTCTGTGCTGCACATATTGCCTCTCGATAGGACCAAAGAAAGTTCCTATGATGACTCTGGTCAGATAAGAGTCGAGTTTTCCACCAGGTGCACTCTAGTTGTTGTCTAACCCACTTCATTTTTCTAAGCTCTGCTGTGTACTATTGCTTCCGATTAGAAGCGGGTTGGAAAGGACGCATGGGAGCGATCATGTCAATAGCCTTGGTGAAATCGGTGTTCCAAGTATTAACCAAAGCTTCGACAGGATCACCGGCGTTTCCAACCATTAAACCCTCTAAGGCTTTCTGGAATCCAATTGGTTCCATCAGCCTTCGAGGGTGGACCATTCTAATAGGTCCACCACCCCTGGTGAGGTCGATAGAGGCTCTTAGTTCAGTCTTGACCAGGAAATGATCCATCCATGACAATGCAGTGGTTTTAACAACCTCCGCCCATGGTTATTCCTGTTCCATACTGAAGACCGCATCGAGGGTATGACCCGAACAATGTGTGGGCCCGATGACCAATTGGGATAGGCTCATGTTTGTCATGGTTTCCATGAACTCCTTAGCCGCACCTGTCAGATTTTCCAAACTGGTCTCGAGTGGAATGTTGAAGTCACCCAGAACTAGAAGTCTGGGTGACTCCAACAGCAACTCAGAGACCAGCTGTGTCAGCTCGGTCAGGGAGTCTGCTAGACAATGGGGTGGTTGGTATACTAGCAGAATCCCTAAACTATTCCTGGTCCTCAGGCTAAGGTACATACACTCGAAGTGGACTGTGTTCCGGACAGGTATCCTGGTCAAGGTCAAGTTGTTCTTATAAACCAGAGCCACTCCGCGCCCCCCCCCTTCCACTTCCCCTTACCTGCTCACTGACACAATACCCGGCTGGGAGGGCCTGCGTCCAGGTTACAGCGCTATCCTCTCCCAGCCAGATTTCTGTAGAGCAAGCCAGGTCGGCTCCCTCATCTAATAAAAGATCATAAATAATGTGAGTTTTATTTTTAACTGACCTGGCATTGCAAAGGAGCAGAGTAAGGTTCTGTGGAATGGCTGGTACGCTCTCCAATCCATTCTGGGAAACGGAGTGAACTGAAGGTGGGATAGCTCTGAAACAGCGATCCCACCTTCTTTTGTAACATCTGTTCACTCCATTCCGACCATACCTCCCTTTCCCCAGCACAACTCCAATTCCCTCCCCCACATCATTCCTGCCCTCAGTTATTAAGGAGGACAATAAAGCCACAACACCCTCAGAATTGGGTTTTGGTGGAAAAAAGGGCCTGGGTAACTAATACCCCACCCAAACCCAACATTAAGCCAGTTATAGTGGCGACCTAAAATAACAGAGCTGCCAAAAATGCGTTGCGGTGCCGGGGAAGATGATGCTGGGTGGGACCCTTAGCCTGGCCTTGAGGTGATGGTATTGGGCGGGCTTTTATACTCCCACCCAGGCCTCCAAGGAGCCTCACCACTGCTGCCGCTGCCACCACCGCGCCCCCGGGGGAGATGGTGCTAGGCGGGACCCTTAGGCCTCCGCCTGTCCTCCTGGGGCTCCGCTGCTTCTGCTGCCTCTGCTGCTGCACTTCCTGGAGGTGATGGTACTGGGAGGGCTTTTATACTCCCGCCCAGGCCTCCAAGAAGCCTCGCTGCTGAACATCCAGGTCCAAAAAAATATTTTGTCACAGACTCATTGAACAACCTTAGGCGAGGGTGTCAATTTTAACATCTGCTCCTCATTTACAAAATTAGACAAAGAGCTAATTTTGACTTCTGCTCCTCACTTACAAAATTAGACAAAAAAAAATACACAAAGCATGGCTCTCAGTTGTCTTGGGAGAGACACTGTAAAGCAAGACAAGAAGTGCTGTATAAACTATGACTGAATGCAGTAGAATTTATTCCATTGTTTGTTATATTTACATTCCCTTTTTCTTCTAAGGCAGTGCTTCTTAGACTTTCAGAAGTGAGGGACCCAGCAATTCTGCCCCCCCCCCCCCCCCGCAGTGTGCCACAGACCAGAACTAAATTTGTGCCCACTAGCTGCAATGGTATGAGTTCCCAGATTCATTTGAGTCTCAGGAGACTACTGGGGGCCTTCTACACATACTGCATCAACAATCTCCTAACAGCTAACAACTTAAAAACAAAAGCTCTATTTTTTCACCAAGAGGAAAACCAGGTTCTCATAGTCCATAAGGGAAAATAGAATTAAATGGGTAGGTTGGGTTTAGACTCAGGAGGAGAAGGAATAAAGCTAGGAGGAAGGAATATCAACAATCCAAGCTATGCAGATGATGCCATAGTGCTAGCAGAAAACATCACAAACTTGGAACAATTATTAAAGAAGGTCAAAGAAGAAAGTGCAAAGGCAGGCTTAATGCTAAACATAAAGAAAACAATAATAATGACCACAGAGGACCAAATATATATTGAACCTAGACAATGAGGAAGTCAAAATAGAAAAAGTTCCTGTACCTTGGATCAAACATTGATCAGAATGGAGAATGGAATGTGAAGGGCTGCTATGAAAAAACTAGAAAGAGTAAGCAGTAAAGATATACAACTGAACGCTAAAATTAGAATAATTCAAGCCACTGTGTTCCCTATGTACAGACAGTGAACAAAGCAGATAAGAAAAATATTAACTCATTTGAGATGTGACCACAGTGTAACTCCCATGGCTCAATGCTAGGGAATTCTGGGAACTGTCGTTTGGTGTGGCACCAGAGCTCCCTGACAGAGAAGGCTCACAAAAGTACAATGCCTTTATAGCACTGAGCCATGGTGGTTAAAGTGGGTTCAATCTGGACTGTTTCCACAATGCAGCTGTGGCCATGGTTTCCCCCTCGCCCTCTTTCTTCTCCTCCTCCTAGAGGTGCAAAGTACCTGGGTCGGGCTCCCTGGTGGGCCTTATCAGGGTGCTAAGGGCAGGCAAGGGGCACAGCTGGAGGAGGGCGATGAGAAGGAAGAGCCTCCTGGCCATGTCTGCTGCCTACAGCCAGAGCCCTCTCCCTTGCCCCTGGAAAGCAGATGCCTCTGGCTCCCCTGTTGCTCGGTTTTCCTGGCTGGGCTGAATGCTCTTTCCTCTGTGAGGTCATTCAGCCATCAAACAAAGTGGCTGCTCTTTCCTCTGTGAGGTCATTCAGCCATAATAGAGTGTCATAAAAAAGCATCACAACAGAGTGGTTTCTGACATAAGCACAGAGGCGCATCAGCCCTGGCTCCAAGGAGCCCTTTCACTTCAGAGCAGGCTCTTCCTCGTACATGAAGTCAGTTATATTATTATTATAGCTCAACAACATTTGCATGTGTTACTACACAGAGAGACCTCCACAGAGGTGTGTGTGTGTGTGTGATACATGAGGAGAACAAGTGACCAGGAATGGCTTTTGGGAAGAGAAAGTTTGGTGGAAAGGGAACAGAGGCTGCTGCTTGTGAGAAAGGTGACCAGGTGTCATAACTCCAAAGGAGGACAGACAAGGCACCACAAAATGGAGGGCAATCCAGAAGAATTGAAGACTTAGGTCCCAAACACACTGCAGAAATAAACCAGTTTAAGACTGCTTTAACTGCCTTGGCTCAATGCTAGGAAACTCTGGGAACTGTCATTTTGGGAGACATTTGGGAGACATCTGTCAGAGATCGCTCTGGTGCCATAATAAACTACAATTCCCAGGATTCCCTAACATTGAGCCAGGGCAGTTAAAGCAGTCTCACACTGGATTATTTTGGATCATAGAATCATAAAGTTGGAAGAGACCTCAAAGGCCATCCAGTCCAACCCCATTCTGCCATGTAGGAACTCACAATGAAAGCACTCCTGACAGATGTCCATCCGGCTTCTATTTAAAAACCTCCAAGGAAGGAGACTGCACCACACTCTGAAATAAAAGCTAAAAACACTGCTATAAATTTAAAAGGCCCCTCATCAATGACACCTGCCCAGCATCCACCCTTTATACACTTTCCCTAAATATATAAGGGCTAGGGTCCCAAGTGTCTTCCTTTTACAAGTTTAATATCTTCAGTCGTATGTTTTTATGTGCCTATATGGTTTAGAATTCACACAGGCAGAGGCTTCTGCTGTAACAAATAAACACTGACTTTATTGAATAGCATTTAGTGAGAATGTAACTTAGGTAGAATAGTTCCAAGGTGGTATGATTACATAGATATTACAGTTACAGGCATTTCACAGTTTTCTCTTTACAATCTCCAACATACTTTCTCTCCCATTCAGTATCCTTCTCTCAGCTCAATTCCCTTCATCACTTTTCAGCTCTCTTAAACTTCCCTCTTAACTGAACTGAACTGAACTCTCTTGAACTGTACAGAACTCATCTGCCTGAACTTAATGTAACTTAACTGACTTCCCAGTCACTCACTTCTCCCTTTTATATCTACTCCGTCTCCGGCAGCCCCTACCTCACAGTCAGCCTGATGTAGGATTGGCTGTCAGTGACTCCGTCACAGCGATGCTACTCAAAACGCTGTGTACTGTGGGTACGACATCCCTGTTGTGGGTTCATTTCCAAGCTCCATGTCTTTTCGCCATCATTCTAATTTTCTACTTGTGTATTTTACCCCTCCACAGCAAAGCACACATTGGATATGGAGTCATATCTTCACTCCTGGCATAACATCAATATAGGAATGCTCTGTAAATTCCTCAAATAGATAAGTAAATAGGAATAAGATTGCAGCTTCAGAAGCTCTTTGAATGAATGCACTATGTGTTCATCCAGCGATCTCAGATGAACCAGCGATCTCAGATGAGAACATGCATGAGAATGTTATGTATTCATTTGTGTGCATATCTATGCTACCCTTTGTTGTATGCCATTATGTCTTACTATTAGATTCTGCTGTAAATATACCTGGATGATTGACAATTTTAATTTTTTTCACATGAGTATTGCATGTATTTCCCCCAAAAAAGAGAGTCATTTTCTTTTAAAAGTGGATTTTCACTGCAAAAGAAAAGTATTCACAGCAAAAGAAAAGTATTCATTCAACTCCTCCTAAGAATGTCTTTCTTTTAAAAAAAGGAACAGTGGCTTTAAAAAAATACAGAGAAGAAACAAGAGAGCATGACTAATGCGATGATGCTTCATTAATTAGAGCTCTATAAATAGCGTGTAAGGAATTAAGAATAATTTTGAACACATTAAATATTATCATACCATTACAGGTAATTTTGAGTCAAAAGAGGTCTAGGAAATAAGGTTAATAAGATGTAAGCACAGAATATACTGGAATTTCTTCAATTTTCCCCCTCTCATGGTATCCTTAAAAGATATGAGGACAGAACACTGCTGGAGAATTGATCATAATATCATAGAAAAGCAAGTTATGAGTTTGTCCTACACTGGGCATTTTTAAAGAACAGATGAAATACTGAACTTTATTACTATGTTAAGAATAGTTTCTACTCCTGGTTTTTACATGTAACAATCTGTGCATGAAATTACCGAGCATGTAATAAATTGCATCTCTGTTTCCACTCTTTTTAAAAAATATATTGCAGTTTTCTTCCATGAAAAACAGTGTGTGTGGGGTGCATCTAAAAATGTTATGTGCAGTTTGTTTCTGGACAGTCTCCCCCCCACTTTCAGCAATAAAGTGAGCCCTCTGTATTTGCTGTGGTTAGGGGCACAGATCCCCATGAAAATGGAAAAACCACAAATTAACCAAAAAAAAACACAACACCACTTTTTTTTTAACCTGAGAGAACCTCTATCTAGGAATCTCTAGATCCTCCAGTGCAACTCTACAGTCAACATCCACTGGAAGATGACCACAGAATTAGGCAGGATGAACTACAAGTGTCTAGAAAGGTGTTTTCTCTAGGAATCTCTAGTCCTCCATCATGACTCTGTAGTCAGTTTCTGGCAGAGTTGTGCTGAAGGACCTAAAGATTTATAGAGAGAACATATTACTCAAATCCATGAATAATCGAATCCTCAAAGGTCAAAGCTACAAATGTGGAGGGTTGACTGTAGATACAATTCATTTTGGATGGAATTTCATATTATTCTGTAACTGCTCCTTATCCTGTAAAACAGTACTTTCATAGATTTCAATTTACTGGTGAATATTTAAGGCACAAAGATTATTGGCCTCCTTGATTATCCCTAGTATTCAGATATACAGTATATGAGCATGAACAGATTTTCTATTTACCTTGTACTGATGATAACTGAAATGAATTGTATCCTTGAAATGATCTAATCCAGTCTTCTCCAATCTGATGCTTCTTGGACTACAAGAAGGATTACAACTAGATGTCTTGGATTACAACTGTTATACCCCCCACAGAATATTTGTCAGTGGGATTGTGGGGGCTGTAGTCCAACATATCTGGAAGACAACAACTTGGAAAAGGCTAGCTCTGATCCTTAGGAAAAGGAAAACAGCAACAACTACAATCTAATCTAGAAACTAGCACCACACATTGGTACAATATGTAAAAGCTATACATTAATTATTATGGATCATCATGAATAGGTTATGTGTGTTCCGCACTGAAATGAATTAGACTTAATTTGTAACTTCTTGTTGTTGTGTGCCTTAATTGGTTCTGACTTATGATGATGATAAGGTGTACCTATCATTGGGTTTTCTTGACAAGCTTCATCAGAGGAGTTTTGCCATTGCCATCCTCTGAGGCTTAGAGACTGTGACTTGCTCAAGGTCAACCAGTGGGTTTACATGGCTGACCTAGGATTTGATCCCTGGTCTCCAGAGTCATAGTCCAATGCTTAAACCACTACACCATGCTGGCTCTCTTGTAACTATTTATATAGATTTCAGTAAAAACTAAATGCAAGTAACACAGAACAGAATCTTAGGCTTATTTACTCAATGGACGTTATCACACAGGGGAAATCTGTTGGTTAATCCACACAAATCCCAAACAAAAACTGAATTTGCACCTCACGATTTCACACGATGTTGCACAGAAACTGGTCAGAAACTGGACAGAAACTGGTATTATCCAAGATCTTTTTAATTTCGGGAGTTTAGAGGAAATGCATTTGCGAAATTACAGTAATTTCGCATTTACTGTAATGTGGAAAGCAAATACGCATGGACAATTCTCTTTTAAAACCTGGAGGAGGGCCAAGAGGAGGAGGAGGAGGGGCCTCCAGGGAGGGAGAGTCCCGGGCTCCTGGCATGCAGGGAAGAAGGCAAGGCGAGGGAAGTTTGGGACGGAGAAGTTTGGCATTTGGGATGGAGGGGAAAGAAGGCTTCCCTCGCAGCAACTGTGGGTGGATGTGGGTGCAAGTGTGGGGTGTGCTTGTGGAGCACCTTGGAGATCCATCTCACCATGAAGTTCTGCCCTGCATGTCCTACAAAGGGGAAAGGCTTATGGGGGGCATGGGAACTACCTCCAGTTTCCCCCTCTCCTGGGCATCATCCAAGGCTCTGGCTCTCCCCAGGGAACACCCAGCCCTTCCTTCCTTCCTTCCTTCCTTCCTTCCTTCCTTCCTTCCTTCCTTCCCTTTCCTCCTCCTCCTCCTCCTTCCCTGCCAGCTCTGCCTGTGATCCTACCCTCCTTGCTCATCTCCCCAGCAGCTGACAGCCTCCAATGCCAGGAAAGGAGAGAGAGAAAAGGGAGGCTGCGCCATCTCAATCCCTCCCTTGGCTTGGCTTGCCTTGCCTTTCCAGCCTCCTCCTCCTCCTCCTCCTCCTCTGCTCTCTTGAGAGGTCCTAACCCCAACGGAAGGGGGTTAGGACCTGTGCAGGAGGACATGATGCCAAATGTAGGACAGTCTGACATTTCCTCCTGGGAAATGCAGGACTCGCCCTGGAAAAAGGAGGAGTCTGGTCATGAAACACACCCATTTCCAGTACATGTACGGGTTCTTTTCACTTGTGTATGAAAGTTAAAAATGTCTTTTTTTTTTTTTTTTTTGCTTTTAACTTAATTCTGTTATTACTGTAATTACGTGTGAAAAGCTTTTGCTCAATTAAGCTCTTTTTTCGCTTTCTTTTCGGGATGCTTCATTTCCACTTTATTATCTCTTTAATAACGAAACTGGCCCATGTGTGATAACGTCCGATGCTGAGCAAGGTGTCCTCTATGAATAATTCCTATAGTGTTCAATGGGAAATGCTCCCCAGTGTGTGTGTTGTGGATTACACTTCTGGTTTAGATTTATTTAACCCTAGAAAACACAATGGAAATTATTAACCAGTAAAAATAAACAGGATTGTACCATTGTTGTTAAAAGGGTTTCTATAGTCTACACAGCTGTACTACTTTAACAGCCATGGCTCCACTCCATCCTCTGGAAGGCTGAGATCTGTAGTTCTCTACCACAGAATTCTAATGCCCTGCCAGACTACAAATCCCAGGACTGTTGATGTAGTGATGGAAGATGACGTGTAATTGAAGTGCTATTATTTTGTAGTGTTAAAGAGACCAGAGTGCCAAGTGGGATATGACAGTTGGGGGTCCCAGACTATTATCCAGAAATTCTGGCGGTGCCTTTAAAACTTTGGAGGTTGTGAGAGAGGATACTCTGTGATATTGTCCTGTGCTGCCCAAAGGGAACTGATCTGGGACCATGCTTTGCCTTGAGAAGATTAGTTTACACTAGTCACTTCTAAATTGTGGTATTTGGAGTGGGGTTAAGTGAAGAAAGGGCAGAAAATAGGCTTGAGACTAATTCATTCAGTCTCCATTTTAAGACTGGTTATAAATATCCATGGATACTGTTTTGGCCACAGCACATGTTGGACTGCTTTTCTATCCAGACATCATTCTTCATTTATCGAAGATACAACTTGAATAGCAAGTTTCATCAAGCTAATACCTCACTGTAGAAGAAGGGTGAGTGTACACTAAACCAGAAGAAGCTCTTCCATTAAGAATAGTTCTAAACTAATCCTCCCACCAGCAGTAATTACGCAATTTATAATAATCCAAAATTACCAGTTGCTAACAGATTAAATTTTTTTAAGGATTTCTAAATGAATCAAATAGGGAGTAACATAATGTACAACATATCACTGTATCTTTTCCCCACCACACCCTCTGGGTATTGTGTTGTGTATCACAACAGATTATTTATTTTCAGCCCAGTGAAGAATTCTGGATGTCTCAAAATCTTGTATGCTTTTTGTGACATTTTGGTGGGTCCTAATAAAGAAATGACTGAGCTGTAAAATTTTAACATTTACGGTAATCCCTTATGGATCATTATGGCCCTTAGTGATTCAAACAAGTAGCCTGCAAAGACTAAGGGCCTTTGCAGACTGCCAGAAATAGTGCACATTAAATTGAGGCACTGCCCTGGCTCAGTGCTAGGGAGTCATGGGAATTGTATTTTTTTCTGGGACATTGAGCCTTCTCTGTCAGAGAGCTCTGGTGCCACAATAAATTACAGTTCCCATGACTCCCTAGCACTGAGCCAGGGCAGTGCCTCAATTTAATGTGCACTATTTCTGGCAGTCTGCAAAGGCCCTATGAAAGGTCTCAATGGGCCTTTACAGACTGCCAAAAATAATACAGATTGAGGTCACTTTAACTGTCCTGGCTCAATATTAGGGAATCATGGGAACTGTATTTTTTTCTGGGACATTGAACATTCACTGTCAGAGAGCTCTGGTGCCACAATAAACTACAGTTCCCATGATTCCCTAGCACTGAGCCAGCGCAGTTAAAGTGGCCTCAATCTGCATTATTTCTGGCAGTCTGTAAAGGCCCAATATCTGAATAGCTTCAACTTGATAGTAATGCCAATCAGAACATTATGGTATATATATCATGTTCTGATTGGCATTACTATCAAGCTGAAGGAAATATGCAGATTATAGAGAGAGAGATTAATCTCTCTCTTTCATACATATATATATATATATATATAGAGAGAGAGAGAGAGAGAGAGAGAGAGAATGTATGTATACAAACACACACAAACACAAACACACACACATATATATATATATATATATATACATATATACATATATACACACACACACACACATATACACACACATACATAATGCACACACACACACACACACACTCTCTCTCTCTCTCTATATATATATATCTTTGTGTTTGTGTTTGTATATATATATATATATATATATAGAGAGAGAGAGAGAGAGAGAGAGAGAGAGATTAATCTCTCTATATATAATCTACATATCTCCTATCTCACTATTTCCTCTCACAAAGATTCATGATTTCTAGTTGCCATCCATTCTGGTATAAAGCTAATCCTACACAGTAATGTATAAAACAAGTGACATTGTCAAATGCATGAGAAAAATGAGCCAAAAGACTATGAGTCATTAAGAACACATTAATGACATCTTGTCACATTAACTGTAGGGTAAAGCACCAATTTTCTCTTCTTTGATCTAACACTATATTTTTTCTGTGTGTAGGCCACACACACTACACCTTCATGCAATAGACACTTTCTGTTGGTTCTCTTGATTATTTTCCCCTTATATTATTTCCTTTTCCCATCAGTTTTATAAATCATTAGGATGAATATAAAGACATCCATAATTATGAAGAAATATGCACCATCACTACATGTTTTTTGCATTTGCCTCGCTTCTCCACGATTCAGACTAAATGCATGGACTGAAATCGATTCCCGTGTGAACGAGGCACATATAAACTGATCTGTAAATCAGTTTAAATCATAGTGGGAATGACCCCTAAGAATGAAACTTTGTCTCCAATCTACAAGTAACTTTAGGTAATCCTTGAGTCATTTAAAGATTTGTTTACTGCCTGATAAGGAAAAGGTGGTAAGAGCTGTTAGGCAGTGGAACATGCTACCATTGAGAGTAATGGAGTCTCCTACTTTGAAGGCTTTTAAACAGAGGCTTTGATTGGGAGTTCCTGCATGGCAGGGGGTTGGACTGGATGGCCCTTGTGGTCTCTTCCAACTCTATGATTCTATGATTCTATGATTCTAAGGCCATTTGTTGGAAGTGCTTTGATTGTGTGTTCCTGCATGGCAGGGGGTTGGACTGGTTGGCCCTTGTGGTCTCTTCCAACTCTATGACTTTATAACTCTATGATTCTATCCTTTGGCTCACAAAATGTCTGTAACAAACCATCTACAAGAGCTTTCATCAAATTGATATCCTGCAGATGTCTTGGACTATGATTTCAAGCCCACAGCCAACTATGCCTGTGTTATGGGATTATAGGATTTGTAAGTCTAACACATTGGGAGGTTCATCAGGTTGGAGAAAGCTGGTCTAAAACATTTTAACCCACATGCAACACAACGTATCATACACAATAGCAATATGGGTAAGCACATAAACACAGCATATTTAGCACATATACAATACATATTGATTTGTTCTTCTACCCTGCTTATATATGTTGTTGTGTGTGTTGAAGTGCTTTCATATTTATGGTAACCTTATCATGGGATTTTCTTAGCAAGATTCATCAGAGAGGGATTTGCCATTGCCATCCTCTGAGGCTGAGAGAGTGTGACTTGCCCAAGGTCATCCGGGGTGTTTACATGGCCAAGCCAGGATTCCAATCCTGGTCTCTAGAGTCATAGTCCAACACTACACCATGCTGGCTCTCCTAGTAAAATGTAAATAAAACTACTGCTTTTATTTTGAAGAATCACATTATATAGAAAAGACCCTTATGGAGCCTCAGACAGAAATTATAGTGTTTATCATACTCCTTTCACATAAATATTACTGTAATCTAAGAATAAATAAATTGATTCTACAAACTTGCCAACCAAAGCAAAATAATGATGCTAAGAACTGTTTTAGTTCTACCAAAGGCTAAAATTAAATCTTCCTTTTTTTCTCCTTTTGTTAGTCCAATGATTTAAATGTATAATGAATGAATAAAATATTGTGGGTAAGAAACAGAATTTAAAAAGAGGCCAAAATCGTTCCACTATCCACAACAACAATAAAAACAGGAGCAGCAGCAGCAGCCTAAAGAAGGGAAAATCTTTTTCTTTTAATTTTTATGACATGGAATACAATATGTGGAGGGAAAATACAGCCCCATCCCCAGCTGCTTAAGAGAGAGGCATTTTAATGGGAGAACTTGTGGCAAAAAGCATGAACACACAACACCTTTATATCTACTGTTTCCTTGCTCTGAGAAGCTCCCCTCCTTGTGTTTTCAGAATTAATTTTTAAAACCCCATTTGCTGAAAGAGCAGTTCTATTGGGCTCCTCTCCTCTGTCAGCTGTTGACTGACATCAGCCATTCAACCTGGTTACAACAGGGATAGATGGGAAGCTGGACCCTTCCAGTTAATGGAGATTATTGCACCGCCTCCCGGACTCGGCTTACCTCTTGCAAATTAAACCCAATTCGGACTGGAGCCGGGTCTTATTGCACGGCTTTTGCCCCTAAAAGAGCCATCCGGGTGCATCCCCTCTCCAATTCACATTGGAGAGGGGATGCACCCAGATGGCTCTTTTAGGGGCAAAAGCCGTGCAATAAGACCCAGCTCCAGCTCGAATTGGGCTCTAATTCGCAAGAGGTAAGCTGGGTCCAGGTGGAGGTGCGATAATCCCCACTGTTATGAGAAACCAGCTTCATCTGGCTCCACAACTCTTGGAAAAGTCCCATTACATCTGGTCATTACAAGCAGCGCTTCTCTTCCTCCTCCACTCTCCCCTTCCTTTTGTGTCCCATTCTTTAACTGTAGGCAGAGATTGTCTATCTTTGATTGATCTTATATTAGCCACTTCAATGGTATTTTGGACTGGAGAGTAAAGTAAAAATGCTTTAATTAAATACCAAATAAAAATTGTGAGTTAGAACTGTGAGCACTCCTTCCCTTGCTGCTTCAGTACCACAAACTGTTTTCTCCAAGAAAAAAGTGGGGCACTATTAGCCTGTAAAATGGGATGGATAGCTGCAGCTTTTCAGATGCTGTTGGTCTACATCTCCTACTTTCTCTAACTATTGGCTGTGCTGGCTGCAACTGATGGTAGTACTGATCAGCAGCCTCTGGAGAATCACGAGGCTCTTAAACTAGGAGTGCATCTACACTGCAGAGATAATGCCATTAGACACCACTTTAAGAGCCACAGCTCTATCCTACAGAGATTTGTACTTTTTGTAAGACACCAGCACTCTTTGGCAGACAAGGTTAAAGACCTTGTAAAACTACAAATCCCATGATTCCACAGGATGGAGCTACAGCAATCAAGGTAGTGTCAAACTGTACTGTTTCTACAGTGTAGATGCACCCTAGTTTTTCAGGTGGATTGAATGCAGATTCCCAGAATTGCTCTCAAGCTGCTGCCACACTGAAGAATTAATGCAGTTTGGTACCACTTTAACTGTCATGGCTCCATCCTGTGAAATCCTGGGATCTGCAGTTTGTTATGGCACCAGAGGTCTCTAACAGAGAAGGCTGAATATCTCACAAAAGTACACATCCAGGATTTCATAGCACTGTGCCATGGTAGTTAAAGTGGTGTCAAACTGCATTAATTTTACAGTGTAGATGCAGCCTAGATAGCTCAGCCATGCCACACAGGAACCAGGTCTGTGTGCCATACCATAGTGATGGTTTATGCCTGTGGTTCCCAAACTTTTTGCCCTTGTGACCCCCTTTGTAACTACATCTGGACATTGCACTCCCCTCACTCCACTTGGTGTAGTATATGAATGAAAATATTTTGTCTGTTTAGTGTGCATATTTTCATTCACACATTCATGTATATTCATATTTTAACATCTTATAAGGAAATAGCTCTCCTTATAGGCAGTGGCTCCAAGTGCCCTCCTTGCTTTTCTGTTCCCCTCCAGGACAGAAAAATGTTGAAAGTGGAGGAGGAGGAGGGATCAGGCCCTCCAAGTCTTGCACACACACTCCACCATTTGAGAACTACTGGTTTATGCCTTTACACCAGCATTTATTGCTCAATCCTTTAAGCCGCTATAATCTACCATAGCATGAACTTGTTAAGATTTGAATTTTCTCCCAACTGAAAAGAGAGAGAAAATTAACTTGCAATCTTGGCGATGGGAGGGAGAATCAATTCAACGCTGTTTAATTTTTATATGGCTCATCTATCCTGTTTTCCTTTTGCAGATGCTTTTTGAAAGGGGGAAAAATCTTAAAGGTACAATTAAATAGAGACTATAGAAAAAAACAAAAACAAAAAGCCAACAATGTTATCACAAACAGCTCAGTAAATAATAGTGGAATTTTGCAGCTAATAGAATGTTTTAACACCTGAATACATTCACATGCCTGAATAAACATTAACAATATAAACCCGTAAAAGTGATAATAAGTCACAATATCCCTTTGTAAACAACAGCATTTGTGTATATTTCTTGAATTACATTCTTTTAATTTTTGTTTCTGTTGCAGAAATATAATATTAAACATAACTTCTGTTTTAAAATCATTATGTAACAGCCTATTAAAATGCAAGCCAACAAGTGTTTATTCAAAGTGTATCTTGTCTCATCTAAAAATGGAACATTTACTTTAAGCAGCCCTGCTTGTAAAATCAAAGAACTGTTTTGGTATAGTGGTTTGAGCATTGGACTAGAAATCCAGTGTAAAGGCTAGATTTAAATCTCCTCTCAGCCATGACTGGGTGACCTTGTGCAAGTCACACTTTCTCAGCCTCGGAGGCCAGCAGTGGCAAATCTCCTCTGAATAAATCTTGTGATGAAAACCATATAATAGTTCACCATAGATTGCAGCTAACTTGAGAGAACAGAACAATAACAAACATTAAGTTAGCTGCTCCATAAATAAGTGTATAAGAGGTTTCGGTCAACTGCTATGACGGCAGATGGCGGTTCTCCCCTCAATCAATGCCTTGAAGCGGTAATGGACTGGATGAGGAAAAACCGACTCAAATTGAATCCAGATAAAATGGAGGTACTTACAGTAGGGGCCCCCAAACCAGAGATTGGATTGCGACCGCCAGTCTTGGATGGGGTCACGCTCTCCACCAAGGACTGTGTCCGCAGTCTGGGGGTGCTCCTAGACCTGTCGCTTCACATGATAAATCAGGTGAATGCAACGGTCAGGAGCGCCTGTTATCAGCTTCGGCTGATATGCCAGCTGCACCCTTTCCTGGAAGTAAAGGACCTAGAAACTGTAGTACATGCTCTGGTAACCTCACAACTCGACTTCTGCAATGCACTCTACATGGGGCTACCCTTATACCTAACTCGGAAACTGCAATTAATACAAAATATGGCAGCCAGGCTGATCACAGGAACATCACGAAGTGATCATATTACTCTGCACTGGCTGCCAGTTAGTTTCCAGGCACAGTATAAGGTGTTGGTATTAACCTTTAAAGCCCTACATGGCCTGGGCCCATCTTACCTAAGGAGTTGCCTATCTCCATATAATCCGCCCCGTGCCCTCAGATCCTCTGGGAGGAGGTTTCTTCAACCGATAAGAACTAGGTTGGCAGCAACCTCCCAGAGGACTTTCTCTGCCACAGTCCCTAGACTGTGAAATGCCCTGCCAGAGGTGATCCATCAGATAACCAACCTAGATGGCTTTAAAAAAGCCATCAAGACGGATCTCTTTCGGCAGGTGTTCCCAAAATGATATTTCCCATAATATCTCCCCCACAATTAGATCACTCCTAATTGATCACCCCACAATTAGATCACTCCTAAGGCAGGATAATAATAATAATAATAATAATAATAATAATAATAATAATAATTTACAGTGGGCCCTTGTTATCCGCTGGGGTTTGGTTCCAGGATCCCCCGTGAATAACAAAATCCGTGGATGTTCAAGTCTCATTAAATATAATGGCATAGCAACATGGTGTCCTTTATATAAAATGGAAAATCAAGGTTTGCTATCTGGAATTTATACTTTTTTGGAATATTTTCAAACCATGAATGCTTGAATCCATGGATAAAAAAATCCATGGATAAGGAGGGCTGACTGTATTACATATTTCTATATTATATTATTATATATACACATAGATTATTGTTACAATTACTATATTACAATGTGACTTCCATGATTTCCTTTCCATCTAACGTCTTTATACTGTCATCTGTGACTAGAGTTGCCTTTGATATTTGAAGTCTTAGTCAATTCCATAGACTTCTCCCAGTATTTTAATCCATACTGGCCCTCTGTATGCATGGATTCAGCAACAAATTTTCCAAAAGCCTTGATTTTGCTGGTTTATATAAAGGACACAATTTTACTACACCATTATATACAATGGGACTTGAGCATCCACCGATTTTGGTATCCACAGAGTGTCCTGGGCTGGAACAAAACTGCAGTAGATATTGAGGGCCCACTGCATTTGTCACCTAGGAAGAAAGGAAGGGTTCTTACATCTATGTTAAGAAAACAAAAAGGATGACTGCAGATTATTTATATAACTTGAAGGTGGATGCTGAAGAGATTGAAATAGTTAAATATTTTCTATACATTGGCTCAGTCATAAATGATAATGGAGACTGTAGTAAAAAAATCAGAAGAAGACTAGGACTTGGGAAGGCAACTGTGAAGGAATTAGACAAGATTCCCCAAGTGTAAAGATATATAATTAAATATCAAAGTCCAGATCATCCATGCCATAGTTTTCCTAGTTTGTGTCAATAAAATTTAGACAGTGAAGAAAGCTGAAAGGAAAGGACTCAACTCATTTAAAATGTAGTGCTGGAGGACAGGTCTTCAAATACCATGGATTGCCAAAAAGGCAAATAAATGGGTCATAGATAGATTCAAACCTATACTGTCCCTAGAATAACTAAACTGAGGCTGCTGTACTTTGACCTTAACATGACTTTACATGATTCATTAGAAATGATGATGATGATGATGATGATGATGATGATGATGATTGGTAACACTGAAGGTAATAAGAAAAGAGGAAGACCATTGATTTAAACCATGATTTACAAGTCTTGGAGGTCTCTCATTCATAAGGTGTCCATAAGTTAAAATTGACTTGATTTACAATTAGTAACTCAGTTATACAACTCAATTATACAACTCAGCACAAAAGTCAGAATCATACAAGCCATCATATTCCCTATTACCATGTATGGATGTGAGAGCTGGACAGTCAAGAAAGATGATAGGAAGAAAATCAATTCCTTTGTGATGTGGTGCTGGAGAAGAGTACTGAGGATCCCATGGACAGCCAAAAAGACAAACAGGTGGGTCCTAGAGCAGATCAAACCAGAAACCTCCCTGGAAGCCAAGATGATCAAAGTGAGACTGTCGTACTTCACGAGAAGAGAGTACTCTTTGGAAAAAAACAATAATGTTGGGAAAGGTGGAAGGAAGTAGGAAGAGAGGAAGGCCACATGCTAGATGGATGGACTCTATTAAGGAGGCCACAGGTATTAAGGGGTTGCAGGATCTAAGCAGAGCAGTGGAGGACAGAGGGTCTTTGAGATAGATGTCTCATCCATAGGATGCCATGAGTTGAGATCAACTCAAGGGCAGTTAACAACAACAACAACAAAACAATTAGCAACAAACTTCTTGTCTATAGTTGTCATTCTTCTCTTCTAATGTAGTCTACGGCTGGATCAGACTCTCATTCTCACTTTATTACAGAAGTGGGTATTGTGTAGCTATCCAGTTTTTGCTGTGCTGCAACTCTACCAGCCCTACCCAGCATGACCAATGGCAAGGAACCCTGAGAATCATCTGGAAAGCTACATGACTCCTACTTCCATCTTACTACTTCTGAATACAAATGCATTATGTATAATCAGCTAGTGCACCCTCCTCCCCCCCCCCCAATATCTGGCACTAATTTAAGAAGATAAATCTGTTTTAAATTTAATAGAGAAACTGAAAAGCTTGTGGTAATCATTCATGTTTTAGGGGGCATTTGTTTATGATTACCTTTCCTTGTATACCTTTTCTTTGCTTGTATCTAATTTAAAACCACCAGATGTTCATTTTTTATTTTAAAATACTTATCAGTATAATAGAATAATATTAGACCATATCTGTGGTTCATGCTTTCATAAAGATAGATCCATTATGTGATGGATTTGAGAATCCTGTAAATGCCATATCTATGAGGGCATATCATAAAATAATAATTATCACCTGGAAGTTATTATGGTATATTGATGGAATTTTGTCAGTGTCATCATTGGTCCCTAAGTGCATGATGTTGAGAAAATCAGCTCATTGTGTCCTTTATTTTTGTTACAAGTTGTGCCAGAAGTGACTAAAGTGTAAGATGGAGAAGTACAAGTACAGGTATCGTAAAGTAATAATTATCACCCGGAAGTTATTATGGTATATTGATGAAATTTTGTCAGTGTTGTCATCACCAAGTGACTTTTTCTTTTCCCAAAAATGAAAAATCCATTGTGGGGTTGCCGATTTGACAACACAGATGACATCATTCATGAAGTGGAAGAATGGTTTAAGGTGCAATCAGCAGACTTCTACAATAAGTGTATTTAAAGGGTCATGAAACACTGAAGAAAATGTGTAAATCTGGATGGTGACTACATAGTGATAAGTTAAGAACTACAAAATCAAAACAAAACTCTTTTTTGTGATTTGAACAAGATCCCCCCCCCTCCCCTCCAAAGGAACTGACATTATACGAAAACACCTTGGTACCTGCCAAGTTTTGCAAAGAATTATTCATCCATAGTCATGCACAGAGCCTGGGAATTTTACTTTTGGGGACCACAACTCTCCAAATTTCCAGCTACCATTATGGCTATTGCACTGGATGGCAGATTCTGGGAGTTATTATCCTCAATAGTAACATTCCCCCAAGTTCTTGTCCTGTCTCTGTCATATCTAGTATTATCCCTGGGTGTTGTGCTGGCACCAGGGAGGAGTCTACTCAACTATGAAATATAGGAAACTGTGCAGCTCAAGCCCCATCTCCCTAAGGAATCGCCCTGAATTTTAGGGATTTCAATTAAAGCAGTGCTGTTCTGAGCCACAGCAGTCTGGCAACACTGATAAGTGTCTTTGTCTGCCCATTGCTGCTTCTGAGCATATGGCAGTGGTGAGGCAGGATGCCAGCAACTGCGAGGCATTCTTGAAACCCTTGGATTTGTGGATGCTGGAAGAGAGTGGAGGCTGGAAAGGAGACACTGCTTCATTCAAATAAAATGGCAAAACTTGGATGTTATCAGAATAAGCTGCCCCTGTGTTCTTCAGCTCCAGTTTTCCAGTCTTCCATACATGAGTCAAGGTGGTTGGTCACCTCCATGTTTGGTAGGTTTGCCATTTTTCCCAGACTTTCCCATCATTTGCCTGCAAATCAGAATCACAAGACATAGCTTAATTATTATTTGTGATATTGCATTGAGGGTAAAGTGTGATTTGTACTACACTTCCATAAAACAAATATTAGTAGCAGAGAACCAGACTTCTGGGCAGTCTGTGGTCTGAGCAGGGCACAGAACACCTTACCTCCACATGATAAAGTATACTCCCTCTCTGGATCACTAGCCATTGGTACCTGTATGTTTTACAGACCTTGAAAAGTGACTTTTGAAGCTACATTTCCTGGAATTCCCCAGCCAACTTGGTTACTTATATGCTGACAGTATATTCTTGGAATTGTAGTAAATTCTTGGAATTGTATTATCAGTTGTTATATATTTTTTGTTTAAAAATATTAGCAATAACTTTTATAGTGATTAATGTTATATTTTAATGTCAAATTTTTATCAGATCAGATTTGATAGATATTATTTATTTGGAGAAGAAACTTGTCAAGAAAACCCTATGATAGGTTTGCCTTAGGGTTGCCATAAGTCAAAAATGACTTGGAGGCACACAACAACAAAAGTCTCTAATATTTAACTGACAAATTGTAAGTTCTTTAGGAGAGTGAGGGACTGAGGCAAATAGTAGGGACAAGAGAGGAAGTCTGAAGACTCGTTGATCAATCATGAACAAAAATATAACTAGATCCAATGGAGCTTTTCGCCCTTGCTCATGATACTAGAACCTGGAGGGGGGTTAATTATCCAGAACAAATAGAAGCAGATGTACTCTTCTTTACACAGTACATAGGTAAACTGAGGAAGAGTGGTTTTGTGTGTGTGTGTGTGTGTGTGTGTGAGAGAGAGAGAGAGAGAGAGAGATTTAAATATGAAATTTTAAAATGCATGTATTATTATCCCACTTTTCCTCTAAAGGAGAAGTGGGACTTGTGTGTCTCTTCAGACATTGTTCACTGGGAGAGCAGGCCTAGCCAGCTTAGCCATTTTTGAGGGATCCTGGGAGTGGCATATGGAAGACCACAAAATTCCTATCTCAGCTCATGATGGAAAACTAAATGTCTCTTCTTCACTAGAACATTTCTCTGCATTAAAGCATTGTTCTAATTTATCTTCACTAAAATTCAGTGGACTTTGGGTTGAGTCCTAGATTGTGTCATTAGCCAGGATTTGGACACCATCCTATTGGAGGAGAGGCTTGAAGACATGAAGGTCATGGAGGATTATGCTGAGAGAGAGCCTTGATTACTCCCTTCACCAAATATTCACTGGAGAGATGAGTTCTTGGAGCCAATGCTGCCTATATCTGATTTATCCAAGGAGATCAACCTGTTCCCTCTCTCACTGTATGGACTCCTCAGACATGTCGCCATAGGGGTATAGCTACAGGGGGACAAAATGAGAGCATTTGTCTCCCAAAGAAGAATTCTGCCCCCAAATGAGATTTTCCTACAGTCCCCAAATTTCTATTGTTGCAGAGAGTGAGGCACTAAAAATCATTTGCATTTGGAAATGGAAGTGTTGGAGTAGACTGAAGGAAAATTTAATTTGGGGTGGCAAAATTTTTATAGGAATTTTGGCTCCCTGCTGTAGCTACATTCTTGCTTCCACAGTGTTGGAGCAGGCCCCACTGCCACCAAGCCACATCCAAGGACAGCAGGAGGGTTCCCAGATCCATTAGTGTGATCATCAGAAGAATACAATACTGCTCGTACAAGACATCTTCCAAGAGGAAAGGGCCTAAGATTCTTTTTTGAATGTTTCAGAACAAACAGATGGGCCCCAGATCACTGCTGGAATGACATTTTAAGATGGCACCTGTTAGGTGTCATGCAGCCAGTTTGATTCCAAGCCTGTTTGACAGTGGGCTTGACCATGGTGCTAAGCAGTGGTATCACCAGGGTTGGTGTCATCCCTTGCTGTAACTCATGCTGTTACTCCCAAGCTGCCTTGCATACCCCTCCCCAGCCATGCCAATGGACCCGCTGGAGTAGATCAGACCACTTTGGAAGAGAAAGGCTCTGGTCTATTTGCTGCTGCTGACTGTCGGACAAGCAACCATCTGTGTCTCAGATTGTTCCAGTCTACCTGCCTTGTTCACAACTCCTGAAGGGGTCCAGGCACTATTCAGTGAAAGGAGTGGCCTCCAGGTTTTTGCCATGTTGTGCTGATAGTATCCCAGCCATCTTCCTTGCTGCCTACATGTGAGTAGACTGGGTCCTCCCCAGGATCTTCAGTCTCTGAGAGTCCTGATCTACCCATGGAGAGGCACAGTAGTACAAACCAAAGGCACTCCCTTCCTTTCCCACAAGTGCACTAAAAGACAATCCCCTCCAAGGTACTACCCAATGCGGTCTGCACACCCCACACTGCCTAGGTGCTGAGCCTATGCGTCTGACAAATTTCATCAGTACCCATTGAGACTAATACCTAATGAGTGAATCATTCTAGTTCTCCCTACAAAATACATTTGAAAAATACTGCAAGTACTTCTGAGAATAACCCCCTGCTCCAATGTGTCCACATAATAACTGTTAGAACTAAGTTAGGTCCTGCTGATTTTAACTAATCCACTCTCAGTATGACTTAGTCTGGATCCAACCCATATTTTAACAGCTAGCTTTCCAATGTTCGGTATAAATAACTATAGTTTGGATCCATAGTTAATTGTATTTAGAGAAGAACCATTTTAATCAAGGGGACTTAAGTTAGTTGTCTCTTGATTTCATGTATCTAACGTAATACTATACCTGGATCCAACCTTTTATTTGCAAAATAATAATCAGGGCAATTTCTGGGTTTTATTGTTGTTAGAATTACTTACATATGGATAAAAATTTACATATTTTAACCAAAGCAATACATTTGCAGTAATAATAAATCACACTTATTTTGCCTGTTTTAGTTTTAACTCCACCCTCCCCTGAATATACATTTGTCAGCTCTTTTCCAAATGGAAGTCTGACTGAAATATAGAATAAATTGGAAAATGGCTTCTGAAACCTGGCTTAGCTGTTACCAGAGTCATAATTCTGTCAATAACAGACAGTAAATGCAGAGGCCTGACTTTTCCTTCTTATTTTTATTTATAAATTCCATTTCATAATAGCAATAAGACACCACAGGCCATGCATTTCGAAGGGATTACTGCACTTCTCTTGTGATTAAAGTCGTACAGCCTCTAGCCTTGTGCCTCATAATGCCACCTGAGGGGTTCAGTAATAGTCCAGAAATGCACTACATGCTGTGTCTTATTACTTAAATATATTTAGCTTGATCATACCAGGGGGAAAATAATGGCAGAATGCACAAGAAGAACTTTCTTCTACTGTTCCACTCTTTTTTTTAATTAACTTATCAGAAAAAGTAACTGAGTTACTGCATCCACCATTTGTTATAATGTATTTGAAAGGCAAAATCTGTAATGTTCATGTTTATGATCATAGTATGTCGTGTGTTCTCCGCCCATAAACTGAAACTCCAACTTTGACTATTCTGATATAATTTTGCTTGTTGCACAATACAGAAATTAAGTTAAATTCCAAAAAATAAACTGTTACATTTGACATTAAATTACCACTGTCATTCAATTCATTAGAAGAGTTTATGGAGTTACAATATGGCTGTAATTTATAGCCTGCTTACTGACAAAGCTTAATGCTAACATATGCCTAATTTGCCAAGGTTATCTGAAGTTCCATTCATCTCCCCCCACTAACAATATGCCTCTGATTCCATGCTTCATGGATGAGGTACATGTGGTTTTATATTTAGTGCTATCAATCACAAGTAATTGCCTCTAGCTCCTCGCCTCAGCGTTCAAAGGGAGGTCTATACTGTTTCTGATTGATGAAAAGTGGATACTTAGCCAGAGGAGGGCATCATCCTCCGTCCTTAGCAATGGGGAAAAAAAACCCAACAATAAAACTTAGGAGGAGTCGACTGAAGGAAAAAGATGACATAAATAACTGTCTGACATTTCCAAACTTTTGTCTTTATCACTTGGGATTTGCAGTCAGGAAAAGACACTGCCTCCCCTCTTTTGCTGCCAATGAATTTTTGTATGACTTATAGAAAATTTAGGCATGATAAAATAGTAATTCCCTGAATTTTCGAGGGACACAATATCCATTGTGGAGTTCTCTAATGTAAGTTAGTAATCCTTCCAATCCGTCTGAGGAGGATGGGTGGCTTTAACCTTGAGGCCCTTCTCACCTCAATAGCATACTTTGATTTTCTACAGAATAACACAGCTGAATCCTATAACGGCACTCATTTTGCATTTTTCAATATCAAAATATATGCTTATCAGGCAATTGTCCCCCTACAACAAGAGTGTAACCTCCCCCACCCCCAAAAATGGCTGGGGGGTGAGAGAGAAAAAGGAAACCTGTTTGCTTTCAAATATGCAATTCCCAGATTCAATCCTCGACAGCTCCAAGTGGATACCACAGACAAATTACCTGTGTGAAACCTTGGAAAGCTGTTGCTGCCAGTCTTTGTTGACAGCACTGAGACAGATGAGCTAATGATTTAACTTTGTATATGGCTGCTGCTTCCTCTCACTCCTTATAGTATCTGCTAAGTGATATATTCTTTGGTTCATACTATTTGGTTATCAAAAGGTGTGCAATACTTATCTTGACACTTTATGAGAAAAGTTCAGTCTTATATGTCATAGTTTGTTTGTTTGTTAGGTCATAGTATCTACTTCCTATGAGCCAGCATGGCATAGTGGTTTGATTGTTGGACTATTTGATTTGATTGTTGGAACCCTGGAGGCCAGGGTTCAAATCCCTATTTGGTCAGGAATGCCTTAGGGTCAGCAAAAGTCAGAAATGACTTGAAGGAGCACAAAAAAAAAAAAAAAAAAAAAAAAAAAAAAAAACCCTCCTGCACATGTAGAAGGCCTACCACAGTCTTCCCAATTTGATCTCAACATAAGTCCTGAACTACAACTTCCATCATTGCCAATCAATGCCTGTGCTGTGCTGCTGGGAATGACAGAGGTTGCTATCTAATACAATGGGCCTTTGATATCCACTGAGGTTTGGTTGCAGGACCTCCCATAGATATCAAAATCTCAGTCCCATTAAAAATAATGGCATAGTAAAATGGTATCCTTTATATAAAATGGCAAAATCAAGGTTTGCTCTTTGGAATTTATATATATGTATATATATTGAATATTTTCAAGGCATGGATGGTTGAATCTGTGGATAAAGAATCCGTGAATACGGAGAGCCAACTATATGTCTGGAGAACACCAGGCTGAGTCTAACAAACAGAAAGATCCCCACTTATGCTATGTTACAAGTAGTGAGTGAATCACTGTTTAACCATGCCAAAATGGCACTGGGGGTTTACCACTCAAAGTGGCCAAAAGGAACCACCACTTGTCACTTCTTTTGAATCCCTTGCCAAGAAGGAAGATTGCCACCTCAGCTGGCTTGGGGATTCTGTACGTTGTCATCAAAAAGATAACATTGCCAAGCTGTGTTGCCTCCAGTCATATCTCTTTTCACATGGGGTCATAGCTTGTCATGCTACATTTTGTGTTACTGCAGCTCCAGGAGGTGGACAGAATCCAGCTCAGATCTGCTATGTTTGTGCACCTCCTATCTGCCTACAATGTTTGTGCAGCTTTGTAGCAATACCTGAGTTATGCTGCACAGCCTTCAGATGCTACTGAAGGGCAGATGGAGGTGAGAGAAAAGGATCCCAGGGGAACTGTGTTGTACCTCTGGATGATGCTGTTGCACTATAGCAGCAGTCAGCATGTTTCCCTCCTCTTCCCCAGGATTTCTTTGCTGCCACAGATATAAAATTAGCATTTGCATATACTGAAAGTAAAGCCCATCAGAAGAATCAGGATGCTAGTTTCTGAATCATGCCTGTTGATGTCCTATTCATGTCTTTTTTGACAAGCAGAGGGAGATGTGACACTGTGCAGTGGTTTGTGGGAATCGCTTGCAATTCTGTTTCATTACATGGCTAATTAAGCAAGGTCACTGAGCCTTTTTTCAGGTCTTTCAATTGAGGCATCGCTAAGGTTTGAATAGATCTGTTTATTATCTTACATGCCCTAACAATGTAAAGATAGTAAATGCATGGTTTGTGAGTATCGAGTGTATGTGTGTCCTTGTGTGTGTGTGTCCAGATTGATTTAGGCTTGCATTTATATCCATGAAGAATATACCCCAAAGAACTGATAATGCTATCCCAAAGTAAAACCTAATTATTTAAAATATTTGCTGACTTTTAAGTCAAATGCAAATGTGCAGGGAGTATGAATAATTAATGCAAAGGAATGTGTAGTCTTATAACAATACGGTTCACTTTACACTATCACTCTATGACATTGGATCACTAGAGAGGTTAAATTCTGAATGCAAGAGAACAAGAAAGGCATGCAGATAAATAATTAAGTATATAAACAAGTACATGAGCTACAGGATTACATAACACCAAGCCAAGTTGAGCAAGGAATAGAGCATGGAGGGGGGATCATTTATATACAAAAGCCACAGTTCAGTAAACAGTTACCTTTGTTAACATCTCATCGATTTCTATGAGGCTTAAGCAAATAAATGCTGGCAGAATTCATACAGTGAAGCTCAGATGATTCAAGCACACCAAGAAATCAATACCAGAAATGCTGTAGCTGGTACCAGGGCCATCGCCAAACTGGCTGATACCAAAATGGTTCTTGGAGCCTTCTGGATTGGGAAGGATCGAACAGTAAGTTTCCATTCACAAAAAAGGTGAGATATGCCATCTCTTTTTTTGACAAGCCAAGAGAAACTCTGAAGGTGAAAGTGACCCATTTTGACAGTAGCCGAAAAGCATAGAAAGGGACCAAAAGGGCCATTTTCTCAAACACTACCATGCAGGAATCCACAACTCAAGCACTTCTGAGAAATTCCTCCATTTAAAAACTGCAAAAAACAGAGAGCCTACTACCTTCCAAGGTAGTATATTCCACTACTGAGCAGTTCTTACTTTCAAGAAGTTCGTACTACTGTTTAGGTGGAATCTCTCTTCTTGAGGTTTGAATACTTTGATTCATGTCCTACTCTTTGGAGCAGTGGAAAACCAGCTTGCTCCATTATCTACATGATGTTCCTTCAGATATTTAAAGATGGCTATCTTATCTTCTCTTCATTTTCTCCATGTTGAAAATGATTGCAATATAATTTTAGCTTTATAATAACTTAGAGCAGGGGTAGGCAACCTTTCCCCTTTAAGGGCCGAGGGACTTCAGCTCCCAGAAACCTCAGCCATGTTGGCCAATAGTCCCATGTTGGCCAATAGCTCCTGGGATTCTGGGAGCTGAAGTCCCTCGGCCCTTAAAGGGGAAAGGTTGCCTACCCCTGACTTAGAGAAACAAGAAGAAAAGCAACTTTATGGAAACCTCATTGTCTCATAAAAATCTTAATTAGCCTGAAATAGTGGATCAGATAGCCAAACTAGATGTCACACATGGATAATGTTTATCTTGTGTAATTCAAATATTCTTTTGGAACAGGAGTTGTTTCTGGATAGACTGAAAAAGAAATTGAGTTTTTAATCTTTCCTTGCTCTTTTCCCACTTTACTTCTCCCGCACCACTAGGTATTTTCCAGCCTTAGGTGGCAGTTAAGAACTGCTGTTAAATCTTCTTCAATATAGTGCCAGTTGGACAGTGCCCATTAAAACACTTAATGCCTGAATTATCTCACTCTAACTAATGCTAGGGCCAGTCTTTTACTAAGCCATATTTCAATGCATATCGAGTTTCATTATGCTTCTTAGTCAATGAGAGATTCTCCTCTTCAACAAGTCAACCATGTTTAAGAAATCTGTGTTTGAATTTCTGGTGCTATAGATTCCTTGATGGCTCTATCCATTTATTTTTCCCTCCTCTTTTTGTGTATCCTTTTAGGAGTAAGACAGATGAACTAGGCACACTCAAATAATGCATGAATCTGAAGTGATTGTAAAAATGTGTCAGTTATGAATATAATTATGAATATAATTACTTCAGAGACTAACAAAAACAAAGGAAGTTTCTTATGTATCCTTCAAATAAGGTAGAGAACTCCATCAGTAATTTCAAATTTATTAGATAATATGATTTCATTGTATTACTTGCACTCTTTCCTTAAACTAGAAGGAAGCATTATTCAAAATACAACCTGGAACCTTTGAGTCACCTCAGTTGAGTGACATGGCTGCACAACTATACAGCATTTTCTTCTTCTGTTCTCTGCGGGAGACACTGGGCTCCCCCATCCCTGGCTGAAATAGACTGTTTACCCATTTGTTGCTGTATTGCTAGCATTCTAGAAAATTGCTTGTAACTTCGTTTGTTCAGCTTTGTATCCTTCAGAGAAGATAGATTTGCCTGTGCTTTGAGATTCTCACCTCTATTATGTGTACATTTACCAGCAGCGTATATTTTGTGAGATTCTGGGCTCTCAGCTGATAGACAGGGTTTTATTACTTTTCCTCAGGATCAGTTCTTTCCTAAAAACCTTTCCTGCCTATTCAGACTGCAGCTTGCATGGCTTTATGGCTCCATGAGAGCATCACAAGTTCAGAATGCCCCCCAGTTGTCCATGCACCCCTCAAAACAACAACAACAAAACAGTATAGCATTAAATAGACACCAGAAGTGATTCAGGAGAACCAGCAGAATCAGAACAAAGAACCAGCATTTTTATCTTAAACTATGAGCAGTTCAGTGCATGTAGAAAGCTCACAGGTGGGATACAAAGGCAGTGACTTTCTTTGTAGCATGTTATTCAAAGATATGTTTAGAGGAATGAAAGAATCTTGCTACTCCTCAGATTTTTCTCAAAACCAAGTGTCTTAATATGATGAGACTTTGTTGTTGTTATCAATCTTGACTCATGGAGACCTTGTGATGAGACATCTCCAAGCCCCCCATCCTCCACTGCTATGCTTAGTCTTGTTGATTCAGGTTACACTTTGATCAATCTACAGTTGCTGTGAAAACCCCCAGCTCTGACAAAAAAGCAAATTGTACAAATAATTTTTTCTATAATATTCTCCACAGTTTATTAAAATTATTAATAAATTGAGTTTGCTCAGCCAAACAAGGCAATAGTCACCATATTTTCCAATATGTACTTTTTATTAAATGTGCACACACACATTTTTTTCTACAAAATGGCAGATTTTTTCTGGAGAAACAAACAAAATCTCACTATCAGTGGCATTCCTAGGGCTGGTGTCACCCGGTGAGGTAACTCATGGTGTCACCCCCGCCATTGACCTCTTCCTCCCATTTCACACCATACAGAATCCTTAGTAATGCTTTATTGCATTAATGTTACTTGTAAATCATAGTTCCTATATACCACTGAATGTCATGCTAAACTAGCAAAATTGAAATTATGACCTCAAATTACAATATCATATGCACAACCTAAATATATTTACATATACATAGTGAAGATTTGGTTAAAATGTGATGCTTTTAAAGAATTTTTTAAAATAATATATTTAAAAATTTGAAATTTTAATTTAAAAAATTCTGGGGGCCCTTCGTTCTCGTCCCACTCCCACTATCTCTTAAAGAATTTTAAAGGGAAGCAGATGAATGCCACAGTCCATTTTTGCCAAAAGGTAGGTGTTTGAGGAACAGTGGTGTCACTCCCTCTTAGGGTGTCACCTGGTGTGGTCCACACACCCCACCTCCACTGGTCACTATCTTGGCAAATCTCACCATCTTGGATCAGGGAATCCACCTCCCTCCATTTTTCTCATGAATCATTTTAAGACAAATCTAACCAGGATTTCTATCCCTAGCTATGACACATATAAACGTACTATGACTAATAATACTGGCAGGACTTGTGTAATCGTTTTAAAACCATCATCTTGCTCCAGGATCACACTCACATAGGTACACAGATATTTAATAAAATGAGCATGGTTTGCATATATCAACTATTTGACACACTAACACAGGTTAGTGCCTCAGAATTTGGGAAAGTTACTTTTTTGGATTCCAGCTCCCAAATTCCCAAACTCTTGTGTTATTCATGTAATACTCACTCATTGGCTCTATTACAATCCATTAGCTGTTTATGCACCTACAGTCCTTAAATTGATTGACCTTGGACTGAGAGTCTCATGGGATGGAGCCAAGATGGCAGCAAGCTAGCAACTGCTGTAATCTCCTGCTGACTAGGAAGAGTTTGAATTCTTCCAGATTGGTCTATATGTCACTTGCTCCATTTATACTGTGCTGTTAGGTGTTGAGCTATCAAGCAGATGAAGCAAGAAACAAGCAAACAACACACATGAGCCTGTTTATCACTGCTAATTCCCCATAACTGTTTGAGAGGAATTGAAGGGAGGAGCAATCCTTTCCTTTGCCCTGTTCAGAATATAAGCCCATGTAGTGATTTGTCAGATGTGGGCAAGTATGGCTGTTGGACTTCCAACTCCCAGAAGCCCTAGCCAACAAAGCCAATGGTGAGGGATTCTGGGAGTTGGAGTTTAACGTCATCTGGATGGCCATACGTTGCCACCTATAAATTAAATGGTGTGATGTCATTTTAAAAACCCAGTGTGGAATACCAGTGCTCATGGCTAGACTCAATCATTTTGTCATTTGAGGTGAAGAATCATTTTGTCACTTGAGGTTGCCTCTTTTATGTACAGAAACTGTCTAAACTGGCATCTGAATTTTGTTTTAACATTAGTGATGGGACAGTATCCTTTTAAGGGCACAAGGTTAATCTAAAGGGTTCATAAGTTGCTCTCAGCAGTCCCAACATCTGCTGCTTGACGCAGTTCTCTCACTTTGCCTAAAGGTAGAGCTGGACCTGTAAGTATTCCACAGCATTATAAAGGAAAGAGTTTTCAGAATGTAAAGGATGTGAAGCAGAAGCCTATATAAGTGGGGCCTTTTTCAGAGTACAGCTTTTGGCTGTTCACCTAGTAGTGGTGACCAAGGCATATTCAGGGCTGGGTGGATGATGTACAAATTTCTAAACACCCCAGGACTTAAGATTCCTATGAGAGCACTTTCCCCTATATATACCCAGTCAGCCACCATGATCTTCAGTGGAAGCCTCATCAGCTGTTTTGTAAACAACTGAATACTTTCAGGCTGGTCAGGAAGGCAGGCTTTCTCACTGGTCCTCTTGTCCAGTTGGTTCAGGAAGTACAAACAGTGTTCAGCTTCAAAGACCAAGGGGGGATGCAGACCAGGGCGTTGGGGATGCCCTGGTCCGGAGCGCCGCGGGACCGCAGCCTCCGCACTGCAGCGGTCCTGCGGCGACCCTAAAAGGAGCTCCAAATTGGTGCTCCTTTTAGAAGACAGGGAAAGTGCGCCCTGAACGTGTAGGGTGCACTTTTCCTGTGTTTTCCGCCGCAGCGCGTGCGGTCGCTACGGCGGGAGGTTGCCCCAGAAGCGCTGGCCGTGCGGAGGGCCAGCAGCTCCCAGGGCGACCTCAGGAAGAGGAAGTCGCGCCACTCGTGCGGTGGCTCCTCCTCTTCCGGGTCTTGCAGACGACTCTTTTAGTCGTCTGCCGAGGCCCCAACTGAAAATGTACCTGTTTTCTGCAGCTCTTGATTATTCTCTTTTTCTTTGTTGCAATGTTCTGAATCTTCTAGCCTTTTTATTGATATTATATTGCATATTTATTCAATGTGAAGTGCTTGCTTGGAGACGCTATTATATCAACTGGTCTATAAGTATTGCAAATTTAGAACATGGGCAACAGTTTTGTTTATCATTTAAAATAAAATAAATGGCAAGGAACTAGCTACGCATTTGTCTTGATCACAAAATATCTATACTTGTACTTCCAGGCTAAAAGCGAACTGCTTTTACATTTTGTAATCACATTCCAGGAAAGTGAAATTATGGATGACTTTCCATTTTATCAGCCTCTCTCCTCTTCCTGTAAGACAGTAACAGCCATGAGCAGTGGTAAAAGAGACAGCCACACAGATGATGAGCTGTAGTTTTCATTTTCCTCTCCTCCTCATCTTTGCTCTTGCAGAACACAGTCATGAAAATCAATAGGTGGTTTGCCACAGGTTTTCACTGGCATGGGAATTGCCCCCTGCTTCCTTTCAATCTTATCTGAGCAGATGATATGAATAAAAGCATTAAAAAAGTACCTTTCGAATTGCGTTTATGTCCTTGTGGTTCAGGTGCTGTTGAAACTAATGAGCATGTCCTACTCTATTGTCAATTTTATAGGGATGCTCGCCATCAATTGATTAGCCCATTATTAAATAAGTTTCCAGGTAAATCTGATTCTTTTTATTTACGCTTCTTATTAGATAACAATGAATACAAGGTTTCTCATATGATGGCCAAATTTTGTTATATCGTTTGTAAAACACGACCTCAATTGATAAATGTACATTCTATTATAGTTTAGTTCAATGTGACTGAAAATTGTAAATATATAGCCTACCTTTTAATCTGTATTTTAATTCATATACTGGTTTTTTTTTTCCATTAATCATTATTTTTACCACTATTATTACTATTGCTCCAATGCAATTGTTAAGTTAAAGTTTCAGGGGGTACAGCCGTAGTGTATTTTATAAAGGGTGCATAAGTTCCTGTAAGGAATTATTGTATACATCTAAGATGTGTTCTATTGTAATGTTGTGCTGACTGATTGGTCGTAATAAAGTCTTTAAACTTTAGAATAAAAGCACATTGGAATAACTCCAATCTACATAAAATAAAATGATGTCATTAGGCTAAAGGGAAAAAAATACAGATGACAGAAGTGCCATTGCTTTTTGCTGTCATGAATGTCTACTGAGATTTCATTGAGGCTTAGTGCTGCTACCTGCAACTGATGTCACTGAGCATTTCTCCTCATTTAGATCAGGCTCACTCAGCCTTCTGCAACCTGTAGCCCTGCAGAAGTGTTGAACTATAATCTCCTATAATCCTCAGCCAACATGGCCACTTGGAGCTGAAGCTCAACAAATATGGAGAGCATTAGTTTGACAAAGGCTAGCCTTAAGACATTTGTTTCCTTACGCAGAGATAAGACTTCATCTGTGACTCTTGGTGGGGATGGGAGGTATAACTTCAAGCTGAAAGAAAAATTCTGACAACACAATTCAATCCAATAATGTTACACGGTGAAACATTTTATTGTTAGGGAATCTTAACCAATGAACAAAATCAACTGCCAGTTCTCCATAAAATGTTGCTTACTTTCTCATATCCAGTGAATGATTGTATCTCAGCATAATGAAACATGTTTGAGATCATTTCAAATATGCCAACTGATACTTTCAACTCCTCATTATTTTGAGATTACCTACCTCGGTTTCCTTTTTTTGTGTGTGGAATAGTTTGCTATTATGGAACAGACAAATGCAAATTCAAAGGATTATCTTTTTGTAGTTGAATGAGACAGAGGCCTTCTCCCCCACCATTTGCATTGCTTGCAAGATATTTCAATTAACTTGCATGTTTTGGTTTGCCTTCACTGTGCAATGGGTTGCTGCTATAGCAGACAAATGTAAATTAAAAGTATTCTTGTGTTATCATGTGAGTCAGAGACAGCTTCTCACAACCTGCTGGACTGCACTCATGAATTAGTTATTTCTGCTGCCTTTTTCCAGCGATTCTTAGGTGCTCTGTTCTCTGTGCACCAGCCCCTATAAGCAAAGCACCCATGGTCATGAGGGATTTGGAGAAGTTTAGTTGTACACTTTAAGTTTTTCAAGCAATGTACTCTACTAAATAAAATAACAGTCTTGATTGCACTGACTTGTTGAATATGAACACTGCATCAATTTTCAGAATCCTCTCTTCTTGAACTTACCATTTAGAAGCAATGCATTCATGAACAGTACCCAAACACCATATCTAGTTGGGTTGTTATTAGTCTTCTTCAGTAGAGTTTCACATGTATAACAACCAAGCTTGAATCTCTGCCCAGCTATAAATACCAGTGGGCAACTCTGGGATTTTTGTTTTGTGCCTTCAAGTCATTTCCAACTTATAGTGACCCTAAAGCAAATCCATCAGGAGGTTTTCTTGTCAAAATTTGTTCAGAGGGGGTTTGCCATTGCCTTCCACTGAGGCTGAGAGTGTTTTTTTTCCCCTTTTTATCAGTATTCAAAAAAAAACTTAGGTTTATTTTCCCAAGTTCACAGACTTGGATGAACAGAGAAAAGGAAAAAAATTGAGGCACAAATCATTATGCATTTCATACCACATTTTATCTCCTTCCCCCACCACAATAACTCTACCCTCACTTTCCCATTGGCTGGCCAAGAGGTGTATTACTTTCACTCAGGCTGAGAGTGTGACTGGACCAAGATCACCTAGTGGGTTTCATGGCTGAGCTGGGAATTGAAGCCTGGTCTCCAGAGTCATAATCCAACACTCAAACCATTACACCACACTGGTTCTGGGCTATTCCTTGGCAAATTAGTTTTTAGGCAAAAATCACATTTTAAATTTCTTGAAAAAATGTCAAGGTGGCTACAACAGTGGCAAATAGGTTAATAAGCTACAGTTTTAAGTGCCCACCTCCTGCTAGATGGTAGTCTAGTTTACCCATTGGTGATCAAGGAACTAAAGGCTGGTGCACAATAGAATCCCAGCAGGATTCGTTGCATCAGGTTTTCTCAACACTTAAGAAACACTTTTTTCCAAACCATTTTTCAAATATTTTAAAATATTCTTTCTATCCCTAAAATAGAAGGATGATTCACTAAATAGTTCAGTCTGCTCTTGAGCAAGAAGTTGCTCAAAGTGAGATATCAGACCAGGCTCACATACTCTTTAGAGTCAGCCTGCTAACTGCAGTATCAACAGCTTACCATCTGCAGTGCCAGTGCAGCAAACACCTCATACACAATTACAAGCTACAACAATTTTACAGTGAGGCCCTGGTATCCACTGATGTGTGGTTCCTGGGCCCACCATAGATGTCAAAATCTGTGGATGTGCAAGTCTTATTAAATATAATGGCATAGTAAAATTGTGTCCCTTATATAAAATTGCAAAATCAAGGTTTGCTTTTTGGAATTTGAACATTTTTTGAATATTTTCAAGCTGTGGATGCTTGAATCCATGGATAAAGAATTTGTAGATACAGAAGGCTGATTGTACATGGAATTCAAAGGCACTTACAAGACACCATTACAACACAGAGAGTAAGAAACCAAGATCCCATCATCTGAGTTGCTGTTTCCAATCAAATCCCAGGTACTCTGTAGAGATTTATTGGAATCTCCACATAATATCTTTAAGCAAGCTGACATCAGATTTTGCTCCCTCCAGTCTGCAACATGTGGATAGTAGAACAGGATTTGTGTCTTGTAAGGTGCAATATAAACAATTGGAATAACACATTAGTGTAATAGTCAATTACTGTAATAAATTAAGTATCTAAAACTACATAAATACCAATATTTTTAGTATTGGCACATATTATTTTCTTCACACAAGTCACTCCACATAATGTATGGACCAAAGGGCAGATGTAATGGGATAGTGTGGAAAAGTAGAATCTGCATAGAATTTATGAGGAACTAGTATGGTGTAGTGGTTTCAGTAACTCCATGAAACCAGAGTTTGAATCCCTGCTCAACCATGGAAACCCTGTGGGGTGACCTTGGACAAGTCATAACCTCCTTGCAGTGTCAAACCTCCTCTAAATAAATCTTGCTGAGAAAATCCTAGGATGGGATTGCCAGAAGTTGGAGTTGACTTGAAGGCACATTACAACAACAGCAACAAATGGCCCTCACACTTCTGGTTCAGTCCATACAGACATCCTCCATCATGACCAAAGTCATTCTGGTCACCAGACACTTGGTGTACATTTATGGGCCATAACTCTGATGATAAAGCTGAGCACTAATATAAGTAGGGGTTTTTAAGGGGAAAAAAGCAGAAATGAACAGCTATTACACCTCCTATGTCTCCCTTTATTTCCCTGACCGAGAACAGCCACTCTTTAAAAACCACTAGAGATAGCTTCAAAATTTACTCCTCACATCCAAATTAGATTAGCTGCATTATCTTGCATCACAAGCTCCCTGAGCAATACAATGAAAACTACAAAAGCTGAATTTGCTACATAGTGTGAAAAGAAATTGAGATTATATTTAAAATAAAATGTGGCTGTTTTATTTCCTCAAGTATTATAGCTGTATCCCCTGTTAAGGGAGATCACAGTCTTTTGTGCTGTTTTATTTTGAACCCCTTTAGCAGCTGCTTAAGGGAAGAGATTAGTTCACTGTTAATTGTGTTGTTGGTTTTGTGATCCTATGAAAAACCTCCTAAAAGTCTGCATGCAAAACCAATGAGGTAGAACATGTTTGACAAGCTTAGTTCCAATATGAACCAATGTAGCACGGAAAGATTTCAAAATCATTGCCTCTCTTGGATAACAATAGTACATACAAGTGTTTACAAGAGGATTAAAAGCTGTTTCAACAAATTGTAGCATAGGTTTGTTTTTGTTTTTTTACAAGACATGCGTTATTTTTATTTTTAAGAGAACACCTCCACCACAAAAAAAATCCTAGTTGTTTTTAAATAAACAAATAATTTGATCCCAGTAGATACTAGTTCTTTAGTGTAGTCTCATTTTGCTTACTTGTTTTAAAGAAGTGTATGGTTGCTATTTCTTTTAAAAATATACTAGCAGGGTCACAATAAGCAGTACCTATTAGCAACCTGTCCAATTACAGCAACAGGGGGGAAACCATATCCTCTACAAACTACAAACCGTAACACCTGGTAATTAAAATTGCTAATCACCAACAATTATCTGCCAGAGCTTTATAGCCAAGTGAAACAGTTTGACCCTTTGCCCATTGAAAGAAGAATGTTTGCTGTCTATTGATAAGCGCTTAGGCAAAGCTGTGTTTGGCTCCCATCCATTAAGTGGCTACTAATAGGAAGTCAACAAAAGAGGCCTGACATCTGTGGTTGGGGTACTTCTTCCAGGACAGGTCTGAGAGCCCAGATGTTTGGAGTACTCCTGCCAGAGAAGAAGAGAGGGAAAAGTTTACTATGCATTAAAGTAGCTGCCACTCAAAGCTGATACTTTTAATAGTCAATTGCAAATTAGATCCGAATCTGGAATACAGATTAATTTAATATAACTTCAAGGTACAACTGTGGAGATATTTAAGAGAGCAGCTGTTTAGATGGGAAGATGTATTAAAGAAAGAAAGAGAAAAGAAAAGAAAAGAAAAGAAAAAAGAAAAGAGAGGGAAGGAAGAAAAGAAGGAAGGAAGGAGCAGTTGAAGTGAAAGCAATGAACCAGAGAGGTAGATGAATATCCTAGAAAACATTCACAAACTTGCTCAAATTTCATTCAGAGTATTTCTACATTTCTGCCATTATTACACAAAGAACACATAATAATATCTCTAATTGTAATATTTTCACATCTCTGCAATAATTTTGTCATATAAAACTCCCTGAAACTCTTGGTATTATACTATTTTAAAACCCCAAACAATCAAAAAGTAAAATAGAATACACATCTTGTGGAAATATCTATCTATCTATCTATCTATCTATCTATCTATCTATCTATCTATCTATCTATCTTGTGTTCTGTCAGATTCCTGAAAGGTGTTGACAGAAAGTTGTCAAATTATATAGTCTATATCCTCCCTGCACACTCTGGTCCTCTGGGAGGAATTTGTTGCAACCAATAAAAACTAGGCTGTCGATGATCTCCCAGAGGACTTTTTCGGCTACCGCTCCCAGATTATGGAATGGCCTGCCAGACGAGATCCGCCAGATCACCAACCTAAACAGCTTTAAAACAGCTGTGAAGACGGATCTTTTCCGGTAGGCCTTTCCTGACTAGGGGGGTTGCAGACTGCCAGAAATAGTGCAAATTGAGTCCACTTTTAGGGTTAGGGTTAGTGCTAGGGAATCATGAGAATTGTTTTTTCCCCCCTGAGACATTGAGCCTTCTCTGTCAGAGAGCTCTGGTGCCACAATAAAATATAGTTCCCATGATTCCCTAACCCTAACCCTAACCCTAACCCTAAAAGTGGACTCAATTTGCACTATTTCTGGCAGTCTGCAACCCCCCTAGATCTCCCAGCCTCCAGAGTCCTATTATCCCTACTAGGCCTGCTGTCTCTGTTTAGTTCTTTACCGCCGATTAGGTTTTTTATATAATTTAAACTGTTTTTAAGTATTATGTTTTAATTCCATCATTGTTTAATTCTGTTTTAAGGGGTGGGAGGGTTTATGGGTTTGGGACTGTATTTTACATTGTATTGAGTTTTAATGATGTAAGCCACCTCGATTGTTTGACAAAGAGGTTGGATATAAATAAAATGTATTATTATTATTATTATTATTATTATTATTAACAAGTCAAAAATCCCAAATTCTATGCTATCACCTCTGAGACATTAATGATTCCCCCACCATTTTTTAAATAATAAAGAAAGCTCTCTAAGAAAAATGCTATAGGAAAATAAGACTGTAACGATGTGCCAGAAAAACAGCCTAAAGTGGACATGCTAGAGAAAATGAAACCAAAAGGTAGCTCCAATCCAACCTGGACTAAATTCCAACAAGCCATTGTAAAGATAGCACAAACTGTCCTCCTTTCCAGATCTCAAGGATATTCTGGAAGTTCTAGTCCTAAAATTTTACTTTTCCAATCTGTACATATATTGATAAATGTCTGAGATAAATCCCATATACTTGGGAAGCTACTTTCATGGAAAGGGATGGAATTTTCCAGAAACAGGACTGGGATCAGGTGCTAGTTATGTTTGCCATATTAAAATGTGCCTTTGTATATACTATTGGGATAAGAAATCAGTGTCATTCATGATGCAGAGAATAAGCCCAGCAGAGGGGGTTAAGGAGACAAACTTAGACCTTACTTTTTAATTTCTTTGCTTTTGTCGCTTGAGGTTAGACCTATACTATGTTATTTGCACATAGTTTTTCAGTACTTTGTTGATATTAGTTACCTGCTGTGACACACAGTACATGGCAGTTTCATTGTTGTACTCTAGAAAAAGCAGGTATTGTACACCTGAATTACAATCTTGCTGTGATAATATGCTTCTATTGAGTCAACAAAATGAGTTGTCTATTTTGTCTTCATACACACATCTCTGCAAAGGTGAGATTGACAATCAGAACCATAAATATTTTGGACTTCACATTTTGCGGCATGATGAGAAGCAAAGCAGTGCAATAATTTCAAAATGAAAACTTGCAGACAATGCTCTTCCATTTGTACTAGTAAGATGAAGTTCTTGTGAAAGGCATTTATTCTGAAGAACTGTTAAAAGGTTATAGACCATCAATCATCTAAAACATATAAAAGAAAAATATTGTATTTAATATATTCTCTTCTGAAGTGTATGCAGGAAACACACATTTAAATAATGTCAAAAAGTGTTTATTTTCACATAGTATCTCTTTTTTATATATCTTAAACAAATAGTTGCAATATTACCATCTCTGGATTATTTTGATGCCCAGAAGGAGATATGTTCAGATACTCATCCAGGTTCTGGTAACTGACGTTTCCTCCATGAAATATGACCATTCCCTGAAAAGTGAGTAAAGATATTCAAGATATTTGTGTGTAAGAAGGTAATTGTGGAAGAGAGATTGATTGATACAGCTTTTTAATGATTTTGTGAAGTTCCACTGAATTTTTAGACTGGGAAAATTGTCTATAGGCTGCTTTTCAATATAGGCTTCACCAGTGGAAGAAGATACCTGCTGACAGAATGCCATGTAAGTGGTGGAGGGCTTTAACAGTTTGGAGTCTAAATTGCAATAAATTATATATTACAAAGATTACTCAGATAACTCAAATTCTAACAAAACCATAAATGATTTTTTTTTTTTACAGAACAAAGTCTTGTCTAAAGGGTATACAAAAATAAAAGCACAATTCAGTAACATGATGCCAAAAATAATAATTATAACTACAGTCAGTAGCAATAATTACAGATTGACTAGTCTTTAAAAACAATGTACATTCCAGTATATGCTGATGAAGATCACAATGATGGAAACAACAAGGGGTAATCTGCCACTCCTTACAAACAAATCACTCATTTAAATGTTTCAGGTGAGTAGTTCCTTGGCTTAAATGTCATTATTAGGGCAGGTCCACTGAAATCAAGTGCTCACAAATAAGGGTTTATTCAGACGTATAATAAGGATCAATAAAACCACGATTAACTTGTTGTTGTTGTTGTTGTTGTTGTTGTTGTGTGTCTTCAAGTCCTTTCCAAATTATGGTGAACCTAAGGTGAACCTATAATGGGGTTTTCTTGGCAAGATTTGTTCAGAGGAGGCTTGCAATTGCCTTTTCCTGAAGCTGAGAGGATGTGATTTGCCCAAGGCCACCCAGTGGGTTTCATGGCAGAGCCGGGAATCAAATCCTTATCTCCAGAGTCTCCTCATTGGCTCTTTCATCTCACTAATTTCTGTTATTTGGTTGCCTCTTTGCCTTTGCATTTCTCTGGAGAGGATATACTCTTTGGCTCATTGCTTAAACCCAGTCCTGAGTTTGGTGCTCAGTGTTTCCCATAAATCATAATAGGAAAATATTACAGGATTGAGGAATAAGCATTGCTGTTCCCCTCCAGAAAGGTATGTAGTAGGTCCAAAGGATTTTAGACCAACCTGTCCACTTACCATGGCCTCTAAATGTCTCTTGGATAAATTAGCAGCCTGGGCTGGTGAAACCTCCGTGATGGCTGAAGACGAGGCTGCATTGCTAAAGGGGAAATCCACAACTGACCAATGCTTTTTTATTTGTTTGTTTCATTTTATACACAAATATTCTGAAATTAGCACTACTTTTGTAGATTTTAGTTCAGGTTTTTATAATGCACACAGAGAAACTTTCTGCCATCAAAATTGATAGAAGGCTGTTGTTCCTGATTCCAGTACGGATGTTTTGTACAAAAGAACTTCTGCTCATTAATTATATTAGTACTTTTGGAGAAGAAAAGAAAAATCCACATATGTAATTTGGATAATAAGTCTATTCAGATTATACAGGTGTAGGTATCTTTATCTTGGGTCTTTACTTTGAAGCCTAGTTTTCATAGAAGCAACATCTGAACACAACTACATTGAAATCATTCAGTCAGTTCAGTTTTTCCAGTGGTCTCATAGAGTTCGTGGGCTGTTTGTGTATGGAATCAGGGGAGCTTGATTGTCTCATGGTTGTAGCATTTCTAAAGACAACAGTGCTCCAATTAATATTCAGGGCACAGATATATGTGGTAAATGAATGCCACTGTTTTAGATTCTCTTATATGGCCCCTGTTAACTCTTCTTTCAGATACACCTGTGGATTAATTTCTCCTGAAATTCCCATGCTGGATGTGACTTTTAATGGTTGAAATTGATTTGTATGAGAGATTCATGCCTCCCAAAATATTTTTCAAAAATAATTTTAGATTATATCCCAAGAGTTTTCAGCAAACTCAGATATATTTTATGCTTTCTCCTAAATATTAAAAGGGCAGCAGCCTAGAAACACTTAGGGGTGTAATTCTTCCCCAAGTTTCTTCTTGAGTAGTTTCAGCAATTTTCTTCCTGCTGTGAGATGGTCTTTGAAAACTATGCAGTTTTTGAAGGCTACTTCCATTCAGGACTTATTCCCATGGTTTGGGAGATTATTCCTGCACACATGGTTGCTTTGCATAGAAAACAGATTGTCTGTGCAGGAAACAATATTTTCTGCATAGAAAATAATATTTCAAGGCAGAAATATTAATTCCTGTGCAGAAAATTCTATTTTTTATGTAAATCAACTTTATGTAGAACAAATCTCCAATTACTGCATTTTCTGTGTAGAAAACAGCATTTTCTGTGCAGGAATTAATATTTCTGCATTAAAATATTATTTTCCACACAGAAAAATGCTGTTTTCTGTACAAAACAATCACATAGAAATTTTGCACAGAACAAGTCCCAAACTGTGAAGATTCCCATCAGTTCAGATTCATTGCATCAGGTTTTCTCAACACTTGAGAAACACTTTTTTTCCAAACCATTTTTCAAATATTTTTTAATATTCTTTCCATCCCTAAAATAGAAGGATGATTCGCTAAATAGTTCAGTCTGCTCTTGCGCAAGAAGTTGCTCAAACTGAGCTATCAGACCAGGCTCAGGTACTCTTTAGAGCAGGGGGTTGGCAAACTATAGCCTGCAGGCCAAACCCGGCCTGCTGAGGCCTTCCTATCGGCCCCTGGCCGGTCCGGCCACCACCGCCACCGCCACCTTTCTCAGGCGCATGCGACTCCGGGATGCCATTTTGTGTTCCAAAATGGCGCCTGGAGTCTCGTGCGACCTTTCCCGTCCTGCCCCGCGATGGGAAAGGTCACATGAGACTCTGGGAGCCATTTTGGAAAACAAAATGGCACTACGGAGTTGCATGCGCTTGCGCAGTGGGGCCCGGTGTGGTCACCGGAGCCCTCCTGGCGGACCCCCGCAGCTGCACCGGGCCTCTCCGAGACCCAGGGTGGTCACCGGAGCCCTCCTGGGGGACCCCCATGGCCATGCAGGGCCTCTCAGAGGCCCAGTGCGGTTGCCAGAGCCTTCCTGGGGAACCCCGTGGCTGCGCTGGGCCTCTCCGAGACCCAGTGCAGTTACCGGAGCCCTCCTGGGGGACCCCTGCAGCCATGCCAGGCCTCTCCGAGGCACCTCGCAGCTGCGCTGGGCCTCTCCGAGGCACCCCGTGGCCGCGCCGGGCCTCCCCGGGGCGGTTTTTTTTCCTCTGGCCCTCTAATGTTCCAAGGAACCCCGAACTGGCCCCTGGCTCAAAAAGTTTGCCGACCCCTGCTTTAGAGTCAGCCTGCTAACTGCAGTATCAACAACTTACTATCTGCAGTGCTAGTGCAGCAAACACCACATCCACAATTACAAACTACAACAATTTTATAGTGAGGCCCTGGTATCGACTGATGTGTGGTTCCTGGACCCAACCATAGATGCCAAAATCTGTGGATGTGCAAGTCTCATTAAATATAATGGCATAGTAAAATTGTGTCCCTTACATAAAATTGCAAAATCAAGGTTTACTTTTTGGAATTTGTACATTTTTTGAATATTTTCAAGCTGTGGATGCTTGAATCCATGGATAAAGAATTCTTAGATACAGAAGGCTGACTGTACATGGAATTCAAAGGCGCTTACAAGACACCATTACAACACAGAGAGTAAGAAACCAAGATCCCATCATCTGAGTTGCTGTTTCTAATCAAATCCCAGGTATTCTGTGGAGATTTATTGGCACCAAAGCCCAGTAACTACTAGATGTACAGTGAACTCTTGGTATCTGCTGGGGTTTGGTTCTTGGACTCACCATGGATACCAAAATCTGTGGATGCTCAGGTCCCATTAAATATAATGACATAGAAAATGATATCCCTTATATAAAATGGCAAAATCAAGGTTAGCTTTTTCTAGCCGTGGATGGCTGAATCTGTGGATAAAGAATCCACAGATGCAGAACACCAACTATATTGTGTAAATTACTATATATTTTATTTGGACTTTGTAGAGAAATGTCATCTCATCTCAATTTCTGCAATGCACTCTACATGGGGCTACCCTTGCTTGGAAACTTCAGTTGGTACAGAATATGGCAGCCAGGCTGGTCTCAGGTAAAACCAAAAGAGACCACATAACATCTATTTTAAGATCACTTCGCTGGCTGCCTATCAGTCTCCGGGCGCAGTACAAGGTGTTGGTCATCACCTTTAAAGCCCTAAATGGCTTGGTCCAACCTATCTTTGGGACTGCCTCCTTCCGTATAATCCACCCCATGCACTAAGGTCTTCTGGGAAAAATTTATTGCAACCTATAAAAAACAGATTATCTGCAACTGCCCAGAGGACCTTTTCAGCTATCGCTCCCAGACTTTGGAACAGCCTGCTGGATTGGATTTCTTCCAGCAGGCCTTTCCTGAGTAGATAACCAGCAACCGAAAATAGTTATGCCTGTCCCTGATTCCCGTTACAGCTATTTTAATTTTAATTTATTTGTCATTTATTGTAATGTTTTTGTAGTTTGTTATTTTAAAGTATGTTTTTAAAATTTGACTGTTTAATTATATTGGGGGGTGGGCTATTGGGGGACGGGGTTGTATTTTTCAGAGAGGCGGGATATAAATAATAATAATAATAATAATAATAATAATAATAATTTATGATGGTTTTTTGTTTCATTTAGCATAATTGGCTATTTAATGTATGTTTTAATTTCTCTTTATTGTTAATTGTGGAGTTTTTATGAAGACTGCTTCAGATGTAATACTAAAGTTTAGAAAAAGACAAAGACAACCCTCAGCTACACTAATAATTACCTTCGGGCCTAGTGTAAGAAGAAGAGCCCTCCCTCCATTCCATCCGATGTCATCTAGGGGAGAGACACTAGGCTCAGCACCTTCGGGCCTAGTGTAAGAAGAAGAGCCCTCCCTCCATTCCATCCAGTGTCATCTGAGGGAGAGACACTAGGCCCAGCACCTTCGGGCCTAGTGTAAGAAGAAGAGCCCTCCCTCCATTCCATCCAGTGTCGTCTGAGGGAGAGACACTAGGCCCAGCACCTTCGGGCCTAGTGTAAGAAGAAGAGCCCTCCCTCCATTCCATCCAGTGTCATCTGGGGGAGAGACACTAGGCCCAGCACCTTCGGGCCTAGTGTAAGAAGAAGAGCCCTCCCTCCATTCCATCCAGTGTCATCTGGGGGAGAGACACTAGGCCCAGCACCTTCGGGCCTAGTGTAAGAAGAAGAGCCCTCCCTCCATTCCATCCAGTGTTATCTGAGGGAGAGACACTAGGCCCAGCACCACCCAGCCTAGAATAAGAAAGAGGGATGAGATTCGAATGTATCTGCTTTAATGTTTGTTTTGATGTTTTGAAATGCCGTACGCCGCCCCGATTGCCTAGCAGAGGGGCGGGATATAAATAAAAATTATTATTATTATTATTATTATTATTATTATTATTATTATTATCAGAATGACCACAGCAAGCCTCAGATTCCCAAGGCCTTGCTCTTTTGATATAGTATAGCTGGTTATGTTGCTGAAACTCCAGCAAGGTGTGGTTAAACATTAATTATACTTAACTATTGCAGTTAGTGGAAATAATCCAACTTTGAGCCATAGTTCTTGAAGATGGCAAGTTTCCATCAACCATAGGCAAGCAAGATTAACCACAGTTTAGGGTTCAGACAATAGAATGGTTGTGGAATCTTTCCCTCTCCTTGCAGTCCTACTGAAGCTGTGTATAACTCAATGAGGTCCCTTCTCTGAACACTAAGCCATGAGATGCAGCTTCTGAAGAATAAACAAGTGCTTCATTTATTTGCTTGCTTATCATTGAAATCCTTTGTTTTGGGACACAACTATGGTGTGGACATATTCACAGTCTAGATAAGTTTATGTACCATGATTCAAGGCAGCAACATAAATGAATTTTCGGTTGAGTGGCTAGAAATTTAAAATTATCATCGATTTATGAAGGAGATAGGTCAAGTGATGCTAGCAGAGTATAAAATGGGATGAGAAAATTGGTATCATCAAGATATTTTTTTTAAAAAAAATACTGTACAGTGTAAACCAACTGGAAAGGAAATTGGATCTTAATTTTTAAATTTCAGAAGTGAAGCTGAAAGGTTAATTATGAGAAGAGTAAAAAAATGAATTTCAGGAAAGACTTTTTCCTTTGAATATTCTACAAAAACATAACATGTGTTTTTGTTGCTACTGCAGAAGTCTGTTCTAAAATGGCCTGCTTCAGCTTTAAACACAGTTTTTCTATGGAGAAAACAAAGATAACTCAGAATTGTGAAACTTAAAGAAATTTCTACACCTATGGATTGCCCATAGGGATAGCCATTTATTTTTCCTTGCAACAATGTGCCTAGAATTGGAAATGAGACCGAGCAGCAGATCAAGGCCATACAATGCACAGTGACATGGCTGGTGGCATAAAGTAAGTGTGTGTGACTCATCTACTTACATAACTAAAGTAAGCAAATGGGGAACAGCAGTGAATTGGCCCTACTTTACCTCCACAGATCCTTCTGTTTCTTATTTGAAGTGGATTCTCCCTCTCAGCCCACCTTCAATACTAGAAATGAACTGAAACAGAGAGAGAAAGAGACATCTCAAAGAAAAAAGCTCATAGTCAGAAAGCATAGGAGGGTGCAGGATTTGCTCCCATCTTTCATGTGCTCTGTTTAGTGGTAAAAGGAGATCTCCCATCCTGAAAGGGTTACAGCTTCCCAGTGGAGCACAAGCTACATTTGAAACTCACTGTGTATTTTAAAATACCATTTCATTTATTCAACAGCCTTTCCTGGGTCTGATGGAGCTGCTGGGCATGTAGGAGAGGAAGGCAACTCTCTTTATCACCCAGCCAGCAGAGACACTAGACTAGGGGTAGGCAACCTTTTTGAGCTGGGGGCCGGGTTGCTGTCCCTCAATAATTGGGGGGCCGAAGCACCAAAAATAAATAAATAATATATATATATATATATATATATATATATATATATATAAAACACATACATGCACACTCTCTCAGCCCCAGAAAAGCCATGGCAAAACTCCTGTGGAGATTTTGCTAAGAAAACCCCAAGAACAAGTAATAACAACAATAATCAATATCATCATGGCAGGCGGCGGTGGTGGCGGCGGGCTGCGGGGGGGCGGGGGCGGCGGCGGCAGCAAGACCAGCCTGGGGCTGGTCCAAAGGCCTCAGGGGGCCTCATCCATCCCCCGGGCCTTAGGTTGCCTACCCCTGCACTAGACCCAGAAGACAGCCCAGTCCCATCAGCAGCCACTGGTGGGAGTGAGCTGCTCCTGTCACCTCGCAGCTTTTTCTGTGTCTGGCAGATTTGCTGGATGAGCAGGTGAGGAAGGTGACTCTCTTTACTGCTTGGCCAGCAAAGCCACCAGATCCAGAATGCAACCCCTTCACACCAGTACCAGCTGACAACCCCTCTAAATATCACCTGGTGCTCTCCGTACCTCCTGCATGCTCCTAGTGACAACCCCTGCAACTCCCACAGTCCTCCATACTATCTGGTTTAGGGGTTGTAACCCAAAATGTGACTCATCTAAAGATTACAAAACATTACAACAATTCAAAACATTACAACAAAAATGTAATGTTCCCCAGCTTTGCCTCTAAATCCCATTGGATCAAACTTGATTCACCTCGTTTGATCCTAAATAAGCCTAGGCATTTTGCACATACAAGGGGATGGGGCAGGCTAGTGAACAGTGATACAAAAATCTTTGGGTATGATTTCTGAAGATCTTGGGTATGGAGCATCACCCCTAATGACACTCTTGCTTGTTTAATTGCCTGTTAGCGCTAAGGAGCAAGCAAGACCTATATTAAAATAAACAATGAACTTTCAACAAATTTGTAGATGACTGCTCTGTTCTTCCAGATCAATCTCTCTGCTAGTGTGTGCTAAGTCACTTCTTTGTTGCTGCTTTCTTAAACTGTGGGGATTATTGCACTGCTTTTTCCCCATTCTGGGCAGGGGCTGAGACCAGGCTGGGACCATGTGTTATTGGACAGCTCTGTGTCCAGATTGGAGGCATCCTGTTCCTGATTGGAACAGTTCCCATTACTTTCCTAAGAACGGAAAAGACCCATTTTTAGCTAAGTACAGGAAATGTCCTGATCTGGTGTGGAATGTATCTGATAGGGGCACGGAGTTGTGTGATAAGACATGGACCCAGCCCACTCTCAGCCCGTGCCCAGATTGGGAAAAGACAGCCAGTGTTTTTGTGCAGTGTCCTTCATCTCACATATAAGGTGAGGGAACAGAATACAGAGTTTGTGAGTAAGGTGCCAAAAGTCATGTTATTGCCCATTACTTTTTTTGAGTAACGAGGGACAAAATTAAAATCATTGATTTTAAACATCTTTTCTTTTTTGCACAAGTGACATTGGGCAAGTCAGTCTCAGAGGAAGGCAATGGCAAACCCACTCTGAACAAATCTTGCCAAGAAAATTCTGGAATAAGGTTATTTTAGGGTCACCATGAATTGGAAACAACTTGAAGAGACACAATAAAAACAAAGTTGATTTTATATTTCAGAAAGGTTCCTGGGGTGGGATCCTAGTTGTGACCATTTTTAGTAATTTGGGGGTTAAGATGCAGAGTGGTGCATCAGTAACAGTCAATAACTCACAAACAAATGGGTATTTGTGCTATTAATATTGTTGTGCATATAATGCTGTTATGTTATGTGGTTAATATGTTATTATAATATGTATTTTGCTGCATGGCCAACATGGTTACCCTTGAATATGTTGTTCATGGAACACATGAATTAATAAGTAGTGTGGTGGTGTTTTTGAGCAATGATTCCAGTTCTTGCTCCACTCTTCCGCAACTTGCAGAGTCCACTATATATTTCTGAGACCATCTCCTGCCCTAATCATTTGCAATTGCAGCATCAAGATGCAACACACACAATCCACTCCTAAACCCCACAAAATGGCCTGTCATAATGTTTAGTTTAAGAGAATGATGACTCACCATAATAACCCTCAAGTGTTAAGATGACTTTTTATTTTTGCAGATCCACAAATAATCTTGTCTATTCCCTTGTTACTGACTTAGTGATACCCCTCGTAACTCATCCCAAATTATATGTAACTCAAGAGCAGTAGAAGAAGGAGGGAATACAGAAGGAGAAGGATGCACCCTGCTCCAAGATGGAAAATGCTATATTTATCATTTTTCAAGAGAACAAAAAGATCAGTATGTTGCGTGGGTTTCAGTGACAGTAATTATCCTTCTATTCAGGAATGAGTAATTGCATTATTCTGTATGCTAAACTGCACAGTTACAGTTACACACACACACAAGCTGGTTGTGCCACAAGTATCGGAATCAGAATTGAAAAGAATGCTTATTCATATTTGTTGAGACTATGGGCCTTTGCAGATCGCTAGAAATAGTGCAAATTGAGTCCACTTTAACTGCCCTGGTTCAATGCTAGGGAATCATGGGAATTATAGTTTTTTCTGAGACATTGAGCCTTCTCTGTCAGAGCCAGGGCAGTTAAAGTGGACTCAGTTTGCACTATTTCTGGCAGTCTGCAAAGGCCCTATATCTTTTGCTTTTTAACATTCAGAACATATTTACCTGATTACAGAAATATTTTTTTTAGAGTCACTATGGGCCGATGCAGATGGGCAGGAAAAGGTGAACTGAAGTTGCCTTTTCCTTAAGCTGCAGCAACCGCACCGCCTGCCCTGAAGATGCCCTAAATGGGGATGGAGCAACCGCGGAGTCAATGCAACTTTTCTGAGGCTGTATTGAAGCCTTGCCAACCACACCGTTAGTCCGGAGGATGCAAAGGGAGATGGAGCAACCACATGGGCTGGCAGCAGCTGCTTTATTTTTTTCCTACTTTCTCAGGTGCATGGGCATGTGCATAGGAACACATCTCTGCACACCTGTGCACCTGCTCAGAACACATCATAGGCTGGTATACAGTCTGTCACTCTCTGTGTACAAAGGTGACTTAAGTTCGGCATGCCTGCACACCTGCACAAGACCTGTCATACACCCATAGATTATGCAAGGATTCACTGACCTCGGCTTCCCCTAAGGAGTGGGTGCAGTAGACAGTTGCCTTGGGGCAAAGGAATGAGTTTGTCAACTGAAAAGACAACTACTCTATCGTCCTCCACAAAACATGCCCTACACAGATCAGGAGGGAGGGGAGAGGTACATGCAAAAGAGGTTTCTGTGGACAGACTTGATACATGTAACTGGTAGTCATTGTTGGGAAGCCAAGACCTAATTTTGGGGAATTTATAATTAGCTCAAATGAGAGAGGGAAGCACCCAACTTCGCTTCTAGGATCTTATCCAATTGTCTATGGGAGACGTAAGAATTCTGGCTAGGGAAGACACTGAAACGGACCAAGCTCCAATTAAAGTCTAAAATATTTATTTGGCAACAATAAGCAAACATCCAAATGAAGTGCGCAAACACACGCTAGAGGAATAAGCGGGGAAGAGAGAGAGCGGGGAAGGCAAAGAGGGAAACCAGGATAGAGGGAGATATACTCACACCCGAGCGACTCCTCTGGGCTTTGGCGGCGAATGAAGATGAGTTCCGTGGAAGGGGCACAACCGGCAAGAGGGGGGGTCACAGGAACTATCTCAGAGTACAGACCGGCAGAGTTTCAGCATGCACTTCCAAGGTAGCATGAGGTCTGCTAAAATCCAGGGGTTCTTATAGGGAGATTCTGCCTTCTAGCCATGGGCTGGACAATAGCTAGACAAAGGCATGATGGGCTTTTCATTGTTTACTTAAGTCTGGGCATAGTCTAAACAATGCATGTTGTATCAAAGCAATCAAGGAAAGGAAGCTAGGGAAAGGAGGTGCCATCAAATCTAATCACTGTCTCATCAAGTGTGAGGCTAAGACAAACAAACATCTTCTCCAACATAATGGGATATTCCCAAGGGCAACTCCCAAAACCTGCCTGTTCTGGTGGTCTTTTGTAACCTTACTTGCTTACATGACTTCACATCTAGGGGATTATGGCTGCCATCTCCCAAGGGTCAGGCTGGGGTCATAGGGAACTCCACATGGCTAAAATATATATTAAAAATGGAGGACGTCTGCTAACATCATGCAAGGGACATGATCAACAGGACACATAGACAAACATTACTCCTGGAGCCACCCCCTCAAGCATGCCAGGAAGTGGTGTGCAGGTCTTAGAATCATAGAATCATAGAATCATAGAATCATAGAGTTGGAAGAGACCACAAGGGCCATCCAGTCCAACCCCCTGCCATGCAGGAACTCCCAATCAAAGCATCCCCGACAGATGGCCATCCAGCCTCTGCTTAAACACCTGCACAGAAAAGATCACAAAAGCCTTTCATGTAAACTGTGCATGCTGACAGCAAGCGTACATGCGCCAGTATGCATTTATTGTCATAAATTTTATTGTCATAAAATTTTAGGAATGGCTTTTCCCGGTGTATGACACCTAGAGGGTGCTTTCCTGCTGGTTTTTAGGTGTGTGTTGTTTAAATGCCATGCCTTCAAGTCAGCCTCAAAGCACCTCTTTTTGCCCATCTGCATAGCCCCCAAATTGTCACTATCAAATATAATTATTTTATAGGTTTTTGCCCCCTTTGCATCCTGAACTGGCCATGAATTGGTTCTGTGAATCACATCACAAAGTGTAAGATATCAAGACAATGGTATACAGTGAAATTCCCAGTGCAATTCCCAACTGTACACCTGGTTGTGCAACCAGGTAAAAAATGGTTGCACAACCATTGCACAACCTGTGGAATAACACATTGTACAATTAGCAGCATGCCTAGGAACCACCAGATCAGATGTGCTGCTGCAGAGTTTAAATCAGGGGTAGGCAACCTTTCCCCTTTAAAGGCCGAGGGACTTCAGCTCCCAGAATCCCAGGAGCTATTGGCCAACATGGGACTATTGGCCCACATGGCTGAGGCTTCTGGGAGCTGAAGTCCCTTGGCCCTTAAAGGGGAAAGGTTGCCTACCCCTGGTTTAAATATTTAAATGAGCAGATGTATGTGTCTCCTCAAGTCTCCCAGGCATGTCCTACACATCATGCATCCTACTGGCAGATGAAATTGGCCCATGCTGTGGTGGTCTTCTTCACAGAGGCATTGATTATCTCTGTGGTCACTTTGATCGTGTGGCTCTGTGAAGAGGTCACTTCCTGTCCCCCTCCTCTCTCTGGTGGTTAAGAGTTTTGTGATTCTTTGTCCTCTCTTCCTCGCTCTGCTTTCTGCCAGCATGGATTCACAAAGTTGTGCTTCTAAGATGTTTTTTCTTCTTACTTACACTCATGAGAGTCAGCTATAGGGACTCTTCTACCAAGTATAGTTTTTCTCTACTGTTTAGTTATTTTTCTAGAACCTAGATGTAATAAAAAAGTAAGTTTCTTTTCACCTACTTATGTATCCAGTGTACTTACCAGAAACTCAGAAACTCAGATCTAGCCCTTTACTATATTCCTGTGGAGTATGCTTGTTGCTACTGATGCTAAACTAAGGGGGGATGCAGACGGGTGGCCATGGGCCACCCTGGGAAGCAGAGGATTGGGGCCGAGGCTGTCCCACACCTCAGTCCCAATCCTCGCTTCTGGAAGGAGCACTAAAATCCCAGCCACTGTGTGTAAAGGCGCGCACCCTGATGATGTCCTCGAGGAGGGGTTGAGGCGGCCGCCGTGTGGCTTCCTCTCCCCTTCCATGCCTCCAAGATGGCGCTTTGTGCCATCTGCAGAGGCCCTAAGCTTACCATTTTTGAACACACCATATTCTAACACAGAACATACACAGAGCCCAGACATGTATGCTGGCAGTGTGCTCAGAGGCTCAGTTTCTGAGACCCATACTTATACATAAAATCTAGCCTCTGGGGTTGCGCTTGATGGTCTCTAGCACTGTAACAAAGACCTGATGGCTTTCCCAGGAATCAGCAATGAGATTCTGGGCTGGTTGGTGGCTTTAATTTTAGTGTGACAAAAATAGATGGACAGGAAACTTTGGCTGGGGATATAATAGGGGATAGGCAGGAAGGTTGGCTTACTATTTTCAGTGCAAGGTGATCTTTTGTCCCAAGGTGCAAGAGGAAATACAGATGACTTGAAGAAGGAAGGAGTAATTGGTACACTCATTTAGATTTCATTGTCTTATTACCTGGATGTACACATGCCTCAGGACATGGTCCTTCTCCCTTTGGAACCTGACCTTGTGTTTTGAAAGGTCATAGATCTCTCAAGAACATGCTGTCTCCAGATATGAAATATGAAATATGGGGACCCCAAAATACAGTGTGGGATATGCAGGGTGTGCTAGCATCTGCACCATTGTGATTAAATTTGGTGGCCTCTTAAATTCCATCAGAATGAATGCAGATGTAGTCATGCTTAGACTTTGAAGCTTATCGCATAGGCAACTTAAACTACCTTACCTGAGTGGGCTTTACATTTAAATTTAAAATGGGCAACATCATGATTTTATCACAACGATTTAGCCCCTGAAATCTCCACCTGAGTGCAGCCCGGGTCCCAGGGCGGCCAGTTCCTTAAGCGGGAAAACTTCCAGCTGTGTGCCCCTGGGAGCAACAATGGACCCAGGCTGCACCTGGGCAGTGATTTCAGTGGCTAAATCCTTGTGATAAAATCAATATGCTGCCCGTTTTAAATTTTAAGCCAGTTGAGGTAAGCCAGTTTAATTTGCTTATGCGATAGTCTCCTTCAACTGCACTATTATAGTAGTTTGACAGCCATGGCTTCTTCCTACAGAATCCTGGGATTTATAGATTGGTGAGGAACTTAGAATTCTTGTGAGTGCACTACCCTGACAAAAACTTTCTCCCAGAGGATTCACAGTGCCTGACTAAACTACAGATCCCAGGATTCCTTAAAGTGGAACCATGCCATTAAAACTGTTGATCAAAGTGCCATAATTATACAGTGTTGACACATGCTATGTCTGAATTCAAACCACTGAAATCAGCAGTTTTAAAGTATTACTTTTTTGGATTATAACTGCCAAAATCCTATACCCAGCACTGTGGGATTCTGAGAATGGTAGTGCAGAAATAACATTTCCAAACTCTGCTAATTTCAGTGGTGGTGGTGGTGGTGGTGGGGAAAGTCAAGTGCTTGCTTAATTCTACATATGAAATCAATGGTATTGACATGTGCTTCACTTTGGTGGGAATCTGTCCTTTATTTATAAAGAAAGATTTCCTTAGCCACATTCCCTTTCTCACCATGACATGACACGCCATACCAAAGATGTTTGGTCACTGATTTAATTTGACAGGTGAGGGTATAATAGCAATGCAAGTCAACCTCACTCATTGTTCTTTAACTTTAATCTCAGGTTGTTTTGAAGAAAGGTTAATAAAGGCTGTTTCTATCTGAGCAGAGAGCTTTCCCTTCTTTGACCACTTCCTGATAATATCATTTGTTTTTGGTCTGGCATTCAGGCTACAGAGTGAAATCCCCCTGGACCATCTTTACTTTGTATTCTACATGGCAACAAATGTCTTGACTCCCTCCATTGTCACTTGATCAGGCATGAAAAGAGACCAGCACTTGACTAAAAGTAACATAAAAAGACAGCATAAGCACACAGACCTCTTTTTTGAGTGGGTGGGGAATGAAGCAAAATAGATATTGAGAGGTTCCACTTTTTCACTGTGATCTGTTAGCATTTTAGCATCCTTGTTGGACAGAGGCCCACCATTCCTTCATCATTTTCTTGCTTTGAATATAATTGAAAAACCTCTTTTTGTAACTCCTTGCACCCATTCACACTATATGGAACCCGGGTTATTTCATAGGTGTTCATATTTCCCTGATTGCACTCGGTGCAGTTTGTGGGGGTGGGCCCACCAAAAAAACCACTTGACCTTGTGCATTTGACCCCTGGTCAACTAGCGAGGGTGTTTTTTTTTTGTTGTTTTTTTTTTTTTGCAGTGCTGCAAGGATCCAGATCTTTCTTTGAGAACTACCAATCTGGATCTATGCTGCCACATCTTCTTCCCTCCTCTCCCTCCTCTTTCTCTCCCCTGTGCTGTATCCTCTGGCGTCCTCCCTCCACCTTCTTCCTCCTCTTCCTCATGCCACCCCCCCCCCGTGTGAATATCAATAGGTTTAAAATGCCACTGAGAGATTTGATCATGGTAAATGTAGTAGGAACTTCAATTTGATATCGCATTATCGAATCTCCCCAGATCTACTTGGTACAAAAAACTGAGTGTGAATGAGGCCCTTGTTTGCTTAGCCAGTCTCAGCTAATTTGAGATTTAGCTTTCTTTACACTGTTTCTGCAAGCTTGGGCTACACATCTGTATTACTCCTTGGTGATTTGTCCTTCCTTTCAGTCTTTATACATACTTTTTTTTTTCTTTTTGCTTTCTTTTTCAGGTTACTGTGCAGGCTTACTGGCTTTTTCAGATGTTTCTCATCTTGTTCCTTCTATGGAATTATTTATGATTGTACTTTTAGCAGTTCCTTCTTCATGAAATCTTGCCCATGCTGGGTGGGGTCTTTTTCCTTTAGCATTTCTAGCCATGGTATTCGGCCCAATATTTCTCTGAGCTTCATAAAATCATCTTTCCTGAAGTCCAAGGTTTGTGTTTGACCATACTCTTCTTTGGCCTGTCCCACAATCATAAATTCTGCCTCTGGTGTGACTTGCATTCCATAGTCATTCCCCCTGTAAGTTAAAAGAACTTCCCCTTGTACAGCACATATTCAAAAGAAAAAGATGCTCAGAGAGATGACTCTTGTTGGCTATGTGCAGTAGCCCAGGGGTAAAGTCTTCAACTCAGTCATGTATGAAGGGCTACAGTTACATTCTCGCCAATGTGGAATTGAAACCTTGGTGTTGATCCCATTGCAATATTGGGGTTTCATTGTTGTTGTTTTTTGTTTGTTTTAAAAATGATCTGTTCCCTCTTCTATAATTTATTGGGGATGTAATGAAATATGTTTAATTTGATAGAAAGTCCTTGATAAGATGCACGGCCAGTGGTAGGATGTTGATGGTAGCTTGCTGGCATTCGATCAGGCCATGGTTGCGATAAAATCAGTGCTCGTTTTAAGTTGTCATGTAATTGACTGCCCTGGAAAGGTAAAGAGCAAGCTCCCCTGTAACCAGGAGACTCTGTTCTCCACATCCAGCCAGAACATAATATGCTGTGTTGGCTTGTAAGGCCTATGGGATTTAAATAGTGTCTGCAATCTGGAGCCATACTGATTTACTAATCCTTGATCTTAGTTGAACATGATCACAGTCCCTGCTTCTGTTCATAAGGGATAGGCTTACTGTTAATTGACAGACTTTGGCATCTTACCAAAAAAAAAAAAAAAAAAAAAAGCTACAGTGTAGAGTAGAAGGAACTAATACAGCCACAGAGGATGCTCCTGACAAGTTAATTTTGGAGGGGCATGGGGTGGAGGGAAAGAACTTTATGCTATTGTTTAAAAATTAATATTTTATTTATTTCATTTTTTAAAAAAACAAACTCCACACAATATGAGATTTACATTTTTTTAAAATATTCAGTTTCTAATAACAAAGGGAGTAAACTGGAATATGTGTGGAGGGTGATTAAGACTGGAATGGCATTCAAGGTCTTCCCAAGCATTTGGCTTTCCATTTGTGTAATTATTGTGCATGTGTTCTATGTGTGGATGCAAAAGCGGGTGCAAAATTCTATGCACACTTTGGGTTGTGATGAATGGCCCAACTCTCCTTATTGCTTTACAGGCTAACCAGTGCTTCAAAATATTATTCTTTTGGACTCAGCTTCCAAAATCCCATAGCCTCAATGACATCACTATGAAATAACACCAGATTATTTCATAGTGTGAATGGGGCCAAGGAGTAACAAAAAGAGGTTTTTCAAATATGTTCAAAGCAAGAGATGTGTGTTTGTGAGTATGTAGTTTTGTGAGTATAGTACAAATAAGTAATTTTCCCCCAGCTGTGCATAGATTACTGAAGCTTACTGAAGTCACAGGCACCCATCACATACTTACTTGTACCAGCAAGTTACCAGAGCCTTTCACACTACATAATTATAGTTCTAGGATTAAAAAGAAGGCCCTCCCTCTATCCACCATCATCTGGAGGGAGAGAAGGGCAGGCCAGCTCCATCGGGCCTAGCCACAGTAAGAAGAAGGGCCCTCCCTCCAGTCCATCTGCCTTGGTCCAGGCTTCAGAGAGAGAGAAGAGGAATGCTGGACTTATTCCACCCCCATTCCCTTCCCCTTTTGTGTCCTTTTTAGATTGTAGGCCTGAGGGTAGGGAAATGTCTAATTAACCATTTGTAAGCCACTCTGATAGCCTTTTGGCTGAAGAGTGGGGTATAAATACTCCATAATAAAATAATAATATTATGGCAACATCTTATAGAATCCTGGGATTTGCAATTTAGCGATGGGTACTAAGAATCCTCAGCCAGAAAACACCTCTGGTGTCTCTGACCAAACTAAATACCATGGGATTCCATAGGATGCAGCCATGACTGTGAAAGTAGAATCATAGCATGGTAATTATGCAATGTGACAATGTCCCAGCCGATAAATGTAGCCACCTGATTTCACTGATTGTGAGCATGAAGCTGATGGTGAGCCATTGAGAAATAATGGCAGAGTTAGCCCTGTTTCTCATCTCTTGTAGAAATACTCCTACCTCATTCTCACTCAGACTCCAAGTGACAGACACAGCATGGGTTTGCTTTAGGCTCTAATCTGCCTTGCTGAGAAACAATGAGAAGCTGGAGAAGAAAGAATCCTTCACTGTCTCCCTTTTCCTTCTCTCAGATTCTAGGGACACAGTACTACACTTGAGAACTTTAGTTGCATATCCTTTTTGGTAACTCAGGAAGTAATCACTAGGGGAGAAAAAGAGTTCTGTCACTCTAGAACCAAATCTTGATTACTCCATGTTACACAGGCTGCCTTATTTTGGGGTTAGTCTACGTGTAAGTATATTATGAGAATTGCTGTGGAGTATATTATGGGGTTAGTCTACGTGTAAGTATATTATGAGAATTGCTGTGGAGTTTCACACAGTCACATAGACACTTGTCTTCACTTTCTTGCACAAATTTGCATCAGTTTGCCCTCTCTCTGCTGAAAATGTGCAGCCAGGCAATTCCATGTGAAGTGGATGGATGCCTGCACATTTGATAATGCACATCCTTGCACATACTCTGGTAATTGTTTTGCAGATTTCGAGGAGTTTTTTTTTGCTAGCCACTCTCTCGCATGTGGAGGGATCTCATCCTATTCAAATAGAATGTTGAGTACTTTAGTCATGTAGACAAGCCCATGGTCTCGCTGTGCATTTTAAGGTTGAAAAATCTCCATGGAGTTTTAACCATCCAGGCCAGATGATATGCTGTGGAGGCAAAGTTGGCAACTGCTTAGGTGGAATGTATAATGTGCCAAATCTCCTGATGTCCACTTATTGAATCTGTTCAAGCAGGGCCTTTTAAATTCTCCAAGAGTCCCAGGGGAGAATGTTCATTTGAGGCCCTTTCCACCTGTCTCCTTTTCCATTTTGGTCACATGGAGCTCAAGTTAGTGTGATTCTGAAAGGAATGAGTGGGCAACAACAGAACAATGACAGTGCTGATGTGTGTTCCTCCATATATCAGACCTCTCTTATTTGTGAGAACCACACAGAGGAGGAAAGGTAGTAGAAAAGGATTAATGTGATTAATTAATCATTAATAATTCAACTGCATTTACATTAGAAAGGAGAATGTTAGCTTGTATGTATTACTTGTATTACTTGTATGTTAAACTGCCATTTACATTTAAGTTTAAATTTTCTTTGATGTTACTCTCCCTCATCCCTGTCTTGAGTTTGGCAGGGAAAGAAAGAGCTGTATAAATTTTTGGGGAAACCCCCATTTCTCATTCACCCCACCCAAATCCTTTTTCTTGCTCACCTTTTCCCTGTCCCTTACAATCTCATGTCTTTACACTCCTTGTGTAGCTTACTGATTCCCAGTGGATCATAGCAAAAGTTCCAGGATTAATAACTTGGAAATTTAGGTTCCTTGGACATATGAGGTGTCTCTGATCTGTGTAGATATCTGATGTACAAAACAGGAGATACACTTACACAAAGAAAACCACTACTGCTTCTAAGGAGTTTATCACACGGGGAGCCCTGTGCAGAAATGGGCTTTAAAGTAAAAAACAAAACAAAAACAAACAAACAAACAAAACAAAACAAAACACGCAAAAGCGGAAGCTTTCAATGAACGGGATTTCTCCCATTCTGCCCTGTGTGAAAAGTGAAAGTGCTGTTAAAAGGAGGTTAATCTGAATGTAAATTAGACAAACACTGCTTCTTTTTACTTTCAGGATCTTCCGAAAATAAAAAGAAGCAGTGTTTGTCTAATTTCCGTTCGGATTAACCTCCTTTTAACAGCGACGTCGTCTGAAAAAACACCCGCTTTTGCGGGTTTTGTTTAATTTAAAGCCCCATTTCTGCACGGGATTTCCCCCATGTGATAAACTCCTAAATTGCTCTTACTTCTTTTGGTATTATAACCTCTAATCTTGGAATTAACTATCTGTAAAATACTGATCAGAAATGAAAATGAACAAAGATTTCTATAGCTGTTTTCATTTACATGGATTTGAATCTTATAATTTGAACATTGTAATTCTCCAGTTCAGAGGGATCAACAAAAGGAAAGTTCTCTTGGACTTTTGAATCTAGGCTTTTGTCAAAGAACCAGCTGTGAAATGAGTAATTCATTGGCTTTAGCATGATCTCTCAACTAAATAATTAATAACTAATAACTTAATTCTGTCATTAAGTTAATGCTGAAATTCTAACTTAAGTAAGGGCCTCTGCAGACGGGCCCTTTGAGGCGTCCTCAGGGCAGGGATGGGGAGGGGCAGCTGCACGCCGGCTGCCGCAACCCCTCACCAAGGACGTCCTGACGCCATGCGCCGTTACTCACGGGACGCAGCATCAGAACGTCCTCCCAGCGCAGCGTCTTGACGTGCTGCGCCGGAAGGGGCTCAGAAGAGCTACGCAGCAGCTCTTGGGGCATCCTTTTTGCCGGCTCTGAATGGAGCGGCATTTTGCTGCTTTTTTCCAGGCTGGCAAAAGGGAAGACTGGGGCCGAGGCATGGGGCAGCCTCAGCCCCAATCCTCCGCTTCCCAGGGCGGCCCAGGGAGGCCCAGGGCCGCCCATCTACACCCCACCTAAATCAATTAAGTTAAAATAATTTTAATTAACTTGTCCCTTTATGTTAGAAAATTTCTAACCTAATTACTAACTTTATTGATTTTAAGTCATTAGTTCTTGTCACTTTGTCCAGGTCAATTGCCTCATGACTTCCCTTAAAAGACCCTGTGTCAAAGAAATCTTCCAGCAACCTGATGCCCTCTAGATGATATTGCTGTCTGCCTGCAAGTTGTTTTCTGACTTATAGTGACCCTAAGGTGATCCTGTCATAGGGGCTTCTTGAGAAGATTTGTTCAGATGGGTTTTGCCATTGCTGTCCTCTGAAGCTGAGAAAGTGTGAGTTGCCCAAGGTCATTCAGTGAGTTTCTATAGTTGAGTGGGGCTTAAAATCCTCATCTTTCAGAGTTCTAGCCAGTCAAGCCACTGCACCATGTTGGCTTGACCTCCAAATGTGTTGGACTACAATTACCATCATGCTTCATGAGGATGATGGGAGCTGTAGCTTAATACATTTAGAGAACAATATGTTACAGAAAACTACTTTTTGTCTTCCTTCCTTCCTTCTAGCTGCCAGTCTTATTTCTAATACTGTTTGCTATGAAATATATACCTTATACTACTTTCCTGAGACCATCGTTGCTCACTGGTGCAGAAACCTTTCCAACTGGCATAATGGCTATTGTTGATATTGTAACAGAAAAATGATATAATAATTTCCAGAATTTTGAATATAAACTGCCATGATCATAAAACTGAATATCTATTCCCACTGCTTTGCCAGTACATTCACCACTAAATCAAATATTAGCTCATGCTACCTAGCTTGAATCATTGAATTTGTTGGGAGGGACAAGTGGGAACTGAAGTTCAATGACATCCACAGGGACACAGGTTCTCCAGCACAAGGTTAGACTGTTGGACTAAGATAGCGAAGACACGAGTTCCAATCCCCATTTGACTACAAAGCTTGCAGGATGATCTTGGGTTGGTCACCAGTTCTTCGAGTGATCTACCTCACAGGGCTGATAAGAGGGTAAAAGTGGGAGAGTAGAGAAGGCCATGTACAGTGCCTTATTTATACTGCCTCACCTCAGCTGAACACCTTTGTGAAAGATCAGGGTATAAATGTGTTAGAATATGGATGGGTTATACAGTCAAAGGTGAAATGTAGAGATGTGTGTGTGGAATTTTCCTCATGAGAACAACATCTAGAGAAACAAAGTGAATCTAACACCAGATGGCCAAGAAGTCATAAACATGAACTTTCCCAAAGGTACAACTCATGGACACAGATTTCGTTATGAGAAAAGCCTTGATAACAATACATAAACATCGTTAGGTCTTGAGGAAATAGTCACGTGGTGGATGATGGACAACAAGAGGCTGGGTTAACATACATCATACAGGCATTATCCAATTAGCATAAGGTTAACACCCAGAAGGTGGAATATGGGAAGGGCCTAGAGAATCCTTTGATTAAGAATGTTTATAATTCAAGATGTGAGTGCGTGCGTGCGTGCGTGCCTGACAGCAGTGGTTTTTAACCATGGAGTTAGGAGATGGTTTCTAGTATGTTTATACTGCTTTTACAATCTAACTCCTAGATCTGGAAACATGGATCTGTAATTTCTTTTTAACTTTCAACTGCAACAAGTTGGGATCCTATGCTTTTGGGATTATTAAAGATGTAATCTCTCATGGCTGAACTGGATTAGTTCATCACAATGGATTTTACTTAGCTATCTTATTATTTCTTTTATATGCATTAACTATGCTTTTGGACTTTACAATGTGTCTTCTTGACTGAGGAAGACAGGATCCTGAAGAAGGGAAGCTGAGCCAGTTGATGGTAAGAAATACAAAGTGGCTGTGGATCACAGCAGCCAGCTAGTCCTGCAGATTCTGCTGGGTGTCAAAGAGCATCACTGCAACACCCATCATCCACACACTGACAAAATGTACTAAATAAACAAAATAGATTTTTAATTCAACAGGCCTTTTGTTTTTTGACTAGGCACTGATGTTCACTGTTAGCATCTTCTGAATCCCATAATTTTAAATAATGGAATTAAAAACAACCCAAAAGCCCAAATTGCTCTCTCTTCCTTACGCTACGCAAAAATCACCTTTAATGTCTTTCACAATAGTAGAGATAGGGAAAGCCTCTCTACTATTGTTGCTGACATTTATAATTGTGAAAGGGACTAAGTGCTGACTCTGAGAGGGTCTCAGACTACACAGACTCAAAAACATTGCAATTAAATATATTAGAAGACACTTACAGATATGCAGCCAATCAGCTTGCTCAATTAGTAAATATTCTGAACCCTATAATTTTGCATAAAGAGTGACCCATGCTGTGAAGAATGTTTACTGGATTGGTTTGTTGGGTAATTAAACTCAGGAGTGATAAATGCTCGATAAGTGTTTTTGGGACAGATTATGGCATTCCCTTGCATAGACACATAAGTAGAGAATGGGAAGAAGACAAGGAATTTCCCCTTATGTTCGGCAGGTGAATTTCATGTTTTCTCATCACAAATTTCTTTGACACTTGTCTAATACATGCTGCTTTCCATGTTCCTTTTTCCCTATCTTGCACCAGAAAATCCATCCAAGAAAGTAATCAGAAAGAACAGTGCTTGAATTTTATAGTGAGGGAAGTGTATATTGGGTAAGTGTTCCCTTAGTGAAATCTTCAGACTCCATGATTCCTTCCCCTTTTAGCCAAACTTATAATTTTCCAAAAGCAATGCCTAAGAGCTACAAATGTATGGGTAGCTGTGTTGACCAGGGATCCTCTCACACTATACAGTTACAGCACTATGATTCCACGTTAACTGCCATGGCTGCATTCTGTGGAATTCTGGGATTTGCAGTTTAGTGGAGAGCATTTAGAATTCTCAACCAATGTATTATTATATATTATTGTAGTTTTTATATACCCAGGGAGAGGTCCTTGTGGAATTTTATGCCTTAGGAACCCAATCAAAGAAGTGATGGCACCGAGTCTGCAAGACCTGAGCAGCGAGGTGGTTGATAGGGTGACATGGAGGTCTCTCATTCATAGGGTCACCATAAACTGAAGTTGACTTGACTGCAGTTAATAACAACAAAAACTCAAACAACTTGCCCAGCCATTTGCTTATCTGGCTTGGCCCACAACCTATCTTGGATTAGTTCTAAGGGAAAGAAAGAGGCTGCCCCTTTTATTGTTTGTGATGAGCTGTTAAGGTATTCTAAATTCATATTGTGGTAGTGCATTTATTAGCAAACATTCAGAGTAGGGGGACTTTTTGGTTGGTTTAGGAAAGGCATTGCTGCAATATGAACTTTGGATTTGTCCTCTAGCGCCCGTTCACATTAGACAATTATAGCACTTTTGCTCCACTTTAGTTGCCATAGTTGCATCCTATGAAACCTGGGATTTATAGTTGAAGGAGGGGCACTTAGACTTCTCAGCCAGAGAGCTCCTCATATAACCCAATTTGGCCTAAGATCAAGTAATGAAGCAGGAGAGTGATTAACTGAATTTTGCAAGGCCAACTGTTTGTTAATCGAAAACACATTCTTAGGCAATTAAGGAGACAAGTGTGAACATGGACATCATCTGATGGTCGATATAGAAATCAGATAGACTACATATATCAAGAATTAAAGTAAAGCAAAAGAAGAACACTACACTAAGAGGCAGCCCGAGGAACATCCCTGTAGAATGTAAAGATAATTAGCAGCTATACACAGAAAAAAATCAGGGGATGTAAATTTTATTACAAACTGGGATCTCCTTTTTTAGTGACATGCATCAGAGTCCTGTTGTGATCATCCTTGAACATCAGTTCTTTTATTGGCATGGTTGAAGGTATTCATCTGAGGCTAACATCTGCACTAGACTACTAAGTGGCATGGGTCATTATTATCAAGGCATGGACCATTATTTTTAAAGGAAGGTCCACGTAGAATATTTATCCCTGGGAATAAGATGCCACAGGTGAAGTACAGGTAACTTGAGGACCAGGACCTTGGATATAAGGCATAGCTAAATCTATACATGGGGAGTATGTGTGATCCTGGGGTGCTGTGTCACGTTTAGATGAAGCTGGGATTGGGAGGAACATAGCCAATTCCTTCCATGTCTGTAGCTGCATTCATAGGGGCAATGAACTGTGCCCTATATTTACAGCAGGAAATGTACCATGAGACAGTCAATCAATATCTTAGCAAATTGTGTCCTTGGTTAACAAACCTGCTCTAATAATTCAGCAAAAGCAACAAGGACTGTTGTCATTATTTCTACAGCCATTTCTGCAAAATGTTGCTTAAGAAAGAAGAGAAAAAGATGCACATGTGTTTAGAGAAGACACTAAAAAGTGGTATGAGGGGGGTTTCAAGAAGAATATAATATATTTCTAAAGCTCAAAAGGGGTTGCTCTGTGAAGGTATTGATAGGCTGGAGCGCTCTTTCCCCAACTCTTATCTTCAGGGTTCCAGAGCACAAATGTGCCAGATACTTTACATGTTCAACACAGATTTCATCTGTGCAATTTTCCTTGAGATTTATGTTGCCTGTGCATGAAAGGAATGGGCACCCAGTCTTTTTATCCCATAGTATTTAACATTTGTTAGATGAAGCGATTGCATACATGTTCAGTTCTTTAAAATTGTTATCACAGCAGCAGTGCCCCAAAACCTAACTCATCAATAAAAGGAAATTGACTGAATGTTGTTCTGTCATCTCCTTGATAGGCAAGTTGATGCTGAATTCCCTTATGACTTTTACTACCTGGAGCATTAAAGAATATAGTGTTTGGGCTATGCGCTGGGCTTTATTTCTCTTCACCAAGGGAGAATTAAGCATTCAGAGTGAAGCTGTAGACATTTTCCTCCTCCACCAATCTTGCAATTTGATTTTTTTTTTTTTTTTGCAATATACTCTCTCTTTTGTAGAGAGAGTTGACAGAATGTTAATGACAAAGGCATTGGAAATTGGGCAGCCATGGGGAAACCATTAATGGCTGTTAAACACTCCACCAGAGGATACGGTTGGTCATGTACAGTTGCGTGTTAAAATCCCCCAAATTAATAAAAGTGACACAGTCCTTAGCAGCTTAAAAACTAATACATCTATTAAAGCATGAGTTATTGTGAACTCTAGACTCCTTTGTCCTGTACTATAGTGTTTTAAATGCTATTAGTGGGATGTAGTCGTGAAAGGCTATGCTAAAATAAAGTTGTTAGTCTCTAAAGTGCCATAGGCCTCTTTGTTGTGATTCTGCTATAGAGTATTACCCTAATACCCCTTTGGAAATTGTCATAAATTAATGACTAATCAGATATTTTTGTAGGGAATATTTTTGGAATGTACATTTGGTCAGAAAATGTTAAATAATAAGAAATGCACACTTGAAAAGTTACTGGCACAACTTTAATTTTGCAAATTCCTTGTGGGGCTGGAATGCTTAAAATTACTAATTCTTGTTAATATGTCCATATTGTCCATGGACATATTAACAACAAATTTGAAAAGGAAGAATAAAGAAAAAATGGAAGAAGAGTGGAAAGAAACGATGGAATACATAAGAAAAAAGATAATATAAAGTGAATACATATATATAATTATAAGAAGAAATATAAGAAAATAAAATTGAAAATGAAAAGGTATATTAGTGAATTGATTAGATTGATTTGATTTGATTGATCTGATTTGATACTACATTGATATTGACATAAGCGATTATTGATATGTATGTATGTATGTATAGAAAGATTTAAGAAAAGAAATAAATCTGGTTATAATGAACTAACAAAGGAAATGTAATTAAAATCAATGAATATATAGGATGGAAGGTGAAAGAAAAAACAAAATAGAGAATGATATGTAGTTAAAAAATCATATTTTTTTCTTTTCATACAGTGAATGACATTAAAGAACCGAGTTTAGATAGAAATTTATTTTTATGAGGAAATAGATAAAGAATAAATATATATATAGATAGCTATTGACATTGAGGAAGTTTGATGAAAGCGGTATATTAAAAGCTGTGAATTTCAGATAAGATATATTATGTTATAAAGAAGACATGTATGTACTTATCTGTTTTATGTATATATGTTTACATGTTTATATGTTTATGTGTTTATATGTATGTTTATTTATGTATGTTTTTTTAATGCAATAAAAATAAATTTAAAAAACCACTAATTCTTACATGACCTAGTTGGGATTAAAACTTTTAAAGAATAGTCTATACAATAACATTCTAAACTGTGGACAAGTTTTATGTAGTCTTTATTATTTTTATGTATTTATTTATTTCAGCATTCCCAGTACTCCCAGTCCACAAGTGCTCCGAAGGCAATGAATAAATAAAAATGATTAAAACAATGCAAAGATAAGAAACATTTTTAAACACACATTAAAATACTCTTTTAAATTTCATAAAAGCAGTTCAAAAACAATCTCAGAATCCAGTTTTGAAACAGTTAAAACAGCACTTTCAGACACTGAATACCATGTGGAACAGCACTGTTTTGGCTGCCCAACAGAAGCTAGAAAGAGATGGGGCCAACCTAATTTCCTTGGGTAGGGAGTTCCACAGATGAGATGCTGCTACAGAGAAAGCCCTGTTAGATGTACCCACCAGCCTAATCACAAGATCTTGGCACATGCAACATACCTCTGAAGACCTCAAATTTCTGGCAGGCTCATAGTGAAGGAGATCCTCTTTCAGATATCTTGGCCCCAGGTCGTTTAGGGCTTTGTACATCAACATCAGAATCTTGAATTAAGCTTGGAAATAAACTGGAAGCCAAGCAGTGGTTAAAATCCGGCTGACAATGATTATGGCGGGATCCTGATATCAAACGTGTCAAGCTGCATTGAGGCCATATAACCTGAAGGGATGCTTTTAGATTTTAAATATGTTTTAACTTGCCTTCTTTTAATTTATAGTGTACTTTTTTACCTTGTGCTGCTCTATGACCATAATAAAGAAATTAATTCAAACTGGAAGACACATGGAAATCCTTTGAAAGAATACTAAATGACCTGTGGTGAGAAATATTTGAACTTCACAAGGTACAAGAATTAGGCCATGAAGACAGTGATGCCCAACTGTATACACATATTATACAACTCTGGAGCTGCATCCGCACTGCAGAAATAATCCAGTTTAACACCTGCCGTGGTTGAATGCTATGGAATTCTGTCATTTGTAGTTTGTTGTGGCATCAGAATTCTCTACAGAGAAGGCTAAATGTCTCACAAAATTAGTTTCCACAATTCCATAGCTTTGAGCCATAGCAGTTAAAATGGTGTCAAACTGGATTATTTCTGCAGTGTAGCAGTAGCCAGGCAGTTGTGTGTTTGTTGAAAAATAAAAGCAAAGGGTTGATGAAGAGCTGGCTCCTATAGACATGATGCTCATATGCCGCCTCCAGGTTCAGGGGCAGTATGCCAATGGATGCCAGGTGCTGGGGGAGCAAAAGCAGAAACAGCTGGGACCATGAAGAAGGGAAGGAGGAAGGGGAGAGGACTGGAAGTGGTTCCTTGATTCAAGTGAATGTAGTTGCCAAGAGAGGGAGGGTTGAGGCCTACTCAGAGGAAAATGTGTAGAGAAAAGAGGGAATGTTTTGACTAACTTTTTATTTGAAACAAACACTATGCACATGTGAAATGAAACAAGCAGATCAGGTTAGAACAGGTTGCATCAGTAAACAGAAACATTTAGAGATCATCTGAAGGCTTCTTCCAAAATGCATCTATGGATTACTTTTTCTTTCATCAGCCTTCACTTTTCACATGATTTCCATTTTGATAGCTAAAGTGACAGAACTATGCTTTTTAAACATAGGACTTTGCATTGTGCCTGAACCAAATTTAATTTTAAATCTGGCTGCATCCAGACCCTATCACAAGACTTTGCCGCCAAAATCGCCGTCCAAATGCAGCCCAGGTCCATCCACATTTTCAGGAGCACTCCAGTGGTCATTCTTCAAGCTGGAAAACTCCTGGTTTCGAAAAGAGGCACCTGGGAGCAGGGATGGACCCGGGCTGCATTTGGGTGGCGATTTCAGTAGGAAAATCTTTGTGATAGGGTCTGGATGCAGCCTGATTTAAAATTAAATTTGATTCAGGCTTTATTTTTGCTAAGCGATAAGCTTCATAGTTAAAATATAATATAATATCAATCCAATAAAAGAAAGAAAGAAAAAATAACATCCTGAGAGTAGCTGGTGAGGCAGGCTTATCTGCTGTTTCCTTTTCTCTCTGTTTTGCTGTTAATACATGCCACATAAAGGATCCTGGAAGTACCTGCTGTTTACCTGTTGTAGGTAGGTATAAACAGCTACACTAGGATTGGCTATAGTACAGTACTTTTCTTCCCAACTCATTTATTGCATTCTCTACCACAGACATGCTGCTGCTACCTGATATTAAAGGTCTGTGTTTCTCTAGCCTTCCTTTACTATCCTCCCAGGGCTGATGCTGCTTAAAAAATCTTCTGGGTAGACTGAGGATAAGGAAGAAAAGGGTCAATGGTTACTGGACCAGTGTAAAAACACAGTTAAAAAAAGATTCTTTGTCAGAGAATGTGGTATGCCTGAATGTGATTTTTTCCGCTCTCTCTCCACCAGTTTTGTTGATGTGGCATTGGATTGAGTTGGGATGTGTGGTCAAACTACATTTCTTTTCTTGCACTGGAGAAGAAATAATCCACCTTGGAGTCAGTGCTGTAATATGGTCATTCCATAGTCCTTGGAATAGGTAAGAGAGAGAGAGAGAGAGAGCAAGTGAGCATCAACACACACACACATTCATATTGTTGTTATTCTCACACAGTGACACAGTTATCACTAGCTGCCTGTCTTAGATCTTTTCTTTGAGTTGTTACCAGGCATAGTTTTACTTCAATTGTTTTATATGTTTTTATTTTGTGTGTTCTGGTTTCTTTTTATTTTACTGACACCATACTTTCAGATCCTTGGAGGGTCATATGTGAAAAGCAGCATAATCATTTTAACAAGATATCTTAAGACAGGAGTTCACAACCTTCTCTATACCTCACAACCCTAGGAAATGTTTGGTTGATGTTTGCACCCCCTACAAAACTAGTATCACATTTGAAGATGAAGAAGTCTAATTTTTAATTTTTAAACCACAAATAGAACTGCATACAATACTGTGGGTGAACAAATTGAACTTTAAAAAATAAAAAGGCTTTTCACTGCATAAAATGCCATTCTAAATTGAGCAATTAGATTCTAATTTATTCAGAAAAAATGGTAAACTATTGTAAATTGGAAAATTCTCTCATTTTGATTAAATAAACAATGAGACTACTATCTATGTAACACAACCACCTACTACCACTTCTCAAGGCACACTGAATCATAGAGGCTGCTTGGATTAGGAGGAATTGGTGTCACTCCAATTTGAGCAAGACTCAAATGGCCACATTGGTCTGGGAACCTGTCTTCTTCCTCCAGAGATGCTTTGTTTTGGCAGGGACATTTGGTTAGAGGAGCAAAATGGAGATGGACATTTTTATTCCAGGAACTTTTAAAACATAACTTATCTTAGGATTCATTCCTAAAAGAATAAGTAAATACATTGAGGAGATTATAGATGTCTGAGCTGGGACATTGCTAGCTGAGTGAGATGGCACTAGTAGTCAAACATACCTAGAGGGCACCTGTTTGGGGAACCTTGGTTTACATTGGCTGGAATCGTTTCTAGATGTCTTTCCCCGTCCTATGTGCTCTACCATGCATTCTACCATAATGACAGCATTGTTTATTATTTGAGCATTTTTTTAGGGGGAAAGTTCACAGATGCAAAAAATAAAATAAGATAAAATAAAAACAATTAAAAAGTGCCACTTTCAGTGTTACCTCAACAGGCATTGAGGGAAATAGATTGCAACTTATTATAAATGGAAGAATTATTGTCATTCCTTTGATACACCAGCCCTGAACATGTTTACTCAGAAGTATATCCCATTGAGTTCAATAGGACTGCCCAGTAAATGTTTGCTTAGAACTGTAACCAAAAAGTTATATTCATTGTTTAACACGTATACATAAAGATGTTCAGTACTGGCAAAAAGACATGTATGAGTATCACTTATAAAACCTGTATTTTGAGAAAAGTAGGAGACAAGAGAAAGGCTGGGATGGTAGATATATGAGCTGAATTTAGAAAGTTAAAATGACCTTAAGAACAGAGGCCTAATTAAAGTGAGGGTAGTGCAGGGAAGACCACCAACAAATATCCGGTGCTGAAGACTTTCAGAAGAAGGAAATGGCAAAACCATTTCTGAATATTTCTTGCCTAAGAAACCCCTATAAAATTCCTGGGGTTGCCATAAGGCAGTGGTTCTCAAATAGTGGGGCGGGCCCCCCAGGGGGGGCGCGAGGCTCCATAAAGGGGGGCCCATTACGGCTGGAGAGAGGGAGATTGTCCCAGCACAGCCCCAGTAGCTCTATCCTGATTGGCCAAACCCGCCCATGTGATCGCGCGGGGGGGCGCGAAATGTTTTCTTCTTTCCTAGGGGGGGCGTGACAGAAAATAATGGAGAAACACTGCCATAAGGCAACAGAAGACCTGAAGGCACACACACACGGACTAAAGGAATTCAGTATTTGTTCTCAGAAGGGGGTGCTGTTACCTCATTTAATTTTTAGTGTGCTATATGCCAGGATACTGATCAAGATTTGTAAACTCTCTGCCACCAAGGCCTACTGTAACATTTTCTTTATTTGATTTTCTTTACCAGCCCTTCACTTTAAGCCATTTAGAGTTCACATCTGTGCAGGTTATTTAGAAGTAGATCCCATTGAATCCACTAGCATTTTGATTCAAGTCACTCTGCCCAAGACTATTCTTTTAAATCATCTGCTGTTTTGGACCTGTGGTGCAATTGTGTTTCCATGTACCAGTTTTCTTATTATGTTATGGACATGGAAACCAGTGCACATAGAGGAGCCTAAGGTGAGTATTGATGAGTAGAGCAGGTTGTGTACTTACTTGACGAATCTCCCCCCTCCTAGGAATGCTAATATATTACAAATAAAAAATGCAGTTGTGTTAAAAATGAACTACCTAGTTGAAGAATATGCTTATGGGCACAATCAAAAACATATGCAAACATGCTTAAACAAGAGATGGTAAAATATGGCCACGGAACAGTATTCAGTCCCATTCCTGACCTCCCCCCAGTCTTCAGTTCACTTCCAGGGTTCTCAGGTACCCTGTTTCTCCACTGAAAAAGAGGTTCAGCATTAAAATAGCCTCTTGCCCTTCCAATCTTATAGTGTGGAGGGGATAATTAGACCCCTTTTAACATTATTTGGAGTCTAAAATTGAATCCACCTGGAATTTCAGGGTATGCCACTAACCATTTTTATGCAGAACATTTTTTTAGCATAGGGATGCTGTGAGACACAGGCTGGTGAATTCTGGGGGGGACAAAATGGCTGTTGGATCCTTTCAAATTGCCAGTTATTTTTTAAATCATAGAAACATGCTTCATACAGAGTCAGCCCTTTGGTTCATTTACCTCAGGACTGTCTACGCCAGCTTTCTCCAACCTCTAGCTGCCCTCTGAATGTATTTGACTGCAACTTCCATTGTCTATTTCCATGCCTGCCAACATTTAACAGATGAAAAATAGGAACATGTAGCTAAGCAACATCAGAGTGTGATCAGGATGACAAAAGTTATGAAAGAAGAACATATAAGCTGTGAGGCCTCAGCAGCTTGATTTTGCCTGAACCTACAGAGGAGGGCAAGATTCCATCCCTCTCCTCTCTTCTCCCCGCTGCTGAGTTAAACTGCTTTTTGCACTTTGATCTCAGTTTACAGCAACTGAAGTAATATGAAAACAAAGAGGAAGGCAGAGGAGAGAGAAACTGGGACATTTTAAAAGCAGCTGAAAAAATGGGATGACAGAAGACTGCACCAAACTGGGAGAGCTGGAGGGTATGTAATTGTGCCATTGGCATTGCTAGCTGTGTGTAGTAGTCAAGCATACCTGGACGACACCTGTTTGGGGATCCTTGGTTTACATTGACTGGAAGCTTTCCTAGAAATCCAGTCCTATGTGCTCTAATATTAAACTATAGTCCTACCAACTTTAATGTAACAAGTAAATAATGTTTGTTGTTGTTGTTGTTGTTGTTGTTGTTGTTGTTGTTGTCATTTCTGACTTATGGAGATCCTAAGGCAGTGCTGGCGAGCCTTTTAGGGGCTGAGTGCCCAAACTAAAAGGCCTTCCACTCCTGGATGTTACCTGGTGCCAGGGGGCGGACTTCTGCCTTCCAGGGGCAGGACTTCTGGAGCAGGACTTCTTCCCCTGCCCTCCCGGGCCTTCAGCTGCCTCTCTCAGGTACATGGGGAGAAGGAGGAACTGGCCTTCATCTGCTTTTGGAGAGGCAGCTGAAGATTGGGGAGGGTCAGGAAGGAGGAAGAACAGGCACATGCCTCTTCCTCCTGCTCCCCACCCTCTGCATGCCAGGGAAAATGGCTTCGTGTGTCATCTCTGGCACGCGTGCCATAGGTTTGCCATCACGGTCCTAAGGCAACCCCATCACAGGGTTTTCTGTGGCTGAGTGTGTAACTCTCTCGAGGTCATCCAATGACTTTCCATGGCTGACCAGGGAACAGAGTGTGCCAGTGGTCCAGCCACTATACCATGCTGACTCTCTAACAATTAAATAATGAGACTTTAGAAATAGTTACTTGAGTTAGTACCTTGTGGCAGTTGGAGTGAGGCACATCTAACTTGCTTTTTAAGCCCTGTGTGAAGATTGATTTTCCTGCAAATACTCAGACTGATTACCTGAACTTGATCTGTGTATGAAACTTTGGGTACCACTTTCTATGTGTTCACATGTCTCTTTTTTGCCTCATAAGAAAAACCCAGGAAGCCCCAATTGATAAGTTTCCATGGTGTGTACAAATAGAAAAAAGGCATGTGTTTGTCACATGATAGCAATAGCAAGTACATTTCTTTACCACTTATCAGTGCACTTACGCACTCCCTAAGTGGTTTACAACATGTAAGCTAGTTGCCCCCAACAAGCTGGGTACACATTTTAGCAACCTCAAAAGAAGGCCAGGCTGAGTTGACCTTGAGCCCCTGGCTTTTATTGAACTCACAACCTTGTGGTTTGTGAGTGAGTGGCTGCAGTACAGGCGTTTAACCACTGTGCCACCAGGGCTCCTTTTATACATTATATATACATTAATCATATATACATTAATAGTATACATATGAGTTGCCTCTTGTTTCTTACATGGAAGTGTTAACCTGTAAGGAGAATGTTACTGTACTTCCATACTTAATTAGATTTCCAAACCTAGTCAGAATTCAGAAGAAGTCCAAAAATGGTCAAACCTTCCTCATTAGTTGGTTGTGCACCATAGCTGACCAATTTACAGATTATAATACTTGATTGTATGGTAATTGACTTTTTGCACAACCCTAAACTCATCCACAATTCTATATGTTGCAAGTCCATTGGCCTTGCCTCCAAATTCTGGGAGCTGCAGTCACAAAAATAAGTTCTATTAAAATCTGCTTAATATGCTTATGTTTGAACTATGAAAGGAGAGAAAAAGCATAATTCTATCTGGTTAACTCAGAATCATTGTTTTCCTTGGTTTTATTCACCACAGTTTAGTAGGATATAAATACATGGGCAAAGGATTTAGTGAAGATCACCAAAGATTTATTTGTGGCATGCATTTTGAATTCATGACACAAAAAAGATAATGAAACAAGTGGGCATTTTTGGCTGAGGATAAAGATCAATGTTTACACTGTGTTTAAAATATCTAAAGAAAATACTAGAAAAAACAAAATTCAAAGGAACAGTTTCCCAAGGCAGTTTGGTGATGGCTTACATCCATGCTTCTTAGCCTATCTAATGTGGTGTGGTGTTTTCCCTCCCACAGTGTGCTAGTAAGTGGCTCCATATTTGTGGCCATTGACTAAAACTTTTCCTTGCTTTCCTGGAAACTTGCTAGGAAGCAATGGCTGCTGGATTGGCGCTGGTCCACAGATCACACCTTTGAGTAGCACTGACTTCCAGAAAGCCATTTCTACTGTGCTTGTATGAGATGATGTTAAGAAGTGTAACTGTTCAGGGTTGTAGACTATAATGTCCTAGAGTTTTTAACCTCACCAAGAGCAGGGTTTTTTTGGGTTTTTTTTTTTTTGGTAAATCTAATGGTTCTTAATTGTCCATTTATTGATATGCCCATTTATTGATATGGACAAAAAATTACCTGTTGTCCTGGATTTTCCTTGGGAACATCGCTATGGGAAGTCACAATGAACCCATGCATGTCAAAATTTATTATAAGATTAGATTTCATGCTCTTTCAGATGCCTTCCAGCTCTTTCTGTCCCTATCCCGAGGCTCTTTATTGTGCGCATGAAACAAGTTGGCAAGATGGAGGAAGTCCCTGATTTCACAGAAGCCCCATGGGCTCATTGGAACCGTATGGAGTTTCAGCCTGGGATACCGACATTCATTAGCATGTAGATATCTTAACACACTGCATTGTAAATATTTAGGGATGCTGCTTTCAGTCTGATGCCCTTTCCCATGCAGATGTGTACATCAGATGAGTAGTTCTGCCATATTTGGTTTCTCTGTGCAAAAGGAAGGTATCACAGTTTTGCTTTTGTCATCTTTTCTGAATTACCTTCCCTCTCCTTACTTCTTTGTATATGCCTCCTCCCTCTGCTTTACTCTGTTCTTTGTGCACACAGACCATACATTTAATGGGCCAATAGGCCTTTGGAGCCTGACAGATACTTTTGTTATACCCTGCTAGCTATCTTTACTGCAAGGTTGAGTTGACTCATACAGGGCTGATTATGCAACTTTCTAAAACACTCCATGAAACTTAATCTAAAGTGATTTTTAAAATCTTTTGGTATTACACTAGACTATAAACAGTTAGCCACCAGTGAAAATCCTAAGCTATAGACAATGGGATGTAGTAACCTTTGGGGTTTAGGATTAAAAATTATAGGATCATTGACCTTAAATGATTTATGTAGCCTGAGAAATCCAGAGTTAAGCAGCTTGGAAAACCGTGAAGACCAACCACAAGTCTGGGGAACAGAAGGCTTCTTCTCTTCCCTCTTTGCCTCCCTCTCACTGCTATCCAGCTTTGTTTCAGTCGAAGTACAGGTAGTGTTTGAGGAGTGATGTATCACATGAACATTGCAGTTCCACATAATAGGATTATTTTTCATAAAGCTGATCGATTTGACTTCTATATTGTGCAGAATGTCATAGAATCATATCATAACAACATGCAGACATGAATTTATATTCCAGTATATCTGCTGTTAAATAAATCAGTAAAGTGGTGTAATATGCCTTAAAATTATAAAGATCACTCTATCTATCTATCTATCTATCTATCTATCTATCTATCTTATCAATCTTTATATATTAAAATATATAGATATCTATAAACCAAAAGCTAGATTTATTCTTTCTAATTTGCTCTATTTCTATTAACTGGATTTATTCATATATTTCCATTAACAACCACCCCCAAAAAGAAAAAAAATAGGTTGTAAAATGAACTATGGCTTTTTGTAGTGTGATTAGCGACAGGTCAGAAAAGCATTTCAGAATAATTTTACACCTTTTAACCTTAAAAAATACTTTGCTGACAACTGAGAAAAGGCCTTAAAAGAAGTGCTGATCGGCATTCTCACAGCAGGGTTGCTGTGTCCCATCACATAGCAGAGGGTTTCTGCATAATGTATCCTGTAATAAGAAGTGTGCTGCTGCAAATCAGAAGACTTGAGAAGCAGCTTTAAGAAAGTAGTGCGTGGCATGAACTGCTATTAGTGATGACACTGAAAAGTTTGCTCTTTTGAAACTCTTTTTTTTTTTTAAGGAAGAGGAGGAGGAGATGATATTATTTAAAATTGACTTCAGCCTTGGAAAAACCTTTCTGTCATCAACAATTACCCACACTGAATAAACATACTATAGTTATTCTCAGTTTCTCTCTGCTCAGTGTTTCTGCATGGGCAGCCTTGCTAAATGAACAGTGTTGAATCTAGTTAAGTGAGTATTTCCATTTTCTCTTTCCACTACCAAAAATGTTAATTGTTTGGAAGCGATCTTAAGAATGGCTGCACCAACAGCCCAGCTCACAACCTAATCAAGTGAACTACAAGTATTCAAGCCAATTTCAACCTGAAATAAGTCTTAACTATAAAGTGGTTGGCTCAAATGTATGTCTGTGTGTCAGTATCAGGTAGGCAATGGCATCCTATCTTATGGGTATGCAAAATTATGCTAATGCAAAAGAATGATTTGCTCTGCATCCTATGGGAGGCCAAAAATGGGACAGATGTGGTTTCATGAGCTTTGTTCTAGTTTCAATAGACCATAATCATTTTCCTACCAATACTTAGGTCATAGGGTTGTGCCAATGTTCCCGGATGGACAAAGTGCCAGTAGGATTCTACTTATATGAGCCTCACTGCTGGGCTGCTTTATGATGGTTTTCCATCTTATGCTGAGTCATGTCACATCTGTGTTGTAACAGCAATTGCTTGGGGTCCAGAGTAGTAGCTGTGCTCTGGTCTGCTAGCACACTGTTTTGAGGTGGGTATGTAATAAGACATTAGGGTAACAGTCCACAATATTGCATCCTCATACCAGTCCAGTACTTCACTCTGAACAGTATTGCCAGTGTGCCCCTGATCTGGACTGGGCTTGAAGGAGCTTACAAAATTTAAAATAAAAGTTTAGCTTAAAACTTCTTTTACAAACTTTAAAAAAACCCCAATTAAATCAAAATTCTGCAGAAAAGGCATATCATTAAAACAGTTTAAAATGCATTTTAAAATAACTGAAAGGATACAAGATAAAAACACAGCTCACTGCTTTCAAACATCCTGCTACCATATGATTAAAAGTCAACAATTTGCCTAAATAGAAAGGTCTTTGCCTGCCAATAGAAAGATAGCAGGAAGAGGGCAAGCTAGACCTCCTGTGAAAGGGAGTTCTTTTACAGCCTGGGAGCAAACATGGAGAAGGCTCTCTCCTGCGTCTTCACCAATGGATGAGGTGGTAGACAGTGGCATTATTAGGTATATGGCAGGGAATACACCACATCAAGTGACACCATCGGGGGTGGGAGGGGTGACCCTGAAATGACAGCAAAAAAATATGACAGCAACCCCCCCCCCCCCCCACTGATCTAGATCCTTAGAGTCATAGGCTTCAGGGATATGACCCATAAAGTCACAAAAATCTAAGGGCGACCCTATAAGGTAACCCAGCATAAGGGTAAAACCTCTCTGGGCAATCAACCAATAGTGATGTCCAGAGATCATGAATGCCAATATGAAGGCTCACCCAGAACATTTTACTACAGGAGAAAAACTGCAAATGCCAACCTCATCAACTGAAGTCAAGGTAGTCCCCAAAGTGGTCTGTTAGATGCCTGTGGACGTTATCACACGTGGGTCTCAAAGCGGCAAGAAAGCGGTATGGAATCAATCCAGAACTATACCGGTATAGACCCCACAAGACGGAAATGGCTATCAGACTCAACTAGCATCATTGCGCAATTAACGAAATCGTGATAGATGCGCTCCTGGGAACCGTATCTGCCGTTCACACACAAGTGAGAAGATCCCTTCCAGAACCCAGCAAGGATGTTCTTGCTGCCCGATCAAAACAGGAAGTACACGTCATAAGATGCTTCCTCACAGATCCATGGGAAATAGCGTGGGGAACCATGGGTCATGTCGGGAAAATGCTCCACGATACTATCTCGTGATCAGACATACGGCGAAAGCGGTATTATTGCGGTATCATTCTGGTCGCGCAATTGTAATTCCCCAAGAAACCGGCATTCAAAAGAACGGGGATGATGCCGCGTTGGGACGGGGTTCTATGCGACGTCGTGTGAACACACGGGGAAAAAACCCGCAATAGGACGGGATTGGGTGTGGATTCTTTCTGCTTTAGGCCCCATGTGATAACGTCCTATGAGAAGGCTACAAACAGGATTTAAGGGTAAGGGTATCCTCCTGCTTGTGTTCCACAACAACATTGGAGCTAATATATAGAGCTGTGGTGACTAGTGATTGTGCAATGATTAGGCATCATTGATAGCCTTGTTCTCTATCACTGCCCTTCTCACTAAATGTTTTGGTATACAAGTACATGAATATGACATGATACTGGGTTTGTAAGGATTCATAAATAAGATCTAGATAGGATGTTGCTTCAGAACAGGCTGAATAGCTTTTGCTTCTAACTCAGGGTGATTCCAAATGGCTGGCTTCTAGGACTCCCCCAGTCACAGTGCTATAAGTCATTTCCTTTTTAAGTGGGTTTTCTGTGAAGAAGTAAAGAGGCAAGAAATGTCAGGAAAACATACAAGTGCATGTTTAAAGATGAAGGCATCTGGTCCTACATCAAATTCGGTGAATGAGACAGGGTGATTGCACAGTAAAAGCTTCAAGGATCTGGGGCACTGTTGTCTGTTCTGAGTGTTTCTTAAGCTAAAGCCTTATCCATCACCTTCTAGCAGATATTTTTTTAACTGGAGATTCTAGGGATTGTAGCTGGCACTTCTGCATACAAAAATAAGAGCTTGACTACTGAACTTCGATGCCTGCCTCTTTAAAAGTGTACTCCATTCATTCTTTTCTAACAAGAACTCTCCAACCACCAGCTTCAGGAGGAACAGACTATTTCCTCATCAGCTGATTACAACTAGAAATGATGAAACAGATAGTTTCCAGGCATAATTCCACAAGGAATCAAATTTTCACTTGAATTTGGAACAGTTATTTTTCTAGGACACAGCTTCACAAATCTCCCCCCAGCCATCATAGCCAGTGACTGGCTGGGGGATTCTGGGAATTGTATTCCAATACCCCCACAAAAAAATCCCACAAAAAACTTTTCTATGATCAATTTTTAATTTTACTGGGGGGGGAGGGTTCTTTGCAATTTTTACTCACTTTTGCCAGAAACACTTTACATATATACTTAGGGGCTTTGCAGATGGCACAAAGCGCTGTCTTCAAACCAAGGAAGGGGAGGGGCAGCCAGACACTAGGTGCCCCAACCCCTTCCTGAGGACATAATCGTGTTGCACACGGCGAGCGCTCCGATGACATACTTCCGTCGCAGCGTCTGGACACGCTGAGATGAAAGAGATGCGGAAGAGGCGCACGCCACCTCTTCCAGAGCCCTTTCCATGCCTTGAAGAAGGAGCGCTATTTTAAGAGTGGATTGGGTCCAAGGAGTGGGGCAGCCTCAACCCCAATCCTTGGCTTCTCGGGGCGGCCCACAGCTGCCCATCTGTAGAGGCCTTCAGCTAAGTAGCAGAGATGCTATGAAAACCTTGTAAATTGTGAAGATGCAATGCACATTGGCACACAGTGTGTATCAGACACTTTGTTGGTTCTGCTATGTAGCAATGTAACAGCAGCCCTCTACTGGATAAGGATGTTACAAAACTGACCAATTCTAATTCTTAAATTTGTAAATCCACATACAAAGACATATCTCCTACAGGATTCTGCCCAGCATTTTTATCAATTTTGAATTTGTTAGCTATCCTTAACTTTCAAGCCGTAAAATGTGTAAAGACTTAACAAAACTGGTGGAAACACTGAGAAACACTGGTTTAAAAATTTTATTTCTTTTTTTAGGAGTGGGTCATTGTGTCCTTGCAAACATATCCAAATATGTTTAGGTACTGAAATGGTTTCACTTGATCTCAGGCCATCAGTACAATTGAGACATCTGGTTGTTCTGCCAAATCCCACTAAGGGAAATCTGAAGGTATGGATGAAAAGATCAATGAATATGCTATCCAATTACATCTTAATATGCCTGCAGGTGGAAAGCGGTGATGTCACACTTTGTTTATACAACTGGTTTCTGCACAGATGAAGCTGTGGAAATTTTGGTAGAAAGCAGTTTTAAGAATGGAGCAGCCTTTGTCATTTAGCTAGCTGATTCTGAAGTCATAAAAGGTTTAGACTTAGGAGCTTATCCCTCCACTAAAATAAAGCGTCTTATCTCTCCCAAACTGAATTTTAATCCAGGCTGCATCCAGGTACTATTGCAGGGATTTTGCAACTGAAACCACCACCCAAATCCAGCCTGGGTCCAGCCTGGGTTCCAGGGGTGCTCAGCATGCCTCTTTTAGAAATCGTTTTCTGACTTAAGAAAATGGCCACTGGAGTGCTCCTGGGACCTGGGCTGGACCCGGGCTATATTCTGCTGGCAGTTTTGGCAGCAAAATCCAGGCAGCAATAGTGTCTGGATGCATCCTGAATTAAAATTCAGTTCAGGAGAGGTAAGACACTTTATTTAGCAGAGTGATAAGCTCCTTAGATTCTACCTGTGAATGGACTGAATATTGGTCACTGGACTAAACTGATGGGTTCATTTTTGGATACTTAAAATGATAGTGAAGGAAATATTTATAGTAATTTGTTTATAGCAATCATCTTCTCTAAACCAGACAGTTGTATGCAAGAATTGTATGGAAGGAAAAGTTAAATAGCATCCCCGCCCCAAACTAAGGTCTATTTACAAATTCCTATTTGAACTGTTTGAATTTTGGAATCGTCTTCATGGATGGAAGTAATTAGAACCTCCTTTTCAATGCCTGTAGTTATGCTGCCAGGCTTCCAATATGTTGTATAGGTTGCCATCTTGTCTCATACTTTCTATTCATTGTTAAGATCATATTATTCAATTTTACCAATTTATTTATTTATTCCTTTGCTGCACATATATGCTACCTTATTTCCATTGAGTTTGGTGCGGCCAGTTAAAGGCCTTTCCCCAATAGTGTGACTCAAAACAGCATATAAGACATTAAAACAATTATTTGTATTTTAAAACATATTTTAATAATCTAAAAAACTAAATTAAAATTGATTTTAAAACTCTAGAAAAAAACCCATAGGGGCTATGCAGACGGGCAAAAAGGGGTGCTTTGAGGATGACTTGTAGGCATGGCCTTTAGACGACGCATGCCTAAAAGTCTCCAGGAAAGTGCCCTCTAGACGTCTTATGCCAAGAAAAGCCGCTCCAAAATGGAGCTGCTTTTTTCCGCTCTTTTGGTGAAGATGTGTGTATCTATGCAGCACTGATGCACCAGAAAATGGCCGTATAAATGCACCATCACATGTGCTGTGGAAATTGACTCACCCCCTTTGCAGACGGCGCTTTGTGCTGTCTTGGAGGCAAGGAAGGGGCAGGGCAGCCTCACACTGGGCACCCCAACCCCTTCCTGAGGACATAATCGGAGCGCCTGCCCTTCCACACGACGGGTGCTCTGATTACATCCTTCCGGCTTAGCGTCTGGACACGCTGAGCCGGAAGAGGAGCAGAAGAGTCGCATGCCAGCTCTTCGGGCGCCCCTTTTGCGGCTTGTGGAAGGAGCGCTATTTTACACTCCTTTCCCAGGCAACGAAAGGGAGGATCAGGGCTGAGGCATGGAGCAGCGTCGGCCCCGATCCGCCACTTCCCAGGGCAGCCCACAGCCACCTGTCTGCATCCCCCCTCAGTGATCCAGAGCATGCACCCTATGATGCAAGCTTTAATTTAAAGTGCCCTATGCTTCAGGTGTGGATGCACTGGTGCAGATGCGCTTGAATATTAGAACCCTAACCTAATTGTAACCCTATGCATGTGCCCTAGCAACTGTCCTCTGTTATGACAATAAATGCATTCTCTTGGATGTACGCTTGCTGTCAGCATGCACAGCAGTTTGCATGAAAGAGGCTTTTGTGACCTCTTCTGTGCAGGTGTGCAAGTGTGGTGCAGTTGCTGAAGGTTAGGGAGAAGGCAACTTCAGGTCACCTTTTTCTGCCTGTCTGCATAGCCCCATAGTTAGAAACCCCATGCAGTTAATTCCTAAAGACATGATGGAATATAAAAGTTTTCTCTTGCCACAGAAGGATAGCAAAGTGGGAGCCATCCTAACCTCCCTAGGGAGGAAGTTCTAAAGACTGGGAGCATCCACCTCCTGTGTTTGCACCAAACATTCACATGAAGGTGGTGAGACTGAAAAAAAGACCTCAGAGCCTGGGCAGGCTCATATAGGAAGCTATGTAGGAGCCCTGGTGACACCTGGTTAAATGGCGGTACTGCAGCTACTCAATCACAGTCACAAGGTTGTGAGTTTGATACCAGGCAGACATTCCAGAGTCACCCTGGCCTCCATCCAAGGTTGCTAAAATGTGTGCCCAGCTTCTTGGGGGCAATTAGCTTACATATTGTAAAAAGTTTAGGGAGTGCTTAAGTGCACTGATAAGCAGTATAGAAAGGTACTTGCTATTGCTATTGCTATATAGGAAATATATACTCTCACACATAGGAAGATACAGTCCTTCTGACAGTTTGGACCTAAGCTCTATAGGGCTCTATAGGTCATAACCAGCACTTTGTATTGTGTTTCTGGAGCTGTTGCAATAAGGGAGTTGTGTGCTCCCTGTAGTCAGCCTCAGCCAAGATTCTACCTGCAACTTTTTGGGCCAACTGTACCCTTTTTTCACCTTTCCATTTGCCCCATCATCATCATCATCATCATCATGCAAGGCAGTTTACAAAAATTAAAACACACATAGTAAAAACACAATAATCAATTAAAATGCAGCTAAATTATCAGACAATTATTAGAAAATAAGACCAGTTAAAACAAATCTATTAAAACTATGAAGATCCATTAAGACCAGTATTCTATGATAAGCTCTACAGTACTTTCTAGAAGCCTTTCAGAACAGAAAAAAATTCATTTGTTGGTGGAAGGACAGCAAGGAAGGAATTGTCCTGGTCTCCAAAGTTCCAAAGATGGAGAGTATCCAAGGAGAAGACCTTCACCTGTTTCCCCCAAAATGCCTGGAAAGGTGGTAGGAGAGATGCTGCTGTCCTAGAGATCTGAGAGTCCAGACCAGGTCATACAGGGAGATATAATCCTTCAGATAGCCACCCAAGATTTTATGTTTGTGTCAGCTCATGGGCAGGACCTCATTTTTAGCTCACTGTGCAGCACCTGGTAGTTTTAGGTGTTTTGATTATAATCATTCATTTTTAAATATATATATATATATATAATAATTTATGTACAACAAATCTAAGCCAGTTTAACTTCCATGGGTGCCTTTCTTCCTACCCCAATTATTCTGGGAGTTATAGTTCAGTGGTTAATCTTAAGACACAGAATAACCAACTGGTGCCCTCATTACTGTTCCTAGAACTAAGTAGAGAAGATATGGTAACGAAATGACAACTTTTTTCTGGCAATGGAAAAGGTCTCTCTCCTCTTGTCTCGATTATCTTCTTTCTCCAAGTTAATCTACTTCAGGTAAAACAATCAGAAAATAGGTAGGCACATTCTTCTTTCTAAACAAATAAATTGTAATTAAGGTTGGAGATATCATGATGTATTATTCAGATGAAAAGTCAGAAGTGTCCAGACTCTTGGTAGGTTCTCATAGATATTCCTCACATATCATGTTGCTAAGCGACACTTAGCAATATGAATCCTTTTCCTCCTGCCATTCAGGAACATCTTCAATGCACTTTCCTTTTGTCTTCGCAATGTGGCATTATCATTTGAAGCTTTACAGGTGTTAGACCTGGCTGGAGGCAAATTGTGGGAAATGTACATTAGCCCTGTAGAATATAAATGACAGACACTGGTCAAAAACACTTTCTCATTCCTTTTTGTATGTGTGTTAGGAGGTGGGGAGGAAGTCTGTTGCAATCAATATTGCATGTGTGTTGCAGCATAGCTATAGGAGATGTCAAGGTCTCTTAATGTACCTTATTTAGAATAATGACAATGCTGGCTTTAGTCTTGATTGTATTATTAGGAGGGAGTGAATACTGCCTTTGTAGACTGCCAGAAATAGTGCAAATTGAGTCCACTTTAAGGGTTAGAGTTAGTGCTAGGGAGTCATGGGAACTGTTTTTTTTTTCTGAGACATTGAGCCTTCTCTGTCAGAGAGCTCTGGTGCTACAATAAAATACAGTTCCCATGATTCCCTAGCACTGAGGGGGGAAGCAGATGGGCGGCATGGGGCCGCCCCAGGCTGCGCCGCGGGGCCAAGGTATCCGCACACCTCGGCCCTGCGGGGCAGCTTCGCCACCCCTGGAAGGAGCGCTAAAATAGCACTCCTTCCACAAATCGTCAAAGGTGCGCCGCAAAAGGCTGCCGGCGCACCTTCGGCGACTCTTCCACTGCAGCATGTACAGACACTGCAGTGGGAGGTCATCCTCGGAGCGCTGGCCATGCGGAGGGCTGGCTACTCCGAGGACGTTTTGGGGAAGGGGTTGGGGCGCCCACTGTGCAGCTGCCCCTCCCCTTCCTTGCCCCCAAAATGGCGCTTTGCACCGTCTGCTTCCCCCCGAGTCAGGGCAGTTAAAGTGGACTCAATTTGCACTATTTCTGGCAGTCTGCAAAGGCCCTTAGAGGCATAACTAGTACTGAGAGAACAACATACTATTTGCACCTTTAGAAGGCTGCCATCCCATGACCTCTTATTCCACACTCTCAGCTTTTCCTACCAGAGATATAATCGAAAGGAGAGCTACAGTTTTAAACTCCATGTGTACCGAAGATCCATTAATGGATCTTCATAGGATCTTATAAAGGCTAGCCCCCTGCTGTCAAAGAAGTAAGAATGGTCACTTTAGGTCATCTAATCCTCTTGCAGAAAGGTGACCTATTCCACAGTGGAGGACTGTAGTCATCCTAAACCCTGTCCGAAGGGCAGGTTGGCTACAGGCAAAATTTTTTGTTCTCTGTAGACACCCGTGGAGAGCGAACGTGAGTGTTGAGGCAGAGCTCTTACTTCAAGGTTTTATCTCACAAGTTCCAATCACAGGGTGCTTCCAGATGTAGTGCTTTGTGAGTAATAGCCTCAGTAAAGTGGGCACTTTATTTCTCTCTGCATGCCAGTGCCCAAACTGAACATTGCTCATCATGGTAGAGTACAGTATTTTGAATTATACAACCGTCCAGATATTGTTGGACTTCAATTCCAGGCAACCTTAGCCAGCATAGCCAATAGTGAGCAAGCTGGGCTGCAGTTCAACAAAACTGTGGTGTTTATCTCTGGTGGTTCGTGTTCAGATCAAAACTCATCCATGAAGGTTATTTGGTGTCAGCCTGACCTTCCTTTTATCCTTCAGGATAAAACAGAGGAGAAGTGAAAAGGTTGTAGAAATATACTATGCATGACACATTGTAGGAACAGTGGGGTATAAATATAATAAATACATAATAAATAGATCCATTCAAGATCTTTATATTAATTTATGTGGGCATCTGTTGTCATTGTTTTTTGTGAATTTTCCTATAAAATGGTATAGCATTCTAAGCAGTACAGCAGGTGGAAGAGAAACCACATCTTGAAAATTATATATATATATATATTCCAAAAAAGTAAACCTTGATTTTGCCATTTTATATAGGGGATACGATTTTTACTATGCCATTATATTTAATGCAACTTGAGCATTCACAGATTTTGGTATCAATGGGGGGGTCCTGAAACCAAACCCCTGGAAACAAACCAAAGGCCCACTGTACAGTGATGTTCTGTGCTTCCTGGTCTCACTCTACACCATGGTCTTCCACTGTTGTAACATGAAGAAGTATGGAATATCATAACACCAGGGGTGCATTAGCACAAAACAATTATAGTACTATTATTCTACTTTAATTGTCATGGTTTCATCCCATGGAATCCTGTGGTTTGCAGTTTGATGAGGCACTCAGGCTCTCTGACTGAAAATTTAAATGACCCTTCCTGGACTGCAAATCAATGCAGTAACTAAAGAACCTCTACATTAATTTCCCATGCAAACAAAGTCATGTTCAAAGTTCTGCAGCAAAGATGGTAACCATATATGGAGCACAAGCTGGGTCAGGAAAGAAAGAGGCACCAGGGATCATATTGCAACCATATGCTGCATAATGGAGTGCACCAGGGAAATCAAGAAGAAAAGCTGTCAGTCAAGTGCTTCATAGACTACAGGACCTTTACGGACTGCCAGAAATAATGCAACCTGAGTCCACTTTAACTGTCCTGGCTCACTGCTAGGGAATCATGGGAACTGTAGTTTATTGTGGCACCAGAGCTCTCTGACAGAGAAGGCTCAATGTCTCAGAAAAAAACTACAGTTCCCATGAGTCCGAAGCACTGAGCCAGGACAGCTAAAGTGGACTCAGGTTGCATTATTTCTGGCAATCTGTAAAGGCCCAACAGTAAAGCACTTGACTGACTAGATCATGAAAAACTATGGACTTTTCTTAAAGAAATGAGAGTACCAATACATTTAATTATCCTAATGTATAACTTGTTAGAACAGAACAGAATATGGAGAAACAGAGTGATTCCCAATTGGAAAGGGGTTTAGTTAAGGCTGCGTTCTATCATCCTATTTGTCCAATATGTATGCAAAAACCATCATATGCAGAGCAAGTTTAGATCCTCTGAGGAAGTAGACCAAGTCTATGAAAACTTATGCTGCCACTTTTTTCTTACAGTTAGTCTCAAAGGTGCTGCAAGATCCCTTTGCATACCGATATCCCAGACTAACACAGCTACGGACCTTATCACACGGGGTCCAAGCAGCCGCATCCCCGTCCCATTGCGCTTCCTTCCAGTCGCGGGAAATGTAATTCCCATTTCGACCAGGAATCCAAAAGAATGGGGATGAGACGGGGATGAGACGGGGATGAGATGGGGATGGGCGGGGTTTCCCTGCAACGTCGTTTGATCACCCAGGGAAAGGAAGCGCCATGGGACGGGGATGCCACGGGGATGGGACTGCTTCAGACCCCCGTGTGATAAGGTCCTACGTCTCTGAATTCTATATTCTCCTGATAGTTTAAAAATAAAAAAATCCATTGTAGTCCCTATCCCTGTTTATCAGGATATACCTGGTGAGTTCATAGAAACCAAATAATTGTTAAGGCTGCATTTCTGATCCAAGATTAGTGTAGCGAAAAGGAAGACGTTATTCTATAAAGCCAGCAATTTTCCACTATTAAAAATGACACAGCAGTAAATTTGGACGTACTATCTTTATTTTTAAAAAAAATGGCTAGCTGGGTGAAAGACTTGCCTTCCATCCTTTTCCATCCTTGCCACAAGATCAATTGTTTTTCATTTGCCAAGCATAAAAGAGCTAACGAATGGATTGTTGAGGAGGTATGACTGGGATGATGTCAGAATATTTCCAGGGAAAGAATGTCAACTCCTCTCTGGCCAGTCGCAGGAACTGCCACTTATGTGCTTTTAAACTCCTCCCCAACATTCTTCTTGTCCGGTTCCCACAGACATGAAGTGGCACTGGAGGTCAGAGTGGACAAATACAAAAGAAGACCCCCTGCTGCCAGACCATCGTGCTGGGCTGTCACTTTGACTAATTCATGACTTCACCTTTAATCTCACAGATCCATTATGGGTTAAAAAGAGACCCATTTTACAGCTGACAAGATTGAAGGGAGCACAGGCCAGGGACCAAAGAAGGGGAGGCAGGGTGGAGTTGTGGATGAAGGAGGAGGAGGAGGTTAGGAATTCTTCCCAAAGTGTGTATAATTGCATCCACCTGCTAAAATGAAACTCCCACACACACACATTTTGTTGCCTCTGATCCTTCACCAAGTCATATATAACACTTAGGAGAAGGCAAAATAAATTCTGCTAATTCCATATCTGACAGATCTTTTGATATAGCATATTGTAAAGTTTTAATTATCACCTTTAAAAAAATTGACAGAAAGTTTGTTTTGATTTGTAGTGTTAACTTTTCTCTATGTAGTCACCATCCAGATTTACACATTTTCCCGTTTTTCTTGACCCTCCAAATACAGTTATTGAAGACGTCTGCAGATTGCGCCTTAAACCACTCTACCACTTCATGAATGACGTCATCTGTGTTGTCAAATCGGTGACCCCACAATAGATTTTTTATTTTTGGGAAAAGAAAAGGTCACTTGGTGATGATGACACTGACAAAAGTTTATCAATATACCATAATAAATTCCAGGTGATTATTACTTTACAATACCCCCTTCTTCTCCATCTTACACTTTAGTCTCTTCTGGCACAACTTCTAATATGTATATAAAGAGAGAGGAAGAAGTTTTGCAACCCTGAGCTGGACCACTATTGGAAGACAGGATGAACTGATACCTTTAAAATACTCATGTCAACTGTTGGCTAATTAAGTCTACATGAATAAAAGCAGGACAATACAGTTTTATACCAACTATTGTGTGTGCATAAGAGCCAATGTAGCAATAGTTATTTATTTTTAAAATATTCATAATGTAGAGTCTTTTCTACTCTTTTTAAAGCTCCCAATTATACTTAATTTTTTTGTCTGCTTCAGAAATACCGAATATGTTCTAAGAAATAATTAGACATGCTTTGTGGTGGCTGATGGACAGTGTCTTCAAATATAATTCAACTTAACAATTATTTTTGTTAATGGCGCAATCACTTCAAATATGTATTTACCAAAGATTTTGTAAAACTACTTTAACTGAGCCCAAAGGTGTTTTATAGTATTAAAAAGCAGAATAAATGATATTTGCAGAAGAAGAAAAAAGGAATAAATGGCAAATAATTCAACATTGCAGGTGTTTCACATGGTGTTCTGTGGCTCATCATGTACCAAAAGATGAAGTAATAGTAATGTATGTGTGAATCAATTCATTGTGCTGTATATATTTACATCTAACAACTCCCTGCATTGATGCAGTCTTGCAGATTATAGTATTACACCAGTGTTACAGCAACAACCTGAGCAACTTTCTAATTTTTAGGTAGCCAAGGACAGTGGGACATAATGCTGTAGGACATGATGCCACAACAATCTTTTTTCTTAAGTCCTGGACATGTATAGAAATGGACAAGCATCATATGAATCTAATTTTATATGCACTATAATGAATTAGGGGTGTATATATATTTTAATGGGGAGGTAGGAGAATGCTTGTTACGTATGTCATTAAGATCCAGTGGTATTAATTTGGTTTGAGCCTCATTAATCTTATACCCTGAAGCACTGTCAAACTGTTGTTTTCATATGATTGTTCTGTTAGAGTGCCCAGGTAAACAGACATGGCTGAATTTCTCTGCCAATTCTGAGTGATAATTCAGTTGGGAAAATGTAATTAATTGTGAACTGTTCCCCTATTAGCTAATCCTCTGATTAGACAGGTGACTATACATGGGGGCTACAGGTCTATTGGCCTGCTGCACCCAGCCCAAACTAATCCCTCCCCAGTGCCCAGCACCCCATGGAAATAATTTGGGTAGGAAAGGTGGAGAGGCTGAGCTGTGCTAGAAGCAGGCACTTCAGAATGCATCATTGAGCTCCAGACATGCTTCCAAGCCATTGGAGTCTGCCATGCCCCTTGTGTCCTTTCTCCTTTCATGAAATATATTTATCATCAGCCCATTCACAAAGTCACCCAGCTCTTAGGATCTGATCAGCATGAGCATGAACACAGAAGTTAGTGGGAGACTTGAAGATCACTAGGACTTGACAATGATTATAGTTTCCTGAGCATACTAGGCCTATAGGATCTCTGATGTATCATCCTCCCACTCCTCCTCCTACTGTGCCCCTGATAAATGCCACCTGAGCAGGTGCAGATAACTTCTAGGCATCAGCAATGTCCAGCTTCAGAAAGGTCAATAAAGGGACAGGCAAACAGGTACATGACAAATGCTCTTCATTTGAGATTCCTCTGCCTCCTTTTGAATGTCCTTTGGTATTATGGCCATTAAATTCTAAACTGTAGAGGCGGAGTGGGAGGATGATACATCTGGACTCCTGATAGATATCCTGAGAATTAGCAGTGTCCATCTAATGATTTCTTATTCATGATTGCTTTGACAAGAACATAATGACTTCCATTATAGTAAAGAGAGTTGGAGTCACATGTGGCTGTCCAATCCCTTGAAAGCTCCCAGATCTGCTCATTTTTACATTTTTTTTATTATTCAGTGAAGAACTATCAAGATGCAGAGCTATCATTCTGTGTCCTTCTAAAGTAAGCTTATGTCTTCCTGTTCGTATATCAGAATTTGCAAAACTCATTTCCCAGTGATGACTTTTATTTATAAAGATTGTAACGAGATACTTCACTGAAAAACAATTGTCTCTTTTGTTACAATATTTGAAATAATTCTTTATCAATCCAAAGAACTAAACTAACCTCTTCACATTACGAAAATATTCAAAATCTTTTTGGAAAGCACCGGGTTCTCTTTTTATGTTTCCAAGACATAATTTGTCAAACTTTTCAGTATCAACTATCTTTTGTTAATTGTCATAGTAACTGTGTTGCTTTTATGTAATTATCACCATCCTTTTTGCAATTTGTTTCCCTTAGAACTCTTTCTTCTCTATTGATCACCCAATTACATATCACTGTGTATAAGCTTGCCAGTTCAGGATTATGTTAATGCACTTTTGAAGTGGATTCTAGGTCATGAAAACTCATATCACAATAGAACTGTAAATGTTTAAGATGCATCAAGATCTCTTTGTTGTTTTTTTCTACAAAAGACCAACACAATTAATTAACTACTCAGACAAGTTATCCAGTCTACTTCAAAATCACATTCATAACCTTAGGATGTATCAGGATATGTTCCTCTTTGCCTTTTTTGTTCTCACTACACTGAAGTAAATGGTTTGTGTGTGTGTGTGTATATATATATATATATATATATATATATATATATGTAGATATGTAGATATGTGTGTATATGTGTATATATATATATATATATATATGCGTGTGTGTTTGTGTATATATATATATATATATATATATATATATATAGTGATTGCTGTGTTGATTGGGGCCCATCCACTTTATACCCATCTTCATCTGGCTAGTTTGAATATCTATTTTAATGTTTGGGAAGAAATACAGTGACTTATTAGGTACTATTGTTAGGTTCTATTGTTTAGCATCTACCAAAGTTGGTATAGGCTGAGAGAAGAAATTCTAGCAGCTCTGACCATAATTTTTGCTTCTCACTTTGTCATGAAATAAGGATAGGTCAACCAAATTGCAGCCAGGTTGGTGATAGACTAAAGATATTTTAGAGGAATGCACATAATATGTTGTAAGTTCCCCCCCCCCCCCAAAAAAAACCCACTACTCTTCACTGTATTGCCATGATTTTTTTAAAAGGCTGGCAAATAGATGTCTCTGAGATGAAATGCGTGAATATCATGAATGAATAATAAGAAATTTTGAAAACCATAAATTATGACAATAAAGAGTCAGTGCCTGCATCCTATAGCAGCATTTCTTCTGACAATTTTAACTTCCACCTTTGCTGAGGGGACAAACAGCTTTCTAGAAAGTTGCTGAAAAATCAGTATCAGAATGTCATATAAAACTACACAGTTTTAATTATAGTATAAATGACCATGTTGTTTTCTACTTGAAAGAAAGAAAGAAGCTCACAGCGTCATATTGTTTTATATAGACTACTTGTGGAGGTGTTGTTGTTGTTGTGTGCCTTCAAGTCATTTCTCACTTATTGCAGTCCTGAAGTGAAACTATCACAGGGTTTTCTTGGCAAGATTTGTTCAGAGTGGTTTTTACCTTTGCCTTCCTCAGAGGGTGAGAGAGTGTAACTTGCCCAGGGACACTCCTACGTGGGTTTCCATGGCTGAGTGGGGATATGAACCCTGGCCTCCAGAGTCATAGTCCAGCTCTCAGACTACTACACCATGCTGGCTCTTGGTAATTTTTTTGCTCAACTAATCATGTCCTCTACTCAGGACATTCACACTGAAATACATACACAGTGCAACTCTGTTAAGTTCCATTCTCTTGAACCTCCCAGGTTGGTAGACATAGGATGCAACTATAGACATTTAGATTTAGCAACAGGATGAATTACTCCTGCTAGGGAGATCTTTGTACTCTGTGTTAGTAAAGATAGGAATGCTAGCTATTCCTTCTGTAGGATTTTGATGCCTTCAGCAAAGCCTCCAGTCCATCTTGTGAAAAAGAACTCCTGTGCTCCTCCATCAAGTAGAAATTCAAGTCAATGAGATAAGGAGCTTGGAAAGGTTTAATTACTTTTTGTACTACATGTTCCAGAATCCCCCAGCTAGCAAGAACAGTATCTGTGCTGGCTGGGAGTTTCTGGGAATGTGCATTGTGTGCCTCCAAGTAATTTCTGACTTATGGGGACCCTAAGGTGAACCTATCATGGGGTTTTCTTGGTAGGATTTGTTCGGAGGAGGTTTGCCACTGCCTTCCCCTGAGACTGAGAGAGTACTAGTCAAAAATTAACTTTCTCTGGCTCTGAGTAGGAATTCACCACAAGGTAGCCACTTTTGGCTACAAGGTAACTTTTAGAAGCAATTGGTGTGTCAAGTGTGGAAGCTGCTGTCAACTTTATTATGTAGTTTGTACTGATCATGAGCTACCTTCTCGCATGGTAAACTGCTTTCCTTTTATTCTTCTCCTCAAAAGACTAGGTAGGGGGGTTGTTTGTCAATAATCTTTTTAAATCTCTCATGAGATCTCTGTACAAGCTCTTTATAAAGAAATAATTAGAACTTTTTTATGCTTTTGTAGAAACATCCAGTTGGTCACAAATGACAACCATATTCTGCCATATTCAGATCAATAGTACCCCCCTCCCAAACACACTTAAACAAAAATACCCTTCCTCATCTTTTCTATTCTATCATTTAAAAAAAAACCTTAATGAGTGTAGAAGCTGCTTCTGGATGAATTAGATCAATAATGCCTAGAGATATTTGCAGGCAACCATATGGCCCATTGAATATGCATGCAAGTGTGTGGGGTGGGGGCTGAATTTAGTGGGTGCCATAAAGTTGCTATTGATATTTCAGTAAGAAAAGCGAATGCCCACAAAGCACTGAGGCCAGAGTTATGAGATTGGACTGCCTCTGGATGCTTCCCAAAAATTACAAAAAGAACTAGTGACCACTACTTTGTGAGAGTTTTCAAAAAGTTGGTAACGTCCTGAAAGTTATCACTTGACTTTAACAAAGTTCTTTTCCTTAGGAGGAAACATACAACAAATTATACTTAAAATCAGGGATCGGGCAAATGTAAGTGAATACAGAAAAAAACATTTGTACTGGGAAATCTCCTAGCCCTGGAAAAAAGGGAACAAGCTGTTTGGTAGGTTCTTGCTTTGCAGTTTAATATTCGCTTGGAGGATTTAGATACTGCAAAGTGCTGTTGTGTAGTAAGTTGCACACAGGCTGAGGGGGATGGGGCATTTTGCCATTGGTGGAGAGAAAAGAGAATGAGCTGAATGGGGGTGATTGGGCATAAACTAGTAAAGATGAGGGACTGCTAGAGAAGGAGGGCCAAGAGGGATGTGAAGGACAAAAGAGAAAAGAGGAATTTCTTTCAGAGAAAGAAGAAACTGTTGTCATTCAGTATGATCCCTGGTCCTGGAACAGAATCTTTAATGGGTAATGGGAAGGCAGAAAGATTTTTTTAAAAAGTAAACAGAAATTAAACAGGTTGCCTTTAAAAGTGCAGTTGGCCTGAATTTTCATAGTATATCTTTTTTTGTATGTCTTTATGTGTGTTTTGTGTGATCCAAATGTAGCTTTCCCCTTTGAAATTTGATTCAATCCACATTGTTGCAGGAATGTAATAGAAACGATTCTTCATTTTATCATGCCAGCTTTGAAACTTGTGAGCAATCTTTAAAACAGAGTTCTTTCAAGTTGTCCCTCTTGCTATCTCTGTGTTTACTTTCGGACTCTGTAGAAACTATAATAGAATGTACTATCTTCAGGTTCTTACACAGGAAGCAACAGCCTTCTAATCCTATTACCAAGAGAGGGAGGTGTGGCAGGAGTGAAAGAAGATGCTTCATTACAGCATATAATAGATCTGGATAAATAAGTCAAAATCAGCCTATATGAACATCACAATGAAGTCCTGAGGCTGTACCATTTTGTGAAAGGTGAAATAATACCCAATACTTAAGCACTTTAAAAAAAAAACTCTTGCTAGAAAGCACTGCTGACATCCAATGTCTGGAGTAGGTTTGATTCCTGATTCTTGAATGGGTACAAAATCTTCCTCTTTCTCAAGCCAAATTTAGAGCCTCAGAGAATAAAGAGGAATGATTCCTGTCTTCTTTCAATATATTAGCCTAACAAGTTACTGTGAGAAATGCTACATTTGCAAAGAGCATGTGTGTGCTATTATCCCCTTTTTACCTGTGCTGGTCTATAACTGTAATAAAGATAAACTGAACTGAACTGAACTGTGTGAGCTGTGTGATGAACCCATACCGTACTTTATTGACAACACCTGCATAATATGACACATGTGGATTAAAATTGTTTGGAATGTTATATACTCACACAGGGCTATTACAAAGCCACTGTGTTACAAATGCATCTATGGGCCTTTACAGACTGCCAGAAATAATGCAGATTGAGGTCACTTTAACTGTCCTGGCTCAGTGCTGGGGAATCATGGGAATTGTATTTTTTTCTGGGACATTGAGCCTTCTCTGTCAGAGAGTTCTGGTGCCACAATAAACTGCAGTTCCCATGATTCCTTAGCACTGAGCCAGAGCAGTTAAAGTGGCCTCAATCTGCATTATTTCTGGCAGTCTGTAAAGGCCCTACATTTGGGATTATGTTTGCAGGATTTAAGATGCAATGCTACATGTTTCATGTTACAATACAATTGCTCTGCCCCATCCCAGTTTACATGTGTCAATGATCAGAGATAATGTTCACACCAGCAATTGTAAGGGAAACAACTCAAAAGATAAACTGCCCAGTTCATCAAAGGCATTTACTGTAACTATTTTAGATGACTAGAACCATTATGAATTTGTGGATGGACCTTTATCTAAATTGTATTGGCACCAAATCCTGGAGACAAACAATATAGAGCAACCATTCCTATCATGCTTCATATGTGAACTTCCTATGTGGGACTTGCTGTGACCCTAGGATAAATAGTTGCCATCTCAGGTTCTTCATACCAGTGGAATCGGTGCAACAGACTGAGGAATCTATTAAGGCAGTGGGAAGTGAATGGACTGCTGCTTCACCAGCCAAGTTGCCTAGATCAGATGGGATTTTTCATGGGACATCAAGAATTAAGGCACATTTGCTGTACAACTAATTGCAGTCCATGAATGAAACTGCCACCCATAATAAAAAACTGTTTCCTGCCAGGTTCTTGGTGCCTCTTGCCACCCTATTTCTCCATTCCAGCTAGGGAAGAAAAACCAGGAGTTTTTGGTGATTTGTCAAATGCACTATTTGAACTGGTGGTGGGGGTGGTATTGACCAAGCTGAGTTAAGCTGTAGTAGTAACAGCAGAGCAAATAGTTGTGTGAGATCTTAAAAAGTAAGATGTTTTTAGAGTTTGGCATAAGCTTTTTGTTAGCTTGAACATGTGCACCAAGTTAGCTAGTTAAGGTTTGCTCAGCTGCTCAGTCTTCCCTTGTAACAGCTTTTTAGACTCAAGAAGAGGCTGTATATATCAATTTATATCCTGAAAAGATGCAATCTCAGATCCTTATTAACTGTCTTCAAATATGCTTGGAATTTTAAAGAAAAATGTTGAGTTTTCCTTAATTGGCCATGTTGCATTATATAGCCAGCTTATTCTTGTCAAACTCTGGGTCCCATTGTGAAGGAGACCTCTTGATGAGAAAACAGACTTTTTGAAGTCTGAAGCATTGTTCACATGAGTAAGGGCTCACAGGATTAGACCCAATATCGCTCAAGATGAATAAAACATCAGGCTCATTATATCTTTTGAGCTTTCTGTGGTCCCTCTTAAAATAGTCTAGGAGCTGTCCTTTGGCTTCACAGAGCTAAAATGGCATTTTAGCTGCAATAGCAGAATCTCAGTTTGTGGATGGATGTGGACTATGCCTTTGGTGCATGTTAAAGCTTATATTCTTGAATCCTGAATGTGATAGGGAACGCATAAACAAAGCCCAGGAATCTACAAACAGCCAACAGACAATGATGAACTGTAAAACATATTTTGTGGCATTTGTTGTAAGTTACAAATAACTGTGATTTATAAACTGTTTTTCTTGGACTCCTGTTTAAGTACTTGCCAGTAGTCCCATCATGCATGGGATCCTTGAGGTAGGCAGTTAAATCCATTAATTGAAGTGAGGCAGCTACCTGACAATCCAAGTCTAAGGGCCTTTGCAGACTGCCAGAAATAATGCAGCTTGAGGCCACTTTAACTATCTTGGTTCAGTGCTAAGGAATCATGGGAACTGTAGTTTATTGTGGCACCAGAGCTCTCTGACAGAAGGCTCAATGTTCCAGGGGAAAAAAATACAATTCCCATGATTCCCTAGCACTGAGCCAGGACAGTTAAAGTGTCTTCAAGCTGCATTATTTGTTGCAGTCTGTAAAGGCCCGCCAAAATAAGGCCCATGGAATTCATTATGGCTTACAGAATTGCAAAAAAGGTCCCACCGCAAAGCAAACAATTCTGCATTTGCTTTATAATACTAATACATTTTCTGTGAAGATTCAATTGTTTTACTACCTGTAGCAATGGACAATATGCTCTCCTTCCACATATATTACATACAACATACATATATACATACTAGTATATATGTGTTACATACAAATCCTGGTAAAGAAATTAATTGAGGAGTCAGCCAATTCACAGTAGACTGCATTTGTGAATGACTTGGTGCAGAAATACACCATAGTTTAACATGCAAGTGAGGGTTTAGTTGACACTAAGCATTTCTGTTGGGAGAGGACTTTCCAAAAACGTGGGAAAACCCTGGTTTGTATTTTAATGTATATATGTGAAGCCATTCCAATGCTCTGGAAATTTAGCTATATAAATATTAATTAGCTATATAAATGTTAACTAGTTACACTGGCAAGTTTCAGGGGGCCCTGGGGCTGGCAGGAGTATCCACCCACCTGTAGGGGAAAAAAAGTAAGAGAGAAGACTGTAGGAGGAAAGATCAGTTAAAACAAAAAGCAACACAATGAGGGCTAAGCCCATGGTAGGATAAGCCTGCAGTTTGGAGCTAGGGGTAAGCAAAAACTGTAGGAAACAAGGAAGTGTCCAGGAAGATACATGGCTTATTGGCTGGAACAGCAAACACTCTGTGGCCAACCTCATTTGCACATAGCATTTGCACTTGCAATGATTACTGAAGAAAATCAAGGAAGAAAGTGCAAAGGTAAGTTTACAGCTGAACGCTTACAAGACAAAAATAATGACCAGAGATGATTTACATAACTTTTAAGTAGCAGATAAAGTCATTGAAATAGTCAAAGATTTTCTATACCTTTACTTAATCATCAATCAGAACAGAGACTGCAGGAGGGATGTAGACGGGTGGCACTGGGCCTCCCCGGGAAGTGGAGGATTGAGGTCGAGGCTGCTGGATGCCTCAGCCCTGATCCTCCCTTTTGCCAGCCCAGAAAAGAGCGGCAAAATGCCATTCCTTTCAGAGTCGGCAAAAGGGCTCCCTAAGAGCTGGCGCATAGCTCTTTAGCATTCCTTCTGGTGCAGCACGTCAAAACGCTGTGCTGGAAGGATGTCCTGATGCCACATGCCGAGCATAACGGTGCACGGCATCAAGATGCCGCCAGCGTGGGGTTGGGGCACCTGACGTGTGGCTGCACTACCTTTCTCTGCCTCCAGGTTGGCCCTTTGGGCCAGTCTGTAGAGGCCCTGCAGTCACAAAATCAGAAAAAGGGGCTTTGCAGACTGGCCTAAGGGACCAGCCTGGAGGTGGAGTTGGGGCAGGTCAGCCACATACCATCTGCCCTGACTCCACCCCGATGTTATCCTGATGCCACACTTCCATTTGCACCTCTTGGCACAGGGTGTGCACACCCTGTGCCAAAAGAGTGTGAAAAAGCTGCTACCGCAGCTGCAAAGTTGGTGTTTTGCCACCCCCAAAGGGAGCGGTAAAAAGGAATATCGGGACTGCAGAGTGCAGTTGCCATTGCCCCGATCCGCCGCTCCTAGAGTCGGCTCTGTGCTGCCCCTTTAGGCTGGTCTGCGTCAGCCCTAAGTCTTGAAAGGGTATCTATGAAGGAACTACACAAAATCCTCAAGTGTAAACTTGTATCATTGAATGCTAGAGTTAGGATTGTCCATGCCATCATATTTCCCATTTCTATGTGTGGTTGTGAAAGCAGGACAATGAAGCAAGCTGATAGGGAAAAAAATCAATTCATTTGAAATGTGCTGCTGGGGAAGAGTTCTACAGATAATGTGGAATACCTAAAAGACAAATAAATAGGTCTGAGCTCTTCTTAGAAGCAATGACTAAACTGAGACTATCATACTTTGGACATATGGGAAGACAAAACTCACTAGAAAAGACAATAATGCTTGAGAAGGTAGAAGGCAGTAGAGAAAGAAGAAGACCGCATTCCAGATGGTTAGACTCTGGAAGCCATGGCTCTGAATATGCAAGACCTAAGCAGAATTGTTGATGATAGAGTGACTTGGATGTCTCTCATTTATAGGAACGCCATATGTCAAAGTTGAGTTGACAGCAGTTAACAACAAAAAATGCAATCTACAAATGAAGCAGGATCACTATTTTACAAGTCCATTTGAAATATTGTGAAAGAAAACCAAAGGTTTGTTGCTATGAGACCTGAGTGGGTGGTCAAAGTTAAAATTAGAGTCTGCCTACATGCTATATTGAAGAACAGTTCATTAGTTTCATTCTTTAACAGCAGGTGGATTTCTGTTTTATTTCTTATACTCTTGTATCTCTTAGTACTTTACTGGGGAGCCCATGCACTCTTGTTTCACACTTGTTGCTCAGAGTCCTTATGTTGTTTGTTCAGGTAAGGGTTTTTACAGGCTCAGACTTCATTATTTTTTATTTGGCTTAATGAAATGTTGTTGTTGTGTGCCTTCAAGTCATTTCCAACATATAACACGCGTGAAGGCAACCCTATCACAGAGTTTTCTTGGCAAGATTTGTTCAGACAGTTTTTGCCTTTGTCTTCCTCTGAAGCTGAGACAGTATGGCTTACCCAAGATCACCCAGTGGTTTTCTATGGCTGACTGCGGATTTGAACCCTGGTCTCCAGAGTCATAGCCCAATGCTAAAACTATTATACCATGCTGGTTCTAAATGAAATATTACTCTCAGGTAATTCATACTCCTTCATATATGCAAAGGGATCTTGTAGCATGTTTGAGACGCACTGTGTGGAAGAAGTTGTAGCATAAGCTTTCATACACTTGCTCTACTTCCCCAGATGCAGACTACCTAATTTTCACTCAAAGTCTCAAATGTGCTACAAGATCCCTTTGCATACTGGTATTCCAGGCTAACACAGCTTTGTCTCTGAATTTCACCCATTTTATATGTGATTCTGGTTGTCCAAATGCCACTTTGTGTGTATTGTTTGTGACACTGTTCTGAAGAGCAACACAATGCCTCTCAGCTGCTCTGGGACATGTTATAACCTAGTCAAATATTTCATCAAATATCATGCATTTTCTTAGAAAATAGTAATCTAAAACCTGTGGAAGTTTTTATATTTCTAGTCTAGATGTTCTTCTTATTCTCTTCATTGGGGCCACAAGGCCCAACTTGTTAATCAGTGGAGGAGAGATGTCCCAACTTGAGTGGACCCATTGAATTAATTGTGACATGGTGAATCATCTCATAAGTAAATCCCAGTGAGTAGACAGGTTTACTGTATTTAGTGTTAACAATAGGATTCAGGCCTTGATATTTTTTAGAAAGGAGTTTAGGTGAGTGGTTACATAGCTACAGTGGTGCAGATTTAAAAAAGAAAAACAAATGTCTTTGACACCAAATGCCAAAGGACATAGTATGAGTCAGTGTACACAAGGCATATCCTTGGTTTGCAGTGATAATGGCAAGCCCCTTATTCTCTCTAGTGAGCTATATGGTATTGCAAGAGCAAACTAGGAAATGAAGCATAAAGTGGCTCAAGATAGAACTTGGGATGTACATCCTCCTGGTACAAATACCAGCTGTGGGTTGCATGTACAACAGATGCTGTAGCCACTTTGTGGATTTGGAAACTATTCTAGGAAAAGATCACTGTCTAATGCAGGGGTCGGCAACCTACGGCCCGCAGGCCGTTTCCGGCCCAGGTCGGTGGACTTACGGGCCCAGGCGGACCCCTGCCGCCGCCGCCGCCGCCCGGTTCGGCCGTCCACCGGCCGCGCGCAATGCGACCGCCATTTTGGTCCCCAAAATGGCGGCCATAATGTGTTTGCGCATGCGCAGGATTACTGCGCATGCGCAAATGTGTTGCGACCGCCATTTTGGAGACCAAAATGGCGGTCGCGGCGCCGGGAGCGCGCACGTCGCCCTGAGGAGGCCCGTCCCTGCCAAGGGAATCCTCCCAAGGGGGGACCCTTGGTGGCGACGGGCTTCCAGGAAGCCCGTAGCCACTGAGGATCCTCCTTGGGAGGCCTCCCTCGGTGGCGACGGGCCTCCTGGAAGCCCGTCGCCACCGAGGGTCCCCCTTGGGAGGCCTCCCTCAGTGGCGACGGGCTTCCAGGAGGCCCGTAGCCACCGAGGGAAGCCTCCTCGGGGCGACCCTCGGTGGCGACAGGCTTCCAGGAGGCCCATAGCCACTGAGGATCCCCCTTGGGAGGCCTCCCTCGGTGGCTACGGGCCTCTTGGAAGCCCGTCGCCACTGAGGGTCCCCCTTGGGAGGCCTCCCTCAGTGGCGACGGGCTTCCAGGAGGCCCGTAGCCACCGAGGGAAGCCTCCTCGGGGCGACCCTCGGTGGCGACGGGCTTCCAGGAGGCCCGTAGCCACTGAGGATCCCCCTTGGGAGGCCTCCCTCGGTGGCTACAGGCCTCCTGGAAGCCCGTAGCCACCGAGGACCCCCCTGGGGAGGCCTCCCTCAGTGGCAACGGGCTTCCAGGAGGCCCGTAGCCACCGAGGGAAGCCTCCTCGGGGCGACCCTCGGTGGTGACGGGCTTCCAGGAGGCCCGTAGCCACTGAGGATCCTCCTTGGGAGGCCTCCCTCAGTGGTGACGGGCTTCCAGGAGGCCCGTAGCCACTGAGGATCCTCCTTGGGAGGCCTCCCTCGGTGGCGACGGGCCTCCTGGAAGCCCGTCGCCACCGAGGGTCCCCCTTGGGAGGCCTCCCTCAGTGGCGACGGGCTTCCAGGAGGCCCATAGCCACTGAGGATCCCCCTTGGGAGGCCTCCCTCGGTGGCTACGGGCCTCCTGGAAGCCCGTCGCCACTGAGGGTCCCCCCTTGGGAGGCCTCCCTCAGTGGCGACGGGCTTCCAGGAGGCCCGTAGCCACCGAGGGAAGCCTCCTCGGGGCGACCCTCGGTGGCGACGGGCTTCCAGGAGGCCCGTAGCCACTGAGGATCCCCCTTGGGAGGCCTCCCTCGGTGGCTACGGGCCTCCTGGAAGCCCGTCGCCACTGAGGACCCCCCTTGGGAGGCCTCCCTCAGTGGCGACGGGCTTCCAGGAGGCCCGTAGCCACTGAGGATCCCCCTTGGGAGGCCTCCCTTGGTGGCGACGGGCTTCCAGGAGGCCCGTCGCCACCGAGGGAATCCGGCCCCCGCACCATTCCCTGCCCCCTCCCCCGGCCCCCCAGTAACAAAGGCCGCGGGGTGCGCGGGGGGGGGGGGTCGCGCACGGAGGCGGAGGGTGTGTGCGCGCGCACGCTGCCATCCCCCCCCCACCTTGGCCCAGCTGAGACCTGGGCTACGGGAGACCGGCCCAGGTCTCAAAAAGGTTGCCTGCCCCTGGTCTAATGTCAAGCATATCATTTCAGTGATGGCCCAACTATTTTGTTGCCAAAAGGTCTGACACATTAAAAAATAGTTTACTGCAGTGTTCAGACATCATTTCCTGCCATAATTACTACCCCTGGATTCTGCTTTGGAATAGATCTGGCCTTGTTTAGGTTTGGTGCCAATATATCTGGTATATTCACAGTGACAAGTGAAGGGGCTGCTTCCAATGGCATGCAGGACACATGCTTTCTTTTCTCCAGTATGCATCTGTGATTTGAAACATCTCTACACAAAAAAGCTGTGTAAAATTTGGTGTTGATAAGTACTGTCAGAGTCTGCTGTTCCTTGTTGCCTTGTGACATTGGTGTAATGCCACAGATTGACCCTGAGGCTGTAATATGAAGGCCCTCCCCTCTGCCCCAGCATCCTCATAGGCACATCTGGTGGGAATGTGGAAGGCAACCTTCTAGATGGTTGATCCCAGGCTCTGGAACTCCCTTCCTGGACAGGTACGACTCACTAGCACCCTCCTTGCTATCCTTCCATAGGCAGATGAAGACCGTTTTGGGGGGTTGCAGACTGCCAGAAATAGTGTGAATTCAGTCCACTTTTAGGGTTAGGGTTAGAGTTAGGGAACCATGGGAACTGTATTTTATTGTGGCATCAGAGTTGTCTGACAGAGAAGGCTCAATGTCTCAGAAAAATAACAGTTCCCATGATTCCCTAGCACTAACCCTAACCCTAAAAGTGGACTGAATTCACACTATTTCTGGCAGTCTGCAACCCCCCTTGTTTCAGCAGGCCTGTGAGGGCTGATTGCTCAGGGGAAAGGGTCTTGCATAATGTGCTAGATTGCCTATAGTTCTTGTTTTTCTTTTTAATGGTCATGCTTTTAATTTTAGTAATAGCTGAATTGCATTTAGACTTTTGTATGATATATAGTTTAGGCTGAATCTTTTCTAGCTTTTGCAAGCCATTTTGAGTTCTGAGAACTCAAATTCTCAAGTCCTCAGTTCTGAGATCTGAGAAAAAGGTGGGATATAAACAAATATAAGAACATCAACCACCATCAATACAATATGGTAACATGGCGGTGTGGCAATGACTGTCACATAACATCACACTTTCTTTGATGATGCAGTGACTTATTATAGGAATGTATCTAACAACACTGGGCCTGTACTTGTGCAAAAGTGGAATTCAGCATAACAGTGTATGTGTGGTATAATCTCCTCTTCCTACTGCAGCTTCCCCAAACACTCCCAGAACCCTTCTAAGGAGGGCTGAACAACTTGGAGAATGTTTTTGGTGCTGCAAAGGTTGTGTGTGGGGGGAAGGAAAATCCCAGCATTGTCATGAGCATCACATTGGATTTGGGCCTGGGCCATTACATCACCCCTTCCCCTTCATGCTTCAGATATGGGGTGTTTTTAATGACCTATAATCAAGGCATCTGTTCAAAGATTACACGAATTTGTGAGGAAATGATGAACTGAGATATCCAACTGTCCATCTGCTCAGCCTGCTTTTCCTATGAGTATAGTTGGCCCTCCACATCCACAGATTCTTTATCAACAGATTCAACTATCCACAGCTTGAAAATATTCCAAAAATATATAAATTCCAAAAAGCAAACCTTGATTTTGCTATTTTAATTAAGAGACCCCATTTTACTATACCACTGTATGTAATGGGACTTGAGCATCCATGGATTTTTGTATCTATAGGGGGTCCTGGAACCAAACCCCAGCAGATATGAAGGGCCCACTGTATTTTTTCTGAGAGGAACTAGTACTTCTTTCAGAGTTGGGAGCAAAATACCACAATGAAAGCATTTGTATATTTTGAGAAAATGTTATTGACAACTTTGCCATTTTAAAAAACCATACACACACACACACACGTGCACACATACACAGAGTAGATATTCAGCCCAAAATTCTTTTAAAATCTTCCAAGGTGTTTGGTGAAAATGTACATGAAATTTGGTGAAAATTGAAGTGCCTTGAATATGTGCTAAATAAATTCTACAGCATAATCCAGTCTGTCCTCTGTGTGCCACAATGTCTGTATATATAGCATTACAAAAATACCGCAGCTCACTCTCTGTGAGGAGGGCAATGAACAGTGGGGTCAGTGGTAGGTGAATCCCACACACGGAGAGCAAGAACTGATGAGGGGCTTAAATGTTCTGTAAGTATAATTATTCCGCCCTTGTAACTGGTGGTATTTTGCACCCTAAATATGTGACAGTTTTGTTTGCATTTATTTTTTTAAAAAAGATAAAACCTTCTCTTATTTTCCTTTTAACTTTGGGGCCCTAAATGGACAACTTAAATATAGAAACCAAAGCAATGGCACACACACACACACTGAACAAATCTTGCCAAGAAAATCCAGTGATAGGTTTGCTTTAGGGTTGCCATAGAAGGCACACAACAACAACAAATGGTCCCCCGCCTTCTGCCACAACAATCTCTAATGCCTGTTCCTGTAGTTTTCTAGGTGTTTTTTTCCTGCAACAATCACAGAACTGCGCCACATTCCAGGCCACCATCATTTCCCAGATGAAGGTTATCTTTCCTTTCCACTCAACATAGAATTTTCAAATTTTGAAACAGTTGATTATTGCCGTCATGGCAATTGCAGTTCTTAACAAGACATGCTGTCAGGTTTCAAAATGTATACACTGGTTGGTGCAGAAAAGTGAAACCTCCTCTTTAAACACACACACACACACACACACACACACACACACACACACAGGCACACACTCTTTCTCTCTCTCACACACACACTCACACCAAAGGTCAAAACTTTTAAAATGTCACTTCTTCTGCAGTTTTGCATAGAAAATACACTGAGTCAGTGGGAGGGCTCCTTGTCCATAGAAACAGGCTGTAAGAAAAGAATGTTATCCTGCTGCTGTAGTTTCCACTTTCACTGGCAGCTGCGGTCTGAGCAGAAAAGCACTGTGGGAGCCTATTGTTACCCCAGCTGGGTAATAGTTTTCTTATTTTACAGTCAGGAGCCAAGGGGGGTTGGGGTGCCTCCGCAAAGTGCCTGAAAATATAACTCCTGCAAACAGATCACTTTCCTCCTTTCCAATGAGAAACAGGCATCCATAAATCTTTCATTTTGGCTCTCTGCTCAAGGGAATGAAATTCTCCAGACAAAGAAAGGGATCACCATCATCATCATCATCATGACTGGTATTACTCCAATTATTATTCCTTCCAAAAATATCAGGATTTTCCAAAAGAAAAAAGAATCATGTTTTGTCGTCTTTCTGTTCAGGTTAATGTTGCGTTAATGCTCATTAACCCTGACGTTGTGTGAAAACAAATCTGCTTTTGTGGGTTTTTCCTGTTTTAAATCCCATTTTTGCACGGGATCCCTCCCATGTGAAAAGAAGAACCACACAAGGACTCTGCACAGACCATGCAGTGTGCACCTTGTGGAAGGCCATTCCTTTCTATAGTGCTGAGTAATGCAAAGTCTTTCATTTCTTCAAAAAATAAAATGAAGAAAAATTGGGTCATAAATAAAACTGCACACACATTGGTGCTTGCGTAATAAAAACAGGGATCTTAGAGGTAAAATGGGTTGTGTCTACCATTCACGAAATTAATTAGCTGCAGAACAACAGCTTATATTGGTCACTCGTTTATCCAGTTAATGAGACTGATTTTAGCTGCCATGGCAACCCAAGTTTGAAAGGTGAAAGGCCACTGACCCAACCATAGAGCCTTACAGTCTCTTTGGAGGTAGTTAATATCCCAGAATTGCTCAAACCTGATAACAGGAATACAAAATCCCTAGGAAAGTTAATGGGGTCGCTGGACACCCCAACTTTATGCATTGAATTTTGAGGTTTCTTTGTGGCTCTCTCATTTTATCTTGAAGAAAACCCTGCCACTATGTGTGATGTGTGGTTTGGGTGTTTCTGGATAGCAATAACAACAAAATGGATTGACTCTACAAAAAGAAGATTCTTTTTGAGTTTCTTCAGCGCATCAGAAATAGGTTCACAACCAACACTGTCATAGAGGGAGAGATTGTCAGGTCAATGAAACACTGAGTATTTGACATTATTTTGTTTGTCACTGCATTTGAGGCATTTACAGTGCATTCACATAATTGTTGCTGTGTGCCTTCAAGTCCTTTCTGACATATGGTGACCCTAAGGTGAACCTATCATGGGTTTTCTTGACAAGATTTGTTAAACAGGGGAATGTCATCTGTTTGAGACAGAGAAAGTGTGACTTGCCCAAGGTCACCCAATGGGTTTCCATGGCTAAGTGGGGATTTGAACCCTGGCCTCCAGAGTCATAGTCCAACTCTCAAACCACTACACAACATTGGCCCTCTTTCACATAATTAGAGAACCTTCTTTTCTTGGAAGTGATCCCTATCTGTCATCTATGTATCTAATTTTCAACAAAAGATTCATGTGAAGTAAAAAGCCCATTTTTCAGCCCTCTCATCACCTTATCAGGCCTGTAGCAATAGCTGCTGATGTGTCCCATTCTGGAAGTCTGTTACTTAGCATCTGGCCCAAGTCACATAATGTGAATCGTGTAACACACGTGGCTTCTCTTCAACTAGGCAAAAAATATCAAGCCTGAGCATCTCTTCTCAAGGAGGAGATTGGTTAAATGGTTAGGATAGGAAACATATATTGTTAACTGCTGTCAAGTTGACTTTGACTTATGATGACCCTATGAATAAGATACCTCCAAGCAACTCTAGGATCAACCACTCTGCTTAGGTCTTCCAGACTGAGGGCCGTGATTCTACCAATCTGTAATGCAGTCTTCTGACATTTCTTCTTCTTCCTCTTTTTTTTTTTTTTTTTTTTTTGGTGTGCTCCATTATCCAACAAACATTTACAATATGTCCCCTAGTGCCACTTCCTTTCATGATCCCAGCTTGGACATCTGGCATGTCTTGCTCCATATATGTTAAAAGTCTTTGGTGTAGAATTTTGAGGGTCACTTTGCTTCTATGGTGGATTGATGCAATGGTTCTGTGGTTACTGCAATCCCTGATGTCCCTTTTCTTGGGGACTGGAATGTAAATAGACCATTTCCAGTCTGTGGGCAATTCTTTGTTTTTCATATTTGTTGAAAGATTTTAGTAAGTAGATTCTATTTCTGTAGCTTGAAGCAACTATTTCGTATGCCAGGGGATTTATTTCTCTGAAGTTCCCTGAGTGCAGCTTCTACTTCACTTTCTAAAATTGGAGGTTCATCTTCAAATGGTTTTTCCTTGAATGTATCCGTCAACCTTTCATCTTTTTATATAGTTCTTCAGTGCATTGTTTTCATCATCATTTTATTTGTACTTGGTCATGCAATGTGTTCATATAGCATCCCCAGTCTTGGTTTAAATTTGATTTCTTGGATCTTATAGAAGAGGTCTCCTATTTATCTTTATTGATTCTTACAGTAGTTCTCTTTGGGGGGATAGTCAGATGTAGAGACTAAAAAGGCCTAGTATTCCCAGATAGTGTGGTGAATGAAATATTCTGCTTGTAGTTGATGTCTGCAGAACAATGGCTTATTAGTAGTTGACAAGCTCCATCTGCTGAAACTCTCTCATCTCCACAGCTATTAAAGGTACAGGACAAGGCATTTTTAAGTAATAGTTGTGTGTCCAAATGGGACGTTTGGACACCAGTGAATTTTGGACACCAGTGGAAACACTGGGGACACCAGCTTAATCAGTGAGCAGTGTGATTCCCATTCCTATTTCTGCAAGTTACCAGGGTATGTTGAAAAGTTCTCAGTCCAACCAAGAAGGGGATGACATAGAGCCACGACACTTATATGCTATTCCACATATTCACCCAGAAGTTCAACTTACTTGGCACATTGATTCTCAAGTTCCTTTAACCTTTCAAAGAAATGCCTGGTCTCTGAAATACTGCTTTGCTGCTGCAATCTCCTCTGAATCATTCAAAAATTTCCTTCCTTTCAAACTCTTTTAAGGTTTGCAAACAGAAAATAGTCAGGTGGAACAAGATCTGGTGAGCAGAATAGATGGTCTATGCACAGAAACCCCAACTTCTTTGAAATATCCATCGTTTTGTCAGCCCTGTGAGCAGGTGTTTTGTCCTGCAAATTTCTGCCACTTCCCTCATAGTTTTTTTTGTCATTTTGTTTTTTGTTAACTGCCCTTGAGTCAATTTCGACCCATGTTGAAATACAGGCCTGATAAGGTGATGAGTGGGCTGAAAAATGGGCTTTTTACTTCACATGAATCTTTTGTTGAAAATTAGATACACAGATGACAGATAGGGATAACTTCCATTCAAGCCTATGTATAAGACAACTCCAAGACCCTCTGTCCGCCACTGTTCTGCTTAATTCGTCAACCCCTTAATACCCGTGACCTCCTTGAGTCCATCCATCTGGCATGTGGCCTTCCTCTCTTCCTACTTCCCTCCACCTTCCCCAATATTATTGTTTTTTCCAAGGAGTTCTCCCTTCTCATGATGTGTCCAAAGTACAACAGCCTCAGTTTTGTTAACTTGGCTTCCAGGGAGGTTTCCGGCTTGATCTGCTCTAGAACCCACTTGTTTGTCCTTTTGGCTGTCCATGGGATCCTCAGCACTCTTCTCCAGCACCACATCTCAAATGCATTGATTTTCTTCCTATCTTCTTTCATAACTGTCCAGCTCTCACATCCACACATTTAATAGGGACTACAATGGCTTGTATGATTCTAACTTTTGTTCTGAGTTGCGTATCTTTGCATTTTAAAATCTTTTCTAGTTCTTTCATAGTCATCCTCCCCATTATTAGTCTTATTCTGATTTCCTCATTGCAGTCCCCATTTCTATCAATGTTTGATCCCAAGTATGAGAATTCTTTTACTATTTCTATTTCTTCATTGTCTGTGTTGAACTTGTGAAGGTCCTTGGTGGTCATTATTTTTGTTTTCTTTATGTTCAACATTAAGCCTGCCTTTGCACTTTCTTCTTTGATCTCCCTTAGTAGGTGTCCAGGTCGTGAGGTTTTCTGCTAGTACTGTGGTGTCATCTGCATATCTTAAATTGTTGATATTCCTTCCTCCTATTTTCACTCCTCCTTCTTCTGTGTCCAAGCCTGCTTTTCTTATAATATGTTCTGCATACAAGTTGAACAGATAGGGTGAAAGGATACAGCCTTGTCTGACACTTTTGCAAATTGAGAACCATTCTTTTTCTCCATGTTCTGTTGTGACAGTAGCCTCTTGTCCTGAGTACAGATTCCTCATCAGGACTATCAGATGTATTGGCACTCCCATGTCTTTAAGGGTGTTCCATAGCCTTTCATGATCTATGCAGCCAAAGGCTTTCCTATAGTCTACAAATCACATGCTGACTTTCTTTTGGAATTCCATGGTGGGCTCCATTAGCCATCGTATGTTTACAATGTGGTCCCTAGTGCCTCTTTCTTTCCTGAACCCCGCTTGGACCTCTGGGATTTCTCTCTCCATGTATGGTTGGAGTCTATGTTGCAGAATTTTGAGCATGATTTTGCTTGCATGGGAGATCAATGCTATGGTTCTATAGTAGTTGTGGTATCTTGTGTCTCCCTTTTTGTGGATGGAGATGTATATTGATCACTTCCAATCTGTCGGCCATCATTTTGTTTTCCATATATGTTGGTTAGCACTAGAGTTGACTCTGTCAACTCTATTTTTGTTTTGTCGTAATTATTTATTTTGTCACAATGTCATAATTATTTATTTTGTCATAATGGTAAGTATAATAAAACTAATCCCCAAACAAATGTCCTTTGCTATCCTGGATCAGCTGTGTTTTAGCCAGTTTTTCTAAGCTTTGATAAAAGTTCTAGGGTGTTTTCTTCTTTTTAATTCAGGTATTTTCTGGTGATGGGCAGGATAATAAAAATATCTAGGATATTGATGTGCTTAAATGTTTTTGCAGCTTTGTATTTATTTGACTTTTTTTTTTAAATTGCTTTCAACACAGTCTGAGTGTCATGATTGTAGTGGAGAAACTGCACTCATGAACCTTTTGAATAGGAGAATGAACACCCAATAACAATTTCTTTGAAAATGCTTTGGTACAAGAACCCTCTCCTCTTTTTTGTCTATCTGGAAGCAGCCTGCTATGGTCTGAATCCTGTTGATTTGTCCCAACTAGAGTGACTTGTTGCTAAATCCACATAAAAATATGTATTGTGTGGGTGACAAAGATGTAGGCAGTTGGGACTTGCATTCTTATCAGAATTGCTTCTTCCAAAGACATTTTTGTGGAGGGGGCAATTGAGAACTGAATTATGCAGGTTAACCTTCCTGGGAGAAATATATTTCAGAAAATTGATTTTGAGAGAAAGAAGTCATGTGAAGAATTCAGCACTTGAATTCTTCCTACCTCCCACTTCTGTACTTTATATTTCTCTTCCTGCCCATCTTATATGAAAATTTTGCACAACCTGAACACCAAGAGGCAGTCATGCTAAGACCTGCAAAAATAAATTGGCTAATGGAGAGCACCAAAGTATTCAGAAGGAAATCTGCCTGTGCTCTATAGATTATAGGAAAGCCATTGACTGGACAGACTATGAGAAACTATGGATCTCTGCAAAAGAAATGGGGGGTCTGTCAATATTTGATTGTACTGATTTCTAACCTATAGTCTAGACAAGAAACCACTATCAGGACAGAATGTGGAGAAACAGAATGGCAATTGGCAAGGAGGCCATATAACCTACAGTTTATCACCCTATTTGTTTACTTTACATGCAGACTGTATCATACAAAAAGTGGAATTAGACTTGAAGGATGGAGCCATTAATATTGGAGGGAGCAACATCAATAATTTAAGGTATACAGATAATACCATGTTAATAGCAAAGTAAATAGCAATAGTAAATAACAAAGGCTTGGAAAGACTACTGATGAAAGTTAAGGAAGAAAATGCAAAACCAGACATACAAATGAATATTAATAAAACTAGAGTGGATTATGACAACATTACAATTGTTGAAGATTTTTTTTATACCTTGACTCAGTCTTCAGTCAAAATGTTGACTGCAGTCAAGAAATCAGAAGAAGACTAAGGATTCATCTACATGGGCCAAACAAAATAGTCCCAAACCATCCTCATGATGACCTTTTTTTATGACACAGGGCCAAAACCCCAATCTGATTGCAGATTGTCTTCACAAAGTAAGCCCAGTTCCACACTGAATCCACCCTCTATAGTTGTTAACTGTGCTTGAGTCGACCTCAACTCATGGAGACCCTGTAGATGAAACATCTCTAAGATCCTCTCTTCCCCACTGCTCTGCTCAGGTCCTGCAGGCTCAGGCCCATGACATCCTTGATTGAGTCTACCCATCTGGTGTGTGGTCTTCCTCTCTTTCTACTACCAGCTACCTTTCCCAGCCTGAGAAGCAGGGATAGTTTGGGGATTCTGCTAGTCTACCGACTACCCCGTTGTCTAGCAGACTCCCTAACCGAGCTGACACAGCTGGTCTCGGAGCTGCTGTTGGAGTCCCCCAGACTTTTAGTTCTGGGGGACTTCAACATCCTGCTCGAGACCACCTTAACAGGCACGGCTTGGGGGTTCATGGAGACCATGACAAACATGGGCCTATCCCAACTGGTCATTGGGCCCACTCATTGTGCAGGTCAATGCAGTCTTTAGTACGGAATAGGAATATCCATGGGTGGAGGTTATTAGTACCTCTGCTTTGTCATGGAGGGGTCATTTCCTGGTCAAGATGAAATTTAGAGCCTGTATCCGCCCCACCGGGGGTGGTGGACCTATTAGAACGGTCTGCCCTCGAAGGCTAATGGAACCAATTGGATTCCAGAAAGCTTAGAGGGTTTAATGGTTGGGAATGCCAGCAATACTGTCGATGCTTTGGTTAATACTTGGAACATCGATCTCACCAAGGCTATTGACACGATCACTCCCGAGCGTCCTTGCCATTCTGCTTCAAACCGTAGGCCATGGTATACACCAGAGCTTAGGAAAATGAAGCAATTTTGTCAACGACTAGAGTGCAAGTGACGAAAGACTCGACTCTTTTTTTTTTAAACTTTATTAGAAAATTTTTAAAAACATAAACTCCAACAAAATAACAATAACAATATTACACAATCAACATAACAACAACGTAAAAAACAAAATACACTTAGTACACAAAACAAAGTACACAAAACAAATAAACATTTAAAACACATAACTTCCATGACTTTGGTATGGATCCCTAATTACATTCAGATCTGGACCTCTAAATAACACGTTACTATATTAAATCGTGCTAATGACTACATATCTATAACCTTATACCTTATATATATCTTAGTCTATCCTCACTAATCCGTGCAAACTTTCTTTCTTTCTAATTTTCTTTTTTCCTTATCTGCAGAAAGAGTTTTCCTCATCTATTTCCTTAAGTCGGAAATCCAAAGTTCCGCCTGATAGTCTATTACTATAATATTCTAGAGCTCCTATTCTTATACTCAGACTCTATTATTCTTTATCCTTATTCCAAATTACTCATTAATATAACCCTTAGGAATTCCCACTAATTATTATAGTAATTATAATTATTATAGACTTCCGGTTGGTTATGGCTCCCCGTCAAGACGTGCATGAGTAGTTCTCCAGTGCCCGTCTTATGCTGTGGGGACCCTGGAGCCCTGGTCGTTTGATTTAAGGGGTCCAGAAATTGCTCTCTGGATGAGGGAGCTCAGAGGGGGCTCGGAGGAGGTCCATTTGGCTCTGAAGGAGCGAGATTGGAAAGTAAGACTCGACTCTTATGTGACAGAACTCGCCATAGGAACTTTCTTCGGTCCTATTGGGGGGCAATGCGTGCAGCGCAGAGATCTTTCTTCTTTGCACATATTGCGTCTGCAGAGTCTCGTCCAGCAGAGCTGTTTAGGGGGGTGAGGAAGCTGACGCAGGTTTCCCCTGTGACAAATCCCTTACTTAACCCAATGACGGCTTGCTGTGATGCATTTAACAACTTCTTTGCAGATAAAATCTCTCAGATAAGAGCCGACTTAGACGCCACGGTTTTAACAGAAAGTATAGACGAGGTGTCCAGCGACTCCGCCGATGTAATTTTACTGGATCAGCTGCAATCTGTGAGTACCGATGATGTGGACAAGCTCCTTGGTAGTGTGAGGAAAACAACTTGTCCTCTTGACCCTTGCCCATCATGGCTGACCATCCGGGGGGGATGCATTGAGGAGGTTCCTTATGGACATCATCAACGCATCCTTCAGGGAAGGACATATTCCATCATGTTTAAAGGAAGTTGCGGTCAGGCTTGATTGTTGTTTTAATCTGTAATTGATTTAATAATCTTTTAAGGGGGGGAGGGAACTAGATCTGTTGTATTGTATTGTATTTTATTGTTGATAGCTGCCCCGATTGACCTCAGACGGGCGGGGTATAAATAATAATAATAATAATAATAATAATAATAATAATAATTGCCGTTTCTAATTAATCAGGCCTTCTGATGATGTGGTCATTTTTTTTTTAATGTTCAGCATTAATCTAACCTTGACACTTTCCTCCTTGACCTGCTTAAGTAATTGCTCTAGGTCCTTGTTGATTTCTGCTAGTAGTATTGTGTTGTCTGCATAATTTGTTTGATAATGTTCTTTACCCCCATCTTCACTTCTCCTGCTTCCAAGTCTAATCCTGCGGTGTGTGACATTTTCTGCGTACAAATTGAATAGACAGGGTGAAAATATGCCTGACCCTTTTGCCGATTGGAAACTACTCTGTTTTTCCACATTCTGTCCTATGTGACAGCCTCTTGTCCTGAGTGCAGGTTATTCCTATCCCTTCGTAAAACTGTTTTTTAAACTTACCTTTTGCTCTGGATTTTGTAGGAGAACCCAGAGCACTCTGTAGCAATGCTGGGTAGCTGTCTACACACATGTCCCCACTATGTCACCTGGCACTGCCATTTCTGGCATGAATTGTTCCCTCTGAGAACTGCCTAGTCCAGGGGCCGGCAACCTATGGCCCCCGGGCTGGTTCCGGCCCAGGTCCCTGGACTTACCGGCCCAAACGCACCCCTGCCGCCGCCACACGTTTTGGCCTCCGTGCGGCCGCGCACGCTGCGGCCGCCATTTTGATTTCCAAAATGGCAGGCGTGATGCATTTGCGCATGTGCAGGAGTACTGTGCATGCACAAACGAGTTACAGCCACCATTTTGATTATCAAAATGGCGGCCACGACATGCGCGTGCTGCGACGGTGGCTGCGCATGCGGTGGCGACAGCGGCGCGTGCGGCGGCGGCGGCCATTCCCCCCCTCGGCCCGGCGGAGAAGAGGACTTCGGGGGACCAGCCCAGGGCTGAAAAAGGTTGCCTACCCCTGGCCTAGTCATATGATCAATGCTGGGCATCTCATTTCTGACCTGATTCATCACCTGCAGAGTTTGTAGGATGCAAACATTAAACAGTGACATATAAATGAGCTGGGAAACTGGGTCAACTCAGAAGTCCTTAGAGTTATGGTCATTGATATTATACAGCTTAATGAAAGCTCAACTGAAAGTCCAGCAGCATGTACAATGGGCAACTTATAGCCATACAGCTGTGCTCAGACTACAACCCCCATCATTTCTCACAGCTACCTATGACTGATGGGAGCTACATTCCAACAGTATCTCAGGGCCACAAGCTTTCTATTCTTGTGCTAGAGGTAGACAATAATTTAAAACACAAAGAAAAACCCACTTTATTCATATCACACTTAGCCTGATGGTTTGTATATTACTTTTACCACTTGATAGTGTCAGCTTCTTGAAAAGCTGCCATTTAGATCAAGGTATGTGACATCTTCCCACTGATTTAGAATATTATGTAGTATAAAACTGAGTTATAGAAAAGTGGATTATATCTATGCTGGTATATTATTGTTGTTTTTATATTTTATTTCACTGTATTTTATTAATATGTTAATTGTTTGTCTAGGACTGCGTGTAGTTTGTAGTGTGCACAAGCAACAATGAAGATAAATGCTTGCATTGCTATTTTTAGTTTTGTCCATCATTAGCTTTGTCCCCAATTAGATCTTAATTATGGTCTAAGGTTGTTACTACAGCTGAAGAAAGACCAACTCTTATGTCCACAGTGTCAACTACTATAATATGCGGTAATTATTACACAAGGTTAATATAGAAAGATTGGAATTTGTTTCACATTTTCAGGGCTAGATTCCATCCTTCCTTCACTCATCCCCTAGAAGTATTTTGTAACAATTTTAGCTTTATTGTTCATAATTTCATGCAACTATGTTTAAGACTCCAGCAAGGCACATTAAGCAGAGGTGGTGCAGGGACCTAACCACAGGTCCATAGTTTATATCAGATTGCACATCTGATTTATTTTTGTTCCTCAAATAAATGTCATAGGCACCTGGGAAAAGTGGCAGCTTACTTTCTTATCAATTTAAAAAAGAAATCAATATAATTGATAGATGACATAAAAATTCCATGCATTGGAAAGCAATTTAGATTGTGAAGCTTGAATCAGAAAATGTATTAGTTTTAAACACTTGTATCTTAAGGTGCATCTACACTGTTGAAATAGTGCAGTTTGACACCACTTTGAGTGCTGTAGCTCCATCCTATGGAATCCTGGGATTTGTCATTTTACAAAGTCTTTAGCCTTTTCTTCCAAAGGGTGCTGGTGCCTAAGAAAACTACAAATTCCAGGATTCTGTAGGATAGAGCCTACAGTGGTGTCAAAACTATATTATTGCTACAGAGTAGATGCACCCCTAGTTATTTCTGAGGCCATACAGGGAAGACTTTTCAAATGAACACAGTAAAATGAATCCAAGGGCTTGTCTACCTGATTAAAATACTCCTCATTCTAGTAGAATATAATGTGATCTGGCCACATGCAATTCACAGGTTTTGGGGCTTTTTGCAGGGGGTGGGTTTTTTGCATGGGTGGGGTTCCTAAAACTCCACAGAAAAAGGCTTCACTTTTTTTACTGAAGTGTCCATCGAAATTCACAGAAATGCACATTATCACACGTGTGGCCATCCATCTTCATGGATTTGGATGGCTACATATTGTCAACAGAGAGTGAGTGAATAGATGTGAATTTGTGCAGGAAAGTGAAGACAGCTGTTAATGCAAATGTGTGAAAATCTGCAGCAGTTCACATAACACACTTACGTGTAGATTAGCCCTAGACTATAGCAGAGTCTGATGCTCCATAGTGGTTCCCCAAATGTTTGAACGACAAAAATGATACTATTCACCAAGTAGAAAGATTTATAATTGAGACACAGGTTAACGGAAACCTCTGTAGCTGCTTACAGGTGCCTTTCAGATTCCTTACTTGTTCTTCTATTTTATTATATGTAGAATGTTCTGAGCATCTAGGCAAGGTTTTGCTTTATGGCAACAGTTTTGAACAGCTGTAGAGATTTTTTTAAATACTATGCAAAAGTATTGGGAGACAATATTTAGTTATGCATTTGTAATTAAGCTGGCAATGTAGGGTCTCAGCTCAAGTTGTTAATGTAGAAAGTATTCTGTTTACTGAAAAGGGGTCGGGGATATGAAGAAACACTTGGCTACATGCAATCATTAATCCAAACTACAGTGCATCCAGTGAATGAATGAAACTTCTTAAATCAACACTTATATAAGTCTGTTGATTCAATAGGACTATTCTGGTTGGGTCTAACAAAGGCATTTAACCCACTCAATTTTCATCTGTTTTGTCACACTTGTATTCTTTGAGTGACCTCTGAGCGAGTTTATAATGCCATTGAATTTTCCTATTGTGCATAGGGCTTAAGACAGTAGTGGGTGCTTTAGTTATGGTTGTGAAAGATATCTTCAAGATGAGTTTGGAAATCGATAGTGGACGAAACTACTTTTATTTGGATGGGTCAGAGGATTAATAAAATTGACAATTATAAGTCCTATAGGTAGCACAATTGGTTAGAAGTGCTGGGTGAGAGATTAGAACAAACCCAGAAGTATTTTTGCAAAGTTTTCAAAATGGAAATAGACAGGCCAGTCTACTTGATCTTTCTACGTTTGGTGTCTACCAATGAGATAAACTTCATTGGTGTTTTACCACATTTGATAACAGTAGGAATAGTAGGAATAAAATCTACATGGGATCTACATGGGATTTTGCAAGAGTTGAGTGTACACAACTGTGCATACAGAATGGAAGAACTGTGTACTTGCTCACATATCTGTAGTATATGTGCTCCACAGTTGTGTGCGAAGAAGTCATAAGAATTCTTGGATTTCTGTGAAATAAAGATGACTTTTATTTACATACAGAGGGCCTGCTAAAAGATCATTTGATCATGCCTAATGTAATGATAATGCCATAAAACTTTCCCATCTCCTAACATGAGGTGGGGCAGAAGCTCAGTGGCAGAGCATATGCTTTGTCAGCAAAAAGGTCTTGGGTTCAAACCCTGAAGCTCCAGATAGGAACAGAAAGGAGTCTAAACACCCAAGAGAGCAATTGTCAAACAGTGTAGAAATAAGGTTATAGAGCTTGAGATCTCTTTCACACTACATAATTATAGTGCTATTATTCCACTTTAACTGCCATGGCTACACCCTCTGAAATCCTGGGATTTGTAATTTGGCAAGACACTAGAGTTCCCTGGCAATTCTAAACTACAGATCCCAGGATTCCATAGGATGGAGTCATGGCAGTTAAAATGGAATTAAAGTGCTATAATTGTGTAGTGTAAAAGGATCCAATATTCAGACATAGTATAAGCAATTTCCTATGTTTCTATCATTGGGTGTACTGTGAATCTAATAGTTGCAAATCCACTTTCAGATCTCAGTCTCCAGCATTTCACAATATATCCAAAGTTCAGGATTGCAGCAGGAAACCAAGCTGGCTGCGGAATTCTAGGATCTGTAGTCCATAAAAGTAAAATTTGAAAGCTCTTCTATTATTTATTTAAGAAAAATGTTCCATGAAGGTTGAAAGTTTATGAACTTTCAAATGATAGTTCCTATTCAACTCACAGATTTCCAACATCAGCAATTTATAGACACTGAGGCTACAATCCTCTACCCTTATCTGGGAATAAATATCACTGAACACACTTTAGTTTACTTTTTAACTATATATATAGGATTGTAATGTAAAACTACCATGCTGTGCACAGTTACTTAGAAGTAAGTCCTAATATGTTCAACTACATCTTTCCTTCTTGCCACCACAGACATTTGTGATTTGCAACAAGGTCAGAGAATTTCCAGAGTGGTTCAGGAAGTTGATTGTGACAAATATTTGATTTTACATTCATTTCTTGAATGGGTCACCTGGAAATATAGCAGCCCCAGCCAGGATGAAAGATTGATTGCAGTTTTGACAAAGCTAATTGTAATATACTCTCTTATCCTAACACCAGAACTTGGAAATAAAGGTCGAGTACCCTATATCTGGAACTGCAAAATCCAAAATACTCCCCCCAAAAATCCAAAACTTCTTGAGCTACAACACAAGTAGCATACTACATACTTGTATTTGCAAGGCTGGAGAGAGACATGAGGATCTGTGAAATGGTGAAAATCCACATTTCCTGCCATTTCACAGATCCTCAATCTCTCTCCAGCTTATTATATCTCATTATGCAAATACAAATACAGGTATTCCAAAATATAAACTACAAAACACTTCTGGTCCCATGCATTTCAGATAAGGGATACTCAGCCTGTACTATTTTGTGGACCACAAACCCCCAAATCCTCTATTCAGAAGGAATTGCAGTCCAAAAACATAACTTTTCCAGGTTCTGAAGGCCGTTGTCCAAAAGAACCATTTCCAGGCTCTGCCTGAACAAAGATGCATAATTCTATGAAGAGAGATAATAATTAATTCCATCTTGTTCAAATATACATGCAATGCTGTTTATGAAGAGTTCAAGAGTATGAATTTTTAAAATATAAACTCGTAGCTTTAAAAAACTATGCACTGTAAATTTTGTAATCTTTCAGAGCTTCTTTTGCTGTGGTAAAATCTTTAAAAGCAGCACTGGCATCTTCAAGAAGAAGACAAGAAACGGAGTTGGCTCAGCAGCTCATTCTCTTTTGTGAAGTTCACAATGACTGAGAAGTAAATTGCTTCTTAATAAGTTTTGTATTCTCCAGGGATATGGTGAAAGGGTTAATTTAACGCTTGACCCATTAAAACCACTGAGTGCAGTGAGAACCTTACACGGCTGATCAGATGATTATTTCTGGGAGATAAGTGGTTGAAAACTGAGCTTCACTAGTTCAGGTAATCAAGGGAAATCGGCATAAAAGAGAAGATGCGGCTGAGTAAAGACAGAACAGCTACCTGAGATTCTATTACTTGTCGTCTTTCAAGCATAATAATGAGATTATAGTAACCCTAAACTGACTGAAAACAGAAATCTGGCTGTCTGTCAAGTTCATTGTGTTGAGTTTTACAACACTCCAGATCTGGTTCCTCTCTGAACCTGGCATAATTATACCAGGAAGACAAATTCAAAGAAACTTTTTTCAATCTTGGGTTATTGTCAGGCTTTGGCTTAAGACCAACATACCATTGTTGATGACATGGAGAATCTTGTTAAAGCATATTATTTTTTTCCCACCAGACTGCGCTAAGCAATATTGCTATATAAGTATACACAGACACAAACATTTTTACACTGTGTCTGTCACAGGTTCTGAATCATTTTGCTACCAATCCGTGCCCCGTTCTCTTCTCTTGGGTTATCCAAATGAGAAGGCTGCCAAACAATCCAATAATTTTTCTTTCCACATGTTTAACTGAAACAGGTTTTTGATACAATCTCCCTTTGAGATCCTAAACACATTTACCTGAAAATAACAGCCAACATTCTACAAGGGACAGGTAGCAATGATATTATAGCCATGATGTCATAGCTCAGTGGTTTTAATGGGTCAAGCCATACTGAGCAAGTAAGTTCTTGGTGCAAGCAAGCAGGGTGCTAAAGGATGACACATTCAGCCCAATTCCACTAGCCAGTCATGGTGTAATAAGGAGCTGTGAAGATCTCTGCATCTATAGTGTACAGATGAGGATAGCATTAGAAGTGTCTGCACATGACAAAATGTCATCATCGTTACTATTATCACCCACCACTATCACAGGAATAGTTGTGTTACTGTTTTGCTATTAATCTACACAACAGGTAGATTTGCCAAGAGGTAGTGATGATCCAAGGTTACATGGTAATTTCCATGGCCAAGCAGGAATTTGAACTTGACTCTCTCTGTTCCAGGTCCAGCCCTTTAAACATTACTCTATACCAGTTACTATTCAAAACATGGTACCAAGCCTGAAATATAATGGTGGAGGGATGTAATGATTAATGTGCTATATTTGCATAATTTAGAATGCAAATAAATGATGCACATAATTATATTATGCAAATGAGACACCAGATTTGAGAGGCTGCAATATGGCTACCCTAACTATGCAGCCACAATCTGTTACCTGGTACTTCTTGTGTGACCTAAGATGCACTTACACTGTAGAAATAAGCCATGCCTCCATCCTACAGAATCCTGGGATTTGTAGTTTTGTGAAGTACCAGCAATCATTGGCAGAGACGATAAAGACCTTGTAAAGCTATAAATCCCAAGATTCCACAGGATGGTGCTACAACATTATGCTACAGCATTATATTCTACAGTGTAGATGCACCTCTAGTGATCCCATATGCTAAAAAGGAAAAAAAAGACTGTCCACCTTTCCTTTGACTTCCATCAAACAAGGGGAGCTGCACAGTTATTCAGCACCCTTCTTCTCTAGTACCTTTCCTTTCTCCTCATCCTATTCATATCCATAATATCTATTCCACATGAATAAGATGTGGAGGTAAAACATGCAAATTCAGTCAAAATTTAAGAAGAAAAAAATTGTTTTACCTTGGCTGAAGTTCCCAGTTCATAGGCTATTCTTCCTGGTTCCCCTATTGCAGCTACAATGTGGTATCTCACAATACAGAAAACATTCAGGGTTAGTTGTGTTGACCATTTAGCAAATTCAAACAAAAATCCATCAGTGATATCTTTATTGGCCAACCAAAATGTACAATATACTTGTTGCGAGCTTTCGAAGCTCCATGGGCTTCTTCACATGAATCACTGGAATGGAGACATATTGGATTACAAAAGAGGGGTCCCTGTTGAGATGCAAATGGATTTTAAATTTCCTGGACTTTGAGAATCTCCTTATACCCACATGGCTAGAGGGAGAAGGAGCCTGCCTGCAAAATATATCCTCCCCACCATATACCATCTTAACTAAAGACTGAAACATGTAGGCATCTGACTAACATCTTCAATTGTTTTTCTCCTGTTTGGTTTGTAACATCTTGCCTGATAAAGAAGCCTATGGAGCTTTGAAAACTTGCAACAAGTATATTGTGCATTTTGGTTGGCCAGCATCACTGACGGATTTTTGTTTGAATTTGCTAAATGGCCAACACAGCTACCCCTGAATGTTTTCTGTATAATATAGATATACTTCTAGTCACACAGGAGTTGCAAAAGCCCTTTTGTTCCTGCTCATTGTTCTTTGGATTTTTTCTATCTGCCTTGGAGCCCAGAGCCCTAACTTGTGAACTCATGTATCAGGTCTGGACCCCACAGTCCTTGAGATTTTAGTGTTCCTTACTGTTCTATTTCTTGTTCTTTCTTTCTGCCGCTCATCAGTTATTGGCTCTTTTTTTTGTATGGTAGGAATTCATGTAGATTTTGAGAGACCATGTCATAATGAGTGGCACAGTTCTTTCAGTCTCTCAGGCTACAAGTCCCAGAGCTTTGTGTACAAGTGCACTCCTTTTCCTTTCCCCACTACACTGTATCCCATCTACTTGTCAATGCATAAAGGATAAATGCATCACAGACAATCTCTTTTCAGGAGATTGCTCAGTCTGTCATTGACTCTAGTAATGGATCCACATAGATACAGGAGCATAAGTTTGTGTTAGCATCTTCTAGATTTGTCTGCAGTCTAGCACAAGTTACCCTAACAATAGTCTTTACAGCTCAGGCCTGTTTTCAATGTAAAAAAGTTTCTTTGCAGATCCCATTCTGCAGTTTACTCCTGAACTGGAACTCTAGAGCAGCTGGTCCATCTCCAGAACTCCCTCTCCATCTCCACTCCATCTATCCGTAGTGGCATGCTCCACTAATTTTCTTAAGTAGTCAAAATGGTTAAGTTTATCACATGGCACTTTCATGAATGGGAACTGAACAGAATAGAACGGGACAGAACAGGGTGAAAATGCAAGTTACCACACAGGAGAACGCCACCAATGCCACCGGGAGTCCCCAAGCCATTCCCCAGCCATTCCTGGCAACCAATTTTGAAGAACGATTTTCAAAATCGGCTACCAGGAATGGCTGGGGAATGTCTTGGGGACTCCCGATGGCATCAGCATCATTCTCCTGTGCAGTAACTTGCGTTCTCACCCTGTTCCATGCTGTTCCGTTTTGTTCAGTTCCCATTTCTGAAAGTGCCATGTGATAAACTTAAGTGTTTGAGAGATCTCTGGGGCCTGTTTTACCTGAGCACTCCAAGTACAGTCTGAAGTGTGTCTTCTGGTAATATTAAGCAGTAATTTTAGTTAAGTATGTCTTTTATACAGATGTCATTCAGAAAGTGGATTTTTATATTTATTTTCCCAAAGTGAACAAATGGCTGTGTTCCTCTGGCACCAACAGTTTACACATGGGAACTGTTAAACTGTGCTACAAAATTTATTAAACTTTAAGGTGTTCCATTTTGATATGCTCTGATCTTTCCTTAACAATGACAGGATACTACACAAAAATACTGCATTTCATTGGGTGTAGGTCTTTATCTTATCTTGACAGATTATTGCTGGTTAAATTGTAGAGCTGACTTGAAGGCAGGACTCTTCAAGGAATCAGAAATTAAGGCTTCACCAAATGGTAATAAAGCTATTAAAAATGCAAACAGCAAACAGCTACACTGTACAGGTTAGACAGCTAATCCAAACTAGCAGTTTTTTTAAAAAAAGCAGAGCAATTACACTTTTATTTAAATGCAAGGAATATGAACTGGAAGCCTTGTTTAAATGCATTCTTCTGAATATTTATTAGAAATAATACATGTAGTTAAGCCACTTATCTGATTTCAGTGAATAACTAAAATGCAAAAGATCAATTTTCATAATTATACCAAAGAAGTCTGTCTTTCATAAAAAATCTCATTAATAACACCATTATTACTGAAAAATATATCAGTATTATTATTGTTATTCTAATTATCACAAAATGCTTCTGATAATGTTGTCATAAAATTCCTTTTTAGTATCCTATTAAGGAAGAGAGACTAAATAGTGGTATAAGTTAAATCTACGTTGTAAGTGGCATTATTAAACCCGTCTTTGTGTACTTGGTTAAAATACATTATGTGTATAATTACACAAATTGCTTCAGGATTGGCAAACAGGTCTGTGGAAGCATTAGCAAGCTAGATATTTCAGCCATGTTGAACACATCCGTGTGTGTGTGTGTGTGTGTGTGTGTGTAGTACAAAACTATTATACAATCAAAAATGTTATGCAGATTCTTTTGCACTACTGCTATGTGGTATAGAAGCCCAATCAACAGAGCTGACTTTGATAGTTTTATCTGTAGACAGCTTCATTTAAAAATAAAAGCAAAATACCATCACTGTACCCAGAAAAGAGTGTACTTTTATAGCATAATTTTAAGTTTATGTTAAAACTTCACCACAGGGTTTCAATGAACAACTTCCTGGGCACAAGTGTTTGTTGGGGCTACAACACAGCAGGTTTTTGTGCACCTGTGCAATGATATTTCTCGAATGGAAGTAGAAATACTTGTTTTATATTTGAGGGAAAGCAGTTCTTTACAGTGGAGTACAAAGTAAATGACATGAGAATCAGTGTGGTGTAATGGTTTGAGTGTTGGAGCATAGAGACCATGGTTCAAATTCTCCACTTGGTCATGGAAAACCACTGGGTGATCACAATTTCTTAGCTCAGAGGAAGGCAAAGGCAACCCCCCCTCCAAAGAAATCTTGCAAAAAACAACAACACCCTGCATGATAAGGTCGCCTTTAGAAAATGACTTGAAGGCACACAATAACAAATGAATATAAATTGCATGATATAGTGATGTCCTTGGGAAACTTCCTTTGCGCAAAGTACAATTCCCTATGAATAAAATGACTTTTTTTTTAAGAAAAAGAAAAAAGAAGAGGGATTTTTGAATTCTCTCTGGGTGGAAAGGTCAAGGGACTATTGAAGGAACTGGCTCAGTTCTGCTCACCCTTAAACCCTTTCTTTCAGGTAACAGTATAGTATTGTAGCCTGAGATTTAGAGCAGAGGATTTTTTTGGACTACAACCTCCAGATCTCCGAGGCAGTATGACCACTGACCATGCTAGCTTGGGATTCTAGTCCACCCTTCCAAGCTGTGGGTGCAAGACAGGCATTACAAACCACTCTGTTGAAAGCAATCTGATGCTTGATTCTCCATTGTGTGTGAAGCTCTCGTGGTGCTCTGTCATCCTCCGAAGCATTGTTTTTCTTCCTTTCCACATTTGATAATCCACCTATTCCATAGCCTCTTCCAGTCATGACAATCAGGCTTCCAGATTCAGGCTGGAAAGCAACTGAACTTCCAGCCTTTGCTTAGATGATATCTAGCAACCCTTTTCTGGAATAGATTAAAATAACCATATGTGTTGGACCAAGGGGCAATAATGAATACTTACTTTGATTTATTTATATATTTATTGAATTCATGTCCTTTCTCCTTACATGGAACCCAACTCATCTTACAACAAGATTAAAGCAAGATAAAACTAAAATCCTGATGACAGAAAAGTTTTCAAGGAACTAAATTAATGATCAGGTTAAAACTGCAATAATTTAAAACAGCATAAAAACATTTTTAAAATATAACAATAAAGATAAAAGGTGGCGAGACATAAAAAGGATAAAAGACATAAGGAGTTACAAAGAGACTTGGATAGGCAATCGATCAACGAACGAAGGGAAATTATGATGATAATGTTGTTATGTATAATTGTGCATATGTCAAATTACAGACAAATGACAATGTTATAATATCTTAACAAAGATGAGATGTTCTATGTAGAACGATGAACAGATTGGAATTCATGTAAGAAGATGACAAAGACTTTTTTCAATTATGAGCAAAATGGAAACTGTACCATAGAAGTTTTATTTTTAATAAAGTCAAAATAAAGGCCAAAAATACAATAAAATAAAATATAACAATAAAGATAAAAAGTGGTACACACATCCCATTAAAAAAAACCTGTTTATACACAACCCATTCATCTCCAAATGCCTGACTAAATAAGAAGATCTTTACCTGTCAACAAAAGGAGAGCAGAGGGGGCCAGTCTAGTCTCCCATGGGAAGGAATTCCACAGCTCAGGAAGAGTCACTGAAAAGTCTGTATTCCATGTCCTCACCATATGAGCCTGTGAGGAGTATGGGGTTGTGAGGAAATCCTACTGAAGATCTTTAGATTCAGGCAGGCTCATATAGGGAGATGCAGTATTTTAAACAGTCAACACAATTATACAATTTAAAACTAGATAATAGCCTTAGGCTCTGTCTGCACTGATGCAAGGCAGCCCATGGTATCCTTCCTCCAGAACTACACCTGCCTTCCCCCATTTCAAAGTGCCAAAGCTGACTGCACATGCATCCTGCTGAGCCGTCCAGCATGTCTTCTGCCACCACGAGTCACTTTGCTCTCAGGTCAGAACTAGGCACTCAGCAATGGTCATATAGCTGGGTATCTTGTTCTGACCTCAGAGCGAGCAACTGGCATTAGTGGTGGATGCACCAGGTGGCCCAGCAGGACACATTTCAAACAGCCACCCGACATAAGGACATAGGGTTCTGACTCTTCCTGGAAGATCCGGAGCAAACACGGACTTTTCAAAATCCAGGATAAGAGGGTAAAACCTGATTCTGATGCTGATTGGGCTGGCTGTCATCTGGCCTGCTCACACCAGAACTGAGCTTTCAGCCATGTGTCCGCTGGTCAGAGGGAACAGGGGAGGCCATTGTATTTAGCCCATGCAAACAGGGCCTTAGTTTCATTGGTTTTATAGTTAGCTGTGGGCTGCTTCAAATATCACCCCACTAGCGCATTATATAATATGTACATTTTAAATAACATGACACTGACAAACTAAGAGCCTTTACAGACTGCCAGAAATAATGCAACTTGAGTCCACTTTAACTGTCTTGGCTGAGTGCTATGGAATCATGGGAATTGTAGTGTTTTTTTTCTGAGACATTGAGCCTTCTCTGTCAGAGAGCTCTGGTACCACAATAAACTACAGTTCCCATGATTCCCTAGCACTGAGCCAGGGCAGTTAAAATGAACTCAATTTGCATTATTTCTGGCAGTCTCTAAAGGTCCTAAGTCAACATAAGCTATTGCCCATTAAAGGGATGGTTAAACAGGACTCATTCATAGAAACATGACCCCCCCCCTTCAGCAGCCACTACATATGAGGGCATATCATAAAGTTTTAATTATCACCTTTAAAAAAATTTGACAGAAAGTTTGTTTTGATTTATAGTTTTTAACTTATCTCTACGTAGTCACCACTCAGATTTGCACACTTTTCCCAGTGTTTCTTGACCCTCTGAATACTGTTATTGTAGAAGTCTGCAGACTGTGCCATTGCTTTTGTTAACTGCCCTCGAGTCAATCTTGACCCAAGGCAACCATATGGATGAGACATCTCCAAGACCCCCTGTCCTCCACTGCATTGCTTAAATTGTGCAAACCTATACCCATGACCTCCTTAATAGAGTCCATCCATCTGGCATGTGGCCTTCCTCTCTTCCTACTTCCCTCCACCTTTCCCACCATTATTGTCTTTTCCAATGGGTCCTCCATTCTTATGATGGATCCAAAGTATGACAGCCTCAGTTTGGTCATCTTGGTTTCCAGGGAGATTTCTGGCTTGATCTGCTCTAGGACCCATTTGTTTGTCTTTGAGGCTGTCCATGGGATCCTCAACACTCTTCTCCAGCACTACATCTCAAAGGAGTTGATTTTCTTCCTATCATCTTTCTTAACTTCCCAGCTCTCACATCCACACATTTAATAGGGACTACAATGGCTTGTATGATTCTAATTTTTGTTCTGAGTTGTATATCTTTGCATTTTAGAATCTTTTCTAGTTCTTTCATAGCCACCCTTCCCATTCTTAATCTTCTTCTGATTTCTTGACTGCAGACCCCATTTCTATCAATGTTTGATCCCAGCTATGATGCCAGGGAATTCTTTTACTATTTATATTTCTTCATTGTCTAGGTTGAACCTGTGAAGATCCTCGGTGGTCATTATTTTTGTTTTCTTTATGTTCAGCAGTAAGCCTGCCTTTGCACTTCTTTGATCTCCCTTAGTAGGTGTTCCAGGTCGTGAGGTTTTTTGCTACTACTATGGTGTCATTTGCATATTTAAATTGTTGATATTCCTTCCTCCTATTTTCACTCCTCCTTCTTCTGTGTCCAAGTCTGCTTTTCTTATAATATGTTCTGCATACAAGTTGAAGAGATAGGGTGAAAGGATGCAGCCTTGTCTGACTTCTTTGTCAAGTGGGAACCATTCTGTTTCTCCATGTTCTGTTCTGACAGTAGCCTCTTGTCCGAGTATATATTCCTCATCAGGACTATCAGATGTGCTGGCACTCCCATGTCTTTAAGGGCATTCCATAGCCTTTCATGATCTAGTCAAAGGCTTTCCTATAGTCTATAAATCACATGCTGATTTTCTTTTGGAATTCACTGGTGTGCTCCATTAGCCATCATATGTTTGCAATGTGATGCCTAGTGCCTCTTTCTTTCCAGAACCCTGCTTGGACCTCTGGGATCAGTCTTTCCATGTATGTTTGGGTTCTATGTTGCAGAATTTTGAGCATAATTTTGCTTGCATGGGAGATCAGTGCTATGGTCTTATAGTTGCTGCAGTCTCTTGTGTCTCCCTTTTTGTGGATAAGAATGTATATTGACCGCTGCCAATCTGTTGGCCATTGTTTTGTTTTCTATATCTGTTGACATGTGTTGGTCATCACTAAAGTTGACTCTGTCAATGTGCATTGCAGCAGTTCAATTGGAATATCATCTTTTCTTGGTGATTTGTTTTTTGCTATTTCTCTTATTGCAGTTTGCACCTTGTTTTTTAGAATATGGGGTTCATCTTCATATGGCTCTTCATTCCATGTGTCCTTCATTTTGTCATCTCTTTTGTATAATTCCTCTGTGGATTGCATCCAACTTTTTTTTTATTTCTTCCTGGTCTTGCATTATATTATTTTTATTGTCATAGAGCATCCCAGTCCTTGGTTTGAATTTTCCATTGATTTCTCAGCTCTTTTGAAATAGATTGCCCCTTTGAGGATTTTACACTTTGGTCATTTCTGGCACAACCTGTCACAAAAATAAAGGACGCAATGAGCTGATTTACTCAACATCATTCACTTAGGGACCAGTGATAACACTGACAAAATTTCATCGATATACCATAATAACTTCCAGGTGATAATTATTACTTTATGATACCCTTTGTAAGGCCAAATCTGCAGACTTCTACAATATCAGGTATTTGGAGGGTCAAGAAATGATAACATGTAAATCTGGATGGTGACTATGTAGAGATAAGTTAACAACTACAAATCAAACTTTCTGTACAAAATTTTAAAAGGTGATAATTAAAACTTTACGATACTCCCTCATACACTGCCCATTTCACTAGTGTTTGATAAAGATAATACATAACTCATTCTAAACCTAAATAGCTACATTATGGGACCTTGTCCCTTGGAGTCCATTTAATGCAATCTGTGCTGTACATTTTTTGAAAAGGGGGATGATGTATCTACGTAGCTGGAATGTTATTGTTTTAATGTCACTTAAGATCTGAAGATAAATTAACCAGGCTCATCAGAGGGAGTGATATGAGTTTCAGAAATAAGTATAACTTTTATCCTACATTGCCATTGACTGACACAAAGGAAGTGATACTTATCTTTGCTATGTCCCTGGTGGCATTTGCTTCGATGCATGAATGTAAAAGCAAATAGAAACAGCTTTTATCACAGCGGCAAGTCATGATCTGCACTTAGGGCTCACTGTTGCCATCCGGTATGTGGGCATGAATTGATGTGTACTGGAGAATAGGGCTAAGCCATTTTACTCACTATAGAATACATTCTAAAAATGTCACAAAAATACATAGGGGGCTTACAGAAATTCATTTTTTTAAACTGGTATAGAGAAAAAGCTTTTATTTTGTTCTTTCTCTAGAAGAAAACAGTTCATGTCATCCATGTGGGAGGAAAGATCTTGGGGTACCCTTGGACTACAAGTCTGAGAATCCCTTACACTGGCTGTGGCATTTTGGGAATTGTTGTCCAAACACATAGCTTTGCCTAGGCTAGATTTACTCCTAAATTGTAGTAAATACCATTATGACCAGTTCCAAAGAGGTAGCAATGAACTCTCAGAATAATCTAGAATCAGAAAATACTTTTCTTTTGGAAGTCAGAATATACTTTGTTGTAATGAAGAATGAATTATGAAGATCAGTTGCTTACTATATTCCTATTCATATGAACTGGATTTTTTTATAACTTAATATTTAATAATAAAATTTGGGGAGGATTATATAACATAGATAATACATAAGGCTGTGGCTTCTTCAGTACACTGGTTATAATATCTTGTTCTATATTATAGGATAAATTATAATACTTCATGAAAAGCGTTTATTTTGCAAAGAGATGGCATTCCCTATCTCAGTTTGTCACCTTTGCACACAACTTTAAAAACAACCAAACCAAGCTGTTAATTAATTCAACCATGAATGCAATTTTTTACCTGCCTCTGGTTCATTGTCCTTTCTTCTATATTATCATATCTATGTCATTATTGATTTATTATTTTGTTACTAATAACTGTTAAGATGATTATTGCTGTTTTTAAATGTTGACATCTCATCTAACCCCTGAATTGCAATACAATAAACAATAAACTATATATCTATATAAACTGATTCTTATCTGCTGAACAACTGGGGAATTGACCTAATATATCTTCAGAATAGAAACCAGTATAGTGGTTCAAGCAGTGGACTACAACTCTGGAGACCAGGGTTTAAATGCCTGCTCAGCCATGGAAACCTACCAGGTGACCTTGGGCAAGTCACATTCTCACAGCCTTAAAGGAAGGCAAAGGCAAACCCATTCCAAACAAAGCTTGCCAAGAAAACCCCTTGATATGTTCACCTTAGGTTCATTACAACTCAAAAATGACTTGAAGACACACAACAAAGACAAACTCTTCTGCCTTGTACCAAGCCAAGAATGCATATCCAGTTGCCCTATTTGGATATTTAACACTAGTTCCAAACATCAGGATTAGAAAATTAATGTTGAGTATGTGATTCTTCATCACCAGGTGTTTTAACTAATAATAATTAAGCCAGTTTCAGTTCATTGTGGGATTTAGCCATTTTGACAAGTAGATTTATAGACTATTCTGTGGTGATAGAGTAACTCTAATCTAGGTTCAAACTACTGTAATGTATCTACTGTGGTCACCTTAGTTAAACATCCCCAGTGGTATACTATAACGTTTGAGGCTACAGGTGCATATCATTGCTGTAGTCATGCTTACAAGAAGAGTCCAAAAGTGCAGATAGTTGAATTGATCCTCATCAACAAACAAGTTCTTGGAGTTTTCATTTCCAACAGGAGTAGATCTGTTGGAAATTCATTGAGCCTTAATTCTTCATTCAAGATCAAGCCAAACCATATTAGTTCATATTACAAAGGAGATTGTTCATGACAATATGCCATTGTTAGGGAAATCTATTCACCTTCCAGCTATTGTGAGAACTGTAGTTAAGCTCAGAGGGAATGGGGAAACGTTAGGAGGATGGCAAGTGAAGTTATCATTTGTTCTTGTTATAGTACCTTGCCCTACAGTACTTGGCTTTGAGTTATGGTAACCCTATGAATAGGAGACCTCCAAGAGACTGTGTTATTAACAGCCCTTCTCAGGTCTTGCTTCTTTGATAGAATCAATCCACTTAAAATGTGGCTTTCTTTTTCTACTGTCAAAGTATGATAGATGCAGTTTAGTAATTTTTAACTTTTAGTGAGAGTTCAGGCTTGAATTTTTCCCCAGACCCATTGGTTTGTATTTTTGGTGCCCCATGGTATCAGCAGAATTCTCCTTCAGCACCACATTTCAAATCAATTGACACCCTCACCTCTGCCAGCTTTCCTCATTGTCCAGCTTTCACGTCATTTCATAGAGATCAGAAATGCTATGGCTTGGATGATCCTGACTTTGGAATTCAGTGATTTGGTAGGATGTGTCACCATCCCTGCTAATTTTTAAAGACACCTTAGCACTTGAACTCTGCTACATCAGGGTATATTCATTCTTCCATTTTCTATATATGTTCTATACAAGGTCTCAGCTACTCAGAATTCTGAGCTTCCTGGCCATGTTGACATCTTTAGATCTTTCTTCCTTTTCCTTCTCACTGGAATAGTTTGCAACCATTTCTTCCATATTGTTTTTCACTTTTCAGACTCTCTTACCCCTTTCATGAACTGTTTTCTAGCCATGATAACCTGTTCTATTCCCCATCCCATCATACTCTCTGAGCTATTTGTAATAAACTTTCTTTTTCTGCTATGATCACTTTTAAAATCCAAGACTATCATGAATTCTAAGATGACAATCATGTCCCCTAAGGTTGCCATCACTTTCATTTCATCCACAGTCTTTTCCTGTTGTTCCAGGATCACAGATCTTCTTTCACTTTCTGAGATATGAATCCAAGACTTTCATGAATTCATGAATTCACTCAGGTAAGGCAAGATATTTTTATTGGCTCCTCCATTTGTAGCAGAGTGAGATTTTCAGCAGATGTCAGGATACTGGGGGAGGGAAGAAACACCACACAAGGAGCAGCAGCAACAACACATTGCTATTATGGCTCTTCATTGGCAACTTTTGTCACCTGCTTCAGAGAAGTGCTATTTCTGTCTACTGACTACAATACCACTCTTGTTTCTCTCTCTTTTTATCCTTATACACATTCTTTACATGTGGTTTCTGCTCTCTGATTCATAGTTTTCTGTGCAAGTGCACGTGTTAGTGATAATGTCTGTTGAATTGTTAGTGTGCCGAATAAGTTAATGTTGTGCACATTTACCATGTTTCATGGATAATGTGCACATTTCCTTGCCAATTTACATATTCTCTAACAAATCTTTGGAATGTACATACAGTATTTTGTATACTCCCTGGTCAATATGTGTAATCTCCAATTGGCCTTGGAGTTCATATCTAGACTGGGGATATGATGTGAGGTGTTCATTATATCTGCATTAGACATAATCTCCAACAAGCCATGGTAAATGTTCATATCTCAAATGTATTTTGCATATCATGTGGGCAATTTACATAATCTCCAACCAGCCTTGGGGAATCCACGTATCTCAGGAGAGCTTTTTACATTCTCTGGTAATATTCATAATCTCTAAGAGGCACTGAATTTCTTTTGACTCACATACATCCAGTCCTTCAGAAGGCTGCAGCAGCCACATATAGAAATGATGGAGCAGTCTCCAATGTTGGATTTCTTCTAGCAGAACACTGGGATTCAGCAGAAATAGGAGGGCAGTCATCCCCACTGTAGCCTCTGAAAAACCTCAAAACTGAGAAATGTTCCAGATAGAGGGCCTTTGCAGACTGCCAGAAATAGTGCAAATTGAGTCCACTTTAAATTGAAGCACTGCCCTGGCTCAGTGCTAGGGGATCATGGGAATTGTATTTTTTCCTAAGACATTGAGCCTTCTCTGTCAGAGAGCTCTGGTGCCACAATAAATTACAGTTCCCATAATTCCCTAGCACTGAGCCACGGCAGTGCCTCAATTTAAAGTGGACTCAATTTGCACTATTTCTGGCAGTCTGCAAAGGCCCAGAGTTTTCAAGCAGCTCTAAGGATTACAAGGAGAAGGAGGGAGATCCCATCCTGCTGGTGCTGCAACACCAGCACAGTACTAGATTTAGGCCAAGATAATGTTTCTTAGAGAAGAGGTACACAGGTTGGAGAAAGTGCATATTGATCAAACAGTGTACATTATTCTGATTACATATGCACATTCTCAGAGAAAAACTCAGAGAATGTACAAAAACCTTGTGAGATGTATGCATTCTCCACATCCCAATAGAGATTATGCAAATTGCCTGGAGAAGATACAAATGGAGTCAGGATATGCACATTCCCCAAGGTCTATCAGAGATTATGAATAATGCCTGTAGAATGTGCTATATTCTGATCATGAGTGTTACCTCACTATAGGCCCATTCATACTACAGAATTATATTATTCCACTTAAACTGCCATTGCTACATTTTTACCATGTTTCATGTATAATGTGCACATTTCCTGTGAAAATGTGGGTATTGAGAATTCCCAGCCAGAGTGTTCCCAAACTACAAACCCCAAGATTCCATAGGATGGAGCCATTGCAGGTAAAGTGGAATAATAGCACTATGGTTCTACAGTGTGAAGGGACCCCACATCTCAGTCTTACTTAGAAGACATTTGTTTCCTTCTTTCAATTGGATTTGAGTTCTTTCTGTTTACTTCTAGTACTGTGCAAATTTCATAGAGGCTATGGCTGTTGCGCCTTCCCAGTTGCCCTGATATATTTACCTGAAAATTTCTAGGTACCATCTCAAGTAAATTGTTTCCTTCTTTGTCACATATGTTTTTGCACTTAAAACATGGCTCAGTATTTAGCCTTGGGCTCCCTCCTCTTTTCCTCAGTGGTTTTAGTTCTAAGCTATCATGGTCAGGCTACTAGGGCTCCTGTCAAAATATCATTCTCAGTCTTTGTAAGATGCATCCTATCTTTTGCCCAGGAGTCCTTAATTTCAGTAGGATGGGCTTTGATCCAGGAGACTAAACCTTCCTGATGACACCTATGGGTGGCCAGTTGTTTAGCTTTAGTGTCCTCTTTCCCCCTTTTATACCTGATTGTCAACAGGAAAGAGAAATTGTGAGAGGAATGACTCTAGCCCCACATTCTTTCCCCTGCTACCCAGCACCTTGTATATCATTGGATACACATTCAAGGATTTCAGGTAGCACCAGCGCTTTTAAACAATGTCTATTCTTCCTTTTGTACTAACTTTAGATATATCTTTGTTGTTGTTGTTGTATGTCGTCAAATCACTTCCGAATTATGGCGACCCTAAGGCAAACCTATCATGGGGTTTTCTTGACAAGCTTTGTTCAGGGGAGGTTTGTCATTCCCTTCTCCTGAGGCTGAGAGAATGTGACTTGCCCAAGGTTATCCAGTGGGTCTTCTGCCTGAGCCAGGAATCAAATCCTGTCTCCAGTTCAACACTCAAATCACTACACCACACTGGCTCTCTAGAGATGCCTAACAATGTTAGAAAGAAATACCATTTTTTAAAAAAGAGTTTGAATGAGCAAGACAAAATAAGCAGTTAAACTAAAACTAGTAAGAAGAGAATTTCACCTAAACATAGAGAAATTCCTTCCAAGCTCTGAGCACTCCAAACAACATAGCCTATGCCTGCTTCAGGAAATCAAACAGCAAAGGAGTGGAATAATTTCTCCCTTGGAGTGAATTTAAGAAATTCAGGGCTAGTATGGAAAGATAGTGTCCCAAATAATCTCAGTATTTGGGAAAGCTATTTTGGATTGAAGTTCCCAGAATTCTCCAACTGGCATGGAAGAGCTTTACAAATGCCAACTCAAGGCACTTCTTATTCTTGTCCTTCACTAGATCTTCTGGGTAATACCATGGGCATGACATTCTCGAAAGCTAGCTTTGGAGACCTATTAGTTAAGAGATGGTTGCTTCAGCTTAGCTTGGTAAGTTTTGTTGTGCTCAAGTACGCTTTGAGATGTTGTCAGCTCCAGAAAAAATAATATTGTATCCCTGAAAATACATTACAACACATCCAGTTTAGAGAATAATGGTTTAAACTTCTTCCAAAGCCAAAAAGAAAATACTCTCCAACTGTCCCAATTTGCCAGGGAGACTCTGTTGTCCTGCTTTTTCAACTGCTCTTACAATGTCTCAGTTTCTCTGTCATCCTCCTACTTTCCCTCTTTGTACTCAGCTTACTTCAAATGATGCAAACTGTTTGAAATGCAAAGGTAGCTTGCATTCAGTTAATGCAGGAGAGAGGAGAGGGAGAATCTTAGGAAATTATCCCACTCATTTTAAAGCAACTTATACCTGATGGAAGTTGCGCTTAGTTTTAATAGCAGGTATTATCACATTCAAATGTTGCCAGGTGACTGCAACCTGTATGCAACCCGGGTCCCAGCTGCACTTATCTGGCTGCTTTTCAAAAATGTGATAACACCTGCTATTAAAACTATCCTGTTGGGGATAAATCGCTTTAAAAGGAGTGGGATAATCTCCTTACTCTTCCCAGTACACTCTGGCAAAAGCAAACTGCTGCAGCCTCTTCTAACTTATCTATTTTTTCTCATTAATTACTTTTGCCATCTTGACCGCATCCTGAAGTTGCTTGACCAGTTTTCATCTGTGAAATGTTGCAAATGTATGTAAGAAAGGAAAGCACTTTATAACCAAATGAAAAATCTCAACAGAAACCATTCTCAAACTGCTTGAGCTGTTTATTACATCCACCATGTTTTGGAATAGAAAATTCTTTCTGTGGGTCCTTTTGACCTCACCGCTTCTTTCAGTGTGTATGTCTGTGTCTCCTTTTATATATCTTTCAACAATTCAGCATGTGGATGGATGAGTTTGGGTCTTATCCTCCCTTCTTTTCTTGTGCCTTTATATCACCTGAAATACTTGAGAGTTTTAAGATACTATGCAATAAGAAGAATGCAATGAAAATATAGTGACAGAGACCCTAGATAAAACAACTTTTAAAGTTAGCAAGCAAAAGGTTGCTAGAACAAAAACATCTTTGACTAAAAAGTAAAAACAAATCTTCTATTGAAAGACTATCTATACCTTCTAGTCTAAAAATCTGAATTATACTCTTACTATGACTAGATTTATTTAGGACTATAATGGCTGCCACAAGTCTCTGTCTCAAGAAACAATTAAAATGCTCATTATTTATATTTGATGATGTGTCTTGTGAGGTTTTGAAATCTGCTGCACACATTTTAGCAGCTCACTGGAGAGAGAATTATAAAAAATATGTGACATGTAGAATAGTCCCAGCAGAGCTATTATACCCAGCAAAAGAACTGCTGGCAGAAGAAGATGGCAGAGAGAGGTGGGTGCTCTTACAAACTCTAAGGAAAAATTAAATTTGTGCAAGGAAAGCATATGCCTATGGATTAGTGCTGTACGCCTCCTTCTTATGCATTAGTGCAATCAAAATTTGGGTCACACTTGAAGTCTATGTGTCAACTGCTAGTTTTACTTGTCAATCCTTTAACTATTTTTGTTGAATGCTGGAAATTTTCCTCATAATGTTATCATAATTCCAGCATGTTTCCATATGCGGTTTTTGTTAACTAATAACAGTTTTGAATATAACAAAACACTCACAAGTCTGGGTCTGTGAGCCTTACCTTGCTCACTAAAGAGTAAGACATATAGAGGTTTAATGTGGAGTGAACAAATTTGCAGAGAATTGTGATCTAGTGGGAAGCTGTATACCATCCCCTAGAGCATCTTTCTGCTCCAAAGATTTGATGGGCCTTTCCCCTTCCCTTTTTTGTTGTTAATTGCCCTCTAGCCGATCTTGACTCATGGCGACCCTATGGATGCGACATCTCCAAGACCCTCTCTCCTCCACTGCTCTGCTTAATTAAGCTCCACTAAGCAACCCCTTAATACCCGTGACCTCCTTAATAGAGTCCATCCATCTGGCATGTGGCCTTCCTCTCTTCCTACTTCCATCCACCTTTCCCAGCACTATTTTTTTTCCTAAAGAATCCTCTCGTCTCATGATGTGTCAGAAGTATGACAGCCTCAGTTTGCTAGATCTGCTCTAGGGCCCATTTGTTTGTCCTTTTGGCTGTCCATGGGATCCTCAGCACTCTTCTCCAACACCACATCTGAAATGAATTGATTTTCTTCCTATCATCTTTCTTAACTGTCCAGCTCTCACATCCATACATTGTAATAGGGATTACAATGGCTTGTATGATTCTAACTTTTGTTCTGAGTTGTATATCTTTGCATTTTAGAATCTTTTCTAGTTCTTTCATAGCCACCCTCCCCATTTTTAGTCTTCTCCTGATTTTCTGACTGCAGACCCCATTTCTATCAATGTTTAATCCCAGGTATGATCCCAAGGAATTTTTTTTTACTATTTCTATTTCTTCATTGTCTAGATTGAACTTGTGAAGGTCCTTGGTGGTCATTATTTTTGTTTTCTTTATGTCCAACAGTAAGTCTGCCTTTTCACTTTCTTCTTTGATCTTCCTTACTTGGTGTGCCAGGTCTGTGAGGTTTTCTGCTAGTATTATGGTGTCATCTGCATATCTTAGATTGTTGATATTTCTTCCTCCTATTTTCACTCCTCCTTCTTCTGTGTCCAAGCCTGCTTTTCTTATAATATGTTCTGCATATAAGTTGAACAGATGGGATGAAAGTATGCAACCTTGTCTGACTCCTTTGCCAGTTGGGAACTATTCTGTTTCCCCGTGTTCTTTTCTGACAGTAGCCTCTTGTCCTGAGTACAGATTCCTCATCAGGACTATCAGATATGCTGCCACTCCCATGTCTTTAAGGGTATTCCATAGCTTTTCATGATCTATGTAGTCAAAGGACGTTATCACACGGGGGCAAATCTGTTGGTTAATCCACACAAAACCCAAACAGAAACTGGATTAGTGCCCCATGTTTTCACACGACGTCGCACAGAAACTGGACAGAAAGTGGAAAGAAACTGGTGTTATACGAGATCTTTTGAAATTCGGTTGTTTGGAGGAAATGCATATGGCCAATTAAGGTAAATTCGCATTTACCGTAATGTGAAAAGCAAATGCGCATTTGGAAGCATTTCCCCGCATTTCCCCATGGTTCCGCGGGGTCCTTGAGGCAGCGTCTCCTTCCCTTCCCCCTCAGCAGACAGCTAATTAAGCCATCTTGGGGGCAGGGAAGGGGAGGGGCAGCCGCACAATCGGCACCCCAACCCCTTCCCCAGGTCATCCTCGGAGTAGCCGGCCCTCTGCATGGCCAGCGCTCCGAGGAGGACCTCCCACCGAAGAGTCGGCGAAGGTGTGCCGCAGCCTTTTGCAGCACACCTTCGGCGACTTGAAAGACGGGTGGCCGTGGGCCACTCCGGGAAGCTGCGCTGTGGGGCCGAGGTATCCCCACACCTCGGCCCCATGGCGCGGCTTCGCCACCCCTGAAAGGAGCGCTAAATTGGCGCTCCTTTCACAAGTCGTTGAAGGTGCGCCGCAAAAGGCTGCGGCGCACCTTCAGTGACTCTTCCGCTGCAGCATGTGCGAACGGTGCGGCGGGAGGTCCTCCTCGGAGCGCCAGCTGTGCAGAGGGCCAGCTGCTCCAAGGATGACCTGGGGAAGGGATGACAGCCGCGGCGAGTGACAGCCGCGGCAAGTGACAGCCACGGCGAGCATAGCTATATCTGCGCATGTGCTAGAAGATCATTTCTAGTACATTTACGGGCTTTTCTCACTTGTGTGTGAACGTTAAATGCGGTTTCAGCGGGAGCTTACTTCAATTGCGCATTTATGTTAATGACGTGTGAAAACCATTTGCGGAATCAAGGTTTATTTTCGGTTTATTTTCAGGATTTGTCATTTCCACTTTATTGTTGGTTTGTGGGCCACGTGTGATAACGTCCAAAGGCTTTCTTATAGTCTATAAATCACATGCTGCTTTTCTTTTGGAATTCACTGGTGTGCTCCATTAGCCATCGTATGTTTGCAATGTGGTCCCTAGTGCCTCTTTCTTTCCTGAACCCTGCTTGGACCTTTGGCATCTCTCTTTCCATGTATTTTTGGGTCTATGTTGCAGAATTTTGAGCATGGTTTTGTTTGCATGGGAGATCAGTGCTATGGTCCTATACTTGCTGCAGTCTCTTGTGTCTCCCTTTTTGTGGATAAGAATGTATATTGATCTCTTCCAATCTATTGGCCATTGTTTTGTTTTTCATATCTGTTGACATATGTTGGTTAGCACTAGAGTTGACTCTGTCAATGTGGATTGCAGCAGTTCAATTGGAATATCATCTTTTCTTGGTGATTTGTTTTTCGCTATTTCTCTTATTGCAGTTTCCACCTCATTTTTTAGAACTTGAGGTTCATCTTCACGTCGCTCTTCATTCCATGTGTCCTTCATTTTGTCATCTATTTTGTATAATTCTTCTGTTTATTGCATCCAATGTCTTTTTATTGCTTCCTGGTCTTGAATTATGCTGTTTTTATTTTCACAGATCGTCCCAGTCCTTGGTTTGAATTTTCCTTTGATTTCCCAGATCTTGTGAAATAGATCTCTTGTTCTTCCCTTCTTGTTGTTATATTCTACTACTCTGCATTGGTTGTTGTAGTAATTTTCTTTATCTTTCTGCACAAGCCGTTGTACTGTTTCACTCATAATTCTTATTTTTTCCCCATCTCCCTTTTGTTTTTCTTCTCTTTCTTTCTTTATTGTTTGTAGTGTTTTTTCTGTCATCCATGGTTTTTTTCTCTTTCTTTTTGTTTATTGAAAGTGTCTGTCTGCATTCTTCTTTTATCATGCCCTGGCTTCAGTCCATAGTTCCTCTGGTTCTCAGTCTATTATGCTTTGTAGTGTGAATCTGTTTCTTATGTTATCAGTAAATTCTGTTGAGATGTTATTTAGATCATATTTTAGTATAATCACTGGTTTTGTTTTCTTCTTGAGTCTTACTCGTTTTTTTTATGAGTAATTCATGATCTGTGCCACATTCAGTCAAGCTGGGAATTGAATCCTGGTCTACAAAGTCACAGTCCAGTACTCAAATCACTATAACTATGCTGGCTTCCTTGTCACCCCACTTTTTCCTCACAGCCTCACCTGCTGCTCCCTTTTCCTTCATTAGAGGATCTTTCTACCAACTGCAGGCGGTGGTGCTGCCCACTTTGGGATTCACTGTTTTAAACTCTCACACAGCTTATTCTTGCAAATGCCTATTCTTAAGCTAAAACTTATCCAACATTTAGTTGGGCTAAACAACCATCAGCAAACTGCCCATTTATGAAAAAGTTAAATGGTGTGCATCAGACATTTCTAGGTACTTTCTCCCCCTCCTCAATTATATCTAGATTCCCTGTCATTTAACTCTAAAAAAAAAAATTAGAGGACTAGAAAGGGAAACCATTAAATGGGAAAAGTCACTGCTTCATTTTGGTTTTTGCCTTCTGGTTTCATAACAAAATCCACTTGCAATCCTGCATTTTAAAAGTGTAATTGTATGGCATCTCACTCAATGGTTCCATGGGGACAGATTACTATTATTCATAACTTGATAGAATGGAAACAGTGTGTTTCACGCAGCCCACTTGTGCCACCTCTTCTTCACACTGGGCATGAAGAGCAAAGACAATTCACTGGGCTCAAGGACATACTTTGTTTTGAGGATTGTTGACATCCATGGATGAGGGGAAACTTGTTGAGCTTAAATTGATCCTTCCATCTCTACCTTCTATTTCTCAAATCTGCATACTATTATCTGCAAAGGTACAAAGAGAGATTTCTTTATTTTAAAAGACATAATTGGAGGAAAAGACAAATTGTGCAGATGTGTTTAGAACCACAAAATTGTCTGTATGAAACTCTAGACATGAAAAATAACTGTTAACTATCAGGCTTGGTAGAGAAATGGAATAGCTGTATTCAGAGACCGCAGGGACTGAAATTAATTTTTGTTCTAAGTAAAGTAGACCCATGGAATCAACAGGTTTTATGTAAGTGTTGATTCCCCCTTCAACAAGTGATTTAATAGGGAACTGCTCTTTCAGGAAAAAAAATATCTGTATTAGAATGGCTAAATGGTTTGCAACAGTATGGGCCCCTTTCACTGCTTTAATAATTTATGCGGTGGGATTGGAGAGGTCCACTGTGTGTGCCATGTGTGTCATCATGATGAAGTGATCATTTTGAGCTTCATCGTTTTAAGTTGGTTTTGCTGTTAAAAGTGCTGCTAAAAGTGAAAGCCAACATGGCACAGCAGTTTGAGTGTTGTACTACGACTCTGGAGACCAGGGTTAAATTCTCAGCTTGGCCATGAAACATACTGTAAGACAGGGGTAGGCAACCTAAGGCCCAGGGGCCGGATGCAGCTCCCCAAGGCCTTTGGACCGGCCCCAGGCCAGTCCTGCTGCTGCTGCCGCCGCCCCCCCCCCGCCCACCATGATAATATTGATTATTGTTGTTATTACTTGTTCTTGTGGTTTTCTTGGCAAAATCTCCACAGGAGGTTTGCCATGGCTTTTCTATGGTGAGAGAGTGTGCATGCATATTTTTTTATTTTAAAAAAAATTATTATTTTTATTTATTTATTTATTTATTTATTTATGGTGCTTCGCCCCCCCCCCCCCAATTGTCTGAGGGACAGCAACCCAGCCTCCGGCTCAAAAAGTTGCCTACCCCTGCTGTAAGACCTTGGGCAAGTCAAACTCTCTCAGACTCAGAGGAAGGCAATGGCAAACCTCCTCTGAACAAATCTTGCCAAGAAAACCTGTGATTGGTTCACCTTAGGGCCACATTAAGTCGGAAATGACTTGAAGGCACGCAACAACAACAACAATGCTGTTAAAGGTACTTTGTGCAAGCTTTATGCATATAGTTGGTTTTGAAATTAATGTTTGTATCGTTTGGCTGACTGTGTTGTGATTTGTTATCTTGATTGTCTTTCATCTTGGATTTTTTTTAAAAAAAATTATATATATATATATATATATATATATATATATATATATATATATTGATTTAATTGATCTACTCTAGTTGAGACTACCAACAGGATCCAGGCTGTTACCTTCAGTTACCTGATGCTAAGAGGCCAAGGATAGAGGTGACTACCTTTATTATTCCCTGCCTTTTGAGTTTCCACAAATGTTTGGTTAGCTACAGTTGGTTACAAGAATATAGGAGTTGATAATATCCTGTCCTCCAGGGGTACAATCTTTATATTTTAGACAGCATTTTTGGGACAGCCCTCAGTCCACTAGGCAATCCTTCCTCCCTTGCCCTTAACGGTTTGAGCACTGATAATTAAATCTATTTACATAAAAGTTTTGAAAAAAATACTAAGTCTTATGAAATCACTTGAACGTTGGGTGTTTTCCAGTAATGAACGATGGCCTGTATTCTCTATCAGCTACTTAAATCATAGAATCATAGAGTATTAGAGTTGGAGGAGACCATAAGGACCATCTAGTTCAATCCCCTGCTACTAATTTAGGGCCTTTGCAGACTGCCAGAAATAGTGCAAATTGAGTCCACTTTAAGGGTTAGTGCTAGGGGGTCATGGGAATTGGTTTTTTTTTCTGAGACATTGAGCCTTCTCTGTCAGAGAGCTCTGGTACCACAATAAAATACAGTTCCCACGATTCCCTAACCCTAACCCTTAAAGTGGACTCAATTTGCACTATTTCTGGCAGTCTGCAAAGGCCCTTTGTCATGTTTTTGACACAATTGCCACAATTATAACTGCCACCCCAACCTATGCATAGGGAGAAGGAGGAACCTTCTGCAAACAGTCAGAGCATGGGTGAAGGACGTTTCTATCAGGTTTTGGGGGATCAGCCCCAGAGAAGCTATACAGCTGATAGAGAATACAAGCTTGATATTCTGAAGATAGAAGGAATGGCAAAGAAAATGTTGGATTTAACATTTGGAAATTATTCAGTTCAATTTATTTAGAATATAATAACTCGCAAAATTGTTTATATTTTTAAAGATACTTTCATAACTTCACATGCTTATTCAGAGTCCATAAATCATAATGGATAAATAAAATAAAATAAGCCACATTTAAAATGCATAAATTAGACTTACATTATTATTCTGTCCAGATACCACCAGAATTTATCTACCTATTTATCATGGATACATTATTTTTATTTCCTACTTTCTGTGGGTTACACTGACCCAAAGTAAGGTGAAGCAGAAAGAAGTGAAAACAAAAACATGTGCTTATTTGATGTCAAGCCAGCTTGGACCTCTGGCAATGCTATGAATGAGCCCCAGTTCTGCTCAAGTCTTGCAAAGTCAGAGCCCAGATTTTCTTGAGTGAATCAATCCACCTGTAATGTGGTCTTCCTCTTTTCCTGTTGCCTTCCACTTTCTTATATTACATTACTTACCATTCGTAAACTATCATTGGTGGTGCTTATAAGAAAGCGGCTACATATAGATGTATTTTGAACATATTATCTCATTAGTTTAAAAAGAAGCAGGGAAAATAAATATAGTGGAAGAGATGCAAAGCCTGGTTGTAAAAATGTAAATAATACTGAGTCGAGTGGTCAGATTTGTACTCTTCTAAGGAAATATATGAAGAAATATCAAGGGAAAATTCATTTAAATCAGTTACTTCAATCAGACTTTTTTGTATCTTGATTTAAATAACTGATTTATAGTCCTTTGACAGACATCAAATCATCCTTCTTGTGATCCACCAGTATGTTCCTCATGCAGATGCATTCTCTGAATGCATAGTTACCTAGTTATATCTCAGCACTTGATTTTGGGTATTAAGCGTGTAGGATTTTAGACTGCTTGTTTAATCTGCCTGTTTTAACTTATATCACAATAAACAGGGACTTGTTATTCTAGCACCAAAACGATGAAGATGCAAAACACTGAAGAACAAGTAGCCAAAGTGGTAAAGTGCTACATTGCAGTTAACTTCTTTACAGCCATAAATTCAAATTTGGTTATTCACTGGAGCACATGAATACTTTGGGGGCAGGGGGGGGGGGGGAATCCAACTGCATGATGATAAGTCTGTGTTAACATATTACAGTGATATCAGGTGGTAATATATTATGATTTAGTGTTACATTTATTCAGCACGCAATTGAATGAACTGAATTTTTACTAAGATCAGCTGTGCAGAATTCCAGATCTGATGATAGATTTAACTGTATTCTATTCCACTTTCAATAGAATAAAAGAGACTCTCCACTATTTCCTCTCTCTGTTTTCTTTTCTTTTTTTTAAGTCAGAAGAGATGCTTTTCATCCCTTACTTGAAATTGCTCAATTCCAGACAGGGTACTGACAGATCTATGTAAATATCAAAGGAAAGACTAATTTTTTCTTGTGTCAAAGTAAAAAAATAAAATGGCCAGCATGATGATTTTCTAGTATGCTGACAAATCCAAAGGAATGTTACAATGGGTTTAAGACGTCTCCCTACTGATGTTGGTCAATGAAATGCTTTGGTGCTATGGGAATGAGGGTCACAAAAGAAGCCAGAGAGAGATAATTCCATATTCCCCTCTTTGGGCTTTCATTAAAAAGGGGGGAAAGTTCACACCAATTTGTAATACCTAGTGCATGAACAACACCACAAAAGCAGGAGACTTCTATGTTTATAATCCCACTCACTGTCTGAGACAGATTTGACTTCTCTAGCCAAGAGTAAAAGTCATTTAGGACATGGCTACTTCCTCCTGCCTGAGGATTTTAAGTTTGTTCTACAGGCTGAGTCTTCCTTATTTGGAATTCTGCATTCTGAAATATTCCAAAAACCAAAACTATTTTTCTGGATGGCTGAGACAGTGACACCTTTGCTTTCTGATGGTTCAGTGTGCACAAACTTTGTTTTGTGCACAGAATTATTAAAAATGTGGTAGAAAAGTGTGGGCCTTCAAGTTGTTTCTGATTTATGGTGACCCGAAGGTGACCCTAACCTGGGGTTTTCTTGGAATGTTTTGTTCAGAGGCACTTTCCCTTTGCCTTTCCCTGAGGCTGAGAGCATGTGACTTGTCCAAGGTCACCTAGTGGGTTTCCATGGCTGAGCTGGGAATTGAACCCATAGTCCAACATTCAAAGCACTATCCCACACTGGCTCCCAATTGCCTTCCGGCTATGGGCATACGGGGTATAGGAAACATAAATGTATGTTGTGCTTGGACTTAAGTCCCCTCCTCCAAGGTATCTCATTAGGTAGGGATAGATAGGCAAAGGCAGCATTCCAATGAATCAACAAATATAAAGGAGACATCCCAAACTCTTCTGGTCCCAAGCCTTCCAGATAAGGGAGACCAAGACTGAAGAGGGGAGGGAAGGAGAGGCAGGCAAGGCCTCTAGAAAAGGCCAGGGTCCTCAGGGCAGCAGCCCCAGCCCCACCAGGGAGAACCAGAGCTCCTCAAGGAAGGCCCTTGGAGCTGCAATCCAGCACCATGGACAGCTTCTTTGAGCTGGGACTAAAATTCAGAGACCATACCATCCCAGTGACATAGAAGCCACCAACTCCCCCCCCCCGCCCCCGAGTAAAACTTGCTGTGTCCAATAGGACTTTCTAATGAGCATGTTAGGGTTGCAGTTTTACGGTGTAGCTTGGGACAAAAGTAAACAGATCTGGATTGATTTCTGAGTTAATGTCCTTGGTAGCAACCTGGGTTCTATTTCATTTGCTCAGTTGTTACTAGTGCCTCTGATATAACTGGAATTCATACAAATTACTTCATAATGCATTCCTAGCATTTCCTTCCTTCTCTAGAACATATGACATAACTACAAATGAATGAAAGAAACTTTGAATCAGAAGGCAAAAAGGAGCTCCTTGTCATGACCAAGGTATTTTTGAGATAGAACTAACATCTGGGAAGAACTATGAAGAGAGAAATGCAAAATAGTTCTCCCAGAAAATTTAAAAGACCAGCATTTTTTAAAAAAATATGATTCTTTATTTGTGTCAAAAGGAATCTTCAGGTCTACTGTTCAAAGAAAAAGAACAAAAGGTAAAACACAATGAGTATGCTGTAATTCCCAGGTAAAGATTATAATAATTCTGGTCAGTTTATGATAATAGTTATTATTATTATTATTATTATTATTATCATCATAACTATTTACTTAAGTTTAAACTGTGTTGCAAATTATTTAGTTTATTTAGATAATCATTTTCTACATTTTAAAAACCTTCATTCTGAGAACCATAGATTTCTGTTGCATGGATTTGAGACCCACTGGCTTTGTAAGAAGTTACTAATGTTGGGATTACTTTTAAAGGACAATTCTCAAATAAGTCATTTGGATTCTTAAATCTATTTGCTCACCCCAACTACAGGAGACCATAGAATCCATTGGATTTACATAAGTGTTGATTTACCGTTAAGAGAGTGATTCAGTGGGTATATTTGAATTGGGACTAGCAATTGGATTTAGACATAACTGCACTGTTTTCATAAACGCCAAGTGCCTGGTAAGGCTCAATATATTAAAGCAAAGATTACAAGTTTGGCTTTCCAAATGTTTTTGACCTAGAGCTTTCACAATTCTTGGCCATTATGCCCAGTGATGACATAGACAGTCGCCCCTCCCCATTCGCGGACTTCGAGTTCACGGTCTTAGTCCTTCGCATGGCAGGTGGGGAGGGATAAAAGGTTGCATGTGCACAGCGCACACACAGAGCCACGCACAAGAGCGTGTGGCTTGAATATTTGCAGTTTTTCATTTTCGCAATGAAAATGGAGGGGCAACTGTAATAGGAACTGAGATCCCTAAACATTTTGACTTCTGCATTAGAAAGCACAAAAACACAATTAGAGCACTACAATGGTCAGCAGGTGAATTTCAATTTCATTGGTGAAGGGGTTCCAATGCAATTAGTTTCCCTGCTCATTAGGGAAGTGAGTAATCCACTAGTGAGGATAATGTCTCATGAAAATAAATCTTCTTGTACTAGTTTTACTACTGGTTGCTATGGTGGATTCCCCCCCCCCCCTTCTTTGTGTCTTCATTTAGCTCAACCTTTTGAAGTCAGCCCTAGGTGTTTTGGCATTGTTATGGCAAATGTTATCAGAGCCCACAGCAGTCTTTGCAAACAGCGAAACAATAGAACTAGCTGAAATTAAGTAATAAATAGATAACCAGAAGCCAACCTTTACACAATGAACGCTCACTCATCAGTTTCAACAGTAGCCTTTGTCCTATAATGATCTGGACAATTGTTCTTGGTTTGTTTATTTTAAAAAGCACCAACATTTATCATTAATCCAGGATCATGTATTCTTACAACCACTTTGTGAGAAAGAGATTAAAATACATTAAATAATAAGATTGATACAAATATAGACATTAGAAACGTAGTCTTGACTTTAACTTGCAAATGGAACCAGGAGCCTAAGAATGTAGGAGCATAAAGAAAAAAACCTGCTGCTTTGTCAAACTAAAGAATTACCTGGTCCAATAATGTATCTGTCTACCCTCCTAGAAGTAACTCAGGGGACCTGCCAGCCTCCATACCCCCTTCTTGTTATAAACTAAGTAGTTCATGCAAGTAGGGCATTCTATCCCCACTACCCAGTTTTCTATTTTTCTTTTCCAGTGGGCTGCTCAGATTTCTTTGTCAATAAGCATGGAGTGTTTGTTCATTGGATTTCATCATAGAGAGGAACATTTATTTCTTCAGGAGATATAGAATTCATGTTGGAATGTGTTTGCATTCTCTTGTCCCTTCTTAGATAGTGACTTCCTCCCACCCCACCCCCCGCACCCATTCTAACTAGCATGTGCCTTTGGTCACTGACTCTTGGAAACAGTTTAACAACTCTCTCCCAAGATTCTAAACTGTTTCAAGCAGTCAGTTGTTGTACCATCTTCCTGCTATATTAAAGATGGCGAGATTTATTCTCCTTATCCAAGCCATCTCCAGTTAGACTGGGTTTTAATTATTTTATGTAAATATTTATTAAAGCCATTATTGCTTGTTTTTAAACCACTAACTACATGTTTGTCATTTTTGAGTTAGTCTTTATTCTTTAGGAAGGCAGATTTAGAATAAATAGTCTGCCCCACACTTTTGCTGTTTCTGCTAATGAAAGCTGGACTCTTAACAAATTCAACTTTCATACTTGCACATATTTTGTTTCCTTTAAAAGGTTAACACCCTGGGAAACTAAAATTGCACCCCACAATTCAACTGCACTTAGTCTATAGCTCAGACTGAAAAGCAAATCTGTGGTGAAGCAGAAAGTATAAAGTTAATGGTATTACCCTGCAATTGACAGGTGGCTTCTTGCTAAGAAGGCATTGGTACCTGAACAAAAAGAGCCGGTGTGGTGTAGTGGCTTGAGATGGTCCATTGGTAAAGTGACAGAGCAGGGTGGCATAGAGGTTTGGGTGTTGGACTAGGACTAGAGACCAGGATTCAAATCACTGCTCAGCCATGGAAACCTGTCTTTGCCTCAGAGGAAAGCAATGGCAAGCCCTCTCTGAACAAATCTTGTCAAGAAAACTCATGACCATATGTCAGAAATGACTTGAAGGCACACAACAACAGAATGAAGAGGTGGGAACATTTTTGAGAACATGTTGGTTACCCATGTATTGGCCTGGATCCTACTGGAGCCCTAACTAGTGTATACCCAGTTATCAAAGATGAGTCTAATCTTATTCAAATCCCATTGATTCAGTAATCTACTCTAGTTGAAACTAATAATAGAACTCAGGGCATATCCTTTGAGAAGTTAGGCATAGCTGGAACTACCCTTGCATGGCAAAATCTGATTTGCCACTATGTAAGGCAAGGGAGAGCCAAGTGTGGTATAATGTTTTGACATTGGCCTATGGATGAAGACCATTGTTCAAATCTCTGCTCGGCCATGGAAGCCCACTGTGTGGCCTTGGGCACTCTCTTAGCTTCAGAAACGGCCAACACAAACCCTCTCTGAACAAATCTTGCCAAGAAAAATCTGTGATATGGTCTTAGGGCTGCCATAGGTTGGAAACGACTTGAAGGCACACAACAACAACAAGGCAGGGTGAACAATGTGAAACCCTGGTGCTACATACAGCACTTAAGGCTGCTTTTCCACCCTTGATCTCCTGCAGACTCCCTAGACTGTGCTTCTTCTGCCCCACCCCAACAGAGGATGAATACCCTCCTCTGGAAGCTTCCAAGAACTCTTTGTGTGTGTGTGTGTGTGTGTGTCTGTCTGTCTGTCTGTCTGTCTGTCTATTTACCTTCCTTTCTGTTGGTACAGGACCCCAAGATGTCTATTCACATTTCAATAAGTTGCAGAAGTTCCCTGCACCATTTATCATTAAGGGGGGAAACCCCAGTGTTTTTCAAATCCAGCAGTGGATGTCTGGTCACTGGGGGAGAATTTTCAACTCTCCATACAGCTCCCAAAGTACCTCAAGCCAGAAAATTGGCCTCCCTACCCACTCTTGGACTAACAGAAAGGTGGCCATCATGCACAGTCCCTGCTGTGCCATCTATACCAAACTGAGTGCTACTTCAAGCTAAAATTTAGTGGTGAAATTCCACAGGTTTTCTTCTGTTTGGTATTCCCCTTTTGGCTTTCTGTCACTTCATTCCTTTGAGATGGTCTGTTCAGTGTTCTGGCATCTTTCTGAGCCATCACACCTCCACAACTGAAGATAAATTTTGGCAGGGGCGGTAGTGACACTGGAGAAGGAATGCATCCCAAAGGTTTCCAGGATAGGTAGTGATCCCCATGCATAACACAAAGTTTCCCAAGGGACTGTGCCTGATCTAAGGTGTGAAAAGGGGCTGTCAAGCAGTTTACTATATTTTTGCTCCCATCAGATGTCTCAGTCCTGGAATGTGTGAAGGAGAACATCAGTGAATATGTACAAAGTATCTTTTTCTTACACAACTGCCATCCTTCCTATCAGTCTTGTAGACTGGAGCTCTAGTATCTCTTATATTCCAGACTAAGGCGAAATGAAAGATATCTTGTAATAACAATATTTTGGTGTGTAGGCTAAATTTCTATTGTGAATTCATAGAATCATAGAATCATAGAATCATAGAGTTGGAAGAGACCACAAGGGCCATCCAGTCCAACCCCCTGCCATGCAGGAACTCCCAATCAAAGCATCCCCAACAGATGGCCATCCAGCCTCTGCTTAAAGACCTCCAAGGAAGGAGACTCCACTACTCTCCGAGGGAGTGTGTTCCACTGTCGAACTGCCCTTACTGTCAGGAAGTTCCTCCTAATGTTGAGGTGGAATCTCTTTTCTTGCAGCTTGCATCCATTGTTTCGGGTCCTAGTCTCTGGAGCAGCAGAAAACAAGCTTGTTCCCTCCTCAACATGACATCCCTTCAAATATTTAAACACGGCTATCATATCACCTCTCAGCCTTCTCTTCTCCAGGCTAAACATCCCCAGCTCCCTAAGTCGTTCCTCATAGGGCTTGCTTTCCAGACCCTTCACCATTTTAGTTGCCCTCCTTTGGACACGCTCCAGTTTCTCCACATCCTTTTTGAATTGTGGTGCCCAGAACTGGACGAGTAGCTCATGTGACCATTATCCATTGTACGAGTAGCTCATGTGACCATTATCCATTGTATTTGCTCTTCCAGGAACATTTGCCAAATGCAAAAAACCTTGATCTCTCAAGGCCAAACAGATGACAGTGCAGAAGCCTTGCATTCTTTTACAAATCGGTCCACAACTGAAAAACATCCCAGTGAAATAGAGCTATGTAAAATAATTATAACCTTCATTAACAGCCAGCACTTATATGCCTTTATCAATGTGGCACTATAATGGTTCTTAATATGTATCTGCCTGTCTGTCTGTCTTATCATACTACATTGCATAAGATTAGTCAATGTTGCTTCAAAGGGCAGAGTGCTAAATTTCAAACAAGATACAGTTAATCCTCACACAACAGAAAATCTATCTGTCTGTCTGTCTGTTTTTTCTGTGAATTATCTAATCTTCCATAGTGAAGTCGTAGGCTTTCATGGCCGGCATCCATAATTTTTTGTGGGTTTTTCAGGCCGTGTGCCCATGTTCTAGAAGACGTTTCATCAGAAAGAAACTCTTCTAGAACATGGCCACACAGCCCAAAAAACCCATAATCTTCCATTGTTTGAATTTCTGAAGCCACTGAAAATCCCAGTGTTTTGTGCTTTATCAGTGTTTTACACTTTATCAAAATGCGTTTGTCCAAAGGAATGTTTGTAGGTACAGAATAAAACATGCAGAACCAAAAAACAAAAGATGGAATAAAGATAAAATATAATGAGATACAATGTGGTACACATCTTGTTCTCTGAGGTTTTTCCTCACACCACTGAATTTTCACTCATCATGCAATGGAAATAGGGGTCAACCTACTGAAAACCAGAAAATGTCACAGCTGCTCCTTGGCATCATGAGTCACCAAATATATATATATATCATGACACATTCTTGCCCTGTTATTTAACATTAGTTGCATTTTTTTAAAAAAATAAATCACAGTGGTAAAGATCAATAGATTTTAAAACTTTTTTATTCCTGCCATTATTTTTATTTATAAAAAAGAAAAACTAGTGCATATCACAACTGACTGACATTTGAGGAATTATTTACACTTATGCAGATGACAATGTTGTAGGGTGCCTACATTGTAGGTCTACCTCTGTGTGGATTCTGCAATAAAACATGACTCAGGGATATTAAAATGTCCCATCCTATTGCATAAGTGGTGAATGATGCTAATAACTGCTTTCCAGAATCTCTATGGATAGTGCCAAAAGTGATTTTTCACAATCACCCTATCTCACCCATGGAATGTTATGGATGTGTGTAAGTGTCTGCCCAAATGATGTTGGCTGAAATCTTATATCACCCTCATAAAGGGGGGTTGCAGACTGCCAGAAATAGTGCAAATTGAGTCCACTTTTATGGTTAGGGTTAGGGAATCATGGGAACTGTATTTTATTGTGGCACCAGCGCTCTCTGACAGAGAAGGCACAATGTCTCAGAAAAGAAAAAAAATTCCCATGATTCCCTAGCACTAATCCTAACCCTTAAAGTGGACTCAATTTGCACTATTTCTGGCAGTCTGCAACCCCCCAAAGTTACTTTAAACAGCAGCTGATACAGGATTCTAGCCAATAACTATGTAGCAAAGGCAGTAAGAAAACCTGTTATTGAATTGTGAAGATGTGTAATGGAACACCAGCAACTCCCTCACTGGTATCCTGTCACATATCAGAGACATCATTCTGCACATTGGGCATCATACCAGATTGGTCCTGATTCATGTTGGTCCCAATGAGCATTGCTCACTTTGCTGGCTCTGCCACATATTGCATAACAGCAGCCCTCTGCTGGATGCAAAGATTACAGAATTACCCAATTCTAACTGTCACAGATATAAGTCACTTGCAGAGCTGTAACTCCCATACAGGATTCCAGACAACATCTTCCATTTTCAATCCTCCCAGGCACTTTCCCCATCATTTTTCTTTCTGCAAAGAAATCGTTTTAGGAGAAAAAGATAGAGCCCTCACACTGGAAGCATACTACGACCTCATTCCCACTTACAAATAAATCAGTTTGCAATCCAAATCGAGGGATCGGTTCGACAGCAGAGCATAGTTCACAATACATTTGCCCTGACCACATTTTCTTGTTGTAAAATAACCCACTTGTCGTCCACATTGACTAATGAATTGATTCAAAAACAGCCTCATCAGCCGGCTGGCAAATTGGAAGGGCAAATTTAAATTGATTTTGATTCACATCCCATTCACGCTTGCACTGAATCGATTTATTGCAAAAGATGCGGAAAAAATAGAGCATCAAAAAGACGTGCGTTAAATGGGTCTAGCTCAGGGGGCCCCTTGCCAAATCGCTTCAGCGATTCATCTCAAGTGTGAACAAGGGTCATTTAAACCACTTCAAACAGCATAGCAAACCGATTTATAATGTAGTGGAAATGAGGCCCAAGTCTCTCCACCATGATGAGATGTTTTCCCTTCCCCCTCACTTATTTGAGATGAATTAATTTTATGGCTGTTGGACTCCCTTCTGAGGGATGTCCAGTTGGCCCCTTCCCTGTTCTTTTTATGCTGACAAGTCAAGCCCTTTTTATTCTGGCAGGTCTCTGAAATTTAATTATGTAGCAGTAGTCTGTGTGTGTGAAGTAGTGTGTGTGCTGTAATTGTAACCTTGTATTAGTAATTATGTTTTAAATGTGTTTTTAAGTATGGTGTTTTTTTTAAAAAATGATATTGTCCAGAATATTATGTAGCTCGGTAGTGTTGTTCTCATCATGGTCATCCTTCCCCAAACATGTTCCAAAGTGCAGATATACTTATTGAACTATTGAAATTGCCCAGACCTCGACTCAGGAGCAAAGCATATGGCCAGGAAGGAGCAGCCTCTGGTCGCTCCAGCCACGGTCAGGCCTGGACTGTAGTCCCAAACCACACACTGCAGGAACCGGATTAAAATGGGTCTTTTTTTTTTGCTCTGGTCCTTTGGACTTGAGTGCGGCATCGGAGAGGCTTCCAGCCACTTTGAGGGTGTGCTTCATGTAAATGCCACACCCCTAAAGCGGCCAGAAGCCATTTTGTTTGGCCCATGTGATCTGTGCCATAGTATTCCAGGTTAGATCTGACCAAAGCCAGTGGGATTACAGTAAACAAAAAATGTTAGTTGGGGACAAAAGGGAAGAGAGAAGGAGAGAAAGGAAGAGAAAGGTGGAAGAGAGAAAATGGGATGGATGTGTGTGTTAGAATGAGAAAGTAAATAGATAAGTGGTTGAATGAGAATGGTGAATGTATGGCTGTGTGTGTGTGTGTTTGTTTGCGCGTGCCTTTGAGTCACCTGTCAACTTAGGGCAACTCCATGAATTTTTCAAAGGTTTTCTTAGGCAAGGAATACTCAAAGGTGGTTTTGCCAGTTCCTTCCTATGAATTATAGCTTACAGAACCTGGTATTTATTGGCAGTCTCCTATCAAAGTACTAACCAGGCCCGAATCTGCTTAGCTTCCAAGATCAGATGAGATATGGTAACTTTAGGGTATTATGGCCTGTTAGTGACACACACAAGCATATTTTCACTTTATCCTTCGGTATATATTATTTTGTTTGTTGCAGAGATTTTCCTTCATTCCTCCACAACAACAAAAAGTCTCCCAGGAGCTCCCCCAGTTGTGCTGCAATAGTCTACTTGTCCAGTGGCCACTCCATTGCAGGTGAAGGGAGGAAGGATCAGAGAAGAATCTGGCTGTGTCCTTGTAGCTAGATGTGGGCCAATGACATCATCTGGTGAGACCTCCAAAGGACCCTGGCAGATCATGGCAGAAGATATCCTCAATCTGTGGGCACATAGCCAGGCACTTCTCCAACCCACCCCACTGCCATTCACCAGCCAAGGAATAGCCATGGCGGAACATCACAACACAGTGTGTACTAGGGCTGGTTGAAGGAAGTCTGCAGCAGGGTTCTGCAGATCTTGCATTATGCACTGAATGTGTGTGTGTGTGTGTGTGTGTGAGAGAGAGAGAGATGGTTGGTTAGTATCACCAACATTTACAACCTGTCTTCCATCATCTTCATGTCAATCCACATCTATTGTAATTTCCTGCTCAGTTATTTAGACTTTAAATTCTAGTACCTTTTAGGATGTCTTCCTAAAAATGCAAATTTGTATGGTAGCTGTTTTTTATTTATTTTCTATTTTTTGAACTGTTATGATTCTCTGGAACAGCCTTTCTCCTAATGTTGTAAATAGGAAAAGAAAGCCTCAATGAGATATGAATTAAAAATACCTGAAGGCTTCCTTTTCCACTGTGTAGAGATTGTGCAATAATGTGGAATTTCATCATTATCTAATGTTTATAGGGGCACTTTGAAAGTTTAGTTGATGGTTAATTTAAGATTTCTGACTTAGATCACAATAGAGTAATTAGACAGAATTAAGGTAAAAATGGAGAGAAAATGAATGAAGTAGTACAATACATTGTGTGGTGTTTTTCTGCCTTCCAAAGGCATTTGTGGTAATATACTGTTTGGATTCTCATCAAAGGAAGACACTTTGATTATATATTTCTGTTGGAAAACACTTTGAAATTTGCTGGCTAGCTTTGGCTTCCAGTTTTTACTGAACCTATTGCAATGAGCCTTGTTATACAGCAGACAGAGCAGTAAATCTTGAAGAGCCCTAAAGACAATTGCATTATAGTCTAGGATGGCTTGCAGGCTTAGGTTTTGGCTTTCCACATGCAGATTTGCTTCCAGTCCTTCTTTGGGGTTATTCAGACAGTGAAAATAATCCCTTTAAATTTGTGGGTTGGATCTTTGTTGTTCACTTGCATTTTGAATACACCCAAGTAAGTTGGAGGAGACTGCCAAAAACACACTTTACCTGGGATAATCAATCTTGGGTTTTTTCCTGAGTTTTCCTAAAAGATTAGCATTGTCAGCAGTATGAATAACTGATGTGAATAGACCCAGGATAAAACTCTGCATGCCTTGTATGTGTTTCAAATACATCTGCATCATCAACTCCATCTTTATTCACAATGCTGGCACATGTGAGCAACAGAACTCACAGATGCGGAAGATTTTCAGACACATCACACTTATCCAGGACTTCTCTTGTGAAGATCCAGGAAATCTCCAGCAACAGAAGTCCTGGGAATGGTTTGTTGCTGGAGCATTCCTGGTTCTTCCCGGGATAAGTCTGGATAAGCACGACATTTTCTGAAAATCATCAGCATGATCATGCGACTTTGCTGGGACTATGCCGATCACACAATTTTTCCAGAAGTATGCCTTTTTCTTCCCCGATTTTCCCCTGTGTGATAATCTCCATAGTTGTGCTAAAAAAACACACACCAATGTCTGAATAATCCTTTAGTGTTGTTGTGGGAATGTTGATCCCTCAGTATCAGCTTCAGTTTTCCATGCATAAACTGGAACATTGAAGGAAGAACCTGATAAAAGAACTTAAAGTAGTTTACACATTTAAAATAAAATGCCCTATATATTATTGACAATGGGCCCAACCTACCAAACTGAAGTACACGTGGTTAATTCTCTCCCATTGATATAATGAGGACACAACTGTTCAAATTTGGCTGATCCAAGCCTTCGGCCTGAACAATACCATAGGGCTCAATAGAAGGGATGATATATGAATGCTGAAGTGGTAAGAGGAATATGTCCACTTCTGGCTTCAGGTGGGTGTGAGTTTGTGTCACATGTTTGAGAGCAAAGGAAAATAAATACCCTCACCTACCCACAATAATAAGGGACATCACCACAGCTTGAAAAGGGCTGGGTTAGAAACTTTATGATAGTTTAATTTACAAGTATTTGGTTTAATTTGCAAGCAAGTATTATCAGGGTGATCATTTAAAAACCATATTCCCCATATATCCTGAAACAATGATAGAGTCCTATCCCTTCTACCTCCTCAACATTCTAGCATATCATCCTTCTGACTATGAAAATGCAGACTATGTTCAGTTGAAATGATATACACTAAAATTCACTCTCTTCATTTAAAGAATGGGTTAAAAATGAAATAGAAGATAACTACTTTGCAGAACTACTTTGCAGAAAAGAGATGAAGAAAAAGAACCACTGGCAGATCTAGAGCCACTTTTTGTTGTTGTTGTTGTTTTCGAGTCTGTTTCGGGAAGTGCAATTTCACAGTAATTTTAAATGACATGACCCGATCATTATTATCATGTTTGATGAGTCCAAACTCATAAGGCAATTATTTTATCTCCTCTACATATTTTTAAACTTCAAATGATTCAGAGGAAGAAAAGGTATTTCTGGAAGAGTAATGCAATTTCTGTTCACTGAATCTATGATTTCCTTCACGTGTGTGTGTGTGTGTAAGAGAGAGAGAGAGAGAGAGAGCTCCAGATGGCTGTATATGGCATCAAATGATAATAAACATGACAAATAAAGACAGTGTACGAGCAGAGATAACCACAAAAATATGCTGTTGCCAGGGATGGAGGAGATTGAGGGTGGAAAAATGAAAATTAAGTGCCTTTCTGGAAAAATCAAGTTTGTGCTTGTTCCACAAAGGCACATGAATTCATACAGAGAAGGAAGTGTGGATGCTAGTAGGTGGTGTTCCTTCAAAGCTAGTTCATTTCAGATATTCTAGTAATATTTGAATATTACACACTGATCTTGTCGGTCTTTACATACATTCAGGACAATCTTGTGCATGTTTGCTGCCCTATCATACTTGATCATTATAGCTCTACATTTCACTTTAACTGCCATGGCAATGTTTTGTGGTTTGTAGATCAGTGATCAGGGACAGCCAGCATGGTATAGTAGTTTGAGTGTTGGACTATGACTCTGGAGACCAGGGTTCGATTCCCAACTCGGCCATGAAACCCACTGGGTGACCTTGGGCAAGGCACATGCTCTCAGCCTCACATTTTGCCAAGAAAAGCCCATGATAGCTTTGCCTTAGGGTTACCATAAGTCTGAAATGACTTGAAGGCACACAACAACAATAAAGTTCAGTGATGACCAAGAGTTCTCTGAAAATTCTAAATGCTCCTCCCTAAACTGCAAATCCCAGGATCCCATAGGATGTTGCCATGGTAATTAAAATGTAATACAGTCTCCCCTCCTTTCTTTCAGACTTAAAGTTCATGGTTTTGCATATTCACAGAGGGGCGACCTCCATGAAAATCAATGGGGCATGGCCTATTCAAGCCTATGGGGCTTGAATATTGCTGAATCTCCAGAATGGATCCCATGTGAAAATTGAGGGCTGATTGTATAGTGCTATAACAGTGTGGTGTGACAGGGCCCTTAGAAGCATTTCCCAATTAATTCAGTGAGACCTAGCCCATATAATTTTTTTTATCTTTTACAAGCATTTTTAGAGTGCACTGTGAGTTAAAATTTCTATCTCACATACATTCACAGTAGTCTTGGCATGCTGGCCTTTAATCATCTCATTTTATGCATAGGACTCTTAAGTTGAAATGCATAGTACTCTTAAATTGAAATGCACATTGACATAAAGCAAGTGAATGGGCGGTCTGGGCACCATTTTAGGTATCAGTGGAGTGTGGCAACATAACAGCCATTTGATATATGGAAATTGGGTTTGGTCCTGCGCATGGATTGAAACATGGAAAGGGAAGTGGATGTTTAACTGATTTATTAGCTATTTGTGTGTATGGATGAGTAGGTGTGTGCACATGTGTGCATTACCTAAACAACAACATTGACAGACTAAGTGATCCTGTTATCTCAAGACTGAGTCTCCTCCTTCACCCCCTCTTTTTGATATCAGTTTGATATTAAAGAGATGTTTTAGGCATGTAGTTGAGAAAGCACACCATGCAAGAAATTAGCCATGCCATATAAGGACTTCCATGACCATATTTGGAGATCCTGGGGAATCCCAAGAGAGCACATAGCCAGGATAGATCAATTAAGATTGGAATCTGCATAATCCCTTCACAGATAGTAATGATGGTGGGTGATAGACCTTGGACTTACACATAAACAGAAGTCCAAGATTACCTCCCTTTGAGAGTGAGACTCCTATGTCAAGGAACATTCATGGTGATTATCCACCCGTTTACAGACTTCCACTTCTATGTTTCCCTCCTGGGAATTTCACTTTAATCCCAAAACTGCCCAGGGATATGTTCTAACCTATAAGTATATCTCAGACACTACCAATTTGGTCTTGTTTTGAGGTCAGACAGGCACTCTGCAACTCTCTATTTAATTTCTACCCATCTGCCCCAGATCTTAAAAATGCCCATAGCAAAATGTGAAAGGTGGAAAATGATGTTATGTGACTCACAGGGATCAGAGATGGCCAGAGATTGGATGTGCACAACACTTGGACCCTCCCTGGATGTCCCCCCACTTCAGTTGACTGGCTGTCAATCCTACAATGTCCTTTTACTGTGTGTGCATTGAAAGACTTTTCCTTCATTAAGAAACCCTTAAAGTAAACAAACTGGCTGCCAGTCCTGAAAAACACCAAAATCAAGACTCAGCATGTACAAATGAAAACCACCCAGGAACAGGGGTCTTCCCAGAAGTCAATGGACCACAAATTAAATAGACACAATGCCTCCTTGCATATCTCCCACCCTGAGGTCTTGCCATTCAACAATAGAACAACACACAGATTAACATGTAAATCACCTTATCTCAACCAAAGGTACCCCACTCACCTCCATCCCAGCACTCTCTGAAGATGTCAGCTACAGATGCTGGCAAAATGTCAAGAATAAAATCTTCTAGAACTTGGTCGCATAGCCTGAAAAACCCACAAAACCCCCATGAATAACGGCTATGAAAGCCTTCAACTTCACACTTTTCCTTATGGTTTTTCTGAATAGGATGTTCCATTCAGGAGCCCTGGGTGTATCGACATTGCAGAATTAAAGATGCCTGACACCACTTTAACTGCCATGACTTTAGCCTACAGAATCCTGGAATTTGTAGTTTGGTCAGACACCAGAGCTCTCTGACAAACCAGGCCAAATACCTCATGAAACTGCAAATCTCAGGATAGTCTGTAGAATAGTCATGGCAGTTAGGGTGGTGTCAAACTGCTTTAATTCTGCAATGTGAATACACCATCTGTTGTGTGTGGAAGTTTGTATGTTCTTCCAAACCAATCGCTTTCTTGTCTCTCTCAGCTTCACAGTGGTATCTTTCCTGCCTGTTTTGGGTAAACAGTTCAGACTGATGCACTCACTTGCAGACATCTGGAACTTTATTATAAAGGATTATTTTCCTTTGGTGAAACTCTTTTAGTGATCAAATGGAAGAGTTTACTCCAAGAAAGAAAGAGCAGCTAAAACATGTTAAGAGCTTGGGGGTTTCTAGATTAATTAGTCATGACTCATGTTAACTTCCCACTACCAAATACTATTTATGCAGTGGCTTGAAGGCTACCCTAGGATAGAAATAAATCATATAGAAATTAATCTTCCATTCCTTCCCCCCCACCCCCAATTGTATTCTCCCCTCTCTTTTCAGCTGGACGTTTTATTACATGGTTCAGACCTCAAGGTAATGTCACTACTCCTATTTTAGCTTTAGCTTTATTTGTTAGAGTGCCAAGCATTACCTGAATATATATTTTTATCTTGTAAAATGGTGCAAGAGAAGGATCATGACACTGTGTGATGAATAATGTTTTGGAGAGAGCTGTTTCTGCTAGGGGAAAAAAAATCAGGTTTGAGGAAAGGGAATTGTTTAGAGGGATTCATTTGAGTTGTGAAATAAAGTAGCTTGATTAAGCCATGCTTGGGTACAAGGGTTTTATTTCCATAATAACACCTGTCCCACTTTAAGGCAGGGCTCCACAATCCTTGTCCTCTATGGATAGCCTGAAGCACTAAAGCTGAAGCATTGCCTCTAAAACTCCCCCCAAATATCCCAACAGGTTCATATAGAAAATGTACTTCCTAATTCTCCTAGCAATGTCTAAACACTTCTCTGGATCAGGAGTACTGAAGCTCTCTGTTTGCTTCTTCAACAATCCTCATATAGATGGTTCTTTCCTTGCTGGCAGAGGAATAAAGACAAAAGGCCTTCTAATGTGAAGTCGTAGGCTTTCATGGCAAGCATCCATAGTTTTTTGTGGGTTTTTTTGGGCTGTGTGGCCATGTTCTAGAAGAGTTTCTTTCTGATGTTTCTCCACCATCTGTGGCTGGCATCTTCAGATGCTGGTGAAACGTCAGAAAGAAACTCTTCTAGAACGTGGCCACACAGCCCGAAAAACCCACAAAAAAGGTCTTCTACTTTGCTCTAATAAAAAATGAGGATTCCTGGAGTAATTTTTCTCTGTGTGTCTGTATGTTGTGTCTGCACATATATGTGTGTGTGCTGATATGCCCACAACCTGTAGTAAGGAGAGGCTTCTTTCTTAGGAGAGCAGAATTTTCTTCCTTTACTTTTCTGGGTGAGGTGATGGAAGTCAAAGAACCTGATGCTGGTACTCAAGACTTTGAAGAACCCACTGTCTGAATGCAGTGAGGTGTGCTCTGTTTGTGCTCAGAAATACGCTGTTCCTCAGGCAGTTTTCTAAGAAAAAATACAAATTCAGCAGGGAAGGAGAGACATGGCAAATCGAAGCAGTGCATGCGGGGAGGCGAAACATTTTTGTGTGTGTAACAGAGGCTGAATCGGTGATCTTCACAGTGTTAGTACCACAGGCTGAACTAGTGATTTTCCAAGTGTTTACTTTCCTTCAGAGAGATTAAAACAGTACAATCACAAAATGGTAGTGACTAAGCAGAGCCACTCAGAATCACAGCAGAAGGAGGGAGTGTTTGGCATTATCACCTCACAATTACTGATAATCATATATACAGGACTCATCTCTCCTTGGAAATATCTGAATTTTGTTCTTTGTATCAGAGAGTTCCATCATTCAGTTTTCTCCACTTTAAACACAAACATTGAGGCTAGGTTACTCTTCACCAGAGAAGACCCACTGAATCACTGGGATTTATGTATGTGTTGATTCACCAGTCAATAATTGATTCAGTGGGTCTACATGATTTGAGACTAGGATTCTGGCCTAGATTTCCATGACAATTTTTAAGTGTCTATTAAATGTACGTAAATTCTTTTCTCTGTCCCACCATTCTCACAGATACATCTGGTAGGAACAGAGGAGATGAATTTCTCAGTGGCTGCCTCCAGGTTCTGAAACTCTCTTCTAGAGAGATTAGACTGGCATCTTCCTTGCTATATTTCCACAGGAAGGTTCTGGCAGGCCTTTGAAGACTGATTACTCAAGGGCATTGCACCATGTATAATATGTTGTATTGTCTATTTGTTTTCTTTTCAATGACTGTGTTTTTAACTTGTTTTAGAGTTATGAATAGTTTAACTATATTTTTAACTATCATATGGGATGAATTTTTAGCTATGTTTGTTTGACCTGTCACAAACTGCCTTGAGCCCTGAACTGGGACTACTACTATGTATTATTTATTTATTTATTTATTTATTTTACTAATACTTGAAAAACAATGCATTTCTGGGCTTTGGAGACCAGAGTTCAAATCCCCACTCCATGATGGAAACCCACTGGGTGACTTTGGACAATTCGCAGTCTCTCAGCCTTTGAGGAAGGCAAAAACAAATCTTGGCAAGAAACCCGCATGTAGGGATTCACCTACATGGGTTCACCTTAGGGTTGCCATAAATTGGAAATGACTTGAAGACACAAAACAACAAGACATGGACTACAAAAAGACATGAAAATATTCAGGTTAAATAAGAAATATGTAGACAACCCAGTAAAACACCAACATGGTAACATACTTAGACCAGTGTACAGGGAGCGCCAAATTCTGTTTTCTTAAGTACAGACATTGAATTTGCAAGTATTGTGACAAAAGTGTGTTCTGAAAGGAAAACAGTCCACTTTAGCACTTTTCTCAGAAACAGGAGTAGAGTTGATTTTATCAGTCAATAAGAATGTGTAGGGTGACTAATATGTGGACAATGCATTATAAAGGCATCATAAGCAAATTAAACCATTCAGGACTAAAATTCCTCCTTTATTTCCAATATGTTTCTCTTTCTCTTCTGAAATCTTCTGTCTCAGGGGCAGAGTAGACTAGGCCTCCTCTCCTGCATTCTCTCCCATCTCCCTGGTAACAAAGGACACTCATTCCCATTCTAACCTCCTAACTCCTGGCCTCTTCTGCATAAGGTTCACTTGGCAGGCAATAGGAATGGAACAAGTGTGGACCAGAGCATATGAAGTCCATTGGATGCAAGAGAACCCCAAATCCCACATTTAAGTAACTACAAACATGTTTAGTAGAGCACACACAGCACAACAAACTGTTTCTCAAAGAGGATGTACAAATCTTCAGACTGGCAAATCTAATCCCCACAAAGTCTATGCAGGGAGAGTCAATCCTTGTTAATGTACTAGTGGTTATCATCAGATTTTAACCCACTATAAATAGGCAACTTCTTTCCTTTTTGACTTTAAGGGTGACATGGATCCCCTCATACTAACCTCTCTTATACTGCCATGGTTCAAATTGATATGAATTGTTTTCTAAATATAAGCCGTGTCTCCCCCGCTGCAATGAGTATGGAAGAATATGATTAATCTGACCCATCCACAATATCTGTTGGTATAGTGGCTTTATAATGTGTGGATATTCTCTGTTTGCAAATAGAAATATTGCCTTATTCAATGGGATACATTGCCTGAGTGAATGATAAAGAAAGAGACCTTAAGATGGTAGAAGAATTGAAAAGGAAGCTGCTGGACATTTATGGTCAAAACCTGGATAAGTTTTTGTTGCTGTGATGGTGATGGTTGCATCTTCCAGAATTTTCCAGCCATCATGGTGTATAGTTATTAATGTTGCCTTTCATCTAGCTTTCAAAGAAACAACCAAAAACTTTCTAAGGAGATGCCCAATGGTGAAGAACTATTTATTCCTTGCAATCTGACTATTCCTATCTTCTTTTGATTAATTTCTCTGTCATTTCCAACTCCTTTCCTCCCCTTTTTCCCCATCTTATATTTGGTAGAGAAGAAACAGATGAGTCACTTCTCTGTCACATGTATTCTCTTTGCGTATTTCCTCAGTGAGAAAGCTCATGCCACAAGCAATACATCGGCATTGTTGGTTAGATACCACCACCCTCCCAACACACACACAGACACAGACATATTTCTTGATAATTATAGCAACTTATTTTTATTATATTTGCACACCAACAGTTCATATTAGATAACTTGAAAGTGATACATTAGGGTGAGGAACCTTTGATACTCCATATGTTGATAAACTAGTTTTCCATTCATGCCTCACCACTGTCCATGTTGGTCAGAGCTTATGGGAACAGGAATTCAACAAGCATCTGAAAGGCCACAGGTTATCCAACCTGGTGATACAAGACAATCCGTACTCTCTTCAAAGTTTCATATGAGGGTTCAGGGAGTTATATATGGGAATTGTGGTTGCAATCCACAGCTAAATATGTGCACTTGAAACTCATTCAAATGGATGGTTCATGACCATTTTTTTTAACTTAGCATAAGACTACAGCTACATCTCTTTCATGATAATTAAAGTTACAACAGCCTACCTCGTCTCTGAACATTAACTCATATTCAGTTAGAATAATTTGAAAAAGTCAAAGAACCTCAGTAGAGATCATTTAATTTCCTAGTGAAGAAGTGGCTGCGGGGGGGGGGGGGGAGAGGATCTTTTAAAATCAGTAGGCAGGAGTAACAAAGTATAGGGCTAATTCTTTTAAAGCATTGTTAAAGTCAGCTCAACATAGCCTTTTGCTATGTATCCCCCCCCCCCCCCCCGAGTCACTAAATACAATGTGTTAAAAGAGATGGTGTGGGAGTGAGACTGTAGTAGGAGAATGGCTTTTTTACTCCTTTTTAGTCATTAGTAAAGGAAGAAGCAAGTTTCTGAGTATGATACCAATGAGGGACACATGTGGGCAAAACAGCTTTGTGTTTCTGACAGATAGCAAAGCAGCTTCATTTATATACTGCTTCATACCACACTATGGGGTGTCTAAGCAGTTTACAACTATGAGCTGATTGCCCCCCAACAGCTGGGTAATCATTTTAGCGACCTCGGAAGGATGCAGGCCTGAGTCGAGATAATAGTGCTACAAACGTGCAAAGCTCAGAGTTGTGTAAAGAGCAAGTGCAGAGTTGTGCATAGGGACACTGATTCAGTTTGGAGCCCAATTTAGTGATTTAGATCTGGGTGCAATTGAGTCAGAATTGATCCAAACCCAGTCTGATCCAATGAAGACTTCAAATCAGAAAAATGGATTACAAGTCCTCCAGCATTGACTTGCGTTGGGAAACCCAAATAGCTATAACTTGTTCGGTAGCTTCACATATCTGGACAAGATTTGGAGGTAGAGCAGACCCTAAGAGAGTATTAACATCACCAAATATCAGACAATTAGCTTTACGGTGGTCTTACAACTACAAAGTTTGCTGTTTTTTTGTTTTTGTTTTTATTTTATTTTTAAGCTGTTGACTGCTCCATCTTGGCAAATGATGCTGCTTTTGGTGCTGTTCCTTTAGTACTGAGTCACCCTACAGAAACTAAAGGATCCCCTTTAGTTTGTTTTTATTATTTGTTTAATCTATATTAGGTTCATGTTGATGTATTGTCTTTATTTTCTTTCTTTGTTCTTTTTTTTCTTTTTTTTTCTTTTCTCTTTTCTCGCTTTTAATGTGATTTCTTTTTTTTTCTTATTGTGTTCTTTTTTTTTAATATGGTAACAAATTATTGTTTGAAATTATTTGTATGTGTATTGTATATGTTTTAACAATAAAATTTATTTAAAAAAAAAAAAGAAACTAAAGGATCCCCAACCTCTACAGCTGAAGAACTGCATCAGAAAAGAGAAAAGCATTAGGGGCACCAGACACAGAAGCAGACATGCTTGACAGAGACCTAGAGGCAAAAAGGTAGAGTACTTCAGATGCTGAAGTAGAGATACCAAGCACAGACTACTAATCATCTATGTCTGTAAAAGTTTAATTAACAATTCCTCAATTAACAATTAACAAGGTTGAATTAACAATTAACAATGACAATAATACAATCACAGCTTTCTTGAGAAGGTACTTTTGCAATATTCTACCAGTAGTCCAACTGATGAAATTCAATATACAGCATAAGGAAAAAAGAGACTGATGAGAGGATGCTTTACCACCTGTCCAGTTGATGAGATCCCCCAGGGTGATCCTTTCATTTCCCTTAAGACATTTGGTCTCTATCTCTTGCTTGCCTCTTATCTTCAAGAAGAAGAAACTCTTCTGGTAGTAGCAAAAGGCTTATTCTCACTCCCACTCCACTACCTCCTTGAGTATGCTCAGGCCTACCAGCATTGCTTCACACTGGACTTTACTAGTCTCACTGGGGATGAAGAAAAAAACCAGTCTGCATCTCTCAAGCCCTATTAGGAACACCATCCCAATGTGACATTGCTGCAAAGTTGCCAAATAATTAAACTACAGAAATAAATTAGTAATGCAAATGTAATGCTTTTTTATTTAATAAAAATGTGAATAAAATGGGCAATAAAAACAGTGCATTTGTTTCATAAGAACCATACAATAACTACAACAATAGTGTAGGTATTTTGCTGGTTTGCTGAACTGTAATGTCAAATGTAGTAATGGCTTACTGGTAGAATTAAATAGAAAGGATCTTGAAAAACAGAGAGATTAAACTAAATCAGTAGAAATCATGTGGCTTGTGCCCACATTGACCTTCTTACATTCCCTAAACCCTGTTGCCTTTTTTTTTTAAAGAAATATATGCTACTGTCTTGATGCATATTTTTTATATATACCCGTATTTTACGGCATATAAGACAACTGGGCATATAAGACGATCTCCAACTTTTCCAATTAAAATATAGAGTTTGGGATATACTCGCCATATAAGATGACCCGTCTTCCAATGGGAGAAAATGAGAAAGAAAATGAGTGGGGGGGGGGGGGGGGGAAAGGGCTGCCAATATACTAGGTGATGCATTCTGGGGTATGTACAATTTGCGGCCAAGTAAGTGACCCTGGGCATGTCACACACTCTCAGCCTCAGAGGATGGTAATGGCAACCTCCATTTGAAGAAACATGCCAAGAAAATCCCTTGATAAGATTGCCTTAGGGTTGCCATAAGTCGGAAAGGACTTGAAGACACACAAGAACAACAAAAAAGTCTGCAATTCTTTCATAGGTAGTACATGGGAATAGGAGCCAGCATGGTGTAGTGGTTTGAGTATTGGACTACCACTCTGGAGACCTGGGTTTGATTTTCCACTCTGCCATTAAACCCACTGGGTGAACTTTGACAAGTCACACACTCTCAGCCTCGGGGGAAGGCAATAGCAAACCTCTGAACCAGTCTTGCCAAGAAAACCCCAGGTAGGGGTTTACCTCTTATCCGCTGCTGCTTCCTCCTCCTGCCTCACGCCACACTATGCCACCCCTTCCTCCCCCTCCTCCTCCTCCTCTGACCTGGACTTCCTCTCTTCCTCCTCCTCCCGCCTCATGCCACACCACCCCTTTTTCCTCCTCCTCTGCCACCCGGCGTATAAGATGACCCCCAACTTTGGAGAAGATTTTCCTGGGTTTAAAAGTAGTCTTATACGCCAGAAAATACTGTAATTTTGTTCTATTGTTTTCCTTCTTTTTACTTTTACTGTTTTCATGCTGCCTTGCTTGTCTTTTGGATGAAAGCAATACAAAAGTAAACTTACTGTGCCTCCTCTGTACTAAGAATGATAGTACAGGCTATTAAATAGATAGAAAATAATCACAACTAATATTTTTTAAATGTACTCCCTTTCCCACAATTTAATCTTGGTCTTTGGATATTGCAGAAAATTGCCCTCAATCAAAATTGAAATTTCACCTTTGATGTAAAGTAGCACTGGGAGATCATCTTTAAGTGGGTGGAAAATGGAGGGGGGATAAAATACTGTATTGGGTGGGGGGAGACATGTGGTGGGCAGTACTGAGAGGATTAATCCTCCAAGCAATCCCACCATTAGAAAATTAATGAACAAAACCTTTTTATTAAACGTTATTACTGTATGGACAGTGGGCTATGGAAGCACCATGGTCAAGGCATTTTTGTTGTCTGCAGTGAAGGACAAAATGATGCCTCCCTATTCCATGTGCAAAAAAACTTTCAGAGTTAAATCTTATTTCAGCACTGACAATAGGATAACAGCCTCTGCCACACTAGAAGTCACACTTAAAACTCAAAATATAAAAGACGCTACATATTTCACTATCTGAAAAAAAATCTAAATCTGATATCATATGTCTACAAGAAACAGAAATACGAGATAAAGATAGTAAGTACTTGAAAATCCCAAATTAAGATATAATTTCATCTCAGCTACAGAAAAGAAGAAAAAAGGAATTGTGTTATATGTTAACAGAAAATATTCAACAAAGGAAATCTTTAAAGATGATGAAGGATCTTATATTGGCATAGAAACAATTCTAAATGACACAAAGCTTCTAATAATAGGGATATATGCAACATTAGGGGAAAAAAGAAATCTTTTTTAGGAAATCAGCTATGGAGATTGAAAAGAATTAAATCTTATTTCAACACTGACTCCTCTGCCACACTACAAGTCACACTTGTAGCTCAAGGGCTACAAGGCAGGCTGCATGATCTATGTAGTTCGGCTGCTCTGACACCTTCCTTTTGCACCTCCACTTCTGCCAACTGACATAGTGACCGCCTAACAGTACGGCCAGCCCTGGGAAGAAATACTAGAAGCTGGAACCAATGGCTTTGTGAGTTGCATCCAGTTCATGGCCAGCAGTTTCCCACCCTGACTATAAAATGTTGTTTTGTTGCAGATGAGAAGCAGGAATGTTGGGCACCTAGGTTGAAGATAGGCAACCCTTTTCAGTCCAGTGGTCAAACCCTTTTTAGTCCAGTAGTCAAATTTTGTTTCAAAAAGTTCTTGAGAGTGCATTTCAAAGGTGTTTGGGGCCAAAGGCCAAAGGCAGGACCTAAAATTCAAGCATATTTTAGTGCAGGGCTCTGATTTCAAGTTGTTGTTGTTGTTGTTGCTGTTGTTTGTCTCCAAGTCATTTTTTACTTATGGTGACTCTAAGGCAAACCTATCAGAGGATTTTCTTGGTAAGTTTCTTCAGAGGGTGTTTGCTCTTGCCATCCTCTGAAGCTGAGAAGAGTGTGACTTGTCCAAAGTCACCCAGTGGGTTGTGCCTGAGCAGAGAATCAAACCTGATCTCCAGAGTGGTAGTCCAATGGTTAACCCACTACACCCTGCTAGCTATTGTTGCAAGTACCTAAGCCTTAGGAGGCATGTTTCAGCCTTTTAGACTGGGAATAAACCCATATAAATGTTGACAAATCATGAACATCAAAATATCATGGGAAAGGGGACATGGCATTCCTAGAGGGCTGAACCTGGCCTCAGGGGCTGAGATTGCCCACTGGGCCAAGTGCCTATACATCATTTCACATGCAGACATCAGTTGAGGAAGCTCTTAGTTTGTGTTCTTTTAAAAGAAAAGAAAAGAAAAGAAATAGAGCCTTGGCTGTGTGTATGGGCCTTCAGGTCACCGACTGAATTGTTTGAATTGTTTAATTGTTTTTTAAACTTTGGTTTTTTAATGTTTTCTACTGTTTTAACTTGGACTGTTTTAGATTTGTTAGCCACCCTGAGTCCCTGTGTTGGGAAGAAGGCGGAATATAAATAAATATAATAATAATAATAATAATAATAATAATAATAATAATAAATTAAAGTGACTCCATGACTTTCATAGGGTTTACTTAGGCAAGGAATACTTGCTGTCCTCTGAACTATAGCCTTCCACACTTGGTACTCCTCAACAACCCATCATACAAGTACTAACCAGCTTCCAATATCAAATGAGACCTTTAACTGAATATTAAATACACGGTTGTTTACTTTAAATTGTGCCTGCTGTCTTGTTTTGTTTTTTTAAGTTTTGTTTGTAGATTTCTTTTACATCCTCTTCACCTAAAAGATGCAAATTACTTGAACTAATAAAACATACAGCCCTCCTACAACACATTAAAATTTACCAAACTAATTTTCCTAGGATTTCCTAATTCTGCTTTACATTGCAGAATTACAAAATGTAAGACATTCTACATTAAGAAAAAGAGTTAAATTTAGGAGGAAAAGCAAGGAATGGGCTCTCCTTGACTTGCAAGCCCTACCAGGACTTTACTGAGGATTACAACTATCTAGCAATTGAGATAAAATGGCATGCTGTTCTCAGTCCATGATTATAAAATGGTAGTTACTATCTGACATGAAACATTTCTGATTCTCCTAACCTGTTTAGGACACAAGAAATGGTTTCTTAGATCAGTGCATTAAGTCCAAGATAGACTATTGAGCTTCTGAAAGTCTCTGGTTAAGATTCCACAGGACATCCACAAACAGGCCAATAATTATGGTTCATCCTCAGCATCTTTTAGTAAAAGGTGTACTGGAAAAGAAGAGCCATTTTCATTGTAAAAGGCCCGATTCAGGATTAGGCCTTTGAAATCCCAAATGAGAAAGAGGAAGGAATCAGCAGAGGCACCTAAAAGAAGAAAGAAAAGAAAGACTCGTGAGCAAATAAATTGTTTCTGGACTTCCCCCTAAGAGCACAATCCTTTGCTCTTCAATGAGACTTTCTCCCAGGGAATTGTTTATAGCAGCTGTTCCCAAACCAATGTCCTTCAGATGTACTATACTGCAGGTCTCATCATCCCCATCCCAATACATCTGAAAGGCATCAATAGAGGAAGGCTTGTGTATATTGGAATGCAGCCCATGTCTTTAATGAATTGAAAAGACTTTTAAAAAACAAAAGCCTCCTTCCTTCTCCAGTATTGAAATCTAGCAACACAAACTTTCATCCCAATCTTTCAAGAAGGAACGGTTCTTGTTTGCTGAACCTTTTACTTCTCTTTGTATTATTATTGCCTGCTTTGATCTGTTTCTGTCTCTGTAATATGCCAACCAATGCTACACCACATAGAATCATGGAAGGGACCACAGTGGCCATTCCTTTCAACCCCCTACAATGAGGAATATGCAATCAAAGCACTCCCAACAAATAATGGCCATCCAACTTCTGTTTAAAAACCGCAAAAGGAGGAGACTCTATTACATTCCAAGGCAACATATCCCACTGTTGAACAGCTTAGTGGCATCACTAGGGTTGATGTCATCCAATGCAGTAACTCATGGTGTCACCCTCCCCATTGACCTCCACTCATACCACACCATACAGAACCCTTAGTAATTGTTTTTGGGCTGTTACTCATCAATTGTATTTTCCATATATCACTGAATGCAAGGACAATACAGTCAGCCCTCTGTATCCATGGATTCCTTATTCACAGAGTCCAGCATGCACAGCTGGAAAATATTTTTTTAAATATATAATTTTCAAATAGCAAACCTTGTCATTTTATATATGGGAAACTATTTTATTATGCCACTGTATTTACTGAGATTTGAGTATCCATGGATTTTGGTATTCACTTGGGGTCCTAGAGCCAAACCCCAGCAGACACCAAGGGCCCACTTAAGTTGGGAGATAAACAACTAGCAAAATTAAAATTATACCATTACATTACAATATCATATGTACAAACTAAATGTATTTGCATGTACATAGTTTCATGTGGTTAAAGTGAAAATTTTGTAAGATATGATGTTTTTAAAATAAAATTTAAAAACCATTTTTAAAAATCATTTTTTAAACGGCCTCTCCTTTCTCCTCCCACTGAATCTCACCCCACTCACACCATCTCTTCAGCATTTTAAAGGGATGCAGGTGAACTCCACAGTCTGTTTCTGCCAAAAAGGAGTAGTGTGACACCCCCCCCCCTTAAGGCGTCACCTGGTGCAGCCTGCACCCCCCTAGTGATGCTCATGGAACAGTTCTTATCATCAGGAAGTTCTTTTTAATGTTTAAGTGGAATCTCTTTTCCTGTAGTTTGAATCCATTGCTCCATAACCTAGTGTCTCCGGAGCAGAAGAAAACAAGTTTGCTTCAGCCTCAATATGACATCCCTTCAAATATTTAAACAAGGCTATCATGTTACCCCTTAACCTTCTCTTCCCAAGGCTAAACCTATTCAGCTCCCTAAGCTGTACCTGATAGGGCATGGTTTCCAGATCTTTCACCATTTTGGTTGCTCTCATCTGAACATGCTCCAGGTTGTCAATATCACTCTGAATTGTGGTGACGAGAACTGGACACAGTCTTCCATATGAGGTGTGACCAAAGCCAAACAGAGTGGTACTATTACTTCCCTTGAGTTGATACTACACTCCTATTTATACAGCCTAGAATCATATTGGCTTTTTAGCTGTTCTCTAGTCCATCATCCAATTTATAAAGATGTCGAATAGCACTAGGCCCAGGTCAGAGAGCTCTGGTGCCACAATAAACTACAGTTCCCATGCTTCCTTAGCACTGAGCCAGGACAGTTAAAGTGGCCTCAAGCTGCATTATTTGGGTTTAGGGTGGTGGGGGAACCGACGAAGGTTTCTCCAGCACCAAATCCCCTACTTAACCCAATGACAGCCTGCTCTGACGCGTTTAACATCCACTTTGCAGATAAAATCTCTCGGATAAGAGTCGACTTAGACACCATTATTCTAACAGAATCCGTAGACGAGGTGTCCAGCAACTCCGTTGATGGCATTTTACTGGATCAGTTTCAATCTGTGAGTACCGATGATGTGGACAAGCTCCTTGGAAAAATGAGGAAGACAACTTGCCCTCTCAATCCATGTCCATCTTGGCTGGTCGTCCGGGGGGGGGGGGACGCGCTGAGAGTATTCCTGCAGGATACAATCAATGCGTCCTTCAGGGAAGGTATTGTACCATTGTGTTTGAAAGAGGCGGCCATTAGGCCACTTCTGAAAAAGCCTTCCCTGGACCCCCTGGATAGAAATAATTACAGACCAGTCTCCTTGCTACCTTTTCTAAGCAAGGTGCTCGAGAGGGCAGTTGCTTCCCAACTCCAAGCAGTCTTGGATGAAACCGATTGTCTCGATCCATTTCAAACCGGCTTCAGGACGGGATTTGGAGTGAAGACTGCATGGTTGCTCTGACCGATGACCTCCGCCTGGGCATCCACAGCGGTAGTGTGACCCTGCTGGTGCTCTTGGATCTCTCAGCAGCTTTTGATACAATAGATAATTCTATCCTCTTGGATCGCCTGAGAGAGTTAGGAATCGGAGGCACTGCTTTGCAGTGGTTCTGTTCCTTCCTCTCGGGCAGGTCTCAGAGGGTGAGACTCGGGGACAGTCGCTCTTCCAAAATTGAGCTCAACTGTGGCATCCCCCAGGGCGCCATCCTGTCCCCAATGCTATTTAACATCTATATGAAGCCGCTGGGTGAGATCATTTGGAGGCATGGAGCGCGGAGTCTTCAGTACGCCAATGACACCCAGATATATCTCTCCATGACCCAATCATGTGTCCAGACTTCAGATGGTGTCTCTCCTCTTAATGATTGTCTTAGAGCGGTAATGGATTGGATGAGGAAAAACAGATTGAAACTAAATCCGGACAAAACAGAGGTACTGACAGTCACGGGCCCGAAACCAGATCTGAGAATACAATCTCCAGTCCTGGATGGAGTCACACTCTCCTCTAAGGACTGTGTTCGCAGTCTGGGGGTACTCCTAGATTCGTCACTTCACATGACTAGTCAGGTGAATGCAGCAGTCAGGAGTGCCTGTTATCAGCTTCGGCTGATATGCCAACTGCGCCCTTATCTGGATATGAGGGATCTGGAAACTGTGGTACACGCTTTGGTAACCTCATGTCTGGATTACTGTAACACACTCTACATGGAGCTACCCTCGTGACTAACACGGAAACTTCAATTGGAACAAAATATGGCAGGCAGGCTAATTACCGGAACATCTAGGAGGGAGCATATAACACTTGTGCTTAAATCCCTCCACTGGCTGCCGTTAGTTTCCGGGCACAGTACAAGGTGTTGGTTTTAACCTTTAAATCCCTACATGGCTTGGGGCCATCTTATCTCAGGGACCGCCTCTCCCTGTACGATCCCTCCCACGCACTTCAGTCCTCTGGGAAGAATCTGCTGCAGCCCATGAAGACCAGGCTCTCCAGATCTCCCAGAGGGCCTTTTCTGCGACCGCTCCCAGACTATGGAATGGCCTGCTGGACGAGATCCGTCTTATTACCACTCTTGCTGCCTTTAAAAAGGCAGTAAAGATGGATCTCCTCCGGCAGGCATTCCCAGAATAATCACCCGGTGAACTGGATGTAATCTTCCACTTACCCCTCCTGCTGCCACGATACATTTGCTGGTATTGATTTTATTGTATTTCAAGTGTGTTAAGTTGATTTTAATTCCATTATAGTTTAATTAAATTTTAAGGGGTGGGAAGGTTAGGGGGTGGGATCCAGGAATGTTTTAACTATTGTTTTTTAATTTGTTGTACGCCGCCCCAATTGCCAAGCAGAGGGGCGGGTTATAAATAAAAATTTAATAATAATAATAATAATAATAATAATAATAATAATAATAATAATAATAATTTATTTATTTCTGGCAGTCTGTAAAGGCCCCATGTCTCTGAATTTTGCTTATGTATAAATAATAAAGTGAAATAAATAAACAGCTATAAATGAACAAATAATTTGGGGGGATGCTCTCCACAGAGATATGGGATGACTTGGATCCAGACTATCTTAAAGACAGTATTTCCATATTTGAGTTTAAGATCCACAGTGGAGGTCTTTCTCTTGGCCCTATAACCATTACAGTCATGTTTAGTGAGGACACAAGAGACAGGCTTTTCAGTGGCTACTTCCAGGCTGTAGAACTTCCTCCCACAGGAGGTTTGGCTGGCTTCCTCTCTGTTCTCTATTCCCTGCAGTCCTTTTATTTTTATTTAGGCAGGCTCTGTGGATCTGGAGACCAGGGTTCAAATTCAATCTTGGGCAACTCAGACATTCTCAGCCTCAGAAAACCCTGTGATAGGTTTGCCTTAGGGTTGGCATAAGTTGGAAATGACTTGAAGGCTTGCACCAACACTTGGTTCTTAATTCATGTGGCAGAAGGAATGTTTAATGAGGTATGATGCACTTTTATCCTTTTCTTAAAATGTGTTCTAAAATATTTTTACTTTGTGCTTTGACTTATTTTAAAAACTCCTGCATAATAATAATTTTAAAAACCTAATGGCACTTCATTTTAATTTGTTGTAAGCCACCTTGGGTCCTGTGCCAAGAAAAAGGTTTGCTATAGATTGATTAAAGAAATAAATATGGATGGCTTTTGAAAATTGCCTGGAGAGGGCAAAGCAGAGGCCTTGAGGCATTAGACTAATCTGGATCTCTGTCTCTCACTCTCTCTGTGTATAAACTTTTTTTTATAATTTATAATTTATTATTTATTTATGGGATTTATGCCCCACCTTTCTCCCAAAATGGGATTCAAGGTGGCTTATAATAATCTAAAAAGATGAAACTAAAACATTAATTACAAAAGTTAAAAAGTAATTAAGTACTAATATTAAAGCATACTGTATATACTCATGCATAAATCAATTTTAGCCAAAAGTTTGTCCCAAAAAACCTGAGTTGTCTTATCCACAGGTCAATGTAAATGCTATACTTTAACTCTTATTTAAAAAACAAAAAACAAAAAACTTCCCTGGTGAAAGGCCAGAACGTTCTCTGTGCTGGAAGCACTGACCCCTCTCTACTCTCTCATCCATCCAGCCTTTTTGATGAGCACAGTTATGCCTGCTGGAATTTTAAAAGTTCTTAGGTATTGTTTCCCCCCCTGGCGCTTCATCCTTTAGACCAGAGGTTGGCAACCTACGGCCCGCAGGCCGGAAAAGGCCCCGTTCGCCGGACTTACTGGCCCAGGCCGTTGGTTGCCACCGTTGCCACCGCCGCGCGCCGCCGCACGCCGCTACGCGCCGCCATCCAGGCGCGTTTTTGGCCACGCGCTTGCTGCAGCCGCCATTTTGACTACGGCCATCACGGCCGCGATTTAGACTACCAAAATGAGCCGTGGACGCTGCGCCGCAACCTCTACAGTGGCGGCGGCGGCGGCGGCGGCGGCGGCGGCATCATGTGCAGGGGAGTCGCGCGCGGCAGCGGAGGGTACCCTCTTCTGCCGCGTGCGACCCCCCTGCACACGCGGCGGCCATCGCCGTAGGCCGCAGCGTCCACGGCGCATGTGCGGCTGCCATTTTTGTAGTCCAAATCGCGGCCGTGACGTCACGGCTGCGATTTGGACTACCACAGTGGCGGTGGCGGCAGCAGCAGCAGCAGCATGTGCGGGGGGGTCGCGCGTGGCAGCGAAGGGTACCCTCTTCCGCCGCGTGCGGCCCCCCCGCACATGTGGCGGCCGTCGCTGCAGGCCTCAGCGGCCACGGCGCATATGCAACTGCAATTTTTGTAGTCCAAATCGCAGCCGTGACGTCACGGCCGTGACTTGGACTACAAAAATGGTGGCTGCACATGCGCCGTGGCCGCTGAGGCCACGGTGGCGGCGGCGGCGGCGGCGGCAGCGTGTGCGGGGGGTTGCGCATGGCGGAGGAGGGTGCCCTCCTCCGCCGCGTGCGACCCCCCCGCACACGCAGCGGCCGTCGCCATAGGCCGCAGGGGCCATGGCGCATGTGCAGCCGCCATTTTGCTAGTCCAAATCGCGGCCATGACGTCACGGCCACGATTTGGACTACAAAATGGCGGCTGCATATGTGCCATGGCCGCTGAGGCCACAACTGCGGCGGCGGCGGCGTGTTTGGGGGGGTCATGCGTGGCGGAGGAGGGTACCCTCCTCCGCCGCGTGTGCCCCCCCGCACACGCAGTGGCCGCCGCCGTAGGCCGCAGCTGCCACGGCACATGTGCGGCCGCCATTTTTGTATTCCAAATCGCGGCCGTGACGCCATTTCCCCCCCCCTCGGCCCAGCCGAGACCTGGGCCATGGGAGACCGGCCCAGGTCTCAAAAAGGTTGCCTGTGCCTGGGTCAACGTATAGTTGAGTATATACAGGTTAAATGTGGAGTATGATTGGGTTTATAAGTTATATAGACTTATATATAACTTATATTGTATATATAACTTATAAACCTGTATAGTTGATTATATATGAGAAACATGGAGTATGCTTGGGTTTATAAGTTATATAGTCTTATATATAATTTACATATATAACTCATATATAAATTATGAATTCATATACGTATAGTCAAGTATATATAGGTTAAATGTGAGGTATGTTCGGGTTTATTTGTTATATCATCTTACATATAACATATATAACTTATAAACCCCATATATAGTCATTTATATATAGGTTACACATGGTGTATATTTGGGTTTCTAAGTTATATAGTCTTATACATAACACATATATAACTCACATATACCTTACAAAACCACATATAGTCAAGTATATATGGGTTAAACTGGGGTATATTAGGGTTCATAAATTATATAGTCTTATATATAACACATATATAACTCATATATAACTTATAAAACCATATATAGTCAAGTACATATGAGTTAAACATGGCATATATTTGGGCTTATAATTCATATAGTTTTATACATAACAAATATATAACTCATATATAACTTATAAACCTATATATAGTCATGTATATACAGGTTACACACGGTGTATATTTGGATTTATAAATTATATAGTCATCTATCTATCTATCTATCTATATCATATATAACTTATAAACCCAAGACAGTTGTACATAAGGGTTTATAAATTTGAAAAAAAACAAACAAACAGAGACAGAGTGACAAATGCAAAGAAATCTAAGTAGGATCTAATATCCAGGAGAGAACTCTAGGAACAACACTGGACCTCAGAGAGTTAAGAATCTGGGATGCTTAAAGACAGGGGTAGGCAACCTTTCCCCTTTAAGGGCCGAGGGACTTCAGCTCCCAGAATCCCAGGAGCTATTGGCCAACATGGGACTATTGGCCAACATGGCTGAGGCTTCTGGGAGCTGAAGTCCCTCGGCCCTTAAAGGGGAAAGGTTGCCTACCCCTGCTTAAAGATGTTTCCCTGCAGTGTTTGTTTCTAGTTATTTTCAGAGGAGGAGGAGGATGCATGATGTTGATATCCCTTGTCTGTTTCTTGCAAGCCAGGGAGGCTGCTGTTCTGCCTCCATCCCTTGCAGGCCAGGGGTGCAGCCTCCCTGTCTGACTTTCTGTCTGTCTGTCTGTCTGTCTTTCTCTGCCCCCCTTAAGCAGCCTTTCCTGGAGGTGATGTTTTGCAATGGTGACATTCGTCTAGCAACCGCCAGCAGCTGGGTTTGGCTTTGAAACGGGCCAAGACAATGGGCGCCACTGTTCTCGCCGCCTGGCCTTTCTTTCTTTCTTTCTTTCTTTCCCTGCCATTTGCCTCGTCTCTTCTGCCTGATTGAGCGGCCCTCCTTGTTCCCAGAGCCCCCGCCAGGGATGACAGGGATGACAGGAGCCAGGTGAGAGGAGATGGAGGGCCCAGGTGCGCCCAGGACCCCAAAGCCAAGCCAGATCGAAACCAAGGGACTCCCAGAAGATCCTGGCCGGAGGGTCCAAATTGTAGGGGTTTAAGACCCAAAACAAACAAACAAACCCTTAGATCCTGGCTTTCGAAGGGCCTTTGCAGACTGCCAGAAATAGTGCAAATTGAGTCCACTTTAAGGGTTAGGGTTAGGGTTAGGGAATCATGGGAACTCTAGTTTATTGTAGCACCAGAGCTCTCTGACAGAGAAGGCTCAATGTCTCAGGAAAAAAACACAATTCCCATGATTCCCTAGCTCTAACCCTAACCCTTAAAGTGAATTCAATTTCTTCCCCTCTGCCAAAGCTTTGGGCGGAATCCTGCCCTGTCAAGGCTTCAACCCATGCCCCCCTCCCCCCTCTATCCAGCAAAATTCCCAACCCAACTACCAATACTACTGCCTAGTCATGGATACTCCTTCTTTGGAGGTTTTTCTGCACAAACATGGGCATCTCTCCAGAGTGCGTTCCTGCGTGGCAGGGGGTTGGAATAGATGACCTCCTGGGGACCCTTTCCAGCTTTATGGTTCTAAGCCTGCCAAAGGCCTTGATATCTGCGCTGGGACTAGGGAGGCCCAGAGCCCTGTGGCTTGCCCCAGGACACCTGGGGGGTCCCTGGCTACTTCCCCAGGCAAAGGTCAGAAGAAGAAGTGCCTTTCCCAGAACTAGCAGTCCCTCCCCTCCAAAGAGAGAGAGAGAGAGAGATGACCTGGATGCAGATTTCATGGGAATTTTGCGGGCCTCTTGTCAACAAGCCAAAAGCACTAAGCATCCACCTTCAAAACTCAGGAAGGCAATGCCCGGGCATCTTAAAGAAATTCAACTGAAAAGCAGAGAGAGGACAGCCTCTTGCAGAGGAAAGTTGATGATGGGTGCCCCGATCCGGTTCGTGTTGGCTCTGAAGTCCTGTCCCTGGGTCTGATTTGCTCTGAAGAAAGTTTCCCTGGAACCGAGACCCAAGTTCCTAAAATAATTCGAAAACAGGGATCATGCGGCACACCCTCCTGTCATGTGAAATGCCGGTAGTTATTCCTGGGAATACACACACACACGCATATATATATATATATATATATATATATACATAACACACATACACAGAGGAGTCACTGCTTGCCAAAAGCATCCACGCTGCCACACGCGTGGGGAACTACAATTCCCAGAATTCCATAGCACTGAGCCAGGAATGTTAAAGTGGTGTGAAACCGGATTATTTCTGTAGTGCGGATTATCAAGCAGTCTCTTGCGACATGAAAAGGAGGAAGAGGTGGGAAGAAGGAATCTTGCAGCACCTTGAAGACAAACTAGTGTGGGGTGTTTTTTTTCTGTAATTTTAACCTAAACTTCATATTCAGATGTAGATTCTTTTTCAGACTCAGAAGAGTGTGGTTGATATCCACGAAAGCTCAGGCTAAAATAAAAACCAATCTGTCTTAAAAGTGTTGCCACATTCCTTTTCCCCCCCCCCCCTTTCCCCTTCTTTCTTTTTATGCTGCAAGAGACTTAAGAAGACTTTTTCCTTGACAATCGCCTGATGATGATGGTGATGATGATGATGATGATGATGATGATGATGATTGGGAAAAGAAGGGCAGCAGGAACCATTGGCCTAGTTTTGCCCGGGCAACTCGATCCGCACAGCCCAGGAAAACTGTCCATTTCTCCCACCGACTTCTGGGAAGAAAGGAAGGAAGGAAGGAAGGCTTAACACAGGGGTAGGCAACCTTTCCCCTTTAAGGGCCGAGGGACTTCAGCTCCCAGAATCCCAGGAGCTATTGACCAACATGGGACTATTGGCCAACATGGCTGAGGCTTCTGGGAGCTGAAGTCCCTCGGCCCTTAAAGGGGAAAGGTTGCCTACCCCTGGCTTAACAGGAGTCATGGGGCGGGGGAGATATATATTTTTCCTTGGAAGAAGAAAAAGATCACTACTTTCAATGGGACTTTAGAAGGACTTCAGAGGAAGTGGTTGGAACCTCCTATAGGCACATTGACTCCTTTCTTTCGCTGGCTTCCGACAGTGTGCTCAGGATCGTAGGGATGGGATGTACACCCTTGCCTGGGCTTAAGTCCCATTGACCTCAGTGAGGCTTCCTCTGGAGTAGACCTACAGAAGAAGATGATCATTAAAGTGGACTCAATTTGCACTGTTTCTGGAAGTCTGCAAAGACCCTTAGTCCTCCATCCCCAAACCATTTTTTAAAAAGTCTGTCCTCCTTTTACTTACTCTGAAGGAAACCCAGCTGTTTTTGTTGTTTTTAAATGGCTTTCCTCCTTTGGCTACCGGGCTTGCATCCGCACTGCAGCAACGATCCAGGTTGAACTGCCCTGGCTCAATGCTATGGAACCCTGGAAATTGTAGTTTGCTGTGGCACCAGAGCTCTCTGACAGACTGCCTTTGGAGACTGCCAGAAATAGTGCAAATTGAGTCCACTTTAACTGCCCTGACTCAGTGCTAGGGAATCATGGGAAGTGTAGTTTATTGTGGCACCAGAGCTCTCTGACAGAGAAGGCTCAATGTCTCAGAAAAAAAATACAATTCCCATGATTCCCTAGCACTGAGCCAGGGCAGTTAAAGTGGACTCACTTTGCACTATTTCTAGCAGTCTGCAAAGGCCAAGAAAGGGCTAAATGTCGTACAAAATTACGAAGCCCATGATTCCCTAGCCTTGAGCCATGGCAGGTAAAGTGGTGTCAGACTGGTACCTTCAGTATTCTTCTCCAGCACCGCATTATCTCAAATTGAACTGCTTTTCTTCTTTCTTATCTGCTTTCTTCACTGTCCAGCTCTCACAGCCCTACATGGCGATCCCCAAACTTTGGTTCTCCAGGTATTTTGGACTTCCACTCCCAGAAGCCCCTGCCACCATGCCCAAGGTCCAGGAATCCTGGGAGTTGAAGTTCTGTTCTAGACATACCTCAACGTTTGGGAATGATTCTAACTTTAGTGCTCAGCTGTGTGTCTTGACGCTTGAGGTTCTTGTCTAGTTCTTTCAAGGCTGCCCTTCCCAGTCCTAATCTTCTTCCGATTTCTTGAATGCAGGATCCTTCCCTTGCCACCCGAAACCCCGTTGGAAGGCATTGAGAAGGGCTTACTTTAAAGGAGGATGCTCTAGACAGAGAGCGTTGGATTAGGACTCTTAATAGAGAACAGGGTTCGGATCCACCGCTCTTAAACATAAAGTCCCACTTTGGGCAAGTCACACACTCTCAGCCCCAGAGGATGGCAAGGAAAAACCAACTCTGAAGAAGCTTGCCAAGAAAACCCTATGATAGGTCTGCCTTAGGGTCGCCATAAGTTTAAAAATAAGGACTTGGAGGTACACAACAACAACAACAACAACTCTGGACAGAAGGCGCAGAGGCAAAGAGAGGCACCGTCGGGGATGGAAAAACCCACTCTGCCACCCTAGGACCACCTCGCATTGGGGTCTCTCTCTCTCTCTCTCTCTCTTTGTGTTCTCGGTGCGAGGGAACGCCCGCTCCTCCGGATTCGAACCCAGAGCCCTGTGGAGCGGAGGACCGGGGCGTGGGAGGGCCGTGGCAGAGAGTCTGTTTCCCTTCCCCTCCAGTGTTTACCGATCGCTGGAGAGGCCCTTATCTCGGGGAATATAGAACCGATTAATACAACCGCAGGTTTCCAGATAAGTGATTGTGAGGGAGATTGTTGGCGAGAAAATAGACAATTATCCGCTGTTAGCTTTACATAAAGATCGCATTAACTTGAATTAGTTATCAGACAAAAGAACATCAGAGAGCTGCACCTTTCCTGCCAAGGCAACCGGGCGCGGGGGCGCGCGGGGGCGAGCGGGGGCGCGCTTGGGGAGCCCTTGCTTTGCTCCAAGTTGGAGAATTGGGGGGGGGGGGAGGAGGAGGAAAGGGAAAGGGGGCAAGCTGGGTTTCAAAGGGGGCTGGGAAAAAGGGGAGGAGGAGGAGGAGGGGGGCTTCAGCCCAGCAGTTCCCACAAGGGAGATCTGCCTCCGAGGAAAAGAGGCGCAGCGGGAGGCGGGTTGTGAAGTCCCCCCATCCCCGAAGAAAGGAAAGAAAGGAGAGGAGAGGAGAGGATCGCCTGGCAGCAGTCAGAAAGCCCGGCCAGGTTTCCTTCCCTCCCCAAGTACAATGCACAGGGAGACCAGGTTTCCTCACTGCAAAAGAGGACGAGGCACCGCCAAATGGAGGACAGTCTGGAGGGGGGGGGGGGGAAATAGGGGAAAGAAAAGCCTAACAGGCTAATATCAATGCAATACCCATGCTTCCGAGTCCTGCTCCAAATGGAGGACCTTTAGACGTTCCAACCTTTCCCTGCACAGGAAAGGTTGGAATGGAGGGCCGGTCCTGGAAAAGGAGGACGCCTGCTCACCCTGAGCTTAAAAGCACTCCTTAGAAATGTAAACCTTCTTAGTGATGCTCCAAAGCAAGGACATTTTTTTAATCCCTCCGGGAGAGAATGGAAGAGAGATGGAGGATATGTCCTGGAAAAGGAGGACACCGTGCGGGAGGGGGGGAGGCCAGGCCCCATAGGAGAGGGGCTGAAGGCAACTGGGAGGGAAATGGAGATACTGGGAGCGGGAGGGGGTGATCAAGGCTGGAGAAAGCTAAGTATCTCATCCTGCTGGGCGAGGAGAGTCTGGCAGGAATCCCCCCCAAAAAAATTATCCCTTCGAGGGAGTGCTGGGCTCTTGGGGGAAGGGGCATGCTGGGGGGGGGGGGGGTCTCCCATGGTGTCAGCAAACAATCCCCCCCCCTTTGCTTCCATCCAGGATGGCAGAGGGAGGAATTTCTGGAACCCCCCCCCCATTGTTTTGTGTGTGTGTGTGTGTGTGTGTGTGTGTGTGTGTGTATATATATATATATATATATATATATATATATATTCATAATGTTGCCGAGCTATTTCAAAAGGAAAAAAAGAACCGCGACCCGCACAGGAAGAGTTGCACCTGAAGCGCAAAAAGAAAAAGTCGGTGTCCTTGACTTGCAGGTGGAAAGGGAAGATCTTGTAAAGGTTGCTTTTTTAGGAAGGAGGGGGGGGGGGGAAATCACAGCTGCCAGAGTCCCCTAGCCAGGGTGGCCACTGGGGAGGGGAGGATTCTGGGAACTATAGTCCCCCAAGGGCTCAGGAGGGGCGAGATCGGTCCAGAACACAGCGCAGAAATGATCCAGTTTGAGACCGCTTGAACTAGGGAATCCTGGGAACTGTGGTTTTGTGAGACACTTAGGGGGGGTTGCAGACTGCCAGAAATAGGGCAAATTGAGTCCACTTTTAGGGTTAGGGTTAGGGAATCCTGGGAACTGTATTTTATTGTGGCACCAGAGCTCTCTGACAGAGAAGGCTCAATGTCTCAGAAAATAAACAATTCCCATGATTCCCTAGCACTAACCCTAACCCTAAAAGTGGACTCAATTTGCACTATTTCTGGCAGTTTGCAAAGGCCCTTAGCCCTCTGGGTCAGAAAGTGCCACGATCAACTACAGTTCCCAGGATTCTCTAGCCCTGAGCCCAGGCAGTTCAAGGGGTCTCAACCTGGATGGTTTCTGCAGTGTGTTCTGGCCCTTTGGGCCTGTTCCCCCCCCCCCCCAGTCCCTCCCAGTCCCTCCCAGTCCCTCTGCCTGGCCAGGGCCCTCGGGGGGCTGGGCGGGGAGGCCTGGCTGGCTCTGTGTGGTCCGGCCCTTCCTTTCCAGCTGGCCTTTCTTTTCCCTCCTGGGCCTGAGCCTGAGCCTGGGCCCGAGCCTGGGCCTGGGCCTGGGGGGCTCCCTCGGCTCGTTTGCACCTGCGTCGCTTCGGGCTCCTTCAGGAATGCGCTGAAGCTTGTAATCAGCTTTGTGGAGGAGCCATTGAGTTGCACGGCTGAGTGAAACTTGCAAAGCTCGCCGAGCCCTGGCCCAGTGAATAGGAGTCAGCATGGGGCTCCTCTCCAAGCCCCGCCGCTGCCAAATTCCAGCAGAGCCCCTCACAATCGCTCCACACAAGCGCCGCGGCTCCTGCTTTCCAGCCAGCCATCCCGCCCCACACACTCAGAAAGAGGCAGAAAAGAAAAGACAGGCCGGGGAGGGGGGAGAAATAAATACCCGCCGACGAGGATAGCAGTTTGTTCCCAGATTAAGAGCGAAAAAATGAAGGAGGCACCGGTGGGTGGATTAGCTACCCACCTAGCTAGCTAGTTTAACTATCCATCCATCCATCCATCCATCCATCCATCCATCCATCCATCCATCTATCCATCCATCCATCTATCTATCTATCTATCTATCCATCCACCCACCCATCCATCTATCTATCTATCTATCTATCTATCTATCTATCTATCCATCCATCCACCCACCCATCTATCTATCTATCTATCTATCTATCCATCCATTCACCCCTCTATCTATCTATCTATCTATCCATTCACCCATCCATCCATCCATCTATCTATCTATCTATCTATCTATCTATCCATCCACCCATCCATCCATCTATCTATCTATCTATCTATCTATCCATCAATCCATCTATCTATCTATCTATCTATCTATCTATCTATCTATCTATCTATCCATCCATCCACCCATCCATCTATCTATCTATCTATCCATCCATCCACCCATCCACCTATCTATCTATCTATCTATCTATCTGTGAGGCTCCACTTTTTGGTTTCAAACTCTCTTTTGTTTAAGGGCAGCTTGGTTGTCTTTCAGGAGGAAAGTTAACTGTAAAAATTGTCCTCGCAAACAACTCTTGAGGGGAGGGAGGAGATCCTTTTCTTTTCCTCTTTAAAAAAATATATATATATATATATACATTTCACAACCCATATGTGGCAGAGTGTCCTGTTGCAAGGGTTCCTGCGAAAACAGCACATTTGGGGTTAGTGGTTCAGAGAAAAGACAAGAAAGGGACGTTTAATAATGTCAAGCAAAGGCTTCAAGAGCCCATGTTGGACTAAAACCTGCGCATATCTAGACAGAAGGAAGTCGCGTTAATATATGTTGGAATTCCTCCTATGAACGTCCTCTTGCAAGAGAGCAAGATTTTGCTTGACGTTCACATGCCACTAACTTGACTTCTCAGTAAATATTGTGTTTATAATCTATTTAAGTGCTGATGCTGTGAAAAAGTGGCCACAGGAGTCCAGGGCACTCTGGCTAAGTATGGGCCTTGGCAGACTGCTAGAAATAGTGCAAATTGAGTCCACTTTAAGGGTTAGGGTTAGGGAATCATGGAAACTATATTTTATTGTGGCACCAGAGCTCTCTGACAGAGAAGGCTCAATGTTTTAGAAAAAACAAAACAATTCCCATGATTCCCTAGCACTAACCCTAACCCTTAAAGTGGACTCAATTTGCACTATTTCTGGCAGTCTGCAAAGGCCTTTAGTCTTCCTAAAATTCAAAGATATAGCATTGTTGGTGTAGAAAATCAGCATGCAGAAGGATCTTGCAGCACGTTTGAGACTGAAAAAAAGAAGTTGGTTGCATGAGCTACCATAGACTTGAACCTACTTCTTTCGTAAACTTCAGCCTACTTCTTCTTCAAAGAGGCATCTGAAGAAATAGGCTGAAGTCTACGGAAAACCATACTTCTTTCGGTTAGTCTCAAAAGTGCTACAAGTTCCTTTTTCTTCCTAAATGAGAGACCTCCGTATTATGTTGTGCCCTTTTTAATGATTATGTTCTACAAATGGGAGGGTGCAATATTAACAGATGCCCCCTAACTAGAGTCCTACTGCAGGAGGATGGAAGATGTCCCCTCCTTTATGAACCCTGAAGTGTAGAATAGATAGGAAGGATCAGTCCATTCATTCCACAGACGACTTGGGAGGGAACATCTAACTTCCTATCCTAATTGATGCTAGATTTTTCTAACGGTATCCTGACAGTACTTAGAATAGTGGTGGAAAGCAGGTATATCCCCTTCCTAAAGACCCATTTATCTGGTGCAGGAATTCAAACTTCCTTTTAAAAACAGGCTTACCATAAGGAATCTCAAAGAAAAGCCAATACTCAAACTCCTTTGTGGGCCAGATCCATTCGTTGTTGGGTGCCTTCAAGTCAAGGCGGGTTGATCACAGGCTTTTCTTGGCAAGATTTGATCAAGGCCACCCAGTCCCAGAGGGTTTTCCTGCCTGAAAGTGGGAGTCCTAGGGCCTTTGCAGACTGCCAGAAATAGTGCACATTAAATTGAGGCACTGCCCTGGCTCAGTGTTAGGGAATCATGGGAACTGTAATTTATTGTGGCACCAGAGCTCTCTCACAGAGAAGGCTCAATGTCCCAGAAAAAAATACAATTCCCATGATTCCCTAGCACTGAGCCAGGGCAGTGCCTCAATTTAGTGTGCACTATTTCTGGCAGTCTGCAAAGGCCCCTAGTCTGTTATTCAAAACCACACTAGCTCAAGCCTTCAGCGTTTCAGATTTTCAGACAGGAAGCCTCACTTAGGGCCTGAACAGACTGCCAGAAATAATCCCGTTTGAGACCACTTTAACTGTCCTGTCTCAGTGCCAGGGAATCATGAGAACTGTAGTTTATTGGGGCACCAGAGCTCTCTGACAGAGAAGGCTCAATGTCTCAGAAAAAAACTACAATTCCCTTGATTCCCTAGCACTGAGCCAAGGCAGTTAAAGTGGACTCAAAATGGATTATTTCTGGCAGTCTGTTCAGACCCTTAGTTCACAAAGGACTTATCTTTGTGAACTAAGGGCCTGAACAGACTGCCAGAAATAATCCATTTTGAGTCCACTTTAACTGCCTTGGCTCAATGCTAGGGAATCAAGGGCTTATCTTTATCTAATTGGTTAGTCATCTAATAACAATTGTTCCCAGGTCAAGGTAAAGGAATGTGTCTTTAGTGTGGTAGTAAAGTCCTTTTGACATCCAGGGCTGTCTACTACTGCCTAGGGCCCACATTCGTGACTCTCTTCTAACCTTACTTTCTGTCACCTCTTCCCAGACAGGTCTCTTCAGTCTGAGACACGGTTCCAATGGATCAAACTTCCTCGTATAACTTGAGCTCAAGGAACTTTTGCAACGTCTTGAGTCAACGGGGCTGGCATCACTTTGAAGCCTGCTGCCCGGTGGCTGGTTAGGGTCGAACCAAAACTTTTTGCTGCCTGAGACAAGGCAGCAAATGCTCTGGCTAGCAAAGTGGACCCAGCAACTTAAGGCCTGCTCACTGACTTGCAGCCCTCAAGGACCAAGTGCCTCTTCCTGGCAGTTAAAACGCAACACAACACTACATCAAACAAGTTCAAGGGCAGAGGGCCCTGTGGGGCGTCTTAGCCATACAAATTCAAATGAAAGAGGTCCAGTCTTGTTTCTAGAGCAGCCAGTCCGTTTTCTCAGACCACTTGTCCATTTTCATCCTGCTTTGAGTGCCTCTGCTCTTCTTGCACTTGTAGTTGTCCACTTTCACTGAGCTTTGCTGTTGTTGTTAACTTCCACCAAGTCGCCCTGGATTTATGCCCACCACCTCTCCAAATCAACAGTTCTGCTGAGGTCTTGCAAATTCAGGGTTTTCCCACTGACTCAATCCATCTGTAACATAAGGTCTTCTTTTCCTGCTGCCTTCCACTTTGCTGTTGTTGTGTGCCATGGAGTAGTTTCGGTTCTAGGATTCATTCGTTTTTTCTTTTTTAGGTCCAGTGGGTTTCCTTAGCGAGGAGGGATTCGAACTCTGATCTCCAGGTTCCTAGTCTAACACTGAAAGTACTCCACCACTGTGGCTCTGGCCTTCCACTTTACAAAGCATTGTTGTCTTTTCCAATGCGCTGTGTTCTCATGGATATGTCCAATGGAGCCTCAGGGCCTGTACAGACTGCCAGAAATAATGCAGCTTGAGACCACTTTAAATGCCCTGGCTCAATGCTAGGGAATCATGGGAACTGTAGTTTATTGTGGCACCAGAGCCCTCTGACAGAGAAGGCTCAATGTCTCAGAAAAAAAACAACACTACAGTTCCCATGACTCCCTAGCATTGAGCCAGGGCAGTTAAAGTGGTGTCAAGCTGCATTATTTTTGGCAGTCTGTACAGGCCCTCAGCTTGGTTCTCTTGGCTTCTGGCGAGAGTTTAGGTCTGATTTGCTCTTGGATTGATTCCTTTGTCTTTTTTGGGTCCCTGAGATCCTCCAGGACCCCATTTCAAAGGAGTTGCGGTCCTTCTGCCTTCCACAGCATCCAGTTCCACTGACTTCCACGAACTTTTTTGCTAAAGGAAGCAGTCCTTGGCCTTACAACCAGAAGCACCCTTTCCTTATCCCTTGTTCAAGGCTTTCTTGATTCCTCCTTCTTCGTTTTCTCGCCTTGATCCTTCAAGAGAGCATCTCACTTTGACAACACTGGAGTTTTTAGCATTTCCTGGAGGTAGGAAGAACTCAGATAAATTCACATTGAAACAAGGTGTTTCTTCTACTCCTCTAACTGAATCAGTAACTTCTCCCAACTCACGGTCGTTTCATTTAATTGCCGGCTGCGTTTATTTTGAGAAAGACCCCAAGGGGAGGACCAGTCCGCAATTACCTTCAACCAGGGTGACCAGAGATCCTCCTTTTTCAGGACCTGTCCTCCATTTCAGCCTTCTGTCCAGGAGGAATTCCAAAACGTCCTCCATTTGGAGCAGGATTAAGAAGCATGAAATTATGAGTGTCTTTAGCTTTTGTTTGGTCACGTCCTCAGTTTTTCTTGAACGTCCTACATTTTGTGGAGCCTTCTCTTCTTTGCAGTGAGGACAGCTGGTCACCCTGCCCTCAAGGGCTGCAACCTCGTTGTGCAAAGCCGTCTCTGGGGATGGCGAAGTCTGGAAATGTGGGTTAGGTCCAGCATGTGGCACAGCTCTGAGGGCTGAGCCTTCAGGAAGTTCCAGTTTGACCCCTTCTTTCTCCAGATCTTCACTTTGGAAGACCTTCTCGTTGGACTTCCATCCTTACTGACGACCAACCAGTGGAAAGAAGGACCGGGTGAGCAGTTTGATCCGCGTCAAAAGCTGTGGCAACACTCCTATGCGCACTTTACTAGAGATCCCACTTTAGTAGATTTGAAGTGTAGGATCCAGCTGGACAACTCCCATTGATTTCAGCGTGGGCTTAACTGCTTCTTAGTGAAATCAAGGGAACAAACATGGAGCCTCCAGCTTTAAGCATTTTTAACGCCAATTTGATGCTCTTTTGGAAAGAAAGAAAGAAAAAAAAACTTCTCTGATTTAATGCGTTTGTAGTTGAAAGGTAGTGACGGAAACTGTACTAAAGTTTGGAAGCAAAAGGGGCCAAGAAGCCCAAACTGTGTCCATCCTTGACACCTGAAATGTATAAACCAAAACCTCCGACTCTTGTAACGGTTCCCAGAAACGACTCCAATCCTTGCTTCTTTCCTCCAGAATAAAGTTTCTCTCTGGCCCCTCTTTCTTCCCCTCCCCGGCTGGCTTGGAAGCTGGATGCTCTATTTTCGACCGTGTTGCTTCTTCTTCCAGCCATTCTCAGTGACAAGTCATGAGGATATGCAGTAATTCAGAAATTAGTGAATTTTTTTTATTCTTGGTGGGGGCGTTGGATTAAGAGGCTGGGAGAGTGTGAAACAAGTCAACGTGTAATTGTATGATAAGGCTCTCACGAGGAATTTATTGGCCAAGTTGCTATTTCTATTCCTTCCTAATCTCGTTTAGCACATTCATTCTCTGCAATCTGTCTCCATAATCTTCTGTGACAGAATGGCAGCCAATAGAAGCATGCATGTTTGGAGAGAAGAGAAAATATGCAGAGGCGTGATAAACTGATGCTAATTATCCATATTTAGGACACCGAGTGCAGAAGATCAAGGTTTACAAATAACAAACCCGAGCCAGTGATGATGGCTTCCTAGGGTGGAATATATTGGAGGGGACAAGATAAGGGCTTCACATGCCGAAGAGATTTATTGGTCAAAGGGTTCACCTTCCACTTCCCCCACTTTTATACAGCAGTAAATGATTTAGGCTAAATTCACCAGAACATTACTCTTTTATTTGGCAACGGGCCATGACTTGCTCCCGCTTTGTGTCTTTTCAATGCAAATCCTTGTAGTGTAACATCAGTTGATAAGAAGGAAATAATTGAAGTAATAGGTAATTCCCTTTAAATTGGGCATATAAGGACAGTAAGGTAATCGCCATCTAATGGGCTGGGAAGGGGAAGGGTTGAGTCCAGAGGAGAAAATAGAGAGCGGAGGGGAAAAGAAGACCAAACGCCGGCTATTCGCCTACTTTGGGACCAGCAACGAGCAAAGAAAGAAAGAAAGAAAAAGTTTTGGGTTGGGTATAAGGCACGCTTCTAAGCTGAGACTTATAGCCCTGACTGCTTCATCCCCCCCACCCACCCAAAAAGAGGTCTCTCCCTGTCCCAAAATCCCTGGAAAGGAAGAAATCGTACACACATTGAAATGATGAAGTTAACTCCATCCCATCTTTGGCTCGCTCTTGTTTCCTCTCTCCCTCCCTCCCAAAGTTGGCTCTGAGAAATAATGCGGGGATTCAATTTGGCAATATTTGGGCTGCACGGTTGAGAGGTTAGCCGTAGTGATCTTAGTACTTTGCAATAATTGTGTTGTCAATTTTCCAGGCTGCTTCTGCACCTTGAGAATAGGCTCGGTTGGCAATGGGTTTTAGGGGATGGTGTGTGAAGCTGGTTTTATTCTCTTTAACATAGGCAGAAAATGCACTGCATTCTCCCTTTGCCTCTCCCTTCTTCTTTTTAAAAAAGCCTTTCTTTACCTTTGCAGAATCACAGTGCCTTTGATATTGACTGTTCCTCTTTTGCTCGTCTTAGGGACGCATCCTTGGTTGGTTTCAAGCTGCTAAGATACCACCGCTGCTTTCCAATCCAATAAAAGGTTAGTAGGAAAATTATCATCTTTAATTAGCCATCAGGTAGGCAGTGTTGCTTGGGATCGGAAAGAGACTGGCTTGATAAAGGGAAAAGGGAGAGTCTCATCTCCTTCTCCCACTCATTTTGCAAATGGTGACCATGCGAAGCTGAGAGCTCACACCTTCCCAGAGCTTTTCTGGGCTCAATCCAATTCCTAGCCTTCACTAGAACAGGCCAGTTACTCTTCTTCCAGCTACAGGAAAAGAAATCCAGTTGCTAATCCTAACTAAGGGCCTTTGCAGACTGCCAGAAATAGTGCACATTAAATTGAGGCACTGCCCTGGCTCAGTGTTAGGGAATCATGGGAACTGTAATTTATTGTGGCACCAGAGCTCTCTGACAGAGAAGGCTCAATGTCTCAGAAAAAAATACAATTCCCATGATTCCCTAGCACTGAGCCAGGGCAGTGCCTCAATTTAATGTGCACTATTTCTGGCAGTCTGCTTAGGCCTTATGTTATGTTATGATTTAAGAGGGCGATCTGTCAGTATTTGTAGGACTTGAGCTCCTCTCTTTAAAAAGAATAAAACCAAATTTTGATCGCTTCTGCTTTTGAGGGGAGAGCAGAGATGATGTCTGGTGTACACCAGATACAAAAGGTACTCCGCATCGAGTACTATTCATGCAGTCTATTGGGGCTTGAAACTCCAGGCCACACTATTGTCCCACTTGCTTCAGGTTAAAACGTGAGTCATAAATTGTATCTACACTTCACAGTACTAGCAGTTTGATAAACACTTTACCAGCCTTGGCTCCATCCTAGGGAATCCTGGGTAGTTTGGTGAAGCACTTAGAAGCTTCTGCTAGAGAGATCTAACCCTCCCACCCTCATCCCCCAAAGTACAGTACAAAAACTCTCCAGCAGAGAATTCCAGGTACCTCGCAAACTGCAAATGACAGCATTCCATCGGATGGAAAGGTGGCAGCTAAAGTGGGATCAAACTGGTGCAACTGTATGTGGTGTGGACGTCCTCAGGACAGGACTCCAAATGACAGATGATACAGAACAGCTAGTATGCTGCAAACGGCGAGAAGAAATGATACTCTCTACCAAGCTGTGGATCTTGTGCAGGTGGGAGGCATGGGGTCCGCCAGGTGTTGGTGGACTACAGCTCCCATCACTCCTAGCTAGCACAGCCTAGATGGTGAGAAATGCTGGGAGATGCAATCCAGCAACATCTGGAGGGACGCATGGATCTCACCCTCGATTTAGATCTGAGCCTTTTGAAGAGCACGGATTCTAGAGGGCCTTTCCTATGGTGTTGTACCCTGGGAAAGAGGCATAACTATGAGAATGGTCCAAAACACACTGCAGAAATAATCCAGTTTGAGACCATTTTAACTGCCTTGACTAAGGGGGGTTGCAGACTGTCAAAAATAGTGTGAATTCAGTCCACTTTTAGGGTTAGGGTTAGTGCTAGGGAATCATGGGAATTGTTATTTTTCTGAGACATTGAACCTTCTTTGTCAGAGAACTCTAGTGCCACAATAAAATACAGTCCCCATGATTCCCTAACCTTAACCCTAACCCTAAAAGTGGACTGAATTCACACTATTTCTGACAGTCTGCAACCCCCCTAAGATATTCTGGGAACTATAGTTTTGTGAGACAATTTTGCCTTCTCTGTCAGAGAGCTCTGGTGCCACAATAAACTACAGTTCTCAGGATTCCCTAGCACTGAGCCAGGGCAGTTAAAGCCATCTCAGACTGGATTATTTCTGCGGTGTGTTTTGGACCATAGAAAACATGGGCGGATTGAAGGTTCCTGGAATTCCATAGTAAACCACTTTGGCAGGGCGAGAAGGTGATGGGGATGGGGAAAAAGCGCATCCACTACTAGAGTCTCCCCTACTAGTCAGACATGTGTTTGAGTACAAGGTTGTGGCCGCATCATCTTTTGCTTCGCCCTAATTTATTTAGGTAGATATCACCGTGATCTCTAGCATCCAGTCTACACCAAGATCGGAAGACCAGGAGTTCAAGACGACAAGAAGCAAAGATTTCAACGGAGAACTACTCTCTGTGCAGAGTCTGGCAAAAGGATGAGTTTGGACTACATCTCCCAGAATCCCCCAGCTTTTTCCGAGCTGGCAAGAGATCAGGGATATGCTTGACAAGGTGGAGTTGTTTGAACGTTACACTAGCTTGTATTGTGGTCGTCTTCCTTTTCACCCACGCTACGCAACCCGAGGCCTACTAGAGGTTTACTAGCTCTAGTAACCACAGGACTAAACTCTACCATCAGAGGCGGAGCGATCTGCCACGATTCCCACACCGTGAAGAGGAGACTCAGGTCTGGGGATGATGGTGTTTGCCCTGAGTAGTCCCTCCATTCTGCAAGGGAGGGGGGGAACATAAAAGTCAATTTTTCAGTAAAACCCAAATGAAGAGTTATTGTCTGCTCTTTTCCTTTGTGTGAGATCTTTCCCCAGTATAATCCTTGGAGTATTAGCATCAACGCTTATGTGTAGTTCTCTGTTTTCCTTGAGAAGGGGGTGCTCTACACAGGAACACTGATATATCTCTCTATGGTCATTTGGTCAGTATTGCTTGTGAAGAGGTCACTTCCCATACCCCTCCTTTTCCTGAGGATAATAAAGTTTTATGATTCTTTGTCTGCTAGCACACTTTCCTCTCTGCTCTTACCAAGCATGGATGCAGAAACCAGACTTTGCTCCTAAAGATGTTTTTCTTCTTACTTGCACTCATGGAGCAGAGCTATCTAGAGACCTCTGTCCCAAAGTACAGTTTTTTCTACTGATTAGTTATTTTTGTAGAACCTAGATATAGCAATAAAGTTAGGGGGGTTGCAGACTGCCAGAAATAGTGCAAATTGAGTCCACTTTTAGGGTTAGGGTTAGGGAATCATGGGAACTGTAATTTATTGTGGCACCAGAGCTCTCTGACAGAGAAGGCTCAATGTCTCAGGAAAAACAAACCAATTCCCATGATTCCCTAGCACTAACCCTAACCCTAAAAGTGGACTCAATTTGCACTATTTCTGGCAGTCTGCAGTTTCTTTTTACGGGCCAGTGTATCCTGTTTATTTACTAGAAGCTCAGATCTAGTCTTTTTACCAAATACATGTGGAGTACACACTTGTTGCTGCTGTGTTGCTGCTGCTAAACTGATTTAACCACAAATTAACCAAACCCATAACAATCCTGACCACGTTTACTCGGAAGTCCTAGTGGTTTGAGTAGACCAGGGTTCAATTCCCAGCTCCGCCAAGAAACCTACTGGGTGACCTTGGGCATGTCACACTCTCTCAACCACAGCAGATGACAATGGCAAACCTCTTCTGCACAAATCCGGAATCCCATGATAGGTTCGGTTTAAGGTCGCCATTAGTTGGCAACGGCTTGAAGGCACAACACTCACACACACAAACAAACAGAATAGCATTGAAGTTCAGTGGTAATAATTATCAGGGAAACATGATTGGGGAAAAATGTAACTTGGCTTGACACTTTAGGGGACTCTGAACTAAATCCGATCATTAAAGTGAATGGGGCTTTTTAGGCGACGCTAAAAAATCGCATTGATTCTGACGTGTCTAAATACTTCCACCTGAAGCAGACCCATTCAATCAACACGAAGGTAAATCCCATTGATTCAATGGGTCGTCTCTATTTAGTGGCAACAATAGGATTTAGTCCAGGGTTTATACTGATTTTAACATGAGCTTTCCTCATATTTATTCCACTGCACACAAAGACGGTAGTCTCAAAAGTACGACAAGTGACCTTTGCGTACTGATCCAAAGTAACAGAGCTACGTCTTTGAGTTCTATATTATACTTATTAAAATATACTGTACGATTTTGAAATTGTTGTATTCCTTCAAGTCCTTTCCGACTTTGGCGCCCCTAGGCGAACCTATCATGGGGTTTTCTGGGGCTGAGAGTGTGTGACTCGCTCAAGGTCACCCAGTGAGTTTCCATGACCTAGCGGGGATTCGAACCCTGATCTCCAGAGTCGTAGTCCTACATTCAAACCGCTACACGACGCTACTTTACTATTGTACTGTACCATACAATATGCTAAACGATTTTGGTATATGTTCGCTGCTTGTCTCCAAATGTGAGGTATCAAACTCAAAGTGCATATCTTTAAATACTAAAGTTTGGCATTCTAGTCCAAGAATAAGGATCACAGCTTCATATCGAAAGCTAAGAACACATTCAAGGAATGAATTAAAATGCGGGAGAGAGGAGCATGTGTCCCCTTGTGCCTGCTGCCACACAGCAGGATTAATGCAGTTTGGCACCGCTTTAACTGCCATGGCTCTATCCTATGGAATCCTTGGAATTGTTGTGGCACCAGAGCTCTCTGACAGGGAAGGCTAAATATCTCACAAAACTATACATCCCAAAATCCCATAGCATTGAGCCATGACAGTTAAAGCGGTATCAACCCCAAAGCAAATGGTAGCGAAGTCCTACAGCCAGACATGAGTGCTCAGAAATGAGTCCCACTCAGTTGGGCGAGGCTCAGTTCCCACTGAATAGGATTCTGGTGGCATGGGTTTAAAGATTGTGGTTTACTCCTCCTTAACCTGAGTCATGGGATTCACTGGAGTTTTTCTTGGAGACAATTTCTTTTTCTTGGTTAACTTTTTCAGACAACAGGGTTGTGGTCCTTGAACTAACCTAATCCATGCTCTTCCCAAATCTGTGGGAAGAATTGGTTGGCTGGATTTTTCCTTGCAAAACAACAAACCAGAACATGCCTAAACTATGTAGGGACACATTCACCTCCAGTCTCTTATTTGCTTCTTTTGTTCTTCACTAGTTTGTTGTTGCTGTTGTTGTGTGCCTTCAAGTAGTCTCAGACTTAAGGCGACCCTAAGGGGGACATATCATGAGGTTTCCTTGGCAAGTTTCTTCAGAGGGAGTTTGCTATTGCCATCCTCTGAGGTTGAGACAGGGTGACTTGCCCAAGTTCACTTAGCCTGGTCTCCAGACTCCAACAGTCAAGCCACTACACCAGACAGGCTCACTAACCCCACTCCTAAAAACATTCAAAACCTGCAAAGGATCCATGTAGAATATTTCATTTCCCAGTTTACTTTTCTTTTCTTTTACTTTACTTTATTTTTATTTTACTTTTGACAGTGTTTTGCAGTCAGCATGCTGGGACAGAGGTCTGGAGACACGAGTTTCCTGCGTTCTCCACCAGGCAGACTATAGTTTACAATGTAGAGGCCACCTGATTCATGAACCAAGGTTTCCATGTCAATCAAACCAAAGCTTAGATTCCCATGTAGAGCTGCCAATGGGCTTTATAGTTTTGGAATAAACTCATCATCTTGGCTTGCATGGAAACATACAGAGATGCTAAAGAGGCTAAGATAACTGTTTTGAAGAGTACTGATGGACTCATGAAGTGTACTGGCCTTGAATTTCACCTATTCAGGTGAAAGTAACAAAAGTGCAGTGAGCCAGCATGGTGTAGTGGTTTGAGTGTTGGACTATGACTCTGAAACCCACTGGGTGACCTTGGACAAGTCACACACTCTCAGCCTCAGAGGAAGGCAAAGGCAAACCCTTCTGAGAACAAACCTTACCAAGTAAAACTAGTAATAGGTTCCCCTTGTTGAAGGCGCATAAATTCCCATTCTTCCCTCCAAACTCCTTGCCTTCCTGCAGGCTATTACTGTTTTATGGCCACAAACTCACTTTTCTTCAATATAAGTGCACTAATCTAAAGGTTTGCTCCTAAGTAATGATGAATAGGGATTGGGCTGTATGCGAAATATGGGACTCTACGTATCCTATAGAAGAGATGATTCCTTGGCTAGACCTGTGCTGGTTTGTCCCACTCCTACTAATAAAGGTTAACTCTCAAAAGGTGCCACAGTTAGACCTAGAGTACAACTCTGGGTGATCTGGAGTATACCCAAAAGGATTTCTGGGTCTCACTTGATTTAGCAGCAGCAATGATTCCCTTTCGAAATCAGATGGCTGAAAGATGGAAAGCTGGCTTTGGGAGGGAAGAAGAGTGGGTTGTGTGTAAAAAGGCAGAAAATTCAGTGAAAATAAATTTTGGTTTAGACTTAGAAGTATTTTGCTCCTTAAATTTAAAGCATCCCAACGCCATCTCTATCTCCCACTATTTCAAACCTGTGGTGTAGTTTGCTTTAGAGTATAGTAAAATTAAAATTATCAAAAAAAATTAAAAACAGGACAGTTTGCAGACACTGCCATAGTATCTACAAGCTTTCCTTCTCTTGCTCTCACTCTTTCTCCTCTAAATAATCCGATGTGGTGGATCACAGCCAAGTTTTTCCACAAAGTCTGAGACTGGCAACTGGTTCAAGTTTTCTTCTTCTTCTGAGTTTGAAACCCATGGTTTCCATGGAAGTTTGCTTCTAAAATCTGAAGATACTTTAAGTTCAAAATCTACAGTTGGAAGCATTTCTTCATGCATTCAAAACAAGTTGGCATAAGAATATGTAATGCTAATTCTCTCATTTGCTCTCTCTTAGTAGCACAAACCTTAGTCTGACAGTTTATGAGCAAATATTTACCTTACGTGCAATAAATGTATGTTCTCATATTTCTTAAAACAAATGGCCCATTTTCAAATACACAGCCACACAAATTACATTAAGATAAAGAATCTGATTTAGTTTTATGACATTCTCTCTAGTAAAAAGATTACTTACAATTTCAGCCAGATCCACAGTTTGGTTATGCAAAAATATGAGGAGTCAAAACTGTTAGAATTATGGTTTGATAAATTGTGGTTAAATTAGTTTAGCAGCAGCAACAAAGCAGCAACAAACGTACTCCACAGGTATTTAGTAAAAAGACTAGATCTGAGCTTCTGGTAAATAAACAGGATACATAAGTAAGTAAAAATAAACTAACTTTATTGTTACATCTAGGTTCTACAAAAAAAAATTAATCAATACAGTAAACTTTTTTTTCTTATTAATCAGTAGAGAAAACTAAAAAAACTAAAAACTAAAAAGATGGTGGAACTCTATAATGGTGGCCAAGACTAGAACAGGCACCAACTGTGGCACAGATCACAAATTACTCATATCAAAAATAAGAGTAAAACTCAAAAAGAAAACAAAATCAGTGATTATACCAAAATATGATCTAAATAATATCTCAATGGAATTTATTGACAACATAAGAAACAAATTTACAAATTTAAGCACAATAGACTGAGAACCAGAGGAACTATGGTCTGAAGCCACAGACAAAATAAAAGAAGAATGCAGACTGATACTTTAAATAAACAAAAAGAATGAGAAAAAACATGGATGATAGAAAAAACGCTACAAGCAATAAAGAAAAGAAGAGAAGAAAAACAAAAGGGAGCTAGGAACAAACTAAGAATTATGAATGCAACAGCACAACGGCTTGTGCCGAAAGATAAAGAAAATTACTACAATGACCAATGCAGAGAAATAGAAGACAACAACAAAAAGGGAAGAACAAGAGATTTATTTCACAAGATCCAAGAAATCAAAGGAAAATTCAAACCAAGGACTGCTCTATGACACTAAAAATAACATAATTCGACACCAGGAAGGAATAAAAAGACGTGGGATGCAATACACAAAAGAATTATACAAAAGAGATGAGAAAATGAAGGACACGTGGAATGAAAAACCATATGAAGATGAACCCCAAATTCTAAAAAATGAGGTGGCAACTGCAATAAGAGAAATAGTGAAAAACAAATCACCAGGAACAGATGAAATTCCAATTAAATTGCTGCAATCCACATTGACAGAGTCAACCTTAGTGCTGATTAACATTTGTCAACAGATATGGAAAACAAAACGATGGCCAACAGATTGGAAGAGGTCAATATATATCCCCATCCACAAAAAGGGAGACACAAGAGACTGCAGCAACTATAGGACCATAGCACTCCCATGCAAGCAAAATTATGCTCAAAATTCTGCAACATGGACTCCAACCACACATGGAGAGAGAAATCCCAGAGGTCCAAGCGAGGTTCAGGAAAGAAAGAGGCACTAGGAACCACACTGCAAACATATGATGGCCAATGGAGCGCACCAGGGAATTCCAAAAGAAAATCAGCATGTGATTTGCAGACTACAGCAAAGCCTTTGATTGCATAGATCATGAAAGGTTATGGAATGCCCTGAAAGACATGGGAGTGCCAACACATTTGATAGTCCTGATGAGGAATCTGTACCCAGGACAAGAGGCTACTGTCAGAACAGAACATGGGGAAACAGAATAGTTCCCAACTGGCAAAGGAGTCAGACAAGGTTGCATATTTTCATCTCATCTGTTCAACTTATATGCAGAACATATTATAAGAAAAGTAGGCTTGGACACAGAAGAAGGAGTAGTGAAAATAGGAGGAAGAAATATCAACAATCTAAGATATGCAGATGACACCATAATACTAGCAGAAAACCTCACATACCTGGAACACCTACTAAGGAAGATTAAAGAAGAAAGTTCAAAGGCAGGCTTAATGCTGAACATAAAGAAAACAAAAATAATGACCACTGAGGACCTTCACATGTTCAACCTAGACAATGAAGAAATAGAAATAGTAAAAGAATTCCCATCATTTGATCCATTGGGATCAAACATTGATAGAAATGGGGACTGCAGTCAGGAAATCAGAAGAAGACTAAGAATGGGGAGGGTGGCTATGAGGACAAAAGTTAGAATCATACAAGCCATCATATTTCCTATTACAATGTATGGATGTGAGAGCTGGACAGTTAAGAAAGATGATAGAAGAAAATAAACTCCTTTGAGATAATGTGGTGCTGGAGAAGAGTGTTGAGGATTCTGTGGACAGCCAAAAGGACAAACAAATGGGTCCTAGAACAGATCAAGCTGGAACCTGAAAGCTAAGATGACCAAACTCAGGCTGTCGTACTTTGGACACATCATGAGAAGAGAAGACTCATTAGACAACACAATAATGCTGGGAAAGGTGGAGGGAAGTAGGAAGAGAGGAAGGCCACATGTCAGATGGATTGTCTCTATTAATGAGGTCAAGGGTATAGGTTTGCAGGATTTAAGCAGAGCAGTGGAGGACAGGGGGTCTTGGAGATGTCTCATCCATAGGGTCACCATGTGTTGAGATTGACTTCAAGGTCAGTGAACAGCACAAGAGAAAACTATACCTTGGTACAGAGGTCCCGAGATAGCTGACCTCCATGTGTGCAAGTATGAAGAAAAATATCTTTAGAAGCAAAGCCTGGTTTCTGTGTCCATGCTTGGTAAAAGCAGAGAGCAAAATGTGCTAGCAAACAAAGAATCATAAAACTTTATTACCCTCAGGAAGAATCCCCAGGAAGAGGAGGAGTATAGGAAGTGACCTCTTTACAAGCAACACTGACCAAATGACCATAGAGATAAATCAATGTTCTGTGTAGAAGACACCCTTCTCAAAGGAAAACAGAGGTACACACAAGCACTGATGCTAATACTCCAACAAAAACTAATCAGTGCAACAGTATATCACTGTTATTATTTCCTGTGATACTCTCTAACAACATTTGGATTAACTCAGACATAGCAGTGTCTGGAAAATCATTATACAAAATGATCTTGTAGCACCTTTGAGACTATCTGAAAGAAAGAACTTGGTAGCATGTGCTTTTGTAGACTTGAGCCTACTTCCTCAGATGCAGGTTTACATTTGGTTTAATTGTTTCTTAAATATGGTTTCACTGTTACACCTTAGACATTCTTATTGTTGTTATCATTCTCTACATTTTGCTTATCTCTCAGAAAATGAGGGGAAAGAGCCTCCCACTAGCTTATTGATTAATTTAGTACCTTTTAAATTCACCATTTCTACAAGAAGCTGTGGGTGGCATACACAGTTCTTTCTTTTACCTGTTTTGTCCTCACAACAATCTTGTCAGGAAGGCTGAGCTGAGACAGAATGTCTGGTCCAAGTTCATTCCAGAGAACTTAATAGCTGACTGTGGACTTGAACTGATGTCTCCTAGATGTATTTGACACTAATCATCACACCATATCAGCTAATATCAGCTTAAAATTAAACTTGAATTAATGTTTTTACTTAACATTTTTGTCAAATTGTTGGTTGGTTGCTATTTTATTATTATTATTTCTAGCATCTGCTTATCTAATGAATGAGGCTTTCTTTCCAGGTATATTAGGGGGGTTGCAGACTGCCAGAAATAGTGCATATTGAGTCCACTTTTAGGGTTAGGGTTAGTGCTAGGGAATCATGGGAACTGTAGTTTATTGTGGCACCAGAGCGCTCTGACAGAGAAGGCTCAATATCTCAGGAAAAAAAAACAATTCCCATGATTCCCTAGCACTAACCCTAACCCCAAAGGTGGACTCAATTTGCACTATTTCTGACTGTCTGCAACCCCCCTTAGATTACATTACAACTTCCATCATGGGAGCTATAGTCCAATACATCCTGATAGAAGCAGGTTGGGAAAGGCTAAGCTGGGTTTTCCATTTATATCTATATCTATATCTATATATATATAGATAGATATAGATATAGATATATATTCAAACGAAGCCCTCATCTCTTTTTATTTATTTGTTTATTTGTTTACCCCAGTGGCAAAACACTTGTTTTGTATACCAAAGGCCCAGGGTTTGATGTCTGCTCTATAGGGCCAAGAACAACTGATTGAAGACAATTTGGGGCCATTTCCAGTGTACACAAGGTTGAGGTATATCAGCCAATGAACTGAATCAATACATAAGGAAGCTTTCCTATCTTTCTAATCAGGCACAACTTGCATTTCTGTTTTGGAATGATACAAAGCTATGTCCATTGCTTAATGAATATAACATTCAGGAGATGGCTTGAATGAGTAAATAAGTCATTACCAACATAGTTTAGTGGTTTGAGTGTTGGACTACAACTCTGGAGACCAAGGTTTGAAACCCAGGAGGTGACCCTGAGCAAGTCACATGTCCTCAACCTCAGGAGAAGGCAATTGCAAACCTCCTCTGAACAAGTCTTGCCAAGAAAATCCCATGACAGGGCCACCTTAGGGTTGCCATAAGTCAGGAACAACTTGAAGGCACACAACAACAACAAAAGTCAGCTATCACAGATAGAATTTTTACCAAGCTCTCTATTTCTCAATGAAGACAGTCGACCCATTCAGCTGCTAGTTATCAGTGCTGAATAATCTTTGTTGTTCTTGTGTATCTTCAAGTTGAAGACCCTATGGTGAACCTATCATGGGGTTTCCTTGGCAAGATATTTTCAGAGGAGTTTGCCATTGCCTTCCACCAAGTGGAACCCTGTCCTCACCTCTGTTTCCTCACTATTCATTAAAGGTAAAAGGTAAAGTTAGTCCGTTTACATGAATGTCTATTCATAACTGACTATAGGGGTTCACAATTCATTAGAAGCTCCTAATTCCATAGGATTGGAACTTCAGGGCTGTATAGGTCCATTAACATGAATGAGACTTCAGTCACCCATGACAAAGGGGGGTTGCAGACTGTCAAAAATAGTGTGAATTCAGTTCACTTTTAGGGTTAGGGTTAGTGCTAGGGAATCATGGGAATTGTTATTTTTCTGAGACATTGAACCTTCTTTGTCAGAGAACTCGAGTGCCACAATAAAATTCAGTTCCCATGATTCCCTAACCTTAACCCTAACCCTAAAAGTGGACTGAATTCACACTATTTTTGACAGTCTGTAACCCCCCCTAATTTAGATATCACTGATTTAAATTTAGTCTAAGCATTACTAAGTCTGGACCCAACAGAGAGATTTTTGTTGTTGTGTGTTTTCCACGTTATGGTGACTAAGGCAACCCTATCCCAAGGATTTTTTTGGCGAGTTTCTTCATTTGCTATTGCCATTCTCTGAGGATGAGAGACCATGGTTACCCATACTTTCCATGGCTGATCGGGGTTTTGAACCCTGCTCTCCAGAGTCATAGCCCAGTGCTCAAACCACTATACCATGCTAGCTCTCATGCCGAAACTGTTAGGCTTCTCCAAATAGCTTAGGCAGTGAATTTGAAAGGGGCTGGATAATTGTAACCATTTACTAGGATTAAAGAGAAAGAAAAGTTGTAAGCATTGTGCTCAATCTGTAGGTATGATAGATTTCAAATTGTGTGTGGGGAGCATTGGCCACTGGATTGAAACATATGTTATATCATCTGTTCACCAGGTTCCCCTTCCCACTTTCCATTCAAGTAATGATATACTTCTGTGAATGAGTTATTATGATTCAAAACACCAGACAATAACCAGGTCATCTCAAACAAATTAGTTTTCAATAGCAGCCAGGGCTCAAGCTCAAATCAGGCTTGCATCCTTTCCAAGGTTGCTAAAATGAGTACCCAGCTTGTTGGGGGCAATTAGCTTACAGTTGTAAACAGCTTAGAGACTGCGTAGCATGGTATGAAGTGGTATATAAATGAAGCTGCTGTTGCTATTCATAGGTATATTGATAACAGGAGATCTTGGAGATCTCTCATTCATAGCCCCCCCCCCCCCCATGTCAAGCTCGACTAGATGGCAATAAACAACAACATATGTATGCCATCCAAATGTGTAATGCCTCTCCAATGAGAGACAGCATGTGCTTTAGTTAATGCAATTAGGTGAGAAGCAAGTTCTGTTTCTGCTATTGGTGTTTTCAGTATTGGATGCTAACTTTCAAAGGCCCATTCACTCATGCAAAGCATCAATTAGTGCTACACTGGAGTGATGAAGACACTCTTGTGAACTGTGTATCTGTGTTACCAGCTCACCCCACCTTCCTGGATCCCATGCTCTGCTAATGGGACCAACCTGCTAGAGCAGGGGTAGGCAACCTTTCTCCTTTAAGGGCCGAGGGACTTCAGCTCCCAGAATCCCAGGAGCTATTGGCCAATATGGAACTATTGGCCAACATGCCTGAGGCTTCTGGGAGCTGAGGTCCCTCGGCCCTTAAAGGGGAAAGGTTGCCTACCCCTGTGCTAGAGGCTCCTTTGAATGCCTATGGACTCCTCCTCCTCCTTCATTCTTCTTTCAGGACATCATGCAGGCCCCCTCTGCCCCCTCCCTTTTTGGAACATCTTGCCTGATGGGAAGATCCAGAGCTTTCCAGCTTTGCATACATTTCTGTATTCTTTTGCAGGACCTAATAAATAAAATACAATACTATGGATTTGGGATTACTTTTCCCCATATGGCCAACACAGGCACTTCTGCTTTTAGAAGTGGAGGACTCCAGGTTATCAACAAGAACCAATTTATGCTGGGGGGGGGGGGGGAAACACCACCAAGCCAGCATAAACTCAATTAGCTTCCTCTTGAATGTTTCTAATTGGAGGGCCCAACTTGGGGTAATGCTGTATGCTGTGCAGTAGGGGGTAGGGAGAAACACATTCCAAGCAGGACTCTGGCAACATCAACCCTGTCTGTAACTGCACCGTTGTTAGCTTGAATCAGAAGCCAAGACTTTGGTCTCAAAGCATCCAGCTTAAATGTTTTGCTACAAATGGAGGGGATTGTAGAAAAAAAGAGAGGGATTTCACCTGAGTGCCTGATGGTGGCTAAGAGCAGCAGAGTCTGAACAAGGAACTCTTTTTCTATTAACTATCCACTGTAGCAAACTACCTAGGGAATGATTCCCATGACGCAGCCCTGTATAGCTTTTTCTTAGGAAAGGTTTCTTGATCCAACTTTCCAGGCTGAACATATTTACCTCTAAAAATTGGCACTCGCTTTCTGAAGCAACAGCCTCCAAATTATTCTTTGGTATCTCTCACGGCAGACATTCTTTTCAAATCCCTTATATTCCAGTTTGTATTTACCTAAGCTAATGAGATATCCCTGCTACAGCACAATAATTACTCACCTGTGGCTTTGGCATCACACCAGACAACCTCCTCCCCTTTCCCAATGTTTTTTGGACAAAACTGGCTCTTCCTCTCCATGGTTTCAAGGTCTCTGCTTGGACCTTCCTCCTTCTCCTCCTGAAAAGGATTTATTCTGAGACTGTGAGGATTTGGAAAAGGGAGGGAGACATCTTCTGAGCTGCTTTCTGGAAGGTGCCTGCAATGTAAGCAATGTAGCTTTCTTCCCAAGCACCCCATTCCTTCTCCTTCATCTGCTTTCTTATGTCAGGACTGCATTGGTCAGTCATTGCAGAAGGTCAGTGTAAGGTGGAAATGTGGAAACCAAGAAAAACGTAGAGTCCTGTGTTTGCTTCCTTTTCTTTCTCTAGATTTATATGTGAGGTTTCGCTTGACAATCTGAATTCATGCAGGGGGTTGTACCAGGATGCGTTCACACATGCATTCTTGTTGGAAGCACAGCCAAAGGGGTAAATCAACTCTACAGACAAATATTTGTTTAATGTTTAATTATTTTTTTAACTTTAAAATCACTGTTTTACTTTTGTCTTTTTAAATTATTGTAACCCGCCTTGAATCCCATTGTGGGAGAAAAGCAGCATATAAATCCTTGAAATAAATAAATAAATAAATAAATAAATAAATGTTTTGCTGGAACTCGGGTTCGGTTGTGAGCATGTCATCTGTGGTGACTCATTCCTGCATGTGAGATCCTTTGGCTTTATGATATACAGACATGTGTGAAATTACTCTTAGTCATTCTTCCATGAATTATACTCATCTTGTTTCGTTGCAGGCAAATGCTCCGTGATAAACAGGAAGTGCTGAACAGAATTAAACCTATGGTTTCTGAAACTTGAATATATAGTCACTTTACAGTCACTTTATAGTCACTTTAGTTTTAACAGGCTATTCTTTTTTTCAGTGGCCTTCAGAATACATCTGCCCTATCATTCCTACAAGTTCTTCATATGTGGGATTTTTGCATTACTTCCCTACTGCAGTCAATCTGCTAAAAAGTATCTTTAAAAGGTATGCACTTGGAAATTAACCTGAGCTATGTGGTGCAATAAAATCAGATGGAAATAAGTGACACTGTGGCATAATCCTGAGGCAGCAGAATAGATGGTGCCATTTCAAAATGTAAGATGGTGTATGTATGTGCCATTCAGTTTTGAACACTAGAATGTGAAAAACAAAACCAGTTCCCTGGAAGTTGAAAACAAGGATGGGAAAAGAAGAGGGTCTCTTGAACCTCTTCCTTTCATGTACTGTTTTCAATTAAAACAACAACTGGACTTTAGAGAGAGGAAAGGCATTCCTGTCACAGTCTAAAGTAGTGCAGTCTGTTGTTGTTGTTGTGCAGTTTCAAGTTATTTCTGACTTATGGTGACACTAAGGCAAACCTATCACTGGTTTTTTTTGGCAGAAATTGTTCAGAGGGGGTTTGCCATTGTCTTCCTCTGAGGTTGAGAGAGTGACTTGCCCAGTGGATTTCCACAGCTGAGTAGGGATTCAAACTCTGGTCTCCAGAGTAATAGTCCAGATTGTGTTGGTAGAAAGGTGGGATACAAGAATAACATTTATTTATTTATTTATTTATTTATTATATATACATCACACTGCTCTACCATTTTATCAATGGACAAGCACCTGCTGTTGCATCATGTGGCTAGATTAGGCATTGGTTACAGTCTCATCAGTGGCAACACAGAAGATCTCAGTTTGTTGGTTCACTTTTTCCCTTTCCTAGAGCTGGGTTTTTCTCTCATGATGAAACTGGGGATGTTGGAAGGAATATTGCCTCTGTGTGTACAAGTGGGGTAGCATGGATACCATTTGATGAGCCAGCATCAATCATGGCTGGCTCTTCTTGGCACAGAACATTTCCCTCATTTCCTTAGCCATGGCTTCTCTCCCTAGGCTTATATGTAATTTTACCTGCATAATGGCCACCTCTTCCTCTGTCCATGAAATGTTCATTTAAGTAGTGACCGTTAAGGTTTAAAAAGAGAAGGGGTATCTTGGTGTGACGAGCAACATATTGGTGAAACAAAATCACCGCTGGAATTGTGTTTGAAGTTGTACCCAGAGTACAAAGTTTGTGCCATAATTAATTATGTTAGCCTTTAATAAGAACCACCACCACCACCACCACCACCACCGCACAACCACCATTATCATCACAATTTTACCCAAGTTTAATTTGTCGGGGATTCAACTGAATTATTTGCAATGCTTTAAAAGGATCAGGGTCTAATCTGCACTGCAGAAAATAATGCAATTTGACACTGCCTTAACTGCTGTGGCTTAATGCTATGAGATTTTAGGATTTGTAGTTTTGTAAGATATTTAGCCTTCTCTGTCAAAGAGCTCTGGTGCCCCAACAAACTACAAATCCCAGCATTGAGCCATGGCAGTTAAAGTTGTGTGGAAGGCTGCACCCACACTGCAGAAATAATCCAGTTTGACACCACTTTAACTACCATGGCTCAATGCTATTGAATTCTGGGAACTGTAGTTTGTTTCTACACCAGGGCTCCCTTATGGGAAGGCTAAATGTCTCACAGAACTACAATTCCCAGAACTCCATAGCATTGAGCCGTGGCAGTTAAAGCAGGGTGATGAGGCATCCTCCTTTTTCCAGGACATGCCCTACATTTCATCCTTTCGTCCAGGAGGAATGCCAAAAAGGCCCTCCATTTTAATCATGACCTAGAAGCAATGGATTTTATATTTCTTTTGAGTGTTTTCATCATTTCTTTGGTAACGGGCCTACATTTCTTTTTTTTGATGCCTTGGTCCTCCTTCTCCTCCTCTGCAGTGACATAAATTAGGGCCTGAACAGACTGCCAGAAATAATCCAGTTTGAGACCACTTTAACTGTCCTGGCTCAATGCTAGGGAACCATGGGAATTGTAGTTTTTTTCTGAGACATTGAGCCTTCTGTCAGCGAGCTCTGGTGCCACAATAAACTACAGTTCCCATGATTCCTTAGCACTGAGCCAGGGCAGTTAAAGTGGCCTCAAGATGGATTATTTCTGGCAATCTGTACAAGCCCTCAGAGTGTTGTCAAACTGGATTATTGTTCCTGCAGTGCTGATGGAGCCCAGCTGCCTGATTATTGCCTCAGTGCAAATTAGACCACCTAAGTTTTAAGAAAGCAGTGTGTGGGGGAAAGAAAGGGTGGCGCCATTTTAGCACGACTAGGCCGGAGGAAACCAGTCTAAGGAAGGGATAGATAATTCGCCGAAATGGCTGGCGAGAGGGTCAGGGGAAGGAAGGAAGGAAGGACTGCCAGCCCCTCTTCTTTCTCCTCCTTCCCTTTCCAACAGGACCGGCAATGGAGAGCTTGACAGGCCGCGTCCTGCGAGGCTGCCAGAACAATGGCGGGGCGAGCTGGGCTTGAAAAGGCGGGAAGCGCCTCAGAGGCCTCCTCTGCACATCCTTCTGGCAGGCCTTAATTGCCTCAGCAAGCCTCCTCCGCCATTGTCCCTTGGCTGCAGGTGGTGGCCTTTGCTGGGAAGACAGATGAATGACAGCCATCCCAGGGCCCTCCTTGCCTGGACCAAATAATAAGACTCTCCCACAGAAGAGAATTGGTCAGAAAAGGCCTCTCTCACTTCGAAATGACACTGGTTTTTGCATTTGGGGGCCTTCTCCTCTGACCCTTCTTTGGAGCATGCCAAGAGGGAGCCTGTAGCCATCCCATTCCCACCCAAGGTGACCAGCCGTCCTACCTGTCCTCCATTTCAGCCTTCTGTCCAGGAGGAATGCCAAAACGCCCTCCTTTCTGAGCATGACTAAGAAGCATGGATTTACATTTATAGGGGTGTTTTTAGCACAGGGTGACCACAGGTCCTCCTTTTTCCAGGACATGCCCTACATTTTTGCCTTCTGTCCAGGAGGAATTCCAAAACGTCCTCCATTCTGAGCATGACTAAGAAGCATACATTTCATTTATAGGAGTGTTTCCAGCTTTCATTTGGTCATTTGTCTTGACCAACTCCCTCCTCATTTTTCGTGAAGTTCCTACATTTTTATGTGCCTTGTCCTCCTTTGTGGTGAGGACATCTGGTCTCTAGATCTATTTGCTGTCTCTAACTAAAGCAAGGTGACCAGACGTCCTCCTTTTCTAGGACCTGTCCTCCATCTCAACTTTCTGTCTAGGAGGAATTCCAAAACATCCTCCATATTTAGCATGGCTAAGAAGCATGGATTTACATTTATATAAGTGCTTTTTAGTTTTTCTTTGGTCATGAGTCTTTCATTTTTCTTTAAGTCCCTACATTTTGGTGCCTTGTCCTCCTTTGTGGTGAGGACATTTGGTCACCTGCATAGATCTATTTCCTGCCTCTAACTAAAGCAAGGTGACCAGGGGTCCTCCTTTTCCAGGACCTGTTCTCCATTTCAACTTTCTGTCCAGGAGGAATTCCAAAATGTCCTCCACCCGGGGCATGACTAGGAAGCATGAATTTACATTTAGAGGAGTGTTTATAGTTTTTATTTTGTGACAACCTATATTTTTCTTGAATGTCCTACATTTTGCGATGCCTTCGTCACCCTGGCCGTGCCATTCCCACACGAATCCTTCATAGCTGTGGGATTGTTTGTGGAGGGAAAAAAATACCTTAAATTCCCTGTCTTGAATAAATTATATGTGGTGGTGCCACAACAAAAAGCTTATACACTGACAGGAGGTAGGTAAGGTAATGTCCTTCCTCAGCAACAATACCCTCCCTCAGCTTTAAGGCCCTTTTGGGATTCTTCATTTTGTGTGTCCAGGAGGACTTCCAAAATGTCCTACATGTGGAGCATGACTGAGAAGCATGCATTTACATTTCTAGGAGTGTTTTGAGCTCAGGGTGATCAGAGGCCCTCCTTTTGCAGCCCATGCCCTCAGGTCGGAGGAATTCCCAAATACCCTCCATTTGGAGCCTGAAATTTACATTTCTAGGAAACATGCATTTACATTGCTATGAGTGTTTTGAGCTCAGGGTGACCAGAGGCCCTCCTTTTCCAGGACGTGTCCTCCATTCCAACCTTCTGTTCAGGACAGAGAAATTCCCAAATACCCTCCATTTGGAGCCTGAAGCATGCATTTACGGTACATTTCTAGGAAACATGCATTTACATTGCTATGAGTGTTTTGAGCTCAGGGTGACCAGAGGCCCTCCTTTTCCAGGATGTGTCCTTCATTTCAACCTTCTGTTCAGGGCAGAGGAATTCCAAAATAGCCTCCATTTGGAGCCTGAAGCGTGCATTTACATTTCTAGGAAGCACGCATTTTACATATGCAGGGGTGCTTTTAGCTTTATATTTGGTGATGTCTTCCATTTTTTTCCCCCTGGAATGCCCTCCATTTTGCGGTGCCTTGTCCTCCTTTGCGGTGAGGAGGAGGACTTCTGGGCACCCTGCTCTGGTTTCACTTGTTGCCCGGCAGGTCGCTTGCTGCAGCCGAAGCCATCAGTGGGTTCCCCCCTTCCTCCTCCTCCTCCTCTTTCTCTTTCTCTTTCTCTCTCTTTCTCTTTCTCTCTCTTTCTCTTTCTCCTGCCGAGTGATTGTAAATAGGTTTGACTAGCGCTGATCCCGGGGTCAGGGCTCCTCTCCTCCCTTAATCCTGCGCTCTCCAAACACACTCTTGCCTCCCCCCATCTGGCACTTTCCTCTCCGTTTCGCTCCGCTTCGTCGCCTCCCTTCCCTTCCCCTGAGTCACCCGATCCCAGATCCTGGATCCCTGGATCCCTGGCTTCCCAACCCAGATCCCTGTGGCACCCAAAGGGAAGGGGTGCCTAGCCAAAAGCCCCCACAGAGACACCCTCCAGCCTCATTGAGCCCTTCAGGAGGAAGATGGGAACCAGAAAGGATTAACAGTGTACTAATTTAATTCTGTTTCAGTGTACTATTTTTGTATGTTTTAATTGTTCATATATATATAAATATATATATTTTGTAAGGATATAAATAAATCTCATAATATCAATAAGAACAATAACCAGATGTTCTCACCGCAAAGGAGGACAAGGCACCGCAGAATGGAGAGCCTTCGAGGAAAAAATGGAGGACAGGGCCAAATAAAAGCTAGAAACACGCATAGACCCATGCTTCTGAGTCCTGCTCAAGATGGAGGATATTTTGGAATTCCTCCTGGACAGAAAGCACTGAAATGTAGGAAAAGTCTTAGAAAAAGGAGGACCTCTGGTCACCCTGAGCTAAAAACACGCATGGAGATATAAATGCGTGGTTCTCAGCCATGCTCAAGATGGAGGATATTTTGGAATTCCTCCTGGACAGAAAGGTTGAAGTATAAGACCGGTCCTGGAAAAGGAGGACCCTGGTCACCCTGAGCTAAAAATACTCCTAGAAATGCATGATTCTTGGCCATGCTCCAAATGGAGCACATTTTGTAATTCCTCCTGGACAGACGGTTGAAGTAGAGGACAGGTCCAGAAAAAGGAAGAGGAGGACACTCTGCTGGGAACAAAAGAGGCATCCAAGAGGAGGCAGGATGAGGAGCAATGAGGGGATGCTGGGTTGCTTGGAGGGAGACTGCAGTTGTTTTGGGCTTAGAGAGAAGGAGGGATCCCCTAAATGAAAGTGCATGAAACTATACGATACTGAAGGTGGATTGGGGAGATGTCCGGAAATAAAAAAAATCCCGAACTTGTAGGGACTAAGAAGAAACTGAGGAGAACCTGAGGACCAGGAAGGGTGACCTTTCTTGTCCAGGTCATATCCTCCATTTCTTCCCAAGAGGAATTCCAAAAGGTCCTCCATTTGGAGTATGGTTAAGAAGCATGAATTTGCATTTATAGAAGTGTTTTTCGCTTTTACATACATGTACTTTTCTGGGTTGTCCTCCATTTTGCGGTGCCTTGTCCTCCTTTGCGGTGAGGGATCAGGGCCTTGTCACCCTGGGATTCCAAAAGGAGAGGATGCAAACCGATAATAAAGTGATGCCTAAAATTCAGCTGAAGCTAAAAGGGAAAAGACGGCAGGCGAAGCGCAAAAGTTACATTGCAACTCAGGGTCCCTTGAAAGCAATGGGGCTGGATTTAACTTGGACGGACTCTTGTTGTCCCCGGTTCGTTTCAGTGGGGCTGCTGCTATTCTCGTGGCGTGGATGTGGGGTTTCTTAAAGTGGGGGGGGGGAAGGAGGGAAGAGGAGAAGGCGAAAGAGGCTTGAGAAAAACCTAAGTTAAAACTTAAGGCACAGAAGTTCTTGAAGTAGATGGATACCGGGAAGGAATGGCTCTTATGAAAAGGGCAAGAGGTTTCGAAACAGAAGAAGCTGATAAAGTCGAAAATAGCAGATTCTTGAGAGTGTGATCCTGTCTCAGTGTACTCCCCGGTGGATCTGGATACGAAAAGGGAACCTGTTTTCACTGGCTCCCGGAACTCTTAGGAATCCGTGCCAAGATTTCGCTGGAATTAAGAGAAGGGGAATCTATTTTTCCCGATGTAGAGAGATCTTGTAGTAGCACCTTTGAGACTAACAGAAAGAAAGAAAAGTTGGCAGCATGAGCTTTCCTAGACTTAAGACTACTTCTTCAGATGCATTTTCCGGAGAAATACTTCCTTTCCTAGGAGGCACTTCTGGGGTAGAAAGTGGAGAAGAATGAGGACAAGGGAAGAGATTTTTTTGTGAAAAGCAGAAGAACCTTCCACAGATCAAGGAATGGGAGGGGAGGGAGAGCCTGGGATGAGGGAGAGTGCAGAGGGAGGAAGGAAGGAAAGGAAGAAAGAAAGAAAGAAAGAAAGAAAGAAAGAAAGTCAAAAAGTTAGGGAAACATAAGGAACCTGTCACACAGTGAACGGGGAAGAAGAGAATCCGGAAGGCTGGGCTAATAGTAAGACAGATGGAAGTGGAGAAAATCCATCATTATAGTGACATGACTTTAGGAGGCTTGGCAAGTAGTAGGAAAAATAATAGAACATGTTTGATGTCGCAGAGCCCTTTCTCCCAACTAAACCACACCAACCAAGTCATCCTGGTGTCAGGGAACAGCAGCTACCTCCAGGCCTTTGGGTCCCCTTGAAGAAGAAGCCCTGGCCCCAGGTTGACTCAGCCTTCCCGCCTTCCGTAGGTCAGTAAAATGAGTACCCAAATTGTTGGGGGCAATTGGACAACACATTGTAAACCACTATAAAGTGGTATATCAATGTAAGTGCTATTGCTCTTGGTCCCACCTGGCCACTCCTCACCCCTTGGAAGGTGGAGGCTGCTCACCAGTGCCCTTTCTTCCCTTCCTCCTCCTCGTAGGCCAGGGGTAGGCAACCTTTCCCCTTTAAGGGCCGAGGGACTTCAGCTCCCAGAAGCCTCAGCTATGTTGGCCAATAGTCCCATGTTGGCCAATAGTTCCTGGGATTCTGGGAGCTGAAGTCCCTCGGCCCTTAAAGGGGAAAGGTTGCCTACCCCTGTCGTAGGCCTAGCAGGGGCAAGGGGCAGAGTGGTCTCCAGGGCCTTTCCTCTGCCCCCTTCCAACCTCCCCCCCCCCCCAGCCTCCAAAGCAGAGGCATCCCTGGGCACTCCATTGTGCGAGCATGGCGGCCCGCAAGGCCCCCGACGGGAGGCTCTTCTTCACGGTCCCTTAAACAGGTCCCAGAGGGGTCCCCCCCCCCGTCCACTTGGCTAAGAAGAGGAGAGCTTAAGGGGCGGGGAGGGGGGAGAGGCAGTGGCCCATGTCCTCCCAGACCTCCCGAATGAAAGAGAGGGGGATTATTGGGCCAGGGGCGGGGATGCTGGGGAGTAGGCTTGAGTCCCCATCCTTGGAGAGCCGGGACCAGGCCTCCTCCGCCCCACTGAAAAGTCGACTGTCCTCCAACCCCAGTCCAGATCAACCGATCAGGGCTTAAATCGGTGTCTTTGGGGCTTAAAGCGTTGCCCTTTACCTCTCCCTCCCCCGCTGGGTTGGTGCTCTGACCCCTTCCCTGGAGGTGTGGGGTGGGAGAGAAAGAAATCACACCTCGGGGGCTGTGGTTGTGCTTGCCTCCCAAGGGCGGGTAATCAATCTCCCTCAAAGCTTTCCTTCCTTCCTTCCTTCCTTCCTTCCTTCCTTCCTTCCTTCCTTCCTTCCCTCCCTCCTTCCTTTCCTCCTTCTCACCTTCCTTCCTTCCTTCCCTCCTTCTCCCCTTCCTTCTCCCCTTCCTTCCTTCCTTCCTTCCTTCCCTCCTTCCTTTCCTCCTTCTCCCCTCCTTTCTCCCCTTCCTTCATTCCTTCCCTCCTTCCTTCCCTCCTTCTCCCCTTCCTTCCTTCCCTCCTTCCTTTCCTCCTTCTCCCCTTCCTTCCTTCCTTCCTTTCCTTCTTCTCTCCTTCTTTCCCTCCTTCCTTCTTTCCCTCCCTCCCTCCTTCCTTCCTTCCTTCCTTCCCACCTCTCCGGCCACCTCCAAAATCTCCCATGCGCTCTTTGCTTAGGATCATGCGAAAAAGCCCAAGACCCCAGCCAGTGCCAAAGCAGGATCCGGCACTAAAAATCTTCCCCCTAGAGCAAAGAACTCTGTTAATGTTAATAACTTTTGCTAGTCAAACGTCTAAAGGGAACAGTTCCGTACCTCCAAAGGAAACGCATTCAGACTCAGACTCTCTTTTTGAACCTTGATTCAGTCCTGCAAACTTTATGTTTAAATTTGCAAAGCCCTCTAATGATTTAAGCGTTGATAGGGTTATTTTAAAATCTCTGGTTTAAAAATTAACAAAAACAAATATGATTTATTTTCTTTTGCTCAAGCTTTTATGAAGGTTATTATTTGGTCTGTGTCTCCAGCGGAAGATAAAAGGGAGAGGAAAGCAAGGCCAACCCAAGAAAACCATTTACTTCTTCCAAAGGAGCCAAGCCAACCAAAACGAAGTGAGGCCATTGCGGGCAAGGCTGCAGAGCCCCAACCCAGCCAAGGCGGAAAGCCTCGAAGGCCCCAGGCGTCTCAGTCGGACACATCTTTCCCATCGAAACCAATGCGCCTTTAACATGCGTAAACTTTGCCCCCAGCAACAACAACAACAACCGATGAAAGTTTTTGCCGCCTATTTCAAACGAGTATATTAACCAGCATCTTGGTAATGTCACCTGGACTAAGGGTAAGCAACAATAAATGACTAGGGGAAAAAAATGCTTGTCCCAAACTCGTTGCAACCCGGAATGTAGTGTCCATTTGGACTTCTCTCCATCTTTTCTCTCCTCCCTCCGTCTCCGTCCAGAAAAGTTTTTAGCACTGCAGTATTTGCATGCAAAGAGAAAGGCAGACGCCTTTCACAAAGGCTTAATGGTTTATTTATTACATAGTCCCCGCTTTCCTGCCCATCAGACCTCTGCCTGGCATCACCTAGTCAAACGAAGGTAAACGAAGAGCATTCATATATATTGATATATCGACACACACAAAGTGTATATATGCTTGCGCTTACACACACACACAGTGCCCCTGTGTGTGTTCATATATATACATATATATATATATATGAATGTATGTTTATATGTATGTGTGTGTGAACATACACACATATACATCTATAGCTATATATAGCTATATTGATATATCTAAACACACACAGGGGCACTGTGTGTGTGTGTGTATGAACAAACAAGAACACTGCGTGTGTACACGTATATCTATATATCTATCTATATATCGCCTTAGGATCGCCATGTCGGAAACGAGGGCACCCAACAACAAACACACACACGCATACATATGCATATAACTGTATATGTATATGCATTCATAGATATCCCCCCCATATATATATATATATATATATATATATATACATTCACAGATGTACAGGTGTATTCAAGGTATTTCAAGCCTGCTAGTCTCTCTGCTTTGCGCGACTCTCCCTCCTCCTCAGACACGGACAAAACTCAGCCTCCATGGGATTGCTGAGATACAGCACTTTTCTCTTCTCAAGATCTGATTTTGGGTCCTGTTCTAGCAAAGCTAGAAAGACCCTTGTCCCCTGAATATCGCAAAACTCTGCGGCTTCCAAAGATTGACCTCGAAGCTGCGAAGACAGGAAACCATACTAAAGAAAGTCGTGGAAGGAAAGGAAATATTCTTATGTCCTCCCCCCCCCCCCGAAACCAATCAGAGTTGTTGTTGTCTTTTAAAGCCAACTCAAACCAACACAGGTTTACAACCAATTCGGAAATATTCAGATCGAAAGGGGACTGTTCCCGTTTTCTCTTGCAGAGTTGAACCCAGTTCCAGCGAAGTTGGAATCAGCCCCCCCCCCACTCTTCCATCCTCTAACACCACATCACTCCGCAATAAAAGCCACTGAAAGTTAAGGGACTTACTTCTGGGGTTTACGTTTGGAAAAGGGAAGGAGTACTGCCTCTCATCTGCCAGTGGTTTTACTCTGGAGTCGTCTAGAGACTTTCCAAGGACCCAAAGGTGGTTAGTTCGGGATAAACTGTTTCCGCAACTGATACAGACAAACAACAGGGGAAGCCATTAATCGTTGGTTTGAACCCTAGTTCCCCTTCCAGGCCTCGCAAGGTCCCTCCCACGCTTTTTAATACAAAGATATAGCCGTGTTAGTCTGTAGAATCAGTATGTAGAGAGATCTTGTAGACTTTGAAACTCAAAGGTGCTGCAAGATCTCTCTACATCCTGTTTTAAATAGTCCTGCTTTTTAATAACCTCTCATTAAGTAATAATTTTTCGAAAAGCTGGAACCACGGTTGGAAAAACGCAGCCTAAACTTTGCCTTTACTGTTCAGTCAAGCTGAGCATTGATTGACTTCTAGCATCGGAACCAAAGGAGGAAGCGATTCCTAAATTCAGTTTCGGAGTATTCAACAACATCAAGGTATCCCTACAAAGAGACGCGCTTATTTGACCAAGGTCCCTCGATCTTCCATTAAAGACAACAGCGACATGGGACAAGAGATCAAACGTATTTTACAGGTTGCTTTGTTTTTGTTTTTAAAAACCCACCTGCGCTTAAATCCAATCACCATTCATCATCCTAATTGCCTCTGCCTAGACATGATGAGACCATTGATGGTGGCATTAGATCTGTCCTTAGGGAAAAGATGTGGGAGAGTATTGTCTGCGACTTATTTAAAATTCCTGCACTTGCTGACGATCAAAAACTTAACATGTCAAAACCTCCACCCATGTTTAGGCAGGGCAGTTATAAGAATAAACAAAATAAACAATAAATACTATGGAAAGTATTTTAATAGAGCGCCTTCCTTAACAATACTCAACAGATATTAAAATAATACCCAAAAACTACACCATTATTATTATTATTAATAATAATATTATTAAAAAAAACTTTCTTCCCTTCCTTGTTTGTTTTTTAATAGGAACTGTGAGAATTCTAAAACCCAAGTTGGAATTTATTTTTCTTTCGTTTTCGTTACGTTCTTCTTTTTGTTGTTCCCGTTATATTTATACATTAGGATAATCTTTCAATCTCTAGTTTTAAGGCAGGCCACGAATTAGTACCTTTTGGATTTACTCTTTCCAGGTTCACTTTGAAATTGATTTAACTCAGAATGGAACTCATCTTTAGATTTTTATTGGTTGTCCTTTTCAGCGGAAATGCTTTTTAGTAAACTATATACATATTTCTGAAATTCCCTTGTAACGCCTAAAATTAATTAAAATTATTCCACAATGCATGTACAAGAAAAAAAAATACAAAAAGTTAACAAAAAAAGGGGGGGAATGCAGACATAATAAACATTTGCAAAATCCAGAATATTGTTGCTGACCGCAGAAAAGCTTTATAAATAAACAAAATTAAAAAACCTGCGTCATAAGAACTACCAAAAAAAATTATTAAAGTAATTTTGGATTTGCATCCTTGGTACTGTATAATAAAAGAGAAAATTGCTCCGCTAGGTTTACTTTAATTAGGCAATTTTTAAAAAAAGTCTTCACAAGAAACGGCCCAAACAGTGACCAGTTAATGCTTCCATGTGGCAGAAAAGTTGGCATCGCCTAAAATCTCTGAATAATGACTAATTATTGTCATATTTCTTCCTTCATTTCCCTCTCTCTCTGTCTTTTGTGTCCTTCCCACCTTCTTCTTTAAGCAAACAAACAAACAAAAAAAATGTGGCTTCTGGGCGAATGATAAATACTGTACAAAAAATTAATAATAATAATAATGATAATATATATCCCTCCCCAAACCCTCGGTTTTTGTTTTTGTTTTCTAAAACACAGATGGCTGGTCTGAAACGCAACAACAACAACAACAACGGAAAGAGGGAAATAAATGAAGTAGTGGATGATGATAATTAATTCCCCCTCTAGTTTGGAAAACGAGTCCTTCCTTGGGAGCAGCAGATGGGTGGGTGCCTTTGGAGCACGAGAGGACTGGGTGGCTTTCTCATTCCTCCTCCTCCTCCTCCTCCTCAGCAGTATAAATATTTGTGATTAGGAGGAGAATCATCATCATCATCATCATCATCATCATTATCAGTATTATTTTTGTTATTTGTTATTATTATTATTATTATTATTATTATTACAACGTCATCAAAGCATTTCTCTCCTTCTGGTGGTGGTAGTGACGGTGGTCCTGTACAAAAGGGAGAGTTGGGGAGTGGAGTAGAGTGGGGGGGCTCTCCACGGAGACATAGGAGTGGGAGATGTAGTGCACCCCTCGGGCCGCCCGCCGTCCTTCGCAGCGTCCCTCCGTCCTCCTCAGATGTGAGTCAGGGGCAAGGTCCCATTGACCCCCGCCGTGCCGGACCCTTGGTAATGCTGGGGCAAGACGTGGAGGCGACTCTGGGCCGCCGCCGCCGCCGCCGCCGCCGCCGCCGCCGCCGCCACGGCCGCCGGGTCCCCTCCGTCGCCGCCGCCGCCGCCGGGCAAGTACATACTGATCATCTCCCGGAGGTCCCCGGGGCAAGGCCCCCGCGCGTGGCCCGAGCCGACCGGGGGGCTGACGCTGGGCTCGGACTTGACCAGGGAGCCCAGCGCCCCCAGCGCCCCCGAGGAGGCCGCCGCCGCCGCCGCCGCCGCTGCCGCAGCCGCCGCCGCCGCCGAGGAGGAAGAGGAGGAGGAGGAGGAGGAGGAGGAAGAGGAGGAGGAGGAGGAGTTGTTCTGGTGGTGGAGGGGGCTCTGGTGGGCCGCGGCCCCGTAGGAGGCGGCGGCGGCGGCGGCGGCGGCGGCGGCGGCGAGCCCCCCGTAGGCCGAGGGCGCGGCGCCCATGTAGCCCCCCTGGGAGCTGGGGATGGGGCTGTACTGGAGGGCGCCCATGTCGTAGCGGTGCATGGGCTGGGGGTTGTGGGGGTGGTGGGGATGATGGGGGTGGTGGTGGGGGTGGTGGTGGGGGTGCCCCCCGGGGCCGCCGCCGCCGCCGCCCACCGGGTGCTGGCCGTAGGCGAGCTGGGCCTCCTGCATCATCGCCGCCGCCGCCGCCGCCACCGAGCCCGGGTAGGCGCCGTTGGCCCAGCCGTTCATGTGCGGGTAGCCGCCGCCGCCGCCTCCTCCTCCTCCCCCGGTGCTTCCTCCGTTGCCCCCTCCGGTGCTGCCTAGACCTGCTCCTCCTCCGCCTCCTCCGGGGCTCTCCAAGCGCTGTCCGCCTCCGGGGCTGACTCCCATGCCCATGCCCATGCCCATGCCCATGCCCATGCCCATGCCCACCGGAGGGCCGACTCCTCCGCCGCCGCCGCCGCCGCCTCCGGGCCCCAGAAGCCCACCGGCCAAGGAGTACTTGTCCTTCTTGAGCAAAGTCTTGGTCTTCCTCCGGGGCCGGTATTTATAATCCGGGTGCTCCTTCATGTGCAGCGCCCGCAGCCGCTTGGCCTCGTCGATGAAGGGCCGCTTCTCCGCCTCGGACATGACTTTCCACTCGGCGCCCAGGCGCTTGGAGATCTCCGAGTTGTGCATCTTGGGGTTCTCCTGGGCCATCTTCCGCCGCTGGCCCCGGGACCAGACCATGAAGGCGTTCATGGGGCGCTTGACCCGGTCCTGGCTGGCCTTGGGGCCCCCGCCTCCGCCGCCTCCTCCTCCGCCTCCTCCTCCGGCTCCGGCCCCGGTTTGGCCGGAGAGGTTGGTGGCCACCTGGGCTCCCCCGGGGGAGTGGAGGTCCGTCTCCATCATCATGCTATACATGGCGCAGCTTCTCCGGGGGCCACCGGGCTCCGCAGCCGAGTCAAAACATAGGGCGAAAGCCCAAGGCTGGCTTGGGGAGGGGGGCAGGCAAAAAGGGGGGACACCCTCTCCTCCAAGAAGAAGAAGAAGAAGAAGGGGAAGGAGACAGCGAAGTCAAAGTACGTATTATTAGAAGGAGAATCTAAAAGAAGAGTTCATCACCTCGGTGCTCACGAAGGTGAAGGCTGGCTCTAGGTATGGAGGAGGAGGAGGAAGAGAGCCCCACAAAAAAGGTGGAAGAGAGACACACAGTGTGTGTGTGTGTGTGAGTGTGTGTGTCTATGAGAGAGAGAGAGAGAGAGAAAGTCCCACAAAATGCCGCCGGCTCCCCTGGAAAAGGCTTGCAAAGAGCGAGCGCGCGCTCCCGGCCGGCCTCCCGCGCGCGGGAAATCTCCTCAGGCGCCCAAACTTTTTCGTCTTTCCCCCCCTTTTTTTGTTGTTTTTGTTTTTGTTTTCCTTCCCTCCTTCTTCTTCCGTGGAAAGGCGGCCCCGAGGCTGGATGGAGAGGTGAGCCGGATTCACACAAGCGACTCACTCAAACAGGTGCAAGGCAAAGGAGAGAAAGAGAAAGAAAGAAAGAGTGAAGGGGAAAAGGAAAGCCTGTGAGGAGAAGGGTGGGGGTGGGAGAGAGAGAGAGAGAGAAGGAGAAAAAGGAGGAGGAAGAGGGAGAGTAGAGTAGAGTAGAGCAGAGAGAGGGAAGGAGGGGGGAAGTCTGGCTGCTCCACTTTTGCGCGGAGGAGGTGGGACGAAAGCGGGTGTGTTTGTGTGTGTGTGTGTGTGAGAGAGAGAGAGAGAGAGAGAGAGAGAGAGCTTGGCGCTTTCCTGGGCTTCGTCACACTCCTCACACACACACACACACACACACACACACCCAAGCAAGCAGGCAGGAGTCCCCTCCTTCTGGGTGCTGCTGAAGTGAACTAATATGGCCCCCCTTCTCTTCCTCCTCCTCCTCTGCTAACTTTCAGAGGGAAAGCGAGGGAGGGAAAGAAGGAGAGAAAGGAGGAGAGGAGAGGAGAGGAACCGGTGCGGATGACTCGCATCCGCTGGTCCCAAGTGAACAGAGGCAGGGAGACAGGAAATTCCCCCTCCCACCCAAAATGGAGGGGAAGGAGAGAGAGAGAGAATGAGAGAGAGAGAGAGGAGTAATTAAAGGGCTGAGGGGGGAAAGGAGGGAGGGGAAGGAAAGAAAGAGAGAAAGAAAGAAAGAAAGAAAGAAAGAAAGGAGCGAGGGAGGGGATGGGGGGAAAGGAAAGAAGGAAGGAAGGAAGGAAGGAAAGTGCCTCCAGGCAGGCAGCAAAACTTGCAGAGTAATTTGTCCTCCTCGATGGTGTCCCTCTTTTCTCTATCTTTCGGGAAGGAGGAGGAGGAGGAGCAGCCCAGAAAGAGAGAGAGAGAGAGAGAGAGAGGCGCGAGAGAAGAGCCCCTCAGCCGCCGCCATACGCCGCCGCGCGCTCAACCCGGATTAAATGAGTTGGCCTCGTCCAATCGGAGCCCGACGGCGAGGGGGGTTATTTGCATGGCGGAAAGGAAAGGAAAGGAAAGGAAAGGAGGAGTGACGTCCGGAGGTGAGGAGGACAAGCTCCGGGGGAGGAGAGGGAGGGGTCGTGGAAAGGGGTCGCAGCCCCCCTTTGAGACCACCACTGCCGCCACCAAACGCAGCTGGAAGGTGCTAAGAGAGCCCCCTACCACCAGGGTGGCCAGGAGTCCTCCTTTTCCAGGACCTGTCCTCCCTTTCAGCCTCAGGAGGCTCTTCCCAGCTGGGTGTCCTCCTTTTCTTCAGGACTTGCCCTCTCTTTCAGCCTTCTGCCCAGGAGGAATGCCAAAAGGTCCTCCGTTTGGAGTATGACTAAGAAGCATGCATTGACATTTCTAGGAGTGTTTTTAGCTCAGGGTGACCAGAGGTTCGCCTCTTTTCCCAGGACCTATCCTCCATTTCAGCCATCTCTCTTAGGAAGGCTTCCAAGCAGGGTGTCCTCCTTTTCCTTTTCCAGGACCTCTCCTACATTTCAGCTTCCTGTCCAAGAGGAATTCCAAAAGGTCCTCCATTTGGAGCAGGACTAAGAATGAATTTACATTTCTAGGAGTGTTTTTAGCTCAGGGTGACCAGAGGTCCTCCTTTTCCAGGACCTGTCCTCCAGTTCAACCTTTCTGTCCAGGAGGGATTCCAAAAGGTTCTGCATTTGGAGCATGAATTTACACTGATAGGAGTGTTTTTAGTTTTCCTTTAGTCATGCTCCACCACCCCCACCCCCATTTTTTCCTTGAATGTCCTTCATTTTGCGGTGCCTTGTCCTCTTTTGCGGCTAGAAGGACATCTGGCCCCTCGGTATACTTGTATTTATTTAATAACAATGAACAGACCAGACATGGTCACCCAGAACATAACCGAGCCAGAAAGCTCCCAAGCGTCGGACTGTGTTTTGTCCAACTCCAGAAGGAGTTTCACATTTAAACCCCGTGCAGAGTCACACGCGTGTACACACACACACACACACACACACATCCAGAGAGGTTTCGCGATTTTCTCGCATTGTGCAAGGGCTAGTGATATGGAAAAAGAGAGAATTCGCGATCTGGAAAGGAGGGACGGATGGCAGAAATGGAGAACGGCAGGAGTTTGGCTCCGCTCCTTTCCCTTTCTTCCCTTCCTCTCTGAACGAAACTCTTCTGCATTGTAATTCTTTTGCCCAACATTGTAACTTGTGGAAGCGCGTGCTCGCGCACACGTGGTTTTTTTTGGGGGGGAGAGGGCTGGGGCTGTGTGAGGTGGGCACAGGAATGGGAGAAGGAAGGATATTGGCCAAGGGAAGAATCCCACCAGATTTTTCTAGTGGAAATTCCAAAAAAAAAAGTGGGGGTGTTGGGGATTTGATTGGATTGTGCATTTTAAACATTGTTAGCCGCCCCGATTGTTCTCAGAGGGGCGGGATATAAATTATTATTATTATTATTATTATTTCCTTAGATGCACGCCTCAGAATCACTCTCTCATCCTAGAAGGCTTGGAAAGTTCCCTTGAAATCCCTGGAGCTTCACTTGAACTGGTACCCATCTACCTCAAAGACTGGCAGATATACTGTGGCACAGAGGCTCTTGACTGACATAAACGAAAAGTCACGTGAGTATAAGTAGATCTGTCTTTTTTTAAGAAAAGAAAAGAAATACCGTATACTAAAAACATTTTTTTTAAAAAAGTCTGCAAAAATAAATAAATAAAATGTCCACAGTGGAAATTATTCCCAAGTATCCACAGTCGTGGATCTCAGGGTCTCCATAAGTCAGAAACTACTTGAAGGCGCACAACAACAACACATATTTCTAGAATTAGGCTGGGATCCTTTTGATTACAGTCAGTCCTCTGTATCCACAGTTTTTAAAATCCACGGGTTCAAGCATCCATGGCTTGCAAAGATTTTTAAAAGATATAAATTCCCAAAAGCAAATCTTGCTTTTGCTGTTTTATATAAGGCACACCATTTTACTACTCACTGTATTTAATGGGATTTGAGCATCCACTGATTTTGGTATTCACAGGGGGTCCTGGAACCAAATCCCAATGAATACCAAGGGCCTACTATACTTTTAACTATTGAATGGTGAATAGCATAGGTGAAACTATTGAATAGCATTTTCAATGTCTCTACTCCAGTCCAGACTAACAATAGGATTTAGGTCTGAAAATCTGTTTAAAATCTGATAGGGTTTCTGAAATCACTCTTCCCTCAATGAAACAGGTTGTTTAGTTTAGATGAGTGGAAAGAATAAGGTTTAAAGTGTGCAGCTGGATCCTATCTATGTTTATTGAGAAGGAAGCCACATGATATTTAATTGTGGTCTTACTCTCAGGTAAGTGTGTCTAAGATTGTATCTCAAGTGGACATGTGTGGTCTGACCTGTGTCCCAAAGGATCTAGTCAATTTTGGAGCTGACATACTGAAATCAAGGGGACTTAAACTAAGTCATGATGAATTTATACCCCATTGGTTTCCATAAATCTAGTCTCCCTTTACAACCCACTGAAAGCAATTGAATTGAATTCTCAGTAATATTTAGTGTGACAACTGCTGGGACCCTTTCAGACTGGTGTAGATCTCTAAGCAGGAATGAGCTTAAACATGGAGGATGGGCACCCATGTCTTAAAATACAGTATTTGCAACTGTATGTTGTGTAGATTCCAATTGAATTTATTTTCTTGAAATGTGTGTTCAGGATTATCATCACTGCAGCATCCCTTAATATAATACTGTACAAAGCTTCACCAGTCCCCAGAGGTCTACTTCCAGTTTCCAGACCCTTGCTTCAGTTTGTGCATGATACCTCAGTGAGACTATGTTTCTCTTGAATTTGGAGGCAAATTCCATCGGGTACAAATGTAGAAGTTTTCAAGGAATTGTATCTGGAAAGACATGTGCTTCCACCACAAGGTATAAGACTTAAGAGATCCATTTGCATGTATTTCTTGGATTTATATATGTATTGATTGATAATATATTGGCCTATATTACTATAGAATTAATACTCTTTAATGCTTCATTTTGTAGCAGATTCCTAAAATATGTATGAGATTAGCAGACTCATCCCCTTGCTTCAAAATATTGTCAAGTGTAGAGCTTCTCAACTATGAGAACTTCTCACACTCTGACTAAATGACAGTGAACAGCAAATTATTCTTACTAAAATGATTGAATAATATACCGTATGTCTGTTCTTCCTGCATCAGTGCCTTTGACTCCACTGTCTTGAGCCCTCAATATATGCATATACTTGTCAACTGATCATCATAAGCTAAACAATGCTTTAATGTTGTTTGATGTTTAATGTTAGCATTTAAGGTGCTGCAGAATTTTTTGCTGCTCACAAAAATTCACTGGCATGCAAGAAGGACTGCACCTCAGGCAGTCAACAGCTTTTTTCTTTGCATGGGTACAAATATTTTTAATGAAATCAAACCCTTGAGGAATGGCTTGGTGTGAGTTTTGGACTAAGATTATGTGAGACCAGGGTTCAAATCCCCACTCACCTATAGAAAGATCCACTGGGGGTGGCCTTGGCAAGTCACACTCTGCCACTTTAGAGGAATGCAATGACAAACCTCTCCTGAAGAAATCTGCTAAGAAAAGTCTAGGATAGGGTTGCTACTTGAAGGCTCAGAATCACCAAAATGTATGTTTTTTAAATGAAAGCACCAAATTGTAGTGGTGGAACTCTTCTGACTGCATAATAACTGTTGAGGATTCAAGTTTCCTAAGGCTTCAGGCTTTGTAAAGGAAACAAAAATATCAAAATATCAAAAATATCAAAGCTAAGGGTCTGGGCTTTAAATCAGCAGAGCAGCAGAAACGTGTCCTGCCTAAATGTGCTTCCCTAAAACTGAGGCTGACTCAAAGACAACACAAATAGCTTGTAGTTAAAAAAACAAAACTTTACTAATGGCTTGACTCTACATATGCATGGAAGCTAATTCCTAAATAGCTAATTAAAAGTTCAGGTAAAAGAAGAAACATTTATCTCACCATATTTCCTAAGAAAGTTGAGAGAGCAGGGAGATGGGAGACCTGGAGAGAAGCAGAAGAGAATCTCTTTTGTTTGTGAAACTTCCTAAAAGAAGTAAGCTGAACCACATGGTTTGTTTTTCCAATGTACAAAGGTATTTATTGCCCCTGTGTTTCAACAAAACCAAATGGGATGTTTAGAAGAGGGGACAGCAGAGTTTGTGTGCACAAAAATGCTATCTATCTTAGGAGGCGGAGAGAGAATGCAATTATTTTCCAACAATCCCCTTCTCATTCTCTTGGACCTACATCAAGGATCTTCATCCCTTCGTGTAGTCTCTGGAACGAATCTCTTGGTAGAGGCTTGGTAAGGATATCTGCAATATTCACTTCAGTGTTGCAGTATTCTAGCGGAACAAATCCATTTTGACTCATTTCTTGCACCTTGTGGAAGACAATGTCAATATTCTTCTTGAGTGGTTTCTCACTTTCAGAAATCTTGATGCAGCTTTGATAATCTTGCATCAAAATGGTTGGTTTGGGCTCTGTTATCCCAAAGTCCAGAAGTAAATTGTGCAGCCATTTTATTTCATCACATGCTGTCTTTGCTGAAATACACTCAGCACCAATGGGAGAATCGGCAATTGTGGGTTGCTTCTTACTTGTCCAACTTACAGCTCCTCCACCATATAAGATCAGGTTTCCACTGGTTGATTTTCTGCCTGCACGGTCTGCAGACATAGGTGATCAATTATGGATGTTCACAGGCTGGCATCAGTTTGTGATTTGCAGTTCCTTCCAAGTATCTGGCAACTCTCTTCACTGAAGTGAAATCTCTTTCAGTAGGAGAGTTGACCATTCTGCATAATGTATGTATATCTGCTGAAATCATCAATAATAGTCATAAAGTAAAAGTTGTCTCCTGCATATTTTTTATTTATTGGCCCACAAAGATCTGCATGTAGAAGATCCAGAGGCTTGGTGGACTTTCTCTCAGTAACTGGAGAGTGTGGAACTCTAGTGGCCTTTGCTTTCAAGCATTCTACACACTTTTAATTGTTGGAGATGGCTTTAAATTTAAAGTCTCTTGCAAGCACTTGATTGGCCAGTCTCTTGATATTTTCCACATTTTGATGAGAAAATCTGTGATGCCATAAAATTGAACAGTCTCTGTGATTGCATTTAGTCACACCGTTTGCAGATGAATGCAAAATCTGCATTTGATAATAGCCATGAGATCCTAAATCTGCTCTAAAAATCAATTTTTTTTGTCATGCTTTCTGAAACTGACATGGTTGCCTCTTGATGTTGTGGTTTGCACACTATAAAAGAAAGCTTCTAAATCTGGCACATAGTAAGCATCAGGGATTTGTAAGGTCCCTATCCTATCAGGACCAAGTTTTGTTTGCAAAATAACAGTCCCTTTTTCCTGAGCAAAAACTTCTTGACCATTAGCAAGATAAACAGGAAAAGCTACATTTGTATCAAAATCCACAAACCATTTTTGTTGTTGAAGTAATGTGCAGTTGCTCCACTATCCACAAGAACTGCATTTTTATATTTACCTCCAGCAATTTGAAATAATTGTTCATGAATCAAATCAATATCAACATGACTGGAAGATCTCTGTTTAGGATTAAGAGCTGTTTTCTTAAAATTGTCTTTCTTCACATGTGGTTTTTGCTGCTTAGCTCTGGGCTTTGTCTTGTTAACGTTGTGTCCATTTGTTCTGGTAGAAGAGGCTTTGATATGCAAATCCTCATTAACAAGTTGATCTAATTCCCTGTCTGTGGCTTTTGTATCATAGTTGCCTTCCATCAAATTCTGCCTATTTTGAAATTCAATGATTTGAGAAATAGCATCTTGCAAAGGAACATCTCCTTTAACTTGTTGTTGTTAGCTGCCCTCAAGTCTGTTCTGACTCATGGCGACCCTATGGATGAGACATCTCCAAGAATCCCTATCTTCCACTGCCTTGCCCAAATCCTGCAAACCCTTGCCCATAACCTCCCTGACTGAGTCTATCCATCTGGTTTGTGGTCTTCCTCTCTTCTACCCTCTACCTTTCCTAGCATTATTGTTTTTTTTTCTAGTGATCTCTGTCTTCTCATTATGTGACCAAAGTATGATAGTCTCAATTTGATCATCTTTGCTTCCAAGGAGAACCTTGGTCTAACCCAGGGGTAGGCAACCTTTTTCAGCCCTGGGCCGGGTTGCTGTCCCTCAGACAATTGGGGGGCCAAAGCACCAAAAATAAATAAATAAATAAAAAATTTAATTTATTTTTAAAAATTAAAAAAAAATTTAAAAAAATGCCTGCACACTCTCTCAGCCCCAGAAAAGCCATGGCAAAACCCCTGTGGAGATTTTGCCAAGAAAACCCCAAGAACAAGTAATAACAACAATAATCAATATAATCATGGCGGATGGCGGCGGCAGCGGCGGCAGGACTGGCCTGGGGCCGGTCCAAAGACCTCGGGGGGCCGCATCCGGCCCCCGGGCCTTAGGTTGCCTACCCCTGGTCTAACCTGTTCAAGAACTCATTTGTTTGTCTTATTGGCTGTCCATGGGATCCCCAGCACCATGTTTCAAATGAGTTGATTTTCTGTCTGTCTGCTTCCTTCACTGTCCAGCTGTTGCATCTGTACATGGTAATCAAGAATACAGTGGCCTGGACAATTCTGACTTTAGTGCTCAGTTGTGTGTCTTTGCTCTTCAGTGTCTTTTCCAGTTCTTTCATAGCTGCCCTTCCCATTTCTAGTCTTCTTCTTATTTCTTGACTACAGTCTCCATTCTGCTCAATGTTTGATCCTAGATATGGGAATACTTTAACTACAATCACCTCTCCTTTTTTGCAGGGGAATCTGTTCCGGATGCCCCTGTGAAAAAGAAAACCTCACATATTCAAGCCCCATAGGCTTGAATGGGGCATGCTCCCATCGGGGTGCACACCCTATTCATTAAAATGGAGGTCGCCCATCCATGAATAATCAAAACCACAGATCCCAAGTCCACGGTTTTGGAGGAGCAACTGTATTTCAATTTCCTCATTATCTAGATCAGGGGTAGGCAACCTTTCCCCTTTAAGGGCCGAGGGACTTCAGCTCCCAGAAGCCTCAGCCATGTTGGCCAATATTCCCATGTTGGCCAATAGCTCCTGGGATTCTGGGAGCTGAAGTCCTTCGGCCCTTAAAGGGGAAAGGTTGCCTACCCCTGATCTAGATTGAATTTGTGCATTTCTTCTTTGGTCATTATTTTTGTTTTCTTTATGTTCAGCATCAAACCTGCCTTTGCACTTTCATCTTTGACCTTCCTTATTAACTGTTCCAATTCCTGAATGTCTTCTGCTAATAATATGGTGTTGTTCACATATCTTAGGTTGTTAATGTTGTTTCCTCTTGTTTTAACTCCTCCTTTTTCTGTTTCTAATTCTACTTTTCTTATGATGTTTTCAACATAAAAATTAAACAAGTAGGGTGATAGGATGCAGCCTTGCCTGATCCCTTTGCCTATTGGGAACCACTCTGTTTCCCTGAATTCTGTTCTGACAGTGGCTTCTTGTCCTTGGAAAAGATTCCTCATCAAGACTATCAGATGTAGTGGCACACCCATGTCTTTGAGTGCATTCCATAGTTTTTTGTGATCTATACAATCAAATGCTTTGCTGTAGTCTATGAAACACATGCTGATTCTTTTTTGGAATTCTTTGGTGCACTTCATTAGCCATTGTATGTTTGCAATGTGATCCCTGGTGCCCTTTCCTTTTCTGAATCCTGCTTGCACCTCTGGAATTTCTCTTTCCATGTTGGTTGGAGTCTATGCCATTTAAGCATTATTTTGCCTGCATGTGAGATTAGTGCTATTGTCCTATAGTTGCTGCAGTCTTTTGTATCTCCTTTTTGTGGATTGGTATGTATATCGAGTGTTTCCAGTCTTTTGGCTACCACTTTGTTTTCCATATTTGTTGGCATATTTCAGTTAGCACTAAAGTTGTATCTGTCTGTAGGCACTGTAGAAGTTCAATTGGGATATCATCTGTTCCTGATTATTTATTTTTCCCCATTTCCTTTATTGCAGATTCCACTTCACTTCTCAGAATTTGGGGTTCATCTTCATATGGCTCCTCATTCCAAATATCATTCATTCCCTTATCTCTTTTAGATAACTCTTCTGTGTATTGCCTCCAGCATCATTTTATTTCTTTTTGTTCCTGTATTATGTTCCTTTTTTCTCCATAGAGCAGGGGTAGGCAACCTTTCCCCTTTAAGGGCCAAGGGACTTCAGCTCCCAGAATCCCAGGAGCTATTGGCCAACATGGGACTATTGGCCAACATTGCTGAGGCTTCTGGGAGCTGAAGTCCTTCGGCCCTTAAAGGGGACAGGTTGCCTACCCCTGCCATAGAGCATCCCTGCCCTTGGTTTGAACTTGGCTTTAATTTCTCGGATTTTTTGACAGAGGTCTCTCATTCTTCCCTTCTTGTTGTTGTCTTATATTTCTCTGCATTGGTCATTGTAGTATTTCTCTTTATCCCTGCATGTCAGACATTGGACAGTTGTGTTCATACTTCTGGCTTTGTTCCTATCTCCCTTTGTTTTTGCTTGTCTTTTTCTTTTTATTGCATGAAGTGTTTCATCTGTGATCCATTATTTCTTATCTTTTTTTTTGGCAACTGTTAGTGTTTTCTTGCATTCATCCTTAATTATATCTTTGACTTCTGTCCACAGTTCTTCAGGTTCCTGGTTGATTATACTCAATAGTTCAAATCTGTTTCTTCCATTGTCCTTGAATTCATCTGAAATTTTATTCAGATCATATTTTGGTATAACTTGCAGAACATTCATTATTGGAGAGTAATATTTTGGAAGGCTAGCCAAAAATAGTCCAAGTTTTGCATGCTCCGGGAAAGATTCCCCAGGTGACGTTACTCCACACAAAGCTGTCATAAAGCCATTGATCTGCTGATTCAAGTATTGAAGATGAGACAACCTTGTGCTAACAAGTTTTATCATGAGAGCTGTTTGATTAGAAGTACTTGGAGAATCAAATACTTTCTGTAGTTTATCCCATATTTCTCTTGCATTGGTCAAACCATCAATATGGTAAGCTATGTTGGGATCTATAGACAGGCAAATGTAAGCAACTGCTTTGTTTGCATTTTCGTCAAACTGTTGTTGTTGTTTTCCTGCTTCTGTGGGTCTCTGCTCGTTCACTGCTTTAAATAATCCCATTGTAGTCAAGTACATTTGCATTTTTCATGACCACGTTTTATAATTTGTGCCAGTTAATATTTCAGTGGTTATTGTGGGGTTACGATTAGCAGTACCCATTAGCTATTGTTTCAGTAGTAAAGACTTTGTTGCAGCCACGTTTAAAACAAAAGACTCTGGAGCCTCATCACCCAAAAATATTGGGGATTCAAGTTTCCTAAGGCTTTAGCCTTTGTTAAGGAAACAAAAACATCAAAATGTCAAAAATATCAAAGTTAAGCTTGTTAGGGTCTATCTTTAAATCAGTAGAGCAGCAGAAACATGTCCTGCCTAACTGTGCTTCCCTAAAACTGAGGCTGACTCAACGACAACAGAAATAGCTTGTATAATAGTTTAAAAAACAAAACTTTACTAATGGCTTGACTCTACATATGCATGGAAGCTATATCCTAACTAGCTAATGAAAAGTTCAGGTAAAAGAAGAAACATTTATCTCACCATCTTTCCGAAGATGGGAGATGGGAGACCCAGAGAGAAGCAGGAAAGAATCTCTTTTGTTTTTGAGAGAAACTTCCTAAAGGAAGTAAGCTGAATCATCTGGTTTGTTTTTCCAATTTAGAAAGGTATTTATTGCCCCTGTGATTCAGCAAAACCGAATGGGATGTTTAAAAGAGGGGGACAGCAGAGTTTGCATGCAGGAAGCTCCTATCTGTCTTAGGAGGGGGAAAGAGAATGCAATTATTTCCCGACAATAACTCTCTCTTTCTTTCTTTCTCTCTCTCTCTCTGGGAAATGCCTTCAAGTTGCCTGTTGACTTTTGGAGACGCCATAAATTTCATAGGGCTTTCTCAGGCAAGGGATGCTCAGAGGTAGTTTTGCCAGTTTCCTCCTCTGAAATATAGAGCACAGCACCTGGTGGTATTCGTTGGCAGTCTCCCATCCAAGTACTAACTAGGGCTGACCCTGCTTAGCTCATATGGTATCTGGTAGCTTTAGGGTATTTAGGTCCCCTCTCTTTAGTATTATGTGTCTGTGCCTTCAAGTCAACTGTTGACTTATGGCGATCTCCTGAATTTCAGAGGGTTTTCTGAGGCAAGGGATACTCAGAGGTGGTCTTGCCAGTTCCTTCCTCTGAAAGATAGCCTACAAGCACCTGGCATTCCTTGGCGGTCTCCCATCCCAGTACTGGCCAGGGTTGTAATAATAATAATAATAATAATAATAATAATAATAATAATAATAACCCTATCGCCTGCAAAAGATAATAGGGCAATCCCTCCCTCCCACCGATTCCTTCTGCCAGGAAGCGATGCTTCCCTCTGCAAAACATCTGCAGCCAAAGCCACCGCCGCTGGAAGGCTGCCTTGTCTGTCCCTCAGGTGACTTTCCCTTCACCTGGATGAAGGCTTCAATAGACAGAAGCGCATCCTGGAAGCTGGACAGGTTGGCTGTGGCACTGGCTCCCTGAGGCAAGCTATAGTCTGCTTCATCGGATGGAAGACAAGGACAAGGCTCTGAATGGCAACTCCATAGGCTGCTGTGCGAGTTTGGAACTTTATTTTATTTTATTTTATACACACCTTCTGGCCTCTGATGGTAATCCGTAGGAGAGGGAGGAGGAGGAGGAAGAGAAATGATGGATGGGACGCCTCTCTTTTTAAATCAAACCCAGAGGCCTGGCTTGCTCTTGCTATTCAGTCCCATTGCCTTTTCCTTGTGGCTTCATCAACTTCTCTGGGTAAGGAGATTCACGCTCACGCCGACAAAAGCAACGCTTTAAACCCGTTAAAAGATGGAAAACAAACAATAAAGCATACAAAGGCAGGAAATAAAGGCGAAGACAACCCCCGCTCGAGGTTATCAACCACGTACTTTCCAAAGAGAATGTATTTTTTTAAAAAATAAATAAATAAATAAGCAAATTCTCAAGCCACAAACCAATTCACAAACTGCAAAACCGACAGTGGCATTAAAAGAAAAGAGGAGACGGAGTTAAAGAAACAAACACCCTCGCGGTGTATGAATTCTTAGCCAGAAACTAGATCCAGGCTGCATCCACACTGCAGAAATAACCCGGTTTGACACCGCTTTATCTGCCATGGCTCAATGCTATGGAACTCACTCTGGGAACTGTAGTTTGTTGTGGCCCCAGAGCAGAGGACAAGAACATTTTACATTCTTTACTTTCTTATAGCAGAGCTTAGAACAGTATTTTTTAAAGTAATTAGTTGCTTAGTGATAACGAGACTTCAAGGCGGCGGGGACTCAACGAAAACATTAGCTAAGAAATTCAACAGTCCTAGCCGTGTTAGTCTGCAAAATCAGCTTGCAAAGGGATCTTGTAGCACCTTTGAAACTAACCGAAAGAAAATAGTTGGGAGCATGAGTTTTCTGGTAGACTTGAGTCTACTTCCTCAGATGCTAAGGAAGAGGCGCAAGATATTGGTGAATTTTAAATAAAAAGATAAATATAAGCAGGAGTGAGGAACACTTATTTAGTCTATTGCTTACCCACCCTACCCCTTATTTCAGGGTTGTGAGAAGTTCTCATAGGTGGAGAACCACTATATTTGGCAATATTTTGAAGCAAGTCTGCTAATTTCATACATATTTTACGATTCTGCTACAGAATGGGACCTTAAAGAGTATTCATTCTATAGTAATACAGAGAGACTGACGTGAATTAAGTTACACGAACTGCTAAATAGAGCCTAGGTGGTGCAGTGGTTGTAGCTTTGGCCTACGACTCTGGAGACCAGGGTTCAAATCCTGCTCGGCCATGGAAACTCACTGGGTGACCTAGGGCAAGTCACATGCTCTCAGCCTCAAAAAGGAGGCAAAGGCAAATCATCTCTGGGCAAATCTTGCCAAGAAAACCCCATGATAAGTCAGGACCAACTTGAAGACACAACAACAACAACAAGGGGCGAAATAATTTCTTTCCCTACGTTTGAAGGGTGGTAGCTGATGGGTGGCTTGCTTAGGATTTGGCCAGAGAAATATGATAACAAGGACACTTAAAGAGCCTTCTCCTACCAGGTGTTTTTTTTTTGGGGGGGGGGGCTTTCTGCCTGCTGGTGGTCTGGCAATGTAGTACTTCATCATCATCCATCATTCCAGTTAGCTGAGACTGATAGAGGTTGTAGTCTAAAACATTTGGAGAGTATCAAGTAAGGAAGGCTGTCGGTAAATGCAGAGAGAGAGAAAATGGTAAACGACCTCATTGTTCCATCTAAAACTCTTGTCTTTGGGCAACTGATTTGGATATTAAATATTATTTTAAGTTATTAAGTAATCACCTAAAATAGTTTAACATAGTTAGGAGCTATAATATAATCCTCTCTCTGATATAATCCTCCAAAATCAATAGGACTGGATCACCCAAGTGTAAGTAGTATTGAACTGGGTCCAGCCTGATACAGTTTTGGCAGCAATTTCCACTCAATAAACTGGGATTTATTTCCAACTATTCATGTGTATTGAGAGGCAGCGTGGTGCAGTGGTTTGAACATTGGACAATGACTCTGGAGACGGGGAATCAAATCCCTGCTCGGCCATGGAAACCCATTGGGAGATCTTGGGCAAGTCACACTCTCTCAGCCTCAGAGGAAGGCAAAGACAAACCTCCTCTGAACAAATCTTGCCGAGAAAATCTCGTGGTAGAGTCACCGTAAATCGGAAATGACTTGAAGGCACACAGCAACAAACTCATGCATGTTATCTGACTGTTGAGTTGGGCTGCACAAAATAGACCATATCGTTGTCGTTAGGAGTAGTTACGTTTCCCCACATAGCATATTTCCATACCACTTGATGTGCAATTTGCTTCTAACTCCCCTCTCATCCATCCTCAGAAGAAACCTTCTTTCCCATTTTACGGAGCTGGAAACTAAGGCTGCCTCTACACTGCAGAAATAATGCAGTTTGACACCGCTTTAACTGCCATGACTCAATGCTATGGAATTCTGGGATCGTTCTGTGACATTTTCCTAACTGTGAACATGCATACGATCACGCTGCAATTGTTTAATGAAGAATATTAAATTCTTTCGGTGCATTATGCTTTCCCTTGGGATTTGGAAAGTGGTTTGATAACAGAAATCCTTGACTTGGCCTCTCTAGTTAATAAATCAGTGGGGGAAACTGGATTAGGGAGGGAAACGTACCATAGGTACCACGGCCCTGCAAGACAATATGTCTAAACTCTCCACCAAACTACAAACGAGATGGTTTGGTGCAGTTTCTGCTCCTCTTGGCCTTTTCAAGGCTCTTCAAGGAGAAGTGACTGACAGCTCTGGGCCCCCCAGCTAGGCATAGTCCATCACTGGCCAATAAATAAATAAATACAGTGGGCCCTTGGTATCCTATGGGGTTTGGTTCCAGGATACCCAAATCCATGGGTGCTCAAGTCCCATGAAATACAATGGCGTAGTGAAATGGTGTCCCTTATATAAAATGGCAAAATCAAGGTTTGCTTTTTGGAATTTATATATTTTTAAAATATTTTCAAGTGGTGGATGGTTGAATCCGTGGATAAAGAATCCGTGGATATGGAGGGAGGACTGTAATGTGAAAAGATGGGGAAAGGGACCCTTAACTCTAGTGCCTTCGCAATAATCTTCATTCTCGGGGCAACTTGGTGGTGAAGGAAAACCAGCGCCCGCCTGTCGCTTCCTCGCTCTGGGGCTGAACAGGGGGAGCAGATCCTCTGTGCAAACTTAGGGCCTTTGCAGACTGCCAGAAATAGTGCACATTAAATTGAGGCACTGCCCTGGCTCAGTGCTAGGGAATCATGGGAACTGTATTTTTTTCTGGGACATTGAGCCTTCTCTGTGAGAGAGCTCTGGTGCCACAATAAATTACAGTTCCCATGATTCCCTAGCATTGAGTCAGGGCAGTGCCTCAATTTAATGTGCACTATTTCTGGCAGTCTGCAAAGGCCCTTACTCTTTGAGTGAGGAAGCCTGGAGGACCTGGGGCCCTTTCACACCACACCATTACAGCGCTTTGGTTCCACTTCAAGTGCCACGGCTGTATCTTAGCGAATTTGGGATCTGTACTTTGGTGAAACACTAGAGCAGGGGTAGGCAACCTTTTTGAGCCGGGGCGGGGGAGCGGGCGGGTTGCTGTCCCTCAGACAATTGGAGGGCTGAAGCACCAACAATAAAGAAATAAATAAATAAAAATAACAATTTTTTTTTAAAAATTAAAAAAAAATAAAAAATTTAAAAAATATGCATGCACACTCTCTCAGCCCCAGAAATGACGTGGAAAACCCCCTGTGGAGATTTTGCCAAGAAAACCCCAAGAACAAGTAATAACAACAGTAATCAATATCATCATGGCGGGGGGGGGGCTGGGGCTGGTCCAAAGGCCTCGGAGGGCCGCATCCGGCCCCCGGGCCTTAGGTTGCCTACCCCTGCACTAGAGGAACCTTCTGGCTGAGAAGTTTAAATGCCCCTCCTAAATTTCTGCCAATCCTAAATTTCCATAGGACCTGCCCTAGCAGTTAAAGCGGGATCGTAGTGCTATAATTTAAAAGGTCCCTGGTTGCACTAGGATTCTTCCAAGGCAGGGTGGCCAGACTTGATCCTTCTTTTCAGCCTTCTGTCCAGGAGGAATTCTAAAATGTCCTCCATTTGAAGCAGGACTGAGAAGCAGGAGTTTCCATTTATAGGAGTGTTTTTAGCTTCTATTTTGTAATGCCCTACATTATTTTTTTCTTGAATGTTTCTGGCACCAGTCCGTTTAGCCCAGTCCCCAAATGCGGGATCATTGATGACTGGGAAGATCTAGTAGTTAAGATCAGATGGATACCCCACCCACCACCCACCCGCAGAAAGTGGCCTGGAAAAGGCAGGACAACACTACAACAACTTCATTTAAAAACAAACAAACAACAACTTTATTATATATTAGTTTTTGTATGATGTGAAGTTTTAGCTGT